>CAWUFW010005293.1:0-1363845 GCA_963921515.1 Calotriton arnoldi
TACAGCATCGCGGCCCGCTGTGGCCATTTCAACGGTGTCGTGGAAAGCACCCGCGGCGCCTGTTGGTTTTCGGGCAAGCCGCATACTTGCACGGCGGCCCATCCGCTTCCTGAGGCACCTTGGGACATTACACTAACCTGGTGTGGGCGTCTGGTGATCCCCCTTCCTTGGGGGCCATATTGTTGCTCTCCTCTTCACCTTGCTCCCAGAAGGCAATAGGGGAGGGTTACTTACCTTCCTAACATGGTGATCTTTCTGTAATGCACTTCACTCTTTTCCCTATCCAAGATGGCGACACCTCTCCTTCCTGTTTTGTCACTTCCTGTTCCTGTATGTCACTTCCTGTTTTTCTGTATATAAGAGATCAGAACCTTTCCTTCCTTGCGTTGCAACACTCCTTGTTCCTGCTGGTGTGTCCTCGCTCCTGTTGGCTCCTTGACTCTTGTTTTGGTGATCCCTTCCTTCCGTTGGCATTCCTGGTTACCTTGCGACTTCTGCTCCAGCTTGACTTCCTGTTTTCTCCTGGTTCCTTTTGGGCTCCTGGTTTTCCAGTGTCTTCTGGCTCCTTGTCTTCTCTTTCATTCCTGGAGTCTCATCATCATCATCAGAGGTTTTTTCCCTCCAGGGTTTACCTCTTGGAACTCCTTCGGGAGGGCACTGGCTGCTTAGGCTTTCATTGTCGGCAGCACCGTGGCTACCGGAAGGGGTCGCCCCTATCTCGGACAAACCAGGACTTACAAGAACTGAAGCCGGGAACCGTCCCAACGATTCAAGATTGGTGAGAAAGACCCTAAACCCGACAGATTGCAACGCCCAAAAACCCACATGGATACCTTACAGTCCTTTCCTACCGAAGGGTCGGTAGAAACAGCACAGGCATTAGTACAGATGGTTCAACAACAAGCCCAAGAACTACAACAACTAAGAGACGATAACTTAGCCTTACGCCACCTGCTGACAACTAAGACATCCGATGTACCCATGGTCTCTACCTCTACTCCTCGTTATTCTGGAGATCCCAACAAGCTGAAGGAGTTCTTGGATTCCTTGACTGTGTTTTTTGCCTTTCGTCTAGCCCAGTTTTCCTTGGATAGAACTAAAGTTGGATACCTGATTAGTGCCTTGTCTGGTCCTGCATTAGCATGGGCAACACCCTTGGTAGCCACAGAAGACCCAAGATTGTCAAATTATGCGTCTTTTCTTGATTCCTTTAAACGGATGTTTGAGAGACCTGGGCTGGAGACCTCAGCGGAAGAAGCCTTGTGTGACATCCAACAAGGGAGTCAGGACGTCTTGCAGTACATCACACGCTTCAGGCACTTGGCTGCGGAAACCACTTGGGTGGAACGAACACTGGTAACCCTTTTTCACAGAGGGTTGTGAGAAGAAATCAAAGATGAATTAGTACATGCTCCTCGTGCAGAAACTATGACTGAGTTAATGGACTTAACATTATCAGTTGAACATCGTATCAATGAACGTCGTTTGGAGAGACGAAAGTCACGACTCCAGCAGCATACCGGAGTAACCCGACCTAATGTTCGTAAAACAGAAAACCCTGTGTCCGACATACAGCCTTCCACAGGAGAAGAACCTATGCAGATAGGCTTAACTAGGGGACCCCTGTCCGAGGTCGAACGTGAACACAGAAGAAAACAAGGACTGTGTCTGTATTGTGGCGCCTCAGGGCACATGATCCGCAATTGTCCTACTCGTTCTCCTAGGCAGTCGGAAAACGCCAAATCCCGTCCTCTGTGAGAAGGGAGAGGACAGGATGGTCTGGAATCCCTTCGATCTGTACCTCAAACGAAACGTCCACCTCTCTCTTTCTTCTGCCTATGCTTATAAGGCTACCAAATGGAGTAGAAGAGAAGATACTAGCATTGTTGGATTGTGGTGCCAGCGGGATGTACTTGGATGAAGCATGGGCTAGTGAGAGGCGAATTAGTCATGTCCCTAAAGAGATCCCGGAACAAGTACATACCATGGACGAAACCCCCCTCATTTCCGGTCCAGTCAAAGACATGACACCGTTATTACAGCTTACCTTTGGAAAACATCAAGAACACTTGTCTTTTGACCTGATCGCCTCACCCAGCCATGTCATGATCTTAGGTATACCTTGGCTGATCAGACATAACCTGTATATTAACTGGACGACAGGGACCATTTCCCTGTCATTACACTTCTGTCAGCAGTTCTGTTATCCCACTGAAGAGTACTGGTCTGCTAAGGTAATGCCTTTGATAAGAAAAGAAGCCTGTACCTCTGTTAACTCCGTCCAAGAAGTACCAAGTCACTACCATACATATGCTGACATCTTTCAGAAGCCTACGAAGGCGACATTACCTCCTCATAGGGAGTTTGACTGTGCCATTCCATTGGAACCTGGAGCAACAGTACCCTTCGGAAGAGTATATTCTCTCACTGAACCCGAGAAAGAGACTCTCAGACAATACCTCGAGGAAAATCTCCAGAGTGGTCTCATCGTTCGATCCTCATCACCTGCCGGGGCACCCCTCTTCTTCGTCCCCAAGAAGACCAAGGATCTCCGACCATGTATTGACTTCAGAGGCTTAAACAAAGTCACCATCAAAGACCGCTATCCGTTGCCCTTGATTAAGGATATCCTGGAGTCGGTAAGAGGGGCACAAATATTCACCAAGCTGGATCTCAGGGGTGCCTATCATCTCCTTTGAATCAAGGAAGGGGATGAGTGGAAAACTGCATTTCGAACTCCATTAGGGCATTTCGAATACCGAGTTATGCCTTTTGGGCTGACCAACGCCCCTTCCATCTTTCAAAGGTTCATGGACAATGTGTTCTCTGATCTCCTAAACCAGATAGTGGTAATCTACCTAGATAACATATTGATCTACTCAGCAGCTCCTGAGTTACATCGCAAGCACGTTATGCAAGTCCTGGAAAGACTCGCCAAAATAGTCTCTTCTGTAAACCTGAAAAATGTGAGTTTGACAAGTCCGAGGTAGAATATTTGGGCTACCGAATTAACAAGACGGGAATAGCCATGGATCCTCAAAAGGTACAGGCTATTTTGGATTGGCCATCACCTTCGACCATTAAAGAAACACAGTGTTTCCTAGGTCTGGCAAACTTTTACCGTGAATTCAATGACAACTTTGCTCACCTAACCAGCTACATATCCCAAACTCTGAAGAAAGAGTATCTCCGGCAAGGGTTCAAGTGGACTGAAGCTGCCGAACAGGCCTTCCAGTCCCTAAAAAAGGCTTTCATGCAAGCACCCATATTACGACACCCTGACACAATGAAGAAATTTAATGTGGAAACAGACGCGTCGGACAGAGCTGTTAGTGCCGTCCTCCTCCAACAACAAGAAGACGACGGACTGGAACATCCTGTGTTTTACCTGTCACATGTCCTGTCAGACTCTGAAAGGAACTACTGTGTCCTAGAACGAGAACTACTAGCCATGAAGTTCGCCTGCCGTGATTGGAGACAGTTCTTAATGGGAACTAAGGAACCTTTTAAAATCAGAACAGACCATAGAAACCTCCAATGTCTCACTAACATTCAATGTCAAAATAGTCGCCAAGCCCGATGGGCTTACTTTTTCAGCCAGTATGACTTTGTCATTTCCTATATACCAGGATCTCAGAACACTTTGGCAGACGCCTTGTCTTGTCGTTATCCAGAAAGACCTACGCTCCCACAACAGAACATAATCGAGCCACAAAGAATCATTGGCATGGTTCAATCCTTCCTAGACAGGGTACATTCAGAATATAAATCCATGAACCAAGAAGAATGGAAGAAGCTAGTCGATCTGGTCAAGCAACATGACACACACTACTACCATGGTAGGGCTTTATTTCTTCCCACACAAAAGGTGCAGCTAGAAGCCCTCCAAATGTGTCATGATTCTCCCGTGGCCAGTCATCGTGGTTTCAAGACTACCCTAGAACTGATACATTGCTCTTTCTGGTGGCTATCGATAAGAAAAGATACTGAAGTCTATGTGTCATCTTGTCCTGTCTGTGCCCAAGCCAAAACATTGCATACTAAACCCATGGGATTGCTTCACCCCCTACCTGTTCCACCGGCTCCATGGCATACCATATCCACCGACTTCATTTCCTCTCTGCCTTCATCTGCAGGTAACCGGGTTATAATGGTGACAATAGATTCTTTCACCAAGATGGCTCATTTCACCGCCCTTAAAAAAACGACCTACTGCAAGAGAACTCAGAAGCATCTTCATACAGGAGATATACCACCTCCATGGCCTGCCACGGGTGATTGTATCGGATCGATGCCCTCATATGTGTCACGTTTTTGGAAACATTTTTGTAAAGTTCTTCATATTGAGGTGGCTTTGTCCTCTGGGTTTCATCCCCAGACAAATGGCCAAACGGAACGCTTAAATCAAGGGCTAGAGCAAAACCTCCGCTGTTATTGCAATTTGACTCAGATTGACTGGTCCTCCTACCTACCGTTGGCAGAATGCTCCTACAACAACTCAGTCCATAGTGCATCCAAGACTACCCCATTCTTTTGTTTATACGGTTTCCATCCTAGGACCTTTCCTTCAGTTCTGCAAGACAGCCCCTATGTTCCATTGGCAGCCTCCTTTATTCGCCACCTCCGAGCCATACGATCTAAAGTTCATGTCCATCTCCAAGAAGCTAAAGAGAAAATGAAGGACACGGCTGATGTCCATCGCCGCCAATCTCCATTATACCAAGTCAATGACAAAGTCTGGCTGTCCTCGAAATTTCTATCTTTTAAGTTATCACGTAGTAAATTTAAGCCACGCTTTTATGGTCCATTGAAAGTTACTCAAGTGGTGAATCCTGTGTCCTTTTGACTTCAACTGCCACGTGCTTGGAGGATACATCCTGTTTGTCATGCCTCTCAGTTGAAACCCTATGTCTCGGATCCCTATAGGAGGGTTTTTTCTCGTCCACCTCCTGTTTTGGTCAATGAGGTAACCGAGTAGGAGGTCCAAGCTATCTGTGACTCTCAGTTTTTTAGGGGCCATTTGTAGTTCCTTATCCACTGGAAAGGCTATCCCCTCAGTGATGATACTTGGGAGGATGCTGACTCTGTCCACGCTCCTGTTCTTGTCTGCCGGTTTTTTCGGCTTTTTTCTGGCAAGCCCGGGGCTCCGGGAGGGTGACCTACTGTTACGCCGCAGGCCGACTTGCGGCGCTACCTGTTTCCTCTGTGCCAGCTGTGGTGCAACCCGCGGCGCCCCTCCCTCCTCTTCGGGGGCACCGCGGTACAGCATCGCGGCCCGCTGTGGCCATTTCAACGGTGTCGCGGAAAGCACCCTCAACGCCTGTTGATTTTCGGGCATGCCGCATACTTGCACGGCGGCCCATCCGCTTCCCGAGGCACCTTGGGACATTACACTCACCTGGTGTGGGCGTCTGGTGATCCCCCTTCCTTGGGGGCCATATTGTTGCTCTCCACTTCACCTTGATCCCAGAAGGCAATAGGGGAGGGTTACTTACCTTCCTAACATGGTGATCTTTCTGTAATGCACTTCTCTCTTTTCTCTATCCAAGATGGCGACACCTCTCCTTCCTGTTTTGTCACTTCCTGTTCCTGTATGTCACTTCCTGTTCCTGTATATCACTTCCTGTTTTTCTGTATATAAGGGATCAGAACCTTTCCTTCCTTGCGTTGCATTACTCCTTGTTCCTGCTGGTGTGTCCTCGCTCATGTTGGTTCCTTGACTCTTGTTTTGGTGATCCCTTCCTTCCGTTGGCATTCCTGGTTACCTTGCGACTTCTGCTCCAGCTTGACTTCCAGTTCTCTCCTGGTTCCATTTGTGCTCCTGGTCTTCCAGTGTCTACTGGCTCTTTGTCTTCTCCTTCATTCCTCGAGTCTCATCATCATCATCAGAGGTTTTTTCCCTCCAGGGTTTTTCTCTTGGGACTCCTTCTGGAGGGCACTGGCTGCTTAGGCTTTCATTGTCGGCAGCACCGTGGCTACCGGAAGGGGTCGCCCCTATCTCGGACAAACCAGGACTTACAAGAACCGAAGCCGGGAACCGTCCCAACGCCTCAAGACTGGTAAGAAAGACCCTAAACCCGACAGGTAGGACTCCTCAAATACGAATCGTTCGGAAAGCATTCCTAACCCCATTCGGTGTGAATGCTTTCCTAACGACATCGTAATCGGCCCCTAAGTAGTAAATTTACATGTGCGGGGGACTTTCCATAAAAAAGATGGGAGAGATGGAGGAGGAGATCTGCACCCATAGGTTGGTGAATTGCATTTTCTAGTAAGTAAGTAGTACTACCCTACATCATACAAAATGCAGTTTGTGAATCAAACCCATTGAGTGGAGCAACTTTCACTTCCCTTTTATCTTCTCTGTTCACCACACCCTTACTATGCTTCTTGCTACTCTTTGTCCCTTTCCCATGATATGCACTGGATAAATCTCTCCTATCCAATTCTGAGCATATCGATAGAATACTAAAGTATGAGTTCCTCCTCGACTGGTACCACTCAAATAGATTCTTCCAGGTATGCCTATATATTACCATCTGATGCTATGAGTTCCTACAGTATGCTCAATATAGCCACCCTTATTCTAGGACTGGCACTATAATGGGTGGGCATCATCATACTGTGATTGCCCATCTTATGCCATGAATTATCATCACTATGCTTTACATGACTCAAATGACACATTCACCCTCCTCTACAAACACACACTCTCTCTCTCTCTCTCGCTTCCTCTCTCTCTCTCTTTCTCTCCCCCCACCCGTGTTGGGCTGCCATTTCCACCCTGCTGTATCACACTCACTATGAGAAAAGCTGTACATCCACCCAATATTTTCCTGTCACTCTGAGGGTCTGGAGCTGTGCTGCTCAACTTAAAACCCTTGCAATATTTGGGAAAATATGTAGTTTTGGGACTTGTAGAATGACCAGAAGGGTAAAACGCCCAGAATGCTTGATATATTTATGGAACATGCAAGGGCCTAGTAAAAGGACGGCCACAAATTTACGTTGCAGGCTTGGGATGGTTTTGATGAGGCCCAATAGACATACCACGGGAGAGCACTGAATTCTTGTTCCCACCATTTCCATTATTACCTGTGTTATCTGTTCCCAGTAATGCGTTATTCTGCCACAGGTTAATGCTAGGTGTAGGAAATCAGCGTCCACCACACTGCATCTCTTGCATGACGAATCTGGGTTCAATCTGTATTTGTATAGTTGTTGGGGGGAGTAGTAAGCTTGCAGCAGGTATTTAAAATTAATGAGGTAAGATTGTTCTACACGTGTTTGGCGTATTTAATTTACCTGTCAGTCCCTTTTAAAGTGGTATTTCAGATACCCAGGGCCAGTAAATTAAATGCTACTGGTGGGCTTGCAGCGCTGATTGCGCCACCCACCAATCTAGCCTTTCAAACCTGTCTCAGGCCTCTGCCATTGCAGGGCCTGTGCGCGCAGTGTTACTGCCGCTGTGACGTGACACCTAAAGAGTGTGCCACGTCTGTGACCCCCCTCTTACTGCATGTCAGTCACCCCTAAGGTAGGCCCTAGCTAGCCCTATGGGCAGGGTTCATTGTAGGTAAAAGGTAGGACATGTACCGTAAGTGTGTGACATGTCCTGGTAGTGACAAACAGCCATTTTGGTTTCTCACTGCTGTGAGGCTGCCCTCTCATAGGAATGCATTGGGGATTCCCTGATAAGTGTTTCAGTGGTAATTCCTGATATGAGAGGATCAGGGTGGTCAAGTTTGGTATGGTAAGAATAGTAATAATAAATGCTGCGCAATGGTGTGCACAGATTTATTATCACTATTTTAGAAATGCCACTTTTAGAAGTTGGCATTTTTGTGTGCTATGTGTCTGCCTGCCTGATGTGTATTGCATGTCTGGCTCTGGAGTGACAGGGGCTGGTGAGGTGTGTGTGGCTCCAGGGAGGGCAGGGTGAGTCATTGCTAGGCTGAATAGGGGATCTGCATTTGGAGTAGTGGGAAGAGTAGTCCCCTGACCCTGAATAGGTCTGTGCCTGCCTGGGTGAATGCTGGCTCCGCCCCCCTGTGGCGGGCTGATGACCGAGCCCCCACCTGACAAAGGGGAAGAGGAGCCCTGTAAACAAAGTGCTCCAATACCCCCAGAACCAGTTGGGACTGGTTCCCCCAGCCCTGTGCCAGGGCAGAGCAAAGGAAAATGTGGTATAAGTGCTGTGACCCCATGTTTTTTGTGCTTCCTTGTGCTTTTGGGGACTTGCTGCTGCTGGGCTCCAGGAGGTACCGCCATGAGGGACTCCCTCCCTGCTGGAGGGCCCTGTGAGCTGGGCTGCCTGGGCCCAGCCTTGTGCCCCTGGAACTTTGCCTAAGCGCCTTGTGAGCGCTATATATCTCTCCCAGGACAGGGAGAGTGCAGGGCTTTGCAGCGCTGAGCTGCGACCTATTCCGAGAGAATCCCAACGTGGGGATTTCCCCCGCATTGCTGGAGGAAAGCAGGAGCCTACCCCGCATTTTTTGAAACCTCTTTAGCGGGAGCCCGCACCGCATTGATGCCTCTTGAGTGGGAGCCCACCCCGCATTGATGCCTATTTGAAAGCGGGAGCCCACCCCGCATCTGCCGAGAAGAGGAGCCGCTGAGAAGAGGAGCCGCCGCCATGAAGGAAGTGTCCCTTAAGGGCCACTCGGGTTTTCTTATAACCACCTGCTATGCCTTCCCACGAATGAAGAGTCGGTCAGACAGTAGAGAACACAAACTTACATTTTATTAGCAATACTCTGCAGAGGAGTCCAATCAGACCTGCACCCTAAGATGTCTGCTGAGGGACTGACCCCCCAACAGTCGGCAGTGAGTAATAATTCTCCCGAAGAAGCCTCTAACCACGCCCACAATGGAAATTTACCGGCCTGGGCCGAACATGAACAAAGAAGGCACAGGGAGATGGGCTACCACCTGCCAGATGGGTACATGTTATCTGTAAGTCGAGGTCACCGCGCTGAGTCTCAGCATCTGCTCATGTGGGAGCAGAACTACACACTCAGATAGGTATGCGACGGCAGAATGACCTATTCATTAGTAATTCGGAAAACAGCCTTGAACAGGAGAGAAAATAATAACGAAATACAGTGTTCTGCTGATACAAGCAATACGAATGATGGGGCCTAGTTCAGACGCAGCCTAAGCAGCTTAATAGGGATTGCGAAATTCAAAATGGAGTCGCACTTGCTACCTAAAGCTTGCACGTTGCAAGGATAACTCAATGGGTTGCATAACGTGAATACAAATGGCATCTATTTAGCCACACACTGCTAACCTAATATAGCATGAAACAAGTGCACTGCGGGAATGGGATTTTGAAACCTAACAGACCCTCCTTTTAGCAGGGGTGGCTAAATGCTTTATTGGGCTATCCGGTAGGGTCTTTACAATTCTAAGTGGGGAGAAAGAAATTGCATAGTCACTCAAGGTACAAGGAAGAACAGAACAACACAGGAGCATCGAAATCACCTAATACTCAAAGATGCCCTCATCAATGAGCATTATGTCCTGAATTTCCTGCATCATCATAGTAGAGATCTTGTTATCTCGTCTTGGCAATGTAGGGGTGGGGTGAGTTTACTCACACAATAAGTGCAACAGGCTGGAAGGCAATTGATGCATAAGCAACATGTAAAGATGACTCCTGCGATGGCAATTAGGACAAGCAATATCTTTCAACCCCATGATATCAGCAGACCCCAGAGCCACCCTGTGAGGGACCATGAACCATTATCCTGATGGATATCTGAAGCAAGTCTGTGTAATTTCTGTATTGCGGAGTACACAGTAGGGGCACTATCAAGAATGTACACACAGCAACTGCTGCCGATGACGCGGCAAGCTCCACCCCTATCAGCCAGAATGACGTCTAAAACCATACGATTTTGAAGAGAAACGAGCCTCGTAGCCTGAAGCTCGACTGTAATATTAGTCAGTATACCAGCAGTAGCATTAATATCTCCCTCAGCCACTCTATCAAGGCGACGAATATTGCGACTATTGAACATGGGGCCCCAGAACGGCAGAATACCCTTCATTATGTCAGTAAATTGCTGTAGGGAGGTATCTGTCTGATCAATATCGTCTGTGTTGACAACTCTCTTAACTCGATGCACATGGAGATCCCTACGCTGTAGCTTATGATCTTTGTGGTAATTGGACGGTGCAATGTAAACGGGTGGTAAGAGGAAGGAAACATAACATCCGCCAGACCATCCCCTGGGAAGCCATATATAAGCCTGTTCCCCACAGATGAAGTATACATTCGGAGGTGTGAGTAAAGGTGGGCTACTAGTAGGGTTCAATCGGTATGTATAGTTACAATGACTCTGTCCTACTGAAATGTTCCCCGATCCTTCAACACAGAAACTAGCTGTTGCATTGATCACAGGGACAGGCATGGCTTTGTCTTCAGTGATATTGCGTTCCTGGAAACATTTAAAATATTCAGTGACATTGAATCCTTGGAAATCTAACAATTCATTTTGTAACCAAGTGACATTTTCGTTAGCCTCAAACACGTTCATACAAGCATCTGGGTGAAGGGTGCCCTCCTTGCCATCTGCCCCAGGTTTATATCCTTGGTGTACCACTATACACTCCAACACCGCTTCGTAATCAGCCTGTACCATTTTCATGGCGTCAACATAATAATGCATGTATACCATAGAGAGCAGTTGAAACCAGGCTTCACAGCTACCCAAATATGACAGGGGCAATGACATTAGCAAATCATTTTTGTGCATAACCGAGGGAAGTAGCCCACACACCCAGCAATTCGTGGCATTAGTAGTACTGTGTACCTGATGAAGCATCTGGACAAAAGCATTTTGGGCATAAGTCTGTCTATGTCTCTCTTTATGCGGGGCCAGTGTAAGAAACGAATGCTCAGCTGGAGCCGGGATAGTCCCTATCAAAGTGTGCACGGGATGTTGCTCCTCTAAGTACCAGACCACCCCAAATAGTGTTATCGTTACCATAAGAAGGAACACTACCACCACTACCCTACTCCCAGTGGACCAACTAGACAACCCAGGACCATTCTGCTGTAGTGGAGGAGCCACTAAGGGCTGCTCCTCCCTCATAACTGCACGACCAAATGGGTACTTAGGAAAAAACCTTAGGAAGTGGAGCCACAAAAATACAACCGACAAGAGGGGTATAATTCACCCAGCGTCCGTCTAGAGCCTTGCTGGTAGGCTCTTATTGTTCATCAACGACGGTGCTATGAAGCACTCCCACGGGGGAGCAACGCGACCACAGCCCTTGCTGGAAACAAATCCTCTTCTTTCAGGATAGGGCACCCTCCCTCCTGGGCAAATACCCTCAACGATCCTGTCCAGTGTCCAGGGCAGTGCACCAGTGCTGTTCACTCTAATCTAAAGCAGGCACCATAGACATAGCACCTTCGCCCGAAGCTCAAGTCCTTTCCTAACTCCTAGACTGTCCTACTGGCGCACTATCCTTCCATCGGGGCCGCACATTGTACCTGGCGACCCCAGGCACTTACTCATCAACAAAAAGGGGAAGAAATTCAGGCTCAGCAGGGCATCGAGACTCAGATATCTGTGCACCAGAAGCGGGAGCATCCGGGGCGGCCCTTATCTCGGGGGGGACTGCCTCGAATAGGGCCGCGTCGCTTTCTTCGTCTGTTTGCGCCCACCTCAATCGGGCGTCAGAGAAAGGAACAAATTGGGACACCCACTCCCCTTCCTGGTCAGCGATGCCTTCGAGGACCCAACGGTCATACGGAAGGGGTAGAGGCACTCTCTTCACGTGCGATGCATGCACCCAGTTCTTCCGGCCTTCTAGCTTCACAGCGGTGAGGGTAGCGAGCAACACAAGGAGAGGCCCTTTCCACCTCGGCTCCAGGCAGTTCTTTCGCAGAAAATTTTTAACCATAACAAAGTCCCCGGGTGGTAGCTGATGCCCGGGCCCCTCTGGTACTGGTTGCAGCGTGGCGTTAATCTGTTGGTGAAGAGAACGAAGATCTTTCGACAATTCATACAGATAATCGACAAGCAGGGGGTACTCTATTTCGGAAAAGCGCTTGGGTCTTGGAATGCCCCAGACATTAGCGGGGCGTCCGAAGACCACTTCGTACGGGGACAACCCTGTTCTAGAATGCGCTGTCGCCCTGTTAGATAATAAAGCCAAAGGTAACGCATCTGGCCATCGCAATCCTGTACTTTCTTTAATTTTTGCTAGTTTCAGTTTGAGAGTACCATTGTACTTCTCAACCAGGCCTGCTGACTGGGGGTGGTTCGCTGCATGAAACTTCTGCTTAATATGCAAGCCCTTGCACACCAAATCAATGACTTTTGAGTTGAAGTGACTTCCGTTGTCACTCCAGATCACATGTGGCAATCCATAGCGCAGGAAGAACTCTTTTAAAAGCGCCTTCGCCGTCGCCATGGCCGTATTCTCCTTAGTGGGGTAAGCCTCAATCCATTTGCTGAATGCACAAATTACCACTAACATATACTTCAGGTTGTTGACTCGTTCCATTTCGATGAAATCCATCTGGAGAACCTCGAAAGGGAAGGAAGGCAGTGCAAAGTTACCTGCAGGTGTAGGGGTGCCCTTCCCAGGATTGTGCTTCAGACAGATAATACAGTGCTTCACTAGGTGTGTGGCTACCTTAGAGATATTATCATTCTGCCATACTGGGCAGTAGCTAACATATTCCTTTAGCACTAATGTGTGCTGGGCCGTGGGCCATAGTAACAACAGGGAGAACATAGGCGTTGGGCAACAACCACCTTTGTTTCCCCGACAAGTCAGTCCAACACCCATCCTCATCCAGACGCCCTGTTCTCTCCTCCCATACTGCCAGTTCATCTCCAGTCGCCTCCCTCTGTTTTTTCCTTACATTCTCCAATGTGTCCTCGAACATCCCATTGTCTGGAACCCATCTAGCGGGACCTGCCACAAACATCTTATTCATCTTCGATCTAGCTGTCTCCTTAGCTGTCTGATCCGCAAACGCATTGCCTCTCCCCACATCGTCTGTCACTGCTTTGTGAGTGCTGCATTTTATTATTGCCAGCTTATCAGGAAGTGTCAATTCTGACAACAGTCTATGTATCAACGGGCCATGTTGTATGCACAACCTATGCAAGGTCAGAAACCCTCTCTCCGCTCAGAGGCGCCCAAAATTATGGGCCACCCCAAAGGCGTACTGGCTGTCGGTGTAGACATTAACAGCCAGTCCTTCCCTCAGTTCACAAGCCCTAAGGAGGGCGACCAGCTCTGCAGTTTGGGCCGGTTGGTATGGGATACGGGATGTCTCAACTACAGCGTGTAACGTTGTTATTGCATAAGCTGCAGTGGTAGTGCCATCTAGTAACTTGAAACAAGAGCCATCGACATATAGTTCCCCTTGGGGGTCAGATAAGGGAACATCAGTCAGGTCTACCTGAACTTTCGTTTATTCCTCAGTCCGAAATAAACAATCATGGACATCATTGTCCTTTTGTTCCGAAGGGAGGGGTAGTAACGTGGCTGGGCTCAGAGTGGCACATCGTTTGATGGTAATGTGCGGAGCAAACAATGTTAACTCATATCCAGTGAGACGCGCACTAGTGAGGTGCTGCGTCTTTGTCTTGTTCAAAAGCGTGTCCACAGCATGAGGTACCATTACTGTGAGATCAGTATAAGGACGAGTCCTGCCGATTGTCTGATAGAAACCGCCGCCGCGGCAGCTCTTAGGCAGCTCGGGAGCGCTCTGGCGACATTATCGAGAATAGCAGAGAAGTAAGCGCAGGGTCTCTGCTTACCACCGAAACCCTGTGTTAGAACAGCAAGCGCGCAACCATCCGCCTCGTGTACATAGAGCACAAAAGGCTTCTGGTAATCAGGAGTACCAAGCACAGGAGCAGAGCAAAGCACAACCTTTAATTGCTCAAAAGCTTGCTGGCATGCAGGTGTCCAAGGCAAGGGTTCATGCACATCTTTAGTGGTCAGGTAAAGAAGGTTTTTTTTAGTAAGGAGTAATTAGGGATCCAGTGCCGACAATACGAAGTTAGCCCAATAAACACGCTTACCTCGCGTTGGGACTTAGGAACAGGCATATTAGTGATAGCAGCTATGCGTTCAGGTGTTAGTCTGCGACCCTCCTTCGACAGTAGGTGACCTAAATAGGTGACCTCCTGTCGACAATATTGAAATTTCGAAAGTGACACCTTGTGGCCATGGTGTACCAAATGTAACAATAATTTAACTGTGGCCTCTTTACAACCATCTTCAGTGTCCGAAGCCACAAGGAGGTCGTCAACGTACTGCAACAGCACATTACCGGGGGGAAGTGTCAAAGAGTCCAATTGAGCTTTCAAAGCTTGGCTATAGATACTAGGACTTTCAGTATAGCCTTGTGGAGCACGGCAGAATCTAAAGCTTCTGCGGCTATTGAGAATCCAAACAGATGTCTACTATCTGTATGGATCGGAATGCTGAAGAAAGCATTCTTCAAATCTATTACCGAAAATAATTTTGCTGACGGGGGAATCATTGTCAAGATCGTGGTAATGTCTGGAACCACATGATACTGGGGAACCACAATTTTGTTGACCTCTCTAAGGTCAATGACAAACCGGTAAACATCAGGATGGGCATCAGAAGAATCCAAGGGTGTCTTTTTAAGTATAGGAAGGATAGGGCTATTACACACATTCGCTACTGTCTCTTCAACCACACCAGACTTAATAAAATCCTGTATTATTTGCAACAAGGCCTTTTCTCCTGTCTGAGATATCTTGTACTGGGTAATACGTGGCAATTTAGCATTGTCTTTAATCTGTATATAGACTGGTTGGATCTGGAGTAACCCCACAGCCGTGTCTCCTGTAGCCCATAACGTGCGCGGCACATCTTTGAACTCAGCGGGAAGGGGGGCATCCTTTGCGAAGAATTGTTTGGCATGGGCCACCTGCGGTCCAACAGTCATGTAAACACCATCTGGAGAACAAAAAATTGGCGCATGCAACCTTTTTAACAAATCCAGTCCTAACAACTTTTCCCCACAATTTGACGTCAGTAAAAATGGTGAATCAACCGTAAAGGGGCCAATAGTCAAAGCAAGAGGTTTGGAAATGGGGCTAACAACCAGCACGCCTGAGAAACCCACCGAAACATTGTTTAGGCCAGACAGAGTTGCCCCCGGGACCAGTGAACGGGAAACAGAGCTATTCATAGCCCCTGTATCAACTAAATAAAATTCGGTCGTACCCTGTAAATCAGCAGTGACGTAAGGTCCGCGCTGATCTATGGGCACCAGAACTGGTCCCTCGCCCTGTCCCTGGCTGTCCTAGCTGTGAGACAACCCTGTCACTTCATCCATGTCATAGTCGTCATGATAGTACTGCCTCCCTCGGGGGTCGTCAAAATAGTTCCCGCTCTGCCTATTGTGTGATGTATCCTCTGACTGCGTCCCCCCTCTGCCTCCGCCTCCTCGTCCTCGAAAACCTCGGCCTCTCTGGGCCTCACCTTTCTGCAACAACTCCAGACACTCGTTCTGCCAATGTCCCTCCCGCTTACAGTACGCACATTGATTGAGCCCTAGGGGTGCACTTGAAACACCACCCCTGTTAGACCGGGGTAGCCGTTGGGCTGAACCCGACCCTCTTCCTCTTCCACTTCCCCTCGCAACTTGCTGCATCAATACCCTCGTCTTCAATTCCTTCGACTTTTCTCTACCTTTTCCTTGTCCTCATTCTCTCTGTGTTCGTAATACTGTGCCATACTCAATATCACTGACGGGGACGAGTGCTTTCCGAAGCCTGCAACCGTGCTGCAATCTCGGGAAGCAAGTTAGTGACAAATCTGTTAACAAACAAACTAACACCACCCTCCTGTGACATGTCCTGACCACTAAAATCTAAAAACACCCCTTCAAATCTGGTAAAGAAATCCAACACACTTTCATCCTTCTTCTGACGACACGCAGTCAACTTATCCCAGTCCACTCGCTTCGGTGGGATAAGGGAGTGCATGTATGTTATGATACGCCCCCGCAAAGCTAGGAGCTCCGCTTTCGGCTTGTCGCCGGGCTTGCGCTCCTTATCCCAAGCCCTGATCTCATCCCATGTGCCCCCCAGCTCTAATGCATGATCCTGCGTATGAACCTGCCTCCATATATCCACCGGTACCAACAGGCCGAAAAACAACTCTATATCAGCTAGCGTCATCACTGTGGAGGCGGCCGCCTCCGTAAATTCTTTATAGTATGCAGTAGGGTTTTTCCGGGGGTCTGGCAGCTGGCTCTTTAGGGATAGGACCTCACTCCTCTTCCAAGGAGTATAGATCCACTGTTCCTGAAACCGAGCGTCGACTCGTGGTCTGATTACAGTGTCTGTGGAGTCGCGCAGTTCTGGTATCTCAGGGTGATAAATGGGATGGACTTCCCTCGTGGGATGCTGTGTCTCTATCGTCGGAACCTTCTGAAGCAATCTGCCTCGGTAACCAACTAGTGTTATTACATTGCTAAAAACCTCATTGGGAGCCATACCTGTAGCATATACCCTGTCCCGTATGTCATAGATGATTTGCGGTGCAACACCTTGAAAACATTGTTCCCACAACCCTATCAGCGTGGCCGACATGTGCTTAAGGGCATGCTGCTGTATAAATGGCTCGTAATCTTTCATCACACTCCACACATCCTCCACACTATAGATCGGGTTCCGAGCCAACTGAGCTGCTTGATTTGCCACCATTTGCTTTTCCTCATCACCCACAGCAGAATGCACCAACACTTTGTCCATTCGATCTCGCGCTGCTGCCCAATTCGCTTCATGTATCCCACGCGCAGGAGTTTCGACGTTCAACAGTGCTTGGGGTGTCACTCTCACGGGGAAAGAGAAGACGCAGAGACAGGTACCATCCTATAAGGAGACAGGGTTGTAGGGGTAAAAGGGGGAGTAGCAGTCAATACAGAACCAATAGACAGGGTGGGGGAGCTAGCAGCACCCGCCCCGGTGACTGATGTGAGTAGAGGAGAAGCGAGTGGGGCCGGGGCTGAGGCGGTAGCGCTAGATACAGAAACACTAGAGGGGGCGGCACTAGAGGCCGAGGACTGAGACGTCTGGACTGTCGGGTATATCCGTTCAGGGGCATAAGGAGGAGGAGGGCGAGAATCCAATAGCTCGTCAACAAAATCATCACCTTCCTCTCTAACAACATAACATTTATCTGTCTGTAACCGAAACTTTCTATCTGCGCATTCTATGCCCTTCTCTATCTTTTCTCTTTCATAGGCTACTGCTTTCTGCGTTATAGTTTGCGTCTGTCTCTTCCGCGTCTCTTTCTCTGCTCTCATACGCCATTGCTTTGCTTCCTTTTGCCATACTCTTAAGGAATCAAACATCGACTGCCTACTCTTTTTGGCAAACAATTTATCCTGCAGGTAATTCAATTTCTGTTCGTCAAACGAACCAGTAAGTGGCCATTGTAGCTCAGCATTGTCCCTCGTATATTTATTCCACAAAGTGCTAAACATAATAGAGCCAATGCTATGCTTGACGTATACGTCGAAATTTGGAGAACCCTCTCTTCCAATCGAGCGTCAGTAGAACAACATTGACATCCAAAACACCCCAATTTACTTAAGCAAGGCATCTTAATATAAGACACAGGCACTGTCCCTAACGGACAAGTATAACACCAGCAACAGTAATAAAGAAAAGATAAAATAACAAATATTGTTCAAGAACCAAACCAAACGGTCCAGAGACCGCTCCCTACAGTCCGGAGACCGTACCAAGACACAGCCCGTCGACTTGTGTCGTTCAAGCAAGGCAGTTTGAAAGCTGCAGACAAGACAGTCCGAAGATTGTATCAAGACACAGCCCGTAGGCTCGTGCCGTCCAAGAATGGCGCCATTTTCCCAAAACCCAAATCACTCACCAGGTGCACACAGGTCGAGTCAAGTTATTCTCCACTGCCGACTCTTCAGACCAAACGGTCAACTCCAAGGTTTCTCCTTCTCAGGACCCCAGCCGGTGACCACTAGATGAGGGGACGCCCGATCAGCCGGGCGGGGCAGCTGCGAGAACCAAGCTCAATCGTGTGGGGTACCCCGATCCGCCCAACCGACCAAGCACACCCCCGACCCTACAACCCGATTACGGGCGAGTCGGATCACCTTGCGGGGTCCCTGTTCCGGCGCCAACTGAAGGAAGTGGCCCTTAAGGGCCACTCGTGTTTTCTTACAACCACCTGCTATGCCTTCCCATGAATGAAGAGTCGGTCAGACAGTAGAGAATACAAACTTACATTTTATTAGCAATAATCTGCCGAGGAGTCCAATCGGACCTGCACCCTAAGATGTCTGCAGAGGGACTGACCCCCCCAACAGTCGGCAGTGAGTAATAATTCTTCCGAAGAAGCCTCCAACCACGCCCTCAATGGAAATTTACCGGCCTGGGCCGAACATGAACAAAGAAGGCACAGGGAGATGGGCATCCACCTGCCAGATGGGTACATGTTATCTGTAAGTCGAGGTCACAGCGCTGAGTCTCAGCGTCTCCTAACATGGAAGCAGAACTACACACTCAGATAGGTATGCGAAGGCAGAATGACCTATTC
This sequence comes from Calotriton arnoldi, assembly GCA_963921515.1. Classification (NCBI taxonomy): domain Eukaryota; kingdom Metazoa; phylum Chordata; class Amphibia; order Caudata; family Salamandridae; genus Calotriton; species Calotriton arnoldi. The sequence goes on from CAWUFW010005293.1 coordinate 18,601, forward strand.
ATTAGTAAGTCAGAAAACAGCCTTGAACAGGAGAGAAAATAATAACGAAATACAGTGTTCTGCTGAGGCAAGCAATACGAATGATGGGGCCTAGTTCAAATGCAGCCTAAGCAGCTTAATAGGGATTACGAAATACAAAATGGAGTCACACTTGCTAACTAAAGCTTGCATGTTGCAAGGATAATCAATGGGTTGCATAACGTGAATACAAATGGCATCTATTTAGCCACACACTGCTAACCTAATATAGCATGAAATGAGTGCATTGCGGGAATGGGAATTTCAAACCTAACAGCGGCCGCAAAGCGACCCGGAAGCCAGGCAAGTGCCGCCTGGTTGTGGGCGGAGCCTCATGTAGCCAAGACGGAAGTCGCGCCGGAGCCTCGCAGGCTCCAAGGATCGGGAGGAAAGAGGTCTCCTCCTCCAGGGAAGAAGCACGACGCCCTGGTCAGCCTTGCCTTCAGCGACGCCGCATGGTCGCAGGCTGCTGATTCCAGTGCTTCCTCATCGGTAGCCGCAGGGAGCCTTGAGATCCGGCCCGAGTGGCCTTGCCAGGAGGAGAAGCCCCAGGTGAGGGGTTGGCCGAGGCACATTGTCGGTGCCTGTCCCGCCTTCACCCTGTGACCGGAGGTGTCTGCCAGGAGCACCGGTGAGTGGGGGCTGCATTGAGAGCATTGCTGATGCTCAAATTGGGCACAGTTAGTGCCAGTGCTGTGGTTTCTCCAGCTGACCCACCCGTTGGAGGGCAGCTGCAACTTTGGGGGCAATATTGCTTGTAGAGTCCCAGAGTGGGACTCCAGAGGCACGGTAGCGCCAGTGCCTGTTTCTGTTTCACAGCTGCACCGCGAGAGCACGGGCAGCTGCAACTTGTGGCCATTTCTTTTACTCCATGATGAGGAAGGGGTGAATTGCACCCCATGCCCCCAGCACATTGCGCACAGTGGTTTCTGCTGCATTGGCAGCCAGGGGGCCAGTGGAAGGCCCCAGTTACACCCTGACATTTTGGACAAAGGGCATTTGAGCCCCAGTGAAAGGCCAGTGGGCCTGGGGTCAGGTTTGGTACCTGTGTGTGCCATGAGGGTGCAAGGCCCTAAGGAAAGGTGATGTATGCACCTGGGGAGTGTCACTAAGGTGCCCTCCTAATTGTGATTGATGCATACTGTGTTTTTTATGCCTAATATGATGCTAAGTACGGTGATGCAGACATAATGCGTTTATGTTGCAGGTGATGATGCTAAGTACAGTATTGTGCCAGTAGTTACTGGTCGTGTTATGTTTGCTACTTGTGCTTTGTGATGGTTCTGACAGTGGCCCGATTGGCCCTGTCATGTATATAATCCCCTTTAAATTATGACCTGGTGCCAGTGGGCACAGTGCATATTGTGTGATTATGATTCTAATGTGTTTTGGATAATACAAAGGCTATTTTTTATATAACCTTGTGTGGAGTTCCTTTTGTGGTGTGCCTAGTGTGTTGCTGCTGTGTGTGTGTGTGTTGCGCAAACGCTTTACACATTGCCTCTGGGATAAGCCTGACTGCTCGTGCCAAGCTACCAAGGGGGTGAGCAGGGGTTATCTTCAGCGTGTAACTCCCTTGCCCTGACTAGAGTGGTGGTTTCTGCCTGGCTTAGGCGCATGCCCTAGCCAACCAGAAATCCCATTTCTAACATTGATGGCAGCGGTGGGATAGGACTTGCATTTGCGCAGTACCACAGCGACAACTGGTTGCACTACAAACTCTGCATTTATATAATCACAGGTTTGGTTATTATTTTTTCCTGATTTTTGTTTTCTCCTAAAAGTGTCATTTTTTTTAATTGTGTTCTCCTGTTGCACTGTGGGTTGTGTATCTTGCCAAGATGGGGTTAATCTATAATGAGGATGACCTAATGGAGTACACTAGGGAGGAGCTAGAGGATTTCTGCAGAGAAAGGGCGATACCCATAGTAGGTAACATCTTCAGAAAACTGTTCCTCTATGAAGCCCTCCGCAGGGGCAAACCCTTAGAGCCCTGGGGGGACCTTTCAGATTACCCCTCCGCATACCTAAGTGGTGGTTTTGAGGGAGGTCCTGAAGAGTCTGCACAGGAGGAAGAAAATGACAGGGCAGGGACGCCAGTAGATAGTGAGGACCCCATAGATAGGGAGTCCTTTGCTGGGTCCAGTGCCGGGGGCAGTGCCCCATCCCTTTCCCTGTCCCCAGAGGAGTGGATGGATAGGAGGGAAGAAAGGGAGCATCAGCTGGCTTTAGAGAAGCTCAAGTTAGAGCATGCCAAGGAGATAGCGCAGCTGGGTGTGGAGGAGAAAAAGGCCTTGTTGGCCCAGGAGTTGAGTCTCAAGGCGTTGGGCCTTGAAGAGAAAAAGCTAGAGACTGAGAGGGTCTTAGCGCAGGAGAGGATAACGGAGGCAGAGAGGGCCTTCGCCAGAGAAAAGCTAACTCGTGAGGATATGTCCCCTGAGTGTAGTTTTAGTGGTCTGGATTCACCAGTGAGGGTGGGGTCCAGTGGTGGCAGCAATATGGAGTCCAGTGCAGGAAGTCCCACTCCCAGATCCCAGAGCGTGGTACCTAGTTCCCAGGAAGAGGGTGTCACACCTGAAGGATATAGGTTGAGGTTCAGGGGCAGTAGAAAACTGTCTCACCAGTCTTGGGGGGAGTTTGTGGATAAGTGTTGTGATGCACTGGAAGGTTGGGTGATGGGTAGCACGGCAAATGATTTTGAAGGGCTGTTCAATCTGGTTGTCAGAGAGCACATGTTCAGTAATTGTTTTCCGGGGTTGCGCCAACACCTGTTGGAGTGTGAGTTCTCTGATCCCAGGGAGCTCGCACGGGAGGCAGACCTCTGGGTGAGTGCCAGGGGGTCTGAAGAGGCATTTGGGAGTGATCCTAAAAGGAGTGGCTCAGGTATCTTCCAGCCCAGAGTGGTGGGAGAGGTTCAGAGTAGCCCAGCTAGGTCCCCGTGTAGTGGGAGGGGTGTAGGGGCTCACGTCCTGTCTCAGCGGAGAAGGAGTGAGTGTGGGCTGTGTCCCAAGGTGCCCGAAACCCAGTCTCAGGGCCTGGAGGGTTCCCTAAGGGAACACCAGGTTGGGAGCCTAGGCTGTACTAGTAGGCCATTTGAGGGGGATCTCCTAGTGTCAGGAGAACCTGGAGCGTCTGTAAACGGAGCTCCAGCGGTTCTGGTGTCTGGCGGTGCCGCTCCTAAGTGGAGGGTGCAGAAGTCCAGAAGGAGGGGTGAGAGGGGGGGTGAGTCCCCAGTGGAAGAACCAGTGGGTCAGGGGCCAGCCAGAAGGGCTGAGTCTCCTAGGAGTGACCATGGTGACACCACTTCTGTCATGGGGGGTCTTCACGTACTGTCAGATGGACAGGGGTCGGGAGATCAGCGCCAGGCACATTGTCAAGCAACACATGAGGTATGTGTTACCCTCAGGGGGAAGCTGTGTGCGCCCCCGGAAGTCCTGGTGTGCCAGGCAAGTGCTCAGCCGCAGGGTTTAGTCCCTGGGTTGGGAGGCCAGGTTCAGGTTCTGCCTGACCTGGAGGGAAGGACATCTGTAACCAGTGTCCTGACCGGTGTGTCTTCTAGGGGTACCACTCCAGGTGGGAGGGTGCAGAACTCTGGAAGGGGGTGGAGAGGAAGGGAGTCCTCGCCTCTGACCCCGGTTCAACCGCAAGGTTTAGTCCCTGGGTTGGGAGGCCAGGTTCAGGTTCTGCCTGACCTGGAGGGAAGGACATCTGTAATCAGTGTCCCTACCGTTTTGTCTTCTAGGGGTACCACTCCAGGTGGGAGGGTGCAGAACTCTGGAAGTGGGTGCAGAGGGAGGGAGTCCTTGCCTCTGACCCCGTTGCAACCTGAGGGTTTAGACCCTAGGTTGGGAGACCAGTTGCTGGAGAGAGGTCCTGAACTGGTGGGGGAGTTGTGTTCTGAGGGTGCCTCTCCAAGGAGGAGAGTGCGGAACCCCAGAAGGAGAGGTAAGGGGAGGAGAGCCTCGCCCAAGACCTCTGGTCAGCCTGAGGGTGCGGACCCTAGGTTGGAGGATCAGTGGCAGTTTAGAACTGCACTGATGAGAGGAAGAGTGGAGAATGGTTACTATGTGCCAGGGGCTACTGCCCCCCACTCTGTGGAATGGCAAGGACCAGAGACATCTGGATGGCCTAGGGCCTGGTCCTGGCCGCGGACAGCTAGGGAGTACCAGTGGGGTAGCTTAGTTGGTCCTGGGAGCTTTGACAGAGGGAACCACATGGGTTCAGAATGGCGTAGAGCTGGAGTGTGCCCCTGCAGTTGCGGGCCTGCGTCCGTGTTCTATCGCCCAAAGCAGAGAAGTCCATCAAGGTAGTGATTGGTCTGCCCTGCGTTTTGGGTGGAAAGGGGTTGTGTTGGACTTGGCCCTTTTTGCAGGGTCATCCCTGAACTTTTTGCCTTCCTCCTAGCCTTTTTTTCTGACATGGTGTTGGTGGTTTTAGGACTCTGGGCACTTTAGCACTGCTGTCCAGTGTAAAGTGCGTGTGCTCTCTGTGGAAAACACGGTAAGATTGGTCTACACCTGTTTGGCATATTTAATGTACCTTTCAGACCCTTGTAAAGTGGTATCTCAGATACCCAGGGCCAGTAAATTAAATGCTACTGGTGGGCTTGCAGCGCTGATTGCACCACCTACCAAAGTAGCCTTTCAAACCTATCTCAGGCCTTTGCCATTGCAGGGCATGTGCGCGCATTGTTACTGACGCTGTGACGTGACACCTAAAGTGTGTGCCACGTCTGTGACCCCCCTTTTACTGCATGCCATTCACCCCTAGGGTAGGCCCTAGCTAGCCCTATGGGCAGGGTGCATTGTAGGTAAAAGGTAGGACATGTACCGTAAGTGTGTGACATGTCCTGGTAGTGACAAACAGCCATTTTGCTGTGAGGCTGCCCTCTCATAGGAATGCATTGGGGATTCCCTGTTAAGTGTTTCAGTAGTAATTCCTGATATGAGAGGAGCAGCGTGGTCAAGATGGTATGGTTGGAATAGTAATAATAAATGCTGCGCAATGGTGTGCGCAGATTTATTATCACTATTTTAGAAATGCCACTTTTAGAAGTTGGCATTTCTGTGTGCTATGTGTCTGCCTGCCTGATGTGTATTGCATGTCTGGCTCTGGAGTGACAGGGGCTGGTGAGGTGTGTGTGGCTCCAGGGAGGGCAGGGTGAGTCAGCGCTAGGCTGAATAGGGGATCTGCATTTGGAGTAGTGGGAGGAGTAGTCCCCTGACCCTGAATAGGTCTGTGCCTGCCTGGGTGAATGCTGGCACCACCCCCCTGTGGTTGTCTGATGACCGAGCCCCCACCTGACAAAGGGGAAGAGGAGCCCTGTAAACAAAGTGCTCCAATACCCCCCAGAACCAGTTGGGACTGGTTCCCCCAGTCCTGTGCCAGGGACGAACAAAGGAAAATGTGGTATAAGTACTGGGGCTGTGACCCCATGTTTTTTGTGCTTCCTTGTGCTTTTGGGGACTTGCTGCTGCTGGGCTCCAGGAGGTACCGCCACAAGGGACTGCCTCCCTGCTGGAGGGCCCTCTGAGCTGGCCTGCCTGGGCCCATCCTTGTGCCCCTGGAACTTTGCCTAAGCGCCTTGTGAGCGCTATATATCTCTCCCAGGACGGGGAGAGTGCTGAGCCGCGACCTATTCTGAGGGAATCCCGACGTGGGGATTCCCCCGCATTGCTGAAGAAAAGCCGGAGCCTACCCCGCATTTTTTGATGCCTCTTGAGCGGGAGCCCACCCCGCATTGATGCCTATTTGAAAGCGGGAGCCCACCCCGCATCTGCCAAGAAGAGGAGCCGCCGAGAAGAGGAGCCACCGCCGCCGCAATGCGACCCGGAAGCCAGGCAAGTGCCGTCTGGTTGTGGGCGGAGCCTCACGTAGCCAAGAAGGAAGTCGTGCCGGAGCCTCGCAGGCTCCAAGGATCGGGAGGAAAGAGGTCTCCTCCTCCAGGGAAGAAGCACGACGCCCTGGTCAGCCTTGCCTTCAGCGACGCCGCGGTGCCTCATGGTCGCGGGCCGCTGACTCCAGTGCTTCCTCATCGGGAGCCGCAGGGAGCCCCGAGATCCGGCCTGAGTAGCCTTGCCAGGAGGAGAGGCCCCAGGAGAGGGGCCGGCCAAGGCACATTGTCGGTGCCTGTCCCACCTTCACCCTGCGACCGAAGGTGTCTGCCAGGAGCCCCGGTGAGTGGGGGCTGCATTGAGAGCATTGCTGATGCTCAAATTGGGCACAGTTAGTGCCAGTGCTGTGGTTTCTCCAGCTGACCCGCCTGTTGGAGGGCAGCTGCAACGTTGGGGGCAATATTGCTTGTAGAGTCCCAGAGTGGGACTCCAGAGGCACGGTAGCGCCAGTGCCTGTTTCTGTTTCACAGCTGCACCGCAAGAGCGCGGGCAGCTGCAACGTGGGGCCATTTCTTTTACTCCATGATAAGGAAGGGGTGAATTGCACCCCACGCCCCCAGCCCATTGCGCACAGTGGTTTCTGCTGCATTGGCAGCCAGGGGGCCAGTGGAAGGCCCCAGTTACACCCTGACATTTTGGACAAAGGGCATTTGAGCCCCAGTGAAAGGCCAGTGGGCGTGGGGTCAGGTTTGGTACCTGTGTGTGCCAGGAGGGCGCAAGGCCCTAAGGAAAGGTGATGTATGCACCTGGGGAGTGTCACTAAGGTTCCCTCCTAATTGTGATTGATGCATACTGTGTTTTATGCCTAATATGATGCTAAGTACAGTGATGCAGACATAATGTGTTTATGTTGCAGGTGATGATGCTAAGTACAGTATTGTGCCAGTAGTTACTGGTTGTGTTATTTTTGCTACTTGTGCTTTGTGATGGTTCTGACAGTGGCCCGATTGGCCGTGTCATGTATATAATCCCCTGTAAATTATGACCTGGTGCCAGTGGGCACAGTGTATATTGTGTGATTATGATTCTAATGTGTTTTGGATAATACAAAGGCTATTTTTTATATAACCTTGTGTGGAGTTCCTTTTGTGGTGTGCCTAGTGTGTTGCTGCTGTGTGTGTGTGTTGCGCAAACGCTTTACACATTGCCTCTGGGATAAGCCTGACTGCTCGTGCCAAGCTACCTAGGGGGTGAGCAGGGGTTATCTTCACCGTGTAACTCCCTTGCCCTGACTAGAGTGGTGGTTTCTGCCTGGCTTAGGCACATGCCTTAGCCAACCAGAAATCCTATTTCTAACAAGGGTCAACACCTGGGGTATGTCTCGGGGTCCTTTTATTTTGGTGGCTAAGCTACGTCCCGGTCTCCCTCCTTCCCCATATGCTCTCGCCACCCATCTTTTTGACAGAAATCAAACTTCTTGTTCCGCAGTCTCTGTGTAGACATTAAGGTGTGTTGTAATATCTGCTAGTGTTTGGGGTCAATTTCATATGCTGTCTCAAGCGTCTGTAACTTGTTTTCCAACCGGGAGAGTCTAGTACGCAAGGATTGCAGGACTGCAGCCTTGAGTCCTATGCATGTTACCTGAATTCTGACCTTGAAGGCCTCCCATAGGATGCCTGCTGTGTCTACTGATCCCTTATTTTCGCAGAAATATTGTGTAATAGCCGTCCTTACTCCCTCCCTGAAAACCACATCTGTGAGGGCCGAGGCCTGCAGTCTCCATTGGAATGGTCTGGGTGCATCAGTTGGCAGTGTCAACAATAATAATATTGGGGAGGGGTCCGATAATGTTTTAGGCAAGTGTCTCACCATATGTGCCCAGTTATTCACTTTACGAGTTACCAGCCAGTAATCCAGTGTAGACCACATGTTGTGTGCGGTCGAGATGTTGGTGCCCTCTTTGTTTTCCGGGTTCCGACTCCGCCAGATATCACTGAGTTCCCAGTCCGCCATCTCCTCTTTGAGCACCTTGCATACTTGTTTGATCTGTCCTGTATGGGTTCCAGACCTATCTATGGCTGGGTCCAATGGGAAGTTAAAGTACCCCCCCCCCAGACTATAGTGGATGGTTGTGACGTGTAGATTCGGCTATATATCGTGGTAAAGAGGTCAGGGTCGTCTATATTGGGACCATATATATTTATTAGAGTTAATGTTGTGCCCCTACAATTCCCTTGCCATATGACAAATCTCCCCTGATCGTCTGTTTCGCAGTGTATTGTGGTGAAGGGGATACCTTTGCGTACAAGGATAAGTACCCCCCTGGAGTAGAAGGTGTATGAAGATGCAACTTTTTCGTGTGCCCATCGTGTTCCTATATGTGTTGATGCGTTCGGGGTGAGGTGTGTCTCTTGGATAAATGCGATGTCCACTTGGTGCCTATCAAGATACGCAAAAACCTGCCTAACTTTTTTGGGGTTGTTTAGCTCGCGCACGTTCCACATGATCAGATTGAGAGTATTTGTTCTGGTGTTCATTTAGTGATCTCATTGTTTTGGAGGTCTGCGTGGGGGAGGTCACTAAGCAAGAGTGTGCCTGAGCAGGATTCTGTGTACAAAGCATGTATTTGGAGTTTCCTTAATATGTCAACAGTAACAACTCTACCCCCACTCATTTTGGTGGCAGGAACGTGCCAAAGCCATGCCCAATAGCATAAAAAGAACAGTTACAGTTGTACAACATAGTATCAATCGGCTGTATTGGCCCATAACATAAAAACGTATATCCAGTGTTGATGGGGTTTACCCTTGTTGGGGGGCACAAGAGCGCTTAACCCTTCTATGGTACGAAGGAGGGCCGGGAATACCATAGTTGGGACCTAGTTCACCATTATTTTAGAAAGGGCAGCCACCAACCCTCGTTATCTCTCATTGTCCCTCAGTATGATCCAACGATACATGGATGCATCCTATTTGGTATACATTAATAGTGCCTGTTCCCTCTCACCCTCATTGTTATTTCCTGGGTGGCGCATACTTTTCAACCCACATTAAAGTGACTCATATACCCCCACAATAGCACTTATCTGTGTAGGCAGTTTGTCGGTTTTAATCTGATAGAGACATCTAGCCGCAGATTCCTTAACTTAGAATATCCCCAGGCGTCAGACTGGATCCGGAAAACTTTTTCCCCAGCAGTACCTCTGCACGCCAGGGGGCGGCATCGCCTGGCTCCGTCCTGACGTCGTCCACGGAAGGTTCGTCAATGGAGCCATATAAGTCCCCCTTGGCGTGCTGAAGTCAGTTTTCTTCTTTTCCGCGTCCGAACGCGGATCCGGGGGAAGCGGTTCCTCTGGCCTGGTGTGGTTTCAGGCCTTCATGACGCCCTTTTGCGTCAGGAACAGTGTGCCGATGCCTGTGGGCTTCAAGTCATGTGCGTCCTGTTCGCGGCAGATGTCGGCGACGGATCCACACAAGATCTGTATGTGGAGCTTGGGCGAGCACCACGACTCCGCCGAGTGCAACGCCTGCCGGAAGCTGAAGCTTAAGTCCCTGCGGGAACGACGGATGAAATTGATGTCAGCCCGGTTGTCCCGGTCACAATCATCACGGCACCGGCCTCCGTCTCCAGCGTAGGGATCCAAACGGCGCAGTTCTTCCTCCCACACTGAGGTTCCTGTTTGGGGCAGATCCCGGAGTCGTTCCCGTGGACGCTGCTCGCCTGCCTCAGGTAAGGACCAGAAAAAGTCACAGAGGTCGTCGACCTCGCACAAGTGTGACATCGGGCCTGCTGCTCCCTGTCTTCACCGGACACGGGCCCTCAGGATTCGGCCCCGCCTACCTACCGTTTCCTGGTGCTGGGGCGACTCGGACCCAGATGGAGGCCTATTCCAGGGCTCTGCAGGCCATCTTTGGGTCACCCCCTCTCCCTGGTGTGCCTTCGGGCCCCACAGTGGAGGTAGGGACTCAGGTCGGGGGTTTGCCCTCGGCGCCGACCGAGTGCTTTGTCTCCGGTTCCGGGGTTGCTGCGACATCAGGACACGGCCCGGAGGGGCAGCCCACTCTGACGTCTAGTACTCCTGATGCGTCTTTGCACAGTCCTGCGGGACTCCCTGCGTCGTCGCTGGATGCGGCTGCAGTGCGTAACTCGACTCAGAGTCGACCTTGTTCCTTCCCACAGGCTCCTGCCTTGATGGAGGTCTAGTCGACGCCGGCGTACGCGTCCTCTTTGGGGGTCGTCGACGTCGATCCAATGCCGTCCCGACATCGGTCGATGACGGTTCCGTCCCCCGCTGTTCCTCTGCTGGTGGAAGACGTGACCCCAGTGTGTTCTCCGCCCCCAAGGTTTTTTCCATGCTCCACGGAGCAGGGGCCCATGGGGCACTGGCCGGCTCATTATTCTGCAGGGCCTCTGTCTTTGGGTGGACGCATTAGCCTGCAGCCGTCTCCAACGGATGACTTGCTATATCCACCTTGGATGACCACGGAGGCTAGCGCAGACTGTGCGAGGGCTGTTCGCAGGGCTGCGGATATCTTGCAGATGCAGCGCCCTCTGTCTCCCTGCCTTCGGATCCTTTGTTGGATCTTCTCCACCAGGGCACGGTGGATGTGGAGCTCTTGTTGCCTTTTGGCGGGTCATTGTATGATGTCCTTCTGGGAACTTGGGCCAGACCCTCATCGGGTGACCCCATGGATCATGCTATTGCACATCGCCATCGGACGGCTCCAGATGACCCTGCCTGTTTGTCCGTCCTAGGGCTCAAGGACTTGTAGTCCAGGCAGCGCTCCCTTCCTCTCCTCCTCCATTGCTTCCTCCCACTCTGGGGTCTAGGTGGTTGGAGTCATATGACCGCAATGTCTTTGCCTCCACCAGCTCAAGCCTTCGGTCCCTGAACATGACCTGCGGGTTTGCTCGGGCTACTTTTGCCCTTTGGGGCTCAGTAGAACAACTCCTTCCCTCTTTGCCTGAGGGCCCTCATGCTGACCTGGTCCGGCTTATTCGGGATGGCCGTGACATGGTGCAGTTTTCCATCCGGTCGGCCATGGACACCACTGACTCCGTGGGTCAAGCTATGGCCAGGTCAGTTGCTCTGCGTCGCCATGCGTGGTTACACGATGGCAGTTTCCCCGAGAATGTTCGGGAGAGACTCAGGTATCTGCCCTTTGATGGGGCCCATCTGTTTGATGAGCATGCCGACTCGGTGGTTCGGCGCCTCCTATCTGGATTTCCATGACTGCTAGGTTTTTACTCCTCTATGGTGGACTTGTGTTTTCGTATGCAGTGTTGTCAATGCTTTTATGATTTACGTCTCTGGGTTCAAGACATTATTTTTATAGGGATGTGACGTACCCTATGTGGGGTATTCGTTTGCTATTGTGTAGCTGCTCTTCCTTGCCAGGAAGTTTCGGAGGCTCCCGGGGAGTTCTCTTCGTTATTGTCTGTCCTTCTGGTGATTTTTCCTGTGGGTTATGCTGTGGGCATCTCCCTTTGTTCCATGCTTCCTGCTGTGGTGGAACGTCTCCTCTGTTGAGACCCACGGACTGGTGTGGCCCTCTCCTGGAGCTTATGTATTGCTGCCTACGGTTGTTCTGTTGCACTCTCATGCTTCTGTGGACGCAGTCTGTTCGGGTGTATTGTTGGGGTTCTGCCATATCCGACTCGCCCCAGGGGGTTTCATGTCCTCCTGCCTCTCATCTTTCCGCCTTCATCCTGCCTCTAGCACTGTTGGCTGTCTTGGGCGTGGGTACGCGTCCCTGTGGGTGCTTTGTTCTGTTCTGCTCGAGATCGGTTCTTTCTGTATTCTGGGCGAGCACCACATGTGGTCCGCACTGGGTGTGTGTGCTATCACGGGGGACCCGTAGTGTTCCTTGAGCCTCTGTCTTGTTTGCATTCTCTTCCTGTTGTCTTCTTCCCTGGTGTTGGGAAAGACTTGGGCACAGCCTGTCTGGGGTTTGCCTATGGGCGGTAGAGTTTTCGGCTGAGCAAATCTCTGTTACGTTTTACCTTGTGCCCCTTGCTTCCCCCTGATGGGCCCCGGCCTGGGCTCAGGCTTTTCTGTTCGTTGCCGCACATGGCTCAGGTGTTTCTCCTCCTGGCCTCTGCTGCGATTTTCAACAGACGTATTCTATCTCCGGATGATCTCTGGCATAATCCTATATATATGTATATGTATATATGTATATATATATATGTATATGTATATATTTATATATATATATATATATATGTACCATGTTTGGAAACGCCAACTCAGGTGAAGGTAATCCTTTCATTATTGTGGGTGGCAAAACAGCGCGTTATTTCTCCATATCCATAGCGCCATACGCGTTTCGGGCTGACCGCCCTTATTCACTGGCAATACATGCAGGCCACCACAAGTGCGAACTAAAAGTCTTTATAACCGCCATCATATGCAAGTGCATTCTGGGTAAAGTAGTTCATACAACTCCTAATGGTAGCAGTCGGCACTGTATGCATTCAAATAATGCCCAAGTGGGTTTGGATGGAGAATAAAACAACATTGTCCAGCAAATGTTCATCCCACAATAATGGACCACCACCTCCATATGGCCCCCCGGTATGGGTGCCATGGTCCGCAGGTTCTGCGGCGGGGCATTTCCGCAACGAGGCACGCCGCAATTTGAATTCACAAAGACAAAGATACCATGCTTGGAAACGCCAACTCAGGTGAAGGTAATCCTTTCTTTATTGTGGGTGGCAAAACAGCGCGTTATTTCTCCATATCCATAGCGCCATACGCGTTTCGGGCTGACCGCCCTTATTCACTGGCAACACATGCAGGCCACCACAAGTGCGAACTAAAAGTCTTTATAACCGCCATCATATGCAAGTGCATTCTGGGTAAAGTAGTTCATACAACTCCTAATGGTAGCAGTCGGCACTGTATGCATTCAAATAATTCCCAAGTGGGTTTGGATGGAGAATAAAACAACATTGTCCAGCAAATGTTCATCCCACAATAATGGACCACCACCTCCATATGGCCCCCCGGTATGGGTGCCATGGTCCGCAGGTTCTGCGGCGGGGCATTTCCGCGACGAGGCACACCGCAATTTGAATTCACAAAAACAAAGATACCATGCTTGGAAACGCCAACTCAGGTGAAGGTAATCCTTTCTTTATTGTGGGTGGCAAAACAGCGCGTTATTTCTCCATATCCATAGCGCCATACGCGTTTCGGGCTGACCGCCCTTATTCACTGGCAATACATGCAGGCCACCACAAGTGCGAACTAAAAGTCTTTATAACCGCCATCATATGCAAGTGCTTTCTGGGTATAAAGACTCACTGGGTGCATGCTTTCAAGAGTGCGTCTGTGATGGACTGTATGGGTGGGTGAGTGTGTGTATGGGTGTGTTAGTGAGTGAATGTATATCTCAGTGGTACATGTGTGAGTAACTACATATGTGAAAGGCAGTATATATGTGTGTTGGAGTATATAAATGGCTATAAGTGAGAGTGTGTGATTGTGAGAGTGGCTGTATGGTTGAGTGTGTACTTGTATCAGTGATTGTATAAGAGCGTAAGAATGTGCTAGTATTTGTATGAGTAAGTGAGCTGGTGTGTGTATCACTGTATAGGTGAGTAAATGGCAGTGTGATTAATTATTTGCATGACTGACTAGGTGTGTAGAGTACCTCTATGGATGAGTGGCGGTGTGTGAGTGTCTATGTAGGTGTATGAGTGCATATGATAGTCCTGTACTGAGTGACCATAAGTATGAGTGACTGTACGGGTGAGTGAGTGGATGTGTGTGTAGACCTAAGAATCAGTGAGTGGGTATGTAGTTATTGTTGTTGGAGTGTCTATGGTTTTGAGAATGGCAGTCTGTAATTTAGAGTGGGTGTATCAAAGGTTATATTAGGGTGTGAGAAGATGCATCAAATTATCACATGGATGATGTCATCAGTGATGTCATCAGTGATGTCATTTGAGATGTCATCAGTGATGTCACTGACCATGTCATGAGTGATGTAATATGTGACGTCATCAGCAGTGCATTGCGGGGCGCGAGTTATAGTTAGCTGAACTAACTATAACGGGGGAATTTCACGGGTTTTGTACGAGTGCAATGTCCAACTAACTATAACTGTCCCTAAAACCTATGGTTTTTCAGTGAATTTCAAAGGTTTTTAAATGCTAATTTCTAACTATAACGTGTCTGAAACCTATGGTTTTTTCAGTGAATTTCAAAGGTTTTTTAAATGCTAATTTCTAACTATAACGTGCCTGAAACCTATGGTTTTTTCAGTGAATTTCAAAGGTTTTTTAAATGCTAGTTTCTAACTATGCCTACAGAGGTAGGACATGTGAAGAAAGAAGAAAAACACACAGAAAAAAGCAAAAGAAATGCAGAAAGAAGCAACAGAAGTCCACAAAGACGAAGAAAAGTGCAGGAAGAAGCAAGACATGTGCAGAAAGAACCAACAGAGGAGCAGAAAGAGGCCTTGTTGCAAAATCATCCTGTGTCCACACCTTTTCCAGACGTGTACTGGTGGTAACTGGCTCTGACTAACCAGGCCTAGAGCCAGTGCTATGGTAAAAGACACTTAGAATACAGTTAAAACACCTACATACACTAGGGAACACTATGCATTGGGGTACCCCTGTGATTAGCATGACCTCCTCTGTAAGTCCCTAGTACATAATAGGGCAGGGGGATTAAAACTAAGAAACTAACTTGTCACATCAGGCCCTTCCCTCTCTCTTCACCTCTGTGCAAACATGCCCCGTGGCGCGTTTTAAGTTGGGAGATTAAGTCCCCTTGAATCCTGAGGGTCCCTGGGGTCCAACTAGCCCACCAGCTACTTCCAGTAAGCGATACCAAAGGGGATGATGGACGGAGCGCTTGAGCAAATCAAACACTCACCCCCAGTCAACTGATCTGGGTTTAATCCATCATCATTCTTTAGCTCACTCCACCACCCCAGTTCAGACATGGCCAAGTGCAAATCAGTCTGACCCTGTACCTCATGGGAACAGTCCAGCCCGAACTGCCAAGCCATGTCTTCCCTGGACCGGAAACAAGCATCCTGGGACCGGTTTCTGGCTATTCAGCCGTCATCAGCCAGGCTAGCTTGAATCCAGTGGCAAAGTGAGCAAGGGACCCACGTCTGGGCATACCCTGCCAACTTAGGGCGAACAAAGAGATACCAAAGGGGATGATGGACGGAGCGCTTGAGCAAATCAAACACTCACCCCCAGTCAACTGATCTGGGTTTAATCCATCATCATTCTTTAGCTCACTCCACCACCCCAGTTCAGACATGGCCATATGCAAATCAGTCTGACCCTGTGCCTCATGGGAACAGTCCAGCCCGAACTGCCAAGCCATGTCTTCCCTGGACCGGAAACAAGCATCCTGGGACCGGTTTCTGGCTATTCAGCCGTCATCAGCCAGGCTAGCTTGAATCCAGTGGCAAAGTGAGCAAGGGACCCACGTCTGGGCATACCCTGCCAACTTAGGGGCGAACAAAGCGATACCAAAGGGGATGATGGACGGAGCGCTTGAGCAAATCAAACACTCACCCCCAGTCAACTGATCTGGGTTTAATCCATCATCATTCTTTAGCTCACTCCACCACCCCAGTTCAGACATGGCCATTTGCAAATCAGTCTGACCCTGTGCCTCATGGGAACAGTCCAGCCCGAACTGCCAAGCCATGTCTTCCCTGGACCGGAAACAAGCATCCTGGGTCCGGTTTCTGGCTATTCAGCCGTCATCAGCCAGGCTAGCTTGAATCCAGTGGCAAAGTGAGCAAGGGACCCACGTCTGGGCATACCCTGCCAACTTAGGGCGAACAAAGCGATACCAAAGGGGATGATGGACGGAGCGCTTGAGCAAATCAAACACTCACCCCCAGTCAACTGATCTGGGTTTAATCCATCATCATTCTTTAGCTCACTCCACCACCCCAGTTCAGACATGGCCATATGCAAATCAGTATGACCCTGTGCCTCATGGGAACAGTCCAGCCCGAACTGCCAAGCCATGTCTTCCCTGGACCGGAAACAAGCATCCTGGGACCGGTTTCTGGCTATTCAGCCGTCATCAGCCAGGCTAGCTTGAATCCAGTGGCAAAGTGAGCAAGGGACCCACGTCTGGGCATACCCTGCCAACTTAGGGCGAACAAAGCGATACCAAAGGGGATGATGGACGGAGCGCTTGAGCAAATCAAACACTCACCCCCAGTCAACTGATCTGGGTTTAATCCATCATCATTCTTTAGCTCACTCCACCACCCCAGTTCAGACATGGCCATATGCAAATCAGTCTGACCCTGTGCCTCATGGGAACAGTCCAGCCCGAACTGCCAAGCCATGTCTTCCCTGGACCGGAAACAAGCATCCTGGGACCGGTTTCTGGCTATTCAGCCATCATCAGCCAGGCTAGCTTGAATCCAGTGGCAAAGTGAGCAAGGGACCCACGTCTGGGCACACCCTGCCAACTTAGGGCGAACAAAGCAATACCAAAGGGGATGATGGACGGAGCGCTTGAGCAAATCAAACACTCACCCCCAGTCAACTGATCTGGGTTTAATCCATCATCATTCTTTAGCTCACTCCACCACCCCAGTTCAGACATGGCCATATGCAAATCAGTCTGACCCTGTGCATCATGGGAACAGTCCAGCCCGAACTGCCAAGCCAGGTCTTCCCTGGACCGGAAACAAGCATCCTGGGACCGTTTTCTGGCTATTCAGCCGTCATCAGCCAGGCTAGCTTGAATCCAGTGGCAAAGTGAGCAAGGGACCCACGTCTGGGCATACCCTGCCAACTTAGGGCGAACAAAGCGATACCAAAGGGGATGATGGACGGAGCGCTTGAGCAAATCAAACACTCACCCCCAGTCAACTGATCTGGGTTTAATCCATCATCATTCTTTAGCTCACTCCACCACCCCAGTTCAGACATGGCCATATGGAAATCAGTCTGACCCTGTGCCTCATGGGAACAGTCCAGCCCGAACTGCCAAGCCATGTCTTCCCTGGACCGGAAACAAGCATCCTGGGACCGGTTTCTGGCTATTCAGCCGTCATCAGCCAGGCTAGCTTGAATCCAGTTTCAAAGTGAGCAAGGGACCCACGTCTGGGCATACCCTGCCAGCTTAGGGCGAACAAAGCGATACCAAAGGGGATGATGGACGGAGCGCTTGAGCAAATCAAACACTCACCCCCAGTCAACTGATCTGGGTTTAATCCATCATCATTCTTTAGCTCACTCCACCACCCCAGTTCAGACATGGCCATATGCAAATCAGTATGACCCTGTGCCTCATGGGAACAGTCCAGCCCGAACTGCCAAGCCATGTCTTCCCTGGACCGGAAACAAGCATCCTGGGACCGGTTTCTGGCTATTCAGCCGTCATCAGCCAGGCTAGCTTGAATCCAGTGGCAAAGTGAGCAAGGGACCCATGTCTGGGCATACCCTGCCAACTTAGGGCGAACAAAGCGATACCAAAGGGGATGATGGACGGAGCGCTAGAGCAAATCAAACACTCACCCCCAGTCAACTGATCTGGGTTTAATCCATCATCATTCTTTAGCTCACCCCACCACCCAGTTCAGACATGGCCATATGCAAATCAGTCTGACCCTGTGCCTCATGGGAACAGTCCAGCCCGAACTGCCAAGCCATGTCTTCCCTGGACCGGAAACAAGCATCCTGGGACCGGTTTCTGGCTATTCAGCCGTCATCAGCCAGGCTAGCTTGAATCCAGTGGCAAAGTGAGCAAGGGACCCACGTCTGGGCATACCCTGCCAACTTAGGGCGAACAAAGCGATACCAAAGGGGATGATGGACGGAGTGCTTGAGCAAATCAAACACTCACCCCCAGTCAACTGATCTGGGTTTAATCCATCATCATTCTTTAGCTCACTCCACCACCCCAGTTCAGACATGGCCATATGCAAATCAGTCTGACCCTGTGCCTCATGGGAACAGTCCAGCCCGAACTGCCAAGCCATGTCTTCCCTGGAACGGAAACAAGCACCTGGGACCGGTTTCTGGCTATTCAGCCGTCATCAGCCAGGCTAGCTTGAATCCAGTGGCAAAGTGAGCAAGGGACCCACGTCTGGGCATACCCTGCCAACTTAGGGCGAACAAAGCGATACCAAGGGGATGATGGACGGAGCGCTTGAGCAAATCAAACACTCACCCCCAGTCAACTGATCTGGGTTTAATCCATCATCATTCTTTAGCTCACTCCACCACCCCAGTTCAGACATGGCCATATGCAAATCAGTCTGACCCTGTGCCTCATGGGAACAGTCCAGCCCGAACTGCCAAGCCATGTCTTCCCTGGACCGGAAACAAGCATCCTGGGACCGGTTTCTGGCTATTCAGCCGTCATCAGCCAGGCTAGCTTGAATCCAGTGGCAAAGTGAGCAAGGGACCCACGTCTGGGCATACCCTGCCAACTTAGGGCGAACAAAGCGATACCAAAGGGGATGATGGACGGAGCGCTTGAGCAAATCAAACACTCACCCCCAGTCAACTGATCTGGGTTTAATCCATCATCATTCTTTAGCTCACTCCACCACCCCGGTTCAGACATGGCCATATGCAAATCAGTCTGACCCTGTGCCTCATGGGAACAGTCCAGCCCGAACTGCCAAGCCATGTCTTCCTGGACCGGAAACAAGCATCCTGGGACCGGTTTCTGGCTATTCAGCCGTCATCAGCCAGGCTAGCTTGAATCCAGTGGCAAAGTGAGCAAGGGACCCACGTCTGGGCATACCCTGCCAACTTAGGGCGAACAAAGCGATACCAAAGGGGATGATGGACGGAGCGCTTGAGCAAATCAAACACTCACCCCAGTCAACTGATCTGGGTTTAATCCTTCATCATTCTTTAGCTCACTCCCACCACCCCAGTTCAGACATGGCCATATGCAAATCAGTCTGACCCTGTGCCTCATGGGAACAGTCCAGCCCGAACTGCCAAGCCATGTCTTCCCTGGACCGGAAACAAGCATCCTGGGACCGGTTTCTGGCTATTCAGCCGTCATCAGCCAGGCTAGCTTGAATCCAGTGGCAAAGTGAGCAAGGGACCCACGTCTGGGCATACCCTGCCAACTTAGAGGCGAACAAAGCGATACCAAAGGGGATGATGGACGGAGCGCTTGAGCAAATCAAACACTCACCCCCAGTCAACTGATCTGGGTTTAATCCATCATCATTCTTTAGCTCACTCCACCACCCCAGTTCAGACATGGCCATATGCTAATCAGTCTGACCCTGTGCCTCATGGGAACAGTCTAGCCCGAACTGCCAAGCCATGTCTTCCCTGGACCGGAAACAAGCATCCTGGGACCGGTTTCTGGCTATTCAGCCGTCATCAGCCAGGCTAGCTTGAATTCAGTGGCAAAGTGAGCAAGGGACCCACGTCTGCGCATACCCTGCCAACTTAGGGCGAACAAAGCGATACCAAAGGGGATGATGGACGGAGCGCTTGAGCAAATCAAACACTCACCCCCAGTCAACTGATCTGGGTTTAATCCGTCATCATTCTTTAGCTCACTCCACCACCCCAGTTCAGACATGGCCATATGCAAATCAGTCTGACCCTGTGCCTCATGGGAACAGTCCAGCCCGAACTGCCAAGCCATGTCTTCCCTGGACCGGAAACAAGCATCCTGGGACCGGTTTCTGGCTATTCAGCCGTCATCAGCCAGGCTAGCTTGAATCCAGTGGGAAAGTGAGCAAGGGACCCACGTCTGGGCATACCCTGCCAACTTAGGGCGAACAAAGCGATATCAAAGGGGATGATGGACGGAGCTCTTGAGCAAATCAAACACTCAACCCCAGTCAACTGATCTGGGTTTAATCCATCATCATTCTTTAGCTCACTCCACCACCCCAGTTCAGACATGGCCATATGCAAATCAGTCTGACCCTGTGCCTCATGGGAACAGTCCAGCCCGAACTGCCAAGCCATGTCTTCCCTGGACCGGAAACAAGCATCCTGGGACCGGTTTCTGGCTATTCAGCCGTCATCAGCCAGGCTAGCTTGAGTCCAGTGGCAAAGTGAGCAAGGGACCCACGTCTGGGCATACCCTGCCAACTTAGGGGCGAACAAAGCGATACCAAAGGGGATGATGGACGGAGCGCTTGAGCAAATCAAACACTCACCCCCAGTCAACTGATCTGGGTTTAATCCATCATCATTCTTTAGCTCACTCCACCACCCCAGTTCAGACATGGCCATATGCAAATCAGTCTGACCCTGTGCCTCATGGGAACAGTCCAGCCCGAACTGCCAAGCCATGTCTTCCCTGGACCGGAAACAAGCATCCTGGGACCGGTTTCTGGCTATTCAGCCGTCATCAGCCAGGCTAGCTTGAATCCAGTGGCAAAGTGAGCAAGGGACCCACGTCTGGGCATACCCTGCCAACTTAGGAGCGAACAAAGCGATACCAAAGGGATGATGGACGGAGCGCTAGAGCAAATCAAACACTCACCCCCAGTCAACTGATCTGGGTTTAATCCATCATCATTCTTTAGCTCACTCCACCACCCCAGTTCAGACATGGCCATATGCAAATCAGTCTGACCCTGTGCCTCATGGGAACAGTCCAGCCCGAACTGCCAAGCCATGTCTTCCCTGGACCGGAAACAAGCATCCTGGGACCGGTTTCTGGCTATTCAGCCGTCATCAGCCAGGCTAGCTTGAATCCAGTGGCAAAGTGAGCAAGGGACCCACGTCTGGGCATACCCTGCCAACTTAGGGCGAACAAAGCGATACCAAAGGGGATGATGGACGGAGCGCTTGAGCAAATCAAACACTCACCCCCAGTCAACTGATCTGGGTTTAATCCATCATCATTCTTTAGCTCACTCCACCACCCCAGTTCAGACATGGCCATATGCAAATCAGTCTGACCCTGTGCCTCATGGGAACAGTCCAGCCCGAACTGCCAAGCCATGTCTTCCCTGGACCGGAAACAAGCATCCTGGGACCGGTTTCTGGCTATTCAGCCGTCATCAGCCAGGCTAGCTTGAATCCAGTGGCAAAGTGAGCAAGGGACCCACGTCTGGGCATACCCTGCCAACTTAGGGCGAACAAAGCGATACCAAAGGGGATGATGGACGGAGCGCTTGAGCAAATCAAACACTCACCCCCAGTCAACTGATCTGGGTTTAATCCATCATCATTCTTTAGCTCACTCCACCACCCCAGTTCAGACATGGCCATATGCAAATCAGTCTGACCCTGTGCCTCATGGGAACAGTCCAGCCCGAACTGCCAAGCCATGTCTTCCCTGGACCGGAAACAAGCATCCTATGACCGGTTTCTGGCTATTCAGCCGTCATCAGCCAGGCTAGCTTGAATCCAGTGGCAAAGTGAGCAAGGGACCCACGTCTGGGCATACCCTGCCAACTTAGGGCGAACAAAGCAATACCAAAGGGGATGATGGACGGAGCGCTTGAGCAAATCAAACACTCACCCCCAGTCAACTGATCTGGGTTTAATCCATCATCATTCTTTAGCTCACTCCACCACCCCAGTTCAGACATGGCCATATGCAAATCAGTCTGACCCTGTGCCTCATGGGAACAGTCCAGCCCGAACTGCCAAGCCATGTCTTCCCTGGACCGGAAACAAGCATCCTGGGACCGGTTTCTGGCTATTCAGCCGTCATCAGCCAGGCTAGCTTGAATCCAGTGGCAAAGTGAGCAAGGGACCCACGTCTGGGCATACCCTGCCAACTTAGGGCGAACAAAGCGATACCAAAGGGGATGATGGACGGAGCGCTTGAGCAAATCAAACACTCACCCCCAGTCAACTGATCTGGGTTTAATCCATCATCATTCTTTAGCTCACTCCACCACCCCAGTTCAGACATGTGTGTATAACTGTATAGGTGAGTAAATGGCAGTGTGATTAATTATTTGCATGACTGACTAGGTGTGTGAGTACCTCTATGGATGAGTGGCGGTGTGTGAGTGTCTATATAGGTGTATGAGTGCATATGATAGTCCTGTACTGATTGACCGTAAGTATGAGTGACTGTACGGCAGTGGCGGATGGTGACATTTGAAAGTGGTGGGTCGTAAAATGCTGGTCATCCTGCACCCTAGCGAGCGAGTGTAGCGAGCGAGCCCGAACAACCTAAGGGGGGTTCGGGGGCGTTCTCCCCCCGAGAACATTTTGAAAAAAGAGTGGAAAATGGTGCATTTTCAAGCAAATTTGAGAAAGCAGGAAGGTTAATAAAGCAATTGTGAAAGTGCAGTTATTACATTAATGCAGTTTGCATGCAGCTCTTAGATGACAGTTAATAGCTCACTGTTGTATGTTAGGATTTTAACTTACAAACTGCAAGTAACAAAACAGGTTAATGTGCCTGCTGCAAAGAACATGTACCTGATGATGATCACAAAATGCACATGATCTAAATAGGTCAGTGAGTCACTGCCTTTGTCAGAGAGATCCTTTTGTTCCTTGCAGCAGGCACATTAACCTTCTGCGCTACCTTTCCATGAGTCAACAGTTCCACTAGACAAAACTCCTTCCACATGTAACATGAAGGAAGTATGAGTTCTATCCAGCCAGGACAGAGGAAACATGCACTGGACAAAAGGAATGGGCAGGAAGACAGGGTTCACAGAGGGAGACAGGAAGGGTCGATCTAGATGGAGACTGGGAAGTGTAAAATGGATATCAGCAGCTTGGCCTCCATCTTGTACACAGCACACACACGGTCTAAAAATAATGCACGTTCCCTGCCCTGGGAGTGTGTAAAGGCAAGTCCAATCGGGACGTGACTCACACAACAAATAAGCTTTTGTGAGTAAAATGTGAGCAAGCAAACAGGCTATAAGAATAAGTCTTATAAATAGAGCGTGCAGCTTTACGCTCATTAATAACGCTATCCAAACATACTTGCGTTGGAAAGATCTTAGTAAACAAGCAGACAGCTGATAAAGAACATCTTGTTTCGGGTGACAGAACAAGGAAGTAGGCATAGGAACAGCGTGTTATTCTTAAATGACATGACTAACTGCATGGAAAGATTTTATTCCACTATTCCTTATTTGGCAATTTGTAAGGGGTTTGCACTTTCACCACAACCTCCATGCTTGTTTTGTTGGTTGACATCTTTACTTTTTGTTATATTTGTTTACAAAAGCTGTTAACTTGAATTTTTGAAGATGATAACACTGGATGCTTGTTATTTTGCTTTGGCTTCATATGTATACTTTGTAGATTGTCGGCCAATTATTTGTATTACACTGGAATGGTCATTAGCGTTAAGTTGCGGTGGGCTGGCAATATACCATCAGTGTCATGATTATGTATGTACCTTATAAAATCAATAAAGACAGTTTGAAAAAAAAGTATTTTGTCAGCCGTTTTAAAATACTGTAGGTAGGCCACAATAGACCACAAGATACAAAGCAGTCAACAGACGACAAAACAGGTTACAGTTAACACCACACTGCATAGAACGCGTCATGGAAGAGCCCAACTAGTCATGCCAAGTGACGCACTTCAGCTTTACCGCCTCTGGGCAGCACCTTTATCAACAGCGCTATAACAGGAGACACACTAGTTGTGAATATTACAGCGACGGGTGTATATGCACCGAGAAACGCTCACTGGCAATGTTACTTTAGCTATATTAAGTCCCCACCCTGTGATGCTCAACAGCAAAAATGTGGAATATCTCAGGTATAATAAAAAGATAAAAGCCATTCCAGGCCCCAGTCCTGATCAAAGTTCTTCGGGTCTTTACTCCTTTGCGTAAACAACATGGTCATTACAGTGTAAGGTGCACGCCGAAGTGCTTACTTAGCAATGCTTCTTACAGCCCACTGAATCGCAAACAATATGCCTTGCAGCACAGCATGAGACTTCAAACTATTGCTGACCTTTGCAAATAAAAATTCAGGCATGCATATGATTCGAAAAGTTGTGATCTTTGAAATTGCTTGGCAAACAAGCGTCTTTGACTAAAAGGTATTAAAACAGATCAAAGAGCTGGATTACAATAGAGATAGGAACCACAAGTTCACTTGCGTGCTGACATTTCATGTTCATTTCATACCACATTCGCTACCTGTGGGTTTGCCCGTTTCATGCTAAGCCGATTATTTAAGTCTCGAGATGGCGCTGTTGGTAAACCGGATTTATAAAGCCAGCCCTCGAGTCTCTGCACTATTCACTTCGGTGCAAGTAAACACCGTCAGAGCCATTGTACAATTGCAGTGCGTTACATCAAAATAAAACTGAGCTGTGACTGAGTTCTGCAGGGTGACGTGTCAGTATTCCGTGACAGCCACCCTTACTTGTATTTATTTTATTTATAATGCACAAAAGTGACATAACATGTCTATCTCCTACATGCTCATAAATAACACAATACTACATACATATAATTATGCCCACACAAAAAAGACAGATAATTAAAACAAATATACCCACATCAATATTACAATGTCCTAACTACCGTCAGCAGACAGTTGCGGCTCACAATACTCGCGGGGGGTCTCGCGCGGGGGGGGGGTCTCGCGCGGGGGGGGCCGCGGGGGTTTGAAAATAAAGTAAACTTACCTGACCGGGTCCGCCGCCTCTGCTGTCTGCTTCTGGGCCGGGGTCCGGGTTTGGCGCCTTCACCGTCGTAGTCGTCTGCGTGCTACTGGCTGGCAAGCCCTCTCAGGCTCTCAGCCAATCCAGACGCTGCTCCAGAGTCCAGCAGCGCCAGGATTGGCCTGGAGCAGGGTCACTCCTGCCCATTAGGAGACCGGGGCTGCGAATGACGCAACCCTCACTCTCCTAAGGGGAAGGCTTAGTGCGCATGTTCGGGCTGGTCTTAAAAATGACCAGCCCAAAAGCGAACTATGCGCACTATTGCGCTGTCACTCACCCTGAGTGCTGCCGCAGCCCCGCCCCCACCCCCTTCAGCGTCCCTCCTCGTTCTAATTCTGAGCTAATTCCATTGCAATCAGGAGTCCTGATTGTCAGGCCGTCAGTGGCATAAGATCTGTAAGGCCACTAACCTCAGAAGTCGACCAGCAGAGACGATGACGTGAAGAAAGCCCCCTTTCTCCCTAAGGAACGACCCCACCCAGAGGAACACAAATACCACTGTGTAAGGAAGCACCTCGGGGAAAAAAGGGAGTGGAGAAAACAACAAATACTGCGGTTTGGTTCTATCGTCTGATGGATGTCCAGCACTAGTTTAAGACCCCTCAAGACCCTTCAAGAGTGAGCTGCAGAGGGAAGAAACAACAAAGGTATACAGGTGAGGAGGAAGGACAGTAACAACGCCAGCCATATAACTGCCTGCCCCTAAAGACCCCTCCTTACTATAACAAACCATAGCGGATCCAGAAAGCAAAAGGAAATCCAGGACTCTGACAATAGTTCCGGGATACTGGCGGTAAGCAGGATGAATTGTCCGGTATCCTTAACTCACAGTTACGTCACTGCGGAAATGGAACCCCAGGGAATCCTAATGCCGCTAATCCCCTCCGAGTCCGGGAGATAGGGGGGTGAAAGTAATTATACAGAATGCGGGAGGAGCGGGAATAGCAACCGCAACCCCACGAGAACCTAAATACCTGAAAGGGCTCCTTCGCCCTTGAAGTCTCAGCAAAACAAAGCACCACTGTCCGTGTAACACAGTGGTCGGGAAATCAGCACGAAGCGGCTTGGTTGCTTCGGTTGATTTTCGGCGCTCCGACTCCTGCGGGGAACACCATCCGCTGAGCGCTGTATGCACGGGGGGTAATCGGGAAGTTTGTCAAGCCCCGTTTGTAGGAATAGGTGGGGCTTTATAGCCGGCAAATGAACAGGTGGCTCCTGCTGTGATGCGCGGGTCTCTGTCCCTTGGCATTCTGGGCCTTGTAGTTCTTGGTCACCTGCGCTCCGTTCTGTGGCGCCCTGTTCTCCCTGAGCCTCCCTGTGCTTGCACTACACGGGGAGGAGCGAGCAGACAACCCCGGCTCCCTTCTCTGACTCAGAATCGCGACAGAACCCCCTCTCGAGGACCGACGCCTCGGCGGTTGCCCTGGTTTACCTGGGTACTTGGTATGGAATCGCTCCAACAACCGTGGGCAGTGCAGGTGGGTTACTGGTTCCCAGGTTCTGTCCTCCACACCATAACCCTTCCAGTCTACTAGGTACTGCACTTGTCCCCTCACTAGCCTAGAATCCAACAGTTCTCGAACCTCATATTCCTCCTGCCCCTCAACTTCTATAGGCAATGGTGTAGCGGGTAACCTCATGCTGACTGAACAGGGCCTAAGCAAGGACACGTGGAACACGGGGTGAATATTCCATGACTGGGGCAAAGACAGCCTTACAGCAACAGGATTAATGATTTGTTCGATACCATAGGGCCCTACATACCTAGGAGCCAGTTTACCCACCCCTTTTAGGTGCAGATTCTTTGTCGCTAACCATACCTTATCTCCCACTTGATAAGTAGGCTCAGGGGTTCTTTTTTTATCAGCTTGATGCTTGTGGGCCCTTTGTGATGTTTCTAGCTGACCCTTTGCTTTAATGAGCACTGCTCTGAGATGGGCGTGATGTTCCTGTATGGTGGGATGTCGTGACACTACAGGCCATTCGAAAGGGAGCATGTTCGGATGAAACCCATAGAGACAGAAAAAGGGAGAACACCCTAATGTGGAATGGTCTGTGTTGTTGTAAACGAACTCTGCCATCCAGATCAATGGGTACCAGTCTGAGGTGTTTTGGAGGGTGAAGCAACGCAAGTATTGCTCGAGTGTTTGGTTGAGCCTTTCCGTTTTTCCGTCTGTCTGGGGGTGATAGCTGGTGGACAATCGGACCTCCACTCTCATGGTTTCACATAACGCTCTCCAGATTCGGGAAGTGAACTGGGCACCTCTGTCTGTTATAAGTACCCTGGGTAGTCCGTGGGCCCTCTCCACATGCTGGAGGAAGACAACAGCCAGTTCGGCCGAGGTAGGCAGTCGTTTCAGGGGGATAAAATGTCCCATTTTTGTTAAGTGATCGACCACCACTAAGATAGTGGTATAACCTTCGCAGGATGGCATTTCAACGATGAAGTCCATCGACACCGTGTGCCACGGGAGAGGAGGCACGGGTATGGGGCGTAACAACCCCACGGGTTTGGAATGGCTGGCCTTGCCTTGGGCACAGATAGCGCAGTCTCTGATGTAATTCTTGGTATCGTTTCTTAGTGAGGACCACCAAAAGGATCTCTCAATGTTGGCGATAGTTTTGTGTTCTCCTAGATGTCCTCCTAATGTTGAGTCGTGAGCCCAAGCTAGCACTTGTAGTTGTTGAGCCTTATGGGGAACATACAAGGTATGGTAGTGGTATAATAGATTGTCTTTTGTGGTTCTACGTTCGGGGTCTTCCTGTATCCAGGCATGGCCATCCACGCTGTCCAAGGACGTTCTCAGGTCTTCCAGGAAATCATTTGACGTGATCAACGCTACGGTTTCATACTGGAAAGCGTTCTCAGGGAGGATGAAAGGAGGTTCTTGGGGTACGTCTAGTTCGATGTCCGTAGGTTCGTCCAATCGTGGCAGCGCGTCTGCCTTACCGTTTTGGGGTCCTGGTCTGTATTTAATGACGAAATCAAAATCGGAGAAAAATAGAGACCATCGTAGCTGGCGTGGAGTGAGGGCTCTAGCAGATTTCAGGAATGATAGGTTCCGGTGGTCTGTGAAGATTTCGATTGTGTGCAAAGCCCCAAGGAGGTAGTGCCTCCATTCCTCACAAGCTCGTTTAATTGCCAATAGCTCCTTATCCGTGATGGAATAATTGACCTCGCTAGGGGAGATCTTCTTGGAGTAGTACGCCACCGGATGGAGTTGTCCTGTGTCCGGGTGTCTTTGTGACAGTACGCCTCCTATGGCGTATTGTGACGCATCCGTTTCCACTACGAATGGCAGGCTCGGGTTAGGATGTCGTAAGATAGGAGCTTGGGTGAATCGATTCTTCAGCTCTCGAAAGGCACGATCTGCTTCTTGATCCCAGGAAAATGTGGTATTCTTTCTAAGCAGTCGTGATATAGGGTGTATTATTTTGGAGAAGTCTTTAATGAAACGCCGGTAGTAGTTTGCAAACCCTAAGAAGCTCTGTACTGCCTTGACGTGCTGAGGTGCCTTCCATTGCGTGATTGCTTCTACCTTGCCCATGTCCATCTGGAAGCCTTGAGCACTAATGACATACCCCAGAAAAGCGACCTCTGTCACATGGAACAGGCATTTTTCAAGTTTGGCGTACAGCGAATGTTGTTGAAGTCTGTTAAATACCGCCTTCACATGAGTGATGTGTTCTCGGGGGTTTGACGAATAGATGAGGATATCGTCGATGTATACGATGCAACAGGTGTCTAACAAGCCCGAAGCACCTCATCCATAAAAATTGAAACGCTGCCGGGGCATTGCATAGCCCGAAGGGCATCACCTGATACTCATAGAGCCCGAATTTGGTCCTGAAGGCGGTCTTCCATTCATCGCCGGTTTTGACTCTGACCAAGTGGTACGCCCCTCGGAGATCCAGTTTCGTAAAGATTCGTGCTCCTTTGATCTGATCCAACAGTACCGGTATTAAGGGCAGTGGGTATCTGTTCTTGATGGTTACCTTGTTGATCGCCCTATAGTCAATACATGTCCTCAACTCGTCACAATCTTTCTTAGTTATAAAGAAGAGAGGAGAAGAGGCTGGTGACAAGGAATGTCTGATGAAGCCAGAGGCTAGATTCTCTTCCAGGTAATTCTTCAGATAGCGGGTCTCGGGCTCCGTTAGGGCATACACCCTGCTACAAGGGATGTCCGCTCCAGGCACGAGGTCGATCCGGCAATCATATGTCCGATGAGGTGGTAAACGTGTCGACTCCTGCTTGTCGAAGACAGGCTTGTATTCCTTGTAGACATCAGGAAGCATGACAGAACAGCAATACCCGTGGTCTTCGCATCCCCTTGTTAGGAAGCTTGCCTGCGTACCGGTAAAAACGTCCGGGTGAGCTGGTCGTTTGATGCACTGGTCCGTGCAATATCCAGAGGTTAAGGACACAGTGGGGTCCGCCCACCGGATAACAGGGTCATGAAGAGTCAGCCATGGCATGCCCAGAATGAGATGGAAGTGTGGTGCGTCTATTAAGTCGAACTGGATAGTTTCAAAGTGGTTCTCTCCTACCAGCATCGTAGGGGGGCAAGTGTGGTACCTCACAGTTCCGGATGTCAAGGCCTTTCCGTCTACTGCCTTCACTTGTTCAGGTGTTTTCTTGCTTTCGTATGGTACCCCGATGCTCCAGGCGTACTGTTGATCGATGAAATTTCCAGTGGCTCCGGAATCCAAAAGGGCAGAGATGTCAATGGAAGACGTTTTGGACACCCATAGGGTTACACACACATTCATATGAGCCACCGAAGGCTGAATGGTGTTAGCCAGAGTTAAAGGGACCATGTTAGATTCTGAACCCAAGACAGAGATCCCCTCCTGGCTCGGGTTCGTTAGTTTTCCGTCGTTTGTGGAAAAGTAGCAGCTTGCGTCCTGAAAGTGGTCGGTTTTTTCGGGTAGCTTAGCTCGTGCTCGGCAGTCTCTAATGAAGTGGCCACTTCTTCCACAGTATAAGCACAGCTTTTGCTGTCGTCTTTTCTCTCTCTCTTCAGCAGTGAGCGGGCCCCGTAGTCCTCCAATCTGCATCAGCTCTGGTCCTTCAGACTGCTTCGGATGTTCTTCAACAGCTGGCTTAAGTCGGGGAGGAGAAAACGGGTGTCGCTTCTAATTCGATCTCCCTTCCTTTCCTGTAAGCGATGATCTAGCTCGACAGTGAGGTCGATTAATTCCTCACAGGTACGGGGTAGTTGGACTACCTGCGACAGTACGTCTTTTAGTTCTCCTCGCAGTCCCTGATAGAACAATGTAGTCCATTTCTCTTGAGGCCAGTCTGTTTCCACCAGGAGGCGGTTGAAGGTGGTGATGTAGGTCAACAAGTCCTGTGACCCCTGTCGTAAAGTTATGAGTTCTCGGTCCAAAGTCATCATGTGTGACTTCCTATCAAACAGCTTCCTCATCTCTAGACAAAAGTCATGAAAATTGTGCAGCACCGGATCGTTTCGTTCCATCAAGGGGATGGTCCAGCTGGCGGCGTTCCCTCCCATGTAGGACATCATGAATGAGGTCTTTGCCGCGTCGTCCTGAAATACAGCAGGTTTACAGAGGAAGTGGAGCCTGCATTGGTTGAGGAACGTCTCGAATTTCTTGGGATCTCCGTAAAAGCGTTCGGGTGGGGCCAGGGGTATCCCATGGTTCTGTATGACGTGGACTGTGGGAGTCGACCCATCAGAAGAGGTAGTTGCCGCTGGCACTGAAAAGAACCCGGGACCTGGTGTGCCTCCCCCTGTGATAGGTGTAGTGGTAGAGACCGGAGGGGGGAGTGTACCCTCCCTTATGTATGACCCTTTTCCTGTGCCTTTTCTAGTAATACCTGCCACCTCCCTACGTAAAGTGCCCATCTCTTTTTTCAGCTCTTGATTCTCCAAGCGCGAGGTATGTACCTCCTGCTGCAGAGCCGCAACGCTCTCCAGCAGCGAAGTCAACATTACATTGATGTCCATCGTCCGGGCTGGGTAACGAATGTGGGCTTGACAATCTGTCAGGCCGTCAGTGGCATAAGATCTGTAAGGCCACTAACCTCAGAAGTCGACCAGCAGAGATGATGACGTGAAGAAAGCCCCCTTTCTCCCTAAGGAACGACCCCACCCAGAGGAACACAAATACCACTGTGTAAGGAAGCACCTCGGGGAAAAAAGGGAGTGGAGAAAACAACAAATTCTGCGGTTTGGTTCTATCGTCTGATGGAGTTGTCCAGCACTAGTTTAAGACCCCTCAAGACCCTTCAAGAGTGAGCTGCAGAGGGAAGAAACAACAAAGGTATACAGGTGAGGAGGAAGGACAGTAACAACGCCAGCCATATAACTGCCTGCCCCTAAAGACCCCTCCTTACTATAACAAACCACAGCGGATCCAGAAAGCAAAAAGGAAATCCAGGACTCTGACAATAGTTCCGGGATACTGGCGGTAAGCAGGATGAATTGTCCGGTATCCTTAACTCACAGTTACGTCACTGCGGAAATGGAACCCCAGGGAATCCTAATGCCGGTAATCCCCTCCGAGTCCGGGAGACAGGGGGGTGAAAGTAATTATACAGAATGCGGGAGGAGCGGGAATAGCAACCGCAACCCCACGAGAACCTAAATACCTGAAAGGGCTCCTGCGCCCTTGAAGTCTCAGCAAAACAAAGCACCACTGTCCGTGTAACACAGTGGTCGGGAAATCAGCAAGAAGCGGCTTGGTTGCTTCGGTTGATTTTCGGCGCTCCGACTCCTGCGGGGAACACCATCCGCTGAGCGCTGTATGCACGGGGGGTAATCGGGAAGTTTGTCAAGCCCCGTTTGTAGGAATAGGTGGGGCTTTATAGCCGGCAAATGAACAGGCGGCTCCTGCTGTGATGCGCGGGTCTCTGTCCCTTGGCATTCTGGGCCTTGTAGTTCTTGGTCACCTGCGCTCCGTTCGGTGGCGCCCTGTTCTCCCTGAGCTTCCCTGTGCTTGCACTACACGGGGAGGAGCGAGCAGACAACCCCGGCTCCCTTCTCTGACTCAGAATCGCGACACTGATTGCTGGAATTAGCGTCAGAAGTAGGACGATTTCTCATTGGTGGGGCAACGCCCGAACGCCCCCAATGGACGCACCGCCACTGCTGTATGGGTGAGTGAGTGGATGTGTGTGTAGACCTAAGAATCAGTGAGTGGGTATGTAGTTATTGGTGTTGGAGTGTCTATGGTTATGAGAATGGCAATCTGTAATTTAGAGATGGTGTATCAAAGGTTATATTAGGGTGTGAGAAGATGCATCAAATTATCACATGGATGATGTCATCAGTGATGTCATCAGTGATGTCATTTGAGATGTCATCAGTGATGTCATCAGTGATGTCACTGACCATGTCATGAGTGATGTAATATGTGACGTCATCAGCAGTGCATTGCGGGGCGCGAGTTATAGTTAGCTGAACTAACTATAACGGGGGAATTTCTATGGTTTTGTACGAGTGAAATGTCCAACTAACTATAACTTTCCCTAAAACCTATGGTTTTTCAGTGAATTTCTAAGGTTTTTTAAATGCTAATTTCTAACTATAACGTGCCTGAAACCTATGGTTTTTTCAGTGAATTTCAAAGGTTTTTTAAATGCTAATTTCTAACTATAACGTGCCTGAAACCTATGGTTTTTTCAGTGAATTTCAAAGGTTTTTAAATGCTAATTTCTAACTATGCCTACAGAAGTAGGACATGTGAAGAAAGAAGAAAAACGCACAGAAAGAAGCAAAAGAAATGCACAAACAAGCAACAGAAGTCCACAAAGACGAAGAAAAGTGCAGGAAGAAGCAAGACGTGCAGAAAGAACCCACAGAGGAGCAGAAAGAGGCCTTGTTGCAAAATCATCCTGTGCCCACAACTTTTTCAGACGGGTACTGGTGTTAACTGGCTCTGACTAACCAGGCCTAGAGCCAGTGCTATGCTAAAAGACACTTAGAATACAGTGAAAACACCTACATACACTAGGGAACACTATGCGTTGGGGTACCCCTGTGATTAGCATGACCTCGTCTGTAAGTCCCTAGTACATAATAGGGCAGGGGGATTAAAACTAACTAACTAACATGTCACATCAGGCCCGTCCCCTCTCTTCACCACTGTGCAAACACGCCCCGTGGAGCGTTTTAAGTTGGGTATTAAGTTCCCTTCAATCCTGAGGGTCCCTGGAGTCCAAGTAGCCCACCAGGTACCTCCAGTAAGCACCACAGAGCTGCGTTGCAGAGAGGTGGTCCGAGGCCACGCCCCTTTTTACACCTCTCTGCAACGCAGCTCTGTTGCGCTTACTGGAGGTACCTGGTAGACTAGTTAGACCCCAGGGGCCCTCAGGATTGACGGGGCATTAATTCCCCTACTTAAAATGAGCCACGGGCGTGTTTGCACACATGTCACCTCACACCCCGCCCCCTCCCTTCACCACTGTGCAAACTCGCCCCATGGCGCATTTTAAGTTGGGGGATAAAGACCCCTTGAATCCTGAGAGTCCCTGGGGCCCAACTAGCCCACCAGGTACCTCCAGTAAGCACCACAGAGCTGCGTTGCAGAGACGTGGTCCGAGGCTACGCCCCTTTTTACACCTCTCTGCAACGCAGCTCATGGGCGCTTACCGGAAGTACCTGGAGGGCTAGTTGGACTCCAGGGACCCTCAGGATTGAAGGGGACTTAATCCCCCAACTTAAAACACGCCACGGGCCTGTTTGCACACATGTCACCTCAAGCCCCGCCCCCTCCCTTCACCACTGTGCAAACGCGCCCTGTGGCGCGTTTTAAGTTGGGGGATTAAGTCCCCTTGAATCATGAGGGTCCCTGGGGTCCAACTAGCCCACCCTGTACCTCCAGTATGCACCAGGGAGCTGCGTTGCAGAGAGGTGTTCAGAGGCCACGCCCCTTTTTACACCTCTCTGCAACGCAGCTCTGTGGCGCTTTCTGGACGTACCTGGTGGGCTAGTTGGCCCCAGGGACCCTCAGGATTGAAGGGATTTAATTCCCCATCTTAAAACGCGCCACGGGGCCTGTTTACACACATGTCACCTCAAGCCCCGTCCCTCCCTTCACCACTGTGCAAACGCGCCCCGTGGCGCGTTTTAAGTTGGGGATTAAGTCCCCTTGAATCCTGAGGGTCCCTGGAGTCCAACTGCGGGAGCCGGCATTGCTTTTCCATAAGGGGAGCTGCTGACATGCAGCTCCCCTTATGGAAAAGCAATCTGCTTGCTTCATTGAACCGAGAGCAGGTTTCCCTGCTCTCGCTTCAATGAAGCAAAGCAAGTTTACAATGACAGGACGGGAGCCGCGCGGCTCCGCCCTGTCATTGCAAGACAGCAGTGTCCCGGGGTAGGCACCCCGGGACACTGCAGGAGCCGGCCCTGGGGGGTGGTGGTCCCCAGGGCCACCACAGGCTCCAGGAGGGGGGCCGCGTGGCCCCCCTCCCAACAATTGCACAGCCCTGGGGAGGTGGTGATCCCCAGGGCCGGGGGTCCATTACGGACCCCCGAATTTAAATACTAGTGCCCCGGGGAGGTGGCGGTCTCCGGGGCGTGTGGGGGGGCTGGAGCCCCCCCACACAGGTTATTTTTATTTATTTTTAAATAGCCCCAGGGGTGGCGGTCCCCGGGGCTGCGGGGGGGCCGTGTGCCCCGCCAGCATTATTTATTTGAAGCCCCGGGGGGATGGTGGTCCCCGGGGCTTGGGGGGCCTTAGAGGCCCCCTCTAAAACATGAACCCACCCCCCGCATGCCCCCAGGACTTGGCCCACCCAGGGGCAAAATACCCTCAAAGTGCGGGAGACCGCGCTTCGATTTTTTTTTAATCACGGCGGGATCCGCGTATCCGGCGCGCATCCCGCCGTGATTTAAAAAAAAAAAAATGCTTTTTTCTGCCCAGGGGGTCCTTGTGGGACCCCCTGAGCAGGCCTAGGGGGTCAGGGTGTTTCTACCCTGCCCCGTTCGCTTCTTTTGCGCATTTTTTGGGGAAAACACGTTTTGGGACCCCCCTTTTTTCTCGGCCCCCACTTGACGAATCACCCCGAGACTTTCAGGATAGGAGCGGACCGGAGCGTCCCACAGGTTTTGAAAATTTGGCGAAGATTCATCAACCGGCTCCAAAGTTATTGGAAATAGAATGTTGTGAATTTCCTATGGAAAATAGGTCCTAACAATAACTATCTACTGGCGACCGCCAGTAGATAATATATATTAGGGTGCGCGGATCCCGCTGAGAAAAAAAAAGAAACAAGTGCGCAAACGCACAAAGGGGGCAGGGTAGAAACACACTGACCCCCTAGGTCTGCTCAGGGGGCCCACAAGGACCCCCTGGGCAGAAAAAGCATTTTTTCAACAAAAAAAATCGGCGGGATGCGCTTAGGGTGCGCGAATTCCGCCGAAAAAAAAAAAAAACGAAGCGCGGTCTTCCGCGCTTTGTTGTTAATTGGCCCCGGGTGGGCCAAGTCCCGAGGGCATGGGGAGTATTTATAATATGTGGGGGCCTCTAAGGCCCCCAAACCCAGGCACCACCATCCCCCGGGGCTTTAAAAATAAATGGTGCGGGAGGGCTCTCGGCCCTCCCGCTAGCCCGGAGACCGCCACCTCCCGGGGCTTCTTTAATTATTTTTTATAAATTTACCTGTGTGGGGGGGCTCGAGCCCCCACACGCCCGAGACCGCCACCTCCCGGGGCACTAAAAATGTCAATATGGGGGTACATTACGGACCCCCAGAGCCCCGAGGACCACCACCTCCCCGTGGCTTTGTCAATGGAGGGAGGGGGCCGCGCGGCCCCACTCCTGGAGCCTGTAATGGCCCTGGGGACCACCACCCCCAGGGCCGGCTCCTCGCAGTGTCCCGGGGTGCCTACCCCGGGACACTGTAGTTTGCTATGACAGGACGGGAGCCTTGCGGCTCCCGTCCTGTCATAGCAAACTGCTTTGGATATTAGGACGAGAGCAGGAAGCCTGCTCTCGCTCCATATCCAAAGCAAATTGCTTTCCACACGGGGAGCTGCATGTTAGCAGCTCCCCATGTGTAAAAGCAATGCCGGCTCCCAAGGGACGCGGGGAGCCGGCGGGACTGTGGGGGATTGGGGACCCCCACAGTCCCCAACGAAAGGGCCAGCCCGGGGGATGGGGTCCCCGGGGCAAAAGGAGGCCTGAGGAGGGGGGCCAAGCAGCCCCCCTCCTTAAAAATTTATTTAAAAGTGTGGCCATGTCCCTAATTTAAAAAAAAAAAAGGGATAAGGCCCTGGGGGATGGGGTCCCCAGGGCCCAAAAATAGGAAAAAGTAAGGGGGTCACACAGCCCCCTTCCTTTCCACTCTGCAAACGCGCCCCTGGCGCGTTTGCAGATGAGAACAATTCCCCTTCAATACTGGGGGTCCCTGGGGGCCAACTAGCCCACCAGGAACCTCCAGTATGCGCCAGGAGCTGCGTTGCAGAGAGGTGTACAGAGGCCACGCCCCTTTTTACACCTCTCTGCAACAGTGATGTCATTGACCATGTCATGAGTGATGTAATATGTGACGTCATCAGCAGTGCATTGCGGGGCGCGAGTTATAGTTAGCTGAACTAACTATAACGGGGGAATTTCACGGGTTTTGTACGAGTGCAATGTCCAACTAACTATAACTGTCCCTAAAACCTATGGTTTTTTCAGTGATATATATATATATATATTTTCTCGTATTGTGCCCCAATGACAAAAAAACAAAGATGCGGCACACCAGAAGAAGCACACAAATTTATTGTGCACCAACAAAAGGACGACGCTTTTCAGCGTTAAGCCTTTGTCAAGCAATTTCCTGTACTTCGATCACCTATAGAAATACGCTGAACAGTTGAGCGACATAGAAGAAATATTTCTTTCGTACACACCGCGCGCCTTATTATTTAACATGTTGCATGCACAGCAATCAAAATTTCAAATTCTAGATTGTGAATTTCACCTTTACATAGTATATTCGTAAGCTTCCAGAATTACAGTTTCATAATTTAGATCTCAATTGCAGTTGATACAGTTTTCTGTACAAAGCATCAGCATTGTGGTTGGCGATATTCGACTCATTTTACCATACCATTCAATCTAAATAGTGATCAAAATAATAATCAGTATTGCAGTTGTATCGTTTATATATCAAATGCAATTAATAAAGTTTTCTGTGCACAAAATCGGCATTGCGTTCGGTGGAATTTACACATTTCACCAAATCATGTAACCTGAATAATGATCAATAAAGTTTTGTTCAAGGTTAAGGAATTCTGGTTAACGCAGTTGGATACATTCCACCATATTTACCAGACATCTCGCATAGGGTGATGCGTGGATCAATACACTCTACCAATCATTGTACCCTTCCTCGCAATTCATCTTAGTATTGGCACACCATATTGTGACAAAGAGCTTATGGGTAATGATTACAAATGTTTAAAGCATGCGGCACCTTAATGCGGTGTTTATCACATGATGATCTCTGCTTAGGTGGATTCCTATAATATCCATGCAATTCGGGGCAATATATATATATATATATTCACTGAAAAAACCATAGGTTTTAGGGAAAGTTATAGTTAGTTGGACATTGCACTCGTACAAAACCCGTGAAATTCCCCGTTATAGTTAGTTCAGCTAACTATAACTCGCGCCCCACAATGCACTGCTGATGACGTCACATATTACTTCACTCATGACATGGTCAGTGACATCACTGATGACATCACTGATGACATCTCAAATGACATCACTGATGACATCATCCATGTGAGAATTTAATGCATCTTCTCACACCCTAATATAACTTTTGATACACCCACTCTAAATTACAGACTGCCATTCTCAAAACCATACACACTCCTATACCAATAACTACATACCCACTCACTGATTCTTAGGTCTACACACACACATCTACTCACTCACCCGTACAGTCACTCATAATTACAGTCACTCAGTACAGGACTATCATATGCAGTCATACACCTATATAGACACTCACACACCGCCACTCATCCATAGAGGTACTCATACACCTAGTCAGTCATGCAAATAATTAATCACACTCCCATTTACTCACCTATACAGTTATACACACCAGCTCACTTACTCATACAAATACTAGCACATTCTTACGCTGCTATGCAATCACTGATGCAAGCACACACTCATCCATATAGCCACTCTCACTTACAGCCATTTATATACTCCAACACACATATATACTGCCTTTCACATATGTAGTTACTCACACATGTACCACTGAGATATACATTCAATCACTAACACACCAATACACACACTCACCCACCCATACAGTCCATCACAGATGCACTCTTCAAATCATGCACCCAGTGAATCACCCACTCACACATCTATGTACAGAGTCACACACACCCCACCCACACAAACACTCAGCCACCTATACAGATACTCAGAGAACCAATCAATAACCCATATAAACACTCATGTAGCTATTCGCAAATCCATGCATCCACTTACACACCAACAGACAGACGGATACAGACATTCACACAGTTTAGTCAGTAACCCATGCTTTCAGTAAGATACGTTTAATCACTCACTGGGAGAGTCAGTCACGCACCTACTCAATCATCTATTGAGACACTTATACACCCACTCATTCTTCAATACACCTTTGCCTATATATATTAAACATATTTAAACTTTACAGAAACACACAGTCACTGCATGATGTCATCAGTGATGTCACTGACCATGTCATGAGTGATGTAATATGTGACGTCATCAACAGTGCATTGCGGGGCGCGAGTTATAGTTAGCTGAACTAACTACAACGGGGAATTTCACGGGTTTTGTACGAGTGCAATGTCCAACTAACTATAACTTTCCCTAAAACCTATGGTTTTTTCAGTGAATTTCAAAGGTTTTTTAAATGCTAATTTCTAACTATAACGTGTCTGAAACCTATGGTTTTTTCAGTGAATTTCAAAGGTTTTTAAATGCTAATTTCTAACTATAACTGTCCCTAAAACCTATGGTTTTTTCAGTGAATTTCAAAGGTTTTTAAATGCTAATTCCTAACTATAACATATCTGAAACCTATGGTTTTTTTCAGTGAATTTCAAAGGTTTTGTAAATGACAATTTTTAAATATATTAATTGTTATATTTTTTTTTTGATACTGATTTACTACATTTTTTTAAACTATTTATTTTTAGATATTTTATTTTTTAAATTACATTGTAATTACATTATACATTACATTACAAAATATACTTTCTCAGAATGAATTACTTTAGTTTAAATACTTTGCAAATAGGCAATAGACTTTTAAGTACAGTAGTTACAGTTGTTGCAATGGGCAACACAATTTCAAACACAATGCAACATTGAGCTCAATGTGAATTTCTAGTTAAATGCAATTAGTTACTTTATGGATTACTTTTCTAACCACAGGACTGGATCCTAGATTCAGTCCTGGGACATCTCCTGTAAACAGTTGAGTAAAAGCGTTTTGGTTACAGTAGTGATTTTTAAGGAATATTATTGTATTTTAAAAGTTGACAGAAACGTTTTCACATAGAATCACCAATGTTATCCTATGGGAGGAAATTCACTTAGCAGGTAAGTAGTGTTATCGTGACTTTTTCTTACTCAGTGGTGGATCCTGGATCCAGCACTGGTGCATCTCCTGTAAACAGTTGAAAGAATGCGTTTAAGTCATACAGGCGATTTTAAGGAATATTTGTAGTTTGTGAAAATCGACACTTTGAAACTTTTCTGCTGAAAACCAGACAATGGATTCCTATGGAAGGAAATACAAGTTACTGGTAAGTACAGTTAGAATTACTTTTCAGGTTCAGTGCTGGGCTAAAAGATGCAGCACTGGGTTCTCTCCTGATAACAGGTGAGTAAATCGGAATTCGTAGTTCGGCTGATTTTAGAGGAATATTATAAAGTTCCAAAACTCCACACTTAGAAGAATTTCCAAGTGAAACCAGTCAATGTTAGCCTATGGAAGGAAATTCAAGTTACTGGTAAGTACGGTTAGAATTACTTTTCAGGATCTGTACTGGGCTCAAAGATGCAGCACTGAGGTCTCTCCTGATAACAGGTGAGTAAATTGGAATTCGTAGTTCGGCTGATTTTAGAGGAATATTTGCACAATGGTGAAGGAAGGGGTGGGGCCTGAGGTGACATGTCTGCAAACACGCCCTGTGGCGCGTTTTAAGTTGGAGAATTAATTCCTCCTCAATCCTGAGGGTCCCTAGGGGCCAACTAGCCCACCAGGAACCTCCAGTATGCGCCAGGGGCTGCGTTGCAGAGAGGTGTACAGAGGCCACGCCCCTTTTACAACACTCTGCAACGCAGCTCCGTGGCGCTTACTGGAGGTACCTGGTGGGCTAGTTGGCCCCAGGACCCTCAGGATTGAAGAGGATTTAATTCCCCATCTTAAAATGCGCCACGGGGCCTGTTTGCACACATGTCACCTGAAGCCCGCCCCTCCCTTCACCACTGTGCAAGCGCGCCCGTGGCGCATTTTAAGTTGGGGGATTAAGTCCCCTTGAATCCTGAGGGTCCCTGGAGTCCAACTAGCCCACCATGTACCTCCAAAGCGCCACAGAGCTGCGTTGCAGAGAGGTGTAAAACGGGCGTGGCCTCTGTACACCTCTCTGCAATGCAGCCCTGGCGCATACTGGAGGTTCCTGGTGGGCTAGTTGGCCCCCAGGGACCCCCAGTATTCAAGGGGAATTTGTTCCCCATCTGCATACGCGCCAGGGGGCGCGTTTGCAGACTGCTGCAGGGTGGGGGCGGAGCCTACGGCACGATGCCGGTCTTTTTTATTTTTCTTTATTTTTTTGTATGGGAGGGGGGCTGCGTGGCCCCGCTTCCATGGCCTCTTTTGGCCCCGGGGACCCCATCCCCTGGGGCATGAGGATTTTCATTTAAATTTTTTTAAAAATAAATCGGGAAGGGGGCCACGTGGCCCCCTTCCCTGGGCCTATATTGGCCCCAGGGATCCCATCCCCCGGGGCATGCCCTCTTTTTAAAAATTTTTAAATATTTGGAGGGGGGGCTGCGTGGCCCCCCTCCTCAGGCCATTTAAGGCCCCGGGGACCCCATCCCCCGGGGCCGGCCTTCACGTTTAAAAAAAAAATATATATATATTTTTATTTTTGGGGAGGGGGGCTGCGTGGCTCCCCTCCCAGGCCACTAATAGCCCCGGGGACCCCATCCCCCGGGGCCTGGTCACTCGTTGGGGACCGTGGGGGGGTCCCCAATCCCCGCACGGTCCCGCCGTCTCCCCGCGTCCTGCGGGAGCCGGCGTTGCTTTCCATAAGGGGGCTGCTGACATGCAGCTCCCCTTATGGAAAAACAATCTGCTTTGCTTCATTGAAGCGAGGCAGGTTTCCTGCTCTCGCTTCAATGAAGCAAAGCAAGTTTTGCAATGACAGGGTGGGAGCCGCGAGGCTCCCGTCCTGCCATTGCAAACAGCAGTGTCCCGAGGGTAGGCACCCTGGGACACTGCAGGAGCCGGCCCTGGGGGGTGGCGGTCCCCATAAAGTATAAACCCACCCCCCGCATGGCCCCGGGACTTGGGCCACCCAGGGGCAAAACAGCATCGAAACGCGTGAGACCGCGCTTCGATTTTTTTTTTTTTATCGGCGGGATCCGCGCACCCTAAGCGCATTTCGCCGATTAAAAAAAAAAATAAAATAAAAAAATTCTGCCCAGGGGGTCCTTGTGGGATTCCCTGAGCAGACCTAGGGGGTCAGGGTGTTTCTACCCTGCCCCCTTTGTGCGTTTTGCGCACTTGTTTCTTTTTTTTATCTCGGCGGATCCGCGCACCCTAAGCACTTCCCGCTGATTTATTTTTTTTTTTAAATGCTTTTTTCTGCACAGGGGGTCCTTTTGGGACCCCCTGAGCAGACCTAGTCGGTCAGGGTGTTTCTACCCTGCCCCCTTTTGCGCTTTGCGCACTTGTTTCTGTCCCTCGGTTCTACCGAGGACAAAATGGCTGCCAACACTTCCTGATTTGGAGTGTTGACAGCCACTTGATAGCCAATTAGCATGCAGCTCGTGATCGGGAGAGTGCGCGGACCCTACTCGGCCATAGATATATATGTGACTTTACTTTTGATTTTCTCAGGAACTACTGAACGGATTTACACCATTTAAGCAAAGGCACGACACTGAACCAAGGGCTACCTCTTTGCCAAATTTGGTGTAATTCCGTTCAGCAGTTCGGGCTGTAGCTGCGACTAAAGGTTCCTATGGAAAAATTAATGGGGAAAACGCGTTTTGGGACCCCCCTTTTTTCTCAGCCCTTGCTTGATGAATCACCCCGAGACTTTCAGGATAGGAGCAGACCGGAGCGCCCCAACAAGTTGGAAACTTTCGCGAAGATTCGTCAACCGGCGCCGACGTTATTTCAAATAGAATGTTGCGGATTTCCTATGGAAAATAGATCCTAACTATAACTATCTACTGGCGACCGCCAGTAGATAATTATCTACTGGCGGTCGCCAGTAGATAGTTAAAGTTAGGACCTATTTTCCATAGGAAATCCGCAACATTCTATTCCCAATAACTTTGGCGCCAATTGACAAATCTTCGCGAAATTTTCAAAACTTATGGCCCGCTCCGGTCCGCTCCTATCTTGAAAGTTTCGGGGTGATTCGTCAAGTGGGGCCGAGAAAAAGGGGTCCCAAAGCGTGTTTTCCCCATGCAATTTTCCATAGGAACCTTTAGTCGCAGCTACAGCCTGAACTGCTGAACGGAATTACACCAAATTTGGCAAAAGGTAGCCCTTGGTTCAGAGTCATGCCTTTTGGTTAAATGGTGTAAATCCGTTCAGTAGTTCCTGAGAAATTTGAAAAGAAAACACATATATATCTGGGCGGAGCCTAACCACACATGTCTTCGTGAGATCTGATTGGCTGTCAGCACTTCATCCTGGAATTGCTGGCAGCCATCTTGGGACCAATA
Source organism: Calotriton arnoldi (assembly GCA_963921515.1). Taxonomy (NCBI): domain Eukaryota; kingdom Metazoa; phylum Chordata; class Amphibia; order Caudata; family Salamandridae; genus Calotriton; species Calotriton arnoldi. The sequence goes on from CAWUFW010005293.1 coordinate 61,029, forward strand.
TAAATGATAGTACCCCATTGAAATGCATTGTAGTGAATCGAAGATTTTGAGGGTTACCAAAAGGAGAACTATAAAGGGTGATAACAGACTTTAGTTACATTAGAATTCATTTGTTGATGGTACCATACCAATTTCAGGAATTGTGGTGTGTTCTAAGGTGATTTTACCCTGTGAAAAACCTTCTGCTGGGATATCATGAATCATGTTTGAGAGAAAACTATTTTCACATGCTTGTCCCATACAGTTTTGGAAGGTGCTCCAGAAGCTAAAATGAGAGCATATTATCTGTAAATTCACATTATCTTTCTCAGTCATGTGAGAATGAAGTCTGACATTCTCAGTAAAACATGTACATCCAACAAGGGCAGAGACTGTCAGTTGATTCCTTTGTGTTCTACTGCAGCTTCCCAGAGTGTTCTAAAGAACAACTAGAGTGCTAACAGCCTTACTTATGACAAAAGTATGGCACACCTGAAGCCATCTTGATTGGAATAAACTGGTAACACTTAAAACATTTAATTTAAAAAGGAACAAAATGATGGGGTTCATTTTGTCATAGAAATATGGTTAGTGCTGTAGAAAGAAAAATTAGGACATGTTTCAAGTGTGATCTCAAATATCTTCCAGTTATATTTCAACAGGAGCAGCCTGTCAGTTGATGCCTTTGTGTTCTACTGCAGCTTCCCAGAGTGTTCTAAAGAACAACTAGAGCGCTAACAGTCTTACTTATGACAAAATTATGGCACACCTGAAGCCATCTTGATTGGAATAAACTGGTAACTCTTAAAACATTTAATTTAAAAAGGAACAAAATGAGGGGGTTCATTTTGTCATAGAAATTATGGTTAGTGCTGTAGAAAGAAAAATTAGGACAGTGTTTTAAGTGAGATCTCAAATATCTTCCTGTTATATTTCAACAGGAGCAGCCTGTCAGTTGATGCCTTTGTGTTCTACTGCAGCTTCCCAGAGTGTTCTAAAGAACAACTAGAGAGCTAACAGTCTTACTTATGACAAAAGTATGGCACACCTGAAGCCATCTTGATTGGAATAAACTGGTAACACTTAAAACATTTAATTTAAAAAGGAACAAAATGAGGGGGTTCATTTTGCCATAGAAATTATGGTTAGTGCTCTAGAAAGAAAAATTAGGACATGTTTTAAGTGAGATCTCAAATATCTTCCTGTTATATTTCAACAGCAGCAGCCTGTCAGTTGATGCCTTTGTGTTCTACTGCAGCTTCCCAGAGTGTTCTAAAGATCAACTAGAGCGCTAACAGTCTTACTTATGACAAAATTATGGCACACCTGAAGCCATCTTGATTGGAATAAACTGGTAACTCTTAAAACATTTAATTTAAAAAGGAACAAAATGAGGCGGTTCATTTTGTCATATAAATTATGGTTAGTGCTGTAGAAAGAAAAATTAGGACATGTTTTAAGTGAGATCTCAAATATCTTCCTGTTATATTTCAACAGGAGCAGCCTGTCAGTTGATGCCTTTGTGTTCTACTGCAGCTTCCCAGAGTGTTCTAAAGAACAACTAGAGCACAAACAGTCTTACTTATGACAAAAGTATGGCACACCTGAAGCCATCTTGATTGGAATAAACTGGTAACACTTAAAACATTTAATTTAAAAATGAACAAAATGAGGGGGTTCATTTTGCCATAGAAATTATGGTTAGTGCTGCAGAAAGAAAATTTAGGGCATGTTTTAAGTGAGATCTCAAATCCTCTTCTATTTCATTAGAAAATTCTGACATGCAGACTGAAACAATCACTTTCAATACCAGCAGTAGACTTCCAGTTAACTCCCTGGTGAGCAGTAGCTTTACTACAGTGATCTAATGAACAACTAGAGTGCTAACATTCTGAATTTATGGCAAATGTGTGACACATCTGAATGCCTTCTTGATGGAATCAAAGTAAAAAACTGAAAGCATTTCCTACTGAGGAGACTGCAGTAAATGACGAAATTAGGAAACTTCATAACAAATAAGTCTCCCAAGATGGCCACCAGAGAAAAAAGAGCCCAAATGTAGCACAAATATCACCCAGAAGTAGCCCACATATAGCCCAATGACAGAAGTGTGCAAAACACTTTTTATTTTTAGTTTTTCTGCAGTTTTATATAGTGCAAACTGGTCAGGTATTGGAGCGTTACATCTTACTTGGACCCCTTATTGCGTATTTTGCACGATGTACATGAGATTGATCTTGCGAAACATTGAACTTTACGATTCTGTTAACCTGAAGTTGCTCTGAACCGGGCTTTGTAACACCCGTTTTTACCTACTGGTTTTAATTAATTCTCACTGTATTGTATTAGGAAAGAGGATTTACTGTTTTTATGTACACTTTTATGATCTATGTTTCTAAATCAGATCAAATAAAGTTTAATGAATTCTATGGCAGGACGGAGGCGAGGATTATGCATATCTTTCCTCACTTTATTTGCATAGCAGTTCAAAGAAAACGTAACACAACAATCATTAAACAAAAGACTACACAACCCATGAACCATTAGGGGGTAGTCTCCAAGGCAACTATAGTCCAATCATATCACAGTCCATCGTATATAATATCGTGACGTCCCTTCCGCTTCCTCTTTCTTCACTGCTCGTCAGTTAAGTGCATTCCTTACATTCTTGGCTTAATCTGACGTTGTTGCTGTTTGTATAGCGGTTTCTTGTGCACGTTATTAGAATTATTGCCTTGGTATTGTTTCATATTCCCTGCGCAGCAGGCTCTTGCCCGAGCGCGCTCTCCCCCTCGCAGTTTCTCCCGCTGTGTGCTCTGCGCGCGGTGAGATCCTGTCAGGCGCGTCTGGTCCGAGCGAGGCAGCTCCGTCGAGCGCTCCCGCTGGTCTTTACGCGCGTTTGTTAATCCGGTCACTCCTTTAGTGTCCGCTTGATTCCCGACCAACCCTCGCCTAATTTTGACACCGCTACGCGGTGATTTCCCCACACGGCCACGTTAGTGACCAGCGCCACCTGGTGGTGGTAATTGGTATTGCGCCTCAGTCTATTCTTATAACAGCTTCGGGGAAAGCCCAGCTGTTGGAGCACCGGCGAGGGGGCTGTCTTAAGGATTTTAAGGGCATTTGTTCTGTGCTCACACCCTCTGCTATCATGTCTTCTCCAGAAGACCATTTTTACTCCTCGTACCAGGAAGTGGAGGAGGAATGGCCCCCAACTTCTCCCTCCAGCAGTGGACCAAGCCCTCTCTCTGGCTATTTCTAGGGCGCTGGCTCCTCTTAGGGATCAGGTTGATAAGCTGGCGAAAAGCATCCCTGGGGTGTTCAGTGACCCAGATCTGGTGGTGGCGGGTCCAAGTAGCTCCCAGATGGGGAATAAAAGGGCCGTTAAGCATAACGCGGGGCACTTGGAAGGATTTGATAAACTTACGGAGACCTTCCTCAAGAGTGCGCGAACGCTAAAACATGCACCCTGCCGGGAGGAGGAGAGGCCCGGAGAAAATTGCGACACTGTCACCACTATTGTAGACCCCGACGGCGGGTTTCCCTTAGAGGGAGAGGGTGTATCGGAGGACGATTTCTCCTCCGATGAGGATAAGGACTCGGGCGTCCCTGGCGTCCAGAGTCCCACTCTCTCAGTCCCCGGTTGGGGACGGGGTCCACTCGGACATGTTCGAGCCTACCCAAATTTACCATCCTAGGTCGGCAGAGTGGACACCTGACGCCAAAGTGGCAGAGTATGTGGTGGGGAAAATCCATCAACCCCTTGAAAGGGAGGTCAGGAATAGGATGAGGGAGAATGCCCCAGGCCCTCACTGAAGGGGAAGGTGGCACACACGCCTGAAATTGATGAGAAACTATGTACCTTTTTCTCCAAGTATATGATGGATCTCAAGAAAGGAATTGATAGGTCTTGGACGTGGTAGGGCCCTTGACCCAAATTATTCAATTGACGGAGCGTTCCAAAGAGTCAGGATCCCCTTTGTCCACGGATATTGTGGCTGGTTGGGCGCACTACCCTAAACCCTAAAACACTACCCTCTCCACTACCCAAACACCACTGCACTACCCTAAACCCTAAAACACTACCCCCAGCACGACACCCTACACTACCCAAACATAACTGCACTACCCTAAACCCTAAAACACTACCACCAGCACGACTCCCTACACTACCCAAACACCACTGCACTACCCTAAAGCCTAAAACACTACCCCCAGCATGACTCCCTACACTACCCAAACACCACTGCACTACACTAAACCCTAAATATACCCCAAGCATGACCTCCCACACTACACAAACACCACTGCACTACCCTAAACCCTAAAACACTACCCCCAGCATGACCCCTACACTACCCAAACACCACTGCACTACCCTAAACCCTAAAACACTAACCCCAGCATGACCCCTACACTACCCAAACACCACTGCACTACCCTATACCCTAAAACAAGACCCCCTACACTACACAAACACGACTGCACTACCCTAAACCCTAAAACACTACCCACAGCATGACCCCTTCACTAAACAAACACCACTGCACTGCCCTAAACCCTAAAACACTACCCCAGCACTACCCCCTACACTACCCAAACACCACTGCACTAACATAAACCCTAAAACACTACCCCCAGCACAACCCCCTACACTACACAAACACCACTGCACTACCCTAAACCCTAAAACACTACCCCAGCACGACTCCCTACACTACCCAAATACCACTGCACTACCCTAAACCCTAAATCTACCCCCAGCACGACCCCTACACTACCCAAACACCACTGCACTACCCTAAACCCTAAAACACTACCACCAGCATGACCCCCTACACTACTCAAACACCACTGCACTACCCTAATCCCTAAAACACTACCCCAGCACGACCCCCTATACTACCCATACACCACTGCACTACCCTAAAGCCTAAAACACTACCCCCAGCACGACCCCTACACTACTGCACTACTCTAAACCTAAAACACTACCCCCAGCATGACCCCCTACACTACCCAAACACCACTGCACTACCCTAAACCCTAAAACACTACCCCCAGCACGACCCCCTACACCACCCAAACACCACTGCACTACCCTAAACCCTAGAAAAGAAACCCCCACCCCATGCCCAATCCCCCTTACCTCTCACTCCTCATGGTTCCTCTCTCCTCGTGGTTCCTGCTTCACGTCATCTCTGAGGGCGGTGCACGTCGTTGTGAGGAAACGGAACAGCCTCTGTTTCCTTACAACGACATGGATCGTCTACATGTTTTCAGAACGCATGGTCATTTACCATACATACCTTTACAACAAAATTTGTTGTAAAGGCATGCGTGGTAAATGACCATGCGTTCTAAAAATGCGTAGTAATGACTTCGTGATGTACAACGCATGCGTGGTAATGCATGCGTTGTAATGGTATCGCAAAGTAAAAAAGTCGTTGTAACGGCTGTTTACCGATCGAAGCTGGTCCCTGTTCTTCAGTGAGACGTTTATTTGATTAATTAGGAGGAAGGAATGTGGTTTCTTTACCGAAAAGTGCATTCCCGGCTGTTGTATTGTGAAAGTGTCCGCGTGGCCTGGTTTCACTTCCGGTGAGAGAGTGGAAGAGTCTGTTTGGATCTAAAGGAGTTCTGTTGTTGGACGGGGCCGGCGCGACATGTCATCAGAAAACATAGCTAATGGAAAGCGTCCTCCCTGAAGTGTGGAGCAGTGCCATGAGAGGTCAACGAGTGTGCATACCACCGCAGTATGACCGTACCGCGTGACCCATGTGCCGCCTCCAGGGTACGGTAGGCAGAAGCGGCATCGCAGGTCCTCTTGAAGACCGTTGTAGCACTAATTCTACATTTTGGTACTAGGGCATTTTAACTTCGTTGTTCCTGCCAGATACAAAGAGAAGATCCTGTGTTATTCAGTGCCCTCGTTACCTTTTTTATGGGTTGTGGTGCTTGTCACTTTGCTGCCCCGCCGGTGCACACGACTGGGCACCCCACCTTGTGTGCCATCTGCAGGGCCTCTGCCCTCGGATCACTGGTTTCGGTTTCTGGAGTGGCAACATAAACAGTTGCTCCCAAAGGACTAGCCTGAACACTTAGGTGAATATCCCCTGCACCAGCATTCCACGGAAATTCTTTACTAGCTCTCCCACGTCCAACGAGCACGGCTCTGCTCGCGACACCGTATGACATCATCAGAGCCATAAGAGGACCTCGTCGGCGTGCTGACGTCAGTTCCACCCATTTTTTCCGTGCCACCGAGGCAAACAGGGGACCGAGACATTTTCACATGTATACATAGTATAATAAATATATATATATTCACTGAAAAAACCATAGGTTTCAGGCACGTTATAGTTAGAAATTAGCATTTAAAAAACCTTAGAAATTCACTGAAAAAACCATAGGTTTCAGGCACGTTATAGATAGAAATTAGCATTTAAAAAACCTTAGAAATTCACTGAAAAAACCATAGGTTTCAGGGCGTTATAGTTAGTTGGACATTTCACTCGTACAAAACCATAGAAATTCCCCCGTTATAGTTAGTTCAGCTAACTATAACTCGTGCGCCCGCAATGCACTGCTGATGACGTCACATATTACATCACTCATGACATGGTCAGTGACATCACTCATGACATCACTGATGACATCTCCAAATGACATCACTGATGACATCATCCAGTGAATGTGTGTTTTTCTGAAAATTAAATATGTTTTATATATGTATATCTCAAGGTCGATGGAAGAATAAATGGGTATATAAGTGTCTAAATGGATGATTTTTTTGTAAAATTTATTGTATAACTGACTAAGTGTATCTTAGTGAATACATGGGTTAGTGAGTAATGTTTAAATATGAAAATATCTGTATCAGTCTCTCACTTTGTGTATAAGTGGCTGCATGGGTTGGTGAGTATCTACATGAGTGTCTATATGGGTTATTAGTTGGTTTTTTGAGTATCAGTATGAGTGTCTGAGTGTCTGTATGGTTCGGTGGGGGTATTACTTAGTGCATAGATGCATGAATGAGTGACTCACTGTTTGTATGTGTTGAAGACAGCATGTGTGCAGGACTGTATAGGTGGATGAGTATGTGTATGGGTATGTTAGTGAGTGAATGACTGTCTCAATAGTGTCTTTATGAGTAACTACATATGTTTTAAACTAGTATATGTGAGTATTGGTGTATATAAGTGAGTATATGTGAGAGTGAGAGATTGGAAGAGTTCCTGTACAAATAAGTAGGTGTTTCTATAAGTGATTGTTTAAGAGAGAAAGTATGTGTAAGTTTCTGTAGAAGTAAGTGTGGTAGTGTGTGTATAACTGTATATGCAAGTAAATGGATGTTTGATACTTTGTTTGCATGTGTGACTATGTGTGTGAGTAACTCTATGGATGAGTGGCGGTGTGTAACAGGATGTATAGGTGTATGAGTACATATGATGAGTGAGTACATGTATGAGTGACTGTATAGGGACTGTTGGTGAATGAGTGGATGTGTGTGTAGATCTTGGAATTACTGAATAGGTGTGTTGTAACTGGTATTGGTATGTCCATTGTTTTGAAAATGTTAGTTTGTATTTTTGAGTGTGTGTATCAAAGGTTATATTAGGGTGAGAGGAGGTCTGCCACTCTATCACAAGGATGATGTCATCAGTGATGTCATCAGTGATGTCATTTGAGATGTCATGTGAGTGATGATCACTGACCATGTCATGAGTGATGTAATATGTGACGTCATCAGCAGTGCATTGCGGGCGCGCGAGTTATAGTTAGCTGAACTAACTATAACGGGGAATTTCTATGGTTTTGTACGATTGAAATGTCCAACTAACTATAACGCCCCTGAAACCTATGGTTTTTTCAGTGAATATATATATATATATATATATATTCACTGAAAAAACCATAGGTTTTAGGGACAGTTATAGTTAGTTGGACATTGCACTCGTACAAAACCCGTGAAATTCCCCCGTTATAGTTAGTTCAGCTAACTATAACTCGCGCCCCGCAATGCACTGCTGATGACGTCACATATTACATCACTCATGACATGGTCAGTGACATCACTGATGACATCACTGATGACATCTCAAATGACATCACTGATGACATCATCCAGTGACTGTGTGTTTCTGTAAAGTTTAAATATTTTTAATATATATAGGGAAAGGCGTATTGAAGAATGAGTGGGTGTATAAGTGTCTGTATGGATGATTTAGTAGGTGCGTGACTAACTCTATAAGTGAGTGATTAAACGTATCTTACTGAATGCATGGGTTAGTGACTAAACTGGGTGAATGTCTGTATCCGCTCTGTTGCTGTGTAAGTGGCTGCATGGGTTTGTGAATAGCTACATGAGTGTCTATATGAGTTATTGATTGGTTGTCTGAGTATCTGTATGGGTGCCTGAGTGTTTGTGTGGGTGGGGTGTGTGCGACTCTGTGCATAGATGTGTGAGTGGGTGATTCACTGGGTGGATGGTTTCAAGAGTGCATCTGTGATAGACTGTATGGGTGGGTAAGTGTGTGTAAGAGTGTGTTAGTGAGTGAATGTCTGTCCCAGTGGTACATGTGTGAGTAACTACATATGTGAAAGGCAGTATATATGTGTGTTGGAGTATATAAATAGCTATAAGCGAGAGTGTGTGATTGTGAGAGTGACTGTATGGATGAGTGTGTGCTTGTATCAGTGATTGTATAAGAGCGTAAGAATGTGCTAGTATTTGTATGAGTAAGTGAGCTGGTGTGTGTATAACTGTATAGTTGAGTAAATGGCAGTGTGTTTAATTATTTGCATGACTGACTAGGTGTGTGAGTACCTCTATGGATGAGTGGCGGTGTTTGAGTGTCTATATAGGAGTATGAGTGCATATGATAGTCCTGTACTGAGTGACCGTAAGTATGAGTGACTGTACGGGTGAGTGAGTGGATGTGTGTGTGTAGACCTAAGAATCAGTGAGTGGGTATGTAGTTATTGGTGTTGGAGTGTCTATGGTTTTGCGAATGGCAGTCTGTAATTTAGAGTGGGTGTATCAAAGGTTATATTAGGGTGTGAGGAGGTGCATCAGATTATCATGTGGATGATGTCATCAGGGATGTCATCAGTGATGTCATTTGAGATGTCATCAGTGATGTCATCAGTGATGTCACTGACCATGTCATGAGTGATGTAATATGTGACGTCATCAGCAGTGTATTGCGGGGCGCGAGTTATAGTTAGCTGAACTAACTATAACGGGGAATTTCACGGGTTTTGTACGAGTGTAATGTCCAACTAACTATAACTGTCCCTAAAACCTATGGTTTTTTCAGTGAATTTCTAAGGTTTTTTAAATGCTAATTTCTAACTATAACTTGCCTGAAACCTATGGTTTTTTCAGTGAATTTCAAAGGTTTTTTAAATGCTAATTTCTAACTATAACGTGCCTGAAACCTATGGTTTTTTCTGTGAATTTCAAAGGTTTTTTAAATGCTAATTCCTAACTATAACATGTCTGAAACCTATGGTTTTTTCAGTGAATTTCAAATGTTTTGTAAATGACAATTTTTAAATGAATTAATTGTTACATTTATTTTTTTGATACTGATTTACTACATTTTTTAAACTATTTATTTTTAGATATTTTATTTTTTAAATTACATTGTAATTACATTATACATTACATTACAAAATATACTTTCTCAGAATGAATTACTTTAGTTTAAATACTTTGCAAATAGGCAATAGACTTTTAAGTACAGTAGTTACAGTTGTTGCAATGGGCAACACAATTTCAAACACAATGCAACATTGAGCTCAATGTGAATTTCTAGTTAAATGCAATTAGTTACTTTATGGATTACTTTTCTAACCACAGGACTGGATCCTAGATTCAGTCCTGGGACATCTCCTGTAAACAGTTGAGTAAAAGCGTTTTGGTTACAGTAGTGATTTTTAAGTAATATTATTGTATTTTAAAAGTTGACAGAAACTTTTTCACATAGAATCACCAATGTTATCCTATGGGAGGAAATTCACTTAGCAGGTAAGTAGTGTTATCGTTACTTTTTCTTACTCAGTGGTGGATCCTGGATCCAGCACTGGTGCATCTCCTGTAAACAGTTGAAAGAATGCGTTTAAGTCATACAGGCGATTTTTAAGAAATATTTGTAGTTTGTGAAAATCGACATTTTGAAACTTTTCTGCTGAAAACCAGACAATGGATTCCTATGGAAGGAAATACAAGTTACTGGTAAGTACAGTTAGAATTACTTTTCAGGGTCAGTGCTGGGCTAAAAGATGCAGCACTGGTTTCTCTCCTGATAACAGGTGAGTAAATCGGAATTCGTAGTTCGGCTGATTTTAGAGGAATATTATAAAGTTCCAAAACTCCACACTTAGAAGAATTTCCAAGTGAAACCAGTCAATGTTAGCCTATGGAAAGAAATTCAAGTTACTGGTAAGTACGGTTAAAATTACTTTTCAGGATCAGTACTGGGCTCAAAGATGCAGCACTGAGGTCTGTCCTGATAACAGGTGAGTAAATCGGAATTCGTAGTTCTGCTGATTTTAGAGGAAGATTTGTATGTTTCAAAAATCGACACTTAGAAACTTTTTCAGCAAAAAGCAGGCAATGATATCCTATGGAAGGAAATTCAAGTTACTGGTAAGTACGGTTAAAATTACTTTTCAGGATTAGTACTGGGCTCAAAGATGCAGCACTGTGGTCTCTCCTGATAACAGGTGAGTAAATCAGAATTCGTAGTTCGGCTGATTTTAGAGGAATATTATAAAGTTCCAAAACTCCACACTTAGAAGAATTTCCAAGTGAAACCAGTCAATGTTAGCCTTTGGAAGGAAATTCAAGTTACTGGTAAGTACGGTTAAAATTACTTTTCAGGATCAGTACTGGGCTCAAAGATGCAGCACTGAGGTGTCTCCTGATAACAGGTGAGTAAATCGGAATTCGTAGTTCGGCTGATTTTAGAGGAATATTTGCACAATGGTGAAGGAAGGGGTGGGGCCTGAGGTGACATGTCTGCAAACACGCCCTGTGGCGCGTTGTAAGTTGGAGAATTAATTCCTCCTCAATCCCGAGGGTCCCTAGGGGCCAACTAGCCCACCAGATACCTCCAGTATGCGCCAGAGAGCTGCGTTGCAGAGAGGTGTTCAGAGGCCACGCCCCTTTTACAACACTCTGCAACGCAGCTCCGTGGCGCTTTCTGGACGTACCTGGTGGGCTAGTTGGCCCCAGGGACCCTCAGGATTGAAGGGTTTTAATTCCCCATCTTAAAACGCGCCACGGTGCCTGTTTGCACACATGTCACCTCAAGCCCCGCCCCCTTCCTTCACCACTGTGCAAACGCGCCCCGTGACGCGTTTTAAGTTGGGGGATTAAGTCCCCTTGAATCCTGAGGGTCCCTGGAGTCCAACTAGCCCACCATGTACCTCCAAAAAGCGCCACAGAGCTGCGTTGCAGAGATGTGTAAAAAGGGGCGTGGCCTCTGTACACCTCTCTGCAACGCAGCCTCCTGGCACATACTGGAGGTTCTTGGTGGGCTAGTTGGCCCCCAGGGACCCCCAGTATTCAAGGGGAATTCGTTCCCCCTCTGCAAACGCGCCAGGGGGCGCGTTTGTAGAGTGCTGCCAAGGAGGGGGCGTGGCCTCCGGCGCGATCCCGGTCTTTTTTTTTTTTAAAAGGGGGCTGTGTGGCCCACCTTCTTTTTAATTATTTTGGGGCCTGGGGACCCCATCCCCCAGGGCCTGACCCCCTTTTATTTATTTATTTTAAAAATGGAACGGGAAGGGGACCGTGTGGGCCCCCCTCCCGTGGCCAATTTCGGCCCGGGGACCCTATCCCCCGGGTCATTCCACATATATTTTTTTTCTTTTTCATGGAGGGGGGCTGCGTTGCCCCCCTCCTCAGGCCTCCTTAGGCCCCGGGGACCCCATCCCCTGTGGCCGGCCGTTTAAATGTTTGTTTTTTTTCTTCATAATTTGGGGGAGGGGGGCCGCGTGGCCCCCCTCCCGGGCCACTACTTGCCCCGGGGACCCCATCCCCTGGGGCTGGCCCTATCCTTTGGGGTCCGTGGGGGGACCCCAACTCCCCCACGGACCCTGCCGGCTCCCCGCCTCCTGCGGGAGCCGGCATTGCTTTTCCACATGGGGAGCTGCTAACATGTAGCTCCCCGTGTGGAAAAGCAATGTGCTTTGGATATTGGAAGCGAGAGCAGGTTTCCCTGTTCTCGCTTCCAATATCCAAAGCAGTTTGCAATGACAGGACGGGAGCCGCGAGGCTCCTGTCCTGCCATAGCAAACTACAGTGTCCCGCGGGTAGGCACCCCGGGACACTGCAGGAGCCGGCCCTGGGGGGTGGCGGTCCCCAGGGCCATGGAGGGCTCCAGGAGGGGGGCCGCGCGGGCCCCCTTCCAACCTTTGCACAGCCCCGGGGAGGTGGTGGTCCCCGGGGCTCGGGGGTCCTAAACGGACCCCCCCATTTTATTATTTAGTGCCCCAGGGAGGTGGCGGTCCCCGGGGCATGTGGGGGGGCTCGAGCCCCCCACACAGGTAATGTAAAAAATAAAAAAAGAAGCCCCGGGGGTGGTGGTCCCCGGGGCTGCGAGGGATCGTGTGCCCCCCGCCCCACCATTTTTTTATAAAGCCCCGGGGGTGGCGGTCCCCGGGGCTTGGGGAGCTTAGAGGCCCCCATGTCATTATTCAATAAACCCCCGCATGCCCCCGGGACTTGGCCCACCCGGGGGCCAATTAAGCAGGAAGCGCAGAGCCCGCGCTTCGTTTTTTTTTTTTTATCGGCAGAATCCGCGCACCCAGCACGGTTTTTGCCGATTTAAAAAAAAAAAAAAAAAATGTTTGGGCCCTGGGGGTCCTTGTAGGACCCCCTGAGCAGGCCTAGGGGGTCAGGGTGTTTCTACCCTGCCCCCTTTTTGCGTTTTGCGCCCTTGTTTTTGTCTTTTCTTGTGCCTCGGTTCTACCGAGGCACAAGATGGCTGCCAACACTTCCTGGTTTGGAGTGTTGACAGCCAATTAGCATACAGCTCGTGGTCGGGAGGGTGCACGTTGCAGAGACGTGTAGAGAGGCCACACCCCTTTTTACACCTCTCTGCAACGCAGCTCTGTGGCGCTTTTTGGAGGTATATGGTGGGCTAGTTGGACTCCGGGGACCCTCAGGATTCAAGGGGACTTAATCCCCCAACTTAAAACGCGCCACGGGCGCGTTTGCACAGTGGTGAAGGGAGGGGCGGGGCTTCAGGTGACATGTGTGCAAACAGGCCCCGTGGCGCGTTTTAAGATGGGAATTAAATCCCTTCAATCCTGAGGGTCCCTGAGGCCAACTAGCCCAACAGGTACATCCAGAAAGCGCCACAGAGCTGCGTTGCAGAGAGGTGTAAAAGGGGTGTGGCCTCTCTACACGTCTCTGCAACGCAGCCACCTGGCGCATATTGGAGGTTCCTGGTGGGCTAGTTGGCCCCTAGGGACCCTCAGGATTCAAGGGGACTTAATCCCCCAACTTAAAACGCGCAACGGGGCGGCGTTTGCACAGATGTCACCTCAGGCCCCGCCCCTCCCTTCACCATTGTGCAAATATTCCTCTAAAATCAGCCGAAATACGAATTCCGATTTACTCACCTGTTATCAGGAGAGACCTCAGTGCTGTATCTTTCAGCCCAGTACTGGTCCTGAAAAGTAATTCTAACCATACTTACCAGTAACTTGAATTTCCTTCCATAGGCTAACATTGACTGGTTTCACTTGGAAATTCTTCTAAGTGTGGAGTTTTGGAACTTTAAAATATTCCTCTAAAATCAGCCGAAATACGAATTCCGATTTACTCACCTGTTATCAGGAGAGACCTCAGTGCTGCATCTTTCAGCCCAGTACTGGTCCTGAAAAGTAATTTTAACCGTACTTACCGGTAACTTGAATTTCCTTCATAGGCTAACATTGACTGGTTTCACTTGGAAATTCTTCTAAGTGTGGAGTTTTGGAACTTTAAAATATTCCTCTAAAATCAGCCGAAATACGAATTCCGATTTACTCACCTGTTATCAGGAGAGACCTCAGTGCTGCATCTTTCAGCCCAGTACTGATCCTCAAAAGTAATTTTAACCGTACTTACCAGTAACTTGAATTTCCTTCCATAGGATATCATTGCCTGCTTTTTGCTGAAAAAGTTTCTAAGTGTTGATTTTTGAAACATACAAATATTCCTGTAAAATCAGCCGAAATACGAATTCCGATTTACTCACCTGTTATCAGGAGAGACCTCAGTGCTGTATCTTTCAGCCCAGTACTGGTCCTGAAAAGTAATTTTAACCGTACTTACCGGTAACTTGAATTTCCTTCATAGGCTAACATTGACTGGTTTCACTTGGAAATTCTTCTAAGTGTGGAGTTTTGGAACTTTAAAATATTCCTCTAAAATCAGCCGAAATACGAATTCCGATTTACTCACCTGTTATCAGGAGAGACCTCAGTGCTGCATCTTTCAGCCCAGTACTGATCCTGAAAAGTAATTTTAACCGTACTTACCGGTAACTTGAATTTCCTTCATAGGCTAACATTGACTGGTTTCACTTGGAAATTCTTCTAAGTGTGGAGTTTTGGAACTTTAAAATATTCCTCTAAAATCAGCCGAAATACGAATTCCGATTTACTCACCTGTTATCAGGAGAGACCTCAGTGCTGCATCTTTCAGCCCAGTACTGATCCTCAAAAGTAATTTTAACCGTACTTACCAGTAACTTGAATTTCCTTCCATAGGATATCATTGCCTGCTTTTTGCTGAAAAAGTTTCTAAGTGTTGATTTTGAAACATACAAATATTCCTCTAAAATCAGCCGAAATCCGAATTCTGATTTACTCACCTGTTATCAGGAGAGACCTCAGTGCTGCATCTTTCAGCCCAGTACTGGTCCTGAAAAGTAATTTTAACCGTACTTACCAGTAACTTGAATTTCCTTCCATAGGCTAACATTGACTGGTTTCACTTGGAAATTCTTCTAAGTGTGGAGTTTTGGAACTTTAAAATATTCCTCTAAAATCAGCCGAAATACGAATTCCGATTTACTCACCTGTTATCAGGAGAGACCTCAGTGCTGCATCTTTCAGCCCAGTACTGATCCTCAAAAGTAATTTTAACAGTACTTACCGGTAACTTGAATTTCCTTCATAGGCTAAGATTGACTGGTTTTCAGCAAAAAAGTTTCAAAGTGTTGATTTTTACAAACTACAAATATTCCTTAAAAATCGCCTGTATGACTTAAACGCATTCTTTCAACTGTTTACAGGAGATGCACCAGTGCTGGATCCAGGATCCAACACTGAGTAAGAAAAAGTAACAATAACAGTTTTTACCTGCTAAGTGAATTTCCTTCCATAGGATAACATTGGTGATTCTATGAGAAAAAGTTTCTAAGTGTCAACTTTTAAAATACAATAATATTCCTTAAAAATCACGACTGTAACCAAAACGCTTTTACTCAACTGTTTACAGGAGATGTACCAGGACTGAATCTAGGATCCAGTCCTGTGGTTACAAAAGTAATCCATAAAGTAACTAATTGCATTTAACTAGAAATTCACATTGAGCTGAATGTTTCATTGTGTTTGAAAATGTGTTGCCCATTGCAACAACTGTAACTACTGTACTTAAAAGTCTATTGCCTATCTGCAAAGTATTTAAACTAAAGTAATTCATTCTGAGAAAGTATTTTTGTAATGTAATGTATAATGTAATTACAATGTAATTTAAAAAATAAAATATGTAAAAAAAAATTGTTTCTAAAAATGTAGTAAATCAGTATGAAAAAAATTAATATAACAATTAATACATTTAAAAATTGTCATTTACAAAACCTTTGAAATTCACTGAAAAAACCGTAGGTTTCAGGCACGTTATAGTTAGAAATTAGCATTTAAAAAACCTTTGAAATTCACTGAAAAAACCATAGGTTTCAGACACGTTAGTAGTTACATATTAGCATTTAAAAACCTTTGAAATTCACTGAAAAAACCATAGGTTTCAGACACGTTATAGTTACAAATTAGCATTTAAAAAACCTTTGAAATTCACTGAAAAAACCATAGGTTTTAGGGACAGTTATAGTTACTTGGACATTGCACTCGTACAAAACCCGTGAAATTCCCCTGTTATAGTTAGTTCAGCTAACTATAACTCGCGCCCCGCAATGCACTGCTGATGACGTCACATATTACATCACTCATGACATGGTCAGTGACATCACTGATGACATCACTTATGACATCTCAAATGACATCACTGATGACATCATCCACGTGATAATCTGATGCACCTCCTCACACCCTAATATAACCTTTGATACACCCACTCTAAATTACAGACTGCCATTCGCAAAACCATAGACACTCCAACACCAATAACTACATACCCACTCACTGATTCTTAGGTCTACACACACACATCCACTCACTCACCCGTACAGTCACTCATACTTACGGTCACTCAGTACAGGACTATCATATGCACTCTTACTCCTATATAGACACTCAAACAACGCCACTCATCCATAGAGATACTCACACACCTAGTCAGTCATGCAAATAATTAAACACACTGCCATTTACTCACCTATACAGTTATACACACACCAGCTCACTTACTCATACAAATAGTAGCACATTGTTACGCTCTTATACAATCACTGATACAAGCACACACTCATCCATACAGCCACTATCACAATCACTCACTCTTGCTTATAGCTATTTATATACTCCAACACACATATGTACTGCCTTTCACATATGTAGTTACTCACACATGTACCACTGGAACATACATTCACTCACTAACACACTCTTACACACACTTACCCACCCATACAGTCTATCACAGATGCACTCTTGAAACCATCCACCCAGTGAATCACCCACTCACACATCTATGCACAGAGTTGCACACACCCCTCCCACACAAACACTCAGGCACCCATACAGATACTCAGACAAGCATTCAATAACTCATATAGACACTCATGTAGCTATTCACAAACACATGCAGCCACTTACACAGCAACAGACAGACGGATACAGACATTCATCCAGTTTAGTCACTAACCCATGCATTCAGTAAGATACGTTAAATCACTCACTTATAGAGTCAGTCACGCACCTACTAAATCATCCATACAGACACTTACACACCCACTCATTCTTCAATACGTCTTTTCCTATATATATTAAAAATATTTAAACTTTACAGAAACACACAGTCACTGGATGATGTCATCAGTGATGTCATCAGTGATGTCATTTGAGATGTCATCAGTGATGTCATCAGTGATGTCACTGACCATGTCATGAGTGATGTAATATGTGACGTCATCAGCAGTGCATTGCGGGGCGCGAGTTATAGTTAGCTGAACTAACTATAACGGGGGAATTTCACGGGTTTTGTACGAGTGCAATGTCCAAGTAACTATAACTGTCCCTAAAACCTATGGTTTTTTCAGTGAATATATATATATATATATATATATATATATATATATATATTATCTACTGGCGGTCGCCAGTAGATAGTTATAGTTGGGACCTATTATCCATAGGAAATTCGTAACATTCCTTTCGCAATAACTTTGGCGCCGGTTGACGAATCTTCGCGAAATTTTCAAAACGTATGGCCCGCTCCAGTCCGCTCCTATCTTGAAAGTTTCGGGGTGATTCATCAAGCGGGGGCCGAGAAAAAAGGGGGGTCCCAAAACGTGTTTTCTCCATGTTAATTCCCTTAGGAAACTTTAGACACGGCTACAGCCCGAACTGCTGAACGGAATTACACCAAATTTGGCAAAAAGGTAGTGCTTGGTTCAGAAAGCGCCCTTTTTTTTTAAATGGTGTAAATCCGTTCAGTAGTTGCGGAGAAATTAAAAAAATAAGAGTCAAAAAATCAATTTCCCATAGGAAACTTTATGCAAGGCTACAGCCAAAACTGCTGAACGGAATTACACCAAATTTGGCAAAAAGGTAGTGCTTGGTTCAGAAAGCAGCCTTTTTAAAAATGGTGTAAATCCGTTCAGTAGTTGCTGAGAAAATCAAAAATAAAAGTTTCAATATTTAGAGGCACAGAGGATCCGCGGACCCTCCCGACCACGAGCTTCATGCTAATTGGCTGTCAACACTCCAAACCAGGAAGTGTTGGCAGCCATCTTGTGCCTCGGAGACAACAGGAAAAAAAACGCGAAAAACAAGAAAAGGGGGCAGGGTAGAAACACCCTGACCCCCTAGGCCTGCTTAGGGGGTCCCACAAGGACATTACAAAAATCGCGGGGTGCGCGGAGGATCTGCGGATCCGGCAAAGAAAATAAAAAGAACGAAGCGCGGGCTCCCGCGCTTTGTTATTAATTAGCCCCCGGGTGGCCCAAGTCCTGGGGGCATTTGTAAAATGTATTTTCGGGGCCTCCAGATGCTTTTTCTTGACTTTGCAGCATGGATGAGGAGTGCTCGCCGCCTGTTGACTTTTGTAGCGGGTTGTTTTCTGCCGGGGGATAATGTGACTGCCCGATGCTGCGAGACGTTCTGACCCGCGCGGGTCCTCTCGGTGCCCTGAGCTCCAGTGGTCGCCTCTACCTCCGCCGCCCCCTGCATCCCGCTCCTATCGACACCCCCCGCTCCAGCAGCTTCAAGTGACGCAGGCGCAGTGTCTTCCCGCCTGCAGCCCAAGCACCGGAGCAGCTTGCGAGCGGAGCTGTGCATGGCAGCGCGCAGTGGGCAGAGCCCGGCACCATGCAGGCCAGGGGCAGCGCCAGCCGGGCGCAGAGCAGCGGGGCAGAGCGCCACCCGCGTCCGAGGCTTCACTGCTGACCTGGATCCCGAGGATGTCAGCCACGTCCAAGGGGACCCCTTCTTCGCCAGCAGAGGAGCAAGCCTCCAAGACCAAGGTGAAGGAGCAGATCAAAACCATAGTGGACGACCTGGAGCTGGTGCTGGGCGACTTGAAGGACGTGGCCAAGGAGCTGAAGGAGGTAAGGTCTGGTCAGCGCTGACAGTGCCGGGTGCCTGAACTCCCACACAAGTACCGGGGCTTGGGCCCCGCCTCAGCACCTAGTCCAGTTTGGGATTCAACCGCTCCTGGTGTGGAATTCATGCAAAAACGCGAGGGAGCGGAGAGACCATGCCTGCGATGGATGGCAAGTCACGGGCTGTCAGTGGGCATGTGATCAATTGTTGGAAACACTTTTTATCTGTGCGATTGCTGTTTGTTTTGCTCTAAGTCTGTCCGATGTGGTACATGCAGCAGGGCGCGGGCCACATGGATGGATACTATGCATTTGAGAAAACTATACCTCCAAACGTGCTACGAGTAGTTGGCACTTTTATTAACTTCTGCGTCAGCCGCACACCCACTCCTTCCACCCACTCTAATTGTCATTATGTTACGGTTGTTTTCCTCACAGAAGCGTGTGGTACCCAGGTTATCCCTTAGCCAGGAGAGTGGCTTGGTTGGCATAGCCTAGTGTGATCTAGCTGAAACTGAGCTCAGACTTGGCACACGCTCTCCAAGTCTAGCCTGGCCCCGCCACACCAGTTGTCTCAGGGGTGCGCGCCTGCCTTTCGGTGTGGAGGTGTGAGGGAGGGCGGTTTTGCGATGGGTGGGAGTGATATTCATCCAGTCACGTTGCAGTCGCTGGCTTGCTGTCAGTCCAGATTCACTTGCGTCACGGTGCTTAGCGCCTCTGAATGTTGCTGCGTGTTTATGACAGCCGGAGCCCGCTCTGGGAGCTGGGGCGGGCAGCAGGTCACAGGGCGCCTGCCGCTGGGGCAGTTCCTGCGCAGGGGGTGGGCTTTAATCTGCAGTGGGCACGGTAAACCACTTCACACAGCCGATCATTGTCACTGTAATATTCTTAATTACAGCATGTAACCCTTTCCCCGTTATTTAGAGCGCAGACGGAGGGATAATGACAGCGTGAAATTGCCTTAAAGAGTATCCCGGACAGGCTGTTATTGGAATCACGAGCTACAGATTAAAAGTCAGCCTTTCGCAACATCCACTGCACTCAGAGCCTCTGTGTTCACTGCACGACAGAGGAACTGCTTTCTTTGGACTAAGGCGCTGCCAAAGGGCTTTGCGAGATGCAGTTTTCCCATAAGGCACGGGGTCTGATTGCATTTGCGTGCACCTTGGCCCGTCGGCAGCGAAGTTCCCGAATTACTGTCTGACATGGAAACAACAAAACCGATCTGGATGGCTGTTTTATGGAGGAGAGACTGGACAGAATCAGCTAACCCTTCTCCCCGTGTTTTCCTAGCAGACACTTCCCTCTCTATCCGCCTCCCTCCTTATTTCCAACTGGAGGAGCCGTGCTGTCGTTGTGTTGCCACTGGCGAGCGGCCAGCGTATTCTATGTGGAATTCAGGAGGTTTGCAAAGAATGTGACAAGCTTGCCTGGCACAACATCCACAAACTATCAATGAATGCAACTGGCTGTCCCGTGCCAGTGTCCCACACGTCATAATATTGGCAAATACCTCTGTAGACAGATGGCTGGACTTAGGGAGTCGCTAGCAAAAACTCCTAGGTTGCTTCGTGAAATACATTCTGTAGGTTTTCGACAGTACAACTTGTTACGGTTTTTAACACAACTGAATCGTTTTCATTCTTTCATTAACCCCGTCATTTCCGCTTTAGTATGTTCAAGTCCATGAAAATGGGTGACGGGAAATTTCTAGAAAACATATTTATAAGTAACAACATATACGAATTGCTCAAATGTAATGTTGCATAATTGTCTGTCTTTCTGCCTCATCCACCCATCCACCCACCCAAATCAATCTATCTATCTATCTATCTATCTATCTATCCGATAGTAAACACATAAACAACTCTGTAAAAAAACTCGAGCCCAGAGTGGCTATTGTTGTTTCCAGTGTGCAGTCTGAAGCGTGCTAGTCATGCATGGCTTTGCAGGTGCCCCACGCTAAGGTGCAGGCAGCTCGTCCCCATTCAAAGACGAGTCAGGGATGTCCCCTTTCTTCTAAAACAATGTGGCTCAGCGCTTGCTGAGTCAGTGCTGGGATCCGTGCGATTAGCAGCACCAGCCGGCGTGGGCGGAAGTCGAGTGTCACTGTGCCATGGCCTTATATAAGCAAATCCAGTCTGTTCTTATTGGTTGCATGTAACGCGTGACTGTCACTGACCGCGTCGAATTCCGTGGAAATGTCATTCTTGTGGGTAACAGGAGACGTGTATTATACCTGGACAGCTCATCAGGTTGGAATCCAGTTTGGGTGGTGGTGACTGTCCTCTTACACTGTGGTCTGCCCCACCTCCCGCCCCCACACACACATAACGCGTGGCACTACCTGCTACTGCATTGTTTTTATGCGCCTCGTTAGCTGTCGACATCAAATTAAAGGTCAGTCATAAAAAGTTAAATTGGCGTTTGTGACGAACATTGAAAGCGGCAGTGCGGAACCGTGGACATGTAACTAACGTCAACAGTTGTTTTTGAAATAACGACTCACTTTTAGTTTTGCGAGGGTCAAGGTGAGAGCCCCGAATTACCTATCTTCCCGCAAAAAGAAACGCGAAGCCGAATAATAAAATTCGCGCACAAATGACTCATAGATAAAGCGTTTGTCACATTTCAAAGAGTGAAAACAGCGACCTTCCTCCCTCTGATGTCTGTGGGGCTCTGCAAGGCATACTGGCTCGGGCATGGCCGCCACCGAGGGGCCGCCTTACTGCTTCTTGGCGCCCAGTGACACCTCAGTAGTGCTGCATGAGGAGGCCACTTTCAGCTCGCTGTGAGGGTCTGTGAGGTGTCTCATGAAGCGTTGACTGCAGGCTGCAGCTGGGGTTGCAACGGCGTCTCATGCAATGTTTAATTTGTGATAATAATAATATTAATAATACTACGCGCAGGGTCTCAGCGTTATCCCTGGGAACCGGTCCCAGGTGCTATCAAACCTCCAGGCTGAGTGACGAGTCTTCCATCTCATACTTCCTTTTCCCCACCGTTATACAGTTCTTGCCTCTGTCTTCCTCTTGCAGGTTATTTTCCATCCATGCCGCCTTCTTTCGCTCTTCTGTTTTTCATTCTTTCTCCTCTTTATGCCTCTTTCTCACTTGCTCTCGTCAAAGACTGATGATGAAAAATAAGTCTCGGTTCCCGAATATGAGTGCCGGTGCCCACCATCTGCAAGCACCGGCATAAATTAAGCACTGTCTCATGTTGATGGGTTGTGTTCTCCAGTTATGTATGAATATTCTGTGCCCCCCACCCCCTCGTGTTATCAAAGCTGTGCTGTGAGGCTCTCTAGATGGGCGGGAGCCATGCATGATGTAATGCCAAGGTGTTGCTGCACAAGCTTCTAGAAACTCTATCCACCATTAATACTCTTTACTCTGAATTTATCTAAGGGTGGCGATCTTTTACCTACTTAATAGAAGGTGTAAGTATAATTGATTCAAGCAGATTTTCAGATCTCTGTCATAACCACACTATCAAGTGTCCTCTTCACAGGACTCAGTTACACTTGTTCACACTTACTTTTGCGTATTGAGAGCTGGTTCATTGGACTCCATCTTGGTCCAGTAAATTTGCTTCGTTCCTCGTGGCCTTTTTCATAATAGGCGACCATGACTCCCTGTCCCAGTTGGTCACACAACCAACTCACCAGTGACCACTGGAGCCTAATGTTGTGCAGTCGTGTCCGCGCAGCAGAAGACCAGCAGGCACAACAAAGGCAATCGAGCCTGTGCCTGTTCATGACAACACTAAACATCATCACCATCATCATCATCATCATCAGCACCACCATCATCATCATCACCATTATCATCATCACCATCATCACATTGATAACGTGCTAAAGAAGCTTGAGGGTCATGGGTCGATCCTCATCACCACCGCCACCACCACCATCATCATCATCATCACCATCATCACCATCATCATCATCATCATCATCATCATCATTATCATCATTATCATCACCATTATCATCATCATCACCATCAACACATTGATAACGTGCTAAAGAAGCTTGAGGGTCATGGGTCGGTCCTCACCACCACCATCTTCATCAGCACCACCATCATCATCATCATCACATTTATCAAATGCTAAACAAACTTGAGGGTCCGGGCTCTGTGAGAGCCAGGACTGCCTTTAAGTGTGCCAATGGAACAATGGTCTACCACCCTGTGAGTAGACTTTCTGAGCCCCTGCCATCTTCAAAGGCGGTGCTTGTTATATCCTTGGTTAGCCGCCACCTGAAGGATTAACAGTTAATATTTAGTTATATCCGTTACTTCTGTGACTCTTTCTTTCTCGTGTTTGTTACAGAGTTAGGCACTTGATAGACAAATTATCCTGAAGCTGAAATAACTAACTTGGAATATGTGGCAGTTTTTATTACTTTTGGGTTGTCTCTTAGCATTATGCAGTTGGATGTGATGATATATATACATGTGAGCAAGGCTCGATAGAGCCGAAACACGTAATGGCTGTCTGAAAATAAACAAAATATTGTGCACTGATACCGTGGTCCGTGCCCGTCTTTGTGGAAGTGATCTGCGAGTGTGACGGAATCCAAGGTTGACGAATCTTCGCGAAATTTTCAAAACTTATGGCCCGCTCTGGTCCGCTCCTATCTTGAAAGTTTCGGGGTGATTCATCAAGCGGGGGCCGAGAAAAAAGGGGGGTCCCAAAACGTGTTTTCTCCTCGTTAATTCCCATAGGAAACTTTAGACACGGCTACAGCCCGAACTGCTGAACGGAATTACACCAAATTTGGCAAAAAGATAGTGCTTGGTTCAGAAAGCGCCCTTTTTTTTTAAATGGTGTAAATCCGTTCAGTAGTTGCGGAGAAATTCGAAAAATAAGAGTCAAAAAATCAATTTCCCATAGGAAACTTTATGCAAGGCTACAGCCAAAACTGCTGAACGGAAATACACCAAATTTAACAAAAAGGTAGTGCTTGGTTCAGAAAGCACCCTTTTAAAAATGGTGTAAATCCGTTCAGTAGTTGCTGAGAAAACAAAAATAAAAGTTTCGATATTTAGAGGCACAGAGGATCCGCGGACCCTCCCGACCACGAGCTTCATGCTAATTGGCTGTCAACACTCCAAACCAGGAAGAACCGAGGCACAATAAAACAGGAAAAAAAACGCGAAACACCCTGACCCACAAGGACCCCCATGGCCCAAAAAAGCATTTTTACAAAAATCGCGGGATGCGCGGAGGATCCGCGGATCCGGCAAAGAAAATAAAAAGAACGAAGCGCGGGCTCCCGCGCTTCGTTATTAATTAGCCCCCGGGTGGGCCAAGTCTGAAAAAGATGTGGGCACAGGATGATTTTGCAACAAGGCCTCTTTCTGCTCCTCTGTTGGTTCTTTCTGCACATGTCTTGCTTCTTCCTGCATTTTTCTTCGTCTTTGTGGATTTCTGTTTCTTTCTACATTTCTTTTGCTTCTTTATGTGCGTTTTTTCTTTTTTCTTCACATGTCCTACTTCTGGGGGCATAGTTAGAAACTAGCATTTCAAAAACCTTTGAAATTCACTGAAAAAACCATAGGTTTCAGGCACGTTATAGTTAGAAATTAGCATTTAAAAAACCTTAGAAATTCACTGAAAAAACCATAGGTTAGTTCAGCTAACTATAACTCGCGCCCCCGCAATGCACTGCTGATGACGTCACATATTACATCACTCATGACATGGTCAGTGACATCACTGATGACATCATCCATGTGATAATTTTATGCATCTTCTCACACCCTAACATAACTTTAGATACACCCACTCTAAATTACAGACTGCCATTCTCAAAACCATAGACACTCCAACACCAATAACTACATACCCACTCACTGATTCTTAGGTCTACACACACATCCACTCACTCACCCGTACAGTCACTCATACTTATGGTCACTCAGTACAGGACTATCATATGCAGTTATACACCTATATAGACACTCACACACCGCCACTCATCCATAGAGGTACTCACACACCTAGTCAGTCATACAAATAATTATTCACACTACCCTTTACTCACCTATACAGTTATATACACACACCAGCTCACTTAGTCATACAAATACTAGCACATTCTTACGCTCTTATACAATCACTGATACAAGCAAACACTCATCCATGCAGCCACTCTCACAATCACACACTCTCACTTATAGACATTTATATACTCTAACACACATATATACTGCCTTTTATATATGTAGTTACTCACACATGTACAAATGAGATATACATTCACTCACTAACACACCCATACACACACTCACCCACCCATACAGTCCATCACAGATGCACACTTCAAACTATGCACCCAGTGAATCACCCACTCACACATCTATGCACAGAGTCACACACACCCATCCACAAAAACACTCAGGCACCCATACAGATACTCAGACAACCAATCAATAACTCATATAGACACTTATGTAGTTATTCACAAACCCATGCAGTCACTTACACACCAACAGACATACGGATACAGAGATTCACACAGTTTAGTCACTAACCCATGCATTCAGTAACATATGTTTAACCACTCACTTAGAGAGTCAGTCACGCACCTAGTAAAACATCCATTCAGACACTTATACACCCACTCATTCTTCAATACGCCTTTACCTATATATATTAAACATATTTAAACTTTACAGAAACACACAGTCACTGGATGATGTCATCAGTGATGTCATTTGAGATGTCATCAGTGATGTCACTGACCATGTCATGAGTGATGTAATATGTGACGTCATCAGCAGTGCATTGTGGGGCGCGTGTTATAGTTAGCTGAACTAACTATAACGGGGAATTTCACGGGTTTTGTACGAGTGCAATGTCCAACTAAGTATAACTGTCCCTAAAACCTATGGTTTTTTCAGTGAATATATATATTCACTGAAAAAACCATAGGTTTTAGGGACAGTTATAGTTAGTTGGACATTGCACTCGTACAAAACCCGTGAAATTCCCCCGTTATAGTTAGTTCAGCTAACTATAACTGCGCGCCCGCAATGCACTGCTGATGACGTCACATATTACATCACTCATGACATGGTCAGTGATCATCACTGATGACATCTCAAATGACATCACTGATGACATCATGCAGTGACTGTGTGTTTCTATAAAGTTTAAATATATTTACTATATATGCCAAGGTGTATTGAATGAATGAGTGGGTGTATAAGTGTCTGGATGGATGATTTAATAGGTGCGTGACTGACTCTATAAGTGAGTGATTAAACGTATCTTACTAAATGCATGGGTTAGTGACTAAACTGTGTGAATGTCTTTATCCGTCTGTCTGTTGGTGTGTAAGTGGCTGCAGGGGTTTGTAAATAGCTACATGAGTGTCTATATGAGTTATTGATTGGTTGTCTGAGTATCTGTATGGGTGCCTGAGTGTTTGTGTGGATGGGGTGTGTGTGACTTGCACATAGATGTATCAGTGGGTGATTCACTGGGTGCATGGTTTCAAGAGTGCATCTGTGATGGACTGTATGGGTGGGTGAGTGTGTGTATGGGTGTGTTAGTGAGTGAATGTATATCTCAGTGGTACATGTGTGAGTAACTACATATGTGAAAGGCAGTATATATGTGTGTTGGAGTATATAAATGGGTATAAGTGAGAGTGTGTGATTGTGAGAGTGACTGTATGGATGAGTGTGTACTTGTATTAGTGATTGTATAAGAGCGTAAGAATGTGCTAGTATTTGTATGAGTAAGTGAGCTGGTGTGTGTATAACTGTATAGGTGAGTAAATGGCAGTGTGATTAATTATTTGCATGACTGACTAGGTGTGTGAGTACCTCTATGGATGAGTGGCGGTGTGAGAGTGTCTATGTAGGTGTATGAGTGCATATGATAGTCCTGTACTGAGTGACCGTAAGTATGAGTGACTGTACAGATGAGTGAGTGGATGTGTGTGTAGACCTAAGAATCAGTGAGTGGGTATGTAGTTATTGGTGTTGGAGTGTCTATGGTTTTGAGAATGGCAGTCTGTAATTTATAGTGGGTGTATCAAAAGTTATATTAGGTGTGAGAAGATGCATGAAATTATCACATGGATGATGTCATCGGATGATGTCATCAGTGATGTCATCAGTGATGCCATCAGTGATGTCACTGACCATGTCATGAGTGATGTAATATGTGACGTCATCAGCAGTGCATTGCGGGCGCGAGTTATAGTTAGCTGAACTAACTATAACGGGGAATTTCACGGGTTTTGTACGAGTGCAATGTCCAACTAACTATAACTGTCCCTAAAACCTATGGTTTTTTCAGTGAATTTCTAAGGTTTTTTAAATGCTAATTTCTAACTATAACTTGCCTGAAACCTATGGTTTTTTCAGTGAATTTCAAAGGTTTTTTAAATGCTAATTTCTAACTATAACGTGCCTGAAACCTATGGTTTTTTTCAGTGAATTTCAAAGGTTTTGTAAATGACAATTTTTAAATGAATTAATTATTACATTTATTTTTTTTATACTGATTTACTACATTTTTTTAAACTATTTATTTTTACATATTTTATTTTTTAAATTACATTGTAATTACATTATACATTACATTACAAAATATACTTTCTCAGAATGAATTACTTTAGTTTAAATACTTTGCAAATAGGCAATAGACTTTTAAGTACAGTAGTTACAGTTGTTGCAATGGGCAACACAATTTCAAACACAATGCAACATTGAGCTCAATGTGAATTTCTAGTTAAATGCAATTAGTTACTTTATGGATTACTTTTCTAACCACAGGACTGGATCCTAGATTCAGTCCTGGGACATCTCCTGTAAACAGTTGAGTAAAAGCGTTTTGGTTACAGTAGTGATTTTTAAGGAATATTATTGTATTTTAAGAGTTGACAGAAACTTTTTCACATAGAATCACCAATGTTATCCTATGGGAGGAAATTCACTTAGCAGGTAAGTAGTGTTATCGTTACTTTTTCTTACTCAGTGGTGGATCCTGGATCCAGCACTGGTGCATCTCCTGTAAACAGTTGAAAGAATGCGTTTAAGTCATACAGGCGATTTTTAAGGAATATTTGTAGTTTGTGAAAATCGACACTTTGAAACTTTTCTGCTGAAAACCAGACAATGGATTCCTATGGAAGGAAATACAAGTTACTGGTAAGTACGGTTAGAATTACTTTTCAGGGTCAGTGCAGGGCTGAAAGATGCAGCACTGTGTTCTCTCCTGATAACAGGTGAGTAAATTGGAATTCATAGTTCTGGCTGATTTTAGAGGAATATTATAAAGTTCCAAAACTCCACACTTAGAAGAATTTCCAAGTGAAACTAGTCAATGTTAGCCTATGGAAGAAAATTCAAGTTACTGGTAAGTACGGTTAAAATTACTTTTCAGGAACAGTACTGGGCTCAAAGATGCAGCACTGAGGTCTCTCCTGATAACAGCTGAGTAAATCGGAATTCGTAGTTCTGCTGATTTTAGAGGAATATTTGTATGTTTCAAAACTCAACACTTAGAAACTTTTTCAGCAAAAGCAGGCAATGATATCCTATGGAAGGAAATTCAAGTTACTGGTAAGTACGGTTAAAATTACTTTTCAGGATCAGTACTGGGTTCAAAGATGCAGCACTGAGGTCTCTCCTGATAACAGGTGAGTAAATCGGAATTCGTAGTTCGGCTGATTTTAGAGGAATATTTGCACAATGGTGAAGGAAGGGGGTGGGGCCTGAGGTGACATGTCTGCAAACACGCCCTGTGGCGTGTTTTAAGTTGGAGAATTAATTCCTCCTCAATCCCGAGGGTCCCTAGGGGCCAACTAGCCCACCCAGATACCTCCAGTATGCGCTAGAGAGCTGCTTTGCAGAGAGGTGTTCAGAGGCCACGCCCCTTTTTACAACACTGCAACGCAGCTCCGTGGCGCTCACTGGAGGTACCTGGTGGGCTAGTTGGCCCCCAGGGACCCTCAGGATTGAAGGGGATTTTATTCCCCATCTTAAAAGGCGCCACGGGGCCTGTTTGCACACATGCCACCTGAAGCCCCGCCCCCTCCCTTCACCACTGTGGAAACGCATCCCGTGGCGCGTTTTAAGTTGGGGGATTAAGTCCCCTTGAATCCTGACGGTCCCTGGAGTCCAACTAGCGCACCATGTAGCTCCAAAAAGCACCACAGAGCTGCGTTGCACAGAGGTGTAAAAAGGGGCGTGGCCTCTGTACACCTCTCTGCAACGCAGCCCCCTGGCGCATACTGGAGATTCCCGGTGGGCTAGTTGGCCCCCAGGGACCCCCAGTATTCAAGGGGAATTACTTCCCCTTCTTACAATGCGCCAGGATGCGCGTTTGCAGAGTGCTGCAGGGAGGGGGCGGGGCCTCCGGCACGATGCCGTTTTTTTTTTTTGCTTTTTTTTTTTATGGGAGGGGGGCTGCGTGGCCCCCCTTCCCTCGTCCACTTTTGTTCCCGGGGACCCCATCCCCCGGGGCCTGATGCTGTTCTTTTATTTATTTATTTATTTATTTTTAAACGGGAAGGGGGCCGCGTGGCCTCCCTTCCCTGGGCCTGTATTTGCCCCGGGGACCCCATCCCCAGGGGCATGCCCTCTTTTAAAAAAAAAAAAAAATCTTTGGAGGGGGGCTGCGTGGCCCCCCTCCTCAGGCCATTAAAGGCCCCGGGGACCCCATCCCCCGGGGCCGGCCTTTGCGTCCTTTTTTAAATTACTTTTTTTGGGAGGGGGCTGTGTGGCCCACCTCCCGGGCCACTAATGGCCCCGGGGACCCCATCCCCCAGGGCCTGGCCACACGTTGGGGACCGTGGGGGGGTCCCCAATCCCCGCACGGTCCCGCCGGCTCCCCGCGTCCTGCGGGAGCCGGCATGCTTTTCCATAATGGGAGCTGCTGACATGCAGCTCCCCTTATGGAAAAGCAATCTGCTTTGCTTCATTGAAGCGAGAGCAGGTTTCCTGCTCTCGCTTCAATGAAGCAAAGCAAGTTTGCAATGTCAGGACGGGAGCCGTGAGGCTCCCGTCCTGCCATTGCAAACAGCAGTGTCCCGGGGTAGGCACCCCGGGA
This sequence comes from Calotriton arnoldi, assembly GCA_963921515.1. Classification (NCBI taxonomy): domain Eukaryota; kingdom Metazoa; phylum Chordata; class Amphibia; order Caudata; family Salamandridae; genus Calotriton; species Calotriton arnoldi. The sequence goes on from CAWUFW010005293.1 coordinate 91,091, forward strand.
CACTGCAGGAGCCGGCCCTGGGGGTGGCGGTCCCCAGGGCCACCACTGGCTCCAGGAGGGGGCCGCGTGGCCCCCTCCCCACTTCTGCAAAGCCCCGGGAAGGTGGTGGTCCCGGGCTTCGGGTCCGAACGGACCCCCATTTTAACATTTTTAGTGCCCCGGGGAGGTGGCGGTCCCTGGGACGTGTGGGGGGGGCTGGAGCCCCCCCACACAGGTATTTAAAATTTTAAAAAAGAAGCCCCGGGGGCGGCTGCGGGAGGGCACAGTGCCCTCCCACACCATTTTTATTAGAAAGCCCCGGAGGGTGGCGGTCTCTGGGGCTTGGGGGGCCTTAGAGGCCCCCCATTAACTATAAACCCACCCCCTGCATGCCCCCGGGACTTGGCCCACCCGGGGGCAAAATAGCATCGAAGCGCGGGAGACCGCGCTTCGATTTTTTTTTTTTACGGCAGAATCCGCGTACCCTAAGCGCATCCCGCCGATTATTTTTTTAAAAAAATGCTTTTTTCTGCCCAGGGGGTCCTTGTGGGACCCCCTGAGCAGACTTAGGGGGTCAGGGTGTTTCTACCCTGCCCCCTTTGTGCGTTTGCGCACTTGCAATTTTTTTTTTTTATCTGCGGGATCCGCGCACCCTAAGCGCATCCCGCTGATTTAAAAAATAAATAAATGCTTTTTTCTGCCCAGGGGGTCCTTGTGGGACCCCCTGAGCAGACCTAGGGGGTCAGGGTGTTTCTACCCTGCCCCCTTTGTGCGTTTTTCGCACTTGTTTCTCTGCCTCGGTTCTACCGAAGGACAAAATGGCTGCCAACACTTCCTGATTTGGAGTGTTGACAGCCAATTAGCATGCAGCTCGTGATCGGGAGGGTACGCGGACCCTATGCGGCCATAGATATATATGTGATTTTACTTTTGATTTTCTCAGCAAGTACTGAACGGATTTACACCATTTAACAAAAGGGTTCTTTCTGAACCAAGAACTACCTCTTTGCCAAATTTGGTGTAATTCCGTTCAGCAGTTCGGGCTGTAGCCGTGGCTAAAGTTTCCTATGGGAAAATGAATGGGGAAAACACGTTTTGGGACCCCCCCTTTTTTCTCGGCCCCCGCTTGATGAATCACCCCGAAACTTTCAGGGTAGGAGCGGACCGGAGCGGGCCATAAAGTTTGAAAATTTCGCGAAGATTCGTCAACCGACGCAAGAGTTATTTCTAATAGAATGTTGCGGATTTCCTATGGAAAATAGGTCCTAACTATAACTATCTACTGGCGACCGCCAGTAGATAATGTAAGTTGCTCGTTGTTTTGCAAATCCTCTCCGTGGGAATATAAACGAGAGCAGACCCAAGTTCTGTGCAATTTAGTTTATTACACCAAAAAGTCTATCCGCCATGACGCGTTTCGGCAGATCCCTGCCTTGATCACATGACCATATATATTATCTACTGGCGGTCGCCAGTAGATAGTTATAGTTAGGACCTATTTTCCATAGGAAATCAGCGACATTCTATTTGAAATAACTCTTGCGTCGGTTGACGAATCTTCGCGAAATTTTCAAACTTTATGGCCCGCTCCGGTCCGCTCCTACCCTGAAAGTTTCGGGGTGATTCGTCAAGCGGGGGCCGAGAAAAAGGGGGGTCCCAAAACGTGTTTTCCCCATTCATTTTCCCATAGGAAACTTTAGCCACAGCTACAGCCCGAACTGCTGAACGGAATTACACCAAATTTGGCAAAGAGGTAGTTCTTGGTTCAGAAAGAACCCTTTTTGTTAAATGGTGTAAATCCGTTCAGTTGTTCCGGTGAAAATCAAAAGGAAAATCACATATATATCTATGGCCGCGTCGGATTCGCGCACCCTCCTGATCACGAGCTGCATGCTAATTGGCTGTCAACACTCCAAATCAGGAAGTGTTGGCAGCCATTTTGTCCCTCGGTAGAACCGAGGGACAGAAACAAGTGCGCAAAACGCAAAAAGGGGGCAGGGTAGAAACACCCAGACCCCCTAGGTCTGCTCAGGGGTCCCACAAGGACCCCTGGCAAGAAAGCATTTTTTTAAATCGGCGGGATGCGCTTAAGGTGCGCGGATCCCGCCGATAAAAAAAATCGAAGCGCGGTCTCCGCGCTCGAATGTATTTGCCTCGGGTGGCCCAAGTCCCGGGGGCTTGCGGGGTGGGTTTATGTTTTATATGGGGGCCTCTAAGGCCCAAGCCCCGAGGACTGCCACCCCTCGAGGGCTTTATGAAAAAAATGGTGCGGGAGGGCTCTCCTGCCCTCTGCAGCCCCGGGGACCGCCACCCCCGGGCTTCATTTTTAGAATTTAATAGCGTGTGGGGGGCTCCAGCCCCCACACGCCCCGAGGACCACCACCTCCCGGGGCACTTAGAAAATAAATGTGGGGGTCCGTTACGGACCTCAGAGCCCCGAGGACCACCACCTCCCGGGGCTGTGCAATTCAAGGGAGGGGGCCGCGCGGCCCCCTCCTGGAGCCCTTGATGGCCCTGGGGACCGCCACCCCCAGTTCCGGCTCCTGCAGTGTCCCGGGGTGCCTAACCCGGGACACTGTAGTTTGCTATGACAGGATGGGAGCCTCGCGGCTCCGTCCTGTCATAGCAAACTGCTTTGGATATTGGAAGCAAGAGCAGGGAAACCTGCTCGCTTCACAATATCCAAAGCAAGTTGCTTTCCACATGGGGAGCTGCATCTTAGCAGCTCCCCATGTGGAAAGCAATGCCGGCTCCCAAGGGACGCGGGAGCCGGCGGGACTGTGGGGGATTGGGGACCCCCCACAGTCCCCAATGGAGAGGGCCAGCCCGGGGGATGGGGTCCCGGGGCAAGTAGTGGCCCGGGAGGGGGCCACGCAGCCCCCTTCCCCAAAATTAAAAAAACAAAGGCCGGCCCCGGGGATGGGGTCCCCGGGGCCATAAGTGGCCTGAGGAGGGGGCAACGCAGCCCCTCCAAAACTATAAAAATAAAAAAAAGGCCATGCCCCGGGTGATGGGGTCCCCAGGGCCGATTAAGGCCTCGGGAGGGGGCCAGGCGCCCCACGTCCAAATTGTTTTTTTGTTTTTTTTTATAAATAGTGGGCAGGCCCTGGGGGATGGGGTCCCCAGGACCAATAAATTAGAAAAAGAAGGGGGGCCACACAGCCCCCCTTCTTAAAAAAAGAAAAACACCGGCATCGCGCCGGAGGCCACGCCCCTTCTTTCACCACTCTGCAAACGCGCCCCTGGCGCGTTTGCAGATGAGGGAACAAATTCCCCTTGAATACTGGGGGTCCCTGGGGCCAACTAGCCCACCAGGAACCTCCAGTATGCGCCAGGGGGCTGCGTTGCAGAGAGGTGTACAGAGGCCACGCCCTTTTACACCTCTCTGCAACGCAGCTCTGTGGCGCTTTTGGAGGTATATGGTGGGCTAGTTGGTCCCCAGGGACCCTCAGGATTCAAGGGGACTTAATCCCCCATCTTAAAACGCGCCACGGGGCGCGTTTGCACAGTGGTGAAGGGAGGGGGCGGGGCTTCAGGTGACATGTGTGCAAACAGGCCCTGTGGCGCGTTTTTAAGATGGGGATTTAAATCCCCTTCAATCCTGAGGGTCCCTGGGGCCAACTAGCCCACCAGGTACGTCCAGAAAGCGCCACAGAGCTGCGTTGCAGAGAGGTGTAAAAGGGGCGTGGCCTCTGAACACCTCTCTGCAACGCAGCTCCTGGCGCATACAGGAGGTACAGGGTGGGCTAGTTGGACCCCAGGGACCCTCATGATTCAAGGGAACTTAATCCCCCAACTTAAAACGCGCCACAGGGCGCGTTTGCACAGTGGTGAAGGGAGGGGGCGGGGCATGTTATTGTTAGAAATTAGCATTTCAAAAACCTTTGAAATTCACTTAAAAAACCATAGGTTTCAGGCACGTTATAGTTAGAAATTAGCATTTAAAAAACCTTTGAAATTCACTGAAAAAACCATAGGTTTCAGACCCGTTATAGTTAGAAATTAGCATTTAAAAAACCTTTGAAATTCACTTAAAAAACCATAGGTTTTAGGGACAGTTATAGTTAGTTGGACATTTCACTCGTACAAAACCATAGAAAATCCCCCGTTATAGTTAGTTCACGTAACTATAACTCGCGCCCCCGCACTGCACTGCTGATGACGTCACATATTACATCACTCATGACATGGTCAGTGACATCACTGATGACATCACTGATGACATCTCAAATGACATCACTGATGACATCATCCATGTGATAATTTGATGCATCTTTTCACACCCTAATATAACTTTGGATACACCCACTGTAAATTACAGACTGCCATTGTCAAAACCATAGACACTCCAACACCAATTACTATATACACACTCACAGATTCTTAGGTCAAAACAGACACATCTACTCACTCACCCGTACAGTCACTCATACTTATAGTCACTCAGTACAGGACTATTATATGCACTCATTGTAGGAGAGTAGGATCTGCTTCACATGGGTACCCCCACTTTTGCTGATGCTTCACTGTTTTTCGACATTAGTCTGGCTGGGGCCCTGCTAATCAGAACCCCAGCCTAGCTGCTTCCTCTCTAAAATGGTTTCCATGTGCCTTAGGCACATCACTGATTGGGATCTGGAGTGCCCTTATAAGTCCCTAGTATATGGTATACTATGTACCAAGGGCATAGGTACCTCAGAGGCCTGCCAGGGGCTGCAGCATGTATTATGCCACCCCTGGAAGGCCATCCAAAACTGACACCACAGGTCTGCTACTGCAGCCTGGGTAAGGTGGTGCATGCACCCCTTACTGTGATATAGGTTACCTATATCACTAAATACATACACACATATAAACCTATAAGTCACTCCTAAGGCAGGCCTTATCAATCCTAAAGGCAGAGTGCATGGTTCCTATGTGAGAGGGTGCCCCTGCATGAGCAGGGCCTCTCTGCAGCGTTCGGAGACCATCTCTGATGCTGTTTGTAGTGCAGCCTGACCATATACTCTTAAGCGCATTATATCCTCGCGGTAAAATGCTAACTTTGGAATGGCTGCACCTAAGCATGTCGTGTTTGGTGTCAAACATCTTGGAATACTACCCCCCGCCAATCCTGGCGGCGGGGTAGCATTCCACCCTTCTAGAGGGAAAGACATGTTAACTCTGACTAGTCCGGTAACTTCTTTCCAGAGCCCTGGCATCACAAAATGGATGCTGCTGCCACAGACACGAGTCTGGCCTCCTGCTGCTGGACGAAACTCCGGCAGGGGAGGCCTGGACAATAGGTTTCCTGTCCCAGGGAGGTGTGACCACCTCCCCAGACAGGATAATGTGTATTGGGGCTGGGCGGGAGCACTTTCGGGTGCTTTGAAGTCCTGCACTGGGGGCACATTTGGTGTCCCTGTGCATACCCCAGTTCAAACCGGATCAGGGGCTTGCAGCCCCTGCTTTGGTGTGAACTGGACAAAGGAAAGGGGTGTAGCCACCCCTCTGCCCTGACCCACCCATAGGTGGGGCCACAGAGTAGTCCAACCCTATTTTTAGAATAAAGGTAGGAACCCAGACCTTAGGACTTTAGATTATCCCTGGACGAAACTCTGAAACTGAATCCTGGACCTTCGACGCTCTACGACAAGATTAGAGGACTGAAGAATCTCCCTTGGGGTCAAGGAGTGACTCCCCTGCTTGGCAGGCACCAAAGAAGCATCTGTCCAGTTCGCATTTCTGAAGCTCCCGTCGGACGCCGAAGTCATCGCATCACCAGAGGTGGATTCTCAGACTTCCCCGAGCCTACCCTGAGTCCCCAGCAAAGCTGAGGCCCGTGGCTATCGTGGGTGACTTGAGACCGTGACCCCTGGACACCAAGCACATTTGCAAGTGCATCCTCTTCTGGGTCTCCCAAGAAGTCGTGCTTTGGGCTCCGAGTAGCCCTAGCCTCCAGCACCACCTGCACCGAAGATCACTGGCCCCCACTCCACGAGTGTCCTGTAAGCCAGATCCACGTGCGGCGTCATGAGGCTCCTTTGCGGTCGCTAGCCCGTTGGCTAGTAGCCCTTAACGAAGGCCAATCCTTTTCTAACTTGGCATCCTGGTTGCTCCAGGCCTGCCCTCACTTACCCTCGCTGGGTGAGTTCCACAGACCTTGCTGGTCTGCATCATCGACGATCTACATCTTCACCAAGACTTGCCGTTGCCAAGGCTTGTTGGGTCCAATCCGGTCGCCGACACCTCAGCACTCGACAGACATCGTGTACCAGCCCGAATCCTGCTCCTGGTTGCCGACAACGCCTCCTGGACCTCGTAGCTGAAGAGTAAAGATGACCGTCAACGCACCTGAAGCACTCGACATCGGTGGGCATCTGTCCATCGCCTTCCTGGTCACTGGCTAGTGACCCAGACTCTGTCCCCTCTGCTTTCAGGTTCTTCAGAACTCCGATCCACTCTTGGATCCACCCGGACACTTTTCTCTTGGCCGCCAGCAGCACTTTGCAGCAGATCGCCATTCGAATCGACGACGAAACCCGACCCCGAAAGGCACCTATGCACCCGGCTTCCCTGGGTGAGGTAACACAAGTACTCCGGTGCTCCCGTGGGTAGAGACTCTTCAAAGTCCTAGATCTCAAAGGGTTTTGTCCTAGTCCTCTTTTAAGTGTCCCTTTTCTCTAATTTCCCGATCCCGACTTTCTCCATAGAAGTCAACGGCGTATCGCGGTTGTGTATTTACACTGCACGCGTCTCCCGTGGGTCCCCTGTGTCACTACCTTGGGTGGTTCCTTGTGGTCCAAGCACTTCTAGAGGCTCTAGGCCTAGTGTCTAGTTCAGTCGTGGTTCGCATACCACTTTATTGGTATATGGTTTGGTACGCCCTAGGGCCCAAACGTGTATTTGTGCTATTACTGTGATTTAATAACTTATAACTTATGTACTTCGAACTCTAGCCTCATAAAGAGACTAGAGGGGTGTGTTTAGCTAATAAATACATATATTTTGAATAAATACCTGGTGTGGTGCTCTTTCATTTGATCACTCAAGAGATTATAGACTGGTAAAACAAGCTGCTTTACATTCCTTCAAGACTTAGCCTGAAGGCTGCTCTCCATAGCTACCACTAGGATAGCTTTCAATAAGGTTGTCTTTAACCTATCTCCAATAAGGGGTTGTTTGGACTGGTGCAAGGTGCCCACTATAATTAGTGGACAGCATATGCCAGGCCAACTTCTCACACTCATACACCTATATAAACACTCACACACCGCCACTCATCCATAGAGGTACTCACACACCTAGTCAGTCATGCAAAAAATTAAGCACACACCCATTTACTCACCTATACAGTTATACACACAACAACTCACTTACTCATACAAATACTAGCACATTCTTCAGTGATGTCATCAGTGATGTCACTGACCATGTCATGAGTGATGTAATATGTGACGTCATCAGCAGTGCATTGCGGGGGCGCGAGTTATAGTTACGTGAACTAACTATAACGGGGGAATTTCTATGGTTTTGTACGAGTGAAATGTCCAACTAACTATAACTGTCCCTAAAACCTATGGTTTTTTAAGTGATTATATATAATATATATATATCTATCAAAGCCAACCCTTACTCCACATGGAAAAAGGCACGCACGCGAAGAATGCTCAGTTTCAAGGGCATTATTTATTCCATAGGGCCTCCTCCGACCCGGCAGCACAGAGAGACGCGTTTCGGCTGTCACAGCAGCCTTCCTCAATCTGATATGCTCCATTTTTTTAAAAACATTTATACTCTATTCAAGTACATAGACATAGAAGACATATTGCTCACGACTTAAAAAGACACACATATATTTTAAGCACAGGCTCGCAAGTGCATTCACGTGATATGCAATGAAACATGATGGTGGTCACAGTGGTAATATTGACATGTAATCATGTAAACTTAAATGCATAATGCATGGTGCATCAATATGCACCATTAACCCTCATATGCGTCATAGGACCAAACCAATTTGTATACATTGCGCGCTCGTAACTAAGATGCTGATCATGTGTCTTTGACATTGATTTTAAATGAATGCTGAGATAATCCCATATTAATGGAAAACAGCGCAAGCATAATTATTAAAAGCATATTTTTAAAAGATACAATCCAATATACTGCGCGAGTGTATTGCACGGGAGGATAAAATTTGTATGCAGCTGTCCCTTTGTTTAATTAGGAAACCTCTCGGAGTGATGCATGTGGCTCTACCTCGTGTTTGAAATGCGGGGCGTGTTGGGATGCCGGGTTGTAAAGTAGCACCTGTCTTGCTTTGAAAGTCGCCACCCCGACTGTGTCGGGGTGCACAATTACAGCCCTGCCCTTAATTACAAACAAACCTCGGGACTACCCGTCCCACAATGCCTCATTTAAGTCATCTCAAGACTGCACTGAACTCCAAACAGTCTGTAGGCATCGGGAACAAACATCCACTCCCAGTGGACCATAGAGCCCTGGCCTACACATCCAGGCAGGTGAAATTCGATGTTTAACTGGCTGGCGGAAATACAGACACTGCTTCGCCACATATATATATATACTTTTTCAGACATTCTATGTCTGTGTGTTACTGACTCCTTCTTCTTCTTCTTCATTGGTGTGGTAGTCAGTATTCCCACCTGTATCACGGTGACTCGGTCTTTCCTTCTCGATCAGGGGGTTGTGGTCGCCCTCTTTTGCGGTTGGACTTGTATGTCCTGCGGCGTAACACAGAAGTTGGTGCCGTTGGTACCTCTTGGGCGACTTTCTATTCTCTAGGGGTTCTCTTCCAGTTTACCCTTGGTTGTCACTTCTTGACTTTGTCATGTATTTCTGTGTGCTGTGTACGCACACGAGGGGGCAAGCATGCGGGGTTTCCCTGCGGTGGTTTCTGGGGATTGTCCCAGATTTCCTCTCTGTTTCTTTCTCTCTCTCTCCCTCATGGGAGATAGCTTTGGGTGTGTTCGGCTTGCCGGTGGCCCTTGGTCTTTGAACCTGTGGGTAGGGTTGACTGGTTGGCTACCTGGTGCTGCGCCCGTCTTCTCTTTCGATGCGCACATGCGGTTGCTGTTACGCTTCATTGAGCTATGCATTGTGTGGTGTGGTACTCACAGTACACAACGTCTGTTCTGTGTACTCTTGTAATTCATGTCTATGTATCTCCTGGTAGTCGTAGTTTGTTTGTCTCGGCATGATGCCTTCTGCCCTGACATGTCATTTGTTGGCACCTGATGTTGTGCTGCTCAAATTGTGTGTTCTGAATCTGTCATCATGGTTAAGACCCTTTCTGGGCCTTTGTCTCTTACAGATCCTGGGGTCCTATACTCAGTTTCTCTCTTTTCGTAGAAGTTTATGGCATTCTGCCATTGTGCACTGACCTTTCTGGTTCTGTGATTTAGTTTCATCCCTGTCTGGCCGACAGTGGACTCGTGCGGTCCTCTGACGGATTGTGGTACCTTGCTTCCCTTGCTCATGCTCCGCCCTGAACTTCATGGTCTGGTGTCAGCTACGCTGGCAATGCTGAGTTTTATGGGTCTGGTGTCAGCCACGCTGGCATTGCGGCCCCCACCTTGTTTCAGTCAATGTTCTTGACGGACTACTTCCTTTGGGAACTTGGTGGGTTTCGGTCGCAGACCATCCTCCAATGGGGTATAGCTTTGGTATCTATTCTAAGTTAAGGAATCTGCGGTTAGATGTCTCTATCAGATGAACGAGTTACTTATCTTCGGTAACGATGTATCTGGTAGAGACACAGTCTAGCCTCAGATTCCTTAACGCCAGCCCATCCTCCCCGTTCTGCGAGGACCTTTCCAGGTGGGGTTCTACCACCTTGCCTCCTTACAGGTGGTCTTGGTCTTCCTGAGGGATGATCTTGTTCACCTACCTTCGGGAAGGGTGTGTCATTCTGTTTTGGGCACATTGGCTCTCCACCCATTCGCGTTCTTGGGTGGCTAGGTTATGTGCTTTTCAATGCTCCTCCACCCGGGTTCTTCCGGCGTGGAGATTCTCATGTTCTCCTACCCTCCTTCCGCCCTCGTCTGTTTCTCTCCATTTCTTTGGGGTCTCCTTGTCTACGCTGCAGTCGATTGGGTTGAGGTTCTATTTGATTATGCTACAGTTCATAGGTCATTGTGGGGGTTGTGGTGAACATTCTATGTTGTTGTTCACTTCTGGTCACTTGGCATGAGTCATGTTGTTCCAGTCCTGTGGTCCTTTACAGTTACATCCCGTGGTTACAGACTGTCTTTCATACACTTCCATCCTGTGGTTGCACACTGCCTTTCGTTTGTCATGCCATTCATTCCCACTGCCGTTGCCTCTTAGGGGGGGCACAGCTCTTCGCTTTGGTAGGTCTTTTCCTGGGGCGGGTGCTCTGTTCGCTCCCTTTAGTCCCTTCATGTGTTGAGTACTCTTTCAACATGGTGTTGTTTCTCATCATTCTATGATTTCTTATCATTGTTGTTTCAAAGGTTTTTGCTCCTTTTTTGGCACACTGTTCCTATACTCTCACAGTTTTTGTAGTGGCTCCGTGTTGTGGCGCAGAAAAGTTTCACAGTAGAAAACTGATGTCAGCACCCAGAGGGGGACTTATATGGCTCCACTGACGTCACTTCCATGGACAACGTCAGGACGGAGCCCGGTGACGCCGCCCCCTGGCGTGCAGAGGTACTGCTGGGCAAAAAGTTTTCCGGATCCAGTCTGACGCCTGGGGATATTCTAAGTTAAGGAATCTGCGGCTAGACTATGTCTCTAACAGATACATCGTTACCGAAGGTAAGTAACTCGTTCTTCAGGTTCTCCGAGGTGGCCTTCGATATCATCTGTTGCACTGTTTGGAGAACGATACGCGGTTTTCCTATTTTTTTTATAAACTCCTTTGCTGCTTTGGGAGTAGGGAGTGTAATAGGACAGCCTTCATGTTCCACTCTCAGACGAGCTGGATATAGCATGGCGTACTTTAGCCCCAGTGACTGCAGCTTCCTTTTTGCTGGTCCTAATTCGCATCTTGCTGCATGTACAGTGACAGTAAAATCCGGGTAAAATTATACCTCATTCCCATCAAATTTAATAGTGCCCTGTTCCTGTGAAAGGCACAGAACCTTGTCCTGGTCTATATAGTTTAATAGTTTAGCAATGATCGGATGCAGCAGGGCACCAGGGGAGGGCCACCTCTGCAAGGATCTATGGGCCCGTTCAACTATGAGACTGCAGAGAGTTCTTCACTTCCAAAGATACTTCTCAGCATCTCTTCCATATAATTTTCCAGCCGACCAGTGTTTGTGGACTCCGGTATACCCAAAATGCATAAATTGTTACGGCGCGACCTCCCCTCTAGGTCTTCATTTTTCGCTTGTATTACGGCTAGTATTTTGTCCATGCTTAGTTGCTGTTGAGTTAGTCCTTGAATGCCGTCCTCGGCTCCCGAGATGCGTTGCTCCGCAGTGGTGAGTCTGTTGTCTTGCTTTTCCAGCTCGGAGGCCATATTGTCCATTCGGATGTTGAGGGCATCTATCTTGCCATCAATCGATCGCAGACTTTGCTGCATAGCCTGCAGAGTGGCCTCTAGGGATCAGCTTGGCTGTGAAGGCAGGTCTTGCTCAGAGTCCGAATGTGCATGCTGCGTGATTTTGGGTGCCTTCTTTGCCTCAAAGGTGAGACGCGACTGTTGTCTGTCCGTCTTCACCATCTTGTGGTACAGGTATTGCTGTTATGATTCATAGATTCTCTCTGTTTTCTTTCCTTCCCGGCAGGGGGGGAGAGAGGGGGTCACCAAGGCTCCCCAGCACACTGTAGCACCCGCTTGATTCAATTCAGTGTGCTGCTCCAACCTTGCACCATGACAGCTTGTGGCTTGTCCCTCCTTTACAGCGTTACAGCACTGTATTAGGATTGAGTAGGCGCTAGAGTAGTGTGTCTGTGTTCCAGGTGTTCTACAGTGCTGTTGCTTTGACTCTGCTCCCAGTGCTTATGCGTTATGGAAGGGAAGAGTTAGTCATGCACTCTTATCTATATATGCAAGGCGTGTTATTTGTGAGGTGTGGGGGCCCGGGGTTCACAGCAGTTGGGGGGGAAGGGCGCAACTTCACATGTATCTAACGGCCCTCTTGTCCTTGCCTGTGTGGCTTGGGGCAGTCTCTGCCTTCCCCTAGTAGCTCCGGTCTGTGTCTCCTTTCAATGCGCCAGCGATTTGTGTTGGTGGGCCCGATCGGTGCAGACCCTTTTACGGCCTCGGCGGGGACCGTCTGTGTGCCAGATAGGCGCCTGGAGTCTAGCGAGCTACTCTTTGCGTTCCTCACGATTGCCCAGTGATCGTCGGTGGTGTTGTGCGGATGTGTCTTATCCGCTGCCTTAATTAGTGCGTTATTCCCTTTGTAGTGGGGGGGTTCACTCCAGCACGGGAGCAAGTTCCTTTGTGGTGAGGCCCAGTGCGTGTTTGGCATGCGCCAGGGGTTCGACGTCTATCATCTTGCGGCCTATGGCCGTCTTCCCGGCTCCCTCGCGTCTCGGGACTCCCGCTGCCTTCACTGCCGTGTTTTGTTACCCCCCTACGCCGGTCGTCTGCCACTGTGCGGTTAGTTGGGTACCCTCGGCGTGGAAGCCACAGCTCCCCATACTGCTCACTCCCCTGCGACCAGCTTTCCGCTATCGGCAACCACCCTGGCTAGCGTTTCATTCGCGGCCTTGCCTTTCTGGGATCTGCGGCTCCAGCACACCAGGGAAAAACGAGAGCCTCACCTCCACTGGGTTTCGCTGCTTAAATTATTTCAGGCTATATTGAAGTGCCGTCTCCACGATGCAGTATTGTTGACATTTCTGGGCCAGCGAGGCTTCGTCCTCCGTCTATCAGCTGCAGCCTGTGTCCGCCATTTTCAGAGGAGAGAGACGATCCTTGCACTTGCCTCTTTCCCCCCTGGATGGCTGTACAGCGGTATTTTTTTCATCCTTCTCGCAGGGTTTGTGCTGCAGCGTGTTTACCCTGTTGTCAGGGTCATCGATGGCTACACGAGGCCTGGATAATGTTCGGATTTTCATCCTGGCCAGCGTAGCTGCACTAATGTGTGGCCATTTTGCCGTGGGCTCACTATGCTCCCAGTACTGGGAACACATTTGTCTAAAAATGAACTTCTGGGGTTTAGGTAGGACTCCAAATTATGAGGACATTCTTTAATTCTAGTCCTGTTCTTTCATTTACTACAGTAATGTGTTCAGGGATTTTAGTATAGATTTGCTTTGAGTGAGCCCATTGGACGATCTCAGTGTCTTGAACAGCATTGTGGATACTTGTGACTGAATAGAGCCTGGATAAGTTAGTGACAGCTTTCCCTTATTTTGTCACAATGTTGTTCTCTTGTTCACTCTTCCTTTATTTCTGTACCTTTTGCAAATGAGTATTTTCAGCATGACGCAATGGTGGCTGGTACAGATGGAGGAGGCTGGGCGGAGGGTGGGGGTGAGAGGGGGTAAAGAAAAAAAAACTGTACCTCCTCGCCTCGTCTCGCCGTTCGTCTCCACCGTTGTCTCTCCCAGCACAGGAACAAAGCACCCAGGAAGCACCCAGGCTCCCCTAACCCAATCACAACGCTGCAATGCAGTGTTGTGATTGGTCTCAGCGCTGTGGTTAGGCGATCAGGCAGGGACTAGGAGCCTGGGCGTGTTCTCCACCCAGGCTGTAATCGAGCCTGAATGGAGAACATGCAAAGTGCACATGACTGTTTGGCCGGCCAAACATTCATGCGCACTTTCATAGTGCCACCACTCCTCCCCCTGCTCTGAGAGCAGAGCAGCCCCGCCCCACCCACAAAGCTGCACCAGCAGGAACAAATAAAATAATAATAACAATGAGTTATTATCATTTTATTTTTCCTTTATTCACACTGCAGCAAAGTAGTGGGGCGATGCTCCTCTGCATTAGCGGAGGAGCCGCCACTGGCATGACGATTGGCACAGGTTATGATGTGTGTAGTGTGTGTTGGTACCCATAGCTGGTGAAATTATGTGATTTGTCGATCTTGAGCCACATATCACACAGTTTTTAATTGTGTTTCATTGTTTTTGTTTTATTTCCAAACTTTGTAGTGCATGACCTCTGGCCATATACGGCGGGGGCTGCGAACCCTTGCTATTCTTGAAACACTGTTGAGCATGACCTTTGGCTATGCACAGTGATGGTTGGGTGTGCGGCCTGACCAGCAGCTAGGCCCTGCACCCATCCCACCGCAGGCATCCAAACCTTGCAGCAAATGGCCCAATGCACACCAGGCTTTGGACATATGGCCTGGCCTGCCACATGCTCTGCAACCAACACATCATGGTTGGCCAACCTCTCTAACACACGGCTTTTGACCGTGCACACCAGAGGTCGTATGCCCTCCTACCCCCTACTGTCAACTAACCCCCGAAGTGCACTGCCAAAGGCCATGCACAGATGGGGTTGACTGATGGCCTGGTGTTGAGTGAAGGACTTGGCCATGCATCCAGCCCCAGGGCACATTGCCAAAAGCCATGTGCTGCGACGGTTTGCTGCCAGTGATGGGTTGGCTGCAGGGCCTGGCAGCATGCAAGACCATGTAGCCATGTATCCACACCCAGTGCATACGGTGAAGACCAGGTCTGGCACCCATCTTCCTGCTTTTAGCTAACCATGAATGTGCATGGCGTTTGGCCATGCGCAGCAGAGGCAGTATTACATGTAGGGCCCACTGTCCTTGTTTACGCCATGGCACACCTTTTATGATGCATGCATTGCCTTCAGGTCAGGCGCAGACTTGTTCTGCCATTGTGGCACTGCGTTCAATTAAATACAGAGTGGGTGCTTCAAAGCTGCTCTGTGCTTCTCTGTGCAGGCGGCAAGGAGGATCTCTAAAGGAGGGTTTAGAGACCTCCCTGCAGGCAGATGCTGTGAGTGACTGCACCCGCCTACAGAAGAATGTCCGGTGGGTCTATGGGGCCCCTTTGTGCCTCTGTAGAGGGCCAGCCTCACTGGGCACACTGACAGTGCACAAAGTTTTTGTGGTGTACCTTCAGTGCACCTCCGAAGAGCATCTTTGCCTCTGCGTCCATAATATGTTGCAGGTGCAGAGACAAAGTGATTAGCTAGTTTGCATGGGGCCAGGCCCCTATTCAAATGAGTGACTGCCCTCTGAAGATAGCACTGGTGTTACATGTGTGCCAGCGCTATCAGTATTACAGAAGAGATCGCACAAGTGTCTGAAGCCCCTTCTATAATATCATAGTGCCCTGGTGGTGCAAAAAACAGTTGCACACGCCCTTTGGACCCCTTGATAAAATGAGTAATAGAGCCTCGGGTGTTGAGTGCAGTGCCTAGCATCTGGCTGGGCCCTGCACCCTAACCCCTGCTCTCAGCCAGCTGCAGCAGCACATGGCTTTTGGCTGTGTGTAAAGTGAGTTGGGAGCAGGGCCTTGCCCTCAGCGAGGCCGTGTGCCCATCCTCAGCTATCAGCCTCCACTGAAGTTGGGGTTTGGCACAGGGCCTGGCCAGCAATGAACCCTCTATCTGCCCACCTCACTTAACACATTCCTATCTCTCTGTGTTACAAGCTGTCTGTCTTTTTGACCTTTTGTGAGATTTGTAGGTATGTGACTTGTGATTCTTTACAAAAAAGCAGACAAACCCACTTATTAAGCTTCCTAGTAGTAAAGCACACTTTAAGTAGTAAACACTATGGGGTCGATTCCGATTCGGGCCGGAAATTTCTCCGACCGAGCCGGACCCGGAGAGAATTCTGACCGAATCGGACCCGTGCAGTCCGACCGAACGAGTACGATGCGCACGTATGCCATCGGACCCGAGTCGAGTCGGACTCCCATTGAAGTCAATGGGAGCCGGTCGTACAACGCGTGCGCGGGCTCCCATTGACTCAATGGGTGCGAAGTCGGACAAGTGCGCCCCCTACAGCGGGTACGCGGCGAAGCGATTCGCGCCGTACACGCACAGGTAGGGGGACCCATGGGTCCCCCTGTGTGCGACTCGCGCGGCTACGCGTACAGGGGGTCCGACACGGACCCCCAAAGTACGGCTCCGACAGCTCTTTCGAGCCGGAGTGCGCGGCTCGGTCGGACTGCTCGCTGCGCGCATCGTACTCACCCGGCCGGGGAACGTCTCCATTGCGCGGTGCGAGTCGAGTCCGAGCGAGTCGGTCGGTGCAGTTCGAGCCGGGAACGAGTCGGTCGGAGCGGTCGGGACGCCCGGACGAGTCGGTCGGCGAATTCGCATCGTACTCGCTCGGCCGGACCCGCGTACGATTCGGTCGGGAAACAGGGCTCCGGATCGGATCCAGTAAAGCCGAATCCAATTCGGAGCCCTACCGGCCGAGATCGGAATCGGCCCCTATGTCTGCACCATAATTAGAGGCTAGGAAATCGGGCATTTTTTTAAAGAAGCTAATTATATTCAAGTAGTCACTGTTTTAATAAAAAATGACTAGAAATCTCTTTCACAAACCTTTTGAAAAAGAAAACTACGGAAAAACATGGCATTGCTAGCAGATAGGCTATCATAGATATAGGTTGAAATTTTGTCAATGTGCATTTAAGGAATCAACTTCCTCCACTGTCCGATCTTGTCCCCAGTGTGACAGGTGTTATTTTTTCCAGCTCAAAACAAGATCTTGGAGCACTAAGTTTGGCATTTTTAGGCTTTTTTGACAGTTGAAAACCTGTTCAGACCTTCAAATATTAATTTTACTTAA
Organism: Calotriton arnoldi; assembly: GCA_963921515.1. Lineage (NCBI taxonomy): Eukaryota > Metazoa > Chordata > Amphibia > Caudata > Salamandridae > Calotriton > Calotriton arnoldi. The sequence goes on from CAWUFW010005293.1 coordinate 107,788, forward strand.
CATCTTTTGAGTTAGGGAGTATTGTTCATCAATCTCCTGATAGGAAATGAATTATTTTCTTCAGAAAATGCCTTAACTTTTGTGAAATGCCGTTTTGTGGTACAAAGACCCAGTCAGATTTCCACAATTTCATTATCATATGATTTCCTAGTGTCATTGACCCAAATAGTTTTGCCATTGTTAGAAGATGTCCAGGAGTTTAGAGGCCGGACAGAAAATCAGACTTCATGGCGTACAAAAGGCTTTAAGGCTCCACTTCTGGAAGGTGACAAGGGCAAGGAAAAAAGGGATCTTCTACAAAGGCTACTTTCACACTCTCCATAGACTTCCTTTTATGTAGATTCAAAGAGAGGCATCCCTATAGAAAATGACATCACTCCCAATAAACTTTGAGGTCCAAAGCATTGAAAACAGGCATGATAGCAAATACTCATTGGCAAATGTTGGCAGACTGTCAAAACTTTTGACTCTGAAGCACCATTTGATAATAAGGCACACACTGATGTCAAAGACAACCAGATGCTTGATGAAAGACCATCATCGATGTCAAGGTCCATCAGTCCTTTTCCATAAAGACCATTCTCGACGTCCAGAACTTCTGTCCTTTCCCTTCACAATCATTGTCAAGACATCAAAGAAGTCAATACAGATTACTGAGAGTACTCCAGGTTCTACATGTAAAATGCCTCTTTGGTACATCTTTCTTCTACTCCCTCCCCATAGAGGTCTGCTTAACCTCATTTTACTTCAGTTCTTCATGCGTCTCAGTTATTGCCTCTAATCACACTGGCTCAGACTCTATTGCCTGTGATGATCCACTGGAAGCTACACTTACTATAAAACTTGTAGAAGACATGAATCACCTTTGAAAAAGCATTTGAGATTGTCTCATTTTAAACGCTTGAGCCATTCAAGAAGAAAATCCCAAAGTCCTCTACCATCTGTTATGTTATGAGGATTTGTAGAGCGCATTTGTCACCAAGAGGCACTGGGCGGGTGAGTAGGGTCGCGTCTGCATACAGGCAGTGACTGACTTAGACACAGGTCTAATTGAAGAGCCAGTTCTTCAGCTTCTTGCGGAATTCAAGAATCGAGGAGGAGGCCCTGATGTGTTGGGGAGGGTATTCCAAGTCTTGACAGCAATGTGGGAAAGTAAATGACTCACTCTTCTAAGACTTATCCATCCTCTGGTTCATTTTTTACCTACAATAATAGTTCTCTTAAGGAGAATTCTCTTTTTTTTATTCTTTTTTTTATTGTTATAGCAGTTAGTAAAGAACATAAGAGCCACAATCCATCAAGATACTTGTATCATTCATATACATAATAAATCTAGATAAAGTATAAATGTATACATATTTGACCTCTACATCATGATCTAACAATGGTTAAAAAAAGAAAAAACAAGGAAAAGAAAAACCCCGGTCTCTAAAATATTCATAAGGTTAGTGCCATCTTGCTTTCAACCCCAAATTCCCTGAAATTTGGGAATAGCTCCTACTCTTTGCGAATATAGTTTTTCTTTTATTTCAAATCGACTCATCTTAAGTTGCCAAAGAGAAAAAGTTGGGGCCTAAGCCACTTCCCACTTTTGCAGAATCAAGGACTTGACGACAAGAAATGCAATAAAAATATACTGACGCTGTCGAACAGATAAGTTAAGTGTATCTACGACCCCCAGAAGGACAGTTTTTTGTTCAGGGACTAAGACTATTTGGAGCTTTTCGCTAAGCCAACAAAAAATTTGCTTCCAAAATTCCATTAAAGCCAAACAAGAAAAGCAAATATGGAGCCAATCCCTGTTGGGACAATTGCATCTAAAGCATGTATCTGAAATAAAAGGATACATCTTATGAAGGCTTGATAGTGTATAAAAAGTTGCCGCTTACAGAAAAATGCCGTACGTTTGAAATTGGCCGCCCAAATGGCTTTGTGCGCCCAGATATTGTATGCTCTCCATGATTGCATATCTATCCTACAACCTATGGAGTTCTGGATCTTTTGTAATGCCTGTGGAACTACTTTTGCATGCAATTGTTTCTGGAGGATCTGATACCAGTTCCTTATCCCTCTATTTTCCTCGCCAGAACATCTTTGGGGAATTGAAAATTCCTTATAAAATGACGCAGTTGGAAAAAGGAGAAAAGCAATCAAGGGGAGTCCTGGACTAATCAGTTTTAGCTGATCCCAGCATTTCATTGCTCCTTGTATAAGAAAATTGCTAAAGCGATGTAGCCCCGCCTTCTCCCAGGTTGATATGCTTTTCTCATTTATATGGAGACCTATTCCACTACTAGACGCAATCAGGATTTCAGGGTGAAAGGGGATACACTGATATTCTTCCTTTAATTGAGAAAACCTAGCAGTAATAACCTGAGGGGTCTTGTATCTACTACATTTGGGAAGCTTGGGAATTTTAATAAATGTAACAAGCTGGATGCCAATTTCTATAAGCATTTGTTTCAAATAGAAGTTTCCTCCCAGATCTCGTCTAGTAACTGATCTTGTACACCAGTCGATAAAAGCTGCCTGATAAAAATGTTTTAATTGGGGGAGTGCAAGACTACCTTCTTGAATGGATAGCTGTAGAGTATTTAGTTTTGTACAAGGTATCTTACCTGACCAAACAAAGTTACGCAGCAGTTGGTCTATCTCATGAAAAAATTTAGACGAGACTTTGATTAATACATTTGAAAAAATACAAAGCGGGAGAATCATCATTTTTATCACCGCTACTCTCCCTACTATAGAGAGCGGTAAAGTCTGCCACTGGTTTAGAAGCTTCCTGGCTTTCAAAAGCGTTGGTTCATAGTTGAGTCGATATAGCTGTGAAAGATCGTGTGACATATATATACCCAAGTATCTAATTGAGCCAGTCCTGCAGACTTGATTACGCATATCAGATGGAAGGATTTGGTCTGAGCAGTTGAACAGTGGAACCCAGATCTAGAATGACTGATTTTATATCCACCTAAATCCCAAAAAAGAAAAATGATTTTATTAAACACTTCCGCAAAGGTCTGTTTGTCAGCTGCCAAAAATAAGATCAAAGCTTACGTTTAGGGGCTCCTAACAGGGGTGCCTTGATTTGTGGATATTGGCGTAGCAGAGATGCTAATGGTTCTATATATAATGCAAAGAGGACTGGTGACATAGGGCACCCTTAACCAGTACCTCGCCTAATGTTTAGTAGCCCTTCAGTATGAGAGTAAATTACGATCCTAGCTTCAGCCTTACTATATAAATTCTGCAAAACATTTACAAACTGCAAAGGAAAATTAAATTTTAAAAGTATAGCAAACAAGATTTTTCATTGAATCAAATCGAAGGCTTTGACAGCATCGATCATGATAATTGCTGCTTTTATCTTTTTATTGGTGTAATAGTCGACTGCCTGTATTAGAAACTTAGTATTAGTTACCATGGTCCTTCCTGGTAGAAAACCTGACTGGTCTCTATGAACCACGTCTTGAGCAGAGGCGATTAATCTGCCATAATCTTCGCAAACAATTTATAATCGTAGTTAAGTAGACTTATTGGCCGGTATGATCCCGGCTTATCGGATGGTTTGTCTTTTATAACAAAGCTTACTATGGATGCCTCTGAAAAGGACTTAGGCACCGGGCATCATTCTAGAATTGCATTGAATAGCTGTATTAAAATGTCTATAAGTTGGGGCATAAATACCTTATAAAATTCGGCTGGGATCCATTGCAGCCACAGGCTTTACCATTTGGGGAGCCTTTAATGGCCCCTTGAATTTCATCAATTGTAATAGGGACTACTAAATGAGCTTGTTGATCTGCATTAAGTTTTAGTATGTCGATAGCGTTAAGAAACTCGTCTATGGAGGTCGAAGAAGGCGGAGAAGGGCACGTATATAATATCTTATAATGGGAGAGGAAAACCGCATTGATATCTGCCCCTTTGTCGACTAATTGATTTCTATTTTCATCATAGATTAATTTAATAGTGGCATTATTTCTTCTCTTTTTTAATGACCAAGCCAGAAGCTTTCCGGCATGCTCACTTTCTTCGTCAAATTTTTGATTCACAATTGTCTGAAAAGTATAATAATCTATTAGGTCCTGTAGCTTTTTCTAGTCTGATTTTAGTTGCTTAAGAATAAGCAGGTATGCGTCTCTGGTTTGTTTGATCTAATTCACGCTGCAGGGTCATAATTGTAATTTCCTTTAGCTTCAATAAATTAGTTTTATATGATAATATCTCTCCCCTAATATAAGCTTTGCAAGCTTCCCAGATAGAGAAAAAAGAAGCAGACCCCTTATTTATTTCCAGAAATTCCTTAATCTTAACCCGCATGTCAGAGACCCAGGCTTCTTCTGTTAATAAGGACCTATCTAAAGTCCAATGAGGTTATTCCTGCCTAGTGAAATCGATCTTGATTTCTAAGACTGGAACCGAATGGTCAGAGAATGGATTTGAAAGAATATAAGCCTTGCACCGCTCCCATTGATGAGAGATTAGAAAAAAGTCAATTCTAGAGGTAGAGTTGAACCTCTTAGAGAAACAGGTATATTCACGTAGCTGGGAATATTGGGCTCGCCAAGGATCAATTAAGGCAAAGTCTTGGATCAAAGTAGTGAGACACCAGGCAACTTCAGGCTTATTTTGAGCTCTATTCTTGCATGAAGAATCTAAGTTTAAATTCTGCAAAAAGTTAAAGTCCCCCCCTAGGATAATATAGCCAGGGAGCTTCCAACGAACGTCCTTTAGGCCCTCGAGGGCCACTGTGTCATCGTCTATTGGATCGTAGAAGGTGACTATTTGTGAGATCTGTTTCCCTACCTTCCAGCTTACTATAATCCACCTAGCGCTGGGGTCTCTAATGAGCTGAAGAGCTTCCCCTGGCAATGATGCGTGAACAAAATTGCGACCCCCCTAATTGCTGTCCCTGCTGATGCAAAATAGGTTTGATAGATATAGCTAGGTAACCTAGGAGGGGCAGACTCATTTTTCAAATGTGTTTTCTGGAGTAAAATAATCTGTATTTGTGCCAATACCAACCAGTGGAGTTTAGATTTAAATTTAGTCTGATTATTGGCCCCATTAATATTGCACGAAGCTATCCGAATCACATGATTATCAGACATACTGCCTCAAAGTAAAACCTGCATCTTTGCCCCTATTTTCCCTCATTTTCCCCTCTCCTTCTTCTCCCCCTTCCATCCCTTGCATCTTGTTGTCTCTTGACAAATACAAATGGTGAGGCCCAATTAGGGTTTGTCATAAGTACTTTTTTTGAATTTTGACTGGCAAATTTTGAACTTTTACTAACTGCAATTTTTCTCTTTTGCCCCCAATCCCCCTCAAATCCCCGTGCTTCCCCAGCCTCTCCGCTCTCCCATTTAGGGGCTCTGCCCGTCATAGGCCCAGTAGTCAGCCCACCCCCCGCAGCCCTTACCCCCATTTTCCCTTGACTGAGTACCTTGGAATGGTACTCGTAAGCTCATTCCCATGAGGAGCAGCTGAATAGCTTAGTTTTATTTAAGGATATTTTTGTCTTGTTGAGAGAGTACAGTTTTTCATCTTGCCCCCGTTCCCCATCTCCTCTTGAAGATCCCCTAAGCTGAAATTTCTATCTGAGAGCACTGCTCTACTTTACCCTCCTCCCTCTTTGACTATACACAACATTTTTTTTGCAGGATCTACTGCCAAAAATACATGTGCACGTCCTTTAAATAACACTCTCAATTTGGATTGATGCATAATTCCTGCTGGTGCCCCATATTGTTTAAATTCATTGATCAGTCCAACAAAATCTCGGAGCCTTTGTGCTGCTAGTATCGACATATCAGAAAAATTTCAAAAAGAGAAATTCTCAGCTGTGGTAAAGGATTTTTTCGAGGTTGCCTGCGATAGGATCTATTCTTTTATCCTCACATCTCCAAAATTAGCTACAATTGTTTGAGGGTACTTGGCATTCGTTGGCCGGTTTGATGGTACTCGATGTGCCCGCACAATGGTAAGGTCTCCTCCTTCCGTTTGCTTTTCTGGTAATACATGTTTATGTAGAAAATCCGCAATCAACTTTGTTACAGATGAGCCAGCTTCGCGATCCTCAGGTATTCCAACAAAAGGTAGATTGGTGCGTCAAGCTCTATTTTCAACATCATTGATTTTAGGCTGGAGGTCTTCAAGCTCGATCTGTACTTTTTGTAGTGTCTTTTCTTGATTGTTGGAAGAGTCTTCTAGAGTGGAGACCTTCAGTTCTACCTGAGACATTCGAGAGGCTAGTTGTTGGATATTCTCGTTGATTTGCTCGAGTTGGTCATTGGTTTTCTTATAGCTATCTCTTGCGAAATCTTCATCCCTCGTAGTTCGTTTAGGCTCAGGGTCGTCTCTATTGGAAAAGGCGATAAAGAATTGAGGGAGGAGGAAGTTGCGCCCTCTAATCCATTTTGGATTACATCATTGAGTCTCAGAGGCTCTATTGAATGGGCTGGCAACTCGGTGGTCATTGGGGTGTTGTTGGGTTTTGAGGGGCTTTCCTCCTGAATCTCTTGGGTGATAGTCCGTGAAAATAGCGGATATGCTTGTATCCCTATTTCTGCATTTAGGGGTACAGGTAAGATGTTTTTGGTGGTAATTGAAAGCCCAGTAACCAGGTCGGTGGAGAGAGGGTTTCAGAGCTTGAGCTGGATTCCATTCTGCTACTTGCTTCTTGAGAAAGATAATGCCAAAATCTCTCGGGTGAGTGGGACTGTTGATCAGAGATCCGAGGCAGCTTTTTTGAGTTTGTTGTACTGCTTGTAGGCTGCCAGTCTTATTTCCCTTTGGGTTCCGCTTGGCAGTGCACGTTTTCATAGAGGAATCTCTTGAAATGCATTTAATCAAGGTAGCAGATAGCTAGTAATAGTAAGGAAATGAATATATATATATATATATATATATATATATATATATATATATATTATTATCTACTGGCGGTCGCCAGTAGATAGTTATAGTTACAACCTATTATCCATAGGAAATCCGCGACATTCTATTTGAAATAACGTTGGCGCCGGTTGACGAATCTTCGTGAAAGTTTCCAACTTGTTGGGGCGCTCCGCTCCTACCCTGAAAGTCTCGGGGTGATACGTGAAGCGGGGGCCGAGAAAAAAGGGGGGTCCCAAAACGCGTTTTCCCCATTCATTTTTCCATAGGAACCTTTAGTCGCAGCTACAGCCCGAACTGCTGAACGGAATTACACCAAATTTGGCAAAGAGGTAGTCCTTGGTTCAGACTGGTGCCTTTTGCTTAAATGGTGTGCATCCGTTCAGTAGTTCCTGAGAAAATCAAAAGTAAAAGTACATATATATCTATGGGCGCGTCGGATACGCGTACCCTCAGCGCACCCTGCGCGCACCGTCCCGATCACGAGCTGCATGCTAATTGGCTGTCAGCTGGCTGTCAACATTCCGATTCAGGAAGTGTTGGCAGCCATTTTGTCCTCGGTAGAACCGAGGGACAGAAACTAAGTGCGCAAAGCGCAAAAAGGGGGCAGGGTAGAAACACCCTGACCCCCTAGGTCTGCTCAGGGGGTCCCACAAGGACCCCCTGGACAGAAAAAAGATTATTTTGTTTTTAAAAATCGGCGGGATGCGCTTAGGGTGCGCGTATCCCGCCGAGAAAAAAAAAAGAAACAAGTGCGCAAAACGCACAAAGGGGGCAGGGTAGAAACACCCTAACCCCCTAGGCCTGCTCAGGGGTCCCACAAGGACCCCCTGGGCAAAAAAGCATTTAAAAAAAAAAAAATCGGCAGGATGCGCTCAGGGTGCGCGAATCCTGCCGAAGAAATCGAAGCGCGGTCTCCCGCGCTTCGATGTTAATTGGCCCCCGGGTGGCCCAAGTCCCGGGGGCATGGTGGGGGGGATAATTTAATGTGTGGGGGGCCTCAAAGGGCCCCCCAAGCCCCGGGGACCGCCACCCCCCGGGGCTTTTTAAAAAAAATGGTGCGGGTGGGCTAGTTGGACTCCGGGGACCCTCAGGATTCAAGGGGACTTAATCCCCCAACTTAAAACGCGCCACGGGGCGCGTTTGCACAGTGGTGAAGGGAGGGGGCGGGGCTTCAGGTTGCATGTGTGCAAACAGGCCCCGTGGCGCGTTTTAAGATGGGGAATTAAATCCCCTTCAATCCTGAGGGTCCCTGGGGCCAACTAGCCCAACAGGTACATCCAGAAAGCGCCACAGAGCTGCGTTGCAGAGAGGTGTAAAGGGGTGTGGCCTCTCTACACGTCTCTGCAACACAGCCTCCTGGCGCATATTGGAGGTTCCTGGTGGGCTAGTTGGCCCCTAGGGACCCTCAGGATTCAAGGGGACTTAATCCCCCAACTTAAAACGCGCCACGGGGCGCGTTTGCACAGATGTAACCTCAGGTCCCGCCCCTCCCTTCACCATTGTGCAAATATTCCTCTAAAATCAGCCGAAATACGAATTCCGATTTACTCACCTGTTATCAGGAGAGACCTCAGTGCTGTATCTTTCAGCCCAGTACTGGTCCTGAAAAGTAATTCTAACCATACTTACCAGTAACTTGAATTTCCTTCCATAGGCTAACATTGACTGGTTTCACTTGGAAATTCTTCTAAGTGTGGAGTTTTGGAACTTTAAAATATTCCTCTAAAATCAGCCGAAATACGAATTCCGATTTACTCACCTGTTATCAGGAGAGACCTCAGTGCTGCATCTTTCAGCCCAGTACTGGTCCTGAAAAGTAATTTTAGCCGTACTTACCGGTAACTTGAATTTCCTTCATAGGCTAACATTGACTGGTTTCACTTGGAAATTCTTCTAAGTGTGGAGTTTTGGAACTTTAAAATATTCCTATAAAATCAGACGAAATACGAATTCCGATTTACTCACCTGTTATCAGGAGAGACCTCAGTGCTGCATCTTTCAGCCCAGTACTGATCCTCAAAAGTAATTTTAACCGTACTTACCAGTAACTTGAATTTCCTTCCATAGGATATCATTGCCTGCTTTTTGCTGAAAAAGTTTCTAAGTGTTGATTTTTGAAACATACAAATATTCCTGTAAAATCAGCCGAAATACGAATTCCGATTTACTCACCTGTTATAAGGAGAGACCTCAGTGCTGTATCTTTCAGCCCAGTACTGGTCCTGAAAAGTAATTTTAACCGTACTTACCAGTAACTTGAATTTCCTTCCATAGGCTAACATTGACTGGTTTCACTTGGAAATTCTTCTAAGTGTGGAGTTTTGGAACTTTAAAATATTCCTCTAAAATCAGCCGAAATACGAATTCCGATTTACTCACCTGTTATCAGGAGAGACCTTAGTGCTGCATCTTTCAGCCCAGTACTGATCCTGAAAAGTAATTTTAACCGTACTTACCAGTAACTTGAATTTCCTTCCATAGGCTAACATTGACTGGTTTCACTTGGAAATTCTTCTAAGTGTGGAGTTTTGGAACTTTAAAATATTCCTCTAAAATCAGCCGAAATACGAATTCCGATTTACTCACCTGTTATCAGGAGAGACCTCAGTGCTGCATCTTTCAGCCCAGTACTGATCCTCAAAAGTAATTTTAACCGTACTTACCGGTAACTTGAATTTCCTTCACAGGCTAAGATTGACTGGTTTTCAGCAAAAAGTTTCAAAGTGTTGATTTTCACAAACTACAAATATTCCTTAAAAATCGCCTGTATGACTTAAACGCATTTTTTCAACTGTTTACAGGAGATGCACCAGTGCTGGATCCAGGATCCAACACTGAGTAAGAAAAAGTAACGATAACAGTTTTTACCTGCTAAGTGAATTTCCTTCCATAGGATAACATTGGTGATTCTATGAGAAAAAGTTTCTAAGTGTCAACTTTTAAAATACAATAATATTCCTTAAAAATCACGACTGTAACCAAAACGCTTTTACTCAACTGTTTACAGGAGATGTACCAGGACTGAATCTAGGATCCAGTCCTGTGGTTACAAAAGTAATCCATAAAGTAACTAATTGCATTTAACTAGAAATTCACATTGAGCTGAATGTTGCATTGTGTTTGAAAATGTGTTGCCCATTGCAACAACTGTAACTACTGTACTTAAAAGTCTATTGCCTATCTGCAAAGTATTTAAACTAAAGTAATTCATTCTGAGAAAGTATTTTTTGTAATGTATTGTATAATGTAATTACAATGTAATTTAAAAAATAAAATATGTAAAAAAAAATTGTTTCTAAAAATGTAGTAAATCAGTATGAAAAAAATTAATATAACAATTAATACATTTAAAAATTGTCATTTACAAAACCTTTGAAATTCACTGAAAAAACGGTAGGTTTCAGGCACGTTATAGTTAGAAATTAGCATTTAAAAAACCTTTGAAATTCACTGAAAAAACCATAGGTTTCAGACACGTTATAGTTACAAATTAGCATTTAAAAAACCTTTGAAATTCACTGAAAAAACCATAGGTTTCAGACACGTTATAGTTACAAATTAGCATTTAAAAAACCTTTGAAATTCACTGAAAAAACCATAGGTTTTAGGGACAGTTTTAGTTACTTGGACATTGCACTCGTACAAAACCCGTGAAATTCCCCGTTATAGTTAGTTCAGCTAACTATAACTCGCGCCCCGCAATGCACTGCTGATGACGTCACATATTACATCACTCATGACATGGTCAGTGACATCACTGATGACATCACTGATGACATCTCAAATGACATCACTGATGACATCATCCACGTGATAATCTGATGCACCTCCTCACACCCTAATATAACCTTTGATACACCCACTCTAAATTACAGACTGCCATTCGCAAAACCATAGACACTCCAACACCAATAACTACATACCCACTCACTGATTCTTAGGTCTACACACACACATCCACTCACTCACCCGTACAGTCTCTCATACTTACGGTCACTCAGTACAGGACTATCATATGTACTCTTACTCCTATATAGACACTCAAACAACGCCACTCATCCATAGAGATACTCACACACCTAGTCAGTCATGCAAATAATTAAACACACTGCCATTTACTCACCTATACAGTTATACACACACCAGCTCACTTACTCATACAAATAGTAGCACATTGTTACGCTCTTATACAATCACAGATACAAGCACACACTCATCCATACAGCCACTATCACAATCACTCACTCTTGCTTATAGCTATTTATATACTCCAACACACATATATACTGCCTTTCACATATGTAGTTACTCACACATGTACCACTGGGACATACATTCACTCACTAACACACTCTTACACACACTTACCCACCCATACAGTCTATCACAGATGCACTCTTGAAACCATCCACCCAGTGAATCACCCACTCACACATCTATGCACAGAGTTGCACACACCCCTCCCACACAAACACTCAGGCACCCATACAGATACTCAGACAATCATTCAATAACTCATATAGACACTCATTTAGCTATTCACAAACACATGCAGCCACTTACACAGCAACAGACAGACGGATACAGACATTCACCCAGTTTAGTCACTAACCCATGCATTCAGTAAGATACGTTAAATCACTCACTTATAGAGTCAGTCACGCACCTACTAAATCATCCATACAGACACTTACACACCCACTCATTCTTCAATACGTCTTTTCCTATATATATTAAAAATATTTAAACTTTACAGAAACACACAGTCACTGGATGATGTCATCAGTGATGTCATTTGAGATGTCATCAGTGATGTCATCAGTGATGTCACTTACCATGTCATGAGTGATGTAATATGTGACGTCATCAGCAGTGCATTGCGGGGGCGCGAGTTATAGTTAGCTGAACTAACTATAATGGGGGAATTTCACGGGTTTTGTACGAGTGCAATGTCCAAGTAACTAAAACGGTCCCTAAAACCTATGGTTTTTTCAGTGAATTTCAAAGGTTTTTTAAATGCTAATTTGTAACTATAACGTGTCTGAAACCTATGGTTTTTTCAGTGAATATATATATATATATACACGTATAATTTCCTCTCCTATGCCTTATGTTTAAGCCTTTCTTAACACCGGGACTATAGCTGGAAGTATTGCAAGGTGGCAGAAAGCCGCATCCACCCTTTAACCCCTCCACCTGGGGTAGGTCCTAATGTCCAGCCTCAGGTTGCATACAAACTGCTTTCTCCTTTTTTCCCCTCTGAAAATCACGCCTTCCTTCTCTTTTTCCTTCTTTCTTGAGTTCAGCTGGCTTATGATCTCCTCTTCTCCCTGCCTGCCAGTCACATCCTCCAAGAAGTCCCCTCACTCAGGAGAAGTACCTCCACTGCCTCACTGCCCCAGGTCTCTCAATGTGTCTCAATGTGTCTCTCAGTATGTCTCTCCTCAGCATTAGAGAAAGCAAGCGAGGCGCAAGGGAGGGCAAAAGAGAGCATCGGTACAACAGCCATGCAGCGTCAAAGAAGCCACCCAGAGGAGCCCAGAGCAGCCCAAACAGGCAACCCCTGAACGCTTCCAAAGTCCAAAGGTGCAGGCTCAAGTAAACACCACTCTCACCCGCCTGCAGCTCCTCGTTCCTCGACACTCAGGACTCTTTTTTTTCCCTTAGTCTAGGAATCTCCTGGATCAGCCACCCCTAAGCTCACAGCTCCGAACCCACAGGAGGACCAGTCCAATCCCACTGCTACCAAGCTACCACTAAGCCGCTTTCGCTGCGCCACAGATGCCCCTCCCTACCGGGTTACTGCTGATCCGGTCAGTGCGTCTCCCGCATTGCAGGTCTGTCCCATCGGTCCCAGCAGCTCATCATAGATCATCGTAGATCAGCATCGGGAAAGCCCAGCTGATCTTCAAGGTCTCTCCACATTCCTTCTCCAGGGTTTCTTCTTCTTTACCCGGGCACCAAACATGGAAGAGCCGACAAAACAAAGCAAAGCTCGGAGCTAGTTGACGGCCGCCATCCCGCTACCTCCTCATCGGGAAGAGCTCAGCCACGGAACATGATAGGAGCTCAACGCCGCAGCATGACAATTCCCTCCTAAGAGAATTCTCATACAGATCATAAGTAAGCCGCCTAACTCCCCGTACAAATGAATGGAAAACATTTGTCTCACACCTGTGATGCTTTTGTTCCCATAAAGTTTAGTATAGTTTGCCTGTAAAATTGAAGAACATTTGGATGCATGATCATTTTCAGAAGTGTGTCAAGGTAGAGGGCACTAAAATGCTAAACTCTGTCAGGTTTTGTAGATTTCCTTGCAGAGCCCTTCCGCTTGTGATGATCACGCCATAACAGGGGTAAATAATCCCCAGTTTCTTTGTAGATTACACAGAGAATGTGACATCACCAAAGCTGATGCACACCCACTTCCAGTGCTGACAATCTGGGGTTGCTCACTTTTTGATTAAATGGTTACTGGCAGACCACCTTAATCCCTGATGCAATGAGGAAGACTGTGTTCTCCAAACCAAGATATGTTTCAGATTCAGGTACACATTTCATACTAAAGAACACACGGGCCATTTTCCAGAGAATTATGTATCCTGACAGGAATGGACTGGATGCATTCTGTTTTGTTTTTGTAGCTGACGTAATGATGTTCAGTGACACTTTGGTACATGGTCTTCTTCACCACAGAAATATGGGCTGCAGGCACCAAATATCAAAGCAATCATATGCAGGATTGGGCAGAGCTGAGTAGTCTACCTTAGATAACAGGTGGGTGGCAGGAGGGTGAAACCACTCTGGCCCTAAATTCACAGCATAATGAATTGAGACTCCCCTACTACCCAACCTTATGTTCATTCTTGGTCTTTCTGGATACTATTTGAACTTTGTTGTTTTACTGTGGCACCTTTCATGAGAATGGCCACCAGGTAAGAACTAAAGAGTCATTAGGACTGAGAACTTTCAGCAGTTCTTTGACCAACTGAAGTAAGCTCTCTGTGAAGCAAGAGTCGGGAAAGCACTAGAATTATTGTGCATAATGGTGCCTCCCACATATAATTGGGGCCATATTGGGCAACTGAAACACAAAGCTTAAGACCCCCCTGTGGCTTTCATTAACACAGGTTGCTACGTAGAAAGCAGAACTGGGATTCTATTGAAAATGCTTTATTTTTTATTTCATTTGGGGTTTTATTAGTAATCACTAATGTAGCTCCAGTTGGCAGTAAATAACTTCATACAGCAACAGTACACATGGCCACCATGTGAGAACACAGAAACATGCAAGTAGGTTTACAATGTGTAGAGGTTCTTTCCATACTTGTTTTGCATCACCTTCACAGTGGAAACAAATCACAAAGCCTTGAATTGGCAAATTAGTGTATAATCCCAAGTAACTCATTTGGGCCTACCGCAACTTGATTTAGCTGTCTTACCTAATGCAATAAATACCTATGGAAATATGGATGGACTTAGAGGACATTAACCTGATTACACGAATGTGGCTCTCTTTGTGGGTAACAGTAGCTCGTATAATCTGGGAGGGGTTGCCAGAAAGGATGGAAGTCTGCATCTGTTTACCTCACTGTCCCATCCTCTCCTTTTCTCCTCCTTGAGCTCCTCTATATATTTTTGCGGTGTTCAATGGGCCTATAATTTAAGGACACAAACATTGACTCAGACTGCCTCCGGTGCATCCTAGATAATCTTAGAGCCTCCCCACCCTGTTGGTCTTAATTAAATACCCTCTCTTCCTTCGTATTTTCAGGTCTTGTATCTAAAGCTGTGGGATTGCACATAGAGGCACCCCATAGGAGATGCCTTCTGCACTCATGTATAGAAACCCAGAATCCTCTTTACAAGTATGATATGATCATGAAAATGAACACTACGGTGGTTATGCACAAAACACTAGTTTTGAATGCTGGAGCCAATTAGGAAAAGGGGTGTTAGTGAACTTTGTTGGAGACCCCAATATGTGTTTCTCAATAGAAGATAGAAAGCACCCCTTTATATCGAACAGATTTTGAAATGGAGAACCAAAGTAGCCTGCAGGAAAATGACAGGGCCATCCCATATCACAAACTTGCAATACAATTGTTCGAAAAAAGTTATTGGCTCAACTGAAACCCGCTCCCCACCACCCGTCTACCCACATGTGCTTCCTTTGTCTTAAGAGAGTCTGGCAACTTTCCCCCTACGTCAGAGCCGGAAAATGTTCACTCGTCAGGCTACTACTTGACTGGCAGCACATTCGAACTGCAAGGATGTAATCATCCTGATCAACAGTGGGCTATTTCTGAACTACCACAAAATGGAGGTAAACTTTATAACAGGGAACAACTCTGGCACATTGAAGCATTTCACTTCTAATACAGTTGGCAACATATTGAATGCTCAACCAAGCTACCCCAAAGAGTCAGTGAGATGTGGGAGCTAAGCTGAAACCTCAAAAATTCCAAAAAGAGAAAACCTATAATCGGGCGTTCTCAGGTATTGCCCCGAGAATCTGGAACTCCTTGCCTCCACAGATCAGACTGATTCCCTCTACAGCATCTTTCAAAAAAGAAGTGAAAGCTCTATTGATGAACGCCATTGATTGATTGCACCTTCCCCCTCCAGGTACCACTTGTTGTTGGTTTTCCACACGCGGGTTTCTCTCCTCCTCCACGGACTGCCTCACCCTGAGTGATGCTACTACAGTGTTTTTCGCATGTGACCCTCTGTCTTTGATTATGTCTGTGACTTTGGACTGTTCTCAACATCTATATTTGTCTGTTGCTCATATATGCTCTTCTATTTCCTTTTGCGTTGGCATGATATCTCGTTCCTCTTTTTACTCCAGTATCGTGTTTAGCACTGTTGTTGTTACTGTCCTGCGGGCCCAACGCTTTTTGTCCTTTGATCTTCTGTAAAGTGCACTGATACCCGCTTGGGTCATGTCTGCGCTATATAAAACTTTATATAAATAAATAAATTTTCAATGGGGTATTACTACCCAGTATACTTGCCTGTGGAGAAGAGATTAATTCTTAGCAGGTGGTCACTAAAACTTCACCTGGAAAAAAGCTGGACAATAATATTATGTTGTAATATGAAACAACATTTTTAGAGTGCACATCACAAACTGAACAATTTGTTGTTCATCATGTTGGTGTTATTACTAAATAATAGATACTTACTATGTGTAATATGATTTATTTTATATTGTGAGTTTTCTAAGAATGCTGTGACTGGACCTGCTGACTGGGATATTCAAAGGAAAATCCCAATGGAGGTTAACATTCTTTAAATACAGCTATGTTTTCAGACTTTTGTGAAACTGTAGGTAGTTGGATGAACCATCCAGAGTTGACAAGAGGCAATTCCAGATAGCGCTGTTTTACCCAGCTTTCGTTAATTCTGGTTCGCCGATAGTGAAAATGTAAGGTAGGTCGCAGGCCTGAGCTGAAAACATCTGCATGCAGCTGCAGAATATGTTGCCCTGTGGAGGTAATTTGTGATTGCTGGCAGCTGTGCAGCACAAGCATGGAACTCGTCACTCAGCTCTGACCAGAATCTCTAATTTACTTTATGCTTTTACTGAGCAGCAATCGAAGCAGCATACAATTAATTCAGTGATGAGGGTGATAATATTTTGCCCTAACGTCTTTTGATGCATAAAAATATCTTAATGACTCCAACCTGGTCTATAGGTCAGGAATCCTTTTCCAATGAAACAATGACAACACATAAACTTATAGCCAGAAATGTATTTACACGCACTGGTACTGCAGCCCTGCGTAAACATAACTATTCACATCTTCGCATCTATCTGGCAAATGCAGTTAAATGGGCACTCACTTCGGGAATACGCATAAATATCCTGCATAACTCTTGCTCTCTAGGCTTTGTGAAGCTCACGCGAGCTCGTTCTCTCTCTCTCTCTCTCTCTCTCTCTCTCTCTGGAAGTGTCTACACCTACTCTGGGACTGTAGTACAATGAAAGGTGAGGTGGCAACGTGTCCATGGGAAGATGTGTGAGATCATTCACTTCTGAGTATGTATAGTTGTGGGCCCTAGGACCACACACTTTGAAAATAAGGACACAGTAGCATGGTTACTGGAACTGGCCACGAGCATGCGCACCTGGGCCCTTTTATTAGCAGGGTCGCCTGACCTGACCGATGACGCCTGTGTTGGATGGGTGTGGGGTGGGTGTATGGCCAGCCCTCAAAGGAGTGGCTGGTAAAACTGGGGCCTGCTGAGACACTAGAATGTGTCCAGCAGGACACCACATTCCTCCCAAACGTTATTAAAAATAAACACAAGTCCAAGCTGTGGGAGTAACCAACAATAAAATGATCACCACAGGGTCCATCAGCATCTAATTTGATCAGTGGGACAGCATTGGACATGGGGCTGATGACACAGACTGTGACAGGACATCTTCGCCTGCATCCATATTTTAACCTGAATAGTTCAGGGCACGAGTGCTGGATTGGATACTTCAGTAACACTCTGGCAGCATACCGGTGGAAACGTGTCCATGGCCTGAAGCTTTTCCACTGTGCTGACGCTGAGGCCAGTTCGTGGTAATTCTCAAAAGTTCAAAAACAGGGTGTGTCAGGAGTGTGGTCTGAGTCTATTGCGAAGTCTAACAACTGTGTTGCTTGACCCACTGAAAACCGTCATGGCATGCTGTGACTTGTGGAAGTGTCTGTTGGACGGCCTAGCTACATCCTGGAATCCATTGGTGGGGCAATATCAAGTCCATCTCTCGTGCTTTGGGGAGGCCCCTTGGTTGGGTTGCCACAGAACTGCTTTTGGGCTACGCTGGGGTTGCGTGTATGCCTACGTTGAGGCTGCTGCAAATCCGCTGAGGAGCCACTGCCTGGCCGCTTGCACAAACCTCAGGGGTAGATGGGTCTAGGTCAAGACGTGCTCTCTCTACCAGGATCCAGATGCAAGCCAGGTGAACAGGTAGTCACTAGTGCTTCTTGAGTTGTGGCATTTTTGGGATTTGTTTGGGGGATAACAATCGTTTTAACTTGCTCTCTGTGTTTTTATGATTGCACCCACAATTGCCTGACTGCACCACTTAAAAATATAAAATTTTAAGAATTGCGCTTTCGTTGGCGTGCTGTTGGTCTCTCCTGCCTTCAGCAGTACTCGCACGCTGATTGGCTGGGTCGTGGCCAATCAGTGTGCAGCCCGGGTGGAGCCTGTTGAGCCCCCGTGGCATTTAATGACTGCCGCTGCGAGGACGCGCGGCTAGATTGAGTTGTGGCATTTTTGGGATTTGTTTGGGGGATAACAATCGTTTTAACTTGCTCTCTGTGTTTTTATGATTGCACCCACAATTGCCTGACTGCACCACTTAAAAATATAAAATTTTAAGATTTGCGCTTTCGTTGGCGTGCTGTTGGTCTCTCCTGCCTTCAGCAGTACTCGCACGCTGATTGGCTGGGTCGTGGCCAATCAGTGCGCAGCCCGGGTGGAGCCTGTTGAGCCCCCGCGGCATTTAATGACTGCCGCTGTAAGGACGCACAGCGGAAGCGCGCAGCGGGCGCGCCGCGGGCGCGCCGAAGGCGCGCCTAAGGCAAGCCCGTCTGCGCCCGTCCGCGCCTGGACGTCGCCAGAAGCCAGGGATATTGCCCCTCCCAGGGCACAAAGATTAGTCTACTCGCGCAGAGCACTACTCGACCTACAAAAAGTGGGTGCCTGCGGGACTCATAGTTGGGTCCCAGATGATTGCCCTACCCTCTGTAGAGAATGTACCCTTAGGCGGCTGCCCTCTGAGTGCTCTATACTCTCAGGCCCCAGGACCTCAACATACTCGATTTTGAGTATTAATTGCCGTTCATTGTCCAAACACCATGCCGAGGTATTTGATCTTCTCCAGGATTACTCACCTGAGGCCCTCTTTCTAACGGAAACTTGGCTATCCGATGCCTCAGTGGCTATACCGGCACTCGCCCTTCCCGCAGGTTATGCCATTAGCAGTCTTAATAGAACAGGGGGGGGAGGCGGGGGTATTGCGATTGTGTATAAAACAGCCCACGCCTGTAGTTTTATTTCCCAAGCTCTGCCAGACTGTGAGAGCGCGCTCTTTAAAATTGCACTGAGTGCTAATTTTACCTTTTCCGGCCTTCTAATTTATCGTCCACCTGGTCCATCGAAAAACTTTAGAGAAGCCTTGGCAAATACTACTTCGGTACTAGCTCTCCAGACCGCCAATTTTAATATTATTGGTGATCTAAAGCTTCATCTCGAAACGCTAGATTCCCCGGATACTCTTTGCTTCTTAGGGGACTTGGCAGCTTGCCAACTGATACAACTGGTCCCTGGCGCCACACACAGCGCTGGGCATCTCTTAGATCCGGTCTTTTCCAATCTTGAGTCACTGGAAGTCCTAACACCTCTTCCTATGATCTGGACGGATCACTTTCTTATCCCTATGCGGCTAACACTGGCCGATCTCCAGCCCCAGTTAACCCAGTACCCTTCACTGAAACGGCCTTGGCACAAATTTGTTCAAGAGGCTTTCCTCGCAGCCTTGTGCACTAATCCACCAGGCAAAGCTACTAATATAGAAGAGGCTGATGCTCTTTTCCATAGGTGGGTAATCCAAGCTTTGGATACCTGCATTCCTCTCAAACTTACCTACTCCAAAGGTACGCGGGCTAATGCCTGGTTTAATGAGGATTTGACCCTAGCCCGGAAGAACTGTAAAGTTCTAGAAAGAATGTGGAGACGTGCTTATGATCCCCAGGCTAAAGTACTGTATAGATTAACTATAAAATCCTACCACAAACTAGTGCGTAAGGCTAGGGCAGCTCACTTTTCCAGCTTGATTTCCATGAGTACCAATCGTAGCAAAACCATTTTTTCTCTCCTGAAGGATTTGGTCTCCCCTCCCTCAGCTTCAGGTAGCATTATATCATCTAGCCAACAATGTGAGGAGCTGGCGAACTTCTTCTTGGAGAAAGTGGAAGGCATCTACCATAACTTTGCTCACACTGGTACTCTGGGCGCTAGCTGGAAGAACGCTTACATGGGTCTCACATCATTCCCTATCATTCTCCTTAAAGACCTGGAGGATTTAGCGATCAAAATTAAATCAGGGTCCCCAGATGACCCCTTAAGACCAGACGCCTTTAGGAAAGTTCAACAGGGCCTCCTACCAGAGTGCTTGGACTTGCTCAACTTATCTCTTACCTTGGCGGCAGTCCCAAAATCTTGGAAACACGCTAAAGTGGTCCCCCTGCTGAAAAAACCGTCATTGGATACCTCCAAGCCAGAAAACTATTGTCCAATATCACTGCTCCCATTTTTATCTAAAATCTTGGAAGCTCACGTGAATTCGACGTTAATCCACTTTTTGGAAGCTAATCACATTCTTGATAGATCCCAGAATGGGTTCCGACCACGTCACAGTACCGAATCTGCACTGTTGACGGTGGTAGAACAACTTAGATCTGCCTCGGATGCCGGCAGGACCTCTGCTTTGGTCCTGCTGGACTTGAGTGCGGCATTTGATACGGTTTCCCATGAAATCTTGCTCCACCGTTTGGAGGAGATAGGGATCAGTAATAATGCCCTGTTGTGGTTCTCCTCCTTTCTGGCTGATCGGACCTTTCAGGTGATTGCCCCCCCCCTTTACTTCTCAGGTTCATCCTCTGCGCTGTGGGGTCCCTCAGGGCTCGGCACTGAGCCCTACGCTCTTCAATATATATATGAGTCCACTGGCCCGGATGGCCAAAGCAAGAGGAATCTCCTTGGTGTCGTATGCTGACGACACCCAGTTGGTGATCACCATGTCTGACAATCCCAGCCAGGACAGAACAAAATTTAGGGACGACTTACTGGCTGTTGCAGAGTGGATGTCAGCGAACTTTCTGCAGCTGAACTCCGCGAAATCCAAGATCCTTCTGCTAGGCAAAGCATCCCACCTCTGGACTAACGAATGGTGGCCTTTGGCCCTTGGAACCCCTCCGGCCCCCAAGTCCGTAGTGAAAAATCTCGGTTTTATGGTTGATAAAGACCTCACCTTTGAGATGCATTCCAAATCTGTTGCAGGGAAATGCTTTGGGATTCTACGCGGCCTCAGACCAATACTTGGTCTTTTTGATGCCCAAACGCGGCAGTTGATTATTCAGGCCTCTGTGTTGGCCCGTTTGGACTACTGCAATGTGCTTTTGCTTGGCTCCAATAAGTCGGTGCTGACTCGACTGCAACGGGTTCAGAACGCTGCAGCACGCGCCATTTTTGCTCTTCCTAAGTACAGCCATGTTTCCAACCTCCTTCTCCGCCTGCATTGGCTGCCCTTTGCACATCGTGTGCATTTTAAGGCGCTCTGCACTGTGCACAAGATTCTGACCGGTATTGGTCCGGACACTCTGAGTGACCTGTGTACTCTCTATCATCCTTCTCGAGCATTGAGATCGGCTAATCTTGCCCTCGCATGCATTCCACGCGTACGAAGGACTAGATCTGGTGGTCGCTCTTTCAGGCGATTGGCCCCTGCCCTCTGGAACTCTCTTCCTCTCTATATTCGTAACATCTCCGATCATCAGACCTTCAGACGGCATGTGAAGACATGGCTTTTTCCTCAACCTTAATCTCCTCTCTGCCTCTCTCTGTCTTGCTCAGCGCTGGGACGCCTCATTGCCGAGGCAGCCATGCGCTTTACAAGTATTCTAATCTAATCTAATCTAATCTTGTCAGTTGGTATGTCAACGGTGTAGGACTCCAGTCTGATCATTTGATACTCCATGGGTGGTAGTGATTGACGCACTTGACATGGGCTGGCGTGATGGGGTTGTCAGCCGGTGTGGTGGCCCTGGATGACATCTGGTGATGACTTACCATGATGATTGCATTCCATCGTTCTTGAGTCGTCGACCACTGGGAGTGATGGTGGCTAGGGTTTCCCTTTCATCATTCATGGAGGCATCTGCATCCTTGTGCTTGGATGTCTTGGGTTGCTGAGCCCGTCGGAGACTGTGTCTGGATAGACGTGCTGAGAAGCGTGAGGCAGAGACTCTGTTTGCGCATGCTTCCGGCTTACTCTTGGGTCTCCCGGCCATGCGGTTGCCAGGTTGTTCTCGTGCCGTCACACCCTTGGTAGCTTCCTGCTTGTGTTTCTGGATGTTCTCCATCAGTAGCTCGAGTCCCGGCCTCTCACAATTTACCTTTCTGAACTTGGTCGGCCGTTGAGTTCCTATTGTAGAACAGCAGGTCACACTTCCATCTCTTCTTCTGGATGTATCGGCATGCACCATCATCTGAGCATCCAGATGGTCTCTGGTCCATGAAGCTGAGACTTCTAGTCGCTTGAGTCTCTTGTCCCAGGTGCATCAGCATGCACCTTCTCTGTGATCAGCTAAACAGAGCCGTGCAGTGGTTGACTGTTTCCATAGTCCGGCCACCGGCTTTGGGTGTTGAGCTCCGGCTTAATGATGATCAGGGCAATTGCTGATCTGGTTCTGTTTTTCATCTTGAGTGCTGGGTGGCGTCCGGCCACATATCTTGTGTTCCCTCTTCAGGAACCCTCTTGAAGCTCCTACTGCGGGCGTTCCCTCTTCTGGGAATGTCTTCCACTGCCAGTAGGAAGCTGTGGTGGTGGCAGTGTGCAACTCTACACTGGCCTGTAAAGGATCCGTGCGCTACTCAGTCTTATGGCAGCTTTCGGGGAGGACCCTCCCTTAACAGTCTGTGGCCCAATGCCGGGCAGTGCTAGTGCAGTGGAGATATAGAGGCCCTCCCTCCTGCACCCGGGCCACGCTAGGCCTTTCTCTCTTCTTGTCTCTATGGAGCGCTGGTAACTGTGGGCATGTGTGGGGCGATGGCAGGCAGTTCCTTGTCTTCTTGTGGGGAACAGTGTCAGCCTTCCTCCTCATGGCATCAGTGGCAGCGGCTCTCTTACAGGCACCTGGCAGACAACTAGGCCCTTTCTGCAACTGGCATTGTCTCTTTAGGAAAGTCCTCAGCTGGCTCCTTGTGTACCTGCATCTTCATTCCTCGTGGACCTCTCGCAGGTCCCGTCCCTACCTCAGGGACCTTCTAGGTGCTTCACTTCATTGATGGTGGGTAACCTCCCTTCCTCCTCCTCTTAACTTGAGGGTGCAGTGCTTGGGCCTCAATGCTGCGCTGTTGCAGCGCTGGATCCTGTCTAGGCTCGTGCGTGCTTGGCAGGGTTAGTGACCATGTAGTGCTGGGGCTGCCGGATGACTGGCGCGGCCTCATCCTTGCAGTCATGTATTGTCTCTGTGCCCCTTCAGCTGGTGCATTTTCAGTCCGTGTTGGGGCTGTCAGGCAGCCTCTTCGTGGGTGCCCTCACCTGGCACCTTGCGTGCTGCTCTTCATGCTTGCGGTGGTGGCCAACAGCGGCTAGGTGGCACAATGGGTTTTTCTTTACAGTCCCTGCTGTTTCCTGGCGCCCTGCTGGCTATCAGTCTTGCAGCTAGCTCTTTGCTTGCTCTCTGGCCCGACAGTAGGGCTCAGGCTGACGGGGCTGTAGTTCTCAGCTCTGCTGTCTTATTAGCCAAGCCTTTGTGGGAGGTAAACAATCTTCTCTGCCTATGGAGGGCAAAAAGTCTATGTTCCTCCCTGCAGTAACAAGAAATGGCCACTAGGGGGTGTGTGGTGCCCTCGGCTCCAGTCTCACCTCTTCCTCACTAATTCTGCTGGTGTCAGCCATCCCGGGCTTTGTGTGTGTACTTTAGAGAGACTTCTTTCGCTTTTACTGTGTTTACAGCCAGGGGTGAGGTCGCTGGGCACTGCAGGCTGTGTTTATGCCGGGCGGCCTATCTTTAACTATGCTAGCTGCCACCGGGGCACCTTACAAAAATCACTACAGCCAATTGTGGTGCATCAAGCGACTGCCAGGTGGCGCTGCAGCCACCACACCCTCTCAGTCATTGCAGTCTTCCCTGAAAGCTGCTTGCCTTGCTGGCCCTCGCTGCGCTGCGGAAGGGTTGACACTAGATCTGGTGCAGCTGGGCTGTGCTGTTCTCACTTGGGGTGCCCAGCGGTGTTCCTCATGCCAGTCCGCCACAGTGTGCCAAGGCAGACCAGTCTCCTTGCACTGGCAGGCGTGTGTTGTGCTCTACTCCCCCAGGTCATGGCAGAGCTCCGGTGGTTGGCTGGTGTACTCCCTCTTCAACTGGACAGGAGTCGGTAAGCAGGGCACCTCTCTCTATCTTGACGGGCGGCTTGACCTTTCCGGTGATTAGTGATTCTTTCACATGGGGCCGCTCCTGTATGTCGCTCATTTTGACGCAGTGCTGCAAACTATCACCAGGTGGCGCTGTGGCCACTTCAGGAGGCCGCAGCAGCCTTCAGATGCTGAGGGCCGTGCTGATAAGACGTGCATGAGGGGTCGCAATGAGAGCGGGTGCAGCTGCGGTTTTCTCCCCTGCCAGCGGGATGCTGCTACCGACAGCCTGCAGACTATATGGACAGCGCCGCTCGCCTCATGCATGTGCACTGCATAACAGGCAAGTGAGGGCACGGTACTGGCTTGGTTCGGTCAGGGGCAGCTGCTTTGCGAGGGGGCATGCATACGGGCCTTGCTGGAGTTTGTGTGCCTGACTCACTTTAGTGGAAGGGCGCTACTCCCCTCACCTTTTGCATAGGTGGTGTCCGTCTCGGACATGTTATGGGCTCCTCTCCTGCTCTGGGCATTGAATGCCATGGGCCCCGTCAGACATGGAGGGGTCACATTACATTTTCCTTCAGAGCCTTGGGGATAGTGCTTCTTGCCTCACACCATCACTCAGCAGGCGGACGCCAGGTGGATGTGGGAGACACATAGTCTCGGTCCTCTCCTCCTTCCGAGCAAGGCCACGGATCACTCCCTAGTTGGGGCGACGTGCCCACTCCTACGGGCAGGCAGCAGTGGCAGTGTGTATAGAGCTATTTCCCCTCCTCCTTCACAGCAGATGGGCGTAGGGAGCATGGCATGTGGGGTCTAGAACTCTCCTCGCTATTGTAAAATCATGGGCCCTAGCCCACATACTTTCAAAATAAGGACTCAGACACAGTAGTATGGTTAGTAAAACTGGCCACGAGCCTGCGCGCCCGGGCCCTTTTATTAGCATGATTACCTGGCCGGTGACGCCTGTATTGGTTGGGTATGGGGTGGGTGTATGCCAGCCCTCAAAGGAGTGGCTGGTAAAACTGGTGCTTGCTGAGACACTAGAACGTGTCCAGCAGGACACTACAGAGTACATCAGGAGTTCACCTAAATAGCAGGCGATGCCTAGGATTCACTTTGGGAGGAATATAGCTCTTTACAACGAATGCTTTCTTCACGCATTCCATTACAACACAGTCGTTACAACGACCGCATTGTTTCAATACGAACCATTACATCGCAAGTCGTTTCATGTAATGTAATTGTGATGTAATGGTACGCGTGGTAACAACGCGGTCGTTGTAACGACCGCGTTGTAAAGGAACCGCGTTGTAGAGACAGCGTTGTAAACGCTGTTTCCCCTTTGGGAGTGACTGGGTTGGCAGTCCTACAACGATGACTCGCAACACATCACCCACCTAATACTTGCCCCCAGGAGTCTGCAGATGCAGGTACCAGCAAGTTTCATGTAATTCATTTTTAAAACATTAGTGGCCATTATGTGTTTCATGAGCCTTATCCTTCAGAACTCATGCCTTTCAATTTTTGAAGTTGAACATTGGACAATCTATACCTTATTGAGAGTCTCAAGATTTAGCTTAGTATCTAAAGTGAAAAGGTAAAAGGAGAAAAGGTTAAAAAAAAATTGCTTTGTAAAAGAATACATTAAAACAATGTTTTTAAATGGCACAGGCAGTATCAGAAAGGAAACGGCACAGGACTGGAAAAATGGAAATTGCAGAAGGGACACAACAAATATGGAGATGGGGAAGGTAATTTCCCCAATTAGTTGTTCCATTTAGCGCAGGTTGCTTGGCCACCACTTGTCTAATAGCATCAGCCAGTGTTGAAGCACCTATGCAGATTAAATGGTCTTGTATGAAGTTTTTTCTGCATGTTTAATCTCAATCTCCAAAACAGTGATATCAATTGGGAACTTCTCGTTTCTCATTTTTCTGCTTGTCAGATGCTTAAGTAATGTTTTCCCAATCTCTCAGCAAAGTGCAATTTTGGCAGTTCTTCTTTGGAGTGAGCAAATTAATGGAGTTTTTTTAAACCATTTTCTAGGGTTCTTTAGTTGCCACCTGATCATAGTGTAGACAAAAGTTTCCTGGGGAACCATGGACCAGGTGGTCACACAGACCCACTCAGGCAACCCCAACATTTCCAGGTGTGACCTGAGCTCCACTTCCTCCTAGGCAGTGTGCTCCAGAGCATTCCCCAACAGACAGTCCGCAGGCATAGCAGGGCTCACAGCAACTTGAAGAAGACCTCAGATCCCCTCCACCCCCATTCAAAGGGAATCAGAGTCACAGGGTAGTGGCTCTCCCGGTTGTCTGCTACTACAACCTGGTGGGATGTATTGGGTATCACTTGCTCTGAGGACACCGGATGACACTTGGCAGTAGTCATAGTGGCTCCTGTCTCCCTCAGAGCCTCCAAGTTTTGATGGTAACCCACCGCCTGTACTTGGAAGTACTAGAAAGCATGTGGGCTTTGGGCACCATCTCCCGGTTACCCAGGGACAGTAGGGTAACCTCAGCTGTCTCCCTCACACAATTGAGGTCTACCTCTTCCCCCTTTGCTAGCCAACCCCTGCCCACCACTAAGGGCTGTGCCATCCTGGGACACATAGGAACATCTTTGGTGTGCCCATACTGGTAACACTCATAGCACTTGGGGACAAATTTACCAGTGTTCCTATCAACAAAGCCTTTCTAATGGTGGCAAGATTGGGAATGGGACCCTTTTCCCTGAGTACTATTTTGGGGGCCTTGAGAAAACTCTTTCTTGGTTTTATCCTCCTCTCTTTCGTCTGATGGGATACCTGACCACCCTTTTGGGAGTCCCCCAGATGCCTTCCTGAAAACTCTGGTGCTGACCAAGAGATCCACCTCCACAGTAAGCTTTTTGGGGTCCCTCAGCTTGCTATCTACCAGGCGTTGGTGCAGCTCTGTAAAACAGGTATTGAGCATGTGCTCCCTCAGAATCAGGTTGTACAGCCCACCCAGAACTGGCTTGGGAGTTTGTGGCTGAACTTCTGATCGTATTTCTCAGGGGTCAGCCCAAATTTGGAAATAAGGATGGCTTTCATGGGGGCATACCTGGTCTGGTCTTCTACCTCAAGTTTGTGAAGTGTATCCCTCCCCACTATAGGCATGTGCTTCCACAAACTACCACCCCCCAGTACTCTTTTGGGACCTTATGGGCCCTTACAGCTACTTCATAAGCAAAAAAACACTCATTAGGATCATCTCCCACCACTTAAGTGTGCACCAGATCCTGCAGTTTGTGGACCCTCATCTCTCCAGTGGACACTGCAGGTACGCACCATCAGTATTGCTGACCTCTTGTTTGGCTTTTATGTTCAGCTCCTTGAGACTGAGCTCATGAGTTGTTCTTCTCTCCTCCATGACCAGTCTCTTTTCCTCCAAGGCTCTTTCAGCCTCACCCTTCCTCTCTCCTCTGCTTCCAGATTTATCTTGGCCAGCTGAACTTTGAGCTCACTCTCCGCCTTCCTGTCCTCCAGGCCCCTGACAGACACACTGCTCCCTGCTCCATCTTGGCCATCCTGGTCATCTGCTTGGGTTGAGTAAGCTCTACTTGCAGCTCAGGACCCAGGACTGGGTCCACCATCTCCTCATCCTCTGATAGTTCTCCTCTATCCTCATTATCATCACCATCATCATCTCCTGAGGTGGACTGCCACCTCTGCATTGCCTCAAAATCTCTGAAAGCTACCTGGAGATCCAGTTCAGTAGCCTTCTTGTCTGCTTTTAGCCCCTTCCGCTTGCAGTGCTTCAGCAGCTCAGCCCTCCTGAAGGTATCAAAGATGCAGTTTATGCTCCATGGTACAAAATTGAAGGTAGGGCACTTAAATTTAGAAAAGGGAGAAAGCAGCCAATGGAAAACTAAGAACAATTTTGGTGTCAAATTACTTATGTGGGATTTTTGTGTAATAAAAATCGCTGTATGGTACTGCACAAATACAAGTCCTGATCCGCACAGCTGAAAATCGATGTGAGAAATAGGGTTGTTGGCTGACTGGGTTCTGAGCTGTAGTCAAGCAACAGCCACAAGCCCTGGCAGGGGAACCACACAAAATTAACCTGTCAGTCTTAATTTATAAGCAATGTGTAAAATATTTATGCAGCTTGAGTCATTTAATTATATATATCGTTTTCTAAAATAATCAATACAAAAAGGTATATACAACATAAGAAAACTAAAAGAAAAGAAACCGAAAATCAGTGTTTTTCATATAGGGCGCAAACACCTAGGACAATAATAAAGAAATCAAACCAAATATCCAATCAGATACAAAGTACAAACTAATTACAAATCAGAAGAAGTCCCAATTAACAAAGCACTATAAATAAAAATAAAACATTCCGGTGCCTGCCTTCTGAACAAAAAAGAAAGTAACCTGTCATGCTGTCTGAAAATAAAGCAAACAAACTGCAAAAAGTAAGTACTTCTACCAAATGTTAAAAAGAAATATTTATTCAATAAAATTAAACTAAATATATTTATCCTTTTTCTTATCTCCACTAAAGAAAAAGCAAGAGAACATTTTCCCAAAAAGTTATCTCCAGAAATCTACCAGGAAATATAATATAGAAAATCAAATGTATATAACCACTAATATAAATTTGAAATAACATACCGAATAATAGACTAACATTATTTTTTATATTTTACATCAGATACTGCTCCCAACATATCCACTGAAACCACTTTCACTGAATCTGAAAAAGGCAACCCCTCTTAACATACCTATGCTACAACTACAGCAAGATCACAGTAGCAAAGAATGTAACCACTGGTAGTGTACTACATATTACTCAAATGGCTACCACTATAAATAACTAAGTGGAGAATGTTACTGAGTACAATTATCCACCGAATATGACAGAGGTTGAAGTCTGTAACATAATCTAAGAAGCATCTACAAGTTTCACTGCTGCAAATGGAATAATACTAAAGACAGTGCAACAAGAGTAACAATTTATGTTATAGCACTACCCTCTGTTCCAAACCTTAAATGAATAATCCTTAAAAAAAAAATGAATTGTTAACCCTGCTCCAGAGACATTTGCCGAAATAAACATCCCTCACTACCTAACACTAACCCACAAAAAAGATGATTTAATTTTAACTTTATTTTATTTGATATCTTAAATAATGATAAAAGAATATGCATTTTTTGCAATAGCACAAAAGTAGTTAACTCTAACTCAGTCACCTATCTGGCTCATCTGGACCCTTTTATACTTGCTCACTTCCATTTTATCAGTTATATACCATCCATGGACCATACAAAGACAACATTAACCCTTATTTTGCGCTACTACCAAACTATTAAATATAATAAAAGAGAAAACAAACCCTACTCACCCACTAAAAGAATGAGAGATTTCTAATGTGTGATTGTAGACACAATGGCAAAAGTGTATCCACATGGCCACAACTAAGAATCTTACTTTCATTATTACAGGGCTATTTATAGGCCTGGGCGGTGAACTTTGCTCCGTTCGCGGAGTTTGCGGAGTTTTCTGCACTCCGCACTCCACGGAGCTCGCAAAGTGCAGAAAACTCCGCTTTGCGATGTGCAGCAGAGTTTTTTCCTCTCTCGCGATCGGAAAGTTCGCAATTGCGAACGGTAAGTTCGGGAGCGCGAGCTGCCGCAGCACAAACTGCAGTTCGCACTGCACTCTGCCACTCGCGGAACTTCGCAGAGTTTTTTTGTAACTTCGCGGAGTTCAGCGTAACAAAACTACACCCAGGCCTGGCTATTTAGCACCACCTAAAAAATCCACTCTAGTTATAGAATACTCAAACAACAGCACCTTCCAATTCTAAACTCTTTGCCCTTTCCTTTGTACCACCACCCAAACTACCAAGAATCTGTGATTTACTAGTTGACTGCAGCTTATATAAAGACAATGAGACAGACTAACCCCATTTACTGAACTATTTTGACATCACCTGTATCATATTGAAGTATGATGGCCAGGAACAGACTATCTGGACTCACTAGCATACGCTCTGCTTTAAAGCCATAACACTTAAAAACCTTCACTAAAATAACAGTATCTGAACACAAACAAAATTCCAAAAATATGGCATCTCCGAATAAGGTAAAAAATATTTTTAATATTTGCTGACTTTATGTATTTGTCTGTATTTAATGAATATTAAAAGAAAGCCTTGAAAACTACAGTCCAGATAAGTACAAACATTAAAAACCATAAACCTCAAAACAACAAAGCTCTTCGTTAAATAATAAAAATGGATCCTATAAAAAAACTGTACTACTAGTACATTTAAAAAACAAACTTAATACAATTGCAAATAATCAAACCATAAATATATAACACTACTTATTGACATTATATAAATAATAGCTTACACAAGTAAATTAAATACAAGGAACATAACATTTTATTATGCAACCTAAATCAAAAAATCCCTTTGAAAAATAATTCATAAATAAAAGTATATTTAAAATTTTATAGCAGTAGAGTGATTTCAAAATTCTTCCTTTTTAGGGTTAAGCCACACATTGCTTCCCCAAAAAATGCAAAACTTCAAACAGTCCAAAAAAGAAAATAACAGGCAATCTATCAGAATCCAAATCCATCTGTGAAATTCACGTTAGCCGTGACAACACAAAAATGATTAAAAAAACACTGCACTCCACAATCTGAAATATACAAGGAATTACTGGAAACGACCTTGATTCAAGTCTTCTGTTGTGAAAAGAATGCAAAAAGTAAATTCCCAACCTCTCCCAAAACATATACATAAACATAAAACATTCTAAATAAAACAAAGTAGCAAGGTAACATTACACACGAGTATGCATACACTACCATACTTTACCTAGCTCCCTAACAAGCACTATCGATAACATTAAACACAAAATAACCAACATTAAATTCAAATAACTACTCATCACTAACAGTAGCGGCTCCTGGAGGGAGTGCCGCCGGGCGGTGACGCGGGGCGGGGGAGAGGCAGGGTGGGGGGTAGTAAACTCCGGAATACAGCCAAACGGAGGTAAGTAAACAAATAAATAAATAAAACGAATTTCCTTGCGCGCGCTTTATCGCCAAATGCGATGCAGTGCGCGCAACGAAATTCGTATTTATTTAAATGTGTACTTACCTCCGTTCTGCCGTATTCCGGGGTTTACTACTCCCCACCCTGCCCCTCCCCCGCCCCGCATCACCGCCCGGCGGCACTCCCTCCAGGAGCTGCTACTGATCACTAAAAAATCTTGAAACACCTTAACTAATATTGAACTCTCCAAACCTAATTTAATTTGTAATATTCAAGTTAAAATCAACCATACCTATTTAGAAAGAGCTGTGATCTGACCTCCATTGAGTCCACACACTGCTGCAGAATAAAAGATTGGAAAAACGACAGGGCAGTATTACCATTAAACAAAATGGTAGATTAACTGAAACAAAAACAACATTTTTCATGTTTATAAAAGTTAAAAAAAATGTTGTTACATTTTTAGGAAAATGTTATAAAATTGGAACTATACTGAAATAATCTCTTAATTACTTTTTTAAAACATGTATTGTGGCATGTATGTGTATATATATATATGTATTATCTACTGGCGGTCGCCAGTAGATAGTTATAGTTAGGACCTATTTTCCATAGGAAATCTGCAACATTCTATTTGAAATAACTCTTGCGTCGGTTGACGAATCTTCGCGAAATTTTCAAACTTTATGGCCCGCTCCGGTCCGCTCCTACCCTGAAAGTTTCGGGGTGATTCGTCAAGCGGGGGCCGAGAAAAAAGGGGGGTCCCAAAACGTGTTTTCCCCATTTATTTTCCCATAGGAAACTTTAGCCACGGCTACAGCCCGAACTGCTGAACGGAATTACACCAAATTTGGCAAAGGGGTAGTTCTTGGTTCAGAAAGAACCCTTTTTATTAAATGGTGTAAATCCGTTCAGTAGTTCCTGTGAAAATCAAAATGAAAATCACATATATATCTATGGCCGCGTCGGATTCGCGCACCCTCCCGATCACGAGCTGCATGCTAACTGGCTGTCAACACTCCAAATCAGGAAGTGTTGGCAGCCATTTTATCCCTCGGTAGAACCGAGGGACAGAAACAAGTGCGCAAAGCGCAAAAGGGGGCAGGGTAGAAACACCCTGACCCCTAGGTCTGCTCAGGGGTCCCACAAGGACCCCCTGGGCAGAAAAAGCATTTTTTTTTTTAAATCGGCGGGATGTGCTTAGGGTGCGCGAATCCCGCCGAGAAAAAAAGAAACAAGTGCGCAAAACGCACAAAGGGGGCAGGGTAGAAACACCCTGACCCCCTAGGTCTGCTTAGGGGTCCCACAAGGACCCCCTGGGCAGAAAAAGCATTTTTTTGAAAAATCGGCAGGATGCGCTCAGGGTGCGCGGATCCTGCCGAAAAAAAAAAAATCGAAGCGCGGTCTCCCGCGCTTCGATGCAAATTTGCTCCCGGGTGGCCCAAGTCCCAGGGGCATGCGGGGGGTGGGTTTATTGTTTATATGGGGGGCCTCTAAGGCCCCCCAAGCCCCGGGGACCGCCACCCCCCGGGGCTTAATAAAAAAAAATGGTGCGGGAGGGCAGGACCGCCACCCCCCGGGGCTTCTTTTTTAACATAAAATGAATCCAGGGATCCTGAGGATTCAAGGGGACTTAATCCCCCAACTTAAAATGCGCCACGGGGCGCGTTTGCACAGTGGTGAAGGGAGGGGTCGGGGCTTCAGGTGACATGTGTGCAAACAGGCCCCGTGGCGCATTTTAAGATGGGGAATTAAATCCTCTTCAATCCTGAGGGTCCCTGGGGCCAACTAGCCCACCAGGTACCTCCAGTAAGCGCCACGGAGCTGCGTTGCAGAGTGTTGTAAAAGGGGCGTGGCCTCTGTACACCTCTCTGCAACACAGCCCCTGGCGCATACTGGAGGTATCTGGTGGGCTAGTTGGCCCCTAGGGACCCTCGGGATTGAGGAGGAATTAATTCTCCAACTTAAAACGCACCACAGGGCGTGTTTGCAGACATGTCACCTCAGGCCCCACCCCCTTCCTTCACCATTGTGCAAATATTCCTCTAAAATCAACCGAACTACGAATTCCGATTTACTCACCTGTTATCAGGAGAGACCTCAGTGCTGCATCTTTGAGCCCAGTACTGATCCTGAAAAGTAATTTTAACCGTACTTACCAGTAACTTGAATTTCCTTCCATAGGATATCATTGCCTGCTTTTTGCTGAAAAAGTTTCTGTCAATTTTTGAAACATACAAATATTCCTCTAAAATCAGCTGAACTACGAATTCCGATTTACTCACCTGTTATCAGGAGAGAACCCAGTGCTGCATCTTTTAGCCCAGTACTGATCCTGAAAAGTAATTTTAACCATACTTACCAGTAACTTGAATTTCCTTCCATAGTCTAACATTGACTGGTTTCACTTGGAAATTCTTCTAAGTGTGGAGTTTTGGAACTTTATAATATTTCTCTAAAATCAGCCGAACTATGAATTCCGATTTACTCACCTGTTATCAGGAGAGAACCCAGTGCTGCATCTTTTAGCCCAGCACTGACCCTGAAAAGTAATTCTAACCGTACTTACCAGTAACTTGTATTTCCTTCCATAGGAATCCATTGTCTGGTTTTCAGCAGAAAAGTTTCAAAGTGTCGATTTTCACAAACTACAAATATTCTTTAAAAATCGCCTGTATGACTTAAACGCATTCTTTCAACTGTTTACAGGAGATGCACCAGTGCTGGATCCAGGATCCACCACTGAGTAAGAAAAAGTAACGATAACACTACTTACCTGCTAAGTGAATTTCCTCCCATAGGATAACATTGGTGATTCTATGTGAAAAAGTTTCCAAGTGTCAACTTTTAAAATACAATAATATTCCTTAAAAATCACTACTGTAACCAAAACGCTTTTACTCAAATGTTTACAGGAGATGTCCCAGGACTGAATCTAGGATCCAGTCCTGTGGTGAGAAAAGTAATCCATAAAGTAACTAATTGCATTTAACTAGAAATTCACATTGAGCTCAATGTTGCATTGTGTTTGAAATTGTGTTGCCCATTGCAACAACTGTAACTACTGTACTTAAAAGTCTATTGCCTATTTGCAAAGTATTTAAACTAAAGTAATTCATTCTGAGAAAGTATATTTTGTAATGTAATGTATAATGTAATTACAATGTAATTTAAAAAATAAAATATCTAAAAATAAATAGTTGAAAAAAATGTTGTAAATCAGTATCAAAAAAATAAATATAACAATTAATACAATTAAAAAATTGTCATTTACAAAACCTTTGAAATTCACTGAAAAAACCATAGGTTTCAGGCACGTTATAGTTAGAAATTAGCATTTAAAAAACCTTACAAATCCACTGAAAAAACCATAGGTTTCAGGCACGTTATAGTTAGAAATTAGCATTTAAAAAACCTTTGAAATTCACTGAAAAAACCATAGGCTTTAGGGACAGTTATAGTTAGTTGGACATTGCACTCGTACAAAACCCGTGAAATTCCCCCGTTATAGTTAGTTCAGGTAACTATAACTCGCGCCCCTGCAATGCACTGCTGATGACGTCACATATTACATCACTCATGACATGGTCAGTGACATCACTGATGACATCACTGATGACATCTCAAATGACATCACTGATGACATCATCCATGTGATAATTTCATGCATCTTCTCACACCCTAATATAACTTTTGATACACCCACTCTTATTTACAGACTGCCATTCGCAAAACCATACACACTCCAATACCAATAACTATATACCCACTCACTGATTCTTAGGTCTACACACACACATCTACTCACTCACCCGTCCAGTCACTCATACTTACAGTCACTCAGTACAGGACTATCATATGCACTCATACACCTATATAAACTCTCACACACCGCCACTCATCCATAGAGGTACTCACACACCTAGTCAGTCATGCAAAAAATTAATCACACACCCATTTACTCACCTATAGAGTTATACACACACCAGCTCACTTAGTCATACAAATACTAGCACATTCTTACGCTCTTATACAATAACTGATACTCTCACAATCACACACTCTCACTTATAGCCTTTTAAATACTCTAACACACATATATACTGCCTTTTACATATGTAGTTACTCGCACATGTACCACTGAGATATACATTCACTCACTAACACACCCATACACACACTCACCCACCCAAGCAGTCCATCACAGACACACTCTTCAAATCATGCACCCAGTGAATCACTCACTCACACATCTATGTACAGAGTCGCACACACCTCACCCACACAAACACTCAGGCACCCATACGGATACTCAGACAACGAATCAATAACTCATATAGACACTCATGTAGCTATTCACAAACCCATGCAGCCACTTACATAGCAACAGACAGACGGATACAGACATTCACCCAGTTTAGTCACTAACCCATGCATTCAGTAAGATACGTTTAATCACTCACTTATACAGTTAGTCACGCACCTACTAAATCATCCATACAGATACTTATACACCCACTCATTCTTCAATACGCCTTTCCCTATATACATTAAAAATATTTAAACTTTACAGAAACACAGTCACTAGATGATGTCATCAGTGATGTCATTTGAGATGTCATCAGTGATGTCATCAGTGATGTCACTGACCATGTCATGAGTGATGTAATATGTGACGTCATCAGCAGTGAATTGCGGGGCGCGAGTTATAGTTAGCTGAACTAACTATAACGGGGGAATTTCACGGGTTTTGTACGAGTGCAATGTCCAACTAACTATAACTGTCCCTAAAACCTATGGTTTTTTCTGTGAATATATATATATATATATATATATACACATATATATCTAATTAAATTTAAAGGTTATGGGGATGTTATAGTTATGTTCAGATTTTACACGCACAAAGCCATATAAAATTCGGCAGCTATAGTTACCTGAGCTAACTATAACTTATGCCCCCCGCAATGCACTGCTTATGACCTCACATATTACATCACTCATGACATGGGCAATGACATCACTCATGGCATCTCAAATGACATCACTGATGACTTCATCCATTGAGTGTGAGTGTTTCGTAAACGTTTCTGACATTAAAAGATATATACTGAACTACTGCATAAGTTAAATTACTGTTCTTTCAGTACTACTAAGGAGGGTTAGTATTTCTAACATATATTATCTGAACTATAAACCTGTTTTTAAAGTGGGTATACTAATAATGAGTGAACTAGCCTCTACGCTGACACATTTGCCCTGCTGATTCATGTGTATGTAGTGCTTTGCAACAGTCTAAGATGTTTATTGAGACTTCACTCCACAGTGATGCCTGGGTATAGTTGTGTTGTACGACATACTGACCACTTTGCTTAGACCTCTTTCCTTTGTGAAGAGTGAGTGTAGAAGTTGTTTGCAATAAATGTATCTGTTCACTAAGACCTCTTTCTAGGGTGATGGCTCAATGTAGTAGTGGTTTGCAACAGACTGACTTCTCTACTGACAGCTGTCTCCAGGATGAAGAATACGTTAGCTAGTGGTTTGTGACACAGTGGTCTGTCTGCTAAGACCACTGTGTGCGTGTTGTAGTGGTTTGTGTAAAACTGACATCTGCACTAAAACCTCTTTCCAGGTTGGCGAACGGGGGTGTTGTTGTTTGTGATAGACTAGCCTGTACGGTTAGACGTCTTACTTTGGTCATTAGTGTTTAGAGTAGTGGTTTAGAAAAGACAGAACTATCCACTGAGAACTCTCTCCTGGATGATATGTGAGTGTAGTAGTTGATAAGGTTACAGTGAGCTCGCTGCTGTATGTCTCACACCTGTCTCCTTTTCTTATATAAAAAGGTTTTATGGTATTTTATGAAGCATATTGAAGTTTACCTTGCTGGATGATGTCATCAGTGATGTCATCAGTGATGTCATGTGAGATGTCATGAGTGATGTCATCAGTGATGTCACTGACCATGTCATGAGTGATGTAATATGTGAGGTTATAAGCAGTGAATTGCTGGGGGCGTAAGTTGTAGTTAGTTCAGGTAACTATAACTGCTGAATTTCTATGGTTTTGTGTGTGTAAAATCTGAGCCTAATTATAAAGTTCCTGTAACCTTTGTTTTTTGTTTGAGTTCAACTGTTTTTTAAAAATATAACTTGTACTACAATTTGAACCAATGAATTCAGTTTACTAATATACATTTTCACAAGTTTATAAATACATTTTATTTGCACATTCATATAATTATCATATATTTTAAAACAACAACACATTTAATACAAACATATACTATTGCAATTTCTATATTTGTATCACTGCCTGTGTGTGGGTGTGGGAGTGACTGTGTGAATGGGTGTGTGAGTGGCTGCCTGGTTGTGTGAGCGGGTGTGCAGGTGTGTTAGTGATTGTGTGAGTGTGTCAGTGGGTGTGTGAGCAGGTATGTAAGTGGCTATGTGGGTCTGTGAGTAGATGTGTGAGTGATTTTGAGGGTCTGTGAATGAGTGTGTGTGTGGCTATAAGGATGTGTGAGTGGGTTTGTGGGTGTATGAGTGTGTGCGTGTGGTTGTGTAAGTGGGTGTGTGAGTAGCTGTGTGGGTCTGTGAATAGGTTGAGTGGTTTTGTGGGGTGGTGTGTGGGCATGTGAGTGCCTGTATGAGTGTGTGAAAGGTTGTGCAACGTGTTGTGTGGGTGTGTGAGTAGCTGTGTGGTTATATCAGTAGGTGTGTGAGTGGTTTGGTGTGTCTGTGAGTGGGTGTGTGAGTGGTTTCGTGGGTCTGTAAGTGGGTGTGTGAGTGGCTGTGTGGGTCTATGAGTGGGTGTGTGATTGGCTGTCTGGGTGTGTGAGTTTTTGGGTATGTAAGTAGGTTTGTGGGTATGTGAGTGGTTTTGTGGGTGTTTGAGTGGCTCTATGGTATGTAAGTGGGTGTGTGAGTAGTTGTGTGGATGTGTAAGTGGCTGTATGTGTGGGTGTGTGAGAGTGACTGTGTGGGTCTGTGAGTGGATGTGTGAGTGGCTGTATGGGTGTGTGAGTGGGTATCTGAGTGGTTGTATCGGTGTGCGAATGTGTGAGTGAGTATGCATGTGGGTATATGTATTTTTTTATTGGGCTCTGGATCTGCAGATCTGCCACAGAGCACAAGGGGTCGCGCTGAGGGCTGTGGCAGATCTGTGGACCCTCACGCGCCAAAAACATTTTTGGGGATAATTTCTTGCCGATTAGAGGACCCTCACAGACGCCTCCATCATCCCCCAAGTGGTCTGTGTTCCTCTACCCTGACCCCTTCTATCACTTTTAAATTATATTTTCCTCTCTGGGAACCGAGTCCTGATACACAAATTGGTGGTCACAATTTCCTCCCAGGTTGCGGCCAGCCGATCATGGCATTGCTGCTGGTGCATGGATCCGCGGATCCGCCACGGTGTATCCGTGTCTCTAAATATACATACATTTTTTTACTTTAATAACTTCAAAACTACTAAACAGATTTACACCAAATTACAAACAGCACTCTTTCTGGACAAAGATCTCGCTTTCTGCAAAATTTGGTGTAATTCCGTTCAGTGGTTCAGGCTGTAGTCGTGTCTAAATTCCCTATAAGAAATTGTATGGCGAAAAAGCATTTTGGAACCCCCCCCTTTTTCTTAACCCTCGCTTGACGGATCACCCCAAAACTATTCAGAGAGCAGCTGAAATGACTGGCAAACTTGCTTTGAAAATTTTGTGAAGGTTCGTCAAACAGCATTAAGGTTATTAGCAAAACAAAAAACATTCTTCCTATGGAAACTAGGTGTGAACTATAACTGGATTTATATATTATCTACTGGCGGTCGCCAGTAGATAGTTATAGTTAGGACCTATTTTCCATAGGAAATCCGCACCATTCTATTTGAAATAACTTTGGCGCCGGTTGACGAATCTTCGCGAAATCTTCCAACTTGTTGGGGCGCTCCGGTCCGCTCCTATCCTGAAAGTCTCGGGGTGATTCGGCAAGCGGGGGCCGAGAAAAAAAGGGGGTCCCAAAACATGTTTTCCCCATGCAATTTTCCATAGGAACCTTTAGTCGCAGCTACAGCCCGAACTGCTGAACGGAATTACACCAAATTTGCCAAAAAGGTAGCCCTTGGTTCACGGTTGTGCCTTTTGCTTAAATGGTGTAAATCCGTTCAGTAGTTCCTGAGAAATTTGAAAAAGAAAACACATATATATCTGGGCGGAGCCTAACCACACATGTCATCGTGAGATCTGATTGGCTGTCAGCACTTCATCCTGGAATTGCTGGCAGCCATCTTGGGACCAATATAAATGATAGTATCCCATTGAAATGCATTGTAGTGAATCGAAGATTTTGAGGGTTACCAAAAGGAGAACTATAAAGGGTGATAACAGACTTTAGTTACATTAGAATTCATTTGTTGATGGTACCATACTAATTTCAGGAATTGTGGTGTGTTCTAAGGTGATTTTACCCTGTGAAAAACCTTCTGCTGGGATATCATGAATCATGTTTGAGAGAAAACTATTTTCACATGCTTGTCCCATACAGTTTTGGAAGGTGCTCCAGAAGCTAAAATGAGAGCATATTTTCTGTAAATTCACATTATCTTTCTCAGTCATGTGAGAATGAAGTCTGACATTCTCAGTAAAACATGTACATCCAACAATGGCAGAGACTGTCAGTTGATTCCTTTGTGTTCTACTGCAGCTTCTCAGAGTGTTCTAAAGAACAACTAGAGTGCTAACAGCCTTACTTATGACAAAAGTATGGCACACCTGAAGCCATCTTGATTGGAATAAACTGGTAACACTTAAAACATTTAATTTAAAAAGGAACAAAATGATGGGGTTCATTTTGTCATAGAAATTATGGTTAGTGCTGTAGAAAGAAAAATTAGGACATGTTTCAAGTGTGATCTCAAATACCTTCCTGTTATATTTCAACAGGAGCAGCCTGTCAGTTGATGCCTTTGTGTTCTACTGCAGCTTCTCAGAGTGTTCTAAAGAACAACTAGAGCGCTAACAGTCTTACTTATGACAAAATTAAGGCACACCTGAAGCCATCTTGATTGGAATAAAATGGTAACACTTAAAACATTTAATTTAAAAAGGAACAAAATGAGGGGGTTCATTTTGCCATAGAAATTATGGTTAGTGCTGTAGAAAGAAAAATTAGGACATGTTTTAAGTGAGATCTCAAATATCTTCCTGTTATATTTCAACAGGAGCAGCCTGTCAGTTGATGCCTTTGTGTTCTACTGCAGCTTCTCAGAGTGTTCTAAAGAACAACTAGAGCGCTAACAGTCTTACTTATGACAAAATTAAGGCACACCTGAAGCCATCTTGATTGGAATAAAATGGTAACACTTAAAACATTTAATTTAAAAAGGAACAAAATGAGGGGGTTCATTTTGCCATAGAAATTATGGTTAGTGCTGTAGAAAGAAAAATTAGGACATGTTTTAAGTGAGATCTCAAATATCTTCCTGTTATATTTCAACAGGAGCAGCCTGTCAGTTGATGCCTTTGTGTTCTACTGCAGCTTCCCAGAGTGTTCTAAAGAACAACTAGAGCGCTAACAGTCTTACTTATGACAAAATTATGGCACACCTGAAGCCATCTTAATTGGAATAAACTGGTAACTCTTAAAACATTTAATTTAAAAAGGAACAAAATGAGGGGGTTCATTTTGCCATAGAAATTATGGTTAGTGCTGTAGAAAGAAAAATAAGTGCTAAAACACTACCCCCAGCACGACACCCTACACTACCCAAACATAACTGCACTACCCTAAACCCTAAAACACTACCACCAGCATGACTCCCTACACTACCCAAACACCACTGCACTACACTAAACCCTAAATATACCCCCAGCATGACCACCCACACTACACAAACACCACTGCACTACCCTATACCCTAAAACACGACCCCTACACTACACAAACACGACTGCACTACCCTAAACCCTAAAACACTACCCACAGCATGACCCCTTCACTACACAAACACCACTGCACTGCCCTAAACCCTAAAACACTACCCCAGCACTAACCCCTATACTACCCAAACACCACAGCACTAACATAAACCCTAAAACACTACCCCGAGCACAACCCCCTACACTACACAAACACCACTTCACTACCCAAAACCCTAAAACACTACCCCCAGCACGACTCCCTATACTACCCAAACACCACTGCACTACCCTAAACCCTAAATCTACCCCCAGCACGACCCCTACACTACCCAAACACCACTGCACTACCCTAAACCATAAAACACTACCCCCAGCATGACCCACTACACTACACAAACACCACTGCACTACCCTAAACCCTAAAACACTACCACCAGCATGACCCCCTACACTACTCAAACACCACTGCACTACCCTAAACCCTAAAACACTACCCCAGCACGACCCCC
The DNA here is from genome assembly GCA_963921515.1 of Calotriton arnoldi. Taxonomy (NCBI): domain Eukaryota; kingdom Metazoa; phylum Chordata; class Amphibia; order Caudata; family Salamandridae; genus Calotriton; species Calotriton arnoldi. The sequence goes on from CAWUFW010005293.1 coordinate 149,309, forward strand.
TACACTACCCATACACCACTGCACTACCCTAAACCCTAAAACACTACCACCAGCACCACCCCCTACACTACTGCACTACCCTAAACCCTAAAACACTACCACCAGCATGACCCCCTTCACTACACAAACACCACTGCACTGCCCTAAACCCTAAAACACTACCCCAGCACTAACCCCTACACTACCCAAACACCACTGCACTAACATAAACCCTAAAACACTACCCCCAGCACAACCCCCTACACTACACAAACACCACTGCACTACCCTAAACCCTAAAACACTACCACCAGTATGACCCCCTACACTACCCAAACACCACTGCACTACCCTAAACCCTAAAACACTACCCCTAGCACGACCCCCTACACCACCCAAACACCACTGCACTACCCTAAACCCTAGAAAAGAAACCCCCACCCCATGCCCAATCCCCCTTACCTCTCACTCCTCATGGTTCCTCTCTCCTCGTGGTTCCTGCTTCACGTCATCTCTGAGGGGCGGTGCACGTCGTTGTGAGGAAACAGAACAGCCTCTTTTTCCTTACAACGACATGGATCGTCTACATGTTTTAGAACGCATGGTCATTTACCATACATACCTTTACAACAAAATTCGTTGTAAAGGCATGCGTGGTAAATGACCATGCGTTCTAAAAAATGCGTAGTAATGACTTCGTGATGTACAACGCATGCGTGGTAATGCATGAGTTGTAATGTTATCGCAAAGTAAAAAGTCGTTGTAACGGCTGTTTACTGATCGAAGCTGGCCCCTGTTCTTCAGTGAGACGTTTATTTGATTAATTAGGAGGAAGGAATGTGTTTTTTTTACCGAAAAGTGCATTTCCGGCTGTTGTATTGTGAAAGTGTCCGCGTGGCCTGGTTTCACTTCCTGTGAGAGAGTGGAAGAGTCTGTTTGGATCTAAAGGAGTTCTGTTGTTGGACGGGGCCGGCGCAACATGTCATCAGAAAACATAGCTAATGGAAAGCGTCCTCCCTGAAGTGTGGAGCAGTGCCATGAGAGGTCAACGAGTGTGCGTCCCACCGCAGTATGACCGTACCGCGTGACCCATGTGCCGCCTCCAGGGTACGGGAGGCAGAAGCGGCATCGCAGGTCCTCTTGAAGACCGTTGTAGCACTAATTCTACATTTTGGTACTAGGGCATTTTAACTTCGTTGTTCCTGCCAGATACAAAGAGAAGATCCTGTGTTATTCAGTGCCCTCGTTACCTTTTTTGTGGGTTGTGGTGCTTGTCACTTCGCTGCCCCGCCGGTGCACACGACTGGGCACCCCACCTCGTGTGCCATCTGCAGGGCCTCTGCCCTCGGATCACTGGTTTCGGTTTCTGGAGTGGCAACATAAACAGTTGCTCCCAAAGGACTAGCCTGAACACTTAGGTGAATATCCCCTGCACCAGCATTCCACGGAAATTCTTTCCTAGCTCTCCCACGTCAACGAGCACGGCTCCGCTCGCGACACCGTATGACGTCATCGGAGCCATAAGAGGACCTCGTCGGCGTGCTGACGTCAGTTCCACCCATTTTTTCCGTGCCACCGAGGCAAACAGGGGACTGAGACATTTTCACATGTATACATAGTATAATAAATATATATATATTCACTGAAAAAACCATAGGTTTCAGGCACGTTATAGTTAGAAATTAGCATTTAAAAACCTTAGAAATTCACTGAAAAAACCATAGGTTTCAGGGGCGTTATAGTTAGAAATTAGCATTTAAAAAACCTTAGAAATTCACTGAAAAAACCATAGGTTTCAGGGGCGTTATAGTTAGTTGGACATTTCACTCGTACAAAACCATAGAAATTCCCCCGTTATAGTTAGTTCAGCTAACTATAACTCGCGCGCCCGCAATGCACTGCTGATGACGTCACATATTACATCACTCATGACATGGTCAGTGACATCACTCATGACATCACTGATGACATCACTGATGACATCATCCAGTGAATGTGTGTTTTTCTGAAAATTAAATATGTTTTATATATGTATATCTCAAGGTCGATGGAAGAATAAATGGGTATATAAGTGTCTAAATGGATGATTTTTTTTTGTAAAATTGATTGTATAACTGACTAAGTGTATCTTAGCGAATACATGGGTTAGTGAGTAATGTTTAAATATGAAAATATCTGTATCAGTCTCTCACTTTGTGTATAAGTGGCTGCATGGGTTGGTGAGTAGCTACATGAGTGTCTATATGGGTTATTAGTTGGTTTTTTGAGTATCAGTATGAGTGTCTGAGTGTCTGTATGGTTCGGTGGGGGGTATTATTTAGTGCATAGATGCATGAATGAGTGACTCACTGTTTGTATGTGTTGAAGACAGCATGTGTGCAGGACTGTATAGGTGGATGAGTATGTGTATGGGTGTGTTAGTGAGTGAATGACTGTCTCAATAGTGTCTTTATGAGTAACTACATATGTTTTAAACTAGTATATGTGAGTATTGGTGTATATAAGTGAGTATATGTGAGAGTGAGAGATTGGAAGAGTTCCTGTACAAATAAGTAGGTGTTTCTATAAGTGATTGTTTAAGAGAGTAAGTATGTGTAAGTTTCTGTAGAAGTAAGTGTGGTAGTGTGTGTATAACTGTATATGCCAGTAAATGGATGTTTGATACTTTGTTTGCATGTGTGACTATGTGTGTGAGTAACTCTATGGATGAGTGGCGGTGTGTAACAGGATGTATAGGTGTATGAGTACATATGATGAGTGAGTACATGTATGAGTGACTGTATAGGGACTGTTGGTGAATGAGTGGATGTGTGTGTAGATCTTGGAATTAATGAATAGGTGTGTTGTAACTGGTATTGGTATGTCCATTGTTTTGAAAATGTTAGTTTGTATTTTTGAGTGTGTGTATCAAAGGTTATATTAGGGTGAGAGGAGGTCTGCCACTCTATCACAAGGATGATGTCATCAGTGATGTCATTTGAGATGTCATCAGTGATGTCATGAGTGATGTCACTGACCATGTCATGAGTGATGTAATATGTGACGTCATCAGCTGTGCATTGATGGCGCGCGAGTTATAGTTAGCTGAACTAACTATAACGGGGGAATTTCTATGGTTTTGTACGAGTGAAATGTCCAACTAACTATAACGCCCCTGAAACCTATGGTTTTTTCAGTGAATATATATATATATTCACTGGAAAAAACATAGGTTTCAGGGACGTTATAGTTAGAAATTAGCATTTAAAAAACCTTAGAAATTCACTGAAAAAACCATAGGTTTCAGGGACATTATAGTTAGTTGGAGATTTCACTCGTACAAAACCAGAGAAATTCGGCCGTTATAGTTAGTAGAGCTAACTATAACTTGCGCCCCCGCAATGCACTGCTGATGACGTCACATATTACATCACTCATGACATGCTCAGTGACATCACTCATGACATCACTGATGACATCTCAAATGACATCACTGATGACAGCATCCAGTAAATCTGTGTTTCTGTAAAGTTTAAATATCTTTTATATATATATATGCCAAGGTGTATTGAAGAATGAGTGGGTGTATAAGTGTGTGAATGGATGATTTAGTAGGTGCGTGACTGATTGTATAAGTGACTGATTAAGTGTATCTTACTGAATGCATAGGCTAGTGAGTAAACTGTGTAAATGTCTGTATCAGTCTATCTATTGGTGTATAAGCGGCTGCATGGGTTGGTGAGTAGCTACATGACTGTCTGTATGGGTTATTGATTGGTTGTCTGAGTATCTGTATGGGTGCCTGAGTGTCTTTATGGGTGGGTGGGGGGTGTGTGACTCTGTGCATAGATATGTGAGTGGTTGATTCACTGGGTGTATGGGTTCAAGAGTGCATGTGGAAACAGCTGTATGGGTGGGTGAGCGTGTGTATGGGTGTGTTGGTGAGTGAATGGATGTCTCAGTGGTGCATGTGTGAGTAACTACATATGTTTTAAAGCAGTATATGTGAGTGTTGGGATATATAAATGACTATATGTGAGAGTGAGTGATTGCAAGAGTAGCTGTATGGATGAGTGTGTGTTTCTATGAGTGATTGTTTAAGAGAGTAAGTATGTGTTAGTATCTGTATAAATAAGTGCGGTGGTGTGTGTATGACTGTATAGGCAAGTAAATGGGTGTGTGATAGTTTATTTGCATGACTGACTAGGTGTGTGAGTAACTCTTTGGGTGAGTGGCAGTGTGTGAGTGTCTATATGGGTGTATGAGTGGATATATCAGTGGCTGTATTGATGAATGACTTGGTGTATGAGTGACTGTATGGGTAAGTGGGTGGATGTGTGTGTAGACGTATGAATCACTGAGCGGTTATGTACTAACTGCTATTGGTCTGTCTATGGTTTCGATATTGGTGGTCAGTATTTTAGAGTGGGTGTATGAAAGGTTTTTTTAGGGTGTGAGGAGGTGCATCAGATGATCACGTGGATGATGTCATCAATGATGTCATTTGAGATGTCATCAGTGATGCCATCAGTGATGTCACTGAGCATGTCATGAGTGATGTAATATGTGACGTCATCAGCAGTGCATTGCGGGGGCGCGAGTTATAGTTAGTTCTACTAACTATAACGGCCGAATTTCTCTGGTTTTGTACGAGTGAAATGTCCAACTAACTATAACGTGTCTGAAACCTATGGTTTTTTCAGTGAATTTCAAAGGTTTTTTAAATGCTAATTTCTAACTATAACGTCCCTAAAACCTATGGTTTTTTCAGTGAATTTAAAGGTTTTTTTAAATGCTAATTTCTAACTATAACGTAGCAGTCGCATTTGCAGAGTGGTGGAGAAAGGTGAGCGTGGCCTCCAAACACCTTTGTTCCTGTTCTAGGTGAAGGAAGCTTGCACTGCTGCCAGGCTATACCTGTTCTAGGTGAAGGAAGCTTGCACTGTTGCAGCCAGGAATAAAAAAAACAGACATTGTTTTTAGCTACCACAACAGCAAGAAGACGACTCGTTGGAACCAACCTTTTATCCTCGATCTAGACACCATATTTTCGGACTAATGAACACACGTTGAATGCCTGACTCTCCTCCTCCACCAACCCAAACGTTATCTCCTTAGCTCGTTCACCTGCATACCTCCCGTTTATCAAGCGGGCCATCCCATATTGAAGTCACGAGCCATCTTTTCCCAGTAAGGGTTCCGGTGACAGGCAGGAGAGAGGCCTCGCATTTATCTAATGTAAAACACACAGGAATACACAGATGACCAGGTGGCTGCGGTGTTCCCGAACCCCACGCTTGAAGGGGCTCTGGTAAGAGATAGGAGTGAGGCCTCCTTGGTTATTTAATGTAAAAACGTGGGAATGCACAGATGACCTCGTGGCTGCTGTCATCCTGTACCCCACGCTTCAAGGGGGCTCTCGTAAGAGACAGGAGTGAGGCCTCCGTGGTCCTTTAATGTAAAAACGCGGGAATGTAAAATGTAAATCCGTATTTGTAAAGCGCAAACTACTCACCTTTACGGGTCTCAAGGCGTTGGGGGCAGTCGTGGAGATTAAGTGAGCTATTGCCCAGAGTCACATGGTGCTGAGCTGAGCTGCCGCCGGGATCGAACCGTGAACCCTGTGCTCCGAAGTCAGCTGCCCTGGCCGCTGCACCACACCTCTCCACATGCTCTCCAAATGCACAGATGACCAGCCTGACCTTATTCCACGTTCATCCCACACTCACACTCACGTGGCACCCGCAAATTCGCCCCCCTTTTTTAAAGAAATAAAAACGTCAATGTCCGAAAGAGGAGCCACTTGGGTTTGTATAGTTATGCGGAACACGAATACATTGTAATACAGCATACTACCTTATATACTAATTCATATCGTTATTGCTGTTACATGATTTAATAGCGCACTTTCGACTTTAATGCGATTAAGTTGGTTCTGCTAGGTTTTTACGCAGTGGCTTGCAGGTAGCTGGTAGGTCTGAGCAGGTCACAGGTTTCGAATTCGGACAGGGCTATCTTATGTCTAGAAAGTGGATAACATGAGGATCATTGTGTTGAATAACTGTCACCTGTGAAAAGAGAAGGATTAAAAAAACAATCTAATAATAATATCTTTTTACATATTATTACAACATTAAATGCTACATTTCCCAGCGTGCACCTTGACATGTCCAGACGTCGCCACATGTGCTGTGGGTGCCACGGTGGCATCTGTATTTCTCCTGCTAACGGTCTGCTCCTCTGCATTATATCAGTGCCCATTATTAGCTCGACGCCACCAATGAATAACAGATAACGAGTCTCACAGCAGAGGGCACCCTGCTAGGCCCTGGGTGGTGGGGGGTAGGTATGCAGACCCCTGCAGCTCCCCTGCGGACAGGGAGGCCTTACCAGGATGTCTCCACAATAAACACGCACCTTACAAGACCCCAAGCACAGGGCACTCTGAGCCCCAGAACTGCCCATATTTCAGATTCAAAATGTGCCCCTCTGGGGCAAACCAGCCCACAACTAAAAACTCTGTCAAAAGCACCCATTGCCTGTCCCATGCCAGCCGGCGCTGTAGTGCCGAGGGAGGGGCACCATGAGAAGTGGAGTGCATATTTGGCTCATGCCTCGCTTGCACTTTATTTTCCTCACCTGTGTAAAGGTTGGAGCTCTTAGAAACAGGAAGCATGTGTTTTGGCGCTTTACAGAGCACATTTCGGCCACCCTGTTTAGCATGGTAGCGTTCAGTGGCTTAAGTTCGGGGAAGTGCACCACGACGCGGCGCCCCTCACTCAGGGGTCTGTGCGATAAAGCCCAGAGTTTAAAATGAAAATACCGAAGTGCGGGTACTCAATGTTTAGAGTACCTGTTTGGCTGTGAGAAGTGTGGTTACTATTCCAATAAATTCATTGCAGGAATGCTGAGACGAGCAGGTACTCTCCCTTTCAAATTAAAGAAGTGCAGGTACGGAGTACCAGACAGCACCTGCCCATTTAAAGCACCGGATAAAGGTATGTTGCTAACCAAGGTATTAACGGCCAGTGCAGGGAGCTAACGCCTGGCGCTACCTGCGACCCGGGTCTTCAAAAACACATATAAACACAGACAACCAGTACAGGATTTAGATGAAAATAGCATGCCTCTCACTAGGATTCTCTACTAGGCTGTGGTGGCCACAGCGCCCCAAAGTGTATTCTCTTCCTCCTACGGGATGTTCAAGTCTGGGATTACCACAGCGCCCCCACAGTCCCTCCTCTCCCTGTCACTCGATGTTCAAGTGTGGGATTACCACAGCGCCCCCGCAGTCTCTCCTCTCCCTGTCACTCGATGTTCAAGTGTGGGATTACCACAGCGCCCTCACAGTCCCTTCTCTTCCTGTCACTCGATGTTCAAGTCTGGGATTACCACAGCGCCCCCACAGTCCCTTCTCTTCCTGTCACTGTATGTTCAAGTCTGGGACTACCACAGCGCCCCACAGTCCCTTCTCTTCCTCCTACGGGATGTTCAAGTTTGGGATTACCACAGCGCCCCCAAGTCTGGGATTACCACAGCGCCCCCACAGTCTCTTCTCTTCCTCCTACGGGATGTTGAAGTCTGGGATTACCACAGCACCCCCAAGTCTGGGATTACCACAGCGCTCCCCACAGTCCCTTCTCTTCCTCCTACGGGATGTTCAAGTCTGGGATTACCACAGCGCCCCCACAGTCCCTCCTCTCCCTGTCACTCGATGTTCAATTCTGGGATTACCATAGCACCCTCACAGTTCCTTTTCTTCCTGTCACTGGATGTTCAAGTCTGGGATTACCACAGCGCCCCACAGTCCCTTCGCTTCCTCCTACGGGATGTTCAAGTCTGGGATTACCACAGCGCCCCCAATTCTGGGATTACCACAGCGCCCCACAGTCTCTTCTCTTCCTCCTACGGGATGTTCAAGTCTGGGATTACCACAGCGCCCCCACAGTCCCTCCTCTCCCTGTCACTCGATGTTGAAGTCTGGGATTACCACAGCGCCCCCATAGTCCCTTCTCTTCCTGTTACTGGATGTTCAAGTCTGGGATTGCCACAGCGCCCCCACAGTTTTGCCGCCTTCTTTAGTTTTTACCGGATGTTCACAAACTCGCATGTTGGCCTATTATAAACTGCAGACAAAACCACTCTGTACCTGTGAGCACCCCAGGGAAGAGCAGAGTGCATCACTGACTCAAACACCGATCCGAGGGTCCCTGGACAGGGCACCCCCCTCTGCAGCCGCAGCACAACCCACTCCTCTAACTCAGCGAACCCCCTCCCCCCCAGATTACTAACTATCCCAGAGGGTCATAAGCTTTCCGCACAGCGTCTTTCCCCGTTTACCCGGGTGTTATCAAGACATTAAATTGAATGCACAGCCCTGAATAATATGTTCCGTTGTCAGGGACTGTGCTTTTTATTGAATACCCCCTTGTCTTATGCTATATATTATGTTACATTGTTAGGCTGCGTGAAGGGGGCACCATACTTGTATAAATGCATGCATTTTTTCACAACTGGTGGTGGGGTACAAAGAACAATACTTAACTCCGTAAAAGTTATAATATGCACGTTAAGTTGTTATTAAAACGATAGGATATTGTAAATACTTTATTTCCAACACCTATTCATGCAGATGGTGTTCGTATACACCAACATGCTGTTGGCAATATGTTAAAGAGAACAGGAAGAGACCTTCGCTCACTGAGGCGTGATGGGGAATAGTTTGGGGCGTCCTTATGATATGGATGAAGGGCGCACATGCGCTTCGCCTGGCAAACATAATGTGTCAAACTGATGAGGTTTGTCGCTTTGAGAGGCATTGGAAGTGTGGCGTGGGTTGGGGGAGGGGGTGAAAGAATGTTTTAGAGAAAGACATGGAGTGCGCCAATTATGGGGAACCTTGAAGGCCCTGACCGACCCGCGGGAAGGATGCAAATAAACAAGCATTGGAGGCGCTAACCACCGCTGGAGGAACAACAACTACAATATAGCGCCAGGCCACCTCATTCATAGCGCTGGTAACTTTGCCTGCATCTTTGGTCCTTTAGCTGAGATGTCCCCCCTACCCTCCTGCAGCATTTACGCCCCGCCCTTATTAAATCCCTATATTATAACTAGATGGAAATGGCAGGCAGGTGAACACAAGGCTTTGCTGCAGCTCAGTGGGTTGTGCGGCAGTACAGAGCTAAGCTTTTAGAGGTGAAATGCCTCCCTGCTTGCCCCTATCTATTTTTCGCCGATATTTCTATTTTGCAGAACATCTCGTGTGCCTGTGTGTCGGTGAGCACATTGTAACAACAATTTTTAAAGAAAGGTTGCCATAATAGAGTTATTTAAATAATACAATAACCCAGATCCGTGAGGTGTATTGTAAACTATGCTGATTCGAACGATAGTGCCCCTGGTAATTTTATCGGTGCCACGGGGCAACGCTATCCATAGAGCACCAGGTGCAGTGGCACCGGGCCCAGGGGGTATGAAGGGCCAATATACCTTAATTATGGCTGTGTTTTATTGCCCAACCAAGGTGTGGGGGGGCATTTCCATTGTTTGCATTTAGTTTCACTGAACCCGTGCTGCGTCACTGGTGCCACTCTGGAGCCTATTCCCAGAGTCTCATCTTTTAGCCAGGGTCAGACTGGTCCAGGACCACCTGGTAGTGCCGGACAGGCTGGTCTTATATGTTAGTGTGTGGGCCGCATTTTATAGCTGCCTATTGCCTGTTTGAAGGCTGAAGGGCCGGTTTATACTGTTGGTGGTCCGCCTGAAGCAAGCATAAATAAGTACAGTCTCCCATACTTAGCATAACATGTGTACAGTATGACTTTAGAAGTTCAAAACGCTCCCAATTGGCAAATGTGGAACACTTGTTTTTAGCTATTTGATTCACTCATGAGGCACTTTAATTTTGGTGCTGGGGCCTATTTTCTGACCTATCCGACCTTGTTGTCAGCTACGCCTACCCTGGGTCCTACTTGTATAATATGCCCCTCCCCGCTCTGTCCAGAATTGCCCCCTCTCGCCTGTGCTCAGTGGACCCGTCAGAGTGGTGCCTCTGTCTTGTGTAGCGCTCTTCTTCACAAAACGGTGCCCACTGCCCACCAGGGTATAATGGTCCTATTCCCAAGAGCGATGCCCCTCCACATCTGTAGATGTAGCTAATATCCCAAGACTATGAACCCTTCCAGGAGTTCGCTGTGCTCTGCCCACCTGTGCCCCCTCCAACAGTGTGCCCAGTAATGCACTCCAGGGTTGTGTCCTGTATCTTCCCCCCTGCTGTGACCCTCCAGGAGGCCCCTGCTGGCTCCCAGTGTGCTTTTTTTTACTCTGCTGTGCCTACATCTTCTTCCTCTCTGTATGACCCCAGGCTTTTTAACCCCTGCCCTCTGCGCCCCCCCCACAAGATACTCCAGCATTGCTTACCTGCTGGCGGAGCTTTGGGGGGAGGTCTTGGCGGGTCCCCCCCAGCGCAAGGGCCTGAGCTTGGGGTGTGGGCTCCTGGGGGACAGCAGTCTGTCCTGTCTCTCCTGTGTCCGGGCCCCCTTTTTAGGTGAACTGCTTCTGCCCGATGCTCTTCTAGCGCTGCCTGCCAGTGCGGGAGGTACTGGTGCCGGCTGCCTCCTCCTGCCTTGATGCCACCTGTGCTTTAATCCCTATTGGCTAATCCGCTCCTACCTGCCTCTTCTGTCTGTGCCCCCTTGCTTCTTGCTTTGCCAAGAAACAACCTGAGATCGCCCCCCTCACACACCTTCTGTGCTCCCTTACCTCGCGCCAGAGCATGTGCCCTCTCAGCTCGCCGCCCTTGATGCAATAAATGAATATATTACACCCAGACAGGCCAGAGCGCTGGACTGTTAAGCCCTTGTTTGCAAATAGAGGTCCCCACCCCTGACGCCTGGAGCGGGCTCTCCTTGTGCCCTAGTGCATGTGTATAGAGCCTCGCACTGGTCTACACTCTGAAAGGCGCCTCCTGTTTATACAGTACCCCCTATTCAGAGGCTGTAAGTGAAGGGGCGAGGAAAGAGGAGGCTCGCGAGGAGAATTCATTGATCCCTCAATCCGTGTGTTTGATTAGTTATATCTACACAATCATGTCTTAATGTGCATACCCTGAACGGCAGCGCTCACCGCAGACGTTTTATATTTTTATTATAGCTATAGAAACTGCCTTCACATCTGGATCTGAGAGTTTCCTGAAATGCTTCTTTTCACACGATCGCCTCAGCGCCACACGAAGTTGGTAAAAACGGCAGGCAGAGCGCCGCAACTAAAGTCCGCGCCAGGCTGCTTTAATCCGTATTGGCTAATCCGCTACTACCTGCCTCTTCTGTCTGTGCCCCCTTGCTTTTTGCTTTGCCAACCTGACCTGCTATGTCTGCCCCCCTCCCGGTACTGCCCTCCCCTTTTCCCCTCCCCTTTTCAGGCTGCCGGGTTTGTGTGTGCTGCCCTGTGACATCCCGCACACCCGGCTTTTTTTGCTTCAGATCCGTTTGTTAACCCTTGTTTAGTTGGCCCCTTCCTTGAGAAACAACCTGAAATTGGGCCCCCCACTCACCTTCTGTGCTCCCTTACCTTGCGCCAGAGCATATGCCCTCTCAGCTCGCCGTCCTAGATGCAATAAATGAATATATTACACCTAGACAGGCCAGAGCGCTGGACTCTTCAGCCCCTGTTTGCAAACAGAGGTCCCCACCCCTGACGCCCGGAGCGGGCTCTCCTTGTGCCCTAGTGCATGTGTATAGAGCCTCGAACTGGTCTGCACTCCGAAAGGCGCCTCCTGTTTATATAGTACCCCCTATTCAGAGGCTGTAAGTGAAGGGGGCGTGGAAAGAGGCGACTCGCGAGGAGAATTCATTCATCCCTCCATCCGTGTGTCTAATTAGTTATGTACACAATCATGTCTTAACGTGCATACTCCGAGCGGCAGCGCTCACCGCAGACGTTTTATATTTATATTATAGCTATAGAAACTGCCTTCACATCTGGATCTGAGAGTTTCCTGAAATGCTTATTTTCACACGATCGCCTCAGCGCCTCACATCCGGATCTGAGAGTTTCCTGAAATGCTTATTTTCACACGATCGCCTCAGTGCCACACAAAGTCGGTAAAAATGGCAGGCAGAGTGCCGCAACGAAAGTCCGCGCCAGGCTACTTCTACCTTTAGCCTGAAATGCTTATTTTCACACGATCGCCTCAGCGCCACACGAAGTCGGTAAAAACGGCAGGCAGAGTGCCGTAAGGAAAGTCCGCGCCAGGCTACCTGTACCTTTAGCTTTATAAACCGGCACATTGATTTTTACCTCAGCGCCACACCAAGTTGGCAAAAACGGCAGAGCGCCGCAACGAAAGTCTGCGCCAGGCTACCTCTACCTTCACAAACCGGCACATTGATTATTACTTGATGCGAGGCACAAGATGGCTGCCAAAACTTCCTGGTTTGAAGTGTTGGCAGCCAATTAGAGCCAAGCTTGTGCTTGTGTGAAGTGTTGGCAGCCAATTAGAGCCAAGCTCGTGCTTGTGTGGTTAGGTCCCGCCCAGATATATAAAGTTTTTATTTTTTTAATTTCTCAGGAACTACTGAACGGATTTACATTATTTTAAAAAAAGGTCTCTTTCTGAACCAAGGGCTACCTTTTTGCCAAATTTGGTGTCATTCCGTTCAGCAGTTCGGGCTGTAGCTTTGTCTAAAGTTTCCTATGGAAAATTACATGGGGAAAACATGTTTTGGGACCCCCCTTTTTTCTCGGCCCCCGCTTGACGGATCACCCCGAAACTTTCAAGACAGGAGCTGACCGGAGCGCCGCACTAGTTTTGAAACTTTCGCGAAGATTCGTCAAACGACGCCAAAGGTATTAGGAAAACAAAAAACGCTTTTCCTATGGAAACTAGGTCCTAACTATAACTACCTACTGGCGATCGCCAGTAGGTAATATATATATATATATATATATATATATATATATATATATATCACATGAAAATCCAAAAGTATGTGTGCTCTCAGGAAACCAGAATCCACGACTCAGTAACTTGGCAAAGCGTTTATTACACGACGCGTTTCGACTGCAGCCGCAGTCTTGGTCACGTGTAAGGTGCACACCCAATGAAAAACTTAAATAGAAATAAAAACGTCACATGGTTCTGTAGACAGGAAGTGTCTGTACATAGAATACATGGCGGCCATCTTGTAGTAGTAAAATTACAATATACACATGCAAGTGCAGATAGCCAAATAGAGTACAAATGGGGTCAAAATGAGGTGCATGATGCAAGGCAACATCCGTTAATATCAACATAGAAATGCAAAATTACATCATGTTAGATCATGTTAGATAAAGAAATAAGGATGTTGTCCAAAATTAACAAATGTACATCAAATGACAACTGAGTAAATAACACACTCCACATGGTCTAATCTGTACATAAAGTGCATGGCGGCCATCTTGTGGTGGTGAACCTACCATATACGCATGCACAAACACATTGGGGTCAAAGTAAAGTACAAAGGAGAGGGCAACACACCTGCATTCTGTAGATATAAAAATATCAAAAATATCAACGCTGGGAAGAAATAACAAATATACTGCACAGTGCATGAATAAGAGCCATAGGTTCCATCTTGAAAAAACATGTGCGCCCTACTCCAAAATTGACAATTGACATGCCGACCCAGTGGGCAGCGACCTACATGGTAAAAGTAAATCACCCACAAGAAGATGCCCCAATGGGCAACAATCTGTACGGTAAAAATGAGCCAAAGAATAATGCCCCAGTGGGCAAAAACCTGTACATAGGTTGTGAGCCAAAACTAAGCCTGCGTACTGGTGATCTACACGTCAGGTGACAAAGATAATATTCACCCAAGTTGTAGAGAGTAAAAACCCTAAAAGACATAGAGATACACCAGGAATATGATGGGCAAATCCAAACCGGTTACACTAGTGAAACCCCCATAGTTGAACAGGCAAATGCCTGTATTGTCCCAAAAGAGTGATGGAAACAAGCTAAATTGGCCCGATACAGATTGAAACCTTAACGCAAACAGAAAAACAACATGTGAGTTCCACGCTAGACAGAACTGAAGACAGTTTACCATGTGAGATGATGATCAAATGAAGTGAAAATCGAAGAAAAGGTTGGGTGGCCCGTGCTCGTGATATCCAATCATGTGGGCCCCTCCTTTCCTCCTGCAAAAGAAACAAACAAAAACAAATGTTAAAATGGTAGACCCAACCAAGGGTCAGAATATACATGGTTCCAAATGCACTACTGAAAAAAGGAGTTAAGAAACTCTTCAAAATGAGACAATATAAGACTAATTGACAGCAAGGGTACCACTGTCTAGAGAAACGAGAAAAAGAAAAGAAAAGGAAAAGAGAAGAAGAAGGAAAAAAGAAAAGAAAAAGAAGAAGACAAAAAGAAAAAGAAAAAGAAAAGTAAGACAGAAACATCCTATTCCATTTTGAGGTGAATGGCTAATTCCTCATCTTGATTCAACCCCCCCGGGATCTTGGTCTGATAGTCTATTATATACTTGGATTCTTTCTGCCTCAGTCTGAGTGTTCTATCTCCTCCTCTGGGGTTGTTGCTAATCTGCTCCAAGATAAAATAGCTGAGAATTGAGGAGTCAGAAAAATGCTTAGTTTCAAAGTGGCGAGCAACTGGGTATTTAGGATCTCTGTTAGTTATTGCCCGCATGTGTTCTAGGATGCGTTTTTTGGCCATAAGGGTGGTGCTGCCGATATACCATAGTTTACAGGGACATTCTAATACATATATCACATATTTGGTACTGCAGGTGAGAAATTGTGTGATAACCTTTCTCTGAGTCCCTACTACATACTCTTTACGGAACATGCTGTGTTTGCAAGCTTTACAGTGTCCACAGGGAAAAAATCCCTGTAGATTGTGTTCGCTGTTGGTCATGTGCCTAGTGACATCACTATGGACAAGCATGTCCCTAAGGTTCTTACTCCTCCTGTATGTGATACTAGGTCTGTCTTGTATATCTTTTCCTATGGTGTTATCATTCTTCAAGGTGTCCCAATTTTTTGTAAGAATCCGTCTGATATTGTCGACGTTTGAATGGTATGTGAGTATGATCCTAGTGTTGTCATTTTCTGTCTCGTCCTCTGGAGACGTTTTGTCCTTCAAGGTTTCGTCTCTACTAATAAGGTCAACTTTGTCCTTGGCTTTCTTCAATACCCAGTTGGGATAACCTCTTTCCCTGAATCTATTAAGCATAGTGCTGCTCTCTAATGCAAAAGCTTCACACGTGTTGCAATTTCTTTTAGCCCTCAGCAATTCTCCAAAGGGGATGCTCCACTTGAGCGTCTCTGGATGACTGCTGAGGGCATGAAGAATGCTGTTCCCAGCTGTCAATTTGCGGAAAAGTGTGGTATGGATCTTATTGTCTTTGATCACAAGTTTGACATCCAGATATTCCGCCTCTGTGTTGCTAATATTGCCAGACAATCTCTTGTTACGTGAGATGAAGATGAAGAGATTGGCGAAACTCGGAGCAAAGCAAGATCCCATCGCTGTACCGGTGGTCTGTATGAACAGCGCACCATCAAATAAGAAGATGTTATTCTTAAGACAGAACTCCGTCATATCAAGGATCATGTGACTATGCTCAAGAATCTAACCTGTCTCTTTCTGAGAAAATGTTTGCAGGCATCCAATCCTTGTTTGTGATCAATTATGGTATAGAGGGAATGGACATCAAGTATGATGAACATGTAATTGGTCTCCCAGCTGAGATTTTTTATCTTGACCAAAAAATCTTTCGTGTCTCTGACATAACTAGGGAGGTTCATGACATATTCCCTAAGAAAATGGTCAATATACTTAGACACATGCTCTGCCACACTCTCTCTGGACGATACAATAGGCCGTCCAGGCGGGTTGTTCATATCTTTATGCACTTTGGGCAATAGGTAAAGTACAGGTAAGATAGGATGGTCTTTTTTCAAATAACAGTACTCTTCCCATGTGATAATGCCCACATGGGAAGAGTACTGTTATTTGAAAAAAGACCATCCTATGAACAACCCACCTGGACGGCCTATTGTATCGTCCAGGGGGAGTGTGGCAGAGCATGTGTCTTGCTTTGCTCCGAGTTTCGCCAATCTCTTCATGGCACTCTGGGAAGAAGAGATTCTCCTCGATCTGGACCTCTCTGGTGACTTTGAACAGGTGGTCATGTGGCTTCGCTACATTGATGACTTGTTCATTGTTTGGAGGGGTTCGGAGCCTGGAGCCAGAGAGTTCATCGACAAACTCAACACTAATGCACGTAACATCAGATTGTCTGGCAATATTAGCAACACAGAGGCGGAATATCTGGATGTCAAACTTGTGATCAAAGACAATAAGATCCATACCACACTTTTCCGCAAATTGACAGCTGGGAACAGCATTCTTCATGCCCTCAGCAGTCATCCAGAGACGCTCAAGTGGAGCATCCCCTTTGGAGAATTGCTGAGGGCTAAAAGAAATTGCAACACGTGTGAAGCTTTTGCATTAGAGAGCAGCACTATGCTTAATAGATTCAGGGAAAGAGGTTATCCCAACTGGGTATTGAAGAAAGCCAAGGACAAAGTTGACCTTATTAGTAGAGACGAAACCTTGAAGGACAAAACGTCTCCAGAGGACGAGACAGAAAATGACAACACTAGGATCATACTCACATACCATTCAGACGTCGATAATATCAGACGGATTCTTACAAAAAATTGGGACACCTTGAAGAATGATAACACCATAGGAAAAGATATACAAGACAGACCTAGTATCACATACAGGAGGAGTAAGAACCTTAGGGACATGCTTGTCCATAGTGATGTCACTAGGCACATGACCAACAGCGAACACAATCTACAGGGATTTTTTCCCTGTGGACACTGTAAAGCTTGCAAACACAGCATGTTCCGTAAAGAGTATGTAGTAGGGACTCAGAGAAAGGTTATCACACAATTTCTCACCTGCAGTACCAAATATGTGATATATGTATTAGATTGTCCCTGTAAACTATGGTATATCGGCAGCACCACCCTTATGGCCAAAAAACGCATCCTAGAACACATGCGGGCAATAACTAACAGAGATCCTAAATACCCAGTTGCTCGCCACTTTGAAACTAAGCATTTTTCTGACTCCTCAATTCTCAGCTATTTTATCTTGGAGCAGATTAGCAACAACCCCAGAGGAGGAGATAGAACACTCAGACTGAGGCAGAAAGAATCCAAGTATATAATAGACTATCAGACCAAGATCCCGGGGGTTGAATCAAGATGAGGAATTAGCCATTCACCTCAAAATGGAATAGGATGTTTCTGTCTTACTTTTCTTTTTCTTTTTCTTTTGTCTTCTTCTTTTTCTTTTCTTTTTTCCTTCTTCTCTTTTCCTTTTCTTTTTCTTTTTCTCGTTTCTCTAGACAGTGGTACCCTTGCTGTCAATTAGTCTTATATTGTCTCATTTTGAACAGTTTCTTAACTCCTTTTTTCAGTAGTGCATTTGGAACCATGTATATTCTGACCCTTGGTGGGGTCTACCATTTTAACATTTGTTTTTGTTTGTTTCTTTTGCAGGAGGAAAGGAGGGGGCCCACATCATTGGATATCACGAGCACGGGCCACCCAACCTTTTCTTCGATTTTCACTTCATTTGATCATCATCTCACATGGTAAACTGTCTTCAGTTCTGTCTAGCGTGGAACTCACATGTTGTTGTTCTGTTTGCGTTAAGGTTTCAATCTGTATCGGGCCAATTTAGCTTGTTTCCATCACTCTTTTGGGACAATACAGGCATTTGCCTGTTCAACTATGGGGGTTTCACTAGTGTAACCGGTTTGGATTTGCCCATCATATTCCTGGTGTATCTCTATGTCTTTTAGGGTTTTTACTCTCTACAACTTGGGTGCATATTATCTTTGCCACCTGACGTGTAGATCACCAGGACGCAGGCTTAGTTTTGGCTCACAACCTATGTACAGGTTTTTGCCCACTGGGGCATTATTCTTTGGCTCATTTTTACCGTACAGATTGTTGCCCATTGGGGCATCTTCTTGTGGGTGATTTACTTTTACCATGTAGGTCGCTGCCCACTGGGTCGGCATGTCAATTGTCAATTTTGGAGTAGGGCGCACATGTTTTTTCAAGATGGAACCCATGGCTCTTATTCATGCACTGTGCAGTATATTTGTTATTTCTTCCCAACGTTGATATTTTTGATATTTTTATATCTACAAAATGCAGGTGTGTTGCCCTCTCCTTTGTACTTTACTTTGACCCCAATGTGTTTGTGCATGCGTATATGGTAGGTTCACCACCACAAGATGGCCGCCATGCACTTTATGTACAGATTAGACCATGTGAAGTGTGTTATTTACTCAGTTGTCATTTGATGTACATTTGTTAATTTTGGACAACATCGTTATTTCTTTATCTAACATGATCTAACATGATGTAATTTTGCATTTCTATGTTGATATTAACGGATGTTGCCTTGCATCATGCACCTCATTTTGACCCCATTTGTACTCTATTTGGCTATCTGCACTTGCATGTGTATATTGTAATTTTACTACTACAAGATGGCCGCCATGTATTCTATGTACAGACACTTCCTGTCTACAGAACCATGTGACGTTTTTATTTCTATTTAAGTTTTTCATTGGGTGTGCACCTTACACGTGACCAAGACTGCGGCTGCAGTCGAAACGCGTCGTGTAATAAACGCTTTGCCAAGTTACTGAGTCGTGGATTCTGGTTTCCTGAGAGCACACATACTTTTGGATTTTCATGTGCTGTTGATTGCCGGTACGCTCTGCCGGCGCGTGTGCCACTTCTCTAGGGTCCCTGTGTTTCCGGAAGGAGCTCTTGTTCGAGGAATATATATATATATATATATATATATATATATATATATATATATATATATATATATAGTCATAGAAAAAAGCAAAAATTACAGGGATGTTACAGTTAGGCTGACATTTCACTTGCACAAACCAAGAGAAATTCAGCTGTTATAGTTACCTGAGCTAACTATAACTCACATTCCCACAATGCACTGCTAATGATCTCACATATTACATCACTCATGACATGTTCAGTGACATCACTGATGACAACACTGATGACATCTCAAATGACATCACTGACAACATCTCAAATGACATCACTGATGACATCATTCAGTGATTGTGAGTGTTTTCTAAAAGTTAAACATATATACTAAAGTAATTCACCTTGGAAGGGCCTGTGTGGGTAAGTGAGTGGTTGTGCAAGTGGTATATAGAAAAGGGATTGGGTATTTAAAAGACTGTATACATGAGATAGTGGGTGTGTGAGTTTTTGTATAGGTGAGCGAGTGGGTGTGTCAGGGTCTATGAGTAAGTGAGTGGCTGTGTGAGTATCTGTATAGTTAATGGAGTTGGTGTACCAGTGGCTGTAAATGGCTGAATTGGTGTTTGAGCAGATACATAAGTGTCTGGGCCAGTGACAGGGTGCATGAGTGGCTGTCTCAGTGCATCAATGGGTGTGTAAGTGGGTGTATGGATGAGTGAGTGGGAGTATGAGTGGCCGTATGTGTGACCGAATGGGCGTTTGAATAGTTGTATGGGTGAGTAAATGTGTGAGAGAGGTTGTATGGGAGGGTATGTGGTTCTCTCAGTCACTATATGGGTGAGTGAGTATATGTATTAGTATATGTATAAGTAACTGAGTGGCTGTGTGAGTAATTGTATGGCTGAGTTAGTGGCTGTGTGAGTGACTGTATGGGTGAGTGAGTAAGTGTATGGTTAACTCATTTACTGTGACAGTAGCTGTATGGGTGTATGAGTGGGTGTTTATTTGTGTCTATGTCTGTATGACTGGAACTGTGAGTGGTTGTATTAGTAAGTGAGTGATTGGATGAGTAGCTGTATATGTGATTTAGTGGTTCTGTTAGTGGCTCCATGGGTGAGTTGATGTGTTACTGTCTGTATGGATGAGTGACAAGATGTGTGTGTTTGTTTGGGTTCTGTGAAAGAGTTTGTTAGTGATTGTGTGGGAGTGGGTGTATGACATGTTTTATGGGGCTGTAAGTGGGTGTGTCAGTGTTTCTGTGGATGATGTCATCAGTGATGTAATTTGAGATGTCAGAAGTGATGTAATTTGAGATGTCATCAGTGATGTCACTGACCATGGCATTAGTGATGTAATATGTGAGGTCATAAGCAGTGCATTGCGAAGGCGTGAGTTATAGTTAGCTCAGGTGACTATAACTGCTGAATTTCTCTGGTTTTGTACGAATGAAATGTCGGCCTAACTATAACGTCCCTGTATCCTTTGGTTTTTTCAGTGAATTTCTAAAGTTTTTTTAATCTTATTTCCTAACTATACCATCTCTGCAACCTTTGTTTTTTTTTGTGAGTTTCTAAGGTTTTTTAAATTCTATTTCCTAACTATAACGTCTCTGTACCCTTTGTTTTTTTCAGTGCATTTCTAAGTTTTTTTAATTCTAGTTCATAACTGTAAGGTCCATGTAATCTTTGGCTTTTTCAGGTACTTTATAAGGATTTGTTTTAAATTCTATTTCATAACTATAATATCCCTGTAACTTTTTGTTTTTTCAAGGAATTTGTATGGTTTTTAAATTCTATTTCCTAATTTTAGCGTTTCTGTAACCTTTGGTTTCTTCAGTGAATTTGTATGTTTTTTTTAGTTCTCAATCCTAACTATAATGTCACTATAACATTTGTTTTTAAGTGATTTTCTAAGGTTTATGAGATTTTTCTAATTTACTTTAATGCCCATATTACCTTTGTTTTTTAAGTGAACTTATATAACTTTTCTTTTTTTTTTTCTATAATTAGATATTGAACATTACATCTGGATGGTGCATCACTCAGTGTTGTATTTGTCATCTGTTTATTTAAAAATGACATTAATCATCTTATTTCAAGATATTTTTGGTTTTTGCGATGACGTTGAGATCGCTGCGGACACACCATTAATACCTCGTGTTTTTGACGAAGTGTGAAACACATATATAGACATATTTTACATAAAGTTTGAGTCTAGCTGTTTAGTAAGATATTAATTTAACATTCCACTTTGTATTTATTTGTTGAGCAAACAACATCAAAAATGCATTTTATTTGTTCGCAGCAACACCGGAGGTCGCGATGACGCTGTAGTGGCAAATACTGCGTGTTTATGAGAAAGAGTAAACACATATATAGACATATTTTACATAAAGTTTGGGTCTAGCTGTTTAGTTACATATTGGTTTAACTTTATTTTCACTACGCATTTGTCAAAAAGAACAGTTTAAAAAAATAACTTTCCTTTGACGCAGCGGCGCCGGAAGTCGCGGCAACATCGGTACTCGCAAATAGCACTTGATTACCAAATAAAGAAATTTCATTGGTTTACACAGTTTCCTTTGTGAAAGTAAGTGCACACCCACTTCTCCCTTTTGGAACTTTCCATGTACTGGTTAGTTTATTATAGGAGCTGTCCCAAACTGATTTTGAAGACTGCTGTTTTTTTGCTTTTTTGGCTATTCTTGCAAAAATAAAATGTTATCAGAAGAACCAGAGGAAGACCTACAACTATTTGAAGTTGATGCTGAGCAGGAGGGCTTAGCTGTACATGAACAGTCTTCTGATGAAGGACCACCAATGAAGAAACTAAGCATAGCTTGGGATTTCTTCACTATTCCATCTGGTGAATCAAAGACCACAGCTACATTGGTGAGGTGCAGCATACGTGAGACGACATTATCTCGGGGCACAGCAAAAAAGTATTCATGTGGTACAACAAGCATGTTGTGCCACTTGAAAACATACCACAAGAAGCAACTTGAAATTGCACAGAGAAAGAGAAGGAGAGGAATCATCAGCCTCCAGACCGCCAGCCCCTGCTGCTGTGACAAAGTTCCAGCTGAAGTGGAGAGAAGATGCAGTGAAATGTCACCAGAACTAAAGCATTTTTCTACCTTCTGCATTTTCTGTAACACCATCGTAACAGCCGGGGAGCAGTCTGTGGATGTAATTTTGCAGAATGTGAAAAATCATACTTGTTAATTGAGTTTTTCTTTTTTTATTGCAGCAGTTCAACCACTGTAAAAAAAATATAATTAAAGAAAAATGTATTAGGATTTCATTTTGAACATTAGGCAACCAAAACAAGATGCAATATTTTTTCTCCAAAACTTCAATACAACATAGTAAAACGTTGTCAGCGTTTATACTATATCACTTTCAACAGTAGTCTGTTTGAAGCATCATCATCAAGCAGTGGGGAAAAAACAATCAATGGATTAAAAAAAAAAACAAATGTGCACAGTACATCATTACAAATATGTGATACTATGCATTCCACTCACTACAAGTTTGTTAATAGTGGCTTGCTGATAAGTTACTACCTTAATGAAAGCAACTATATATTAAAACTGTTACCGATATTTTTATTTCTGGTACAAAATGTCCAACAATTATGAAGCAGACTTCATTTTTGGATATTCTTTTGTAAACATCATCTTCGTCAGGCTAAATGTTGTCTAAAATGTTCTTTGTCCATGTATGAGAAACATAACACACAGTACTACATAGAAGTTGCTGTAGCAGAAACAAAAGGGGACATTTTTTTGTGATAAAGAGACTTCTTCGATTCAATTTAAGGCTGCTGGTATTATAGTACCTCCATTTAGTTTTACTCCTTAGTAACGGAATGTAGTCCTTTAATGTTTTATAAAATCCTTTCCCATAGTTAAAAAGAGTCTTCCATTTCTTAGAGCTTGCTGTAGACAATAACCCTAATAGGCCAAATAATGTCTCAGAAACACATCATTCATACACATGTCAACACAATACTACATTTTGTTATCCTAAGTTGTCCTTAGAACTTCAGTTCTAGAAATAGCAGATATGAGTTTGGTAACTTTTTAGGTAGTCTTGATTTGAATGTAAATTTCTATGTCATTGCACTCTGTCCATCCTCTTTGACCTCTTAAATATATTGTGTAGTGTCCAGATGTTACATTAACTCCTTCATGAAATATGTTTGCTAGAGTTGTGAAAGTTCTTTTTGAAATGGAAATTTGTCAGCTACAAAGTTAGTGATTTCCTTTTCTAATTTAATACCATCCACTCTGCATCGTAGCATGACTATGACATATTTTCCATACCTTTGTAGTAACAATGTAGACCGAAGTTCTGATCCGCAGTTTCCACAGGTCATATCTTAATGGGCATTTTTGGTTAAATTTTCAAAGGCCACAGCTTTACAATCTGGTAACGTCAAGTAGAGGAATTGTTCCAAACTGATTTCACTGCTAGAGTTGAATTCACAATGTTCACAGTTATGGTTACATTTATAAGTTAAACCAAATAATTTATTGATATTCACATCCTCTTCCTCTAATAGTCCTAGAATTACCATTAAAAAATGTTGAGCATCCTGCTAAACATTTTGAAAAAACACTAGTATCCAGTACACTACTCTACCTTTTAAACCTTTCTGCAGCTCTGATGGTGGTAACGTGCCTGTCTTTGGTTCCATACAGACTATAGCCTGAAATGGATGTATACTTTGGATAAGAATTGGCTCATAAACATTTAAACCTTGAAGTGGTTCTGGAATGGGAACCAATAGTAACTTGTTATGCACAGCTCTAGAAGGCATTTTATTATCCTGTGTACAGCTTACATCTTGAAATGATGAAAGGTGCTTTGGCACATGTTCTTTGATAAACAATCTAGTGAGTGTCCCTCCAAATTTGTATGCTTTCTAACCTTGCTAGGATCCAATCCTTGTAAAGTACTTATTTTGTGTTTTAATCTTCACCTTGGAAAGATATGTAGCAATTTTCTTAATATATCAATGGATTGCTGTTGAATACTACAAGCACTACTACAATTCATGTGTATACAGGGTCTGACTACGCCTTCCCTGTACCTCTTCTGCAATAACTTGCTGTACATTTCTAGGTACCATCACCTCTTTCGCTATTGGAGTGCCATTCTTCATTTCATAACATCGTCTTGTTTCATCAATAGTATGAACTAATGTATTATCCTGGAGATAGATTTATTGGTTAAAGAAAGGCTCTGTATTAGAAGTATGTATCCATTCTCCACTAAAAACAGTACAAAAGTTACTTCTATTCACTAATCTTTTCTTCTGGTTTTGTCTCCTGATGTACAACACCAATTTGTCAAGAGGCTTAATTCTATTCATAATCAAAATGAAAAGCTTCCTCTTTAAAGCAAAGGGCTTATCAACTACTCCCTCAACTTGTTCCTTTTGTTTTAGTGCCTCTCTCCTTCTTCTATACTTCCTCATATTTCTCAGTAGATTTACAACCACTCTACTACGAAACATCCTGGCTCTGATTTCCTTACACTGCTTCTGTCTCCAGGTTAAGGTTTGTCCATCTTTGCTACATTTTTTTCCTGTTCTTGTAATATATATTTCATTTTTATTTTCATTATTTTGTAATCTTTGCAGGTGTCCAGATATATTTTTAAGAAATGACTTTGTCCTCTTACCAGTAGCTCTTTTTTCTTGCACCACTTTTTGTGCATTTTGCCCCTTTTGTGTCTCAGTTCTGCATAGATACTATAGTTGCTTCTATTGCTTTTTCCTGTGAGCTTTTGTAGGCATTCCTACTGTCTGTAGTTCTGTAGATATTATTCTGTTAAAAAAAGTATATTTTAATTGTTACTCTAGCCAACATACCAACTACTTTACTACTGACTTACACATAATACAAAAACAGTTTTTATGATATACTGCAGTTTTAAATCTACAGATGAACCTAGCTATATAACTACATGCACTTACTTCAATATACCAAACCCAAAGCAAAACACAAAACTTTATTTATTAGTTACCTTTTACCATTATAGCACCCTCTCCTGCAACACAGCTGCACCATATCTCAGTTCTTACTCATTCATGGTAAAAGACCTGTGTAACCCTTCTGTAGTACATTTTAAAATGAACATTAACCAAAGTGTGGAAGTACACACAGTGTCTCAATACTGTAAATCCGAAAACACAATAGAAGAGCTATTTGTGCGCTTCTCTATCACTTTGTCACTGGTGGTTTTAGTATCTCAGTACTTTTCCACTTAGATGTAACAGATTTAAATTTTGGCAAACGGTGCATATAAAAATCTGCACATTAACCTCTATCAGAGCATATAGCTCACTAATGCTTCCGAGTACATGCAAAGAGTGTGTGACGGATTGCATATATAATTTACCGGATGGCTCTAAAAGACTACATATTCCTCAATAAAACTTGTAAATGCATGTGTTTGTGGTTGGGTACATCAATACTCCCTGGATGATTGGATGAGTGCATAGGTAGTGTCCTGAGGATATAAGTAGTGCCTGGATGACTCCCTGTGTATGTGCGAACTCAGTGGGTCGTTCCACATCTGCATAGTTACTGCCTGCGTGTTTGCATGAGTATATCGCTACTACCTGGTTGTTTGGATGAGTGTGAGTTGTGCCTGAATGATTAGATAAGTACATGACTAATGACTCAATAATTCAATATATGCATAGATTTTGGTTGGATGATTAAATGAGTGCTACTCTAGTGCATGGATGATTGCAGGAGTGCATGCATAGTATATAGGTGTTTTATAGAGTGTATGGATAGTGCATAGGTGATTGTTTAAGTGCATGCATAGCACCTGGCAAATTAGATTTCTGCATGAGTAGTGTTTCAGTGATTGGATAATTGAATGAGTTCATTAGTAGTGCCTAGCTGATTAGATGAGTGCATGACTAGTGTCTGAGTGATTGCATGAGTCTATTGTTAAAGCTTGAGTGATTGGATGAGAGCAAGTGTTGCTATGGTTATTGTATTAGTGCAAGAGTATTGCCTCAGTAATTGATTGAGGGCATGGGTTGGAAGTTTGTGTTTGGATGAGTGCATGGGCTGTGCCTGGGTGTTTGAATGACTAAATAGGCACAGCCTTGGTGATTCTATAAGTGAATGGTTAGTGCCTAGGTGATTGGAAGAATGCATGGGTAGTGCCTGTGTAGTTCAATGAGTACATAATGAATGCCTGCATCATTGAAAGAGTGCATGTGTAGTGCCTGGGTGATTAAATAAGTGTGTGGATAGAGCGTGAGTGATTCGATGATGGCCTGAGTAGTGGGTGGGTGATTGGATGAGTGGCTCGGTGACTGTAAAAGTACCTCCATTGCTGTTAGATACATAGCAGTTGTTATTATATCTGTGACTCATTTTTTAAGTCCCTCTGTTGCTGTCAAACTATGTCTTTTAGTGTATCTATTCTTTTCTACTGAGCTATGTGTAGTGTAGTCTAGATATCACACTTGATATATAATTGGATACACGGCTCTCTAGGAGCATACATTGCCCTGTTACTTAGCTTGCATATGCATCAGTATAGGCCTGACTACGATGGCGGACGGACTTCTGTCCATCCGCCATCGTCCCGGGATGGGGACCGCCTGCTTATAAGGTGGCGGTCCCACACATGGAATTACAATGCGCCTGCCACCACGGCGGCCAAAAGTGCCATGTTTTCCACTGCGGCGGGTGCTGCTGGCTGCAGCACCCGCCGCAATGGAAAAATGCAAGTTGCATTCCCTGCATCAGGTGGCAGGCACCACGCGGTGCCTGCCACATGGTGCATGGAAATGTAGGGTGCATCGTAGGTGCCCCCCAAGTGCAAAACCCAACTGCCCCTGCACAAGGGGGGCCCTCTATGGGCCCCCAAAGTCCACAACCCCCAGCCTTTCCATGGCGGGTGACCCGCCATGAAAAGGCTGGCTGGGAGTCACCGACACTATTTTGGGGATGGGAAGGCTTCCGCCGCACTGGCGGGCTCAAGGTGCCTGTCGAATGTGTGGCGGTTGGATTTTCCGACCGTTATGGACCCGCCGGCCATTATAACATGGCGGGTGGGAAATGGCCTCACAATGGCGGTTTCTAAAACTGAAAACAACAATTCTCACTTTTTCAAAGCACAAAACCTTTTCTTAATGACATACCTACATCATTTCTCAAATATGTTTTGTGTGTTTAAAACATATATTCAAACACAAGGAGATGATGGACGGAGCGCTGAAACTTTTCAAACACTCACCCCCAGTCACAGATCTGGGTTGAATCCATCATCGTTCTTTAGCTCACTTCGCCACCCCAGTTCAGACACAGCTCTATGCAAATCAGTCTTGACCCTGTGCCTCATGGGAACAGTCCAGCCCGAACTGCCAAGCCATGTCTTCCCTGAACAGGAAGCAAGCATCCTGGGACCGGTTTCGGGCTAACAGCCCTCATCAGCCAGGCTAGCTTGAATTCAGTGGCAAAGTGAGCAAAGGACCCACGTCTGGGCATACCCTGCCAACTTAGGGCGAACAAAGCAAACACAAGGAGATGATGGACGGAGCGCTGAAACTTTTCAGACACTCACCCCCAGTCACAGATCTGGGTTGAATCCATCATCGTTCTTTAGCTTACTTCGCCACCCCAGTTCAGACACAGCTATATGCAAATCAGTCTTGACCCTGTGCCTCATGGGAACAGTCCAGCCCGAACTGCCAAGCCATGTCTTCCCTGGACTGGAAGCAAGCATCGTGGGACCGGTTTCGGGCTTACAGCCCTCATCAGCCAGGCTAGCTTGAATCCAGTGGCAAAGTGAGCAAGGGACCCACGTCTGGGCATACCCTGCCAACTTAGGGCAAACAAAGCAAACCCAAGGAGATGATGGACGGAGCGCTGAAACTTTTCAGACACTCACCCCCAGTCACAGATCTGGGTTGAATCCATCATTGTTCTTTAGCTCACTTCGCCACCCCAGTTCAGACACAGCTATATGCAAATCAGTCTTGATCCTGTGCCTCATGGGAACAGTCCAGCCCGAACTGCCAAGCCATGTCTTCCCTGGACCGGAAGCAAGCATCCTGGGACCTGTTTCAGGCTAACAGCCCTCATCCGCCAGGCTAGCTTGAATCCAGTGGCAAAGTGAGCAAGGGACCCATGTCTGGGCATACCCTGCCAACTTAGGGCGAACAAAGCAAACACAAGGAGATGATGGACGGAGCGCTGAAACTTTTCAGACACTCACCCCCAGTCACAGATCTGGGTTGAATCCATCATCGTTCTTTAGCTCACTTCGCCACCCCAGTTCAGACACAGCTATATGCAGATCGGTCTTGACCCTGTGCCTCATGGGAACAGTCTAGCCCGAACTGCCAAGCCATGTCTTCCCTGGACCGGAAGCAAGCATCCTGGGACCGGTTTCGGGCTAACAGCGCTCATCAGCCAGGCTAGCTTGAATCCAGTGGCAAAGTGAGCAAGGGACCCACGTCTGGGCATACCCTGCCAACTTAGGGCGAACAAAGCAAACACAAGGAGATGATGGACGGAGCGCTGAAACTTTTCAGACACTCACCCCCAGTCACAGATCTGGGTTGAATCCATCATCGTTCTTTAGCTCACTTCGCCATCCCAGTTCAGACACAGCTATATGCAAATCAGTCTTGACCCTGTGCCTCATGGGAACAGTCCAGCCCGAACTGCCAAGCCATGTCTTCCCTGGACCGGAAGCAAGCATCCTGGGACCGGTTTCGGGCTAACAGCCCTCATCAGCCAGGCTAGCTTGAATCCAGTGGCAAAGTGAGCAAGGGACCCACGTCTTGGCATACCCTGCCAACTTAGGGCGAACAAAGCAAACACAAGGAGATGATGGACGGAACGCTGAAACTTTTCAGACACTCACCCCCAGTCACAGATCTGGGTTGAATCCATCATCGTTATTTAGCTCACTTCGCCACCCCAGTTCAGACACAGCTATATGCAAATCAGTCTTGACCCTGTGCCTCATGGGAACAGTCCAGCCCGAACTGCCAAGCCATGTCTTCCCTGGACCGGAAGCAATCATCCTGGGACCGGTTTCGGGCTAACAGCCCTCATCAGCCAGGCTAGCTTGAATCCAGTGGCAAAGTGAGCAAGGGACCCACGTCTGGGCATACCCTGCCAACTTAGGGCGAACAAAGCCGACACAATGAGATGATGGACGGAGCGCTGAAACTTTTCAGACACTCACCCCCAGTTACAGATCTGGGTTGAATCCATCATCGTTCTTTAGCTCACTTCGCCACCCCAGGCAGTTGGTGTGTAAGCGGCTGCATGGGTTGGTGAGTAGCTCCATGAGTGTCTAAATGGGTTATTGATTGGTTGTCTGAGTATCTGTAGGGTTGCCCGAGTGTCTGCGTGGGTGGGTGGGGGGTGTGTGACTCTGTGCATAGATGTGTGAGTGGGTGATTCACTGGGTGTATGGGTTCAAGAGTGCATCTGTGAAGGGCTGTATGGGTGGGTGAGTGTGTGTATGGGTGGGTTGGTGAGTGAATGGATGTCTCAGTGGTACATGTGTGAGTAACTACATATGTGAAAGGCAGTATATGTGAGTGTTGGAGTATTTAAATGCCTATATGTGAGAGTGAGTGATTGTGAGAGTGACTCTATGAATGAGTGTGTGCTTGTATCAGTGATTGTATAAGAGAGTAAGTATGTGTTAGCATCTGTATGAATAAGGGAGGTGGTGTGTGTATAACTGTATAGGTGCGTAAATTGGAGTGTGATTGATTCTTTGCATGACTGACTAGGTGTGTGAGTAACTCAATGGATGAGTGGCGGTGTGTGAGTGTCTGTATAGGTGTATGAATGCATATGATAGTGCTGTATTGATGAGTGACTGCATGTATGAGTGACTGTATGAGTGAATGAGTGAATGTGTGTGTAGACCTAGGAGTCAGTGAGTGGGTATGTAGTAACTGGTATTGGTGTGTCTATGGTTTCAAAAACAGTAGTCTGTATTTTACAGTGGGTATAACAAAGGTTATATTAGGGTGTGAGGAGGTACATCAGATTATCAAGTGGATGATGTCATCCGTGATGTCATCAGTGATGTCATTTGAAATGTCATCAGTGATGCCATCAGTGATGTCACTGACCATGTCATGAATGATGTAATATGTGACGTCATCAGCAGTGCATTGCGGGGGCGTGAGTTATAGTTACCTCAACTAACTATAACAGCCAAATTTCTCCGGTTTTGTACGGGTGAAATGTCCAACTAACTATGAGGTCCCTGAAACCTGTGGTTTTTTCAGTGAATTTCTAAGGTTTTTTAAATGCTAATTTCTAACTATAACGTCCCTGAAACCTGAGGTTTTTTCAGTGAATTTCTAAGGTTTTTTAAATGCTAATTTCTGGCTATGCCTACATAGGTAGGACATATGCAGAAAGACGAATAAAGGTGCAGAAAGAAGCAAGAGATATGCAGAAAGAACCAACAGAGGTGCAGAAAGAGGCCTTGTTGCAAAGTCATCCTGTGCCTCCAACTTTTTGCTGACTGGTACTGGTGGTAACTTACTCTGATTAACCAGGACCGGAGCCAGTGCTATGCTAAAAGACACTTAAAATACAGTGAAAACACCTACATGCACTAGGGTACACTATGGGTTGGGGTACCCCAGTGATTGGCATGACCTCCCCTGTAAGGTCCTTGTACATAATAGGGCAGGGAGATTAAAACTACCTCTAAGAGGTGCAGAAAGAAGCAAGAACAGTGCAGAAAGAACCAACAGAGGTGCAGAAAGAGGCAAGAGGGGTACAGAAAGAGGAAAGAAAAGTACAGACAGAAGCAAAAGAGATGCAGAAAGAGGCAAGAGAACTGCAGCAAACGGCAAGAGAGGTGCAGGAAGAGACAGGAGAGATGCACAAAGAGGCAAAAGGGATACAGAAAGAAGAAAGAGGGGTGCAGAAAGAAGCAAGAGAAGTGCAGAAGGAAGCAACAGAAGTGCTTAAAGAGTCAAGAGGGGTGAAGAAAGAGGCAAGAGAAGTGCAGAAAGAAGCAACAGAGGTGCTGAAAGAGGCAAGAGAGGTACAGAAATAGGCAAGAAAGGTACAGAAAGAGGGAACAGGGGTGCAGAAAGAGGCAAGAGAAGTGCAGAAAGAAGCAAGAGAGGTGGAGAAATAGGGAAGAGGGGTGCAGAAAGAGGCATGAGGGATGCAGAAATTTGCAAAAGAGGTGCAGAAAGAAGCAAGAACAGTGCAGAAAGATCTACCAGAGGTGCAAGAAGAGCCAAGAGGGGTGCAGAAAGAGGTAGGAGAGATGCACAAATTGGCAAGAGAGGTACAGAATGAGGCAGGAAAGGTGCAGAAAGAGGGAACAAGGGTGCAAAAAGAGGGAAGAGAGGTGCAGGAAGAGGGAAGAGGGGTGCAGAAAGAGGGAAGAGGGGTGCAGAAAGAAGCAAGTGAGGTGCAGAAAGAGGCAACAGAGGTGCAGAAAGATGCAAAAGAAGTGCAGAAAGAGGCAAGAGAATTGCTGAAAGAAGCAACAGAGGTGTAGTAAGAAGCAAGAGAAGTGCAGAAAGAGGCAGGTGAGGTGCAGAAAGAGGCAAGAGCAGTGCAGAAAGAACCAACAGAGGTGCAAAAAAAGGAAACAGACGGGTGCAGAAAGGGGTAGGAGAGGTGCACAAAGAGGCAAGAAAGGTACAGAAAGAGGCAAGAGGGGTACAGAAAGAAGGAAGAGAAGAGGAGAAAGAGGCAAGAGAATTGCTGAAAGAAGCAACAGAGATATAGAAAGAAGCAAGAGAAGTGCAGAAAGAGGCAAGTAAGGTGCAGAAAGAAGCAAGAGCAGTGCAGAAAGAACCAACAGATGTGCAAAAAGAGGCAAGAGGGGTGCAGAAAAAAGGTAGGAGAGGTGCACAAAGAGGCAAGACAAGTACAGAAAGAGGAAGAAGGGGTGCAGAAAGAAGGAAGAGAAATGCAGAAAGAAGCAACAGGTGCTGAAAGAGGTGCGAAGGGTGCAGAACGAGCAAGAGAAGTGCAGAAAGAAGCAACAGAGGTACAGAAAGAGGCAAGAGGGGTGCAGAAACAGGCAGGAAAGATGCAGAAAGTGGGAACAGGGGTGCAGAAAGACGCAAGAGAGGTGCAGAAAGAGACAACAGGGGTGCAAAAATAGGCAAGAGGGGTGCAGAAAGAAGCAAGTGAGGTGCAGAAAGAGGCACCAGAGGTGCAGAAAGATGCAAGAGAGGTGCAGAAACAAGCAAGAGAAGTGCAGAAAGAGGCAAGAGAATTTGCTGAAAGAAGCATCAGAGTTGTAGAAAGAAGCAAGAGCAGTGCAGAAAGAACCAACAGAGGTGCAAAAAGAGGCAAAAGGGGTGCAGAAAGAGCTAGGAGAGGTGCACAAAGAGGCAAGAAAGGTACAGAAAGAGGCAGGAGGGGTACAGAAAGAAGGAAGAGAAGTGGAGAAAGAGGCAAGAGAATTGCTGAAAGAAGCAACAGAGGTATAGAAAGAAGCAAGACAAGTACAGAAAGAGGCAGAAGGGGTGCAGAAAGAAGGAAGAGAAGTGCAGAAAGAAGCACTAGGTGCTGAAAGAGGCACAATGGGTGGAGAAAGATCAAGAGAAGTTCAGAAAGAAGCAGCAGAGGTACAGAAAGAGGCAAGAGAGGTGCAGAAACAGGCAGGAAAGGTGCAGAAAGAGAGAACGGGTGCAAAAAGACGCAAGAGAGGTGCAGAAAGAGAAAAAAGGGGTGCAAAAATAGGCAAGAGGGGTGCAGAAAGAAGCAAGTGAGTTGCAGAAAGAGGCAACAGAGGTGGGGAAAGACGCAAGAGAGGTGCAGAAACAAGCAAGAGAAGTGCAGAAACAAGCAAGAGAAGTGCAGAAAGAGGCAAGAGAATTGCTGAAAGAAGCAACAGAGGTGTAGAAAGAAGCAAGAGCAGTGCAGAAAGAGGCAAGTGAGGTGCAGAAAGAGGCAAAAGAGGTGCAGAAAGTGACAAGAGGGATGCAAAAAAGGGAAGAAGGGTACAGAAAGAAGCAAGAGAGGTGCAGAAAGAAGCAAGAGAAGTGCAGAAAGAAGCAAGAGAGGGGCAGAAAGAGGGAAGGCGAGTGCAGAAGGAGGCAAGAGAACTGCAGAAAGAGGCAAGAGAGTTGCAGAAACAGGCAAAGGGGTGCAGAAACAACCAACAGGTGCAAAAAGAGGCAAGAGGTGTGCAGAAAGAGGTAGGAAAGATGCGCAAATTGGCAAGAGAGGTACATAAAGAGGGAAGAGGGGTACAGAAAGAAGAGAGTGAGGTTCAGAAACAGGCAAGAGAGGTGCAGAAAGAGGCAATAGAAGTGCAGAAAGTGGTAAGTGAGGTGCAGGAGGCAAGAGAACTGCAGAAAGAGGCAAGAGAGTTGCAGAAACAAGCAAAAGGGGTGCAGAAACAACTAACAGGTGCAAAAAGAGGCAAGAGAGGTGCAGAAAGAGGTAGGAAAGATGCACAAATTGGCAAGAGAGGTACATAAAGAGGCAGGAGGGGTGCAAAAAGAAGGAAGAGAAGTGCAGAAAGAGGGAACTGAGGTGCTGAAAATGCGGCGAAGGGTGTAGAAAGAGGCAAGAGAAGTGAAGAAAGAAGCAACAGAGGTACAGAAAGAAGCAAGAGAGGTGCAGAAAAGGTGCAGAAAGAGGGAACAAAGGTGCAAAAAGAGGCAAGAGAGGTGCAGAAAGAGGGAAGAGGGGTGCAGAACGAGGCAAGAGGGGTGCAGAAAGAAGCAAGAGGGGTGCAGAAAGAAGCAAGTGAGGTGCAGAAAGAGGCAACAGAGGTGCAGAAAGACGAAAGAGAAGTGCAGAAAGAGGCAAGAGAATTGCTGAAAGAAGCAACAGAGGTGTAGAAAGAAGCAAGAGCAGTGCAGAAAAAGGCAAGTGAGGTGCTGAAAGAAGCAAGAGCAGTGCGGAAAGAACCATCAGAGGTGCAAAAAGAGGCAAGAGGTGTACACAAAGAGGTAGGAGAGGTGCACAAAGAGACAAGAAAGGTACAAAAAGAGGCAGGAGGGGTACAGAAAGAAGGAAGAGAAGTGGAGAAAGAGGCAAGAGAATTGCTGAAAGAAGCAACAGAGGTATAGAAAGAAGCAAGAGAAGTGCAGAAAGAGGCAAGTAAGGTGCAGAAAGAAGCAAGAGGGGTGCAGAAAGAACCAACAGAGGTGCAAAAAGAGGCAAGAGGGGTGCAGAAAAAGGTAGAAGAGGTGCACAAAGAGGCAAGACAAGTACAGAAAGAGGCAGGAGGGGTGCAGAAAAAAGGAAGAGAGGTGCAGAAAGAAGCAACCGGTGCTGAAAGAGGCGCGATGGGTGCAGAAACGGCAAGAGAAGTGCAGAAAGAAGCAACAGAGGTATAGAAAGACGCAAGAGTGGTGCAGAAAGAGTAAAAGGGGTGCAAAAATAGGCAAGAGGGGTGCAGAAAGAAGCAAGTGAGGTGCAGAAAGAGGCAACAGAGGTGCAGAAAGATGCAAGAGAGGTGCAGAAACAAGCAAGAGAAGTGCAGAAACAAGCAAGAGAAGTGCAGAAAGAGGCAAGAGAATTGCTGAAAGAAGCAACAGAGGTGTATAAAGAAGCAAGAGAAGTGCAGAAAGAGGCAAGTGAGGTGCGTAAAGAGGCAAGAGAGGTGCAGAAAATGACAAGAGAGCCCCGGGCCTGGGGGGTTGGGGTCCCCAGGGCCATCAAGGGCTCCAGGAGGGGGGCAGCGCGGCCCCTCTCCCAACGTGACGATAGCGCCCGGGGAGGTGGTGGTCCCCAGGGCCCGGGGGTCTGCAACAGACCCCCATATTTAAGTAAACAGTGCCCCGGGGAGGTGGTGGTCCCCGGTGCAGTCTGGGGGCTCGAGCCCCCCACACTAATTGTTTATGAAAGCCCCATGGAGGTGGCGGTCCCTGGAGCTACGGGGGGCCCGCAAGGCCCCCACCCTTATTTGAATAAAAGCCCCGGGGAGGTGGCGGTCCCCGGGGCTTGGGGGGACCCGCGAGGCCCCCCCACCCATATTTGAATAAAGTCCTGGGGAGGTGGCGGTCCCTGGGGCTTGGGGAGCCCGCAAGGCTCCCCGCCTATGTTTAAATTATGGCCTGGGGAGGTGGCGGTCCCTGGGGCTGCGGGGGAGCTGCATGGCCCCCGCACATTATGGATAAAGCCCCTAGGAGGTGGCGGTCCCTGGGGCTGCGGGAGCCCCCGCGGGCCCCCGCTATATAATTACACAATGCCCCCGGGACCTGGCCCATCCGGGGGCTTAAGAATAATGAAGCGTGGTAGCCCCCGCATTGTTTTTAAAAAAAATCTTTACGGCCGGATCCGCGCACCCAGCACGAATTCTGGCGATTTAAAAAAAATATATATATCTTTTTTTGGCCCTGGGGGTTACCGAGTCACAAGATGGCTGCCAACACTTCCTGGTTTGGACTGTTGGCAGCCAATCAAAATGAAGCTCGTGCTCGGGAGGATTCGCGACTCCTCCTCAGTGCTCAGATATCGATATTTTTATTTTTTGAATGTCTCAGGAACTACTGAACGGATTTACACCATTTAAAAAAAAAGTTGCTTTCTGAGCCAAGAGCAGCTACCTTTTTGCCATATTTGGTGTAATTCCATTCTGCAGTTCGAGCTGTAGCCTGTTCCAAAATTCCTATGGAAATTAACAAGGGGAAAACGCGTTTTAGGACCCCCTTTTTTCTCGGCTCCCGCTATATATATCAGTACTTGCCTATATCTTTTGCACCATTTGATGAATCTTCACTAAATATTCCCAAAAAAGTACCCCGGTGACTCCAGTTGTGCATGGAATGTTTTGGGGTGATCTGTGAAACGGGGTCCGAGAAAAGGGGGGGGTAAAAAAAAATGCGTTTCCCATGTTAATTCCCTTAGGAATTTTAGACATGCCTACAGCCCGAATCACTGGACAGAATGACACCAAATTTGGCAGAAAGGTAGCACTTGGTCCAGAAAGTGCCCATATTGTTATTTTGGTGTAAATGTTTTCACTAGTTTCCGAGATATTAAAAGAAAACCAAATTTGTATATGTAGGGATCGTGCTAATATCCTATTGGCTGTCAACACTTCAACCAGGAAGTGTTAGCAGCCATCTTGGGACTCAGCTTCATACGAGTCCAAGAAAAAACGTAAAAAAATAAATAAAAAGAAAATGGTGCAAGGTCCCAGAGTGGCCCCGCCAGGGCAAAAAAGCACATAAAAAAAAAATCTGCAGTTAAAAAAATAAATAGTGCCATCTCCCAAGCTTGGTTTCAAAGAAAGCCCCGGGGTGGGCCAGGTCCTGGAGGCATACTAATATATATGAAATAAAAGGAGGGGGCGCGCGGGGCCCCACTCCTAGAGCTCTTGAGAGCCCCGGGGACCACCACTATTTTGGAGGGGGGCCGTGCCGACCCATCCTCCATGGGCTCAAAATAACCCCTTGGACCACCACCCTCCTGGGGCTTTAGTTAACTGATGGAGGGGGTCGAGCGGACCCTTCTGGGGCTGTTTGAAGCCCCAGGGACCACCACCTCCCTGGGGTTAAAATAAAATGAGTGTGAGGAGCCACGTGGAGCGCCCTAGGGACCACCACCTCGCCAGAGCCAGATAACTTTAAAAACAGGGAGGGTGGCCGTGTGGCACAGAGGGGAGCCATGCGGCACCCCTCCTGGGCCATATACAGCTCCGGGGATTACCACCTCCCCGGGGCTGGCCCGTGCTGGACAAAGAAGGGGGACCACCACCCCCCAGGGCCAGCTCCTGCTATCTGCCAATGTGCCTACCCTCCGGAAATAGCTGTTTGGTTTTGCTTGGTAGGAGCTGACAGCTTTCACCAAGCAAAAGCACATACTCCGCTTCCAGCAAGCGGGAGCTGTCAAAGTGCTCCAGCTTGCTGGAAGCAAAGTTTTCATCTCTTTCCCTGCCTGCAGCCATGTGGGCAGGGAAAAAGATTAAACTATTGCTCTCGCAAGCAGGGAGCTGCATTTCCGGCAGCTCCCTGTGTGCAAGAACAATGCCGGCTCCTGCAGAAGCTGACCTGTACTTCCGGGGCCTTGAGGCTTCCCCCGTGGTCCCATAGCACACTGGATGCCCTGGCCCCGGGGGATGAGGCCACTGGGGCCGAAATTGGGTTGGGGATGGGGGCCGTGTGGCCCCTCTGCCCATTGAGTTTTGTCTAGGCCCTGGAGGATGAGGTCCCCATGGCCAAAATCAGGCCTGGCGAGGGGGCCGAGCATCCCCTCTGCCCGTTTCCTTTATAAGTATACAAATTCCTTTTCCCACATTGATGGAGAGCACTTTTCCAGCCAATTTTGGTGATGTGTTATTGATTTAGAGAAATACAAGTACATCTCCACCAAACAAAGAAGCACTTACTTCATTTAGTTAAGAGGAAGCACCCCTGTTTAGTGGAGTTTCACCTCGTTGTAGTCTCATCGACTTCTCTTGACAAGGATTCGCGTTATAACAGATTTGTGGATAAAGACACTTGAGGAACAATCACATTGCTGAAATTACATGCCCACAAGGTCACTTGAAACATTACCTTGTGGTCCTTTACAGAGCTGTAGTGCAAAATATGCATGAGACATTTACCCAACGAGGTAGACTTACTAATTAACCTGATGAAAGTACTCCAGTTTGGTAGACTTCTTCGGCAAAACTGGGGACTCTTCTTGGAAAAAAATAGTTTCCGTTCAGGTCCTGGTGCGCATGTCACAGAAAATAAACCTCAACGGGAAGCACTTACAAATATAAACATAGCAAGTGCCCCAGTGGAAGCTCCACTTCAGTAAAGCACAAACGATACTAACTTCTTGGGCTTGCCGAAAGCAAAACATGTGTGTTTCCTTGTATTTTACGATGAAAAATTGTCTGAAATTCTTAATGGCGATGAGTACATTGTTGATTTATTGTAGCGCAATCTGATCTGGGGTGACTGTGATAAGTGATTTCTTACTCATCACCTGCTGGGCGGAGCAGAGTCTGTGATTCTCCCGTTTAAATACCCTAAATATGCAAATGCCCAAAATGTATAGCACCACTCACACACTCACTCACACACATACACAGGCACTCAAACACCCACTCACAGACCCACATAGGCACTCACAGACCCACTCACAGAGCCAAACAGGCACTCACACACCCACTTAGACACTCACACAGGTACTCACAGACCCACACAGGCACTCAGACACCCACTCACAGATCCACACAGGCACTCACAGACCCACTCACAGAGCCCCCCAGGGTACTCAGGCACCCAACTAGACACTCACACAGGCACTCACACACCCACTCACAGACCAGCAAAGGCACTCACAGACCTACTCATAGACCCACATAGGCACTCACAGACCCACTCACAGAGCCAAGCAGGCACTCACACACCCACTCAGACACTCACACAGGTACTCACAGACCTGCACAGACACCCACTTACAGATCCACACAAGCACTCACAGACCCACTCACAGAGCCCCCAGGTACTCAGACACCCAACCAGACACTCACACAGGCACTCACACACCCCCTTACAGACCCACACAGGCACTCACATATCCACTCAGACACTCTCACAGGCACTCACAGACCCACACAGGCACTCACAGACCCACAGAGGTGCTCACAGACCCACACAGGTCTCACAGACCCATTCACAAACACACACAGCCAATTATACACCCACTCACACACTCTAACAGGTACTCACATACCCACTCACAACCCACTCAGACACACACACCCACACACACACATTCACAGACCCACACATCCACTCAAACACCCACTCTAAAAGGTGACAGGTTACATTTAGGAATACATTTTTATTTTAAACGTAGCAATTCACTGACAAAACTGCGTTTTGAGGGATGTTATAGTTAGGAAATAGAATTTAAAAAACTGTAGAAGTTCACTGAAAAAGCGAACGGTTACAGGGATGTTATTGTTTGGAAATAGAATTTCAAAAACCAAAGTCATAAATGTCTTTATAATCGTCAACTTGTAATGCACCAAGTCGACGATTATAAATAAAAAACATCAGAACTCGACTATTATAAGGTTATTATTACCGTCAAGTTGTGACGTCACAATGCCTGCTACCAGAGCCAGCACCCGAGGTTAGAGGCAGGTCAGGTCATGGAGCATAATTGAAGTAGCTGTTCAAAGAAATAAATTGAGTGTTTCTTTTCTTTCTTCTGCTCTATTTTAATAGCTTACAGTGACAAGCAGAGAGAATTTGTTTATTTTTGCACTCCTTAGATAGAGGAGAGCTGGAATCTTTCTGCATGATTCTACACGTTTCCAACCTACTGCAGCTGTTTTTTTTTAACTGACTTTTATTGAACTGTTTTTAATATCTGTTTGCAACAAATATCTAACAAGTTGTTGATGTGTTTAATTTTGCGCTAGAGGTTTTATTTTTATTCTTCATGTTTGCAAACATGCTCGCTTTTTCATATGAAAGAACTACGCACCAAGGTTTTAAGTGGTTTGTGAGAAAAGTGATGATGTGTCCATGTATTCTATGGGATAAATTACCTCCTGGCATATATGATAAGGATATTGCAAGTCACCTTGGAACTATGATTATGGAACTCCTCGGTGACATGTAATATCCTTACAATGTACGGCAAAGGGTACAATATCCTATGTGTATATATATATATATATATATATATATATATATAAAAGCAAAAATGGAAACAGCAAAACCATCCAAACACTATAGAGTGTATGTAACGCACCTCCCTCAATATAAGGGACAATAAACCTTATTTTTAAAACCTCCTATAGTTAAACTAACATTTGAGCCTTATGCTCACGCGGTGTGCAACCCCACTGCCCCTGCCGTTTCCAAGGAGTGATCAAAACGACCAACACAAACTTTTATCAACTGTAGGTTGCACCACCCAATCCAAATATCCAAAGTAAAAAAAATAATTTTGAAATGTCCATCCAATGTTAGAAATGTTCAGTTTTCTTTATTCTTCTTTTTTTATTTGAAACAAAGCACCAAGCAGCCAACGCGTTTCGTTCTTTTAGATAAGAACTTCATCAGGGCGATTGAACTGTTATCATTTCTTTCGTTCGAACGATCGAATCTATACACATCCTGCTGCTCGAGACGCCGCGTTTTTGGCACAACAGCCATTGTATTCAATTTATGTTCGAGAAAAGAAAGGTGACGTCGTGTGTGGAGTTCTTAGTTGAGCTAGCCTGGCGATTCCTTTTTCCGTTCAGAAAGAAATGATAACAGTTCAATCGCCCTGACGAAGTTCTTGTCTAAAAGAACGAAACGCGTTGGCTGCTTGGTTCTTTGTTTCAAATAAAAAAAGAAGAATAAAGAAAACTGAACATTTCTAACATTGGATGGACATTTCAAAATTATTTTTTTTACTTTGGATATTTGGATTGGGTGGTGCAACCTACAGTTGATAAAAAAAAATATATATATATATATATATATATATATATATATATATATATAATGTTATAAAGATAGAATAAAATATTTTATATTTTATAAAACACTGAAATACCATAACAAGTGTATGTCTTTTAATTCAAAAATCTTGTTTTTATTTTTTGTGAATATAATGCAGCAACTATATTACTTTTTTTTGTCTTTCATACACTGAAATGCCTAACTGTGTTTATATGTATTTAAGGTGTAGATGTTATTTTCATAGCTGTGTGCCATGTTTTTCTCAATAAATGCATAGTATTCATTATTAAGGCTCCCAGTTTTATGTTATTTATTTTCTTGACATTTCCATTTGTATTTATCCATATTTGTTGTTTGCTAATTTTATCTGATTTAACCATATTTAATTTTTGTTTAATGTTTGGTTTGTATAAGCTTTATTTCGATAGCTAGTGTCATAAAAGCTATAAAAGACATTTTATAGAAGAAATATAAGATAAGCATGTAATACAAAAACATGGTAAAAGTATTATAAACAGGCAATCCATAGAGATACACTATTGCATCCTCTATAAGAGGTGCAGTAACCGAGATCAACTGTTTAATGTACAAAATATAAAGCTACAATGGGTATATTTCCGCATTTTTTGAACGAATACATGTATACTCATGTTTGAATGTCCCACTGGTTTTAGCCATTTATACTATAAGTAAATCACCTGAAAATCTCTGCATTCTGGAACAGCTTATGCAACTGTACATCTCCTGTTATTTAAACTTCAGTAGGAAATCTTTTTTCTTTTTTTAACCCCTTCTACATGGCAATCTGCACAGGTACTGACCTCTCACCCATGATTAACAGTAGCGGGAATCAATCATATTTTCCATGTTTAAAAATAAATACAGACAGGAAAATAGATTGCTGTCTGTCTGTATTTATTTGTAAAAACAGAAAACCAGAGCCTTACAAATATGTCTTCTTTGGATGAGTCTCACTACTGTCAGTCACGAGAGCAAGGTCAGTAGATTTCGAGGTTGACAGGTAGGGAAGTTAAAAAAATTAAAACATTCCTAATGAAGCTTAAATATGTGCAGATATGTAGCTGTTCACAATGTTTTAGAATGCAAATGTTATTAGGTGAATGTTGGGCATTCAAATGTGAGCATATATTTAGCAGTTAAATACATGTGGAAATATACCCACTGCAGATTTATTTATACAATAAACATAAAACAAAACTTAATAAATACACAAGAAAATTGCAACAAATGAAGATTGATAAATACAGACGGAATTGTCAAAAAAAAATATCATAAAACCGGAGCCCTACAGATTTTCCATATTGTTTTGTATTTACAAACAAATAGAGACAAAAAAACAGATCTTTTCTGTCTATATTCATCTGTTAAAATTCAGTAAAAAATGAAAACTGGGAGTTCTACTTGTAATATAACTATTAAAGCGACTAATTCTGAATCAAAGGGGGAAGTCAGATTAACTGTTCTAACGTCAACCGAACATATTTAAAAATGCATGTTGTTGGTGGTTCAGATTTACTATTCTGATAACAAGCTAACATTTGGAAAAATGCATATTGTTGCTGGGTAGGGGCAGTTTTACTATTCTAACACCAATCCAGCTAACATTGGGGAAAATGAACATTAATGGGGTGGGAGCATATTTACTGTTATAATGCCAATCGAGCTAACATTGGAGAAAAAGAGTATAACTCCAGTCCAACCATCATTGAGGAAAAAACATGTAGTTGGCGGGGGGGGGCGTTGGATTTACTATTCTGTTTCCAATCCAACTAACATAATGTAAAATGCATATCATTTGAGCTGGGGGGCCAAATTTACTATCCTAACCCTAATCTAACTAACATTAGGGAAATCTATTCAACCACCAGTCCAAACAAACAGCATGGAAACTGCATGTTATTTGGGGTATTATTTACTATTTTAACTACAGTCCAACTAACTGCATTAGAAAAGGGAAAGATTTGGTAGATCAAATTCACTATTCTAACTCAAATTCCACTAATGTTGGGGAAAATACATATATTTGTTGGTAGCAGATTATTTTTCTAACTCCAATCTAGCAAACAATGGGGAAACTACATATAGGGTCTGATTACGATGTCGTTTTCGGAAACTGTACCAAACGAATCAGTCTCGGAATCGTTTCCAAACAAATCGGGTCCTACGAGTCCGAACGACTGATTACGATGCTTCCCAACATCGTTCGGTCAGACTCGCATTGAGTTCAAAGGGAGAGTGAGTTCCGAACGAAAACACAGGCTCCCATTGAAAAAATGGGTGGTTGAGGAAAACCTTGCACCCTGTGGCGGTGTAGTGTAGTTCCTATTTCCCTAATAGGCTCTGCGCATTGAAATAATATAACCTATAGGTTTGACATAGGACTAAGGTCGATATGTCCCTATCGAGTATATTAAACTTAATTACTTGTGCCAGCTAGCTCAGAGGCCACTAGAAACTCCTTGAGAACAAGAAGGGAGTAGTTTCTGGCAACCGAAAAACATGACTACTTTGTTTCCCTTTAGAATCGGAACACATCTCAGAATCGTGGAAACAATAGATAACAGTTTCACTCATTCAATCGTGCATGCGTAGTTTCTACAGAGTTACACAGAAAGGAAAGACGGGCGTTTCAATAAAAAGGTTTTATTGAACAGTCTTGTTTCTCGTGTAAGAGATATGTGCTGTTATGATCACAAGACAGTATGCAAGATAAATAATGTACAGCGTAAGCAGTAGAAATAAATAATACTGCGCTAGCATTATCTTTTAGCATATATTCACGTACATAAATTACATGAGCTAAGAATGCGAGTACTCATACGATGCGTCTCTAAGCTAGTTCTACCGCAATGTACCTAACCTAGTCTAGGTGTAGGGAAAGGTAGAAGTAGGTGGAGTATTCTCTAGTATGGTAGACTAAGAGTATGTTAAGTCTAGTATGCCAAGAGTCCCTCTAGGTTCTAGTCAGCTCCATACCTTGAGAAGGAGAGAGGTGGGAATCTCCTGCCGGATCTGGAACTCTAACACCCCGCAAAGGGAGTCAGAACACTGGAAGCTGGATTTGTCTGCGTGCAGGAATGACAGCGTCTTCTCAGTGCGTCAGGCCGGGATACGGGCTCCTC
The DNA here is from genome assembly GCA_963921515.1 of Calotriton arnoldi. Taxonomy (NCBI): domain Eukaryota; kingdom Metazoa; phylum Chordata; class Amphibia; order Caudata; family Salamandridae; genus Calotriton; species Calotriton arnoldi. The sequence goes on from CAWUFW010005293.1 coordinate 192,688, forward strand.
TGAAGTCGAGGTCTCCTCTAACTTGCTTGGGCAAGGGAAGGTATATTTATACCTGGTAGGTGTCTTGGAATGTTAGCATTGACGTGAAGTCGGACAGAGGAAGACGTCAGGAATAAACCCTTAATGTAATGTAAATAATTCTTATATAGCGCATACTGTCACCCTACCGGTATCCTGGCGCTGTGACTGACAAAATCAACATTGGAGCCTGTGAGCATCTTACCAAGGAAAACATTATTGGGAGCCATACCCTACCTGGGAAACAGCCAGGTTTTTTGCTGCTTTCTAAATAGGGGCAACGATTGAATTTGCCTAATATCTAAGGGGAGTTCATTCCACAGCCGAGCGGCTGTTACACCGAATGCTCTACCCCCCGACTTCATTTTCTTAATTCTTGGGATGTTCGCTAAGTGTGCATTTGCTGACCGAAGGTCTCTCGCAGGAACATACCATAAAAATTTCCTCTGCAAGGGTTTAGGGCCCATTCCGTGCAATGCTCTGAACACGGTGCACAGGGATTTGAATTGTATCCTCTGGCAGATCGGCAGCCAGTGGAGATCTTTCAAGGCCAAAGAAAGTGAGGAACTACGCTGCCTGTTTAGAGCCAGCTTAGCTGCAATTGACTGAATCCTTTGTAGCTTTTGAAGTAGTGACTTTGAGCCCCCAAGTATAGTGAGTTGCAGTAGTCTAATCTGCTCAGGATTATACACCTCACAATTTGGGGTCTGATGGCAGTTGGTAGTAGCGGCAAAATTCTTCTCAGAGCTCTAAGCAGAGAGAAACATGTACCAACTACTTTGGTAACTTGTGATTCTAGCTGGAGATTATCATCCAGCAAAACTCCCAAGTTACGCACCGTTCTAGCTGGCACTACAGGTTTGTCTGTTGGTGTTATTTGGAGCTCTATGGGAAAAGGCCGGGCAATTCTGGACGTGGAGCAGTATACGATCTCTGTTTTTCCTCCGTTAAATTGTAGGGAGTTATTTCTGAGCCAGTTTGCAGTATTCTGCATACACTCCTGAAATATATCCAGGGTGATTGCCTGGTTCCCTTCTAAAGAAAACACCAATTGCGTGTCATCTGCATAGTTTACAAGATCCACGCCAAAGGATCTAATAATGGAGATGAGAGGGCGCAAGTAGATATTAAACAAAATCGGACTTATCGCCGAACCCTGTGGCACCCCATGACACATGGGGATTTTTGGAGACGTAAAGGGGGGGATTGAGACTGCCTGTTGTCTATCAGTCAGATATGATCGTAGCCATTTCAGTGCCAGGCCTTTCACCCCGATTTTCTCTAGTCTGTCCAGCAGAATGCTGTGGTTCACCGTATCAAATGCGGCTGACATATCCAATAATACCAATATACTCGAGTTACCATTGTCAGCACGCATCCTCAGGTTATCTAGTACTGTCACTAGAGCGGTCTCCGTTCCGTGTCCCGGGCGAAACCCAAATTGGGCCTTGTCTAGCAGATAGTTTTCTTCAAGAAAAAGAGAGAGAGATGTGCTAACTGCCCGCTCCAGTATTTTAACCGGATAAGGGAGGAGGGAGATAGGCCTAAAATTGGCTGGGCAGAGGGTGTCCAGTGTAGGTTTCTTAAGCAGCGGAGTCACCACTGCCTGCTTCCACCCCTCAGGTACTACTCCCTGTTCTAAGGATTGGCAACAAATATGCCATAGCCGTGGGTAAAGGTCAAGTTTGAATTCTTTCCATATCCTCTGCGGGACAGGGTCCAGTGGTGAACCAGAAGAGACACTCAGCGCTAATAAATTAAAAGCTTCTTCTGTGGGTGTTTGAAAGTACCGGAGTACCGCGGGACAGTCATTATCACTGTCTTCGACCTGTGGCTTTGTCACTGATGTATCCGATAATACTTTTTCCGGCTCCGGACTGATATTATTGTTAAGCTTCAGCCCACTAATAATCTTTTTAATCTTCTCATCGAAGTGGGTCGCAAGCTCATCGCATAATGTTTGAGTTGCTCTGATCTTATTACCCACGCACGCCGGGCTGGACAATTCCTTCACTATAGTGAACAGGGTTTTTGTGCTATTCGGTGCATGTAAGATGGTTTGGGCATAGTATTCAGCTTTTGATTTTCCAATCGCTTCCTTGTACAAAATTTGTTGTATTCTCAAGGCTTTTTTATCTATGTCTGCATAGAGTTTCCTCCATTTTCTTTCCGCTTGCTTACAATTTTTCCGCAGTATCTTTAATTCCTCACTATACCAGGGAGCAGACGGTTTCTTCCTGTTTCTTAGTTTTTTACCGGTATTATCTGATCTAGCGTCAAATTTAATTGATCGCAGAAAACTTGATAGTTTTCTTCCACAGGTTTATCAGATTGAAATATATTATGTTCTGACAGCAGCGGCGTCTGTTTACTATTTGAGAGTTTAGCCCAGTCCCTTCCTTGCCGGAAGGTTGATGGATGCGTCAGCTTCCTACTAGCACTAGGTAAAGCTATCAGGAAGTAGATCAGAAAGTGATCAGTCCAACATTGGGGCTGAATATCCACCACCTTTGTGTCCATTTGGTTGCCAAATATTAGGTCTAGTATATGGCCGCCTTGGTGCGTCGATTTATGTACGAGTTGGTGCAGGTGAAGACTCTCACATGCATGCTCCAGGTCTTTTAGGGCGGTGCCAAGATTCCCATTGTCCCATAGGTTAAAATCACCCACTATAATTATCCTAGAGTGTGATAATGCCAAATTAGTAAAGATATCAATCATAGCCTGGTACTGGGGGTTTATCCCTCCGGGAGGCCTATAACACACTATTCCTGACAGCACCTGCCCTTTAGCCTCGTTCAGTGCGAAGCCTAATAATTCTATACCCGCTACATCGTCAATGTGGAGGGGTGTAAAGTTCAGTTTTTCTTTAAAAATTATTCCCACTCCCCACCTCTTCCTTCTAATCTTGGTTTATGAAAATTTTAAACCCTGCTGGGCAGGCTAACCCTAGTTCAATTATCGAGTCGGTTCTTGTCCAAGTCTCCGTCAGAAACAGCACATCCAGATCAGAATCCTCCAATAGAGTAGATACTTCCTGGAAGTGTTTAACTAAGGATCTGGTGTTGAGTAGGCCACATTTTAAACTGCCAACAAAATGATCGATTACTGGGGCCTTAACTCCGCACATAATAGCATTTTGTGTCCCCCCATTATACCTTTTACCTAGATGGAGAAGTTGTTCCCTTGAATAGCACACTCTTCTCCTTTCTGAAGGAAAACCGGCAGCGTAGCTGGCGCTATGCGCGACCGGTGCGCTGACTGGCGCAGATGGGCTTGCCTCTGGTGCGCCATCGGCGCGCGCGCTGTGCGCGCGCGCTGCACGCGCGCTGCGCGCTTGCATCACCCTCGTGATATAGGGGAGGGTATGCAAATCTAGGTGTCTACAACGCTGACCAAGATGGCGTTATCGTGGTGACCCGCTCTTACAGGCAGGGTACACCAGCACACCTTGGCTGGCAGAAAGTGCAGAGTACAGAGAGGTAGGTGTTTAAAAATACAAGCTTTAAAAACACTGAATACAAGTAATCAGAAAAACATCTTTAAAACGGCAAAAGTAAGCAAATCAGCAATTCAGTTCTTTAAAAACCGCCCCTTTATCCCAGATCGCATTTAAAAAGAAACGTTCAGCAAACACGCTTTGCTTTCCCCCGCTACGTTTTCCCTATCACAGCAGCAATTAATATGTCGACTAGCAGTTCTTACAGTCTATTGTGGACTGCGACCTTGCATCACCCTCGTGATATAGGGGAGGGTATGCAAATCTAGGTGTCTAGAACGCTGACCAAGATGGCGTTATCGTGGTGACCCGCTCTTACAGGCAGGGTACACCAGCACACCTTGGCCGGCGGAAAGTGCAGAGTACAGAGAGGTAGGTGTTTAAAAATACAAGCTTTAAAAACACTGAATACAAGTAATCAGAAAAACATCTTTAAAACGGCAAAAGTAAGCAAATCAGCAATTCAGTTCTTTAAAAACCGCCCCTTTATCCCAGATCGCATTTAAAAAGAAACGCTCAGCAAACACAATGTGTAGGTAAGGTATAACGGTTCATACATAATAGATGAGTTCTTGGAGAAATCAATAGTCCTGTGCTAGGGGAACTCCCGAAGCTTAAGGGTCTGGTTTCTAAGAACTCGTTGTGACGTTAGGGTGGACGGATGTCGGTGACCATGCCTGTATTTGGAGTGCACGGTTAATGCCTAAATAAGGACAGGGATTCTATGTCTATATAAGGGCAATGCGAATTGTGCCTATATAAGGACATGTTTCAGGAAAACCTATATACGGACACCTAAAGCGGAATACAACACCCACTCCACTTTCGATTGAACGATAATACTAAATGCTAAACATTTAAATGCTAAACATAAAATTGAGTACCACATGTTACTAAAAACATTTCTAAAAGCATTTTAAAAGAAGCTCAAAACTGCTTTAAATGTACTGTACATTTAAAGCATGGTTTTCATTCTAGGCATATAACGGAAGTAGAATGCAACGTGAATGAAACAGTAATATATACATATGATGAAATGGTCGACAAGTTCTTAAAATCAAAGCCATTGCATATCATGGAAGTAAATGAAATGTTAGACAAGTAAGGTGATAATGTGTCCCTGGAAGTATTCAAAGAAGTCCGTTTATAAGACTAGTTCTACTGTAAGCAGATTGTTCATTTGCCATGTCATTTCAAAAATTTAAAAAGAAAAAGTTCAATTCTGGGAAAAGTTCCAAGTTTGAAAATATGAAGGCCAAATTCCATTGTTGCCCTGGTACACTGTGAGCCGAATCAAAGTCAGTGTATGGGTCTGGCGTAAACATTAGATCATCTATTTCCGTAGCCAAAATATCGTCTACCGAAGTTGGTGACATTTGGAACACCTCGTTCAGAAGGTTAATTGCACAGAAATGAGAAACATCGCCTTCAGCAGAAGATGCAATGTTCGCGTCCGTTGTTACCTGTGTGCCCGTTGATCCATCTCGTACCTCAGCAGCAGCCGAAAGCGTCTGTGGGATCTCAATGAATTCCGCCATCAGGATTGGAAGCCTCTGGGGACAACACACAGCATGGGCCGTTATCAGGTCCAGCAGAGTATCGATATCCGTTGGCATGACTGATGGGAGTGTTAGACAGGTGTCTAGCATGCATTCTTCACCACAAAACAGGCAGCGTAGAACAGGTAAGATGCAATCTTGCCAGATTGGTCTGAATGACAGGAACCACGTTGTATTAAGTTCCCTTAGACGAGGCATGCCCAAAAGCTGTACTATTCGCTCACGGCATTTCCGTTCAAGGAGGGCTCTCTCCACATCGCTCGGAGTGATGTTGGCGAAGAGGCTTGCCATAGCGTAGTAGGAGGAATAGAAACAGAATTCCTGCAACAAGTGCTAGAATGAACGGCACACCACCAAACACCGAATGTGCGAAGTTTGGGATGATTCCGAGGACAGCCTGGAAAGGTGCTAATAGTCCGGAACAGATGGTCTTAAATACATGTACCATTCTGCTTGCATCAGACATGTTAAAGATACGTCCTATCATTTCTACGAAATGTGTAGGGCAGTTTGTACGAATTAAAGCTTGTATCTCAGCCGAAGTCCTTGCAACTTGTAGATCATAGGTTTCTTTGGCCGAGGTCAGAGGCACTGTTTGTTGTATAAGCATGGCTTTCATTCTGCTTAAAGTATCAAATCGTATAAAAGAGACATTCAACGAAGGCCATAGAGGCGACTCCCTGACTGTGTCTATTGGGGCAAACAATACTTGCATACAGCAAGTGACCCTGGAGTTGACCGTTACTAGATATGGGATGCCTGGCAACATGCCACAGCAACTCTGATCATTCAACATGAGGTAACTCCCATTAGAAAGTTGGCCAAACGTTGGATTAATCACAGCAGCTGGTGTACCCTGCTGGTGGCAGGACAAATTTGCCACAGAACCATTACAAGCCCCGTGTAAAGATATGTCCTGACAAATCAGTGAACCGCTTAGTGCACTTTCACAGTGTGTACCGCTCAGAAACACTTCACGATCCCCACTCCAACATCTATAGGTGTAAGGTAAATTCCAGGATGTCTTAATGTATTGTTTACCCAACCTTTCATATTTGCCTGCTTGCATCTGTTTAAGGCAATACAGATACTGGAAAGTAGTCACAGGTAGACTAATTTTGCCATGAATAAGCCATTCTGTAGCTGGTTTTTCTGCCACTGTGAATGGTAAGTTTTCAAGTTTTTCAATGCTCAGTACTGTATACTTTGCTCCCCTTTGTGCCAGTTCGATCTGTTTATCAGTTAGATTGTATTCTGCAAACAGAGCTGTCGTTTTGCTAAAACGCCAAGGCACATAGCCCACACGCAAAGATTACAGCGTCCAGCTTAATAACATAATAGAACGTAACTGAGACTGGCCTTGCTGTAACATGGCTAAATCTTGTTCCAGTATGTTGATAGCAGAGGATACAATACTGTCCAATGAATAAATTCTGGAGGACAAAGTTGTTAACCCATTGTCGACCACAGAGAGAGTTCTCTAAATTAATACGATCAAGTTCACGTATTCGTTCTGCGGCCTCCATCTGCGACACCTTCCATGCTTCATTATAAGCAGCATAAATGCCGGCATATATGAAACGTTTTTGACGCGGTTTTCTCGTCCAAGCAAGAATTCCCTAAGGTCTGCGTCTTCTTTAAGTAAAGATAAGTGTTGTTTCACATCCTTAAGTGTAGATTTTTGCAGCCAATCGAGGCATAATTTTCCTACACTGTATGTTGTTACTTCCCCCGGATGCTGTCTTTGGACGTATCGTGGGTCTGGCCTATGAATAGTAAACCCCTGTGTTTTATTCAGGAATCTCTCTTGACAGTTGTTTGTGTCTGTGGGCCAGATCAACCATTTTCTCCAATCAGGATTTGTTCTGTTGAGTTCTAGTATAGTGTCAACTGTAACCGCTGCCTGTGTATTGTCATCACTTGCAGGTGTTGGTACAGAAGGAGTTTTCATGTCTTTGATCTTGGCTAAACCAAGGCAAGACGTTTGTTGCACAGTGTCACTCAAAAACATTATTTGTTGAGGGACGATACAGGCTCTAAACAAAGCTTCTATCCCCTGCACTTGCCAATCTTTAGTACCCCAAACAGATTTTTGTGTCTATTGTGTCTTTCCAAAAGTCGAAACCCTGTCTAGACAGTTGGGCAATAAATGCTGCAGAGTAAATCTGTTTTGTATTTGTTAACATAATTTTCAGTCCTGTTTTGTTTACATTTTTATAGAAAAATGTTTCTGGATCAGATGTATTGTATCCTGAAAAATATGGAAACTTTTAGCAAATGTTTTTGAACTACCTTTTGGTGGTGTAGGACAATGCTCCCATTGGTTAAACATAAACACATTTCTAGGTGTTGCAGTTTTATGCAAAAAATTATGACCATAGTGGTTATAGCAATACAGCTTTTCATAGTCTGATGAACCCTCTAAATATTCATTATTAGAAAATGCAGCAGATTTTTCTAGGTCAAACATCATGTCATTTACAGTCTCAAAGTCCCAATCATCAGAGTAGGTACTGGATGAAACAAAATCACTTAGTGAGATCTTAAATAAATGTGGAATGTTCAAATGTTCCGTCGGGCCAAAAATATCGAAATCTGTTTTGTCCCACACTATACCATCCGGTATAGGAACGGCTGTGATGTTCACTGCAGACAAGTCTCTTGTTTCACGATGGGATGATTTGTGAGGTCTCAAAAGTAAGTTCACTTCTTTTCTTTCAATGTCCAAATGGATGTATCTCCCATTTATAAGCACGCTCATAGTCATAACCAAAGCTAGCCAAAGCAGGAAGAAAAATATTCCAGAAATAACCCAAAGTTCAATCCACGGTGAAACTAGATAAGTCTTTTTTTAAAAATGTAAAAAGTCTTGTACTTGCTGTTTAAAAGTTTTTGATGCTGGCGACGTCTTGGGCTCACTTGGATCCTCAGAAAACGTATCAAAGTTAATGAAGTAGCCAGAAGCAGTTCTGTCAATTGTTGAAATTGCATCAGGATTTGTAGAAATCGCTGGGACCAGTTGATCACTTGTTACATTGGTGTAGACAGGTGTATTTGGATGAACTGTTACTTGATTTTCAAGAGGGATGAGTTCCATAGCATTGTTGCTCAGTCCTTCATCTGTTACTGCTGAATTCTCAATGGTTATCAGTCTTTCAGTCTGAACCTCTTGGATAGTAGCGAGAGGAGTGTGTCTGCTACTAGGTCGGAGTCCACGAGGCCTACTATTTAGTATTGGCCACATACTGTGGTTTGATGAGGTCGATGGACACAAATCTTTTCTCCTTTTTTCCAGCAAGGGGCGGCAGAAGTACTGTTCTTGTTTCGTGTATGGCTAGGACAGGTACTGGTTTTCTGTAAGAAGGTCCAAATTCCTTCTTGTCCGCAATTTTCTCTCTGACTAGATCCCCAACTTTTGGAATCCAGACAGGCCTTGCTGGGACCGCCGGTTTTTCCCCAGTGGTGGTTGGCTGCAGGAATACATTGCTTTGTTTCGATCTTAGTTCATTTAGGTCCTGTAAAACAGCCAAACGATCTTTGATATCAAAGGGTTTATTTTTCACCACTGTGCCTCTACATTCCAGATCGGGCACCCACATTCTTGTCCCAAATAGGACCTCATATGGAGTGACCCCCCCTAGAGAACTTCTTGGCAGATTATTCAATGAGCGTTGGACCCCACTAAGGTGTTTGACCCACCCATCACCCGAACCTAATACCCTAGCTGTTATAGACTGCTTTATGTCCCGGTTTTTCCTTTCCACAACAGAATTTCCCTCAGGATGAAACGGAGAGGAGTACCGCAATGCAACGCCCAGACTGGCCATGGCGTCTTTGGAAGCCCGAGAGCTAAACGCAGGTCCCTGGTCAGAATGTAGCGTGCCTATTGTGTATGTGCCGATAAAGACTCGCAAATCTTTTATAACAGTTCGAGCGTCAGCCGAGCGCTGAGGCCATATTCATAGGAACCTAGAGCAAGAATCCACTGCGACCATGATATATTTATAGTTTCCGTCCCTTTGCAGGGGACCGCAGTGGTCCAGGTAAACACAAGCTAATGGTTTGTCTGAAATTAACAGGGGTGTCTGCGCAGGACGTTTCACTGTGGAGACTTTCATCTGTTGGCTTATTTCACATTCCAGAACATAGTTCTTGGTCTGTTTCCTAATGCCTGGCCACCAATATCTTTGTTTCAGTAAAGATACTGTTGCGGAAATGCCTGCATGGGCAGAGGCTATCCCTTCGTGTGCTGCTAGGATTAGTCCTAATCTGCGTTCCTTGTTTGGAATTACCCTATCCCCCACTCCAGGGATTCGAGCAAAAGGAACGTTGTTCGCATCAATTACATAAGAGTACTTGAGTGGAAACTTTTTGGTAACGCTGCACCACTGCCTCTGCTCGTAGCATTGACAGCCAACATTATCTCACTGTCTATTCTCGTTTTTGAACGAGTGATCGCAGCTACGGAAGCCGTCTGAACAGCCCCCTTTGCGGCTTCGTCAGCCAATGAATTCCCTGCAACGTGAACGCCATCACGTTGATGACTCAGTGTGTGTATCACGTGAGCCTTTGGTAGTTCGCTTTTTAACTGAACTACCTGTTCCCAAAGCGTTTTATGCTTTATTGTGCCACCTTTTGCATCTTTGAACCCGTTTTCAAGCCAAGTTTGTATATATTCATTATACGACTGCACACAGTAGAAAGAATCGCACACTATTAGTGTGGGGAATTTTCGATCTGTACTTTCAAGTGCCAGTTTGAATGCTTGTAGTTCAGCTCGCTGAGCTGTGCAATCTCCTAGAGACTAGGTTTTTGTGACCATAGGTCTGAAGTTGCCATCGCGCATGCGACCTTTAACGATTGCGCATGCTGCACTGTAAGCTTGCTTACTCCCTGTTGCGGGTTGTGCGGATCCGTCAGTGTAAATTATGAATTCGTACTGATCGAGAGGCAGAATCTCAGTGCGCAGAGGACATTCATGTTCATATTGCAGGAACGCTTGTGTTTTTAAATCGGGATCAAAAACATATTCAACATCTGTTGCAGCAAGAGAATTAACCCATTGTATCCATCTAGGATGTAATGCTTTATCATTTGGAATGCTCGCTTTAGTTACCGCTTCTAGAGCCGGTACTGGGGTTACGACAATAATGCGTTTCCCTTGGGCTAGAGCTCTTTCTTTTGCTACAGCGGTTTGAACTGCTGTCAGAATTTTTTCTGTTGAAGTGAAGCGCATTTCTGCTTGTGTATACAAATGTGATTTGTATGCAATTGGTACTTTTTCACCCTCATTAAATGTTAAGTAGGTGAATCCGCATTGACCCGAAATTATTCGGATCACTAAGTTGCGTTGACTTACGCGTGTTTGTAAGTGATTTGTTGCTAACATGTTAGCTTGGAGTGAACGCAAGATTTCTGTGTGTTCCTGTGTCCAATTTTTGATTATAAAATCAGGTTTGATTAATGCGTAGAGAGGTTTAACCCTTTCTGCGTAATTTAGAATGTAAGTTCTTCCAAAATTTAGGAAACCCAAGATGGATTGTAAATTTTTCAGCGTCTTTGGAGGTTGGAGCAGCGCACACCTTTCTAAAAAGTTGGCTGCCAAGATCTTGCCTTCACTTGAAAGCTCATATCCTAGAAACAGGACATTGAGATGGGCAATTCTGGACTTTTTGAAGTTGAATTTGTAGCCCTCAGAGGCGAAACCCAGTATAATGGTGCTCACCCTGTTCAAGTGCCTATCCAGGTCATCGTCTGTCAGATAGATGTCATCGACATATGACAATGCCTCATTATCATAAATTTGTAGTAACTCTGTTACTCTCGCTGAGAATAACCCCGGGCTATTCTTGAACCCTTGTGGGAGTCGACAAAATTGACGCTGGGTCTCCATTATTGAGAACGCTGTTAAGTACCTGCTTTCAGGTGCTATGTTTTGACAAAAGAAACCATTTGAGATGTCTAATGTGGTTTTATATTTTTTACGCACAATGTTATTCATTAATGCTGTACTATGTGCATTTTGCACTGCAAATGTTTTTGAACAAGTGTTTAAGTGTCTGTAATCCAAAACTAGACGATAGGTATTGTCTGGTTTGGAGACAGGAAACAAAGGATTGTTCATTAAAGAGGTGCATGTTTCAATCACCCCTTGGTATTCAAGTTGATCTAAGATCTCCCTGACCTGTTTTTTAGCTTCTTGCTTTATTGGGTACAGCCTTTGTGCAGTAGGTTCATTTTTCAGATGTATTTTATGGTGAGGTGAATCCTCATCCCATCCTACATGATTTTTGTATAATGCTGGGGCCTGGGCAACTGCCCATTTCCTGGCATAAGTATATTTTAGATGAATTGGAATATGGTTAGAGAAGGCAGGCATAATAATGTCCTCGCCATGTGGGCACTCCCTGACAAATTGTGGTGGCCAGTCTTTTTCTGCTAGAAGTATATCATAGCCCCTTGAAAGTTTTTCCCAAAAGAGTGCTTTCACCTGTCTAGGTATGTCTCCCTCCATCCGGAGTGTTATTTCATATAACTTTTGTGTAGTACTAACCCTGGTGTCTACAGTCTCAACTGTAATGTACTCATTCAAGTCCACTGTCTCCAGAAGTTCCTTCAGGTTCTGGCGAGCTATTGTGACTTCTGCTGCACTGTCCAGCATTGTCTGAGCCCATTCTCCGTTCTTGAGTTGTGTTCTCAGTATCCTCGGCATGTCTGATCTTCAGACCTGCTACCTTCTTTTTTGAGAATTGAGGTTTAGATTTATTTTTTGGAACATGTTTGTCGTCTTTCGATTTCACGCGTTCTTCTCTATGTTCTGACCGTCCTCTTCTTTCCGATGTCTGTGACGAGATCTGAAAGGTACGAGAGGAACGTGTATCAGTATCTTGATACCCGTCAGGTTTTTTCAAATTATCCCTATTCCTGAGGTTATACCTCCTTTCAGAGGGCTCCTTTTGAGGAGACCTACCTCGGATTGAGAACGTTTCTCATTTGAATTATGTTTATTAGTTTCCCACTTCTTTTTAGAAGATGTAGGAGTATGTTTAATAGAGTCCTTCTCAGGACTTTCAGATAGTTTTGGCTTCACTGGTCTTCCACCCAAACTATCTCTGCCTAATTCTGCATAAGATTGTTCTATTATTCTGGGTAGTTCTGTTTGATGTTCTGTAACATCGAATTCCCTTAATCGTTGGCGGATCGCCACTGCTGCTGCCTCCCTTTAATATTAGATAATATTATTGTTGAGACCTGGTCGAAATTTTTCAGTAATTTCATACCTAAATTCAGAGCAGGCTCTGCCCTGTATTCGTTTTGAATTTGTTTCAGGACATCAGGTATTACTGCAATTGATGGAATACCATGTGTTTTAGTATAGATGGCAGCAAAGACTGAGCCCCAAGTGGTGCAGTCTTCCAGTTGTGGTGTGATCCCCATTGGTAAACAGATTGTTAGTATTCTGTGTTTCTCATAAGGGCTAGTATTTGGAAATACTGCTTCGATTTGAGTAATTTTTTGAGCTATCCAGAATGGAATTTGCTCACGTTTTGTGGGCATTTTTCCCATGACTGCGTATAGAGTCTGTGGTGTAATTTTTAGTGTACTCCCCTGTTGAGGAGTTTGATTTGGAATTGTTAATGGTGGTTGGACTGTGAAAGTCCGCATGACATATTGGACTAATTGCCTGTAAATTTTTATTAACTCTGTAAGTTGAGTAAGTAATTCCTCGTCTGACATTTCTTCAATGTCAGGATGAGATGTGTAGCTGGCTAGAATCGGCCATGTTGCTCCTGGTCTACCTAGTGGACCGAGCCTGGTAATGTTTTTGTGATGTTTTAGGGCGCCTTTAAACCAGAGCTGATGCTCCTGGTATGTTAGTGGAATTTCAATATGCTCGAAAGGAATATATTCCTCTGGTGGATCATCTTCTTTGTAGAAGTGAAACAGTTTTGTTACTGAATTTGATTCAGGAAATATTACCCATGAATAGAATACCTCTGTCTGAAAGGATTCGTGTGCCTCTATCACGAAAACTGCTCTACCTCCTCTTGGTGGTAGGCCGTGTTTTATAAGTTTTAGAGTGATGGCTCTTCTTAAGTTTGGATTGATGTCTATGACACCCTCCTCGGTTCCTTCTGAACCTGTGATGTTATAAGCTGTTAATGCTGGGTGACCCGCAACTTCATCGTTGTCGGAGTCAGGCATTTTGTTTTTTGAAAAATGTAGAACAAGTTTCAAGGAAACAAAAAGATAAGGTGCACAATATTTTGGAACACTGTATCCTTCAACGTTGAACAAACCAAACAACTAATATATAGGGTGTTTCCCTATTTAGTTATGGCGGATATTTAGCCCTACCCACTCCAGACGTCTTATGGAGTATGTGAGTAGGGGTCTCTGAGAAAAGCACGAATGAGTTACTCAGTATCTAGCGTTAAATTACTGCCTTACCAAACGTTGGGCGCCATGTAGTGTAGTTCCTATTTCCCTAATAGGCTCTGCGCATTGGAATAATATAACCTATAGGTTTGACATAGGACTAAGGTCGATATGTCCCTATCGAGTATATTAAACTTAATTCCTTGTGCCAGCTAGCTCAGAGGCCACTAGAAACTCCTTGAGAACAAGAAGGGAGTAGTTTCTGGCAACCAAAAAACATGACTACTTTGTTTCCCTTTAGAATCGGAACACGTCTCAGAATCGTGGAAACAATAGATAACAGTTTCACTCATTCAATCGTGCATGCTTAGTTTCTACAGAGTTACACAGAAAGGAAAGACGGGCGTTTCAACAAAAAGGTTTTATTGAACAGTCTTGTTTCTCGTGTAAGAGATATGTGCTGTTATGATCACAAGACAGTATGCAAGATAAATAATGTACAGCGTAAGCAGTAGAAATAAATAATACTGCGCTAGCATTATCTTTTAGCATATATTCACGTACATAAATAACATGAGCTAAGAATGCGAGTACTCATACAATGCGTCTCTAAGCTAGTTCTACCCCAATGTACCTAACCTAGTCTAGGTGTAGGGAAAGGTAGAAGTAGGTGGAGTATTCTCTAGTATGGTAGACTAAGAGTATGTTAGTCTAGTATGCCAAGAGTCCCTCTAGGTTCTAGTCAGCTCCATACCTTGAGAAGGAGAGAGGTGGGAATCTCCTGCCAGATCTGGAACTCTAACACCCCGCGAAGGGAGTCAGAACACTGGAAGCTGGATTCATCTGCGTGCAGGAATGACAGCGTCTTCTCAGAGCATCAGGCCGGGATACGGGCTCCTCTGAAGTTGAGGTCTTCTCTAACTTGCTTGGGCAAGGGAAGGTATATTTATACCTGGTAGGTGTCTTGGAATGTTAGCATTGACGTGAAGTCGGACAGAGGAAGACGTAAGGAATGAACCCTTAAGGTATAACGGTTCATACATAATAGATGCGTTCTTGGAGAAATCAATAGTCCTGTGCTAGGGGAACTCCCGAAGCTTAAGGGTCTGGTTTCTAAGAACTCGTTGTGACGTTAGGGTGGACGGATGTCGGTGACCATGCCTGTATTTGGAGTGCACGGTTAATGCCTAAATAAGGACAGGGATTCTATACCTATATAAGGGCAATGCGAATTGTGCCTATATAAGGACATGATTCAGGAAAACCTATATACGGACACCTAAAGCGGAATACAACAGCGGGCACCCCATGGCGCCTGCCACATTGTGCATGGTTGGAAAGAAAGGTCCCTTGGGTACCCCACGGGCCCCAATCAGACGCCTCCTGGTGAAGGGGGGCCAGCAACGGGCCCCCAAAGACAGATTCCTACAGCCATTTCGTGTCGGGCAGACCTAATGGGAACGGCTCTCCGAATTGGTCATCGTAATCGCTCATTCGGAAACCGTGTCCATAGAGCTGTACGATTCGGCTCCGAAAAACTCGGGCTGTCCGAATGCCTTTTGGAACCGATTCGAACTGCCCGAACGGTTTTCCGTCCATCAATTGTGTGTCTTTAGCGTTTTGAAACATGCATGCAGTTAAGGGTCAGGTTTACTATTCAAACTTTATTCGAGCTAGCATTAGGAAAATTAATGCTGTTGTTTGGTCCGATTTGCTATTCTAGCTCTAGGAAAAGGCATGTTCTTTGGTGGTCAGATTTACTATTCTAACTCCAACCCAACTAATACTGGAGAAAAGGCATGTTGCTGGGAGTTGTATTTACTATTCTAAATCAAATCTGACTTAAATTGGGGTAGATGCATGTTGTCGGGGGTACCAAATTTCTATTTATGATTTACTATACAGACATTTGGGTAAAAGCACAGAATTGGGGTGGAAGGGCTGTTCAAAATTGTACCTACAGACTAACAAACAACCTAAAAGCATATGTTTTGCGATAACACAAATATTTTAAAAAGAAACACTACAGACATTCATTAATATCATCAAATATTTTTACATTAAAGTCAACTTTTGAAATCCAATCCGAATTATCTGTAAATTAAGAAAAGTATTTAAATCAATTCATTAAAATACACTAACAAATTAAAATAATATAAAAATATATATTAAGTTACATTTTTAAATTTCTAAATATTACTAAATATATTCCATTAAAAGAATATGATGCATGAAGATATATATTTAAATAAAATTACTAAGCTAATCACTGAAAATGTTTATTTATTATTGGTAAATATTTTTAAATCAAGTTTAAAATATTAAAATAGTGGACTGGTGTAGCTACGCAAGAAAAGCCTATGTATGAAGCACGGGGATGTCTAAAGAAATACCAGAGGGTGTGGGGCAGATGGCTGGGTATTATGGCTTAGCGTCGATTCGCCTGTTAAATGCTTGCCTCAAGTTACACGGGGTGGGGTCATGCGGTACGGGATCACTCATCCAACTGATTGGGAATAGTTACTCTTATTGTAATGTGCTGATTTGCTGGTCTTTGTGTTCTTGTTAAAATTCAATAAAATTGTTTATCAAAAAAAAATATTAAAATAGATAAAAACTCATGAAAAAATATTTTACAAATGCAATAAACATCTTTTTACATTTTCAAACACTACCCAATTAAACCCACACCATGCAAAAAATCCTGTGGATAAATATTTAAAATAATGATATATATGTTATTACGAATGTTAGAATTAGATTTTAAATTCAAACATTTAAAAATAGTAAAAAGGCTGCTATTCCAGGACGTTCTACTAACAATGCAGGCACCCAAGGGGGAGGGAGGGGGAGTGGGAGAGGAGAAATTCAATGTTATAAGTTGCATAAGCGCTGAGAATGGCCTAGTAGAGGATTGCTTACATTACTATGCTTTTCCAGCAACCATAAAACAAATTTAAACATAAAAATAGTAGAAAAAATTTAAAACACTACCCACCAACTACCCCTATAAAAACAAACAACCAGAAATAAAAACATTTAAAGTTGGGGTGTGGCCAAGATCCTGACCTGGTTAGTCGCATCTGCAGTGAGCACCACCGAATCGCCCTTTTTTCACCGTCATCCTGACTGTGATCCGACTCCTCCCAGGGCAGAAATAGAAAGAAAGCCCCAACCATGGGGCCTGGAAGCTAGTAGATGGTGTGCTGCCTCTTAGCACCCTTTCCACGACTGTGCTGAACACAATAGCAGACGTAGTGGGCCAGGTGCACCGGCTCTGAACTGCTATTTCGCTACCCTGCACCGCTGCAAGCACAAGTAAGGTGACAGCAGATCACTCCGGAGAGCCTAAAAGACTGCTTCTGATGTGCTAGAGAACCTGGTTTGAGGAGAGGAGATACTGTGTTGCAAGCACCTCACCATCAGTGGGCAGCTTTGCACTGGCAAAGCCGTAGTCATGTGTAGAGTTGGTGGTCGGGGTCCGAGACGGTCCCTGGAGCAAGCTTCTCATCATCGAATGGCATTGAGCACACTCTACTGGTGCCACCTACTGGACTGCAGAGAACATCCATTGATTAGGCCTGGAACACACAGGAATACATGCCACCCATAGACCATGATAATGACGTGTGGCCACTATGTTCACACTGAATAGAATTTGACTCTGAATTTGAGGTGGCTGGTGGCAACGCTTCCCTCCTGGTCTTGGCAATTGTCGGCCCCACTGCCGCCCTTTGTACCGAGAGATACGTCATCTATCCAACTGTCCACTGCAGGGCCAAGAATCAACTATGCTAAAGGTACCACAGCATAAGGGGCAAACATTGGGCCCATATTGCCACGACACATACCTCTTCCTGCTAATGTCTGTGGTCATACAACCACTGCCACCTCTCTTCCTGTTGAGGGTGAAGGCACAGGGTCTGTGGGCACTGTAGAAGTGCATTTTGCTGGACTGCTTATTTAGTGGAGTCTCGGTGCTCTGACGTGGTAAGGCCAAAGGCAGGTAAACTGGTGACAGCTGGAATGTTGTATGGAACTCAAGGCACTTGCGACTCCACAGCCATGACCACAAGCGGTGTAATGAAGCAAACACTGCAGGAGTATTCTGGCAAATTCAATGAAATTTTGAAAGCCATCCTTGACATTAAATTATCTTTGGAATCCAAAGACTTAACGTCCTAATGATAAATGTTGGACTTCTCAGAACTGATCAGAAAAAGCTGAAGAGAGGGTGGAAAACAATTAATCTACGCTTGCGACGATTATACCCTTATTGTATGAATTGCACTAACTCATCAAAATGCTACAGAATGCGGTGTGTTACCTGAAATGGGGAAACAGCCTTTACAACATGATTTTTACCACGTTGTAACTTTACCACACATTTTTTACCTCACATGTTTTTGGATCGCACATGCTTTTATAACGTATGCGTTTACCACGCATTTAAGGTTACGTTCAGAGGTGTGGGGGGTCTCCCCCCACAAATACATTGTTTATATATATAAATATATGTATAAACAATGCGTGGTAAAGGCATACGTTGTAAGAGCATATGCGATCTAAAAAAATGCGGGGTAAAAAATGCATGGTAAAGACATGCTGACTATTTCACAGGGTTGTTCCATCATACAACTGTGGTGGAGAGGTTCTGGGATTAAGTTGTGTCATGTGCAGTAGAGATGGTTGGGAAGGCTTCCTGTTGCCTGCAGCACTCAGGTGCTTGCTCAAAGAAGAATAAGCACAGCAGTCAGTTTCTTGGTCTTGCATACATGCTTGCTGAAATAGTGCACTCACAACTTGAAAATCGCTGATCTTCACTCATACACAGCCCACCCATCCCTGTGACAAATGAGAGTCATACTGAAGCATATGGTTCTACCATGACATAGCCATTTAATCACACAAGAATACTTTAAGGGATGAAAAGCAGTTACCTAGAAGTTAGACATTAGAAGCAAGCAAGCAAGCAAGGTAACACACATATTATACAGCATGTGTCCTGAAATATATGAACCAAATATATTTCAACCATGATTCCGCAGCCCCCGCCACATGCCCCCGCCACATGCCCGTATTCTCTGGAGGTGCTTACAGCCAAGTGGTCAAGGGAAAAAGGCCACACCACTGGCCTGCTGCTCTTTTAAACCCCCTGCCTCGGTGCCTCCGGATGACATCACCACTTTGCGGGAACACGGCCAACGATGACCCCTCCTCTCCTGATCGTGGAGCAATGGTGACCGTCTGCTAAGTGCAGGGTACATCAGCCCAGAAGGATAGCAATGGCAAAGAACTCCCCAGCTCCATTGCAGGTCGCCAATTGGCATTGGGACCTGATTAGGTGAGGTACTGAGATAGATATGCTAACTAATTCTCCACTCGCTGGGTCAAAGAGAGGAACATACATTGGGATGGCTATCTAGATGTACTTGAGGTGAAATCCGATGAAAAGCCACCATGATAAAACTTCCGTTAAATCGCTCCCCTCCCACTGGTGTTTCTGTGGTGAGACGAGCTGCGTGCACGTTGGCACGGGGGTAAGGCGACCTTCCCTGGGTTGTGCCACGTCTCCATGAATAGCGATTTTATGCCCCCACTCCAGCTTTTTTCTCTCATTTTAGCTTGTTCCGCCTCCCCCGGAAAGTGCGATGGCTACACCCCAGACATGGGTACATGAAGATGGACTCTGGGATGATTGAGAAATGTGTTAATTGGTTCAGAATGTTATAACGCTTGTTTTTGGTCTTAATTGGCCTGGTATTGGGATATGACACACTTTCTCAAATAGAGGGATGTGTACGAAGATGATGATAATAATCGAGTTACGCACAGTTGTACAATGTTCAAACTCGTCATTTCTATTGGAGACGTTTGCTGCACATGCGTCTGAATGTGTTTTATATAGATAAGTCAGTAAAGAATGATGGGCAAAAATATTTGAAGTCACATTTGTAATAATATATTTTACATTACTAATACATAACTTTGAAAACAATCAAATAAAATAATGCACAAAAATATTATTAAATACCACATTTGATTCAAATACTCTTTATTTCAGTAGTATACCATAAAAAGGTACAAAAAAGAAATATTAAAACAGTCATTAAAACAACATCAGCATGTTAAAAGATAATAAGCATAGCACCACTTGTTAACAATTTCAGTATATTATATGCATGATCATTTCATTAGCACATAGGGGGAATAAATTCTTGTGGGAATGTGACTAAAAATGTATGTTATAGGGTTAACAGTGTACCTTGTTACTTCAACATTATTTACTATCTGTTTTTGCTTCTTATTATCCAAGCATGAAGCAGATAGCTAGACACTGCAAAGAGGACTTAAATAGTTGTATCAGCTTGGAGGATTCTATATACTTTGTTGTGCCATATAACAAATTGGTATCAACCATTTTGCCTGAGGTTTTTGTACATTGGACAGAAAAATAACAAATGTGGAATGTCCTCATTCTTGTAGTCACAGAGGCTACACTCCTGGGCGGAGTTACTCAGGGAGGTTGACCAATTAGTAGTAAAATAATTTAGAGTCAAGTTTCCATGACGAAACTGGATTTACAATTTTTTTGCTAAATTAGGTTCAATATCATCAAAGAAGGATTCATAGTTATATTTATCTTTTATCATTAAAAACTTGGTTGTTAAAATGCATGTGCCTGCATTCAAAGAAGATTGTGCTTATGGGTGTAATATTGTTTTTTTAGTTCCTTAGAAGTGGTGAGGGTTCAGCAGCCAACTGGGTCACTCCACAGATTATCCAGACCCATCCCCATTAAAGAATCTTTTACTAATCTGATCCTCGATAAGGCAGTAGCATTTGGATGCTTAAGGATTTCCACCAGCCCATTTCGATAGGGCAATAGCTCAGGGTGGCCGAAATGCATCTCCAAAAGATTAAGGGATGGAGCTCAATCTTATCAATAATTCGTCTAAGCCCCTAGATCAAGCCTCAAAGGTACTAAAGGAGTACTGGCCGCTAAACATAGGATTTGCCTAAAAGTCAGTTATTTACCATTTCCAGGGGTTTACTGTCCTTGTGGCCCCAGATCTCTGCACCATATAGTGCTACCGCCAGTGCCTGGTGCAAGTATAATTGAGCTACCGGTGTTACGAATTTACAAAAATATTTTTTATACAGCTTCAGCATGCCCTCACGTTACTGCTCTAGTTTTAATCGTCTTTTTGTGATGTGTGATGACCAATCTAGATGCTCATCTAGTGTAATCCCCAGATACTCAAAGAGATGGACCTGTTCTAGGGGAACACCATCTAGGGTTGGTTTGGAACAGGAGGACGAACGGGGATTGAAAACCACGTATTTTGTTTTGCTGATGTTCGGTTCCAATCCCCTCATCCCACAACATCTGCTAAAGCCATCAAGTATTTTCTGTACCCCATGGGCGTTTTTGACAGCAAAAGGGTATCGTCTGCAAACAAGAGGGCCGGGACCCTCTGGCTGGCTAGACGAGGAGCATCATTATCACAGCTATTAAAAAAAAATGCTCGCTCATTTAAAAACAACGTAAAAAGGATGGAGGCCAAAACTCAGCCCTGCCTTACGCCGTGCTTCACTGGGATACGGTTGATAAGTTCACCCAATTTGCCACATCTAATTTGCGCATAGTTATTCTGGTGTAGTCTCTCGATTATATTGCACAAGTCTATACTCCTAGACATTAAAATGTGGCCATTCCTAAAAGATATGGTTGTGGTAGGCAGGCACGATAATGACCATAATAGTCTGGAATTGGCCTTAGAACTTTCAAATATCCGAAGCAAGCAAACCAGCCTCCAACCCCTGGATGGGAGATGTAGACGTTCCAATTGCAAACTTAGAATTCCTCGGCAGGCAGTGGCTAGGTCCGAAAGGGCTTTGAGCTCTATATTTGGTAAGGTGGGTAAAGCCATAGAGGAACTTATCTCCATCAGGCCTGGAACTAATGATGAACCAGCAGCAAAGAAGGTAGAAGAAATTCACATCCCTCTCTTCTCTAGCCTGGAGGAGGATTTTTATAGCGAAGCTATGACCAAGGAATAGTGTACCATCCTGGTTCAATAAAAATTGTAGCCAGGCTAAAAGCTCTCTGATTACTGCCGTTAAGAGCTGTAAGTGGGATGTTGTCTGGGAAACAATGACAGAATACAAGCTAGCTCTAGGACTGGCCAAACAGGACTGGGACCGCCAAAATTAGGACCTCCTGTTAGCTGCCACTAGGGGAAACAATCAAACTTTATCTTGGTACCTAATTGCCTCCGCAAAGAGGGAAGGAAGTTCCAACATTGACAATAGTGTAGCAGCAGAGGCTTGGAAAGCCCACTTTACCAACTTATACCAACAAAAGCCTATGGCGGGCCCACCCCTTGAACTTCCTGATACACCACTGGGTAGTGGCATTGAGAGGGATGATAAAGGTTTTCCCAGATAACCTGTAAGGAGATAGAATATGCTATTAGTAAGAAAGCCCCTGGGAAAGCACTCAGTATCGATAAAATACCAGGGGAAGTGTGTTTGACAGAAATAGAGGTGTGAGCACCATATTTTACAATGGTTTTTAATGCTATTTTAAAGGATGCTAGTATACCAAAGTCGTGGGCCGGCGCTACGATCCTCCCCATATACAAGAAAGGTTGTCCCTTGGACTCAGCTAAATACAGACCAATTAGCTTAATTGACACAGCGAAAAACTTTTAAGCAAGGTCATACTGGGGAGATTTCAGGATTGGGTAGAAGAGAACAATATTCTTTGTCCTCTTCAAGCAGGCTTCCGATCGAATACATCTACGGTGGCTCAGGTCTTCGATCTACTAGAAGACCGTTAATTTTGCAAAGGGGAGGTTGTATGCAGTCTTTGTGGACTTAAGAGCCGCATTCGAACTTGTTCCCAGATGTTTGCTGTGGAAACGTCTCGCCGAACTGGGTATCCCGATTTACTTGTGCAATATAAAAAAAGAAATAAAATACCACATTCTTTAATTGATATTGAAAACTTCAATATTAATATAAAAACACAATATACTTACCCTTGATATTCCCATGCTTTATATTCTGATCACCATGATATTGTAACTTCGATATTAAAAAACATTGATATTTTGTATTTGCTGTACCCAGATAAGCCAGTTAATCTACAAGCATGCAAACATGTCCAGCAATTATAATGCCAAAGACCTTAGTTTACTTTTCAGACTGCAGGTTACACCTCCTTCCACATCCCCAAAAACTATTCTGTCTAGCTCACAAACACGCCAACATATTTTGCCAGCTTCTTTTTGAGCTCGAATAACTTTGCACACCCTTATAAAAAACATATTTTTAAAAAATCAGATTAACGAATCACTTTGACCAGTTTTAACTTTTTTTTTTAAGGCAATTTGACCGTGGAATATTAAAAAGAGATTCTGCCATCTTTACTGGTCATCCCTCTGTTAGAGCGAAAGGAGAAGTTCCTGGCAGGAGTTGTCAAGTGACACAAGGTCTCCTCACACTGCATGAAGATGATGTTGATCAGGTAAGTAATATTTGATTTTTGTGTTTATTTATCTGACGGTTTTATATACTACCAACATGCTGCTTTTGCTGCTTTGACTACATTGGGGAACGGTTGGATACAAAATAAAATAGCATAATTCCTGAAATAAAGGCAGTTACAGCACGCAGAGAAGTGACTTAAGGGCTTCTTGTTAATGTCTTCTACCTTCAAGTTTACTTTCCATATTCTCCTAGATTTGTATCAGTATACTGGAGAATCAGCTTCTTACATCCATGTAGTATGCCAGTTTCTTTACTTGTTGCAACCATTAGAGGTGTTGCTTAGCTTCCAGTATTACCATAACCTTTTTAAGCTATTAGTACCCTTTGTGAATCGTAAACTTGTGGACAATCTGTTTCTTTGTAGCCCACCAATAGTAAATATACAAAATGTATACTTTTACCTTTTGTATTTCACCTACTGCTCCAACCCAAATTAGAAGCAGCGATTCAACCAAAATGGTCTGCTGTACCTCACCTAGCGCTTTCTAACCGAAGCAAGTTCCTAGCCGGGAAAGCATATGCTAGTTGTTTGATCATTGCCCCCGCTCTAGAACATTAAAAATAGGAGCACAAGCCTACGGAAGGCACACTAGCCTGGCAAGTGAAACAAATGGAGTCCATAACCTACCACCCAGGGGCTCCCTTACCTCTCCATTCATCTCAGTCCAAAAATGTATTATCCCAGAAACCCTTTTTGAAGAAAACAAGATTGCTCTCAGGAGAGTGCCTAGTTCTATTCTCTTCCTTTCCCAGTCACTTTCACTTTGAGGCAGAGGAAGGTATTTCAATGAAAGAGAACGTTGATGGAGACATTATTTAAACACACTCCAGCAGGAATTTGGGCAGTCCTCAGGCAAACTTTGCCAGAGACCAGCTAGGAGTTGGCCATTCACACTTAGAAAGGACATTGGAAAAAGATCAGAAGAGCAATAGCAAACGTCCCCACCCACACTCCAAAAGACCACTGGTGAAAAATCTGGTAAATCCTTTGATTATTTTATTTTATGAGGAGGCTAGTTGATACCTCAAAACAGTTGTTACATACGCCCCTTACCAACATATATTTTTAAGTATATTAGCAGACAGTATCAACACTAGTGTCTGCTGTGTTGATTGGTTTACCTTGGATGCATGCTCAATATAACCAAGTCCTTTGCACAAGCTGGCACCAGCACATCTAAACAGACACAGTGCAGTCCAGCCTGATAAAGATAATGTCTTTCTTCCACACCTGTTTTTCAAATGGTACGTTCATTTCCTATTCTAAGTCATCAAGGTATGGTGGCTTCACTTCCTAATGTATTCAAATGATACTCAAGTCAATCTTTGGCTTTATGTCAGTCACTTCTGAATAGAGGAAAGCTTCATGTGTCTCAACTGAGCCAACGCAGAATTATTATTATTGGGTACTGAAGCTACTAATCTATCTTATGCGTGTCCATAACCTCTTGAGAATTCACAGCACCATTTGGAAAAAAACAGAAACGCGGATGTCCTTTTCAACTCAAAGTTGCCCATTGTACCCAGAGTAAAGAACATGCTTGGAGATTAATTGGAATTACATATCCAGAATGAAAATCCAGTCACGGCATAGGATACAAAAAGACTCAATATAATCAAGCCTGGGCTATCAAGAGAAATGTCAGCCTGAGAAAAAAAGTCTGAGAACCCTGACTGTAGGAAATTGAGTTATTGGTTGAGAGGGATGAAAGCCCCACTCAGGCAACAACCACAATCCTTGTCTGGATGAACCACAAAAGTCAATAAATTAACCTGTGCTTACCCTCTGGTAGCTTGGCACAAAAGCAGTTAGGCTTATCTTAGAGACACTGTGTTAAGATCTTGCGTTGCCCGTCTTCGCTGGTTTTTGCTGAAGCTTAAAGAGTTGGGCTCCCCGGAGCTTCATGTTGGTGGTCATCGTGGGCTGCGCAAATGAGCCCATTCGCTAAGAGTCCAAAACATCAGGATTTCACCTTTCTTTGCAGAAGAGTGCATTCTGATGCCAGCCAAGGGTCCAGGACCTGGGAAGGCAGCTCTTAGGGATAAGGTAATCATTGTAGCAGAGGCCAACATGGCTCAGGCAGGTCCAGTTGCTAGTCCATTTGCAGCGGGTCAGCTGGGCAGTTGCAGGGAGGGCTCTGGAGCTTGTTGAAGCCCTGTAGCTCAGAACAGGAGGTCAGCCAACTGACCCCAGGAGTTACTGAGGTTAGCCTGCTACAAAGATAGCAGGTCCAGCCCTCCTTCTCCAAGAGTAGGGCTGGCCTCAAGCAGCAGGGCAGTCCTCTAGAGAACTAGGAATGCCTCAAGCAGCAAAGCAGTTCTCTGGAACAGCAGCACAGTCCTCTGAAGTACTAGGCTGACCTCAGGTAGCAGGGGAGTCCTCTGGGGAACAAGGCAGTCCTTCTGTAGTCCAAAGGTCTCCAAGTGTACTGAAGAGTTGGTCTGAGGGTCCAATATTTATACCTGGTGCCATCCTTTGAAGTGGGAGAAACGTTTAGGCTATACCCCCATCTTGTTCTGGAAATTTCCCTCCTTCCTCTGCCCGGCTCCAAATGGTCTAGGGTGAAAAAAGGTTGGTGTCAAGTCCCTTTGTGTATGTGCTTGAGGAAACTCTCAGAAATGTAGGAAACAGCTCTGCTCCGCCCATCTTACCAACACGTTGTCCCCCTTTGTCTCACTGTTTGGGAGGCATACACAAAGGCCAACTGCCAAGCTATTCACATTCATGTGACCCAGGACACAGGCTGCAGGCACCAACTAGTTAGGGCAAGAAATGCCAACTTTTTAAATGTATTACAAAAGAAGAGAATCTGTCTACCACTTTTTGTGCTGCTATTTAATTAAACAGATTAAGGGCCAATGTCTAAGGGGCTCATTATGATGGCGGGTGGACATTAGTCCGCCCGCCATCATAATGGTTTTGGGACTGCCCGCCAGATGTGCGGAGGTCCCACCAGTGCAATTAGGATGCGCCCGCCATACCGCGGACGGTGCTGCTGGCTGCAGCACCGTCCGCAATGTCAAAAGAGCATGCACAGCATTTCCCTGCACCACGTGGCAGGCACCACGCGGTGCCTGCCACTTGGTGCATGGAACTGCAGGGGGTACCGTGGGTACCCCCCCAGTGCACCCCCACACACACAGAGGGGGCCCGCTACGGGCCCCCAAAGCCAGTCTCTGCCTGTCTTTTTGCGGTGGGATATCCGAAGCAAAAAGACAGGCGGAAGGGCATACCCTAATCACTACGGCGGTGCCTGCATGGCACCGCCACAATGTTGCCCTGGTTCCGGGTTCCGCAAGGCGGGCGGAAAAGGACCGCCTTGCGGATTCATGGCGGATGGACTTTCCGTCCGCCGCTGAACCATTGTGATTCCCACCGCCATCCTAATTTAGCTGTGGGAATTTTCAGTATGATGGCGGAAGGACCGCCGGCCCGGCGGTGGCGGTCCTTCCACCATCATAATGAGCCCCTAAGTTCCTTGGTCCTGGTATTTTATTTAACCATTTTTTCAGGATTTTATCATAACACTTTTAGCAATTTGTGTAGTCTGAAACTCAACAATACACTGTTTTGTACAAACAATTCAAATACATAAACTCAAACAATAAAAAATGACACTCGTAAATTGTGCATTCTCATATTGAATAATAATCAAAATAGTGCGTAGAAACAATTTAAATAAAAATAACTGTGTACATTTAAACATTTCACCAGTCGAACTTTCTGAACAGTAATCTCTCTCAATACACCTTATTTAGTCCATTTTTTAGAGAGATGCTAGCCATGGGGTATAAGCTTAAGAGCTGGCGGGGTTGGAATCAGTGGGTCCGATTCACAGAACTAACTTAAGACAAAATCCTAAACTTACTACCATTTTGGTATTCACAGAAGGCACTTACTCATTTTGGTATTCACAGAAGGCACTTACTTACTCATTTTGAGTAACTTACTCATTTTGAGTAACTTACTTTGTGTAACTTGTACTCATTTTGGTATTCACAGAAGGCACTTACTCATCGATGAGTAAGTGCCTTCCGTGAATACCAAAATGAGTAAGTTACACAAAATGAGTAAGTTACTCAAAATGAGTAAGTTACTCATAATGAGTAAGTAAGTGCCTTCTGTGAATACGAAAATGAGTAAGTGCCTTCTGTGAATACCAAAATGGTAGTAAGTTTAGGATTTTGTCTTAAGTTAGTTCTGTGAATCGGGCCCTGTCTTCCTTGTCCCTCTGCAGAATCTATGCTAAATCTTTTGTATAGTCCCTCATGGTGAAAACCAGAGAAATGTGCCAACGCGTTTCAAATCCCAGTTTTGTTCATGGGATTATCTTCAGGGCATTGACACAATGTAATCTGGAATTGGCAAACATAAATAAAAATAAATCAGTGATTTAAACCCTTCTCAATATCACCTAGCTATTTTATGATGGTTATTATTGTAATACCTGTCATGCTTGGTGAAGATTCTTTCTAGCGGTGATTGTTAATTGCTTTCCTGCCAAATCTGTCACGAATCGCTTCTGGTTTAAATGGAGGGGGCCTGCAGTAGTGAAAGAATCGCCATTAACAGAGCGTTTGTTTGTGAAAGCAAGCTTATCTAGATGTTTAGCTCTGTCGCTTACTTTTGCTGCTACTTTGTATCCATTTCGCATTCGGAGCGTGAAGAGCCCTTTCAATCGCGCTGGAGGCTTTTTCTCTAAAATCGGAAGGAATGGAAATATTGTTCAATTCTCCCATCTGCCTGGGCCCATACGTTTATACTAGGTATGAGGTCAAAGTTTCAAAAAGCTTACTGCTTATTCCTCGAATGAATCCTTGAACTGCCAGACTTTGGTCGCTGCTTGTTAGTTTTACCGTTTCAGGTTGCTGCACGTTTTTTGTCCTTTTTTTCCCTTCTGAGCCGGAAGTGCTCGTTTTGGTGTTTTTTGGGAAATGCTCCATGTGAACTTGATCTTAGTCTTTTTGTATGAGTTAGCTGATCGTAGAGTTCGATATGCACGTATTTTAACATTTTCAACAGATACTGTATTCACTGAGTCTGCTCCGTTAAGTTTAGCTGTCAAAGCATTAATTTGTGGTTTTTGATAATTCAGACATTTCATTTAACCCTTTCTGGGTACTATTGAATTTTAAAATGAGGTACGCTTCTTTTTTTACTAATGCAGTTTCGACATTGCCTCCCTGAGGAGGTGGTTTTATCGCTGCTTTGACAGCTAAACTTAACGGAGCAGACTCAGTGAATACAGTATCTGTCAAAAAAAAAGACTGAGAGCAAGTTCACATTGAGCATTCTGGCAAACACTACATTTCCCAAAAAACACCAAAACGAGCACTTCAGGCTCAGAAGGGGAAAAAAAGGACAAAAAAACGCGCAGCAACCGGAAACGGTAAAACTAACAAGCAGCGACCGAAGTCTGGCAGCTAAAGGATTCATTCGAGGAATAAGAAGTAAGCTTTTTGAAACTTTGACCTCATACCTAGTATAAACGTATGGGACCAGGCAGATGGGAGAATTAAACAATGTTTCCATGCCTTCCGATTTTAGAGACAAAGCCTCCAGCGCGATTGAAGGGCTCTTCACGCTCCGAATGCGAAATGGATACCATGTAGCAGCAAAAGTAAGCGACAGAGCTAAACATCTAGATAAGCTTGCTTTCACAAACAAACACTCTGTTAATGGCGATTCTTTCACTACTGCAGGCCCCCTCCATTTAAACCAGAAGCGATTCGTGACAGATTTGACAGGAAAGCAATTAACAATCACCGCTAGAAAGAATCTTCACCAAGCATGACAGTTATTACAATAATAACCATCATAAAATAGCTAGGTGATATTGAGAAGGGTTTAAATCACTGATTTATTTTTATTTATGTTTGCCAATTCCAGATTACACCATGTCAATGCCCTGAAGATAATCCCATGAACAAAACTGGGATTTGAAACGCGTCGGCACATTTCTCTGGTTTTCACCATGAGGGACTATACAAAAGATTTAGCATAGATTCTGCAGAGGGACAAGGAACACTGATTCCAACCCCACCAGCTCTTAAGCTTATCCCCCATGGCTAGCATCTCTCTAAAAAATGGACTAAATAAGGTGTATTGAGAGAGCTTACTGTTCAGAAAGTTTGACTGGTGTAATGTTTAAATGTACACAGTTATTTTTATTAAAATTGTATCTACGCACTATTTTGATTATTATCCAATATGAGAATGCACAATTTACGAGTGCCATTTTTTATTGTTTGAGTTTATGTATTTGAATTGTTTGTACAAAACAGTGTATCGTTGAGTTTCAGACTACACAAATTGCTAACAGTGTTATAATAAAATCCTTAAAAAATGGTTAAATAAAAAACCAGGACCAAGGAACTTAGACATTGGCCCTTAGTCTGTTTAATTAAATAGCAGCACAAAAAGTGGTAGCCAGATTCTCTTCTTTTGTAATACTTTATCTAAGCTCCATCTGGCTATCAATATAGGGCTTAACCCCTTTTGGACTACAAACTTTTTAAAAGTGTCATTTTCACAATTGTGACTTAACTATTAAAGAGGATTTTAAAGTACAATTTATGTGTGTCCAAACTTGACATTCCTGTCTATTCCCAATCAAATGTTAGCACCTATTAAATATAATAAGATAAACCAATGTTATCCAATGGAAGAGCTAGGCCTTGCTGTAAATGAGTTTAGGAGTTTCTCACTAGCAGGACATGTAAAACTTAAAAACACATGTTCTTCTTTTTAAATACAATGCACACTATCCTGTGTGCTGTTTAGATCCTACCCTAGGGGAGGTTTAGGCCTGGCATAAGCTCTATTTTGCCAGGTCAAATTGGCAGTTTAAAACTACACACAGGCTGCAATGGCACGTCTGAGACATATTATAAAGGTCTTCTTAAGTGAGTGGGACATTATGTGCTGCAGGCCCACCAGCAGCCTTTATTTTGTAGCCTCTGGGTGCATGTTACACCACTTTTCTAGGGACTTATAAGTAAATTAAATGTGCCAATCAGGTGTAGGCCAATTTACACATGTTTTAAGGCGTGAATACAAGCACTTTGGCACTGGTTAGCAGTGGTAAAGTGCACAGAGTTTTAATGACAACAAAAACAAATTCAGAAAACAAGAAATCTGAAGGCAAAATGTTTGGGGGAAGAACACACCAATGATTGCAGGTCTAACCTGAGTCCCCCACCCGAAAGTAAGGAGAATGACCCACTCTCATGGGAGTTCTCATCACTAAGGCAGAATAATCTTCAATAGACCATCAGTGGTCAGTCCCATGGCTGTCCTACCTGCTGCAGGGCATGAAGCACCTCCTGGAAGTGGAACAGGTGGTATTCCCAATTGGAACTGTAGACTGCAATATCATCCAGGTAGGCATCACTGAAAGCCTCCATCTCAGCCAGGATCCTGTTGACTAACCTCTGAAAGGTGGCAGGGGCATTCGTCAACCCAAAGAGTAAACTTCAAAGCCCCTAACCTATCTATGAGCTCAGCAGCTCTGGGATGGGATGAGCACCATGTTTTGTAACTGAATTGAGTCCCCGATAGTCCACACATAACTGAGTTCTGGGATGGCACACGGTGGGTAACTTTGGGTGCTAGAATAACTTGACAAAACCAAAATCTGTTGGAGTGCTCAATCACCCCTAACTCACGCATCTTGAACACTTCCTCCTTGTTGCTATCTGGCACCTCATCAGATAGCCTGTAAATCTTGTTATACAGGCATGCTGTCCCCAGTGTCAATATCATGGGTACACAAATGAGTGAGCCCACGGGTCAAATGAGAACAAGGAGGCAAACTTCCACAGCAACTGGCAACAGTCCCTCTGCTGCTATGGGATCAGGGTAGGGAATAGGTTGACACCTTCCACTCACCCATCCTGCTCATTAGAAGATATAAGGTCAGGGAGAAGTTTACTCTCCTCTTCCACACCATCATCTGTGTTATACTTGTCAGCCTAAGGGTGGTCTTCCCCCAATTCTTTTGCCTTCCTCTCCATTTTTGCTGATCTCGTTTATGCTGGCCCTAGGACTCGTTACACTTTTCCACTGTTAACCAGTGCTAAGGTGCATGTGCTCACTCCGTAAAACTTGGTAATATTGGCTTATTCCCAGGTGGAATATTTAATTTACTTTAAAGTCCCTAGTAAAGTGGTTCGCAGGCACCCAGTGACTGTAAATTAAATGCTACTAGAGGGACTGCAGTGCTTATTGTGCTCCCACTAAGGTAGCACTTTAAACATGTCTCAGGCCTGCCACTGCAGGCTGTGTGTTCAGGTTTAAACTGCCATTTAGACCTGGCAAAATAAACCTTTTGCTAGGCCTAACCTTCCTTTTTAAAACATATAAGTCACCCCTAGGGTAGGTCCTGGACAGCCCAGAGGGTAGGGTGCAATGTATTTATAAAGCAGGGCTTGTACTTTTAAGCTTTAAATGTCCTGGTAGTGAACAATTCTTAAATTCGTTTTTCACTATTGCAAGGCCTACCTCTCCAATAGGATTACATTGGAGTTATCTTATTAAATGTAATAAGCTGTAACTTCCAAATGGGAACAGGTAACCAGTTCATGTTTGCTGTCTTTGGAATTGTAATAAAAAATCCTCTCATGGTAAAGTCGGATTTTAAATTGCAATTTTCCAAATGCCACTTTTAGAAAGTTGCACTTTCTCTGCTTTAGCCATTTAGTGCTTGCAGCCTGTCTCTGGGTCACATGACTGGGTGTAGCTGATAGTTAGGTTTGTGTATTCCTCCTAGACAGCAACGCACAAAGGAGAGCTTAGGTGTCCCTGAATGGGCCATCACTGGCAGGATGGGAGGGAGGAGCAGGGTACAGCCCTATTTACAATTGAATAGGCTGTGTGCTGCCTCCACAAAAGGCTGCATACCTCCTATCTTTAGTCTGGAGCCAGGGCAGAGGAGGCAGGAGACGTGGGCACTTCAACAGGAAACCCCTAGAAGCTTTCCCACTTTAAAGGAGGCACGTGGTATGAATGTTGGACCTCAGGCACCAACCCTTCAGTCCACTTCTTGACCTGTAGGGACTCTGCCAGTAAGAAGAACTGCTGTTCTGTGGAAAGGACTGCCACTCTGTTGAACTGCTGCCTTGCTGGATTGCTGACCTGCTCTCCTGCTGCCCTCCTGCCCGAGTCAGAGAGATTTTGACCAGCACCTGAACCCAAGGGCTAGTCTGCTGGCCTCCTGTTCAGAGCCACAGGGACATAACAGGCTCCCAACCACCTGAACACGCACCCAAATCTAGCTGGAGCAAGCCTCTGACCCCAACGTGGTGCCCCTTAGGTCCTGAACCCTTGGTGTGGCCTCAGACAGGCTGAATTTTGAGCTCTTTGCAACCGCAAATGGGCCTGTTGGTGCAGAAACCTTGCCACTACCCCAGTCCGTTGGCGCAAAGTTCTGTCAGTAAGACCCTTCGCACTATAACATGGACCACTTGTGGGGAGTGCCACCGCGAAGCATCGGCCCGACCGTTCGTGATGGCAACAGGATCTTCTCATTACAGTGACATTCGTCCACGACGTCAGACTTTCTCTTGGCTCTACATCGATGACCATCTCCAACGCTTCTCTGCTCCTCGAGGCCCCCTTCACTGCAAACGGGACTGTTTGCGCTGGACTGAGAATGTAACTTTTCAGCAGTCCTAACCTGGTCCCTGTATCTGATTTACATTCCATCGCAGTCAGCCTGAACTTGTGATTTTCTCCTGGTCTTGCACGCCCAAATAGCTGCGAGTGGTGCTTTGGGCTTTTTGACTGTATTTACACTTAAATCTTTAAAATTGCATATCTCCGGTTCTACTGATTAGAATTTTGTTATTTTAGTCTTGTTTTATTTCTTCAATTCTACTCTTGTTTTCAAATTTGGTGTGGGATACCTCTTGTGTTGTATTTTCACTTTCTTACAGTTTGAAGTGTTGCATTAATGCTTTATACATTGCCTGAGTTAAGCCAGACTGCTCTGTGGCAAGCTACCAGAGGGTTGAGCACAAGTAAATGTGTGTTTTGCTTGTGACTGTACCCCAACAAGGATTATGGTTGCTGCTTGAGTCGGGTTCCCTCCCCCTCCACCCCCCGAACCAGTAGCCTCATTTCTTCCAATGGTGTTCAACTGTAAGGTTTTGGACGAGTGTTTGTGCAGTACCATAGAGTGATTTTGTGTTACACTACCATCCCATACTCTCAATACTGCTACCTGACTGTCTGTGACTATATCTGCAGCAGTGGAAGCTGAGCTGGCCAACTTGGAGAATTACACAGTGGTTGAGCTTTAACAGTTCCAAACCAAGACACTGGAGCTGCAGAAGATTCTGAGGGCCTGCTGGGAGGTTCACCAGTCAATAACAGCTGCAGAGGAGCAGGATGATGAAGATGATATGGATGAGCAGGATCAAGACCTGGATATCAGCACTGAAACACAGCCTTCAGTGGAGGAGGATGACCCATCTCCTGAGTTTGAACTCCCTGCAGAGAGGAAGTTCAGGTAACAGACGGCCAAGCTTAAAATAGAGGAGAAGCTACCCCTGGCACAAAAAAGATTGGCTCATAAGAGGAGCTTCAGAGAGCTGGACCTTAAAGCTAGATAAGCAGAGGCCAGCAGCAATGATGGAAGCATAGACTCAATGTCTAAAGGAGACCCAAAGATCTGGTGCCCAATTTTGTGGTGGTAGATGACAAAGATAAATGGTTTTCTGAAAACAAAGTGACCCTGAGGGTGCACACGATCCCAGAGGAGCACTGGGGGGAGGAGGGGCTTGTAGATGGGTAGGATCACACTCCTTACATTAGAAGTAGAGTACCAAACCAGACACACCCTGATGAAAGCCATACTTCTTGCTAAATTTAGACTGACAGCCACAAACTAACAAACCAGTCTTGGGTGGATTTCTTAGACTACTCTAGCAAGACACTGAATAACTTGGTGAATGGAAGCAAATGTAATGATTAAAATGGACTGTACAACTTGATTCTCAGGGAGCACATACTCAATATGTTTTACAGAGCTGCTCTAGCACCTAGTGGACAGCAAGCTGAGTGGCCCCAGGACGTTTGCTGAAGAGGCAGACCTCTGGGCCAGCACTAGAGGGACCAAAAAGCCATCTGGGGGACTCCTAAAAGGGTGCTCAGGGGTCCCACCAGAAGAAAGAGGGGGGAACTTAGTGGTTCTCAAAAGGCCACTAAAATAATTCTCCAAGGGAACAGCAGAAACCAGTCACAGTCAGAGCCAAAGGAGAGAGGGTTCTTTGATAGACAGGGAGGTTTGTCCCCCAATGTACAGAGTAATTACTAATATGGACACCCAACAGAGACACTAATTTCCCAAGAGGGTATAGCCCCCCCACCAGTGGACAGACACCTGGGTTGGCGAGTGTAGCTCTTGAGGGGGCAGTGATCCCAGTTAGCTGTAGGGAGTGGACAGAGGTTACCCTAGTGCCCCTAGGGGATAAGGAGATGCTGCTGAAAGCCCATATGCCTGCAAGTACTTTTGAGTATAGGCAGTGGGTCACCATCAGTGGAAACGGGGTAGAGGCTCTGAGGGACATAGGAGCCAGCATGACTACTATATTGTGTCAGCTGGTGTCCTCAGAGCAGGTCCTAACTAACACATTCAACCAAGTCATAGTCGCAGACAACTGTGAGAGTCAGTTACTCATAGCTCTGATGTCCTTTGGTGGGGGAGTTAGCTATGAGCCCTGCCATGCCTTTAGATTGTGTGTTGGGCAATTAGCTGAAACTCTCCATCTGGAAAGAGGTAGAGCTCAGGTCACACTTGGAGATGTTGGGACAGACTGAATGGGTCTGTATGACTACAAGGTCCATGGCTCCCAGGAAGGGAGTCAAGGGCACCTGGAACAATAGCACAGGCAGCTACCAAGAAGAGTAAGGGCGAGGGGTGCGGGAAACCAGCCCCTGAAGTTCCCATGGTCCAAGCTGACGGGGCAGCTGAGGAGGACACTGCCGCCCTGGTTGACCTGCCAAAGCTTGCTTAATGGCAAGTTGAGGGTGGGCTGAAAGGGAGGAAATCTTCAAAGGGCACATAGAGTGGCCCACTTTAGAGGGCTTGAGGTGGCAAGCTGAGGCCCCGGCAGCAGGTAATATCTCACCTTATCTACTGGGAGAAGGACCTCCTTTACAGTGAGCCTAAGTTCCCTGGACCTGGGGCAGCCCGTGAGCTAGTGGTTGCTCAGTACAGGAACTTCCTACTGGGGTTGACTCCTAATATCCCTCTGGCAGGGCATCTGGGTCAAGACAAGACTTCGCCAGGCTTGTTGCCCACTTCCATTGGCCCCGTATGAGGACAGCCTCACATGCATGCCGTAGGTCCTGCCCACCTGACAGGCCAGTGGGAAGTCAGGGAAAAAGCTAAAGGCTACCCTGACCCCATTACCTATCGTTGGCATGCCCTTTGAGAGGGTAGTCATCGACATTGTTGGTCCCCTGGAACCCAAAACAGCTTTAGGCAACAGGTTCATCCTGGTCTTGGTGGACCATGCCCTCTTAGGTCGGTGACTGCACATGTGATGGCCAGGACCCTGACAGGATTTTTTTCCCCTGGTAGTTTTCCCCAAAGAGGTAGTCTGTGACAGAGGCACTAACTGTCAGGGTTCGCCATGATCTGACACGAAGGAATCCAAAATATCATCATTCTACGTATGGAAGGTTCAGATGGCACAAGTACCTATATGCCAGGCTTCGCTGTTCCTTTTCCTTACAGCTGCTCTTGTTCTGGCTGCAATTACTTCATCCTCCGCAACCTTGGATTTCCAAGATGACCGCCAATGATTCTGGTAAAGGTTGCTGGTCTAGTGTTTCCGCTACCGGTAAACGGCAGCTGATTTCGCGCTCGATGAGCCCTGCGCACTTCAACTGAAGTATTCGGAGGTGAGGCAGCGCTTTTTAAGTTTGTGCTTGCCTCAGCTTTCTGAATTCCATTTTTGGCTTGAGAGAATTTCCTGATAAAAGTCTCCAAAGATAACAAAGTGTATTCGCATCCCTGCAGAGGTGTTCCAGTGACAATTTAGCCTTCTGGTTCATCTGAGTGGTTCTTGCCTATATCATTTGTGAGTACGACAGCAGTCCTGTTCTGGAACGGTTTCCGAATTCTGAGTGAGAAGAAATTTTCAAGTAAGTCTAGTGAATTCTTTCGCAGCGACTGCAGACAGCTATCATTCGTTGCTGTCATTTGAGAGGAAGTCTTGAACCTACATTTTCAAAGTCAGAGATTCTTCCTAGTACAGCGCTTTGCTGAGAGCAGCAGTTAGAGACTTTCAGTAACTTATCAAGAGACCAATTATTTCTGGAGCATAATAGCTACAGTCAAGAGACTATTTGGTTATTAGAAGATTGAGACTCGTCGGTGCAGGAGTTTACTACTTCTTCCAACTGCAGTCAGCATCTCAAATAACGTTCATCTTCTATAAGTTGCAATTTCAAGTAGATATAAATATATATATATATTTGTACTTACCAACTAAACACGCAGCAGTTTTTTCATCTCTAAAAGGAACTGAACTGACATTTAAAAGAACAATTTAAGAGTAAAGAGGTTAAAAATTAAACTCCAAAATATACAAGAGAGCAGCTAACCACTGTGGGAATACAGGTAACATAAGTAGAGTTAGTCAGGTATTGATTGACTGTAGTTATATGTTAGAAGTTTCATGGTGTTCTTTATTGCAGGTGCCCTCAAGAGTCGTTACGCAAATCCAGTTACGAAGAGGTGCAGCAGTGGCAGTCTCTCTTTCATCCCCATCCCCTTTCCCCCACTTTGCTGCAAGTGAGCAATTCATGTTCACAGGTAGTGGGGTTGGGGATTGAGGAAAAGTTCATCTGCTCCTGTGGAAACCAGAGATCAGGTGTTTGGTACTTGACAGGTTGAAGTGCTGCTTACCTAAACCTCCACCTGAGCAGAATGGCGGAGGGGATTGATGTAAAGGCCCTGGCTTCAGTGCTTGAGGGAATACAAAAGCAGTTGAGTGAAACAATGGCAGAAAATAAATCCCTTAGAAAAGAGGTTAGAAAGTTGAGTCAAGAAGCCATTTATTTACGTCAAAGATTTGAGGAGTTTTCAGTTGGTTCGAACTCTATGCCCAAAGAAAATAAATCTCAGTCGTTTTCTCCGTCCCCATCAGCGGCAGAATTAACGACACAGGGTATACATGCAATTTCTCCGACTATTCCGTTAGCAGCACCAGAAAGATTTAGTGGGGATCCCCATAAAGCCCAGATTTTCCTCACCCAGAGCTCCTTGCATTTCCTTTGTAGACCCATTATTTTTAAGGAAGATCAATCCAAGGTGGCCTTCATATTGTCCTACCTGAGCGGAGATGCCGCAGCCTGGTCGATGCCTTTAGTGAACAACAACGATCACATTTTGTATGAATTTGAAGAATTTAAAAGGGAGTTTTTGAGTATTTTTGAAATGAAATGAAATGAAAAGACGATTTGTAAAGCGCGGTAGCTACCCTGGGGCGTCCTAGCGCTGTAGACAAAACGCGAGCAGGAGGATAGATGGGGCTAGACAGTTTTTTTAAAGAGTAAAGTTTTTAACAGTTTGCGGAAGGATAGCAGGTTGGGTTCTGCCCGCAGCTGAAGGGGGAGGGAATTCCAGAGTTTCGCTGAGTTATAGGCGAACCAACGGCCGCCGCATCTACTTCTCTTGATCCTGGGCACTGAGGCGAGAAAGGAGGATGCTGAGCGGAGCTGTCTGTTTGGCTGGTAAGGGGAGATGAGAGAGTGGTTAATGGCTGGGCCCGTCTTCCAGAAGGTCCTATGGGCGATGCAAAGGGCCTTGAATTCAATTCTTTCCCTGATCGGGAGCCAGTGAAGGCTTTTTAGCCCAGGGTTGATAGAGAGTCGACGGGGGATCTGGAGGAGTGTTCGAGCAGCGCAGTTTTGGATGACTTGAAGTTTGCGCAAGGTGGATTGAGGGGCTCCTAAATAAAGGGCGTTCCCAAAGTCCAGGCGTGAGATAATGAGACCTTGGACCATGATTTGTTTTGCCTGACGGGGAAGTAAGGGAAGGATTTTTTGTAGCATTCTTAGTAGACCATAACAGGTGGCTGAAAGTTTAGCTGCTTGGTGATTGAAGTTGAGGGAATTGTCCAGCCAAATGCCCAAAGTTTTGATAGTGTTTTTAGGTTCTGGAGCCAGGCCGAGGCAGGTGGGCCACAGTGCATTCATGTTGAGCTTGTCGGTGTTCCCTAGGAGCATGAGCTCAGTTTTTTCTCCGTTCAGTTTTAAACGAGATAGTGTCATCCATTTGGCTACCTCCTCCAGACACCCACTCAGATTGTTGGGGGATGTATGTAGTTGGTTAAGGGCCACCACTAGCTGAGTATCATCGGCATAGGTGATGATTTTTATGCCGAAAGGGCTGACAATCTCAGCTAGAGGGCTCATATATACATTAAAAAGTGTGGGGCTCAGGGAGGAGCCCTGAGCCACACCACAGCTGAGTGGCATGCTGGTGGAGGTAGTATTGCCCTCAAAAACCTGAAAGGAACAATCTGCTAAAAAGGATTTGAACCAGGTGATGGCTTTTCCTGATACTCCTAAGTTGATAAGTCGGTGTATTAGTATATCATGATTTACAGTGTCGAATGCGGCACTTAAGTCAAGGAGGATAATTGCTGCGGAGCCTCCTTGATCGAGGATCTTCCTGGACTCCTCGGTTACTGTTAGAAGGGCAGTTTCGGTTCCATGCATGGGACGGATTCCCGTCTGGGAAGGATCCAATAAATGGTTATTCTCCAAGAACTCTGAGAGTAGTGAGTTGACATATTTCTCCAGGATCTTGCTCAGCCATGGTAACAAGGAGATTGGTCGATAATTACTGGGATTGTCTTGGTCTAGATTAGGTTTTTTAATAAAGCTTTGACCATGGCGCACTTCCAGGGGGAGGGACAATGCATGATGAAATGGAGGCGTTAAGGAGGTCAAGGACAGTGGGAAGGATGTTGCCCATAATAGGTAACAGGGCACATGGGGGTGCCGGGTCGAGGGGGTTACCTGATTTTACCAGGTGCATAATGGATTCTAATATGGTGAGATTGAGAGGGGGAAAAGTATCCAGGGTGGCTGTGCTTAGAGGAATCGTAGTGGTTGCGTCGAGTTTGATGGGGGAAAAGGATGTGTATATTGCTTGTATTTTCTGGAAGAAAAAAGCAGCCAGATTATTACATCTATTTTGAGCATCAATCGGGTTTGGCCTTATCTGGGGGAGTTTGAGGATAGTTTTTGCTATTCGGTAAATTTCTTTAGGTGAAAAAGCAGCTGCCTTTATTTTTTCCTCAAAAAAGGTCGATTGCGAAGATTTAATTTCTTTTTTGTAAGTTTTTATTGCCTCCCTATATACAGCTTTACTGGATGGGGAATAGTCTAGTCGCCATTTCCTCTCTAGTTTTTTGCAGAGGCGCTTACTTTGGAGGAGTACCATGGAGCAGTGGTGCCGCCACGTTTAGTTTGAGAGAATTTTAGAGGGAGTACGGAATCTAAGGAGTTATGGATCCATCTGTTATATTCCTCATTGGCTAGGACAGGATTGGAGTTGTTGGGTGGCTTTGATGTTTCAAGGGCCTTCAGCCAACGGTCCTGAGGGAGTTTGGACCAGTTCCTTTCCCTACGAGTGATTGTGTTAGTGGGACGAAGAGGGTCGGGAGTGGCCCAAGAAAGAGGGATAAGGAAGTGGTCCGACCACGGGAGCGGGGAAGGGGTTCCTGTTGTAAGATCGACACAGTTACTAAAAACAGGATCAAGTAAATGGCCTTTGGTGTGGGTAGGTTTGGACACTAATTGCTTAAGTTGTAATGCGGAGAGACTCGAGGTCAGTTCTTTGGCAGTGGGGTCAGAGGGGTCGTCAAAATGAATGTTGAGATACCCTAACAGTGTGAAATTAGATGGCCTACATGCCATATCGGCTGTAATGGGGGGGGGAGAGTATGGAGAAATTGCCCTAGGGCCCCCGGTGGCCGGTATATCAGTAGCCCGGAAAAGGTACTTATGGGGGAGAAGTCAATGGAGAAGGAAAGACTTTCGCAATCTGGTATTTTTGACAGACGCACCATCTCTCAAACTACCGATATTTACTTTTAGACCTGAAGCAAGGGAAGCGTGACTTAATAGCTTATTTGGCACAATTTAAAATATTAATCGTTGAGACTAATTGGCCGGAAGCCAAGAGAGCTGCAATCTTCTATAGAGGACTCAAGGATGAGTTAAAGGATGGACTAGCGCAAATCCCCAAGAGACCCACTGACGTCTCAGAATTAATTGATCTAGTTTTGCAGGTAGACCAACGTCAAAGTGAAAGGAGAAGTGAACGGCGAAAAGAGGTGAGACATTTTCCCCCTCGATTTGACAGAATTAAGTCTGAAAATACGAAGGCCGGTGAGATAACGTCCGAGGAAGAGCCTATGCAAATTAGTTCAGTTCGTGGACCTTTGTCTAAGGAAGAAAGAGAGAAGAGACGAGTTGGAAGACTTTGCATGTATTGTGGTAACTCAGGACACTTGGTCAAAGAGTGTCCAAAAAAGCCTAAGAATAATGCTTTGGTAAAAGACAGGCCCCACCAGTAAGAGGAGTTGCTCTGGTGGTAGCTTCTGATAAGTTGACTCCAGATTCTCAATTCGTTGCCAATACTTTACAATCTTCCGCTCCTCATCTCATTATTTCCAGCTTGATCAAATTTGGACAGTCAGAAGTGGATAAAGTTTCAGTAATGATAGACTCCGGAGTGACTGGTCATTTCGGTGACATCAGATCTGCCAAATCATTAGGAATCCGATTCCTCAAAAAGGAAAGACCAGAATCCGTTTGTGCTGTAGATGGAACCAATCTCTCATCAGGGCCCATTGTTCATGATACTGAAGAAATCTCTTTAAGGGGACCTTGTCAACATTTAAGTATGTTGAAATTCAGTCTAATCGATGCCCCTCAATTCCAGCTCATCTTGGCTCACCGAGCATAACCCGAAGATTGATTGGGCTAAGAGATCTATTGAGATGGTTTCAGACTATTGCAAGGAACACTGTCATGATTGGAGTTTGATTGATCATCCAACGTCTCCACCTACGCTTTTGGCCAGTCAGACTAGGTCAATTTGTGCTTTGGAGGTTCAAGCGATTCCCCAAGAATATCTTGATTTAAAATCTGTCTCTGACGAACAAGAGGCTCAGAAATTACCTCCGCTTCGGGATTATGATTGTAAGATCGAATTGGAGCCCGGAGCATCGCTACCTTGCAGCAGAATCTACGCACTTTCTGAAGCGGAGAATCAGCATCTTAAGGAGTACTTGGATCAATACCTAGCCAATGGGTTCATTCGTTTGTCCCAGTCGCCAGTCTCGTCTCCGCTATTTTTTATTACCAAGAAGGATGGCAAACTTAGAATGTGTATAGATTATCGAGCTCTCAATCTAGTCACCAAGAAGAACAGATACCCTCTGCCACTAATTTCAGAACTTTTGGATCAGGTGAAGGAAGCTAAAGTGTACACTAAACTGGATCTACGAGGGGCCTACCACTTAGTGCGAATGGCGGAGGGCAACGAATGGAAGACTACCTTCCGAACTCGACTGGGATTGTTGGAGTATCAGGTCATGCCATTCGGCCTGTGTAATGCTCCTGCTGCATTCCAGCACTTCGTCAATGAGTTTCTGGATCGTTTTGCAGTAGTGTACATTGACGATATTCTCATCTTTTCGGCAAACATGAAGGAACATGTCCAGGATGTGCGAGTGATTCTTCAGAAACTCCTGAAAAATCAACTTTTTGTTAAGTTGGAAAAATGCGTTTTTCATACTACTCAAGTGGAGTTTTTGGGTTTCGTGTTGTCCCCCGAAGGTGTTTCCATGGATGATGCTAAAGTAAAGGCAATCAGAGATTGGCCTCCTCCACGAAATGTAAAGGAGGTGCAAAGTTTTATTGGCTTTGCCAATTTTTACAGGCGCTTCATTCTCAATTTCTCCGAAAAAGTTTGTCCGCTCACTCGTCTATTGAAGAAAAAGGCAAAGTTTGAGTGGAATACTGAAGCTGAGAGAGCCTTCAATGAACTAAAAGAAATTTCTATTACAGCCCCGGTACTTCAACATCCCAATCCGGAGAAACCCTTCTATGTTGAAGTAGATGCTTCTAATCTGGCCATCGGTGGAATCCTGTCACAGAGACATAGAGTACTGGACAGCTTCATCCAGTGGCATATAGATCTCGAAAATTGACGGTGGCAGAAATTAACTATTCGATTGCCGATAAGGAGTTATTGGCGGTAAAGGATGCTTTCCAAGAGTGGAGGCATTATTTGTTGGGTGCAAAACACGTGGTAACCGTTTTTACTGACCGCCGAAATCTTCAATTTTTAAAATCTGCTTGAACACTCACTTCACGGCAGTTGAGATGGTCACTGTTTTTTGCAGACTATAACTTTGTTCTGACTTACAAGCCTGGTTCTGCTAATGGTAAGGCTGACGCCCTGTCTCGTCTAGACACTGGAGATCATGAGAAGATGGTTGAAAAAGGATTGATTATTCCCGAAGAGAAGATAATTGGATCCATACAATATTCAGATCTGGAAGACAAGCTAAAGAACTCCCTCTTGGATGATGAATTGAGTGAGTGGGTCATTGGAGGTGTTGGAAGAGAAATAAAGAATGGAAATCCGTACTACAACGGAAAACTTTTTGTTCCCAGTGATGAGCTTCTTAAGCTGGTGATCCAGCATTTTCATGATAATTTGCTGGCAGGACACAAGGGTGTTAAAAAAGACTTTGGAACTGATTCAATGAGAGTTTTGGTGGCCGGCAATGGAGGCTCAGGTAAGACAATATGTGGCATCTTGTGAGCAGTGCATAAAAGGAAAGGCCACTAGATTGGCTCCTCAAGGGTTGTTGCTTCCTTTGCCCATTGCTCCTTATCCGTGGCATACTATTTCCATGGATTTTATTGTAGATCTTCCCTCTAGTCAAGGATTCTCAACTATCTGGGTGGTGGTGGATAATTTCACGAAGATGAGTCATTTTGTACCTTTGAAATCCATCCCCAATGCTACACAATTATCGACACTTTTCACCTTGCATGTAGTAAAAGCTCATGGGATTCCTAAGGTGGTTATCTCCGACCGGGATCCTCAGTTTGTTTCGCACTTGTGGAAGGCTTTCCTAAAGAGATTGAAGTAGATTCTCGGTTGTCTACTAGTTTCCATCCGGAGACTGACGGACAAACTGAAAGGGTGAACCAAGAACTGGAGCAATATTTGCGCCTGTTCTTGATGGATCATGAGGGAGAATAGCCAAATCTAATTGGGCAGCTGAATTTGCTTATAACAATGCAGTGCATTCTTCCACTGGATATTCTCCTTTCTATTTGAATTCAGGAAGACATCCCAACATGTTTGTAGGGAAACAAGAGAGTGATGTTCCCACAGTTGAGGCCATTATCAATGATCTACAAAAAGCTTATCAGGTAGCCACCAGTAATTTAGAAAAGGCTAAGAGTTCTTATAAAAGGCAGGCAGATAAAAAGAGACAAGAGAATCCTATTTATGAACAATGAGACAAGGTGTGGGTTTCGACTCGAAACATGCGCCTGAGAGGGAACCGAAAATTCCAACCCCGGTTTGTCGGTCCTTTTCAGGTAGAAAGAATGATAAATCCAGTGAGTGTTAAGATTCGTCTCCCTTCTAAATTAAAGATACATCCAGTATTCCCTGTATCTTTAATTAAGAAAAATCCATCCAATTTGAGGAAAAAAGGCCCACCTGCTACTGTTCAAGTTCAGTCTGGGGAAGAATTTGAGATTAAGCGAATTTTAGATTCTAAGTTTAAGAA
The DNA here is from genome assembly GCA_963921515.1 of Calotriton arnoldi. Classification (NCBI taxonomy): domain Eukaryota; kingdom Metazoa; phylum Chordata; class Amphibia; order Caudata; family Salamandridae; genus Calotriton; species Calotriton arnoldi. Next base: position 236,551 of record CAWUFW010005293.1, read on the forward strand.
GGGAGATTTGTACTATTTGGTGGACTGGAAAGGTTATGGCCCAGAAGAGAGAACATGGGAACCTAAAGCTAATCTGCATGCCCCAAGATTGACTAGAGAGTTTCATAGGACCCATCCCAATAAGCCCAAGGAGTGAGGGAGGGGGGCCTTGGTGGGGGGTACTGTCAGGTTTGGCCATGATCTGACACGAAGGAATCCAAAATATCATCATTCTAGGTATGGAAGGTTCAGATGGCACAAGTACCTATATGCCAGGCTTCGCCGTTCCATTTCCTTACAGCTGGTCTCGTTCTGGCTGCAATTACTTCATTCTCCGCAACCGCGGATTTCCAAGATGGCTGACAATGATTCTGGTAAAGGTTGCAGGTCTAGTGTTTCTGCTACCGGTAAACTGCAGCTAATTTCGCTCTCGCGCTCGATGAGCCCTGCGCACTTCAACTGAAGTATTCTGAAGTGAGGCAGCTCTTTTTAAGTTTGCGCTTTCCTCAGCTTTCTGAATTCCGTTTTTGGCTCAAGAGAATTGCCTAATAAAAGTCTTCAAAGATAACAGAGTGTATTCGCATCCCTGCAGAGGCGTTCCAGTGACAATTTAGCCTTCTGGTTCGTCTGAGTGGTTCTTGCCTGTATCATTCGTGAGTACTACAGCAGTCCGGTTCTGGAACGGTTTCCGAATTCTGAGTGAGAAGAAATTTTCAAATAAGTCTAGTGAATTCTTTCGCAGCGACTGCAGACAGCTATCATTTGTTGCTGTCATTTGAGAGGAAGTCTTGAACCTACATTTTCGAAGTCAGAGATTCTTCCTAGTACAGCGCTTTGCTGAGAGCAGCAGTTAGAGACTTTCAGTAACTTATCAAGAGAACAATTATTTCTGGAGCATAATAGCAACAGTCAAGAGACTATTTGATTATTAGAAGCTTGAGACTCGTCGGTGCAGGAGTTTACTACTTTTCCCAACTGCAGTCAGCATCTCAAATACAGTTCATCTTCTATAAGTTGCAATTTCAAGTAGATATAAATATTTATGTATATTTGTACGTACCAACTAAACACGCAGCAGTTTTTTCATCTCTAAAAGGAACTGAACTGACATTTAAAAGAACAATTTAAGAGTAAAGAGGTTAAAAATTAAACTCCAAAATATACAAGAGAGCAGCTAACCACTGTGGGAATACAGGTAACATAAGTAGAGTTAGTCAGGTATTGATTGACTGTAGTATTTAAAAATATATGTTAGAAGTTTCATGGTGTTCTTTATTGCAAGTGCCCTCAAGAGTCGTTACGCAAATCCAGTTACGAAGAGGTGCAGCAGTGGCAGTCTCTCTTTCATCCCAATTCCCTTTCCCCCGCTTTGCTGCAAGTGAGCAATTCATGTTCACAGGTAGTGGAGTTGGGGATTGAGGAAAAGTTCATCTGCTCCTGTGGAAACCAGAGTTCAGGTGTTTGGTACTTGACACTAACTTCATGTCAGTGTACATGAAGTCCACGTGGGATGAGTGTGGAGTGATTTACAAGTTCTCCACACCCTATCACCCCCAAACAAATGGACTTGTGGAAAGATTCAACAAGACCCTTAAAGGCATGATAATGGGCCCACCTGAGCCCATGAGGCGTAAGTGGGACGTCCTTCTGCCATGTCTTCTGTTTACCTACATTGAGGTGCCACAGAAAGGGGTTGGCTTTAGCCTCTTGAAGTTCCTCTATGGACACCCTGGTAGGAGACCTCTCAGCCTTTGTCAGAGAGTGGTGGGAGTAAGTTCCCAGGAAACACCTCAGGATGTGGTCAGCGACATACTTGCATTTCCCAACTAGGTGCATTGCTTCTGGAAAAAGGCGAAAGTCAATCTTGAGGCCAGTCAAGAAGTTATGAAAGTCTAGTATGACCTGAAGGCCACTCTGGTAGCATTTCAACCTGGCCAGAAGGTGTGGGTTATGGAGCCTGTGGAACCCAGAGCACTCTAGGATCGCTGGACAGGCCCATGTGACGTGAAGGAGTGGAAGGGGGAGTTCACCTAACTGGTAGATCTCAAGACATCTCAAGACCCCTAGAAAACCCCTATAGGGTGATCCACATAAACTGCCTCATACCCCACTTTTAGAAGTCTGAAGTTAACATTCTCTTGGTGACAGATGAAGGGTTGGAAGAGGAGAACGAGTCTCTCCCTGACCTCCTGCCTGCCCATGAGCACAATGGGTTAGTTGAGAGTGTCAACTTCTCCCCTACTCTGATCCCAGAACAGCAGAGTGACTGTCGCCGGTTGCTGGAGCAGTTTTTCTCTCTGTTCTCCCTCACCCATGGGCTTATACATTTGTGTACCCATGATATAGATACTGGAGACAGTATGCCTGTCAAAAGCAAAATGTACAGGCTGTCAGATAAGGTGAGGGCCATCATCAAGGAGGAGGTCTCCAAGATGCTGGCAGTAGAAGTGATTGAGTCGTCCAACAGTCCCTGTTCTGCCCTGTGGTGCTGGTACCCAAGGCTGCCCCACTGGGAACCACTCCAGAACTTAATTCTGTGTAGACTACCAAGGACTCAATTCCATGATAAATTCTTACGCACACCCCATCCACTGAGCCGATGAGCATATAGACAGGCTGGAATCTGCCAAGTTTCTCAGTACCTTTGATCTTACATCAGGGTACTGGCAGATTGCTCTGAATAAGGGGACAAAAGAGAGGTCTGCATACTTGATCCCAGAGGACCACCTCCAATTTAGGGTGATGCCCTTTGGCTTAAATAATGCCCATGCCTCCTTTCAGAGCTTGGTCAACAGGTTCTAGCTGGGAAAGGAGTAATTCTGTGCCACCTACCTGGATTGCATATCCGTCTTGAGCTCCAGCTAAGAGGAACACCTGTACCGCCTTCAGGAGGTGCTTCAGGCCATGCAGCAGGTAGGCTTGATGGTCAAATCATGTAAATGCCAGATCAGGCAGGGTTCTGTGGTATATCTGGACCACATGGTGGGCGGGGGCAAGGTGCAGCTGCTCCAGGCCCAGACTGAAACTACCCTGGCCTGGATTTCAGACCTCTCATTTTGGAGTTTGAAGAAGTTAACATGGAGGACCCTTAAGTGAGTCCTGTGAGTCTTGAAGTCTACCAGGCAAGTGACCCCTGCCTTTCTCTCCTTCACCTCACAAGGCCCAGACCTTGTGAGGCAGGGCCCTGGGGTCTACTGGCTCCATGACCCACATTTTTTGGCCAGGCTGAAACTCGACCAGACTGGCATTCTGGCTAAGTCAGAGCTGCATCACTGTCTGGCTGGCTTTAAGGTTCTCAGAGGCCTTATTTTAGAAGCCCTGCATCTGAGTCTTGAGAGCCAACATTTAGCTAGCTACATTCTGAGGGGGTTTCTTGAGAGCTTGCTCCCACCCCTACTTCATGAGACTAAGAGGTCCTCTAACAGGGTGGCCATACAGGAACTCAAAGGGACTGAGCCCAACTCCTTTCTGTGGCACCACTGTGTACGCAAAAATGAGAGCATTGTAAGAGAACAGCCCACTTCCACCTCAAGGGCTCTGACAGGCCCATAATCATACCTTTAAGGGTCTTGTGGAATCTTTTAAAAAGCCTGTTGGACTTGGGGTGATAGGGTGTCGAGAACTTATAGGTTAGTCCACACTCATCCCACATGGGCTTCATATAGGCTGACACGGTTTGTACCTTTGCTAGACACTACTTCTTTGGGGAACCTCACCTGGGTATAAGTGCCTCTACCACACAGCCCAACCACGAATGCGTCTTAACCACGCATTCCTTTACCACACTTGTCTTTACCACGAAATTTCGTGGTATAGCTATAAATGGTAAAGGGGTATGTGTGGCTAAGGTTGCCACTACCCCGCCTCCCCTTCGGCCACCGTCCCCACCCCCACTCTGTCCCTTAAAGTAACCCAACCACTTCCACTGCCCTAAAACCTATGCTGACCCCCCACATTAAAAATGACCCCAACTATCCATTCCCCTCCCACTGCCCCCCAGGCCTAAAACTCTACACTACCCTGCCCCCGCGGCATTTCTTAAACTACCACAACCCCTTCCACTGCCCTAAAACCTACCCCGACCACCTGCCCTAAAAATGAACCCAACTATCCATTCCCCTCCCACTGCTCTAAGGCCTAAAACCCTGCACCCTAACTTACACTACCCCCCCTGAGCTGTCCCTTAAACTTCACCAACCCCTTCCCTAAAACTTACCCCGACCCCCCAGCCCTAAAAACTACCCCAACTACCCATTCCCCTCCCACTGCCCTAAAGCCTCAAACCCTACATTACCCCGCCCCCGCGCTGTCTCTTAAACTATCCCAACCCCTTCCACTTATCTAAAACCTACCTTGACCCCCTCACCCTAAAAACTAATGCAACTACCCGTTCCCCTACCACTGCCCTAAGGCCTAAAACCCTACATTACCTCGGCCCCTGCGTCCCTTAAACTACCCATTCCCGTCCCACTGCCCTAAGGTCTAAAACCCTACACTACTCTGCCCCGCCACCTCCCGCGCTGTCCCTTAAACTACCCTAACCCCTTACCCTGCCCTAAAACCTACCCCGACCCCCACCCTAAAAACTAACCCAACTTCCCATTCTCCGCCCACAGCCCTAAGGCCTAAAACTCTACACCCTAACTTACACTACCCCACCCCCTCCACTGTCCCTTAAACTACCCCAAACCCTTCCACTGACCTAAAACCAACCCCCAGCCCTAAAAACTACCCCTACTACTCATTCCCCTCCCACTGCCCTAAGGCCTAAAACCCTACACTAGCCCACCACCCGCGGCATTCCTTAAACTAACCCAAACTCTTCCACTGCCCTAAAACCTACCCCGACCCCCGCCCTAAAAACGAACCCAACAACCCATTCCACTCTCACTGCCCTAAGGCCTAAAACTCTGCACCCTAACTACACAACCCCGACCCCCGCACTCCCTGCACTGTCCCTTAAACTACCCCAACCCCTTCCACTGCCCTAAAACCTACCCCTCCCCTCCCAGCCCTAAAAACGACCCCAGCTACCCTTTCCCCTCCACTGCCTTAAGGCCTAAAACCCTACACTACCCCATCCCCCCACCCCCCACGCTGTCCCTTAAACTACTCCAACCCCTTACCCTGCCCTAAAACCTACCCTGACCCACCCTCAAACCGTACCCAACTACCCATTTCCTTCCCACTGCCCTAAGGCCTAAAACCCTGCACCCTAACTACACAACCCCTACCCCCGCCCCGCGTTGGCCCTTAAACTACCCCAGCCCTTTCCGCTGCCTTAAAACCTACTCCAACCCACTCCCAGCCCTAAAAAAGCCAGGCCCACTTACCTCACTGAGGCATCTTCCTCCTTCTATCTTCCAGCAGCTAGGCCGCGCATTGCCTTAACCACGCATATGAGTGGCTAAGGTGGTAGAGCTTGTGTAGTCGGAACACGCGTGGTTCAGACCACAGTGTTCCAACTGTTTCCCCCTGCTCTGAGGACACCAGATGACCCATGACATGTCATGTTGGCTCTGGTGTCCCTCAGAGCCTCCACCCTCTTCCCATTGATGGTGACCCTGTGTATGTACTTGGAAGTGCTGGAAGGCATGTGGGCCTTTGGCACCATTTCCTGGTCATCCTTGAACACTAGGGTCATTCTGTTCTACCCCCATACTAACTGGGACCACCTCCTCCCCAAGCGCTATTCTTGCCAACCCAGGTGTCTGTCTTTCTTCATGCGAGGTCCAGGTGCAGGGCTCAAGTTGTTGGAGCTTTTCGTGTCCCTATAGCTCAGAACAGAAAGCCAGCCAACTAGCCCTTGGAGTCACTCTGGTAGTCCTGGGATCAAAGAGCAAGGCAGGGCTCATGCAGTTTTGTGGTTTTCTGAGGGTACAAGTCAGGCTTCAAAAAACAGGGCAGTCCTCTAGTAGCAGCAGGGTAGTACTTTGAGATACAAGGCAGTCCTTCTGGGCCTTTTCTGCAGCTCCAGGAGTGAATTGAAGAGTTGGTCTGAGGGTACAATATGTATTCCTGGTGCCAGTCTTTGAAGTGGGAACCATTTCTAGACTCTCCCTTCCCCCCCCCCCCACATCTGCTTCTGGAATTTCCTTTTTCCCCTGCCAAGGCTCCAAGAGGTTTAAGGGGACAAAGTTCTGGTATCAAGTTCTTTGTGAGTATGCTAAGGTAGGCCCTGTTTTAAAGGGCCACTTAAGTGCCGCAGGCCCACTAGTAGCATTTGATTTACAGACACTGGGTTTCTGTTGCACCACTTTACCAGGGACGTATAGGTAATTTAAATGTGCCAATCAGTTGTAGGCCTGAGTGAGCGCAAGCACTTTAGAATTGTTTAGCAATGGTAAAGTCCTAAAACCACAAAAAGGAATTTCAGCAACAGGATGGGAGTAGGCAAAATGTTTGGGGTGAGACCCCCCAAGGGCTGTCAGGTCTAATAGTGGTCTTGAGAAAACTTCTTCTGTTGAGGACCCTGTTCACCCTTTAGGTGATGGCCCTCAGATACCTTCTTGGACACTCTGGTGCTGATTCAGAGGTCCGCCTCCGGGGCAAACTCCCTAGGTGAAGAGAGCTTGCTGTCAATTAGGTGTTGGTGCAACTCTGTAAAGCAAGCACTGGGCATGTGTTCTCTCAAAATGAAATCATGCAGCCAATTAAAATCACTTACTTTACTGTCCCTCACCCAATCACTCTGTGCCTTACTGAAATAATCATTGGAATCCACCCAAGACTGGTTTGGCAATTTTTGGCTTTCCCAATATCTCATGAGGACTTCTCTGGGGTGAGCCCAAACTTAGTGAGAAGAATGGCTTTCATGGGAGCACACCTCATCTGGTCCCCTACCTTTAGTTTGAGGAGAGTATCCCTCCCCACCGTGGGCATCTGTTTCCAGAGACCTTCCCCCAATCCTTCTCTGGGACCCTCAAGGCTACCTCATAGGCTGAAAATCATTTATCTGTGTCATCCCCCACCTCATAGCTAGGCACCAGGTCAGGGGGAATACTGACCCTCAGTTCCTCACTGGACTCGCATTGCTGCCACGATTGCTGCTGGACTCTGGGGCTTGTTTGTCTGTGAGGTCCAACTCAACAAGACTCACTTCATGAGCTAAGATCAGTGTTCTCTCAGCTAAGACCCTCTCAGCTTCTGCCTTTTCCTTGGCTAGGGCAATCTCCACTTCGGCCTCTTTTCTCCCAAAGCCCTCTTTGCAGCAGCCTCTTCCTTGACTGCCTCTCTCTCTTTGCAACTGCTTTCTCCATACTGAGTTTGGCCAGCTGCACCCTGAAATCCCTTTCTGCCGTCCTCTCCACTAGTTCCTCAGGGAACAGGTTGTGGGAGGACACACTGCTTTTTGCCCTGGCAGGGGGCCCCATTCCTTTGAACAAGTTGTCCTCCTCAGTGTGCTGCAGCTCAGGGCCCTTTTCCTCCTCCTCCACTAAGTCCACTTCCTCCTTAAATTCATCCTCTTCCTACTGCTCTGGGGTGGCCTGCATCCTCATGACTTCCTCAAAGGCTCTGAGGGCACCTTGAGGTCCACCTTGGTGGCCTTCCTTCCCACATTCAGCCCCCTCTTCTTGCAAAGCCTCTGAAGCTCTGCCTTGCTGAGGCTATCACTGTTGATCAGCTCTATCCCCATAAGAGCACAAAGGATGTGAGGCAAGACTTTAATTTGGTAGAAGGAAAAAACGAACTAAATCAAAAACTAAGGACAATTTAAAAAGAGGCCGAATCTGTTTTTAGATTATGTTAAGGGAGTTTAGTGTTACACAAAACCACTGAGTGGTACTGCACAAATACAAGTACTGGATCCCACTATTGCCACCAATGTAAGAAATGGTGTTATTGGTTGAGGGGGGGGGGTGGAAGACCCATACAGGCAACAACCACAATTCTTGTCAGGGTGAACTATAAAAGGCACTAAGGTTGTATGATTGAACCACGAATGCGTTTATCAGGCATGCCGGAACCACGAAGTCTAAACAACGAAATTCTTAAGCACGAATATGCCTTTACCACGCATGCCTTTACAACAAATCATGTGTTGTTAAGGCATTTTTGGTAAATACATAATCGTGGTTAAGAATTTAATCCCCAACCCCCGCACCTGGCCTGAGTTCCTAAAGTACCCCACTCCCCCATCCCTAGTCACTTTTTCACCTCCGCCCTCCCCATATCCCTAAAAACTACCCCCTAATCCCTGAAAATGACCCTGCCCCCTGCCCTGAACCCTAAAACGGCCCCCATGCCCTGAAAACAAACTACCCCCCTAAGCCCTAAAATCGACCCTGCCCCCTAAGTACTAAGTTCTATCACGATCCCTACCCCCCGCCCCTGAACCCTAAAACGTCGACCCCGTGCCCTGAAAACTATCCCGAACCCCCCCAATCCCTGAATACTACCCAAACCCGCCCCGGCCCCCAAAACACCCCGAGCCACCCGCCAACCCAGAAAACTACCCCCAACCCACAATCAGCCAAAAAAACAACCCCCGACCCGTCCCAGCCTAACTTTAAATAACCCCGACCCACCCCCAGTCCAGAAAACTACCCCCGATCCACCCTAAGCCCACAAATCAACCCCGACCCACCCCCCAACCCCACTTACCTCACAACGATCTCTTCCTGCTTCCGTCCATCCGCTAAGTCTATCGCACGATAGTGCCTTAACCACGCACATGCGTGGTTAAGACATATGCGCAGTAGGGCTTGCGTAATTCAGCCTTCGTTGTTAAGGCTGATCGTTGTTCAGCCTTCGTGGTTTAGGCTGTTTCCCAGGCACTAAATTAACCTGTGCTTAACCCTCTGGTAGATCGCAGAAAAGTGAAAACACAACAAAGGAAAGATCCCAAACCAATTTAGAACAACAAAGAAAATTGTAATAAATAAAATGATACCAGAACAATAAAACTCCAATCAGTAGAACTGGAAATATGCAATTTCAACATTTTAGGTAAGAATATCGCCAAAAAGCACAAAAAGCTAATCACGTTCATCTGGTCGTGCTAGACCAGGGGAAATTCACAAATTCAGGCCAACCGCGATAGAATGAGGGCCGGATACAGGGGCCAGGTAAGTCCTGCTGGAAAAGTAGCCTTCTCAAAGTCCGGCACAAAAACTTTATTTCACAGTGGGGGAGGCCGCAAGGAGGGCATCACGGATGGTCATCGCTGTAGTGCAAAGAGCAGGTCTGGCGTCATTGCTGTAGCATGAAGATCGGACAAACATCGCAGATGTTGTTGGAGCTTACATTGCAGGTCACTGCAGGCTGTCCAGATAGGTCCAGTTGCAGCAGGTCAGCTGAGCAGTTGCAGGGAAGCTTTCTAGAGCATGTTGTGTCCCTGTAGCTCAGAACAGGAGTTCAGCCAACAGACCTTTAGAGTCATTCAGGTTAGCCTAGGATGAAGAGAGCAGGTTCAGTCTTCATTCGCAGAGATCAGGCCAAGGCATCAGGACAGTCCTCTGAAGAAAAAGGCTAGGCTCAAGCTGCCGGGCAGTCCTCTGGTGGCAGCTGGGTAGTCCTTCTTCTGTAGTCCACAGATCCTGGAGCATACTGAGAAGTTGGTCTGAGGGTCCAGTATTTATACCTGGTACCATCCTTTGAAGTGGGAGACACTTCTAGGCTATACCCCCATCTGGCTTCAGAAATATCTTTCCTTCTCCTTCTCAGGCTCCAAATGGTCTATGGTGACAAAAGGCTGGTGTCAAGTGTCTTTGTGTGTGTGCGCTAGAGGTAGACCTTTGAAATGTTAGTGGGGCAGGGTACTGCTCTGCCCCACCCATCCTTGGCAGAGTGCCTATTCCGTCAACACCTACCTCCCCCTTTGTTTCCCTGTCTGGTAGGAATACACAAAGGCTAACTGTCAAGCTATTCACAGTCATATGAAACAGGCACCAAATGGTTAGGGGAAGAAAATGCCAACTTTCTAAAAGTGGCATTTTCAGATTATACCATTAAGTAGGATTTTCAATTAAAATTCATTTAAGTCCAAACATGACATTCCTATTTGGTCCCAATCAAAAGATAGCACTTATTAAAAGTAATAAAGTAACACAGTGCTATCCAATGGGAGAGACTGGCTTTGCAGTAGTGAAAAATGAATTTAAGAGTTTTAACCACCAGGACATATAAAACTTAAAAACTCATGCCCTTCTTTTTATATACAATGCACACTTTCCTGAGGGTTGATTACGGCCGACCCTAGGAGTGACTTGCATGTTTTGAAAAGGAAGGTTTAAGCCAGGCAAAACGTTTTCTTTGCCAGGCCAAACTGGCAGTTTAAAACTGCACACAGACTGCAGTGGTAGTCCTGAGACTTGTTTTAAAGAGCTACTTTAGTGGATACCACAATGGTTGCTGAAGGCCCACTAATAGTATTTAATTTACAGACCCTGAGTACATGTAGTACCATTTACTAGGGACTTATACGCAAAATAATATGCCAATCAGGTGTAACCAATAGTACCATGTTTTAGGGAGAGAGCAAAAGTTCCTTAGCGCAGCTTAGCAGTGGTAAAGTGCACAGAGTTCAAATTCCAAGAAAACAGGAGGTGTGAAGGCAAAAGGTTTGGGGGAAGGCCACACCAAGGATGACAGGTCTAACATTGACCTTAAAAGTACTGCATTGAATACACTCAAAGGAATGATATATATAAAAATTCTGTGAACCTTAGACAAGTCCTTTATTGTCAGAGATCCCAATTATCTTCATAAACTAGAATCACGCTGTGTGCACACCCAGACATAATTGGTTGAAATCAGTCCAGATAACTTAAACACAGTGGAAGGACTCTGGAGGTGCAGGGCTTAAATGAGCCCACATACTAATCAGAAAAGACTTGAAAATGTTCAGTCATTTGCCTGGTAGTTCAAAAAAGTGTGCCCCACCACCCATTCTTCTTTGACACCAGGCCTTGATAACCCCATTCCACACATCTTGAGAGCAATCTGCTTTACAACCAGATGTAGAATGCATAACTCCTGTCTTAAGAGGTCTCCTGACAATCAACAAATAACCTCTACATTTAGATGATAACCAATGCAGAGCTTTTCATTGTTCATTTAGCTGAATCCACCACAGTTAATGCACACCTGTCAACATGTCTTCTCTCTTTTTGTTATGGAGTGGCAGGTATGTAATCTCTTTAACCCCTTGACCGCGATCGGAATTCCGCTCGGGTGCTGGACATTCCGATCGCGGGTGTGGTCGTGACGAGCTCAGCTCGTCATGCACACAGCGCTACCGCGCAGCATGACGAGCTGAGCTCGTCACGCGCATCGAAGGGGTTAACCCAATGCAGAACTCTCAAGGAAATAAATCCAACATAGACCAAGAGAACAAGGAAATAGACCGCACATCATAACTCTTTAAAATCATGTTGGATACATGCCCTTGCTGGGTTGGGGTCTCACCAAGAAGGCTATCATTTCCACTCTCTTGAATGTCTAACTATTTTCAGGCTTTACGGCTTTTAAGCAAAGCTCTACGTGCACAATTTGGTGCATGCACATATGCATGAGTTCATATCCTTTTTACCTGTAGAGGTGCACAGATGCCTATGTTTCATTTGTATTACGTCGTGTGTTAATGTCTTTCTGTCTACAAGGTATCTTCAGTTCCACTTGCATTCTACTTGTGTACCCCTTTTGTGTTTTCATTTTTGGACAGATTGAAGCAATTTATATCACTGGTGATTTACAGCACTTGACTAGCGTAGATATTTTTTTCTCATGCCTGTGCAGTAACGCTTTATCATATGCTTGCTTTCTGTACCTCACATTAGAACAGATTCTGTATATGAAAGACGCAATCAACCAACAGCTCAGGAAACAATCAGTTTAATACAGAACCAGGCGAAAGAAAGCAGCGAGTGAGCAGTCAATCTATAGACTAGCCCACTCACATCTTGAGGTCTCATCATTTGGTTCAACATGTATATGAATAACCACAGTAAGTGGGAGTACGTTTGCTCACACAACCATTTTCTCTGGAGTTTGAAGGCCTATTTTGACCTGATCTAATCTGCGTGGTCAGGGTAGGAGGCGACCATTAACCAAAAAGCCTTCACAGCCACAGCTGTTCTGCTGATCATATTGAGTCTGTTTAGCCTACTGCATCTCCTTTTAAAACCCTGAGACACAATTGCACACTGTAGATTTGAGTACAACCTTTCCACCCATTTGATATCTGACAGGTAAGTGGGTTGCTTCTATTGACTGTCCCAGTACTAGTGGTGAGTCCAAGCATTGTTCCCAAGCTTTATAAAGTTGATGTGTTCTTATAAAAAAGGTGGCTTAAGCACCCCACTTTTGTCCAGTGGAGCAATACTGTAACTGGTGCTACTACTGCCAATTCAAATGGCGATCCTTGTGGTGCATATATAAAGCCTGGGTTATAACATTTAGCAGAGCTTATGCACCACTTCTGACCTACCATACAAAGCTCCCTATTTGGGTGTCTACCTCACAGGACCACTGACACTTCTCAGGGTGTAGCTTGTAAACATTTTAGGATACTGAAGGCATCTTCAATTTTTCCATCCCTTCTCCATGTATTAGAGGAGCATGCAATGGACCTTCCAACTATAGAAAATACAGCACATGGAACTGAACCTTTCAAAAGCACCCAATGGGACCATCAGCAAACTATTCTAATCTTATCAGGTGACTGTTGCTCTAGCGATCTTATATCATAGAATCCAAAAACTGCTAAACTTATCACTCAAATTCCCTATACCTCATTTGGAAGTAGAGATCAGCATAAACCTTTTACCAGACTGATGATGTGGAGACTCAAAGCTTGTATATTCAGAAGAGAAGCTCAATGAGCCCTGTCTGCTTGTGGGGGCCATCATAGTACTCTAGGTGAACCAGGGGGCTGAGAAAGGAGAAGTGGCTTGTATGACATGCTGCAAGAATCATGTGCTTTTGCATCACTGATACCATGGAACTGACTGAGCAATCTTCATGCTCATCTTTTGAATGCGGGGAACCGCGTAAACCCTCATGACCAAGCCCTAGGATCTTTTCGCCTCAAAAGTGTCTCTACATATGTGATGCCTTGATTGCTTAGGAATTGTGGTTTGTTCAAAGTTAACAGATTATGATGCAGTGTACGAGGTTGCCTGACACTTCTCTAACACTTCATTAGTCCTGCATTTTGTAAAAAAAAAAAGAAGAAAAATGATGAAGAAAAGTACATATGGCAATTTTTTACCTTAGGTAGGAGTGACGAAAAATAGCATGTTTCATTATTGATTAACTTAGGGAGAGGGTTAGTGATTGTCAATATAGTGCTGAACAGACTTTACATCCTTTTTAACCCCTTAACTGCTGCCCCGCCCCCCTCGCCCAGTGCTGAGTCCTTTTTATTTTTAGCTATTTGGGATACTGTGGGGCAGATTTACAAGAATTCGCGCATCTCTGCATATCAGCAGAGATGCGGCAGTTAATTTGCGTCACGTAAAAAAACCTTTGCGCCACCATGGATGCGTCGCATTTACAATGCGGCGCACCATGGAGCAAGGATTGACAGATGCGTGACGCATCTGTCGGCGTAATGGTAATGCATTGCTGGAATCGTGACGCAAGCGCGACGCAACTCCAGCAATGCCCAGGGGCGGTGTAACGGGGTCTATGTCCGTAGGGGTACCGAGCATCAATGAGACTGAGAATGGGTTGTTTATCAATTCTTTTATTGTCTCTTTTTCCACAGTCCGGTACACTAGGGTCCTCCTCTGGTTGGGGCCTCGCCCTTTTTCACCAGCTTTCTTCCAGGGGAAACGGGGAAGTAAGGCCGTCCTGGCTTCACAATACGTCCGTGGTCCCGGTACCGGAAATTGACCAAACCCAAAAGGCAAAGGAAATAATATTATGGTCAGTGGGGAAGTGAAACACTTCCGGATACAGGGTAGCGGGGAGTGAGGGATGAATCACCAAAAACGCCGACACTGTGTGGACCCTGTTTGTGACCTCCCTCTCATTCGCCAGCCTCCCCTACCCGTGCCCTGGAAACCCCTGAAGCTTCGCCCGTACCTTGTGAAGCCACCCTCCTCCTGGAGGGTGGGTGGGCGGAACACAGTCTCGTTGGCCTCCTGGCTTGACGTCTTCGTCGAGGGCAGCGCTTCCAACTCTCCTCTCGGCCGGGATTCTCCTTCCGCATACGTGCGGGGCTCTCCTCTCTTGTTCCATCCGATCTCTCACCTGATTGGATGGTCGAGGGAAACGTCATAGGCCACGCCTCCGGGGAGTCCTCCGAGGGATTTTCCTTAAAGGGCTCCACTCCTGCCTGCATATAAGGCAACAGTACGCCGTTAACCGCCTCAGGAGGCCAATCAGTTCTCCTGTCATCCATGGACTCCTGACACATGCCCCCCCTGGAGATTCCCCGATCGGGGGAACGAGGATAACGCGACAGGTAGTCGGCATTGCCCTGTTCTCTGCCTTTTCGGTGGAGCACCTGGAAGCGATATGTCTGAAGGGCAAGGAACCACCTAAGGACACGTTCGTTGGAGCCTTTGTTCCTCTGCAGCCGGGTGAGCGGAGCATGATCCATATATAACAGAAAAGAGCGTCCTTCTAGATAGTACCTTAGTTTATCTATACTCCATTTGATGGCCAAGCACTCCTTTTCTATTATGGGATATACCCTCTCTCTGGGGAAGAGTTTTCTGCTGATGTATAAAACAGGCTGTTCCAACCCCTCCTCATCCAACTGAGAGAGAACAGCTCCTATTCCCATCCCCGATGCATCTGTCTGCAAGATGAAGGTTTTCTGGAAGTCTGGTGTCAGTAAAAAAGGGGAAGAGGTTAACGTGTCTTTCAGGGTCTGAAAAGCTGATTGTTCCTCTCTGGTTGGGGACCTAAGGCGGCTGGGAGCGGAGTTTTTCTTAAGCAGGTCTGTAAGGGGGGCGGCAGTATCGGAAAAAAGGGGTATAAAGCGCCTGTAGTAACTAACCAACCCCAAAAAGCCCTTAGTTCTTTTTTTGTGGTGGGGTGGGATAAGGGGTGTCTTGGATAGCCCTTACTCTTCTCGCTTTGGGGTTCGATCAAGCCCTTCCCCAACAAGTAACCCAGGTATTTTACCTTCTGGTAGGCGAATCTGGATTTTTTTGCGTTAATGTGTAGATTCGCGTTTCTCAGTTCGGTGATGACGGCCGATAGATGGTGCAGGTGCTCGTCCCAGGTTTTGCTAAACACAACAATATCGTCTAGATATGCTGATGAATACTCCTGATGGCCTTTCAGAAGGGTGTCCATCACCCGTTGGAAACTAGCCGGGGCACCATGTAGGCCGAATGGTAGGACCGTAAATTGAAACAAACCCTCCGGGGTGGAAAAGGCTGTTTTCTCTTGATCCCCGGGGTGAAGGGGGATCTGCCAGTAGCCCTTGATGAGGTCGATGGTGGTGATATAACGAGCCTCACCAAGGCGCTTGATCAATTCGTCCACCCGCGGAAGGGGATACCCGTCCTGCTTGGATATTTGATTCACCGCCCTGAAGTCGATGCAGAACCGGGTACTCCCATCCGGCTTCGGGACCAGGACGATTGGTGAGCACCAATTGCTCTTAGAGGGCACCACCACCCCCAGGGCCAACATGTCGGCTACCTCTTTCTTTAGGGCCGCCCTGCGTGCCTCTGGGACCCGATACGGTCTTTGTTTGACTACAATCCCCTCAGTGGTGGGTATTATATGGGTTGCTAGAGTGGTTCTGCCGGGCTGGTCTGAGAATATGTCGGAAAAGGACTGCAAGAGGTCCCTTATTTCTGTTATTTCCTGTGGCTTTAAGTCTGGGCTAAGGAGGGTGTCCTCTACCGTGGTCTTGGATGGGGTGGCAAGAGACACTGTACAGGGCTTATTAGGGACGGGCCCTAGCCATTTTTTAATAGATTCACGTGATACAGCTGCGTTTCCCAGGGGAGAGACGCAACCCATAAGTGGTGTTTCCGATCCTGCGTACTACCCTCATAAGGCCCTTGCCACTCTTTTTCTGAGTTTGTGGGTGGAGGAAGGAAGGAGAAGCAGGACCCAGTCCCCAGGTTTTAGCTCTCTCCATTTCTTGCCCTTGTCATACTGATGTTTTTGTTGAGTCTGAGCCTTCTCTAGGTTCTCGTGGGCTAGGGACCTCAGCTTGTGAAGCCGCGACTTCACCTGGTTTGCATACTCTAGCAGGGCTTGAGCCTCGGCTATCCCCTGTTCCTCCCAACTTTCCTTCGTAATTTCAAGGAGGGTACGTGGTCTTCTCCTGAACATTAGTTCGAAGGGAGAGACCCCCAAACTACTCTGAACAGTGCTACGTATCACAAACAGGGCCAAGGGAAGCAACTGATCCCAACTCTTCCCGTCCCCACTCAACATTTTCTTCAGGGTGAGTTTTAGGTTTCCATTGTACCGCTCCACCAGGCCGTCAGTTTGGGGGTGGTACACCGATGTTCGGATGTGTTTGATACCCAATTGTTTGCAGACCTCCTTCATAAGACGGGAGACGAAGGGTGTACCCTGGTCTGTCACAAGTTCTCGTGGGAACCCCATCCTAGAAAACACCTCCATCACCGTCTGCGCTATCGTGGTGGTGGTGGTGGCTGTTCGTAGCGGAAGTGCTTCGGGGTACCGTGTGGCATAATCGACTAACACGAGAACGTATTGGTGACCTTTGCTGGATTTGGGGAGAGGTCCTATGAGGTCCATGCCTACTCTTTCAAAAGGATGACCCATAATGGGTAGGGGCTGTAGCGGTACTTTGGGGGGGACATAGGGATTCCTTCTCTGGCATATGGCACACTCCTGGCAGTACTTCTTAGTCTGGAGATATATGCCCGACTGGTTTTCTCCGCCCCCACATGACCTGCGAGAAGATGGGAATGTGCAAAGAAAAGGATTTGCTCCCTAAAACCGGCAGGGACTAGCAACTGGGGTTCCGCCCCTTCCTTTGCGAGTCGATAGAGGAGCCCGTTTTGTTCAAAGAAACAAGGATAAGTGCGTCTGGGGTTGTCTTTTGTTTCCTGCGCTCTTTGCCACGCGTTTCTGAGGCAAGCGTCATTTAGCTGGGCCGCCCTGAAGTTGTTATCAGTAGCCCAGGGCTCGGAGGTCAAAAGGGAATTGTGAGGACCGGTGTCTGCCACCCCCACCCCTAAAGCATTAGACATAAGAAGAGCAAAGCAAGGATTATCAACCCCCAGAATCAGGGCCTCAGGAAGGGTAGGGAGTACTCCTACGATGACCGAGATGCTTCTGCCTGTCTTAGTGCGAATGGTCAACTGAGCTGTTGGGTACTCTCTGATATCCCCATGCACACAGCGGATATTGACTGTTCTCTCTGGTATAATAGCCGAGGTGGGGACTATATCTTTCCTGGCTAATGAGTGCTTGCACCCTGAATCTAGAAGGGCTGTTACTTCTTTTTGATTCACCAAGAGACTCACGTAGTAGATGTGCCCCGTCTCTTGGGCGAAGAGGACGGATCGGGAGCATAACTGACGTCCATGGGTTCGTCTTCAACCTTGTCCCTTCTTTTTCTGCAAAAACGGGCTATGTGGCCCCCTCGCCACATTCGAAACATTGAGGGCCAGACGTAGTAGAGCTATCTGGCCTTCCAGTCGTCTGGGTTCTAAAAGGTTCCAGGGGCACCTTTATCGTTTTCCTGTCGTATTTGGCCGGTGGGGCCCCCTTCTGGGGTTTCTCTGGCTCTTTTATGGAGGGGCGACTTTGTGCACGGGAGTAGGAGGTGGCCATTTCAACGGCATGTTCCAAAGTCAGACCCGCGTGTTGCCTAAGCCACCTTTGGGTACCATAGGGCAGGGCCTCGAGATATTGCTCCAGATAGATTTTACTCATCACTTCTTCCATGTTGGACTCCTGGGGCTTTAGCCAACGATCAGCAGCGTCCTTGATCTTGTAAAACAGCATTTTGGGGGTGTCACCTGTGAGGCCACGTTCCTGTCTGAACTTGAGACAGTGGGTCTCATCGTCCACCCCTAGGTGGTCCAGGATATACTGCTTTACTATGCCATAGGCCGACGTACCATCTTTATTGATGACCTGGTACGCTGCTTGTGCTTCGGCTGTAAGCAGAGGGGCCAAGTAGAAGGGCCAGCGATCCATCGGCCATCCACTAGCCCAGGCAGCCCTTTCAAAGTTCAGGAAGAAGGTGATAGGGTCCTCCCCTGGTACGTACTTCTGTAATGGGATAACCGTACCAGGGGGAGCAGGGCTTCTTCCTTGTCCGATACCCACAAGAATGTGACTCTGGCCCTCTGCCAGCTTGACCATCTGGTCGGCCTGTTGCTGTATGGCCGCGGTAAAGGCAGCTCTGTCCATCTCGGCCTGGCTGGAGCTTCTCTCGATAGCCCACTCCAGCTTGGCCTGGCCTTCTTTCAACTGATACACCAAATGTTCCATCGTGTATCGACGGAGGCTATGCCCGCATTCTCCACCACTCTGTAACGGGGTCTATGTCCGTAGGGGTACCGAGCATCAATGAGACTGAGAATGGGTTGTTTATCAATTCTTTTATTGTCTCTTTTTCCACAGTCCGGTACACTAGGGTCCTCCTCTGGTTGGGGCCGCGCCCTTTTTCACCAGCTTTCTTCCAGGGGAAACGGGGAAGTAAGGCCATCCTGGCTTCACAATACGTCCGTGGTTCCGGTACCGGAAATTGACCAAACCCAAAAGGCAAAGGAAATAATATTATGGTCAGTGGGGAAGTGAAACACTTCCGGATACAGGGTAGCGGGGAGTGAGGGATGAATCACCAAAAACGCCGACACCATGTGGACCCTGTTTGTGACCTCCTCTCATTCGCCAGCCTCCCCTACCCGTGCCCTGAAACCCCTGAAGCTTCGCCCGCAGCTTGTGAAGCCACCCTCCTCCTGGAGGGTGGCGGGGCGGAACACAGTCTCGTTGGCCTCCTGGCTTGACGTCTTCGTCGAGGGCAGCACTTCTTCTCTCGTCTCCCTTCCGTCCGTCCGTTCTCTCCAACCTCCACGCATCCAACTCTCCTCTTGGCCGGGATTCTCCTTCCGCATACGTGCGGGGGCTCTCCTCTCTTGTTCCGTCCGATCTCTCACCTGATTGGATGGTCGAGGGAAACGTCATAGGCCATGCCTCCGGGGAGTCCTCCGGGGGATTTTCCTTAAAGAGCTCCACTCCTGCCTGCATATAAGGCAACAGTACGCCGTTAACCGCCTCAGGAGGCCAATCAGTTCTCCTGTCATTCGCGGACTCCTGACTGGCGGCATATACTTACTGTGCTGCGTCACTCCTTACACCTGCTTCAAGCAGGCGTAAGATTTTGACGCAGTGGCATCGTAAAAGTGACTCAGTGAAATCTTGTAGATTTCACTGCATCACTTTTATGAGGCTTTCTTGCGTGGGAACGCCCACCCTGCATACATTATACCTGATGTAGGTATAATGTGACACAGGGCTTTACAACGTGATGCATCTCCCTAGATGTGTCACGTTGTAAATGTGTTGCAACGTGGTGCATTGTTTACGACACAGCTGCGTCACAAAAGTGACGCAACTGTGGCGTAAAAGTGTTGCAAGGGGCTTATAAATCTGCCCCTGTGTGCTTACGGCTTCATAACTTTTTTCCACATAAGGTCTCCACACCAAATTTGCGTCCTTTTTTCCAACATACTGCGGATTCTACAGGTACCCAGGGTTTGTAGATTCTCTTGGAGGGGACCGAGAAAATAGCCAGAATACAGCAACATTTTGTTTTTTGAGGGAAAAATGGCAAAAAAATGGCTAAAAACGAGAGCATATGGCTTTTTCCCTGCAAATGGTACCAACAAAGGATTTGCAGTGCTAAAATCATCATCTTCCCAACCTTCAGGAACAGGTGGACTTTTGTCAGAAAACCAACATTTTCTGCACAGTTTTAACATTTTAGTGTGACATAGCCTATTTTTCCTATTTTTTGTGCTTTCAAACTTCTTCCAGTTAGTGCTAGAAATGGGTGTGAAACCAATAATGTATCCTGGATAGCTATACATTTCTGAAAAGTAGACAAAATTCTGAATTCAGCAGGATGTCATTGTGTAGGTCCTTCAAGGTTTTCCTATAGAAAGTAACAGTTGAAATAAAATAATATTGAAATTGATTTGAAAAAAAAACAACCATTTGTGCCTACGTTTTCATCTGTAACTTCTTTTAAGTTTGGCAGATTTTTGAAAGCAATATACCTTTACATCTGCCGGACCCTTGTGGTTGTGGGGATATATAAGACTTGTAGGTTCTCCAAGAACCTGAGGTGCCCAGAGCCAATAACTGAGCTGTACCTTGCAATGTTTCTCATTGTGAACTGGGTATACAGCAATTCATTCGGTAAAATATGAAGAGTGAAAAATAGGTATTAAGGAAAACTATGTATTTCCCAAATGGGAACAACATATGGAGTTTAGAAGCAGTGGTTTATTTGCTCCGAATTTGTGGGTACCAATACTAGCATGTGAATTAGAGGTAATTTTTCAAAATGACTTCTTTTTTACACACTGTCTTACATTTGGAAGGCAGAAATGCATAGAAAGTCAATTGTTAATAACACTTGTTCTACTATTCTGCGGGCCCCTAAGTCTACCAATAAAAATGGTACCTCACTTGTGTAGGTAGGCCTAGTGCCCGCGACAGGAAACAGCCCAAAATGCAACGTGGACACATCACATTTTTCCAATGAAAACGGACCCTTTTTCGCAATGTGCCTAGCTGTGGATTTTGGGCCCGAGCTCAGCTAGCACCTAGGGAAACCTAGCAAACCTGTACATTTGTTAAAACTAGACACCCAGGGAAATCCAGGATGGAGTTACTTGTGTGGCTCTCACAAGGATCTGTTACCCAGAATCCCTTGCAGACCTAAACATTTGTCTAAAAAAACACATTTTCCTAACATTTTTGTGATTGAAAGTTCTGGAATCTGAGGGGAGCCACACACTTCCTTCCAGGGAGCCACACACTTCCTTCCACCCAGCATTCCTGTAAGTCTCCCAATATAAATAGTACCTCACTTGTGTGGGGAGGCTTAGTGCCCACAAAAGGAAACGGCCCAAAACGCAACGTGGATACATCACATTTTACCAGTGAAAACTAACCCTTTTTTTGCAGTCTGCTTACCTGTGGATTTCGGACCCTAGCTCAGCCAGCACCTAGGCAAACCTAGCAAACCTGTATTTTTCTGAAAAGTAGACATCCAGTGGAATCCAGGATGGGATGACTTTTGTGGCTCTCACCAGGTTCTGTTGCCCAGAATCCCTTGCAAATCTCAAATTTTGTAAAAAAAAAAAAAAAAAACACATTTTTCTCACATTTCTGTGATGGAAAGCTCTGGAATCTGCCGGAAGCCACAAACCTCCACCCACCCAGCATTCCCCCAAGCCTCCGATAAAAATGGTTCCTCACTTTTGTGGGTATGCCTAGTGCCCGCGACAGTAAACTGCCCAAAAAGCAATGTGAGCACATCACATTTTCGCACTCAAAACTGACCCTTTTTTGCAATGTGCCTAGCTGTAGATTTTGGAACCTAGCTCAGCTGGAACCTAGGGAAACCTAGCAAGCCTGTACATTATTTAAAACTAGACATGAAGGGAAATCCAGGATGGGGTGACTAGTGTGGCTCTCACCAGGTTCTGTTACCAGAATCCCTTGCAAACCTCAAAATCTGTCTAAAAAACACATTTTCCTCATATTTCTGTAATGGAAAGGTCTGGAATCTGAGGGGAGCCACAGATTTCCTTCCACCCAGCATTCCTCCATGTCTCCCGTTAAAAATATTACCTCACTTGTGTGGGTAGGCCTAGTGCCCGCTACAGGAAACGGCCCAAAACGCAACATGGGCACATCACATTTTTCCGGTGAAAACTGACCCTTTTTTGCAATGTGCCTAGATGTGGATTTTGGACCCTAGCTCAGCCAGCACCTAGGGAAACCTAGCAAACCTGTGCATTTTTTTAAACTATGCACACAGGAAAACCCAGGATGGGGTGACTTGTGTCGCACTCACTAGGTTCTGTTACCCAGAATCCCTTGGAAAGCTCAAACTTTGTAAAATAAAAACACATTATCCTTGCATTTACGTGATGGAAAGATCTGGAATCTGAGAGGAGCCGCAAACTACCACCCACCCAGCATTAACCCAAGTCTCCCGCTAAAAATGGTACCTCATGTGTATGGGTAGGCCTAGTGCCAGCGGCAGGAAACAGCCCAAAACGCAGAGTGGACACATCACATTTTTCCACTGAAAACTGACCCTTTTTTTTGCAATGTGCCTAACTGTGGATTTTGGGCCCTACCTAAGTCAGCACCTAAGGAAACCTAGCTAACATGTACATTTTTAAAACCTAGACACCCAGAGGAATTCAGAATGTGGGGATTTGTGTGGCTCTCACCAAGTTCTGTTACCCAGAATCCCTTGCAAACCTCAAAATGTGTCTAAAAAACACATTTTACTCACATTTCTGTGAAAAGAAATTCTGGAATCTGCGGGAGCTACAAACTTCCACCCACCCAGTATTTCCCCAAGACTCCTGATAAGAATGGTACCTCACTTGTGTGGGTTGCCCTAGTACCCACGACAGGTAATGTTCCAAAACACAACATGGACACATCACATTTTTCCACTGAAAACTGACCATTTTTTTTGCAATGTGCCTAGCTGTGGATTTGTGACCCTAGCTCAGTTGGCATCTAGGGAAAACTAGCAAACCTGTACATTTTTGAAAACTAGACACCCAGTTGAATCCAGGATGAGTTGACTTGTGTGGCTTTCACCAGGTTCTGTTACCCAGAATCCCTTGCAAACCTCAAAATGTGTCTACAAAAACAAGTTTTACTCACATTTCTGTGATGGACAGTTCTGAAATCTGAGGGGGGCCACAAACGTCTTCCATACAGCATTCCCCCAAGCCTTCCAATAAAAACGGTACCTCACTTGTGTGGGTAGGCCTAGTGTCTGTGACAGGAACTGTCCCAAAAAGCAACGTGGACTCATCATATTTTTCCACTGAAAACTGACCCTTTTTTTGCAGTATGCCTAGCTGTGGATTTTGGACTCTAGTTCAGCCAGCACATAGAGAAATCTGTACAATTTTGAAAACTAGACACACTGGAAAATCCAGGATGGGGTTATTTGTGCGCTCTCCCTAAGTTCTATAACCCAAAATCACTTGCAAACCTCAAACTTTGTAAAAAAAAAAAAAGAAAAACCCATTTTCCTCACATTTCTATGATGGAAAGTTCTGGAATCTGAGTGGAGCCACAAACTTCCATGCACCCTGCATTTCCCCAAGTCTCCCAATAAAAATGGTACCTCACTTGTGTTGGTAGGCCTAGTGCCCGCAACAGGAAACGGCCAAAAACGCAACTTGGACACATCAAATTCTTCCACTGAAAACTGACCCTTTTTTGCAATGTGCCTAGCTGTGGATTTGGTACCCTAGCTCAGCCAGCACCTAAGGAAACCTAGCAAACCTTTATATGTTTAGAAACTAAACACCCAGGGGAATCCAGGATGTGGTGACTTGTGTGAATTGCACCAGGTTCTGTTACCCAAAATCCCTTGCAAAACTCAAACTTTGTAAAAAACAAGCACATTTTTCTCACATTTCAGTGATGGAAAGTTCTGGAATCTGCGGGAGCCTCAAACTTCCACCCACCCAAGTCTGCCGATAAAAATGGTTCCTCACTTGTGTGGGTAGGCCTAGTGCCCGTGACAGGAACCAGCCCAAAATGCAACTTGAACACATCACATTTTTCCAGTGAAAACTGACCCTTTTTGCGCAACATGCCTAGCTGTGGATTTTGAAGCCTAGCTCAGCTAGCACGTATTGAAACCTAGAAAGCCTGTACATTTTTGAAAACTAGACACCCAGGGAATCCAGGCTGGGGTGACTTGTGTGGCTCTCACCAGGTTCAGTTACCCAGAATCCCTTGCAAACCACAGACTTTGTAAAAAAAAAAAAAAACACATTTTCCTCACATTTCTGTGATGGAAAGTTGTGGAATCTGCGGGGACCCACAAACTTCCACCCACCTAGAATTCCCCTTAGTGTTCCGATAAAAATGGTACCTCACTTGTGTGGATAGGCCTAGTGCCCACAACAGGGAAGGGCCCAAAACTTACTGTGGGGACTTCAGAATCACCAATCACAAAAAGAAGTTTTTGAACCCGGGCTCGGTGGCCACCTAGAGAAACCTATCAAACCCAGACATTTCTGAAAACTAGACACACATTGGGAACTTCTTGGAGGTGTAGCTTGCGTGGATCCCCCAACGTTTTCCTACCCAGAATCCCCTGCAATCCTCAAATTTAGCTAAAACAAATCACATTTTCCTCACATTTCTGTGTGGGAAAGTTGTAGGATCGACGGCCCGACACAAGTTTCCAACCACCCAGCGTTCCCCCAGGTCTCCCGATAAGCATGCTACCCCACTTGTGTGGGTGGGCCAAGTACCCACGACAGGGAAGGGCTCAAAATTTATTGTGGAGACATCAAAATTATCTATTGCAAAACGACCTGGTTTTGAAAGGCAGGCACCTGCGTTTTTGGTCCCTGGCTTGGCGGCCATCTAGGGAAACCTACAATAAGTTTTGGGCCCTTCCCGGTCGCAAGTACTTGGGCCACAAGTGAGCTGCCATTTGTATCAAGAGACTTGGGGGAACACTAGGTGGATGGAAGTTTGTGTGTCCCCACAGATTCCGGAACTTTCCATCACTTAAGTATGAAGAAAATTTGATTTTTAGCTAAATTTGAGGTGTGCAAGGGATTCTGGATATAAAAACCTGGTGAGACCCACGCAAGTCATGCATCCCTGTACTCCCCTCATTTTCTACTTTTCAAAAATGTGCAGGTTTGTCTAGGTGACAGCTGAGCTAGGGCACAAAATCCACGGCTACCCATATTGATAAAAAAAAGTTCTTACTAAAGGCCCTCTTACAGCCACAAATATAAATCTGGTAATAATTTGTTAAAGTTAGTCCACCATATACACTGGTTGGTTTTAGCACCTCCAGAAATGCCGGCTTCAGAGAACAAATACTTATCAAAGTATCTAAATATTGAAACCAAGCCTTCTGAAGGAGAGCCATAAAGCCACTTCACAACACCAACTGCTTTATGGTGCATTCAGGTACCATTCACGCACCACACACAAGACTTTCATGCCGCCGGCCACGGCCCCAATTAAACAGATCATTTGCACTCACATCAACATACCGCCGCCGTGCAAGGGCCAATCACATTCATAGGCCACAGGATGAATTTAGTTTGACTCCATTTTACCACCTGTCAAGTATCCGCCTCCTTTCTGAACATTACCGAAAGCATGCCTAGTGAACCTTTACTAATGGCTCCCATGACAGCTACATGAGGCTCAGGAAGAAATGTCTTTCATGTGCCTTTAGCACACTCACTGTGCTAAATCCAATTCCTCCCAGTTTGTAGATGCAAGTTGGGGGGTGTTCGAGTTTGCCCCATGGCCAATTCTTCAAACTGAGCGAGCATATCAACTTTTGAAAATAAGGCAAACATGCTGGAGAATATTGCCCAAGTTCCCTAAAGTTACAAGCCAAACAATGTCGTGTGGGACTCATTCACCGACACTTTTACTTTGATAGTCTGAAAACTCAATTACTAACTTGCATCATACCCAATGTTATTGAAAAAGGGTACAGGACACAATATCTTGTATGATCATTGTTTTCACATCTTATGCTAAAGATGTAAAAACAATCATCATACCGGATATTGTGGCCTGTACCCCTTTTCAATAACATGGTTATGATACAAGTTACTAATTGAGTTTGCACACTTTCAAAGCAAGTAGAAATGTTGGTGACTAAGTCCCATTGGATATTTGTTTGACTTAAAATGCTTACTCAGGTTCTCGATGGCAATCAGGGTGGTCCTTGTGTAGTACATAAGTTCCCTAACAAGCACTTCAAAATCCAGTCAAGCCTTTAACATTTTATCAAAGAGGGTACTCCGTGACAATGCAGTGTATTTCTGTCCACCAGTATGTGCAGTGTGGGGACTATAATGCACTTTTCAATCGGCGCTGCAATGCCGGCTGGGCACCCTCAATGGTGTTGAGGTATGAAGGTGTGAGGTTAAAAATAGGGAAAGAGGTACTTCTCAGGAAAAACTTTAATGAACAAGTTATCTTACCTACATTAAAAATGTGTGGTGCTATATATTAGACTTTAGTTATGTTAGATAGCTATAGGTCAACATGTTTCTAGCTTCTGTGTAGTCATAACAATGATCTAGTAGCTATTCATCAGGACCAATATCAACCTAATGTACTTAGTGATTGGAGTTTTAATATAGGGATTCATTGATTTTCTCCCAATCACACATACCTTGGTTTCGGTATTGATTTGTGATTTATTTAGCGATGACCTGTAGTTCAAAAACACATAGTACACAGTAGAAATACAATTCAATATTTCCAAATCATTATTTCCCATGTTGATTCTGATTCGCAAATCGTGAAACACATGCTTATTTTGTTACACCAAACTCATGCTTATTTGTTTGCATCAATTGTATGCTTTGGGCCAAAGTATGTCACAGACGAGGAGCAAACCCCCTATGATGAAGCAGACACCTATCCAGGTGTGTGAGGACATTTGATTCTTGTAGGGTCCCGCCCACTGCATACCCTGCAGAATAGTCATTGACACACATAGACACTCATTCTTCTTTAGGAACTGCATACCCCACATACATTTAGTAGGTATCCATTCACAGGAATTCAAAGGTTTGCCTAATGGCAGTTTCACCTCAGTCAATTTCCTAGTACTTTGCTTTAGTATGATACAACATAAAGCAAGTAGGAAAACACAAGGCTGGTTGAATTGGGCACTGGGGACAGTAAAGACGATTCTTCTGCCTCTTTCTCTGCATCGAGCACACTTTACAATGACAACGTGGTCGCTCCTTTTTTGGGTGTTGCAGGAATTTTATCAGCAAATTGTCACTCTTGCAGCCTTGCTACGTCCTCCAGAACATATGAAGTGGAGGCTGCTGCTTCTGTAGCAGTGAGACTTTCAATCACAGACAACTGAAAGTCAAGGAAAGACATGAGTCTTCCTGTGGTTGTCTGAAGATATGCAACATACGCATTGTATGAATGAGGGTGTAAGTATATGTTCTTCTTCTTCAAACAGTTAATTAGATTCGATGGAGTAATTCCTATTTTTAAACACAACACAAGAGTCCAAGAATAGTATTTGATGATGGTAGATATCTTATTTTCAAATGCCACTGTGTGGATCCATTTCACTCTTTTTTTATCATCATTTTTTCATAAAAGAGAAAGAAGCGGAGACAGCCGACACGTGTTTTGCCCTATTTGGCACATTGAGCCAGGGCTTTCTCAAGGCTAGTTGTTATTCAAGGGTCATAGATTCAAATCAGAGGAGAGATACATTCCAAAAAATGCTTCACGATGTTAGTTAAACCATCCAATGTTTAGTGTGTACGCATGTGGTCCCAGGATAAATCCGTCCATGCAATAGTTTCCGCGGAAACTATTGTGTCGGCTGTCTCCGCTTCTTTCTCTTTTATGAAAAATTGATGATAAAAAAAAGAGTGAAATGGATCCATATATATATATATATATATATATATATATATATATATATATATATATATATTCACTGAAAAAACCATAGGTTTCAGGGGCGTTATAGTTAGTTGGACATTTCACTCGTACAAAACCTTAGAAATTCCCCCGTCATTTGAGATGTCATCAGTGATGTCATGAGTGATGTCACTGACCATGTCATGAGTGATGTAATAAATGACGTCATCAGCAGTGCATTGCGGATGCACGAAGTTATAGTTAGCTGAACTAACTATAACGGGGAATTTCTATGGTTTTGTACGAGTGAAATGTCCAACTAACTATAACGCCCCTGAAACCTATGGTTTTTTCAGTGAATTTCTAAGGTTTTTTAAATGCTAATTTCTAACTATAACGTGCCTGAAACCTATGGTTTTTTCAGTGAATTTCTAAGGTTTTTTAAATGCTAATTTCTAACTATAATGTGCATGAAACCTACGGTTTTTTCAGTGAATATATATATATTTATTATACTATGTATACATGTGCAAATGTCTCGGTCCGCCTGTTTGCCTCGGTGGCACGGAAAAAATGGGTGGAACTGACGTCAGCACGCCGACGAGGTCCTCTTATGGCTCCGATGACATCATACGGTGTCGCGAGCGGAGCCGTGCTATTATGACATCCTCGTTGTAGTGGGAGAGCTAGGAAAGAATTTCCGTGGAATGCTGGTGTAGGGATATTCACCTAAGTGTTCAGGCTAGTCCTTTGGGAGCAACTGTTTATGTTGCCACTCCAGAAACCAAAACCAGTGATCAGAGGGCAGAGGCCCTGCAGATGGCACACGAGGTGGGGTGCCCAGTCGTGTGCACCGGCGGGGCAGCGAAGTGACAAGCACCACAACCCACAAAAAAGGTAACGAGGGCACTGAATAACACAGGATCTTCTCTTTGTATCTGGCAGGAACAACGAAGTTAAAATGCCCTAGTACCAAAATGTAGAATTAGTGCTACAACGGTCTTCAAGAGGACCTGCGATGCCGCTTCTGCCTCCCGTACCCTGGAGGCGGCACATGGGTCACGCGGCACGGTCATAATGCGGTGGACGCACACTCGTTGACCTCTCATGGCACTGCTCCACACTTCAGTGAGGACGCTTCCATTAGCTATGTTTTCTGATGACGTTCGCGCCGGCCCTGTCCAACAACAGAACGCCTTTAGATCCAAACAGACTCTTTCACTCTCTCACCGGAAGTGAAACCAGGCCACGCGGACACTTTCACAATACAACAGCCGGGAATGCACTTTTCGGTACAAAACCACATTCCTTCCTCCTAATTAATCAAATAAACGCCTCACTGAAGAACAGGGGCCAGCTTCGATCGGTAAGCAGCCGTTACAACGATTTTTTACTTCGCGAGTACTATTACAACGCATGCATTACCACGCATGCGTTGTACATCGCAAAGTCATTACTACGCATTTTTAGAACGCATGGTCATTTACCATGCATGCCTATACAACGAATTTTGTTGTAAAGGTATGTATGGTAAATGACCATGCGTTCTAAAAACATGTAGATGATCCACGCCGTTGTAAGGAAACAGAGGCTGTTCCGTTTCCTCACAACGACGTGCACCGCCCTCAGAGACGACGTGAAGCAGGAACCACGAGGAGAGAGGAACCACGAGGAGTGAGAGGTAAGGGGGATTGGGCATGGGGTGGGGGTTTCTTTTCTAGGGTTTAGGGTAGTGCAGTGGTGTTTGGGTGGTGTAGGGGGTCGTGCTGGGGTAGTGTTTTAGGTTTAGGGTAGTGCAGTGGTGTTTGGGTAGAGTAGGGGGTCGTGCTGGGGGTAGTGTTTTAGGTTTAGGGTAGTGCAGTAGTGTAGGGGGTCATGCTGGGGGTAGTGTTTTAGGTTTAGGTAGTGCAGTGGTGTATGGGTAGTGTAGGGGGTCATGCTGGGGTAGTGTTTTAGGTTTAGGTAGTGCAGTGGTGTTTGTGTAGTGTAGGGGGTCATGCTGGGGGTAGTGTTTTATGGTTTAGGGTAGTGCAGTGGTGTTTGGGTAGTGTAGGGGTCGTGCTGGGGTAGATTTAGGTTTAGGTAGTGCAGTGGTGTTTGGGTAGTGTAGGGAGTCGTGCTGGGGTAGTGTTTTAGGGTTTAGGGTAGTGCAGTGGTGTTTGTGTAGTGTAGGGGGTCGTGCTGGGGTAGTGTTTTAGGGTTTATGTTAGTGCAGTGGTGTTTGGGTAGTGTAGGGGTAGTGCTGGGGTAGTGTTTTAGGTTTAGGTAGTGCAGTGGTGTTTGTGTAGTGTAGGGGTTAGTGCTGGGGGTAGTGTTTTAGGTATAGGTAGTGCAGTGGTGTTTGGGTAGTGTAGGGGTTCATGCTGGGGGTAGTGTTTTAGGGTTTAGGGTATGGCAGTGGTGTTTGGGTAGTGTAGGGGTCGTGCTGGGGGTAGATTTAGGGTTTAGGGTAGTGCAGTGGTGTTTGTGTTGTGAGGGGGTCATACTGGGGGTAGTGTTTTAGGGTTTAGAGTAGTGCAGTGGTGTTTGTATAGTGTAGGGGGTTTAGGGTAGTGCAGTGGTGTTTGTGTAGTGTAGGGGGTCATGCTGGGGGTAGTGTTTTAGGTTTAGGGTAGTGCAGTGGTGTTTGTGTACTGTAGGGGGTAGTGTTTTAGGTTTAGGTAGTGCAGTGGTGTTTGTGTAGTGTAGGGGGTCATGCTGTGGGTAGTGTTTTAGGGATTAGGGTAGTGCAGTCGTGTTTGTGTAGTGTAGGGGGTCGTGTTTTAGGGTATAGGGTAGAGCAGTGGTGTTTGGGTAGTGTAGGGGGTCATGCTGGGGTTAGTGGTTTAGGGTTTAGAGTAGTGCAGTGGTGTTTGGGTAGTGTAGGGGTCGTGCTGGGGGTAGTGTTTTAGGGGTTAGGGTAGTGCAGTGGTGTTTGTGTAGTGTGGGAGGTCATGCTGGGGGTAGATTTAGGGTTTAGTGTAGTGCAGTGGTGTTTGGGTAGTGTAGGGAGTCATGCTGGGGGTAGTGTTTTAGGGTTTAGGGTAGTCCAGTGGTGTTTGTGTAGTGTAGGGAGTCGTGCTGGGGGTAGTGTTTTAGGTTTAGGTAGTGCAGTGGTGTTTGGGTAGTATAGGGGTAGTGCTGGGGTAGTGTTTTGGGTTTACAGTAGTGCAGTGGTGTTTGTGTAGTGTAGGGGTCGTGCTGGGGGTAGTCTTTTAGGGTTTAGGGTAGTGCAGTGGTGTTTGTGTAGTGTAGGGGGTAGTGTTTTAGGTTTAGGGTAGTGCAGTGGTGTTGGTGTACTGTAGGGGGTCATGCTGGGTTCTAGTGTTTTAGGTTTAGGTAGTGCAGTGGTGTTTGGGTAGTGTAGGGGTCATGTTTTAGGGTTTAGGGTCGTGCAGTGGTGTTTGGGTAGTGTAAGGGGTCATGCTGGTGGTAGTGTTTGTTTAGGGTAGTGCAGTGGTGTTTGTGTAGTGTAGGGGTCGTGCTGGGTGTAGTCTTTAGGGTTTAGGGTAGTGCAGTGGTGTTTGTTTAGTGTAGGGGTCATGCTGGTGGTAGTGTTTTAGGTTTAGGGTAGTGCAGTGGTGTTTGTGTAGTGTACGGGGTCATGCTGGGGGTAGTATTTTATGGTTTAGGGTAGTGCAGTGGTGTTTGTGTAGTGTAGGGGTTAGTGCTGGGGGTAGTGTTTTAGGTTTAGGGTAGTGCAGTGGTGTTTGGGTAGTGTAGGGGTTCATGCTGGGGTAGTGTTTTAGGGTTTAGGTAGTGCAGTGGTGTTTGGGTAGAGTAGGGGTCATGCTGGGGGTAGTGTTTTAGGTTTAGGTAGTGCAGTGGTCTTGGTAGTGTAGGGGTCATGCTGGGGGTAGTGTTTTAGGTTTAGGGTAGTGCAGTGGTGTATGGGTAGTGTAGGGGTCGTGCTGGGGTAGTGTTTTAGGGTTTAGGGTAGTGCAGTGGTGTTTGGGTATTGTAGGGGATCGTGCTGGGGTAGATTTAGGGTTTAGGGTAGTGCAGTGGTGTTTGGGTAGTGTAGGAGTCGTGCTGGGGTAGTGTTTTAGGTTTAGGGTAGTGCAGTGGTGTTTGTGTAGTGTAGGGGTTGTGCTGGGGTAGTGTTTTAGGTTTATGTTAGTGCAGTGGTGTTTGGGTAGTGTAGGGGGTAGTGCTGGGGTAGTGTTTTAGGTTTAGGTAGTGCAGTGGTGTTGTGTAGTGTAGGGGTTAGTGCTGGGGGTAGTGTTTTAGGCTTAGGGTAGTGCAGTGGTGTTTGGGTAGTGTAGGGGTTCATGCTGGGGTAGTATTTTAGGGTTTAGGGTAGTGCAGTGGTGTTTGTGTAGTGTAG
Organism: Calotriton arnoldi; assembly: GCA_963921515.1. Classification (NCBI taxonomy): domain Eukaryota; kingdom Metazoa; phylum Chordata; class Amphibia; order Caudata; family Salamandridae; genus Calotriton; species Calotriton arnoldi. The sequence continues at coordinate 268,415 of CAWUFW010005293.1, forward strand.
GGGGTCATATTGGGGGTAGTGTTTTAGGTTTAGAGTAGCGCAGTTGTGTTTGTATAGTGTAGGGGGTTTAGGTAGTGCAGTGGTGTTTGTGTAGTGTAGGGGTCATGCTGGGGGTAGTGTTTTAGGGTTTAGGGTAGTGCAGTGGTGTTTGTGTACTGTAGGGGTAGTGTTTTAGGTTTAGGGTAGTGCAGTGGTGTTTGTGTAGTGTAGGGGGTCATGCTGTGGGTAGTGTTTTAGGGTTTAGGGTAGTGCAGTCGTGTTTGTGTAGTGTAGGGGTCGTGGTTTTAGGGTATAGGGTAGAGCAGTGGTGTTTGGGTAGTGTAGGGGTCATGCTGGGGTTAGTGGTTTAGGGTTTAGAGTAGTGCAGTGGTGTTTGGGTAGTGTAGGGGTCATGCTGGGGGTAGTGTTTTAGGGTCTAGGTAGTGCAGTGGTGTTTGTGTAGTGTGGGAGGTCATGCTGGGGGTAGATTTAGGGTTTAGTGTAGTGCAGTGGTGTTTGGGTAGTGTAGGGAGTCGTGCTGGGGGTAGTGTTTTAGGTTTAGGTAGTGCAGTGGTGTTTGGGTAGTATAGGGGTAGTGCTGGGGTAGTGTTTTGGGTTTACGGTAGTGCAGTGGTGTTTGTGTAGTGTAGGGGTCCTGCTGGGGGTAGTCTATTAGGGTTTAGGGTAGTGCAGTGGTGTTTGTGTAGTGTAGGGGGTAGTGTTTTAGGTTTAGGGTAGTGCAGTGGTGTTGGTGTACTGTAGGGGGTCGTGCTGGGTTCTAGTGTTTTAGGTTTAGGGTAGTGCAGTGGTGTTTGTGTAGTGTAGGGGGTCATGTTTTAGGGTCGTGCAGTGGTGTTTGGGTAGTGTAAGGGGTCATGCTGGTGGTAGTGGTTTAGGGTAGTGCAGTGGTGTTTGTGTAGTGTAGGGGGTAGTGTTTTAGGTTTAGGTAGTGCAGTGGTGTTGGTGTACTGTAGGGGGTCGTGCTGGGTTCTAGTGTTTTAGGGTTTAGGGTAGTGCAGTGGTGTTTGTGTAGTGTAGGGGGTCAGTGTTTTAGGTTTAGGGTCGTGCAGTGGTGTTTGGGTAGTGTAAGGGGTCATGCTGGTGGTAGTGGTTTAGGGTAGTGCAGTGGTGTTTGTGTAGTGTAGGGGGTCGTGCTGGGGGTAGTGTTTTAGGGTTTAGGGTAGTGCAGTGGTGTTTGTGTAGTGTAGGGGATAGTGTTTTAGGTTTAGGGTAGTGCAGTGATGTTGGTGTACTGTAGGGGGTCGTGCTGGGTTCTAGTGTTTTAGGGTTTAGGTAGTGCAGTGGTGTTTGTGTAGTGTAGGGGTCATGTTTTAGGGTTTAGGGTCATGCAGTGGTGTTTGGGTAGTGTAGGGGTCATGCTGGTGGTAGTGGTTTAGGGTAGTGCAGTGGTGTTTGTGTAGTGTAGGGGGTCATGCTGGGGGTAGTGTTTTATGGTTTACGGTAGTGCAGTGGTGTTTGGGTAGTGTAGGGGTCGTGCTGGGGATAGATTTAGGGTTTAGGGTAGTGCAGTGGTGTTTGGGTAGTGTAGGGAGTCGTGCTGGGGGTAGTGTTTTAGGGTTTAGGGTAGTGCAGTGGTGTTTGTGTAGTGTAGGGGGTTGTGCTGGGGGTAGTGTTTTAGGTTTAGTTAGTGCAGTGGTGTTTGGGTAGTGTAGGGGTAGTGCTGGGGTAGTGTTTTAGGTTTAGGTAGTGCAGTGGTGTTTGTGTAGTATAGGTGTAGTGCTGGGGTAGTGTTGTAGGGTTTAGGTAGTGCAGTGGTGTTTGGGTAGTGTAGGGGTCAGTGCTGGGGTAGTGTTTTGGGTTTATGGTAGTGCAGTGGTGTTTGTGTAATGTAGGGGGTCGTGCTGGGGGTAGTCTTTTAGGGTTTAGGGTAGTGCAGTGGTGTTTGTGTAGTGTAGGGGGTAGTGTTTTAGGTTTAGGGTAGTGCAGTGGTGTTTGGTGTACTGTAGGGGTCGTGCTGGGTTCTAGTGTTTTAGGTTTAGGGTAGTGCAGTGGTGTTTGTGTAGTGTAGGGGGTCAGTGTGTTTAGGTTTAGGGTCGTGCAGTGGTGTTTGGGTAGTGTAAGGGGTCATGCTGGTGGTAGTGGTTTAGGGTAGTGCAGTGGTGTTTGTGTAGTGTAGGGGTCATGCTGGGGTAGTGTTTTAGGTTTAGGGTAGTGCAGTGGTGTTTGGGTAGTATAGGGGTAGTGCTGGGGTAGTGTTTTGGGTTTACGGTAGTGCAGTGGTGTTTGTGTAGTGTAGGGGTCATGCTGGGGGTAGTGTTTTAGGTTTCAGGTTAGTGCAGTGGTGTTTGTGTAGTGTAGGGGTAGTGTTTTAGGGTTTAGGGTAGTGCAGTGGTGTTGGTGTACTGTAGGGGTCGTGCTGGGTTCTAGTGTTTTAGGTTTAGGTAGTGCAGTGGTGTTTGTGTAGTGTAGGGGTCGTGTTTTAGGGTTTAGGGTCGTGCAGTGGTGTTTGGGTAGTGTAGGGGTCATGCTGGTGGTAGTGGTTTAGGGTAGTGCAGTGGTGTTTGTGTAGTGTAGGGGTCATGCTGGGGGTAGTGTTTTATGGTTTAGGGTAGTGCAGTGGTGTTTGGGTAGTGTAGGGGTCGTGCTGGGGGTAGATTTAGGGTTTAGGATAGTGCAGTGGTGTTTGGGTAGTGTAGGGAGTCGTGCTGGGGGTAGTGTGTTTAGGGTAGTGCAGTGGTGTTTGTGTAGTGTAGGGGTTGTGCTGGGGTAGTGATTTAGGGTATATGTTAGTGCAGTGGTGTTTGGGTAGTGTAGGGGTAGTGCTGGGGTAGTGTTTTAGGGTTTAGGTAGTGCAGTGGTGTTTGTGTAGTGCAGGGTGTAGTGCTGGGAGTAGTGTTTTAGGGTTTAGGGTAGTGCAGTGGTGTTTGGGTAGTGTAGGGGTTCATGCTGGGGGTAGTGTTTTAGGGTTTAGGGTATGGCAGTGGTGTTTGGGTAGTGTAGGGGTCGTGCTGGGGGTAGTGTTTTATGGTTTAGGTAGTGCAGTGGTATTTGGGTAGTGTAGGGGTCGTGCTGGGGGTAGTGTTTTAGGTTTATGTTATTGCAGTGGTGTTTGTGTAGTGTAGGGGTCGTGCTGGAGATAGTGTTTTAGGGTTTAGGGTAGTGCAGTGGTGTTTAGGTAGTGAAGGGGGTCATGCTGGGGGTAGTGTTTTAGGGTTTAGGGTAGTGCAGTGGCACTTGTGTAGTGTAGGGGGTCGTGCTGGGAATGTTGTTCATTTCTATGGCAAAATGAACCCCCTCATTTTGTTCCTTTTTAAATTAAATGTTTTAAGTGTTATTAGTTTATTCCAATCAAGATGGCTTCAGGTGTGCCATAATTTTGTCATACGTAAGACTTTTAGCTCTCTAGTTGTTCTTTAGAACACTCTGTGAAGCTGCAGTAGAACACAAAGGCATCAACTGACAGGCTGCTCCTGTTTAAATATAACAGGAAGATATTTGAGATCACACTTGAAACATGTCCTAATTTTTCTTTCTACAGCACTAACCATAATTTCTATGACAAAATGAACCCCATCATTTTGTTCCTTTTAAATTAAATGTTTTAAGTGTTACCAGTTTATTTCAATCAAGATGGCTTCAGGTGTGCCATTCTTTTGTCATAAGTAAGGCTGTTAGCGCTCTAGTTGTTCTTTGGAACACTCTGGGAAGCTGCAGTAGAACACAAAGGAATCAACTGGCAGGCTGCTCCTGTTGAAATATAACAGGAAGATAGTTGAGATCTCACTTAAAACATGTCCTAATTTTTCTTTCTACAGCACTAACCATAATTTCTATGACAAAATGAACCCCTCATTTTGTTCCTTTTTCAATTAAATGTTTTAAGAGTTACCAGTTTATTCCAATCAAGATGGCTTCAGGTGTGCCATAATTTTGTCATAAGTAAGGCTGTTAGCACTCTAGTTGTTCTTTAGAACACTCTGGGAAGCTGCAGTAGAACACAAAGGCATCAACTGACAGGCTGCTCCTGTTGAAATATAACAGGAAGATTTTTGAGATTACACTTGAAACATGTCCTAATTTTTCTTTCTACAGCACTAACCATAATTTCTATGACAAAAATGAACCCCATCATTTTGTTCCTTTTAAATTAAATGTTTTAAGTGTTACCAGTTTATTCCAATCAAGATGGCTTCAGGTGTGCCATACTTTTGTCATAAGTAAGGCTGTTAGCGCTCTTGTTGTTCTATGGAACACTCTGGGAAGCTGCAGTAGAACACAAAGGAATCAACTGGCAGGCTGCTCCTGTTGAAATATAACAGGAAGATAGTTGAGATCTCACTTAAAACATGTCCTAATTTTTCTTTCTACAGCACTAACCATAATTTCTATGACAAAATGAACCCCTCATTTTGTTCCTTTTAAATTAAATGTTTTAAGAGTTACCAGTTTATTCCAATCAAGATGGCTTCAGGTGTGCCATAATTTTGTCATAAGTAAGGCTGTTAGCACTCTAGTTGTTCTTTAGAACACTCTGGGAAGCTGCAGTAGAACACAAAGGAATCAACTGACAGTCTCTGCCCTTGTTGGATGTACATGTTTTACTGAGAATGTCAGACTTCATTCTCACATGACTGAGAAAGATAATGTGAATTTACAGAAAATATGCTCTCATTTTAGCTTCTGGAGCACCTTCCAAAACTCTATGGGACAAGCATGTGAAAATAGTTTTCTCTCAAACATGATTCATGATATCCCAGCAGAAGGTTTTTCACAGGGTAAAATCACCTTAGAACACACCACAATTCCTGAAATTAGTATGGTACCATCAACAAATGAATTCTAATGTAACTAAAGTCTGTTATCACCCTTTATAGTTCTCCTTTGGTAACCCTCAAAATCTTTGATTCACTACAATGCATTTCAATGGGGTACTATCATGTATATTGGTCCCAAGATGGCTGCCAGCAATTCCAGGATGAAGTGCTGACAGCCAATCAGATCTTACAATGACATGTGTGGTTAGGCTCCGCCCAGATATATATGTGATTTTACTTTTGATTTTCTCAGGAACTACTGAACAGATTTACACCATTTAACAAAAGGGTTCTTCTGAACCAAGAACTACCTCTTTGCCAAATTTGGTGTAATCTCGTTCAGCAGTTCGGGCTGTAGCCGTGTCTAAAGTTTCCTATGGAAAATTGCATGGGGAAAACACATTTTGGAACCCCTTTTTCTCTGGCCCCCACTTGACGAATCACCCCGAGACTTTCAGGATAGGAGCGGACCGGAGCGGGCCATAAGTTTTGAAAATTTCGCAAGATTCGCCGACCGGCGCCAAAGTTATTGGAAATAGAATGTTGTGAATTTCCTATGGAAAATAGGTCCTAACTATTACTATCTACTGGCGACCGCCAGTAGATAATATATATATATATATATATATATATATATATATATATATATATATATATATATATATATGTTTATATATATATATATATATATATAAATAAATAACCTACTGGCGGTCGCCAGTAGGTAGTTATAGTTAGGATCTCGTTTCTATTCAAAAAGCGTTTTTTCTTTTGCCAATATCTTTGGCGTCGTTTGATGAATCTTCGCGAAATTTTCAAAACTAATGGCCCGCTCAGGTCGGCTCCTGTCTTGAAAGTTTCAGGGTGATTCATCAAGCAGGGGCCGAGAAAAAAGGGGGGTCACAAAACGCATTTTCCCCATGTTAATTTCCATAGGAAAAATTGGAACAGGCTACAGCCCGAACTGCTGAACGGAATTACACCAAATTTGGCAAAAAGGTAGCCCTTGGTTCAGAAAGAGTCCTTTTTTTAAATGGTGTAAATCGGTTCAGTAGTTCCTGAGAAATTAGAAAAAGAAAAAGTTTTGATATCTGAGCACCGAGGAGGGTTCGCGAACCCTCCCGGGCACGAGCTTCACTCTGATTGGCTGCCAACACTCCAAACCAGGAAGTGTTTGCAGCCATCTTGTGACTCGGTTCATTTTAATGAGGACCCCCCGGAGATGTGAGTGAGGTGTATTTGTTCAATTCTCTTTTATAGCGACTTAGAACAATTGTGTGCCTGTGAGAAACATTGTAACTTGCTAGACCACCGGTCTGAAGATCGCAGTAGCAATACCAGCAGCGACGGAGACAAACGTGGGGGTAACTGGTGTGATTGAATGCAGTGAGAGGAATGTGGAAGCCCTGGCGGTGTGCTGCTACAGACGGGCTGAGGTCGCCCGGCTGGGAGAGCGTGCCCAGGGCAGGTTTCCAGTGTCCTGCCCGAGCTCTAGGTGGCTGTCCCGCATCAAGCTCCTCCCCCAGCCCTTGTTTCGAGGGAAGCGGAATCCATTCCGCAGCGCTCCAGGCCGGCGCCGTGTTGTTGTGCTGGTGGCGGTGCTGCCGGGGCAGGCTCTAGTCCGGCGAGCAGGGATCCGCACCGTGCTTTGGACGCCTTTCCCCCTTGTGCCTCCGGAGCTGGCATTTCCCCGGACTCGCAGTGATCCCGCCGGTGGCGGACGATGGTCTCCCGGGCGCCGTGACTCCTGGTGGGCAGAGCTCGCTCCCTTGGCGGCGGATGCGCCTGGCTGGGCTCCGGGGCCACGGGCACTAGCTGGAACTTTCCTCGGAGTCCGCGCATGGAGTGAAAGAAACAGAGGAGATTGAGATCCCCATACTTCTGTGAGAGTCGATTTACTTTGGAATCGCATGTGGATTGATTTTATGAGACGCTGATGATGATTGAGTAGTCCTATTTTAACGGAGGGCACTCCACCTCACGCTGTGGGAGACGTGCTGGATCCAGTTGAGCACTGAGAGACCTATGTGGCGCAAGGTGTTATGGATTGAGTATGAGTTTTAGTCTATTTGGAGGCTTGACAGATTAATGTATTAACCCTGTCCTGAGGAGGCCTAAGAAGATTATAGGCTGAAACGTGGTCACGTCGACACTTCTAAGGAGGAGTCAATAGAATTGTAGTGACGTTTTAAACCGTAGGGTGTCACACTAGAAAGACTGTATTAGTTGACTAACCTTAAAGTGTGCCACCTTGACTACCTCTTAGTGGTCTGTCCAGAATTGTATGCAAGACACTAGTGAGAATAATTTGTTAGGGTTATTGTGTGATACATGTATGCTGTTTTGTTTTTGTATAGAACGTTGTGATATATGTCATCTTTTTGTGTCTATTTCATTGATTAGGTGCTATCGTCCATGTGGGATATAATTATGGTTTGATATATTCATCAAGAACAATAATTGTGGAGAGGGTAATTAAATGTACTCTACTCAGTAACTGTCTTGCATTTATTCCTTTATACCATTTGTTATTGTACATAAGTATGGAACTTTGGGCTGCGGCGGTGTCGGGAAAGTTTGGAGCGGCGGGAGCAATGATGGGCCGGGGGCCGTGGTCGGGCTGGGCGCTCCCGCTGCTGCTCTGCCTGTGCGGGGTGCTGTGGTGCTGCTGCGGCGCAGGAGCCGCAGACGCCGAGTTCTCGATCCTCAACGAGGTGCAGGTCCTGGCCATGCAGATGCGGAGGCTGGCCACCGAGGAGCTGGGGGTGGTCACCATGCAGGTATGTCTGGCTGCGGACGAGGGAGGGAACAGTGGAACGAGGCGTGGGTGAGCACCCCTGCCGCACTCAGTGTCTGGCTGTTGCCCCGCATGCACGCTGTGGTAAACTGTGGCAGCGCGTATACCTGCCCCACGCCGTGCACGCTCCACATGTGCCCACGCCTAATGCAGGGCACTGTGCATGCCCCCACTTTCCCTCTCGGAGGTCCGGACTTGGTGCAAAAAGCAGGGTGCAGCAGCCATTTCACCCACTGTCCTGCACTTTAAGTTCTATCTTCTCGTTGGTGTAATTGCATCCTTCCACAGCCATGCACTTTACACGTCCTGCGCGCAGCCTGCCGCATTCCAGTAAAGTTAATTCTTTTTTTCCCACCGTGCCCCCGGTCCTCTTGCGCTAGCGACCTGCATCTTCAAAGTTCTCAAGTGCCAAGAAGTGTGCGTGACATCCCTGCGTGCTTTCGGGCGTGGATGGTCCATTAATGGTGCTTTTGGATCAATTATTAAATGTTACCATCTGGCTATGGTCTGGACGGGCACACTTTGGTATGAATGTAGGCACTTGCTGTGCAGCAGCTTTTATGGATTTCATTCAGGGATTTGCATAATAAGTGGTCGCGTTTAGGGGTAGGATGGGGTCGTTAACCTTGTTCAAACTGGATTTTATAATTATCGCAAAAACTTTCTAGGAATTAGGCGGATTTCGTCCACCTGAGGTAATGAGCGCTTTCCATGATTGCGGTATGTTGTCACAGGTAGAGTGCAGTGTGCCGGCAGGTGCCTGTGACTCCACTGGCCAGTTATTTCCAGGAGAACCACTGTCTGTGTGGGTGTTTTTGCAGATTTATATAGCGCGAACTCGACCCAAAGGTATTGGAGCGCTTTACATGAGCACTAGTTACATTACACAAGGACAGATGTTCAGATGCCCTGGCTCTCTTGCTTCATCCTTTTGTGAGTTCTGTTCTGTTGGTTTACATGCGCCGCACCAGCTGTGGTGGTGCCGGTTCTTTCCCGTTCTTCACAGAGAGGGTCTCTAAGAGAGGGGAGCCTGGCTCTCACTGATGCAGGTGTGAACAGTCTCCGTGCCCTCCTCTGACTCTCTCTCACTGGTGTCTCTGTGCCCACATAGGACTCTCTCACTGATGTATCCGCGCCCACCTATAACTACCCCATCGCGTTCTGCGCAAAGTTGTTGCGTTTATGCTTGGCCAGCAAGCTGAGCATAGATGGTCTCCACATACAGTGCATAAACTGTACCTTTAATTCTGTATTTTTTTTGTTTGGTTTTTACCTAAATGCCTTGTTTTAATGTCGCAGTTTTTTAGTCACTTGAGAACAGCAAGCTAGAGTGTTTTTTTTTGGGGGGGTTTGGGGGAAGGGGGACTTTCTTTTCTTGCACCCACATTTGTTGCAGTTCTGGGACACTGGTGGTGCCCGGGCGTTATGTGTCTCTGTCACGGCATCCGTGTGGTCTTACAGTATTTTGTTTCAATTACCCATCTAATTTGCGTACAGAGTGCTTCGCTTTTCGGGTTGGTAGAACGTGCAGCCAGATTGCTGTAAACTGTAATTGTGTTGGAAGCCGCCGTTAATGCCTGTAACAGACACGCGGTGTGGTCCGAGAGGGAAAACCCTGACTAACTCCACTCTCTTGCATCTGTCACTGGCCTCTATTTACCACACTTCTGTATACCCAAATGTCCCATTTTATTGTTCAGATAAAACGATTTACAGCGGAGTGCCGGGGCCCCGTGCAGTCGGCAGTGTGAATGAAAGACTATTTATTACCCTAGCAGCGCCATACCCCCCCACCTCTGCTTTGTTTTTTATTTAATTACTGTGGCATTCTGGATATAAACAGCCCTTATTTCACAAGCTAATTTTCCTTGGTGTTCACGCTTCCTATGCATTGGCCTTTGAGTTTTTCATGCAGTGCTCGGATGTCAAGCTATATAATAATCGTGGTATGTTCCTTTAAAAAATGAACAGTTCGTGAATGACTATAGATACCAGCCAGAGTCACTCAAAAGGAGTTTAATTTGATTCCTCAGTGCGTGACTTGCGTCCCTTTTTCATGCAGTGTTATGTATTCATTCTGTTTGTTTTGGCAACGTTTAGGGGCATTTTAAAACATAATGGTGTGTGAAGAGCAGAGATCCGTGCTGAAGAGCGCCCCGCCCTTCCCCACCGACCTCCTCTATCCCAGAGGTCAACTGGCATTTAGGTGTGAATGTGGCTAGCCAGGAGCCGGGCCACACTAGCTACCGAGTCCCCCTGGGGTAGGCCTGGCACCTCTCTGCCGCCAGGCAGGCCTATCAGCATATGGGAGGGGAGTGGGGATGGCAGGCGACCATATGTTATCTTCGACCCCACTTGCCCCCACCCCAGCTCCCTGGCTCTTGTTTGCTGTGCTTACAATGCAAGTTTACCCTCCCGCCATGCGTTTTTAGCGTCCCCCTGTCAACTCTTGCCCGTTTGGTCCCGCGTTGGGTGTTTTCATACCGTCTGTCATGAGCGTGCTTAGAACTGCAATGCTTAACCGACAGGCACAATTATGCATGCTGACCATTGTGCAAATTGAGGCACGACCTGTGCAATTTTTTCAACGCTGTGGCTTTGCAGGATGCGGTGCACTGCAGATGAAATAAACGTCAGGCAAGCAGCCTTCAACGCTGTCTGGGGAGCTGTAGTGTGCTCTAAAAACAATTACAATAAAAGGATGAGAAGGAAAGAAACAATAGGAAAAATTGGAAAACTGAACGACTGGCCCACCAATCCTGCCGCTGAAGCGCTCTTATTTTCAAGTGGATGTGCCTATGATCAGAAAAGTGCTGGGACTCATTTGGTACCAGAGCCAGTGTCTGAAATCGGCGACCCATTGCCTCACACTGAATGGCATCATGGATACAAACAGAGAGCTTCAGCCATTGGCTCTCTTGCACTGACTTTATGGCCCTGGAAGTGGCAGCATTTTTCTGATCTGATTTCTTTCCTTCTCCTATTTTCTAAATTTGTATTTATATACATCTCTCTCCCTATATATATATAATTAAGTCACGGCAGCCTGGCCGTGGAAAGCTGCACCATTCGTGAATACGAAGGCTGTGGAGCGAAAGAAATCGACTCCGCTCAGCACCACGTTTTTATGCACAATTGCTGGCCCCTCATTGCTGATCCTACTAAGGTTAAGAATAGCAACAATTATAAAGACATTGAAACTACTATAGTAAATCACTAACACTCACCGTGAAGGACTACAAATCCTAAAATGCCTTCCAAATACTGCACTAGGCCCCGCCCACTAATGGCGCGTATAAAGGAATCCGAGGTGAGCCGTCAATGTTTTAACTCTGCCCAAGAAGAAGAGGCGTGTGATGCCTCGAAACGCGTCGGCACCTTCTGAGACTGTTACAACAATGAGGAGCAAGCTGCAACGGGGTGACAATGGACCGCGAGGTCGAAGACGTGGTTGAGTGCTCCTTTCAAAAGCTTCAGGGCATTTGGAATTAAAAAAAGAAGTCACGGCAGCCTGGCCGTGGAAAGCTGCACCATTTGTGAATACGAAGGCTGTGGAGCGAAAGAAATCGAATCCGCTCAGCACCACGTTTTTATGCACAATTGCTGGCCCCTCATTGCTGATCCTACTAAGGTTAAGAATAGCAACAATTATAAAGACATTGAAACTACTATAGTAAATCACTAACACTCACCGTGGAGGACTACAAATTCAAAAATGCCTTCCAAATACTGCACTAGGCCCCGCCCACTAATGGCGCGCATAAAGGAATCCGAGGTGAGCCGTCAATGTTTTAACTCTGCCCAAGAAGAAGAGGCGTGTGATGCCTCGAAACGCGTCAGCACCTTCTGAGACTGTTACAACAATGAGGAGCAAGCTGCAAAGAGGTGACAATGGACCGCGAGGTCGAAGACGTGGTCGAGTGCTCCTTTCAAAAGCTTCAGGGCATTTGGAATTAAAAAAATTAAGTCACGGCAGCCTGGCTGTGGAAAGCTTCACCATTCGTGAATATTGGTAGTCTGTATTTTGGAGTGGGTGTATAAAAGGTTTTATTAGGGTGTGAGGAGGTGCATCAGATTATCACATGGATGATGTCATCAGTGATGTCATCAGTGATGTCATTTGAGATGTCATCAGTGATGTCATCAGTGATGTCAGTGACCATGTCATGAGTGATGTAATATGTGACGTCATCAGCAGTGCATTGCGGGGGCGCGAGTTATAGTTAGCTCTGCTAACTATAACGGCCGAATTTCTCTGGTTTTGTACGAGTGAAATGTCCAACTAACTATAACGTCCCTGAAACCTATGGTTTTTTCAGTGAATATATATATATATATATATATATATATATATATATATTATCTACTGGCGGTCGCCAGTAGATAGTTATAGTTAGGACCTATTTTCCATAGGAAATTCACAACGTTCTATTTCCAATAACTTTGGCGCCGGTTGACGAATCTTCGCGAAATTTTCAAAACTCGTGGGGCGCTCCGGTCCGCTCCTATCTTGAAAGTTTCGGGGTGATTCGGCAAGCCGGGCCGAGAAAAAGGGGGGTCCCAAAACGTGTTTTCCCCATGCAATTTTCCATAGGAAACTTTAGACACGGTTACAGCTTCGAATTGCTGAACGGAATTACACCAAATTTGGCAAAGAGGTAGGTCTTGGTTCAGAAAGAACCTTTTGTTAAATGGTGTAAATCCGTTCAGTAGTTGCTGAGAAAATCAAAAGTAAAAACACATATATATCTATGGCTGCGGAGGATCCGCGCACCCTCCCGATCACGAGCTGGAGTGTTAATTGGCTGTCAACACTCCAAACCAGGAAGTGTTGGCAGCCATCTTGTGCCTCGGTAGAACCGAGGCACAAGAAATCAGAGAAACAAGTGCCCAAAACGCAAAAAGGGGGCAGGGTAGAAACACCCTGACCCCCTAGACCTGCTTAGGGGGTCCCACAAGGACCCCAGGGTTTAAAAATCGGCAAAATCCACGCAGGGTGTGCGGATCCAGCCGAGAAAAAAAAAACAACGAAGCGCAGGCTCCCGCGCTTCGTTAATATTCAGCCCCGGGTGGGCCAAACTCCGGGGCAACAGTAGTAGTTGGGATGGGGGACCCAAAGGGGCCCCCAGCCCCGGGACCGCCACCCCGGGGCTTATCTTACATAATTGCGGGGGCTTACAGCCCCCAGCCCTGGGGACCGCCACCCCCGGGCTTCATTTTTAAAAAAATACATGCGTGGGGGCTCCGAGCCCCCACACGCCCGGGACCGCCACCTCCCCGGGCACTTAAAATGTAAATTTGGGGGTCCGTTACAGACCCCGAGGACCACCACCTCCCGGGCTGTGCAACAGGTGGAGTGGGGCCGTGCGGCCTCCTCCTGGAGCCCGTGATGGCTCCTGGGGACCGCCACCCCCCAGGGTCGGCTCCTGCAGTGTCCCGGGGTGTCCACCCCCGGGACACTGCACTTTGCTATGGCAGGGCGGGAGCCCGCGGCCTCGCGGCTCCCGCCCTGCCATAGCAAACTGCTTTGCTTTTTGAAGAGAGAGCAGGAAACCTGCTCTCTCTTCCAAAACCAAAGACGATTGCTTTTCCACACGGGGAGCTGCATCTTAGCAGCTCCCCATGTGGAAAAGCAATGCCGGCTCCTGAGGGACTCGGGGAGCCGGCGGGACCGTGGGGGATTAGGGACCCCCCCACGGTCCCCAACGGAGAGGGCCAGCCCCGGGGGATGGGGACCCCGGGGCTACAAGTGGCCCGGGAGGGGGGCCACGCGGCACCCTTCCCCAAAATTTACAGAAAAAAAAATTAAAAATACAAAGGCCGGCCCCGGGGGATGGGGTCCCCGGGGTCATAAGTGGCCTGAGGAGGGGGGCAACTGGAGTTTGCTAACAGTGAGTGTGTCCTGCCTTTGGGTAACCTGTGGAACTGGATTAATACGGCCGACCCGGCCGAAGGATGCACCGCCGCAGAAGTTAGCGGCCCCGCTGCTGGTGCGATGTATCAGCGTGGCAGGACTGTTTTAGCATAAAATTTGAACGGGGATGAACTCTGCCTGTGCCCCTGTGATGTTATAATTATATTGATTGAATGGACTGCCTGCAGGCCCACTTGGGATTTATTTTACGAACTACCAGCCCCATAATGCTTTACTACTCACTTGAGTGTGATTGTGACACTGTAATAAAGGAGGGACAAACTCTGATGTTCGTTTGGTTGGCAGCCATTTAATTGCAGAAAGCCTTTGAGAAAGGGAGTTATCCTGAAACGCGTCAGGCTCTGCTGATGCTGGGAGCATGGGTTTCCTCCCCTAACTGTAGTTTGCTAACAGTGAGTGTGTCCTGCCTTTGGGTAACCTTGGAACTGGATTAATACGGCCGACCCGGCCGAAGGATGCACCGCCGCAGAAGTTAGCGGCCCCGCTGCTGGTGCGATGTATCAGCGTGGCGGGACTGTTTTAGCATAAAATTTGAACGGGGTTTAACTCTGCCTGTGCCCCTGTGATGTTATAATTATATTGGATTGAATGGACTGCCTGCGGCCCACTTGGGATTTATTTTACGAACTACCAGCCCCATAATGCTTTACTATTCACTTGAGTGTGATTGTGACACTGTAATAAAGGAGGGACAAACGCTGATGTTCGTTTGGTTGGCAGCCATTTAATTGCAGAAAGCCTTTGAGAAAGGGAGTTATCCTGAAACCCATCAGGCTCTGCTGATGATGGGAGCATGGGTTTCCTCCCCTAACTGGAGTTTGCTAACAGTGAGTGTGTCCTGCCTTTGGGTAACCTGTGGAACTGGATTAATACGGCCGACCCGGCCGAAGGATGCACCGCCGCAGAAGTTAGCAGCCCCGCTGCTGGTGCGATGTATCAGCGTGGCGGGACTATTTTAGCATAAAATTTGAACGGGGATGAACTCTGCCTGTGCCCCTGTGATGTTATAATTATATTGGATTGGAATGGACTGCCTGCGGCCCACTTGGGATTTATTTTACGAACTACCAGCCCCATAATGCTTTACTACTCACTTGAGTGTGATTGTGACACTGTAATAAAGGAGGGACAAATGCTGATGTTCGTTTGGTTGGCAGCCATTTAATTGCAGAAAGCCTTTGTGAAAGGGAGTTATCCTGAAACGCGTCAGGCTCTGCTGATGCTGGGAGCATGGGTTTCCTCCCCTAACTGGAGTTTGCTAACAGTGAGTGTGTCCTGCCTTTGGGTAACCTGTGGAACTGGATTAATACGGCCGACCCGGCCGAAGGATGCACCGCCGCAGAAGTTAGCGGCCCCGCTGCTGGTGCGATGTATCAGCGTGGCAGGACTGTTTTAGCATAAAATTGGAACGGGGATGAACTCTGCCTGTGCCCTTGTGATGTTATAATTATATTGGATTGAATGGACTGCCTGCGGCCCACTTGGGATTTATTTTACGAACTACCAGCCCCATAATGCTTTACTACTCACTTGAGTGTGATTGTGACACTGTAATAAAGGAGGGACAAACGCTGATGTTCGTTTGGTTGGCAGCCATTTAATTGCAGAAAGCCTTTGAGAAAGGGAGTTATCCTGAAACGCGTCAGGCTCTGCTGATGCTGGGAGCTTGGGTTTCCTCCCCTAACTGGAGTTTGCTAACAGTGAGTGTGTCCTGCCTTTGGGTAACCTGTGGAACTGGATTAATACGGCCGACCCGGCCGAAGGATGCACCGCCGCAGAAGTTAGCGGCCCCGCTGCTGTTGCGATGTATCAGCGTGGCGGGACTGTTTTAGCATAAAATTTGAACGGGGATGAACTCTGCCTGTGCCCCTGTGATGTTATAATTATATTGGATTGAATGGACTGCCTGCGGCCCACTTGGGATTTATATTATGAACTACCAGCCCCATAATGCTTTACTACTCACTTGAGTGTGATTGTGACACTGTAATAAAGGAGGGACAAACGCTGATGTTCGTTTGGTTGGCAGCCATTTAATTGCAGAAAGCCTTTGAGAAAGGGAGTTATCCTGAAACGCGTCAGGCTCTGCTGATGCTGGGAGCATGGGTTTCCTCCCCTAACTGTAGTTTGCTAACAGTGAGTGTGTCCTGCCTTTGGGTAACCTTGGAACTGGATTAATACGGCCGACCCGGCCGAAGGATGCACCGCCGCAGAAGTTAGCGGCCCCGCTGCTGGTGCGATGTATCAGCGTGGCGGGACTGTTTTAGCATAAAATTTGAACGGGGATTAACTCTGCCTGTGCCCCTGTGATGTTATAATTATATTGGATTGAATGGACTGCCTGCGGCCCACTTGGGATTTATTTTACGAACTACCAGCCCCATAATGCTTTACTACTCACTTGAGTGTGATTGTGGCACTGTAATAAAGGAGGGACAAACGCTGATGTTCGTTTGGTTGGCAGCCATTTAATTGCAGGAAGCCTTTGAGAAAGGGAGTTATCCTGAAACCCGTCAGGCTCTGCTGATGCTGGGAGCATGGGTTTCCTCCCCTAACTGGAGTTTGCTAACAGTGAGTGTGTCCTGCCTTTGGGTAACCTGTGGAACTGGATTAATACGGCCGACCCGGCCGAAGGATGCACCGCCGCAGAAGTTAGCGGCCCCGCTGCTGGTGCGATGTATCAGCGTGGCGGGACTATTTTAGCATAAAATTTGAACGGGGATGAACTCTGCCTGTGCCCCTGTGATGTTATAATTATATTGGATTGAATGGACTGCCTGCGGCCCACTTGGGATTTATTTTACGAACTACCAGCCCCATAATGCTTTACTACTCACTTGAGTGTGATTGTGACACTGTAATAAAGGAGGGACAAACGCTGATGTTCGTTTGTTTGGCAGCCATTTAATTGCAGAAAGCCTTTGAGAAAGGGAGTTATCCTGAAACGCGTCAGGCTCTGCTGATGCTGGGAGCATGGGTTTCCTCCCCTAACTGGAGTTTGCTAACAGTGAGTGTGTCCTGCCTTTGGGTAACCTGTGGAACTGGATATATATATATACGCGTCTCTCTCTTGCTGCGGGTCGTGGGAGACCTGAGACACATTAAATATGCCACATACCTGTGTACGTGCCTCTTCTTTGCTGAAGTTGGAGTGTCCTTGTGGATTAAATTCAGCATTGCGTACCACCAGTCGTTCTTGTGGCTCCACTCTGACCGCAACGTGTTGGGAGGAGTACGAGAGTGCTATGCAGTGGAGCCCCCAGAGTACGCGCCAGGAAAAAGGATTAAGGATGACAGCTGCGGTGATTCGGATAGCGGAGTGGGGCGGTTTTGCTACTGCCAGCACGCAGGTCTGCATTACACAGCAAGAAATGCCTTTCCTACGATACTGGCACCCTTTGGTGACTGGGCACCATGGATGCGGACGCAAATGCGGTGAGGTCTGTTTTGGCATGTCCAATCGATGTTCATCTGTCTCCTCCGACCTCGTGGGTGTGCTCATCATGAAGTTATTTTCGTGCTGCTGTGAGACATTGTTTTTGCAACATTTTCCGCTATGTCAATTCTGTCTTCGGACTCACTGAGAAAACAATACCCTGTTGTTCACATAGCGTTTTAAGGAACACTTGTGATTTGAACTTTCACCCATGACAGACATCAATGGACTTTGTATTTGAAATGCCAGCTAAGGGAATTATGGGTCTTGTAGTTCCGTGGGAATAGTATAATTGGAGCACCATGGATATAAGACTACCTTTTATTAGATGTCATGTGTGTGTCTGTTCCAGTGAGCACTTGCATGCTAAAGTTCTGTTCCGTTTCGTTTTCAATAGGACCATTGGTCATAACAGGGATAGTGGGTCCTTTTTCCATTCAGGGCATTGCGTTCTTTGTAAATGTTTATGAATTACAATTGCAGCTCGCTTTTAACCAGTGCAATTTAATCTAATGCAGATTTTTATTTTTGACAAACAGGGCAGGTTGTTTTGAGAGCATTGTCGTCATATTAGATTTAATATATCAGTGTACCTCAGCTTGTCACTGTGACATGCTTCCACCTAGAAAGACGATTTTTACAGTTCCTGTGCAATTATACTTTAGGAATAGGAATGTTATCCTTTTTAATCCTGTAGCAAAATATGTTGATTGTGCATTATGCCGATATTCACATTTATCTAGTTTTGCATTTACAAGGACTATATGTGTTGGTACTGGTTTTAGTTACCAGAAAAGGTTTTCATTGCACAGTCTACTTTCCATGTCTATCCTTGTTTTAAGGAGGGGGAGGGCTATATATATCTTTTAGTTTATGGCGCCATTTAGATTGATAAAGCCTGCTGCGCAGGCGAAACGCGTCTCTCTCTTGCTGCGGGTCGTGGGAGACCTGAGACACATTAAATATGCCACATACCTACATACCTGTGTACGTGCCTCTTCTTTGCTGAAGTTGGAGTGTCCTTATATATATATATATTCACTGAAAAAACCATAGGTTTCAGGGGCGTTATAGTTAGTTGGACATTTCACTCGTACAAAACCATAGAAATTCCCCCGTTATAGTTAGTTCAGCTAACTATAACTCGCGCGCCTGCAATGCACTGCTGATGACGTCACATATTACATCACTCATGACATGGTCAGTGACATCACTCATGACATCACTGATGACATCTCAAATGACATCACTGATGACATCATCTGTGTGATAGAGTGGCAGACCTCCTCTCACCCTAATATAACCTTTGATACACACACTCAAAAATACAAACTAACATTTTCAAAACAATGGACATACCAATACCAGTTACAACACACCTATTCAGTAATTCCAAGATCTACACACACATCCACTCATTCACCAACAGTCCCTATACAGTCACTCATACATGTACTCACTCATCATATGTACTCATACACCTATACATCCTGTTACACACCGCCACTCATCCATAGAGTTACTCACACACATAGTCACACATGCAAACAAAGTATCAAACATTCATTTACTTGCATATACAGTTATACACACACTACCACACTTACTTCTACAGAAACTTACACATACTTACTCTCTTAAACAATCACTTATAGAAACACCTACTTATTTGTACAGGAACTCTTCCAATCTCTCACTCTCACATATACTCACTTATATACACCAATACTCACATATACTAGTTTAAAACATTTGTAGTTACTCATAAAGACACTATTGAGACCGTCATTCACTCACTAACACACCCATACACATACTCATCCACCTATACAGTCATGCACACATGCTGTCTTCAACACATACAAACAGTGAGTCACTCATTCATGCATCAATGCACTAAGTAATACCCCCACCGAACCATACAGACACTCAGACACTCATACTGATACTCAAAAACCAACTAATAACCCATATAGACACTCATGTAGCTACTCACCAACCCATGCAGCCACTTATACACAAAGTGAGAGACTGATACAGATATTTTCATATTTAAACATTACTCACTAACCCATGTATTCACTAAGATACACTTAGTCAGTTATACAATCAATTTTACAAAAACAAATCATCCATTTAGACACTTATATACCCATTTATTCTTCCATTGACCTTGAGATATACATATATAAAACATATTTAATTTTCAGAAAAACACACATTCACTGGATGATGTCATCAGTGATGTCATCAGTGATGTCATTTGAGATGTCATCAGTGATGTCATGAGTGATGTCACTGACCATGTCATGAGTGATGTAATATGTGACGTCATCAGCAGTGCATTGTGAGCGCACGAGTTATAGTTAGCTGAACTAACTATAACGGGGAATTTCTATGGTTTTGTACGAGTGAAATGTCCAACTAACTATAACGCCCCTGAAACCTATGGTTTTTTCAGTGAATTTCTAAGGTTTTTTAAATGCTAATTTCTAACTATAACGTGCCTGAAACCTATGGTTTTTTCAGTGAATATATATATATTTATTATACTATGTATACATGTGAAAATGTCTCGGTCCCCTGTTTGCCTCGGTGGCACTGGAAAAAATGGGTGGAACTGACGCCAGCACGCCGACGAGGTCCTCTTATGGCTCCGATGACGTCATACGGTGTCGCGAGCGGAGCCATGCTCGTTGACGTGGGAGAGCTAGGAAAGAATTTCCGTGGAATGCTGGTGCAGGGGATATTCACCTAAGTGTTCAGGCTAGTCCTTTGGGAGCAACTGTTTATGTTGCCACTCCAGAAACCGAAACCAGTGATCCGAGGGCAGAGGCCCTGCAGATGGCACACGAGGTGGGGTGCCCAGTCGTGTGCACCGGCGGGGCAGCGAAGTGACAAGCACCACAACCCACAAAAAAGGTAACGAGGGCACTGAATAACACAGGATCTTCTCTTTGTATCTGGCAGGAACAACGAAGTTAAAATGCCCTAGTACCAAAATGTAGAATTAGTGCTACAACGGTCTTCAAGAGGACCTGCGATGCCGCTTCTGCCTCCCGTACCCTGGAGGCGGCACATGGGTCACGCTGTACGGTCATACTGCGGTGTGACGCACACTCGTTGACCTCTCATGGCACTGCTCCACACTTCAGGGAGGACGCTTTCCATTAGCTATGTTTTCTGATGACATGTCGCGCCGGCCCCGTCCAACAACAGAACTCCTTTAGATCCAAACAGACTCTTCCACTCTCTCACCGGAAGTGAAACCAGGCCACGCGGACACTTTCACAATACAACAGCCGGGAATGCACTTTTCGGTAAAAACCACATTCCTTCCTCCTAATTAATCAAATAAACGTCTCACTGAAGAACAGGGGCCAGCTTCGATCAGTAAACAGCCGTTACAACGACTTTTTACTTTGCGATACCATTACAACGCATGCATTACCACGCATGCGTTGTACATCACAAAGTCATTACTACGCATTTTTTAGAACGCATGGTCATTTACCACGCATGCCTTTACAACGAATTTTGTTGTAAAGGTATGTATGGTAAATGACCATGCGTTCTAAAAACATGTAGACGATCCATGTCGTTGTAAGGAAACAGAGGCTGTTCCGTTTCCTCACAACGACGTGCACCGCCCCTCAGAGATGACGTGAAGCAGGAACCACGAGGAGAGAGGAACCATGAGGAGTGAGAGGTAAGTGGGATTGGGCATGGGGTGGGGGTTTCTTTTCTAGGGTTTAGGGTAGTGCAGTGGTGTTTGGGTGGTGTAGGGGGTCGTGCTGGGGGTAGTGTTTTAGGGTTTAGGGTAGTGCAGTGGTGTTTGGGTAGTGTAGGGGGTCGTGCTGGGGGTAGTGTTTTAGGGTTTAGGGTAGTGCAGTAGTGTAGGGGGTCGTGCTGGGGGTAGTGTTTTAGGGTTTAGGGTAGTGCAGTGGTGTATGGGTAGTGTAGGGGTCGTGCTGGGGTAGTGTTTTAGGGTTTAGGGTAGTGCAGTGGTGTTTGAGTAGTGTAGGGGGTCATGCTGGTGGTAGTGTTTTAGGGTTTAGGGTAGTGCAGTGGTGTTTGTGTAGTGTAGGGGGTCATGCTGGGGGTAGTATTTTAGGGTTTAGGGTAGTGCAGTGGTGTTTGGGTAGTGTAGGGGGTCGTGCTGGGGGTAGTATTTTAGGGTTTAGGGTAGTGCAGTGGTGTTTGGGTAGTGTAGGGAGTCGTGCTGGGGGTAGTGTTTTAGGGTTTAGGGTAGTGCAGTGGTGTTTGTGTAGTGTAGGGGGTTGTGCTGGGGGTAGTGTTTTAGGGTTTATGTTAGTGCAGTGGTGTTTGGGTAGTGTAGGGGGTAGTGCTGGGGTAGTGTTTTAGGGTTTAGGGCAGTGCAGTGGTGTTTGTGTAGTGAAGGGGGTCATGCTGTGGGTAGTGTTTTAGGGTTTAGGGTAGTGCAGTCGTGTTTGTGTAGTGTAGGGGGTCGTGTTTTAGGGTATAGGGTAGTGCAGTGGTGTTTGGGTAGTGTAGGGGGTCATGCTGGGGTTAGTGTTTTAGGGTTTAGGGTAGTGCAGTGGTGTTTGGGTAGTGTAGGGGGTCGTGCTGGGGGTAGTGTTTTAGGGTTTAGGGTAGTGCAGTGGTGTTTGTGTAGTGTGGGAGGTCATGCTGGGGGTATATTTAGGGTTTAGTGTAGTGCAGTGGTGTTTGGGTAGTGTAGGGAGTCGTGCTGGGGGTAGTGTTTTAGGGTTTAGGGTAGTGCAGTGGTGTTTGGGTAGTGTAGGGAGTCGTGCTGGTGGTAGTGTTTTAGGGTTTAGGGTAGTGCAGTTATGTTTGGGTAGTGTAGGGTGTCGTGCTGGGGGTAGTGTTTTAGGGTTTAGGGTAGTGCAGTGGTGTTTGGGTAGTGGAGGGGGTAGTGTTTTAGGGTTTAGGGTAGTGCGCCCAACCAGCCACAATATCCGTGGACAAAGGGGATCCTGACTCTTTGGAACGCTCCGTCAATTGAATAATTTGGGTCAAGGGCCCTACCACGTCCAAGACCTATCAATTCCTTTCTTGGGATCCCTCATATACTTGGAGAAAAAGGTACATAGTTTCTCATCAATTTCAGGCGTGTGTGCCACCTTCCCCTTCAGTGAGGGCCTGGGGCATTCTCCCTCATCCTATTCCTGACCTCCCTTTCAAGGGGTTGATGGATTTTCCCCACCACATACTCTGCCACTTTGGCGTCAGGTGTCCACTCTGCCGACCTAGGATGGTAAATTTGGGTAGGCTCGAACATGTCCGAGTGGACCCCGTCCCCAACCGGGGACTGAGAGGAGTGGGACTCTGGACGCCAGGGACGCCCGAGTCCTTATCCTCATCGGAGGAGAAATCGTCCTCCGATACACCCTCTCCTCTAAGGGAAACCCGCCGTCGGGGTCTACAATAGTGGTGACAGTGTCGCAATTTTCTCCGGGCCCTCCTCCTCCCGGCAGGGTGCATGTTTTAGCGTTCGCGCACTCTTGAGGAAGGTCTCCGTAAGTTTATCAAATCCTTCCAAGTGCCCCGCGTTATGCTTAACGGCCCTTTTATTCCCCATCTGGGAGCTACTTGGACCCGCCACCACCAGATCTGGGTCACTGAACACCCCAGGGATGCTTTTCGCCAGCTTATCAACCTGATCCCTAAGAGGAGCCAGCGCCCTAGAAATAGCCAGAGAGAGGGCTTGGTCCACTGCTGGAGGGAGAAGTTGGGGGCCATTCCTCCTCCACTTCCTGGTAGGAGGAGTAAAAATGGTCTTCTGGAGAAGACATGATAGCAGAGGGTGTGAGCACAGAACAAATGCCCTTAAAATCCTTAAGACAGCCCCCTCGCCGGTGCTCCAACAGCTGGGCTTTCCCCGAAGCTGTTATAAGAATAGACTGAGGCGCAATACCAATTACCACCACCAGGTGGCGCTGGTCACTAACGTGGCCGTGTGGGGAAATCACCGCGTAGCGGTGTCAAAATTAGGCGAGGGTTGGTCGGGAATCAAGCGGACACTAAAGGAGTGACCGGATTCCCAAACGCGCGTAAAGACCAGCGGGAGCGCTCGACGGAGCTGCCTCGCTCGGACCAGACGCGCCTGACAGGATCTCACCGCGCGCAGAGCACACAGCGGGAGAAACTGCGAGGGGGAGAACGCGCTCGGGCAAGAGCCTGCTGCGCAGGGAATATGAAACAATACCAAGGCAATAATGCTAATAACGTGCACAAGAAACCGCTATACAAACAGCAACAACGTCAGATTAAGCCAAGAATGTAAGGAATGCACTTAACTGACGAGCAGTGAAGAAAGAGGAAGCGGAAGGGACGTCACGATATTATATACGATGGACTGTGATATGATTGGACTATAGTTGCCTTGGAGACTACCCCCTAATGGTTCATGGGTTGTGTAGTCTTTTGTTTAATGATTGTTGTGTTACGTTTTCTTTGAACTGCTATGCAAATAAAGTGAGGAAAGATATGCATAATCCTCGCCTCCGTCCTGCCATAGAATTCATTAAACTTTATTTGATCTGATTTAGAAACATAGATCATAAAAGTGTACATAAAAACAGTAAATCCTCTTTCCTAATACAATACAGTGAGAATTAATTAAAACCAGTAGGTAAAAACGGGTGTTACAAAGCCCGGTTCAGAGCAACTTCAGGTTAACAGAATCGTAAAGTTCAATGTTTCGCAAGATCAATCTCATGTACTTCGTGCAAAATACGCAATAAGGGGTCCAAGTAAGATGTAACGCTCCAATACCTGACCAGTTTGCACTATATAAAACTGCAGAAAAACTAAAAATAAAAAGTGTTTTGCACACTTCTGTCATTGGGCTATATGTGGGCTACATCTGGGTGATATTTGTGCTACATTTGGGCTCTTTTTTCTCTGGTGGCCATCTTGGGAGACTTATTTGTTATGAAGTTTCCTAATTTCGTCATTTACTGCAGTCTCCTCAGTAGGAAATGCTTTCAGTTTTTTACTTTGATTCCATCAAGAAGGCATTCAGATGTGTCACACATTTGCCATAAATTCAGAATGTTAGCACTCTAGTTGTTCATTAGATCACTGTAGTAAAGCTACTGCTCACCAGGGAGTTAACTGGAAGTCTACTGCTGGTATTGAAAGTGATTGTTTCAGTCTGCATGTCAGAATTTTCTAATGAAATAGAAGAGGATTTGAGATCTCACTTAAAACATGCCCTAAATTTTCTTTCTGCAGCACTAACCATAATTTCTATGGCAAAATGAACCCCCTCATTTTGTTCCTTTTTAAATTAAATGTTTTAAGTGTTACCAGTTTATTCCAATCAAGATGGCTTCAGGTGTGCCATACTTTTGTCATAAGTAAGACTGTTAGCGCTCTAGTTGTTCTTTAGAACACTCTGGGAAGCTGCAGTAGAACACAAAGGCATCAACTGACAGGCTGCTCCTGTTGAAATATAACAGGAAGATATTTGAGATCTCACTTAAAACATGTCCTAATTTTTCTTTCTACAGCACTAACCATAATTTCTATGACAAAATGAACCCCATCATTTTGTTCCTTTTTAAATTAAATGTTTTAAGTGTTACCAGTTTATTCCAATCAAGATGGCTTCAGGTGTGCCATACTTTTGTCATAAGTAAGACTGTTAGCACTCTAGTTGTTCTTTAGAACACTCTGGGAAGCTGCAGTAGAACACAAAGGCATCAACTGACAGGCTGCTCCTGTTGAAATATAACAGGAAGATATTTGAGATCTCACTTAAAACATGTCCTAATTTTTCTTTCTACAGCACTAACCATAATTTCTATGGCAAAATGAACCCCTTCATTTTGTTCCTTTTTAAATTAAATGTTTTAAGTGTTACCAGTTTATTCCAATCAAGATGGCTTCAGGTGTGCCATACTTTTGTCATAAGTAAGACTGTTAGCTCTCTAGTTGTTCTTTAGAACACTCTGGGAAGCTGCAGTAGAACACAAAGGCATCAACTGACAGGCTGCTCCTGTTGAAATATAACAGGAAGATATTTGAGATCTCACTTAAAACATGTCCTAATTTTTCTTTCTACAGCACTAACCATAATTTCTATGACAAAATGAACCCCCTCATTTTGTTCCTTTTTAAATTAAATGTTTTAAGAGTTACCAGTTTATTCCAATCAAGATGGCTTCAGGTGTGCCATAATTTTGTCATAAGTAAGACTGTTAGCGCTCTAGTTGTTCTTTAGAACACTCTGGGAAGCTGCAGTAGAACACAAAGGCATCAACTGACAGGCTGCTCCTGTTGAAATATAACAGGAAGATATTTGAGATCACACTTGAAACATGTCCTAATTTTTCTTTCTACAGCACTAACCATAATTTCTATGACAAAATGAACCCCATCATTTTGTTCCTTTTTAAATTAAATGTTTTAAGTGTTACCAGTTTATTCCAATCAAGATGGCTTCAGGTGTGCCATACTTTTGTCATAAGTAAGGCTGTTAGCACTCTAGTTGTTCTTTAGAACACTCTGGGAAGCTGCAGTAGAACACAAAGGAATCAACTGACAGTCTCTGCCCTTGTTGGATGTACATGTTTTACTGAGAATGTCAGACTTCATTCTCACATGACTGAGAAAGATAATGTGAATTTACAGAAAATATGCTCTCATTTTAGCTTCTGGAGCACCTTCCAAAACTGTATGGGACAAGCATGTGAAAATAGTTTTCTCTCAAACATGATTCATGATATCCCAGCAGAAGGTTTTTCACAGGGTAAAATCACCTTAGAACACACCACAATTCCTGAAATTAGTATGGTACCATCAACAAATGAATTCTAATGTAACTAAAGTCTGTTATCACCCTTTATAGTTCTCCTTTTGGTAACCCTCAAAATCTTCGATTCACTACAATGCATTTCAATGGGGTACTATCATTTATATTGGTCTCAAGATGGCTGCCAGCAATTCCAGGATGAAGTGCTGACAGCCAATCAGATCTCACGATGACATGTGTGGTTAGGCTCCGCCCAGATATATATGTGTTTTCTTTTTCAAATTTCTCAGGAACTACTGAACGGATTTACACCATTTAACCAAAAGGCACGACTCTGAACCAAGGGCTACCTTTTTGCCAAATTTGGTGTAATTCCGTTCAGCAGTTCGGGCTGTAGCTGCGACTAAAGGTTCCTATGGAAAATTGCATGGGGAAAACACGTTTTGGGACCCCCTTTTTTCTCGGCCCCCACTTGATGAATCACCCCGAGACTTTCAGGATAGGAGCGGACCGGAGCGCCCCACAAGTTTTGAAAATTTCGCGAAGATTCATCAACCGGCGCCAAAGTTATTGGAAATAGAATGTTGTGAATTTCCTATGGAAAATAGGTCCTAACTATAACTACCTACTGGCGACCGCCAGTAGGTAATATATCTATATATATGTGTATATATATATATATATATATATATATTTATTTATTTTTTTCACTGAAAAACCAAAAGGTTACAGAGACGTTATAGTTTGGTTGACATTTCACTCGTACAAAACCAGAGAAATTCAACCGTTATAGTGAGTCAGCTAACTATAACTCGCGCCCCCGCAATGCAATGCAATGCGTATGACCTCACATATTCCATCACTCATGACACGGCCAGTTCTTATTTTGATTTTTGAAATTTATATTTAACCCCTGGAGGGGTGATCAACTCCCCCCCCCCCCCCCCCCCCCTCAGGGAAACCAACTTTAAAAAAAAATCACCTCGGGGCTTGTGAAGGGGGGCGGCTCATTTCCACGAGGGTCGACACCCCCAGAGGACATCCCAGGTGTCTAGTGGGGTTTCCTGGCCATGGATTGCAGC
The DNA here is from genome assembly GCA_963921515.1 of Calotriton arnoldi. NCBI lineage: Eukaryota > Metazoa > Chordata > Amphibia > Caudata > Salamandridae > Calotriton > Calotriton arnoldi. The sequence continues at coordinate 295,162 of CAWUFW010005293.1, forward strand.
ACAGCCGCGATCTTCCGCCAGGAAACCCTATCAGGGAGGCCTCGTGTTAAAGGGGACACTCTCCCCTTTAAAACGAGGGCTTCCTGAAAGGTGGGTGGGCCTTTTTCGGCTTGTTTTCCCCACTGGAGTCGAGCGCAGCCTTACCTGCTGCTTCCCCGGCTCCGGTGGGGGAAAACTGTGACGTGAGCGTGCCACAGATTGGCGGGATGGGAGTCGGGAATAGAAGCAGTAGCAATTCTGTCTCCCCCCCCAAGGGTTTTTATAAAAAAAGAAAAGCACCAGAGGATTTCGGTAAGCTCTCCCTGGTGTCGGCCAATTGCCATTCCCCGCACCAGGGAAGTAGTGCTTGTGTCGGCCATTGGCCAACGCACGCACCAAAGCGGTTAAAGTGGCCATCATCACATGTCCCTTTTTATTTTACTTCTTCATTGCTGTATTTATTTTTAACATAGATCCCATAGATCACATTGGTCCCAGAGCCCATTCATCCAGTCATTTATTTTGCTTACGACTTCAAAAGATCTTCAAGTCTACTTCTCGGAAGCTATATACCACTATAAAGCTAACAATTTTATTGTTAAAGTCGATGTCCTTAAAAACTGTGCATCAAGTTGCAGCTGTAGTAGAGTTACTACTGTTGCATGATGTACTAGTGCAAAATTAACTTCTACACCATTAATCTGAATGAGCAGTCAATTCTGTGCATAGTCTTTCGGAGACTGAAATCTTTTAAAGTTCATGCTATTGATTATCTGAGAAGCATTATGCAATGAATGTTAAAATGGCATTTTAAATGTTCTACCTAGAGACCCTAGTGTACAGCCCCGCCTAGGTTATTGCCTAAAGTTCTGCCAGATGCACAGTCCTTCATTATTTTTTCCAGTCATTTTCTTTAAACTAAACCGAAAGCCACATATGGAACAGTTGATCTGCCTGGTGGGTTACCTATTCCTGGAAGGATCTGGGTTGCCTGATACCCACAGAAGCCTTGCAGGGGGCACCTGGAGGACACTGAGGCATGGGAACTGGGAGATATGCAATGTTGAATGGCTTTGCTGCGTGGATGTCACTGGAAAATCTCCTGGTACTTTTAATAATGTTTCCTCTGCCATAGGCGGTTTCCACATTGGCTGCTGACAGTTAAAGTTGAAAAGGCAAACCTACGAAACAATTGAATGCATTTAGGCAGTGCCTAATTGGAGCCAGAGCGGAAAACAACAGAGCAGAGCGAGTGGACTACTAATCCCTATGCTTAAACAGCCAGGTCTTCAAAGCCTTTCTGAACTCCAGTTCAGAGTTCAGCACACGTAGGTGAAGAGGCAAGTCATTCCAGCGTTTGGAGGCTCCCACCTCAAACGATCTGCCCCCTAGCCTTGTTTTGGCAAAGCGAGGGATGGCAAGGTAGCGTTTATGGTTGGACCTCAGGGATCTACGCTGGTGGTAAGGGCGAAGTCTCTTCCTCAGATAGTTAGGGCCTCTGCTGTGGTAGGCCCGAAATGCGAACGTGAGGGCTTTGAATTTAATTCTCTTGGCGACTGGGAGCCAATGTAGTTGTCTGAGCTAAGGAGAGATATGCTGGTGGAGTGGAACCTTACAGGCCATCCTCGCGGCAGCATTCTACACTATCTGAAGCCTTCTGATCAAGCTGCTAGGCAGGCCCAGATATAGTCCGTTGGCATAGTCGAGGTGCGAGGTGACCAAGGCATGCACTACAGTTCTCCTGGATTCCTCTGGCAGAAAGTTGATGAATTTTCTAATAGTTTTCATCCTACCAAAGCAGATCGCAGACACTTGCTGGACATGGGCCGAAAGGAACAGGTCTTTGTCCCAAAGGACACCAAGGTTCTTAACTGAATCCCTAGGGACTGGAGGAGCCCTGAGTTCTGCAGGCCACCACAGGACTGCCAGGGATGGCGCAGCTTGGTTGGAAAAAAAAACCCTCTGTTTTATCGGCATTGAGCTTTAGAAAGTTATTGTTCATCCAGATGGCAATGCTTTAAGTCAGTCTCTGAAAGAGTCAAAGACTGACAAAGACACATCTCTGAAGGAAAACATCAGTTGGGTGTCACCCGCGTAGGATATCACCTTGACCCCGATTTTCACGATGAGATCCGCCAATGGTGTCAGATAGATGTTAAAGAGTAGTGGGCTTAGGGAAGAGCCCTGAGGCACCCTCCATCTGAGTGGTTTCACAGTGGAGGTGAAGGGGTGGAGAAAGACTTGTTGGTCTTGGCCGTGGAGGTAGGAAGCAATCCATTCCAGTGCCGTCACTCGGATGCCTATTTGCTTAAGTCTGTCAAGCAAGATGGGGTGAGACACCATGTCAAACGCTGCTGACAAATCGAGGAGTACCAGCATGGACGCGGAGCCCCCGTCAACCGCCCAGCGGATGGAATCAGCCACTTCAATCAGTGCTGATTCAGTGCTGTAGCCAGTGCGGAAGCCGGACTGTGAGTCATGCAGCAGCTCATTGGTTTCTACAAAGGCAGCCAACTGCTGATGAGCCAGTTTCTCCAGGATTTTAGCAGGGGCTGAGAGTAGAGAGATGGGCCTAAAATTACTGGCAACTTCGGGGTCGGCATTCGGCTTCTTCAGGATAGGAAGTAGGAAAGCATGTTTCCAGGCGGAGGGAAAAATTCCTAACCTAAGTGAGGAATTCCAGATGGAGTTAAGGGTCGGGTTGAACCACTGGGCTAATAAACTATATTGTCTAGCTGGCCAGGGATCTCCTGGTGACCCGGATTTGCACTTCCGAAGTTCCATGAGCGATGCTTTGACGGGGACCTTGCCAAATTCGGTGAACACCAGCTGGTTCTGAGCAAGGCCGCGAGAGTCGTCCTCCGCACTGAGGGAGGGAGACGCAGGGAAAGATATAGCTGGGTGCATAAGCGCCGTGGGGTTAGTAAAGGATTTCACACTCCTAAATATTTCCCTAGAGGAAATACTAGCACCCGCAATGCGGGCAGCCAGGAAATCTCTTCTTTTGTTGTTGAGTAGTTTATGATATTCTTTCAGAGCTACTCTGTACATAATTTTGGCCTCAAGTGAGTATGACTTTCTCCACTCGTGCTCCAGTTTTTTGCAGTCGCTTTTTTTTAGCTCTGATGTCCTCAGAGAACCAAGGAGCGGAGGGGGTAGCTCTGAAGGAGCTGACGGGTCTCTGTGGAGCGATTTTGTCGAGGGCCTCCGTGACCCACGCATTCAAGATTGCAATGCTGTCATCAGGGTTATTTGAAAAGGGGGGCTCTGGGTCCTGTAGGAGAGGGCCTAAAGACTCCTTTGAGACCCTGCTCCAGTTCCTCCTAGTTTCCTTAGGGGTAGCAGTGACCCCCCTGGCTGTGGCCTTCAGATGCAGCTGGAAGGGGACCAAGTAATGGTTAGACCAGATCACATGTGTGGGTTTGTTCACTTTAACCTCCTGCAGATTAGAGCAAATGAGGTCAAGCGTGTGGCCCGGTTTGTGAGTTGGGGTAGAAACCAGTTGGATAAGGTTAAAGCCGGCAAGCGACGAAATGAAGTTTGCGCTATGCGGACAGGATGGGTCGTCAGCATGCAAATTAAGGTCACCTAGGACCGTGAAGTTCGAGTAGCGGGTACAAGCTTAGGCGATATAGTCTGCCAGAATAGGTGTGGAGCTGTGGCAGCAGCACGGGGGGCTGTAGAGGAAGAGCCCCGCGAAGGAGGCAGTGGGGGACAATTTTATACAGAAAGGGAGTCCTTCAATACTTCCTATCTGATCAAAATTGGTTGTGGCCGTTTCCCAAGTGTTTTTATGGATAATCGCCACACCACCCCCGGTCTGTTGTCCCTCCTATTAGCACAGACTATGCTATAGCCCTGGGTGGTGGCTAAGGCCACTGTCGGGTTGGTGTCTTCGCGCAACCAAGTCTCATTGAGAAACACAAGGTCCCAATCATTGTCAACAAGGGATTGGTGTATATCGAGTGCGTGTTTGGGCAGCGATCTACAATTGATAAGACTGGCTTTTACCTCAGCGGACCTTGAGGGCCTAGGAGGGGCATGACCTGTCTCTTTAGCCTCCCGATTAGCGGGACTGGGACTGAGGGTAAAGTTGCAACAAGGGCAGCAAAAGGGCCTACGCCCCTCTCCTAGTAAGGCATACGCAGAGCCAGGGCAAGTAGTGGGCCTAAGCGCTAGTAGCTCATCTCTGCCCCAACCTACAGTGCAGTCTGCCGCAATTTGGGCAGCATGACTGGCGCTGGCCGCAGTCCGGACGCGGACGGGCGCAGACGGGCTTGCTTTTGGCGTGCCTTCGGCACGCCAGCTGCGCGCCAGCTGCACGCGTCCGCTGCGTGTCCGCATCGCTGTGGCAATTAAATAGCAGCCAGTAAAAGAACTGGACTGCTAACCCCCAAAAGATGGCGGTGGAAGATGTCACCACCGGCGCGAGTCAAGATGGCGCTCAGGCGGGACCTCTTCACGCCGCACTGTGTCTCTAGAGGAGAATGAGGAGGATACAGTAAGAGACCAAAAGTATAAAACGTATTTTTAAGGCTACTGCTGCCTACTATTAAAAACAAGGTGCTGTGCACCCTGCAACACGCAGCAGTGCACAGCCAGGCTAAAAGCATAAAGATCAGGCCGCAGAAAGCCCAAGTATGCCCCCGTAGAGAAAGCACCATTGAGCACCCTGCAACACGCAGCAGTGCCCAGCGAGAGAGATTAGGGAGTAAGAAGCAGAGTTAGGTTACTGGCATACACGGGCAGCAGTACGGGCTTCCGCTCTGGAGTCCGCTGCGCGTCTGCGTCGCCGTGGCGAATAAATAGCAGCCAGTAAAAGAACTGGACTGCTAAGCCCCAAAAGATGGCGGCGGAATATGTCACCACCAGCACGAGTCAAGATGGCCCTCAGGCGAGACCTCTTCACGCCTCACTGTGTGAATGAGGAGGATACAGTAAGTAACCAAATGTATAAAACGTATTTTTAAGGCTACTGCCTACTATTAGAAACAAGGAGCTGTGCACCCTGCAACACGCAGCAGTGCACAGCTAGGCTAAAAGCATAAAAATCAGGCCGCAGAAAGCGCAAGTATGCCCCCGTAGAGAAAGCACCACTGAGCACCCTGCAACACGCAGAGTGCTCAGTGGTGCTTTTGATGGACAGAATGCAGAACAATGTCATGCGCTCACCCCAGTACAGAGATCTGCGCCTAAATCCATCTTTTTTTGCTCCCTATGCCATTCGAGTTTGAACCCAGCCATATGCAAATCAGTCTTGACACTGCGCCCAATGGGAACAGTCCAGGCGGAAGTGCCAGGCCAGGTCCTCCCTGGACTGGAAACAAGCATCCTAGGACCGGTTTCAGGGTTTCACCCCTCATCAGCCAGGATAGCTTGACTCCAGTGGCATGGAGAGCACTGGACCCCCGTCTGGGCATACCCGTCCCACTTGGGGTGACTAATGCAAAATGAACAATTGATGGACAGAATGCAGAACAATGTCATACATTCACCCCAGTACAGAGATCTGGGCCTAAATCCATCGTTTTTTTGCTCCCCATGCCATTCCAGTTTGAACCCAGCCATATGCAAATCAGTCTTGACCCTGCGCCCAATGGGAACAGTCCAGCCCGAACTGCCAGGCCAGGTCCTCCCTGGGCTCGAAACAAGCATCCTAGGACCGGTTTCAGGGTTTCACCCCTCATCAGCCAGGATAGCTTGACTCCAGTGGCACGGAGAGCACGGGACCCACATCTGGGCATACCCGTCCCACTCGGGGTGACAAATGTAAAAAGAACAATTGATGTACAGAATGCAGAACAATGTCATACATTCACCCCAGTACAGAGATCTGGGCCTGAATCCATCATTTTTTTGCTCCCCATGCCATTCCAGTTTGAACCCAGCCATATGCAAATCAGTCTTGACCCTGCGCCCAATGGGAACAGTCCAGCCCGAACTGCCAGGCCAGGTCCTCCCTGGACTGGAAACAAGCATCCTAGGACTGGTTTCAGGGTTTCACCCCTCATCAGCCAGGATAGCTTGACTCCAGTGGCATGGAGAGCCTGGCACTTATTTTTTTTTTTACAAATTAACCACTGTAGAGAGGTGTTTTCTTGAACTCCCAGCAGCCTTTTGTAAGTAGGCAGTATGCAATCAGACACCCGCGTTTAAAGCCACTGGTGTTCAAATCCACCAAGAGAAAGGTGGATGAAGGAGCAAATCTGAGAATGATTACAAAGATAGAAAGACTTGGACCAGAGGAGCCTTGGGTTGATCTCACAGGTCCTTTGCCCTCTTTCTCTTTTGGTGTCCAGTGGTCTGGAGGTTATGGATAGGCTAAAGAAGATCTTTAAAAAGAGCATAGTGATGCTCCTTGGACTACTGCATAATGGGACATGCACTGAAAGAATGAGACTCAAAAATTGGAACCAACCCTAGGGATCAGTTCTACCTTTTCCCCTTTATTTTACATAATGGAAAGATAAAATTTTCACATTTCAGCCGCTATAGTTAGTAGGATCTTGTTTTCTGTGTTTATCCTTATATTAATTACTTTTTTTTCCCTATGTTTAAGTATAAAATTGATTCAGTTCAAATTGCTCTGACTGGACATTGACGCATTTCTGTGGAATCATGTGTGCCAACCACAGCTGAGTTCCAAACCTTCTAACACATGGAGTTAGCCTTCAGTGCTGATCCTCTCTATCTTGGGGTAGTCAAGTGAATTAACTGGGTTACCCAGTAGAATTACAGTGGTACCTTGGCCTTGGAACACCGGTGATAAAAATCAGTACCCACCACAGAATCTGCTAACTACTTAATGCCCTAGGACTCTGGTCAAAGACATTATTTCAGTAGGTGGGCATTAAGGATTCAGTTCCAATTTTTTTTACAGTGGGGGGGCATTGTCATGAAGAGGGCATCTCTGAGCTAGGGTCCAGGGAGGATGAGGACGAATGGTGGTGTGTCTCACCTCATGTAAAACCCCTTCTGTTTTCACAGCCTATAAATGCGGAAGCTTGGACGGGAGAACGGACACCTGGGAAGACATTGTTCCAGACAGCCTTCAATGTGGCTCCCTTAAGCGGAGTCGAGAACTCTCGAGCTCCGCCCCAGAAAACGCTATCATCACCCACGTGGGCGGAAGCCAGGTCCTTATAGGAGCTACGGAAAAGGAAGCAGGAGAAAAGGACGCCACAGCGGAGACGGAAGACGAACCACGGAGAACGGGTCGGAAGAGAATCATCCCCAGCATTCCCGAGGAGACGCCTGAGGAGAAGTGCCTCTGGGAAAGCCAGGAGGCCGACGAACCAGCGAGCCGCCCCGCCTCGCTTCCGGAGGAGCGTGGCTTATCAGGGATATTGACCTGTTATCCAGAGTCCTGCGCTGAACAAAGACAAACCGACCAGGAGAACGAGGTCCCCTATAATCCCCACAAGGGAAATTAAAGGACAGATAAAGACGAGAAACCAAGATTAAAGTGGCTTTGCCGTAAAAGTACGCTACTGGTCCCTCCTGGTCCTTTTGTACGCCTCACAGGCAGGGCACAAGTCCTAAAAAAAGAAGTGGGGGGACGCTGACGTCACGACAGGCAGTGACATCACGAAAGGTGGCTTGCACCATCAGACTCATTGCCTCCCCTCGCTCACCCATTAGATGCGATTGCATCAGAGAAGCCAGCGCGTGAGCAGCGTTCTGAATGAGCTCCGATCTCGCCCCAGAGAGGCCAAAGAGTGAATGTGTGGCTCCATTTGCTCCAGTTATCGAGCTCCCGGTAAAATAAGTGGGGGGACGCCGTCAACCCGCGTGGTACCCCGACTCGAGCCCTGCTCACAGGCATTTAAAATAGTGCTGACAGCAGGCAGGTTAAGTATCCAGTACTAGCTCCCCTGTCAGTAGACGAGCCCAAGAAGCTATGTACGTGTTTTAGGTTAGGAATATCACTTACACACATCTACAAAAATATGAGCCCATAGAGACTCGGGTTACTTGGAAGCCTGAAAGCATTGTGGAAGGGACAGGAACTGATTACAGGTCTTTGTTAAACATGTGGCTACACTACCCCTCAAAGACAGCTTCTGCTCTCCCAGTCTCACCTATTTCTCTCCTTTACTGCCCTGGCTCAAGTCTCTTATTAATCTTTTTGCACCGAACACAGTGGCCTAGCCAGGGCTTTAAGTGGGCCGGGTCTCACCGGTGCTGAGCACCGGCAGTTTTTTAAAGGGGGCCTCGAAACGGGTCTCTATCGGGCTCCGTTTTGTGCCCTGGCACAGGCAGTCCGTTTTTTTCCAGACTGCAGTGACAGCAGGCACATTGATGTGCCTGCTGTCACTGCTCACTTCTCACTAGTGGAGAAGTTACGGCATGACGTGAGCGTTGTAGAGGAAGGGAAATCCTTTAAAGAGAGTAATTTTCTCTCTGGATTTCCCTTCTCTTTTTGAAACTCAGGAGCAGCAAAATTGGCGTGGTGTCGCCAGGGCTTTAAGTGGAAGCTTTTTCAATATTATATACAAGCCATAGTTGCTGCTTATTTATTTTATGCAACTAACAACCATTGACAAAGCCAATCGTCCAGGCTTGTTGTAGGTGTAATGTTACTTGTTTGTATATATATCTGGATGCAATGACAGAAACAGCAAAATACAAGTCAGGTGTCACACTATGCTAAGCACAAATTTTTAGCTTATGTGTTTTTAAGCCACGCCCTTAATTACATTGGCCACTCCCCTTTGAGAGACCCCTCCGTTTTTTCATCCCACTTAAAGCCCTGGGCCTAGCTAGACCTATGGCCGCCCATTTGCCGCCCCGCGGCCGTGTGTAAGAGCGGGGGGTGCTGAGCAATTTCTCGGCGACAGCCGCAGATAAGGAGGGGAAGGCCGCCGCCCCCAAAAGTCGTGCCACCCGGGCGGACCGCCCCCTCCGCTACACCATTGACCGAACAAGTTATTTAGCTCCCTCATACAAATGACGATCAAAATCCAAGATTCACCCAAGCAGCTGCGGTCCTTATTTTGACAAAGGCTCAGAGAATACTTATTAAATAGACGCAGTGCGCCTTCCCAATAATGCGAAGTAATTAGAGACTCCACATAGGGGAAAAACATTTTTTTACATTAGAACATTCCTAGTGTATTCTTGCCACAGGTTTCTAGACACCACTGAAGGCCTCATTACTAGCGCCCCATTGAGAATACAGGTATTCTGGTTCTCATGTGTGATTCTTATGCCACTATGTCACTTAATATGCTAGGGTAGTAGCATTATTGTCCTGTAAAATCCCGTTGTTGATCATCTTGACAGTACCCAGGCAAAAATTCAAGAATTCCACGTATTTTTCCTTGCTTACCAGTGACATTGGTTTGCGAGTTAAAACTGTAGACAGCAAAATTGTGACTGACTTCAGAAATAATATCTCATGATCATCCCCAGGACCAAACATGGAAAACTTTGCTTAGGTGGGTGGATGAATTTTAGTAGTTTTTTCTGTGTTTGAGTTATACCATTAAAAAGTTATTTTCCAGATCCAAAGTTCCCTCGGTAAGTTTGAACCTAGGCCTAGGACCTAGAAAAGGACGGTTACTCATGTGACAACATTCTGTATTAAGTTGTAAATTCCGAAAACGCTGAGCTCTTTCTGATTCCTGCAAAAAAAAAAAAAAAAACACGGCTTGGGCTTTAGACATAACCGTAGAAAGATTAGCATGACCCTTGCAGATTAATGTAAGTACTGGCATATGCAGACGTGACCTTATCAGTAATTCTAGAGGGTTGGACAAGCACATAATATCGTGACAGCTGCAACTCAAATCGGGTAACGGCTTTCGACAGTCTATATAATGCTTTTAACTAACATTTGTGGCGACCCTTAACTTAATAGCTGCTCTTTTCTTACCATGTTCAGGACAATGAAGACCAACAAAAACCTACTGCAAACACATCAGATAAAGGTAAGGCGGCATCTCTAAGTCATAGCTATTGTATTGAATTGTAATTGCATTTATATAGCGCTTACTACCCCTGACGAGGCGTCGAAGCACTTTTTCGGCGAGTTGCACGCTACTCCTGAACCCATGTAAAGAAGTGTTAAAATGATCAGCCGCTTGCTGTTATGTTAAATTGTCCCGACAGTACTGATTTGCAAAAGGTAGGTCTTTGTCAAGAGTGGCACAGTGAGTAACAAATGATGGATTGGAATGCTATCCCAAGCAATTGGCTAGACTTTGCAAGCATTCATCCCATGACCTTTTGTGTTTATAATATATAGAGCGACATCAGTCTATTTCACATTTTTTTTGTTTACAGTCATTGATGTTTTATGGGGTTCCTCAATTTATATGTCTCTTTCCGGTAGTTACGGCCCTTCAAATTAAAACTCTTTTATTTCTATTTTTAGAATCTGTGCTATACACAGTGTATGTAATGATTAAGCTTGATTTGTCCCTAAAATTGTTGTCATCAATAACTGCCACATGTAAGAACCTTACTCTTCCTTTATGAGCCATGTTGGTATCCTTATTTTTAAATGCATTTCTCTTTTTATAACCATTCCTGATATGTTGCTGTCTTGTGTATACTTTGATAATTCATGTACTGTGTAATTTTTTGTTTTTGTCAGTATACCTGTATATCCATCAAGTGTTCCTTTTATACAGGGTAGCATACATGTAAGAGGTAAGTGTGCTGTCCATAGTAAGATCTGAAGGAGGCCATCTTGACATGGTGCCTCTTCAATATCTAACTAAGGAGTCATTGGCTGAGACACAGGTCAATATTTAAATGCCTTCACAGTTTACTTGGAGACCAGTCAAATTTATTTTCACGATTTAGGGGCCGATTCCGATCTCGGCCGGTAGTGCTCCGAATCGGATTCGGCTTTACCGGATCCGATTCGGAGCCCTGTTTCTCGACCGAACCGTACGCGGGTCCGGCCGAGCGAGTACGATGCGAAATCGCCGACCGACTCGTCCGGGCGTCCCGACCGCTCCGACCGACTCGCTCCCGGCTCGAACCGCTCCGACCGACTCGCTCGGACTCGACTCGCACCGCGCAATGGAGACGTTTCCCGGCCGGGTAAGTACGATGCGCGCCGCGGGCAGTCCGACCGAGCCGCGCACTCCGGCTCGAAAGAGCTGTCGGAGCCGTACTTTGGGGTCCGTGTCGGACCCCCTGTACGCATAGCCGCGCGAGTCGCACACAGGGGGGACCCATGGGTCCCCTACCTGTGCGTGTACGGCGCGAATCGCTTCGCCGCGTACCCGCTGTAGGGGCGCCCTTGTCCGACTCGCACCCATTGAGTCAATGGGAGCCCGCGTACGCGTTGTACGACCGGCTCCCATTGACATCAATGGGAGTCCGACCGACTCGAGTCCGATAACATACGGACGCATCGTACTCGTTCGGTCGGACTGCACGGGTCCGATTCGGTCGGAAATCTCTCCGGGTCCGGCTCGGTCGGAGACATTTCCGACCCGAATCGGAATCGACCCCTATATGTATAAAATGGAATCATGATCACCATATTTTATTTCAGACACCCAATAAAGTATGAGACAAAGGATAACTTTAGGAAAGTGCATTTTAGTTGTTTGGGTTCCCATTTTTTGTCTGAATTTTACCTGCATATTTCACTCTGGGGACTGAGAGACTATTAATCTAATTGCACATTCTCTAACCCCTAACCATGGTGACTAATCTTCTAATTCCATTTGGCATTAGGGAATTGACATTGGCATTCGTATTGGTCTTTGGTAAGGCAGCAGTAATTTGGTGCAAAAATGTAATCAGTGGCCTAAATGTTAGGTATTATGCCTGGTCTGAATCGTGTAGCAAAATCACCCATACAGGTGCTTTTAAAACATGTCTTCAAGGGTACTCTTTGAGTCCTCAATTGCTGCATTCAAAGCACCAGTCAGTACATGTCAATGTAAATCATTTTGACATGCTGAAAATAATACTTTTTACATTAGCCTTGTCAGGTAGTGCATTAGTACCCACAATGCCTGGGTGTCTAGTATGTAAAAGTGAGGCATGCCAAATATGGATTTTGCATGCAATTACAGTGACAAGACTCAAAGTTCTATTTCACTCGACCAACTTCAAGGGTATTTTGCCATTTGAAAGGCCTTTTTAAGAATAAAAGTCATAGCCGCAGTAGAAGGCTAGAGAAAATATGTTTACACCACTGTCATCTTTATCACAAACTTAATACACTCGTGAACATGGGTTTTTGGTGAATACGTTCCAAAGATGATTTGTAAAAAGTTGTACATACCTGCTTGAAGCCTGGGCAGGCCCATACTGGTTCCGCTGTACTTCCTCCTACTCGCTAACAGTAATCAGATTTCCCAAGCAGAATATAGGTTTTGAGTGTCTCCCACCAGCAAACAAAGGAACTCTGGGAAGAGTTGGCCTCTTATCAGATCTCTGGCAAGAAAGCAGGAGCAAGTTAATTATTAGACTTCACCACTTGTTACCTTGGAACATGACGGTAGGGAACTGAAAATATACACCTAGGGGGCACTTCAAACGGCTGTCTGGAAGTCTCAGAATAGTATGCTTCTGGTAACCAGGGCTTTGTGGCTTCTACATCCATAGGATATGGCATGGTCTCAGAGCCATGATGTGCTGGTTTTCTAGCGGTCCCAAGGATATATTCCACATTATAATAATACAGCATTTGACTGGTGTAAGAAATTGGATTATTAGTTGGGGTGGGTCACTATCTACCTCAATGAATATTCACAACCCTTGTCAGGGTGAATCTTTAAAGTCACTAAGCTAACCTGAGCTCAACCCTCTGGTAGCTGTGACACAGAGCAGACAGGCTTAACATAGGGCAAATTGTAAAGTTTGTATACAATACCAAAACAGTAATAAAGTAAAATTGCAAAATAATAAAAATCCCAAACTGAACTAGGAAAATAGAGTGAAGTTTAATAAACAAAAAGACACCAAAATGAAAAAGAATCAAATAAGGGGAATCAGAGATACAACTTTTTAAACGTTTTAAGTAGGAATAGCAAGAGCAAGCACAGAAAGCCAATGATATTCAGTGCTCACAGTAGACCTTACTTAGTCCGTTAATCCCAATCCATCAACAGAGTACACTTGTAAAGCCCCAGCACCTTATAGGAGGCACTTAGAGACTCACAGGGTGTCAGACAGAAGCCAACAGCAGCATTCAGTCCAGGTCCAGTTGCCACTGGTCAGCGGGGCAGTTGCAGGAAAGCCTGTTTTTGCTTGTTTGGCTTGAACAGGAGGTCAACTTTATGACCCTCGGAGCCACTTCTTTGTCCTGGGTACAAGAGGGAGCAGGTCTAGTCCTTCAGGGCTTTTCTCAGGTCACAGATAGCATGTCCAATCCTTTTGTGTTCTTTCTCAGGACCAGCAGTGTTCTGAAGTGGCTACCTGGAGATGCCACATTTATGCTGGGCACAAGCTAGTGGGTGGGGTGACTCTTGGACATGCCCTAACCAATGAGGTAAATGTTCTCAGGGCCAGCCCTACCCACTTTAGGCATTTTTAAGATGGTAAACGTCTACAGCCACACCAACTTTGGGCTCTGAAGGCTGCGTGTGTGTGTTGGGAGTGTTCAATGGTAATCCTAGTGTCCTCCTACATCCAAACCTAAAAGCAGCCACTGTAACCCTAATACACCTAGAGACAGAAGCCTAGTAGGACTTCAAAGCAGGGGGTCCAGAAAACAGACATTAAATACACAAGAATTGTCTTGGCATCCTGTTTTCTACCTTTCAAGTGTGCCCCCAGTGTTGTATGTAAAACGTAAAACCCAGAGACAGACATCTGGTAGGATAAATGTAGGGTTTAGCAGCAACATGACAGTGGATACACAAGAATTGTCTTGGCATCCTGTTTCCTTCCTTACAAGTGTACTTCAAACTGTTATATATCAACCCAGCAGACATGTTAACTAACGCTTTGATTCTCAAGTAGGATTTGACACTGTAATGTCAAAAAATTCTAGGCTGTGAAAAGTTGGAGAACAAATTCAAATTAACCTCCGGGAGCTTCAGGCAGTGATTTGTTAAAAATCTGACATCACCATTAAATTGAATTTTAATAGGTATCAAAAATAGTTGTTTGTTAATTTTTGTAGCTAGTCCCATTCCTGAGATACAGTATTAGAATGTGAATCTATTTCTACATATGTCAGCGAGGCCTCCTACAGTGAAAAATGGTTTTTGGGTGCTACTCACTGTGAGGACATGTTAACAATAAATTTCTGCATGTCCTACTTTTAAATACCATGCCTTGTGGCCTGCAAGGTCTAAATAGGGATGACTTATTAATATGTAAGTGGGAGGCTAATTTGCCCTTTTGACCCTACTACAGTCAGGCTACAAGGGTAGGCCTGAAGCCGTTTGAACTGCCACTGTAGAGGATGGCACAATAGGCACTGCGGTCCACTAGTGGCCTTTAACTTGTAGACCCTGGGTGCACTTTGTACTACATACTGTGGACTTACAGGCAAGTTAAATATGCAAATTAGGAATATGCCAATACAACCATATTGAAAGAAGTAGCACAGGAACTTTACTACTGGCAGCAGGAGTAAAGGGCACTGAGCCCTAAAACCAGCAGAAATATAGGGTCCATCAAGAGGCTAAAACCCTTGGTGACCATGCAGAAAAGGCATATTTACTACAATAGGGAGTATAGAGTTTAATGCTGGGACAGTTTGCGCATTTTATTTTGAAAGACCCTAGAATAGTATATTCTGGAATAGTTTTCCTCAAGTTAGGAGTGTTGCAAAAGCGTGTTAGGATCTAGTGTAAAAACTGAACGTATGAGAGAACAGAAGAAGAACAACGGCTGTCTGTTTCTACCTGGCCTCTGCCTGACCTAGGCCTCATCTGCTTTCCTCTGTAATCAAGAACTGAAGTGCTTCTCAATAGTCACACTTCAGCTGGCCTTCTGTGCTACCAGATCCATTAAGGACAAGAAGAGAAGGTTAGACAAGTGACCAATAAATTGGACTCTGGATGAAAAAAGTGGCTGCTGTATGTGCCTGGTGGCCTGAAGATATCCTTCCAATTTTGGAGATTTAGGAACGGCCAGGAGAAACAACTTCAGCACCCTTAGAAAGTGGGACTACTGGAGGATCGGGTAAAGGTGCCAAAGTTACCAAATAAACATTCAATCTTGGCGGACATTATTTCTTAGTTTGTTCCATTTAATCTTTTAGTGGTAAGTTACGTGTGAGGCTTTTGCAGGACTGCTGAATCCAGGTATCTGTTGTGATCTCACCAGAGGAGTCTGAACTCCAAAAACCTGAAAGTCCAACTGTAGAAAGTTAGAGTAGAGGAAGGCAGTAAATGACTGGAACAATAGAACATTAGCAGCTATGAATTCTGGCTCGCCATATATTGAACTGTAGACTATAGAAAGACCTCACAAGTATTCCTCTTCCACATATCTGTCCTCTTGGAGTCCTATCTTTCCCCCTGTGTATTTTATGCTTTTGAAAAGGCAAATGTATGGGCAAGTGTAGCCGGCAGGAAAAGGTGGAAAGGTGATCCCAGTGTCGAAGCAGCTTCGACTACAGCCTCCATCTGTCTCCAGTATTAGCATTTGTCGCCAAAATCTAAGTCTTTAGCAGACTCTCAGCTTCATCATATCCTCAGAGGTCACAATTTCCTACCGGCCCAACTGAGGATTTTTGTTTTATGTTTTTGCGACTATGCGAGAAGGTGCCTTTGTTGACTGGAGGGAACTGCTAGATTACTTCGTGGTCAGCCTGAAATTTTAGTATATCCACACCCTGACATTGATGCTTTGATGTTTCTTGGCTCTTTTTAAATTGAAAATTCACATCTCGTAATCCGCTTTACCAAGTTTAACTCTCTCAGTATTATTTTGCCTATTAAATGTGTCCATTTTTATTAAATTGGTTTGTACCTTGTTTAGGTTCCTCACTATAATGTTATTTCGGTGCTGCTCAAATACTTTACATGCTGTCTCAGAGGGAGGCCAAATGTTTGACCCAGACTCTACCATTGGTGAGCCCAACGTTCCTAAGGGAAGCCTTTTTACCTAACAAAATAATAGAATATTCATTTTGTGGGACTCCCATCCCCAAATTAATAATTCAGTCTCTTACAAACACCCGTTCTAATTTTACAGTCCTAAAATCCCCAGCCTAATTCCATGATCAACCCACATTAAACCATGTGCAGCTTTACTAGTTTTAAAGCTAAATAGGACTATTTCTGAGGCTAGATTGGATTGTTATTCACCGCTTGGCTGGTACCATTAGAACTACTGCACACAATTCTACCATGATCATAGAATGAGATGTTGAGTTTTATGTGGTCCCCCTTACATGTAAATTAGAATTTAATTAAGCTGAACTTCCTCCTTTATTACAATGAGGGATTTGGCATCTGATACACATATTCTGATTGACAGAAGAAAAGTCTTTGTCTTAGAAAACAGAGAATTTCTTTGATTAATTTTCAAGATTTTTATTTTAGTTTGTCATGTGTCTCCTACCCTTACATGGAGAAACCCCAGCTGGCTTAATTCTAACACCCCAAGTAGAAGGAAGAAGCCTGGAATTGTGACAGTTCCAACTTCCAAGACTGTCCCTTAACATAGCGGAATATATCAATCTGAAAAAGATATCCTTCTTGTGTGGAATATATTTCTTTATTGATACTAATTTTGTATTTGTACTGATACTTTTCTTTTAAGGCACCGAAATAAAAACAAGCATTTGCAATGCAATCGGTCTCGCCTTTGAGACCTTATATGTTTTTAGCTATGCAGAACATTAGCCTGGGTGCTGAAACATCTACTGTTCTTCAACATGGAGGGAAAGTAAGCACCAAACTGCGTGACACGCCAGGTATGGGAACACATGGAGAGAAATATTGCCTTTCAGCGGGAAATTGTATAGTCCAAAGCTCTGTTTTTAATATAAAATCAGGGCCTTCGGTTGTCATAACACTGAAAATACAAGATTTGAAAAAAATATTAATGTCTACGGGTGCTCGTGGAAGACAATTTCTATGGACTGGAATCTAGAGAATGCTAAAGTGATTCTGGTATTTTACTGACCTCTGCTAGTTGTTTTCTATCAAGAAAGTTAAATAGAGGCAGTTGCCAGAAAAATAAAAAAAAGAAAGTCCCTCAGCAGAAAGCAATTCTGGTATTTGACTGACCTCTACTGGTCGTTTTCTATCAAGACAGTTAAATAGAGGCAGTTGAACAAGCAGAAAGCAATTCTGTTATTTTACTGACCTCTACTGGTCGTTTTCTATCAAGACAGTTAAATAGAGGCAGTTGAACTGAAAAAAGTACCTAAGTGGAGGCATACAACTCCTAGGGCTGATCTCCAGAGCCCACAAAGTACATACACATACAAGTATATACTAAAGTATATACAAGAGGTCTTGAATGCTCGACCTAATAAGACCTAGGAAATTATCTAGGTTTTTTGAAAAGGGAACTTTGCCATTACCATTTTTCAGTGTGCACGAAGATTACTCGATCCTTCTCAAATGACAAATTATAATTTTATATTTGTTAATTTAATTATTGATCTATATTTAGAAATATTGCAAAATACAACAATGTATTCTGAACCAGTCTCTTTCAGAGATGTTGCAACATCAAGCTTCTTAGCATTGTTAGGAGGTGGGGTGAAGAAATAAGAAGCTTACATTAAATTCCACAGCCTTGGTCTTGTCATCCTCGGAATAATAACAAGGATTGTATTGGAGTAGTTAGATTTATGAAGCAAGTCATTCGGAAAGAACCCACTGGGTAACCGTAACAGTGATTGGAGGTGTTTTTTTTATCTAGGGCACACTTACAGCTTCATGAAGCCTTGAGTGAAGACTCGCAATGGCATTTTATACATGATGTGTTTTTTTACTTTTATTGCATTGTTTATTTAAAATATTCTGTTAATGCTGTTATTCATAATAGTATTTGAACAAGATTGCAATAAAGTTGTATTATCATTATTATTCTCACATATCATGCCACCTGACTGAAATCTCACCACCTCTTGCACAACTGACATTCTCAAAACTCCATTTCAGTTTTAATATTCAAATCGACATTATATTTGGTGCTAATAAATTGTGAAAATAGTGCCATGAAATTCTATTTTCTTCTGTGTGTATTTTGGAGAAGACCTCAACCATTTGGCAGCTGAAATCTGTATGTGTTGGTGTTTGCAGCAGGATGCGATTGAGTTTCATCGCACTAGTATGTATATTCTGTAGTCATATAGAAGGAATTTTACTCTGCCTTGTTGGTGAAGGTGTTTTCATTCATTGTTTCAGCTTCACGTCTGTGTTCCAATTTTTTCTTAGAAAACCACGTGTTTGTTGTAATAGTTGTGAGTTAATAGAGAGGAGTCACCGATTAATGCCTTGATTACGTTTCTCCAATGGTTCTTTTTAACTGCTTCCATTGTAGTGCACAAAATCTGGAGATGCAAAGGTGCTTGTTGTCAGGTATATCTCAGTAAAGAATCAGTTAGTCACAGCACTTGCAGTTTCTTGAAGTATTAAAGGATATTTAGCAATCCCTTTGTGTGTGATCTATCTTTTATATGGTAGGGTTGTGGGCAGTGTTTGTGTAGTCTGCATTGTGAGGCTGTTAGCAAAGCCCTCCGCCAGGACCAGCTATACATCATTTCACATGACAAATGTATACTTTCTGTCCTACCCATTCAGATAATGTCAATGAAAGCATAGTTCCTGGTGCTGATTCTCAGGAGAAAGCTGAACAGCCGGACTCCACTGAGCCTGAACTTAAACCAAAGAAAGCCTGGGTTGACTATGAAATTTTCTGCAAGTGCTTTCAGTAAGTAATCATACATTCTCTTGGTTTCTTTTAATTTAGCCAGAAATATATCATATCACCATGTTGTTGTTTTGTATCTCAAATATTCTCATAGCCTAAAATGCGTGCCTCCTTGGGTCAACCCACGCTCATGACAATTCTCTGACCTTTCCCAGGCATGACACAAAATACCATACTCTGTGAACCAAAGCAGAGGAGAGATGTGATTGGAATATTCACTCCGAAGAGCCTAAGTCATCCCAAAGGCTCCAACTATTGTATTGACCTGACTGTAGATAAGTTCCTGTGGCCACCTCCTGTTTTGCACAGCCAGAGGCTGTTCACAACAGGACACGACTGCCTGTGAAGGGTGGAGTGCAGGGTCTGGCTCATATCAAGACTGTGTCCTTTTTGTCCCTCATAGCTTGCCAGGTAGATTCCCTGAAATTACCGTCACATTTCACAGTGCGAGAGAAGAAAGCATGCGTTGTAGACAGCCCACATACTTATTCCGTCCACGAAACCTTAGTACAGAAGTCTGAGCCCTCATGTTTACATTGATTCAAACAGCCTAATAAGAACCACTCAATTTGTTCCTTTAGGTGCCCAGGCTCCTACCCCGCTGCTGTTCGGGAAGGTGCTTCATACACTGCTTACTCATTGAAGTTTTTAGGGTAATATATCTGTAATAGTAGTTAAATGTGAACACATAGCATTCATGTTTATCCCTTTCAAAGGCTTTGCGTGACCAGGAGTCATTTTGTTACCTATGGATAGAAGCAATGCCTCCCACTCTATTTTACAGAAGCTGCTGTACGTGCAATGGATGTGTAATCCTTCTGCACATAGGGGTGTCTACTTGCATCCTTCAAATCTTACCATGCTGTGCATTTGGAAAAACTTGGCTTCGTCACATTATTGGGAAGTCCGAGATTCGGTTAAGCCCAGACTGGAATATCATTCTAGGCAAAGGGTTCTACTTCAATAGTGCTTCAGGGCATTTTGCCCCATGTCTGCAATGATCCTATATACTGGCCTTCAACATTTCTTTGTAACAAACACTTACAAAGACATATTTGATATAGTATCAAACCACCTCAACATACAAGTGACACTACTACATTAAATGTAATAACCAAGGACAGATCAGCTTAAAATCCACCGTTTTCTTAAGCCTGTGTTGAAACTAAAGTAATTTCGACAGCTGTGGACAGTCTTTGCTTCCCTGCCTTCATGCAGTTCTAAAGAGCTCTGTGTGTTTTTGCCTCAGTGAGCTTGACAATCTTAGAAACACTCCTTTGATCACTGTTTCTGAGACATGATGATGTTGGGTAGTATTGGGTGACGATGAACCATTTTTAAATGACAGTGCCTACTGCCCTCTCTCCCCTGGATATGCAGTTATTGACAGTGGTGACACTTTGTTTGTAGATGTAAACCAAAATGTATAATGTTCCTGAGGAATTGTAGAAGACACTATATGGGATCAATGTTTAAGAAGATCACTATATAGAATCAACATATATAGATCCATGTAGATTGCTGTCACTTGAAATTCCTATTTAAAAGGACATGAAATCGACTCCCAACGAGGTGGCATGCTTTATACTGGAGATACTCGATTGATTATTACCTGCTGCTGAAAGTCTTTTCCGGCACTGTGTTTATAGTCAGTGCTACTAGACAAGGTGTCTCCAACCAGTGGATTGCGAGCTACCAGTAGCTTGCAGACACCTTCATAGTGGCTCACAGCCTTGAGTTCATTTCTAAATAAGCACAGGATCACATTTCCCTTCTAAAGTTTAGGGAAGGTTGTGTTTTTATTTACATTATCATCAGGCTGCAGATAGGAGGACCTGATTATGAGTAGTGCTCAGTCAGATTTATGATCCAGGCTGGGGCCAAGAAGTGAAGAACTGAAACACTGTGGTGTTTAACTCTAAAATAAAAGTTATTTTCAACTCAATATTGGACGTGAAAACAAATGATGTTTCTGAATGTTGCTTTTAAGGTTAAGTTAACTCTTCATTTTAATGTTCTCCCATTCAAAGGGCTGCATTCACAAACAGCAGGCATCTTGCTCGCAGTGGGCAGTAGACACTGTGCCATATTTATAACTGCAAAATTCATTTTTTTTTAAATGGGAGAAATTTAAAGTGAAGAAAAATATTTTTATGAAACAATAAGTCTAAATGTTTTTCTCCACTTTCGATTAAGCCAATTACTCTAAATGTTTTATGAAGCATGTTTCTTCATTTAAACAAATGGCTGTATTTGTTTGTTATAAATATAGCACCATGTCTACAGGCCAATGGGAGCAAGATGCCTGTTGTTTGTGAATGCAGCCCTTTGAATGGGAGAACATTAAAATGAAGAGTTAACTTAACCTTTAAAGCAACATTCAGAAACATCATTTGTTTGCCTGTTGTTTGTAAAAGCAACAATTAGAAATAGGAGAAAAGTTAAATGATGAGTTTTATGGAATCCATATAAACATAAAGTTCACTCTTCAGTTTAATTTTCTCCCAAGTGTCTCCTTCACACATTGCAGGCATCTAGCTCCCTGTGGCTGGTAGCACAGTGCCATGTTTGTAATTGAAAAATGCAGCCGTTATTTTAAGTGGGAGAACTTTAAAGTGTAGAAAAGTTTTCCATGCTATGAACATTTTTTTATAGAACATTTTTCGGCAATATACAATGTGTATCTTTTTGAGACCAAGATAACATTTTTGTTTTTAGCCAATGTTTTTGCTTGGATTGATAAGGGGCTGGTAGCTTTCTGAACCATAAAGGTTTTCAAAAACCATGGCAAGACAAAACAAGAATTGCCAAAAGGCTAGCGGCCAACGCCAGACATACTGGCTTTGCCAGTGTTTGTTCTGTCTTTGACTTTGGCTCCCTTATGATGGGAGCTTGCATTCTCTGTCTTATTTGTAGTGGCATAACCAGCTGTGCATTTGTTGATGCATGATGTGATAACATCATCTTTCCTCCTCACTGAACTCACATCAATCCATGCAAAAGGCTATTCAGAAGGTTTTGTTGGTCACTGGTGACAGACGACTTGCAGGATCCCATTCTTAGTTCTCTCTCAAACGTTTTCGAGCATCCATAGCAAATAAATGATTAATTTGAACAAATATTGTAGTGTCAGTAGTCAAAGCATTTGGAGTTGTCTTTGGGTTCTTTTGGAAGCATCAATGACAAATGAAGCTTTTTAATCTGCGCGAGAAAGTAATGATTATCAAAATAAAATGGTTTTATAGTTAAGGTGAGGCAGGTTCCCCTTGTGAGTTTTGGAGAAAACTAGTAAATGTTGCATCTTAATGCATTCTGGGTCAGTAATATTGCTTAAAATACAATCGAATGTCGAGAATTTTGCATGAGACTTGTAGTTTCTGAAGAGAAGGCGTGGTTTATTTAAAGCACTTGTTGCATTGGCAGTGACTTCCACATTGGTAGGGTATGAGGAAAAGGCACAGAAAAGAATGATTTTAAAATTCACATAGAAATAGGGTGATTTTTAACAGCTTGGTATCAGTGAAAGTGGGTATAAGTTCAGACTGATTCAGCCACTTGCTGAGAGACAACATAATTGAAGTATTCCTGGACATGCGATTGACTCTGACTCATCCCTATCAGTTTTTCAGTGACACCACCTGTATTAAATCCTTACCGTTAATAATCAGTTAGTTAGTATTTTAGCATTTCTGTAGTGTTTGTGGCTCCTCTTGTTGCGGCATCAAGACACTTTCTAAGTAGCCTACTAGCAGGACCCAGTCCTCTAGGGAGTGGATGAGTTTTGGTTGTGGTGTCATCTAAGGCATAGAGTTTTCATGTTGTGCATGAATGGCCTGAGAATGTGCTTCAGATTTTTCACACCAGCATATAAACATGAAATGTAAGGCAATTTAAAAAAGTTAGTTTGAGTGTCATTCATTGGCAATTGTGTTGTTTTTGGAGAGCTCAAGTCTTTGTTCGTTACCTGCATACCACTGGCTTTGATATTCATTATCCTTATTGAGGCAAGATCCAATATTTGCCTGGCAACACAAAAAAAGGTGCCTCCTGAAGGGCAAATGGTTGGAGTTGGTCCTGCCACAAAATTAGCCCATGGCCAGGGTAAGATAATTGTTTCATATTTTGGTTAAATCCAAAATCAGTGTTGTGCACTCCACATTGCATCCAGACAGTACTGAAAATGGAAAGACTTACTCCAGAATTCCATGAATTGTGGGTCAAGGTGTGACAGCAGAAAGGGGGTGGACTTACGTATGGCGTAATCATGTCAATAAAGACAAATGTGACAGTAAATCTGTTCTAGCTTACTTAATCGGTCATAAACAGATTTAATACTACAACATCTTATGGGTAAGGCAATTGCTCCAGAGATCTTTGTGTTGCCAGCTAATTTGAAGGGATAAAAATGGTAAGATAACTCTGGTGGTTAATGCACTTGCAGGAGATATTTGTGTTCTGTCTAGTGACAGTTGTAGCATGGAGGGTTAATGTGCCTGCTGCACAGCAAAACGTAACATACAGATCCCAAATGTGTATATTACATAGGTTGCTCATTAGGTTACTGTGTAACAGATCATTTTGTTACTTGTAGTTCATAAGTTACAATCCTTCTAATATATCACAGTGAGCAATGAATCGGAATCAAGGAGCTACAAGCAAAGCAAGCACAAGACATAGGTTTTAAATTGTATTGTTTTTTTCCCAATCTTTCGAAATTCTAAAGTTTCTAAAAAGAGTTTCTTTGGGTAGTAATAAATTCTTATTAGTTTAGGTAACCCCAACCACTGATTTACATTTTAAATCCTCACGATGTGTTTCTCCACCTCAAGCTCTCTTAAACATTTAATGCCTACCAGTATGAATATGTGACTTGTACACCTTGTAACCCTCATTGTCTTATGTAACATTTCATGTATATCAAACTACGCACTTGTATGATTCATTGTCTCCATATATTTGTGATGTAAAGTGTCCTGATACCCTAAATTGAGATGAGTGGAGCTATTAAAGAATTGAAAGAAAAAATTTAATTAATAAGTGCTATTTAAATCTTTATTGGTGATCTTACTTGTACAGGTGCATCTGACATTCTTACAGTGCCTACATATTTTACATGCAGGAGCTGAACAAAGTCAAAAACCTCTCTCCAAACCATCGTCTTTTAAGCACATGTGAAGTCCTAACAAGTTGAGAGCTTTTGTTTCACTCGATTGTATTGACGTCTTGTTGTTGGATAGCTCCTAGCTGGGATGAAACTCCAATAAAAGTAGGGCTATTGGCCTTTTGAGTGAGGCCTTTGTATTGGGCCCAGCTTGAAGTGAAAATAACAACTCCTCCTCATCCCTTGCTGGTCCAAACAGAAAGTAGACGATGTGCGTGAGCTGCTAAATGTTTCTCGGTGTTGACAAATTCAGACTATTTTAGTAGGACCGGACCAAATACAGCTGAATAATAGCTGCCGGATAAGGGATACTGCTGGATCTCCCTTATTTCCAGCCTCACAACAAGATATATCTCACAACGCTGAGCAAATGACTAAAATGATTAACCTATTGGCTTTACTATTAGCAGTTCCAAACAAATGTGTAACAACAATGGTTATGCTGTGAATAATTTGGTTTGAAAATGTTCCAATTAAAAAAAGAAGAGACTGTGAATTAAACATTACTAAGTTCTGTGATTGAGGGAGTGATCTTCGAAGTGTCTCAGTCACTCTTCTTGTCCCCTTAACACCACTTTCCTCTGCAATTGCTCGCTCATGTCAAGATTAACGTGTTTACTTCCCCACATTTTTCTGAAATCCTCTGTCTGCATATCTTGCACATCTTCTTCTTCATCACTGCCTTTTCTACTCTGTCCTTCTTCGTGAAATTTCCTGTGTCACATTTCATTCATGAGGCCCTCTCTCTACTGCATCTTACCTGTAAAAACAGGTTCTGTTAGTGCTATCAATATTTTACAGCTCTATATACCCCCTTCACACACTTGCACATAACATTATAATTACAATGGCCACATATGTGCCCATCTGTCTATGCACTCTGCAGAGACACCAAGGATTGCATGGGAATGAAATCTGAACACCTTTATGACCCTGTAGTTGGCACGGTGAGAAACTTCCACTCTCTTCTGCCTCAACTACAGGGCTCTCGATCATGCCCACTCACGAACAGCCCATACTAGCAGTGAAATCACAAAATCCCCCAGAGGGGACTCCGTTCACAGTATGTGATTCACAAGCCTCATGTTGCATGAAAAAAACTACGGAAGCACAAAATGTGGAAAAAACAAATATGCTAAAGCAAGCCAAGATTAGATTGAAACGTGAAATGTGAACAGGGTCTGCATCACTGACTTGGAAGAATGCTTTTACAGTCATTGTTGAGAAATCAATCATTGTTTTTGCTCTTAATGTTACGGACCCATTGGGAAGTAAGTTTTTAATTACTGCTTGGTTTGAGCACTAGTAGGTCTCACCAAAGGTCTCATCACAGTTAAAAACCTGACTGTAGCCTAATGGGCTACAGCCCCTTAGGCCTTTTTTTTCTTTAGAATGGAACCCCTTGTTGGCAGACCCTCTCAAAGCCACAGGCCTTGGGATAATAGAACCGGCTGCACACCCACTGTGACTGCCCTCTCACATGGACACAAAGATTCCAGATTCATTGCTCATTAGCCTGCAAGCGCGTGGTGCGGACGGAAACCACGGGCTGGAGGCACATGTGAAACTTAAAAAATAACATAAATGGACATCCTTGTTGGTGTTGGCATTCGGTGGGCCAGAGAATGA
The DNA here is from genome assembly GCA_963921515.1 of Calotriton arnoldi. Classification (NCBI taxonomy): domain Eukaryota; kingdom Metazoa; phylum Chordata; class Amphibia; order Caudata; family Salamandridae; genus Calotriton; species Calotriton arnoldi. Next base: position 320,756 of record CAWUFW010005293.1, read on the forward strand.
CGATTCTCCAATTAACATACAGAGAGAATCTTGATTTCATTAAAGACAACGGAGGCTAACATTATGCAGTACATTTTATTGCTGCCCACACATGCAGCCCTTTAAAGAACATGTATTACATCATAAGTAAAACATTCCATCGAACATAACAAAATGTTGTGGTAACCAGGCATCGCCCTCTTAGAGCTGCGACAAGGTAAAGTATCTGTTAATTTTACTTCTTTCTTGTTAATTGCATTTGATAAGTAAGACGTTCTCACAGTGACGCAGTGTCTGGAAAGAATAGAAAGACGAACAGGTAATATCAATTGCTAAGGAACTCAAAAACCATAAAACAGAGTGAAATGTATAATTTTGTAATTATGTATATGTAAAAAACAATGTATACACATATTCTCTTCAAAATCCACCAGGGATTGGTGGGTGGGATAATGTTAGCCTCCGTTGACTTTAATGAAATCAAGATTTTCTCTGTATGTTAATTGGAGAATCGTCATTTCATTACAAGACCGGAAGCTACCAGAATGCAAGTTCAAAGCTTTTTAATGCTACATTGCTTATGTGTTCCACAGGTTTAAGGTAAAATTTAACAAAGGTAGAAGCATTTGACCAGTCTGCTACTTTTAGAATATCCGTAAGGGATTCCCCACCCCAGAACACTTTACTGGCCCTTTCGCCACAGGATGAGTGTGCGCCAAACTTGGATAAGTCTATCCCTACCTCAAACATTGCTGTTCTTACCCATCTCAAAATTGTAGCAGAAGAGACTGCCTTATAGGGTTTTACAAAGGATATTAGTAACTGACTTTCGCTATTAGGTCTAACATCAATCATTCTCTGTTCGTAGACTTTCATACAACTCACCACGCATAGTTTTGGGTAATCAGTAAAATAAGGATAAACAATATTTTCAGACATAGTTTTGGTCCTTTTCCATAACTCAAAAAGTACTCCATCTGGAGAATAGACTCTGTTACAGGTCTCTAACGCCTTAACATCTGACACTCTTCTAAAGGATATTAGACAAAGTAATGTTGCTAATTTAACGATAATTGTTTTCTGGAAAGATATGAGTTATCAGGCCAAGAGGTGAAAAGGTTGTAGATAAGATTAACATTCCATACTGAATCATATTTGGCCCTTGGAGAGAGCCTAAGTCATATTCCCTTCATTACTCTACGTATTAAGGGGTCGGTACCAATAGAATAATCATTTAAAAGTGAGTGGCCTGCTGAAATTTCAGATCTGTAACAGTTAACTGTTCTATAGCATAATCCTGATTTAAATAAATCTGCTAGGTAAATGGCCACGTCTACTACAGGGGCGTCCACGGGATCCAGATCCCGTTCCAGGCACCAACTACACCATTTTCTCCATATACCAGTGTATCTTTTCCTTGTTCCTGGTGCCCATGACTCATCCAGTAGGTTTTTAGCTTCTCCTGAAAGGCCAGAGTATCTTCTTGAACCTCTGAAATCCTCCAAACAAGAAGGTTCATGTTTCCTTCTAAGAGAAGAGGGTGTACCTCTCCTTTTTGTCCCTGGAGAAGATCTACACTTCCTGGAATGAGGTGTGAGATCTCCATTGCCAATTCCATCACCCCTGGGAACCATATTTGAGTATTCCAAAAAGGTGTAACTAGAACGATGCTGCAACGCTCCGTTCGAACTTTCAGTAGAACCCTCTGAATCAGTGCAAAGGGAGGGAAGTCGTAGCATCTCCGTTTGTTCCAAGGTTGGACCAGAGCGTCCAGTGCAGAGGCTTGATGGTCTAGTCTTCAACTTTAATACTGATCTATCTGAAATGTTAGTCTGCTAGCAAAAAGGTCCACCTGGAAAGGGCCCCACAGGTCCTGAACTTTCTTGAAGATTATTGGATTCAGCTTCCAATCGCTTGAGTCTCTAAGAAATCTCAAATTCCAACCTGCCCTTGTGTTTAGATGTCCAGGGATAAATTCTACTTTTAGAACTATTTTTTAACCCCAAAAGAAGTACCAAATCCTCTTGGCGAGATCTACAAGTATCCTTGACCTTGCCCCTCCCAAGCGGTTGATGTCGGAGACAGCTGTAAAGTTGTCTATTTTGATCAAAACTATGCTGTTTTTTGGTATTGACTTGAAGCTCATTAATGCATTCAAACTTGCCAACATTTCTAAGCAATGTATGTGGAGTGGGAGTTCCTCTTGGGACCATTTCCCCCCTGCTTCCATTTCCCCCAATTTTGCACCCCAACCTAGATTGCTTGCATCCGGGTTGTTCCCAAAAATTGCTTTTCCATTCCAGCTGTCTAGATTGTTCCGCCACCATAGGAGGTCTTCTCGACTTCCAATGACAGGGGAACTCTGTCTGACTACCAAAGGCCCTTCTTCAGCCCTGAAGATGTCAGTCTTTGTAAGGCCCTGTAGTGGAGTGGTCCTGGGGAGATTGCCTGAATGGAAGAGGATAAGAGACCGACTACTCTTGCTAGTTCCCATAAGCTCACTATACTTTTGGATAATACATAAGTTACTTACTTTTTTATTTTGGACACCTTCTTTAGGGGAAGTTGTAATTGGGCCGAAATGGTGTTTACCTTGAAACCTAGGAATTCTAGGTTTTGTGTTGGGGTCATAACGGATTTCTCTAAGCTGATAATAAATCCTAATCCTTCCAAAATGTCCACTGACCATTTCATGTGAATTATTGTTCTTCTTGACTTTGAGACATAAGTAATATGTCGTCTAGATAGATTACTAGTCGAACTTTTCTTCTTCTCAGGAAGGCAACCACTGGCCTCAGAACTTTGGTGAAACACCAAGGTGGTGAGGAGAGGCTGAAGGGGAGACAGCAAAATTGGTAGGTCACTCCTTTCCAGACAAACCTTAGGTATTTCTGTGACTCTTTCTCCATAGGGATTGTAAAGTAAGCTTCCTTGAGGTCCAGCCTCACAAGCCAGTCTTTCTCTTGTAGGACGTCCCTGAGAAGATGGATACCCTCCATCATGAAGTGTCTATAGACAAGGAAAGTATTTAGTTCCCTTAAATTTATTACAGGTTGCAAGCCTTTGTCTTTTTTCTTTACTAGAAATATTGTGCTTACACTGAGCACAATATTTTGCTCACTTCCGTGTCTACCAGATATGGCTGTTCTTGGTCTAGGGCAAGTTCTCTGGGTGGGTGAGTCTGGTAAGGAGTTGTGACAAAATCTATTTCGAATCCCTTTATAGTGTCTAGTACGCAACAGTCGTTTGTTAATAAGGACCAAAGATGGTTGAAGAAGCGCAGTCTTCCCCTACCTTTGGGTGGAAAGAACCAGAGAGGAGAATCCTTACCTTGCTGTTCTTGGCCTTGGAATCTGCCTCTGCCTCCTCCACCTCGACTACAAGTGCTGCTGCCTCTTTGTGGAAAACATTAGGTGTTTCCGCTGAAGTATCTTCCATAACCACGTTTATTCTGCTAGTAGAAGGGGGACCTGTAGTGTCCACAGTTGACAGCCAGTCCCATCCTGTCATCCCTTCCAAAACTTCTACCTCCAAACATGAATCTCATGTTTGACTGGGCTTTACTAAAGGCGGAGAAGGTGAAAACGTATTTCCCCAAGGTTTTAACAAAAGTTTTGCCGAAGAGTAAGCCGTTCGGGTCACCCTGGACATCTTTGTTCACCAGGTCTCCTAATTTGGGGTTCATCCGCTTTAGTATAGCCCTTCTCCTTTCCAAGGTAAGCCCTACATTGGCATTACCAAGAAGGCATAGGGCACGTTGGCTCCATACTCGGAGGAGTTCTACATCCACTGGTGTGCCTTTAATAGAGGCTTCCTCAGCTAAGTCTAGGATTCTAGCCAGTGGTCCTAGAGTGTCCAGTAGTTTGTCTTGACACTGCTTCAGGCAACATTCAAGTCCCTTCCTAGGGTCTCTTCCTGTTTTAAACAGGAAGGTCATTAAATCGGGGTCTAAGTTTGGTGTCATTCCTGATTTGTTATCCAAAAAGGGTCTAGGGCATTCTGACGTCATTAGATTTCGGGTGTCTTTCTCAAGGGGTTTCCTTATCCAAAATTTGATTAATTTTGCTACGTGGTCCAAAGGCCACCAGTCAGATCCCCTAGGGTCCTCAATTGAACTAGAGTTACTGGGTTGGTCTAGATCCCTATCAAGGAGGTCACTGTCAAATTTCTCAAGGGGATCAAATATATATTCGTCTGCCTCATCATCAATATTAATTGGTTGGTGAGTTGATGTCTTTTTTGCCGTGAAGGTCACTTGGTCTTCTTGTGCCACGAGGGACACCCGCACTTATTGCGCCAAAAAGGTTGCTCTTTCTCTTTGTGCAGCTAGGGGCACCCATGTCATCTGTAGCACACAGGCTACCTAGGGATAATACCCGGTCTTTTGTAGCGCGCAGGCTACAATGGGGTTCAAGATGCTTTGTCTTTTTTAAAGCCTTACCTCCTTTCTTAGGTAGAGGGTTTTCCTCTTCAGAGATATCAGTTGAGCCTTCCTCAGCAATGTGGTCTCTTTACCTTTTATTAAAGGGTGCCTCCACTGCCTCTTTCAATGAGGTTTTAAGCTGTTACTCAAAGAAATTCATTAATGTATTCTCGGTAAGGGGGATGTTCTCATTAATCTGTGTTTGGTTCTCTGACATTTCAATTGATTTATTTTTTTTAATCGTTTTTATTTGCATTTCATTGTATAATACAGTACATATGTATCGGATATCATAGGTAATAAACATCATGCTGGTTACAGATCATGGTGTCAGTTATAGCCATGTCATAGTGCATATCCCATCTGTCAGTCCAGTAAGTAGCCCCGCTGAAGTGAAGAGGTACATGGGAATAAAGCATGTGTCCATGAGAGATGGTCTGTGGTCTGTACTGAAGACGGGACGTGAATTCTCAACGCCAGCCCTGTGGGTGAATTGTTGTTATACTTGCAGATAACGATCAGAACTCTTCAAACTGGGGAGTAGAACAGGGGTACACTGTGTCCAGAATGGTATCGTATAATCAGGGCCAGTGGGTGAACACTTCCGGGTCGAGCTGCTGAGTGTGCGGTGCTGTGAAAGGGAGCAAGGACCTCAGATCGGGAGTGGTATAGGAATCGTATGCCCCAGGCCACTGTCCATGGCCCATTAAGTGCCTATTCTATGGGGGGACTGCTGTGGATACCACGGTATGCGCATGTACCGCGGGGGAACCAGCGCTCTGGGACGGTGGCTCCTCCACCGCCTCCTGTTTAAAGGAGTGTAATATGATAGCCCATGCCATAGATATGGGATGTTTGTGGGTACCTTTAAGCTCTTCAGAACGTAGCACCTCCTCCTCTGCGGCACCCCGGTTGTTGACCGCCCCCCGCCAAGCCGCTATCGGGGGTCCCCCCGGCGCACTCCTGTGCATTGCTATGCAGCGTTTAGCTAACAACAGCGCCAAAGACGCGAATCGCGTCTCTACTTTCATCGACTTACGGCGCTTGTGTATGCCTAGTGCGCAGGCCTCCCATGTGTGAATGTCAGTGAGTCCCGTGACTGTGAGAAGGGTGGAGTGGACTCTGGTCCAATAAGCGCGGAGCGCTGGGCAGTCCCAGAACATGTGAAGAAAAGATGCAGCGGACATGGGGCATCTGGGGCACGTAAAGGGCGTATCTGGGTAATACTGTTGGAGCTTCTCGGGTGTCAAATAGGCGCGATGTAGTATGTGAAGTTGTATGCTTTTAAAACGATAGTTACGGGTCACTTTTTTTGGGAATTCTAATGCCCGGTCCCATTCCCTGTCATGTAGGGGCCTCTGGAAATCAGCTTCCCATTTTTCCCGAAGAGGTGTGAGGGTGATTGGTTTCAGAGCCCGCACCGCTTTGTAGATCCAAGCGACCAGGTGCTGCCCCGGGCCCATCTGTAGCAATGTGTGTATCACCGGGTGTATGGGGGGCTCAGTGTCTATTGTGTGCCACATAATACGACAGTCTGCTAGCAATTGCCGATGCAACAGAAATTGTACCCTGGGAATCTCCAAGTCCGCTGCCAATTCCGCGAATGTCTGCAGTTCTCCATTCGAATAGAGACTGCCTGCCTCCATAACTTCGTGCGCTGTCCAATCGCGAAGCATCCGCGCAGTGTAATGTGTCCGGCCTCTAGGGAACCCCACCAGCGGCAGGACAGGAGAGTACATGGGCGCCTCGCGATTCACTCGATGTATTCGTGTCAGACAGGCTCGTGCCACCGTCATCTGGAGGGGCCGGTCACGAAATGGCTCTGCCTCAGGTAGCATCATGCGAAGTATGGTTGGGGTCTCTGACATTTCAATTGATATAGTTATTTCTAAGAGAAAGCACTTCTCTTTTTTTTTGAGGCACATGTGAAACCTAAAAAATAACATAAATGGACATCCTTGTTGGTGTTGGCATTTGGTGGGCCGCAGAATTCCTTTGGATGGGCCTGACCCTCCTGACCCCCGCTAGAACCAGACCTAATGTGCATAGGTATATGAATCCTTTTGTTATACGGTTCATACGAATTTAGTAGCACTGTGTTTCTGTAAAACAGAGACTTCAAAAGATGGGAACTCAGTTCATCCATATTTATCACATAATGTTGGCCTGGTTCCTAGCTAGCTCACAGTGCCCCTTCAGAACTCCTAACCTTTCCAGGGTGACAGATGGCATCAGCAACATCGAATATTACCCCTCTATCATTCCCCAAGAATCATTGAAACAAATCTACCCTTTCGTTGGTTTTACTTTTGCATGCACAATTTAACACAAGAAAGATATCCATTAGGTTTTAAATATTTGTTAAAACAATCGCATTCTTGCATACAAAGAGTGTGCTGCAATTATCAGACAGAAGAAACAGAACATTGTAACCAGCATTACAAGAATAGTGAAAAAGTTAAATAGTTCAACCATTATGAAGTTACTATGATTATACTCCTACCTAACACTACCTATACTATAGCGAGCACAGTGGGAGTGCCATCTGCCAGATCCCCTGGGATATCCTAACTCCCCATACCTGAGTGTGATGTATCTGGAAGTCAGCCTGTGCAGAATATGCTATCATCCGTAGCAAGATAGGGGTCAGAGTCAACAGGACTGCATCTCATTCACAGCATGTTCCATCCAGGACAATCCCAGCCAAAGTGCTTCTCTGCCCAATGTGACACAGAGCCCGTTTATATATTAAAATCATTGTTCCAGTCGCACTGTGTCAAAGGTGCAGAGCTGATGCTATAGTTATTCTGGAACTGAAGAGCTGTCTCCAGACGAAAAAGGGTATTGCATTCCATGTACTCTAGCCTTGGACAGAATGTATGAATAACATGATAATGCTTGCTACGAAATGAACATCCTATATTATAATACTAATCGTACAAGGGCAAAGCATTTGAAAAGCCACAAGAAGAAAAATGATTTCAGGCTAAAATGTGGGAGAAAAATGGAGACTAAGCACAGGCCCTGTCCCACCTCAATACACATTCATACCAAGCAACTTATGATAAATTGAGTGGTGGCTGCCCCTCCAACTTCAGACCAGTGTCTCTTTTGTCTCTAGCTTCCGGTTCTCCTTTTCCCCTGGCACCCCCTCAGCCAACTGCATGCATCATTGGACTGTGGTGCATTCATCAGGGTGAGGTCAAACACTGTTGCTAGGCTGGACAGAGGTTCATGTCTGGCAATACCTACCTTGTGGCTAGCTCCAGTGGAATCAGGAATCTGTCTGTTCCATCTCCAGTGTTTGGGATTCCATTCTGTCAGCTAAAGGAGGTTGTTGTGGATGTGAAACCATTTGAACCATTATTCTATTTATAATAGCTTCTGAGATATAATTGATTAAAACTGCAGTCACCACTGTCACCTCTAACCCTGAAGGGAAATCAGTTGGCAGGTACTACTGGTGTTCTCAGTGGCTGCTATGGGAGTTGCCTCACGAGTTGGGTTCTTTTGCCTCTCTAAAATCTTGACACCGGGTACAGTGGTTATTGAGATAGAAGCCCCTACTCCTACAGGCATACTCAAGATATATAGTCGGTACTAGCCCACTAATCTGCCACTGTCCCCTATTAAAGAGAAAGTGCAGTGTGCGCCTTGACTAGTCTTCGGACTTCACTAAACTAGAATGTGACCCCAGCCGGGCACCAGCTACCAGACACTGATTCACTGAAGATAACACTGGTAGCATCTACTATTTTAAGTAAGGTATTTGGGATTTTAAGTGTCACTCCTTTTAATTCAGGTATTTGGATTAATATTCGAGCTGACACGCTCTATTTATTGAGCATCCTAGAGTACAAGTGGCAGCTACTTAAAAGCAGAATCTAAGTAGCCAGTACTGCTCCCAGTACCACGTAAAAAAGGCTCTCATATTTTCCTGAGGTATTCAAACCCTTCTGAAAAAATCCAAGTTGACTAGGAGGCTCACTAAAAGGACAACAATGGTTATGGGAGTCAAAGTTAATCAAAAAGTTAACGCTTAGCGTAAGGGAGCTGTAAATGAAGTTTGAAGTTGTAACTTGGGCTCAGAGGTTGCTTGGATATACTGGTTTTCATTTTGAATTTTGTTTTCAAGTGTACAATCATACTTAGTAGACATTAACATACTTCTTTTTATGAAGTAAAACAATATGTATTTATTGTGAACTTCATCCAAGGACATTAGAGTGCTTTAAATGAGACCATATGCAAAAAAGCCCGTGTTGCACATCATGTTGGAATTTGTAGGGGTACCCCACTTCTTCTGTTTTGGTGAAATGTGTTTATGTGAAAAGAAACGCAGGTCCTGTGCTAAAAAGTGATTATCACTAGTGTTAAGACAAGTAAAAAAGGTTTGTTTAGGAAGTGCCTCACATAAGCAACCACCAAGGAGCGATTGGCAGGTTCTTGCCAAATTGCTCACTCTCTCATCATTGGCACTTTCCAAAAAAGGAACAAAATCCAACGCCCAAAACATTGTGAGAATGGAATATATGAGTGTGACCTAAAAACTACTAACTGTATAGCTACACATCTAAATATATATGTTCCCTATAGATCCCCGTTTAGAGAGAAGAGCATTCTTCCTCACAAGTACTACAAAACTTTAAAAAATGAGTTACGGAAGAGCACACCACACTTGTCTTTAATTTGTAGTGCCCGGACTCATAGTTAAAAAAAAGCATAACCCGTTTAGACCAGTGTAAGCTGAACTGCCGACATGTTTAATTGCCACTTCACTTTTTGGCAAATTCATCAGGGCACGGGGACCTCATTCCACCTTTAAGATGCACCAGACCATGTGGTTACCAGGTGGACGCCTACCAGCAGACCATATGCAGGAGCATAGGGAGAGGTTTCCACTCAATCGCCTCCGAGCTCAGCATCTTCTGTGTCTGAATTACCCCCTTCTTTAAATGAGAACCATGTGGTACACAGTTTTATACTTTTTTTAAGACTCTGGGGAGATTAAGCAATTTGTTCAGAATCACAGGATGTTGAGCCGAGGCCAGTATTCAAACCTGGCTTCCATGTTCCAAAGTCAGCAGCTCTAGCCATTAGGCTGCATCTTCTCCCTCAATAGTGAAACTGTTACTCTCCACTGTATTCTGAGTTCCTGACCCCTTCACATCATGAAGTAAGCTTCGAGTGATCACCCTTGCTACTACTGAGAGAGAGTGCCGTGCTTAAAGGAAGTTTCTTGGCTCTCCATTTCTCAGTACAACAGTATTGTGATCTCTGAAACTAGTAGTACCTGGTCATTAGCCATACAGGGTAACCTGATACTGCCCAAGGACTGCAAGAAAATACTCCTCAAGCTGCCTGTGTTACAGTGACCATTACTTTGACTTTCACATAAACAGAGTAATGCCTTTCCTTGCGTAAAGGAGCAATAGAGTGCATGCACTGACAATAAGAAAATGTGTAATTAATGTGTAAATGAAATCAATATACCTGCAGCTGTCTCACGTCCTTCTGATTTTTCATGCTGAGCGTTTCCTTTAGTGTTGATTTAGCTAGAATCAAGTCACATGCTTTTGGTCAATGCCTGCATCCTGCTTCTCTTTTTAAACTCTCCACTATTCTCTAACAACCGGATTTAGTTGTATTTCAAAGAACTTAGAAACAGCAGTACAAAGCTATTTGTTGTTCGCAAACACTTTCATTCAGAGTTTGTGGCATCAACAATGCTTTTTCTAATGTACCAGTCCCATTTTAGGAGTTTGTAAACTTTTAGCTATTCCTAAAATGGGATTGCAAACTCATACCAATTTGGTATCAGGAAGGGTCGTGTTGCAGGTGTCGCTTCAAAATGCCAATTCATTATGTGATATATCAATGTTTTGTGACTGTAATCAAGTTGCAAAACATTGAAAACTTACCAACTCCTCAGCTGGGGTGGCTATCCATTCACTTACAGCAAAGGGTACCTTTGGGACCTGTTAGACACCCAGTGGTTTCTGGCTGGCTGGGACACATCGAAGCCAGGCAGAATCCACAGTTCTAGATAGGATGAATACGATACACTTGTCTGATAACCTGTGCTCACCCTTGGGTAGCTTGGCACAAAGCAGTCAGGCTTATTCTTGAATTCAAAGTGTAAAGTGTAACAACCCCCACCCTCACAACACACTGTGTACACTACAAAAAGACTCCACACTGTATGTATAAAACACTGGTCTTTGTATTCCACACTCATTGAAATCAAAATGACATACACATTGGATATATACTTTACAGTTATATGCAATTGTTGAACTCTTCCATTAGCAGCGTAACAGCATGAACATATATGTACTAGTCATAGGTATTCACTTGCCCCGTTATCCCCTCAGCCTCGTAAGCAAGAAAAACCCATGTGTGTACTTCCCTGAGGTGTTCACGATCCAAGCAAGCCCTCCCACATCAAAAGCAACAGAAAAATATATGCACGCTGTTCAGAGGTATTCCACTTTCCCGCTGACACATTAGCATAAAACATGAAATTCCCTATATCGCATACCCCTTGCAGAAATCACAGGTTCTGACTACGCCTCATGACACAGCCCCTCAGTCACTCAAACTCCACCAGCCAACGATACACGTTGCATCAGCTGGCGACACTTTGATTAGATTGTTGGGACCATCTAAAGCAGAAGGAACCAGTTACGTGTCCACATCCATTCAGATTAGGTCCTCAGGCACCCAGCAGCACCTACATGAGTGCCAGATCACTATCCTCCCTGTAGGCAAACGACTGTGACACCAGAAGCTGGTGCGCTTCCAATCTGGAGAATTGTTTCTCCTCTGGTGGAGGTGCGAGCTGCAGTTGCTTCAGGCAGCCAGCAGTGGGTGCACACAAAGCACAATGAAACCCCTCGGGTCCAGTCACGGTATTCTTAACAACAGAATACCTTGTGGTATGGTTCCGGGAAGAGGGAGCCGGTGACCTTGGACTGAGGTTGCGATGTCAGGCACTGTCGAACTCCCTTTCTGGAGGTCAGAGACGGTCTCGGCTCCAGCTCGGGTCCCACAGACTCAGCAAACTTCCCCAACGCCCTTCGGACACCATATGCTACGGAGTGCAAGCTAGCACAGGTTTCCGGTTGTAAGCTCGGGTCCTTCTGACTCATCAAACTTACCCCACACTCCACGAACTCCTCACGCTATGGCACCCCAGGTGTGCCGCTGATCATTACGAGCACACTCATCGGCACAGTGTGATTACTACACACGTTGGGGTCATCCTTTTCCTATGCGAAGATTGCTTGCATACGTTTCCGCCGCATCCTGCACGATCCTTGCGATTTCGTGGAAATGGGGAGATCCTTTCTTTCCCTGGGATCTTGTGGACAGGAGGCCAGCTAACCAGCCCTTGGCGAGTGCTTAGGGACCCGGGCCGCGACAGTTGGCAATTAGCTGCAGGCTAGCAATATCCAGGCCAAATCCACCAAGTGATAGTCCCCTTCCTAGAGCATTACATGCCCCAGGCCACCACAAGTCGGCGAATACTCCAGTTGCAATCCCTCATGCCCCAGTAGTTCCTCTTGTTGATGTCCCAGCGTCGAACCAACATAGTATGGTTCCAACCCCCAAAGCGTCTCTAACTGCTGAGGGCAGAGCCCCCGTAGTTATACCCACAATGGCCTTTGAAGGGTAGATCGGTTCAAAAGGCTATATCTGAAATGCACAGGCCCTCTCTAAATTTTGTCCTGTCTGCCATCCTACCCCGGGAAGCTTGATCAATATCTACAGTGGGGCCAAGACCCTGCCCCTAGGAATGCAGGTGCCAATGACACCTCCTCTGATCTGTCCCAGGGAGGCCATTCAGAGCCCCTAGTTTATGGCTGTCTTATCAGGAAGGCACAGATGTAGCTGTCCCCCCAGCACCCAGATGTGGATTGGAGACAGGCTGACAGACACACAGAGCCACGAGCTCAGAAATGCCCACTTTCCCCAAAGTGGTATTTCCACAGTAGTAATGCTGAATCCACTCACACCACCAGAGAGGATTTTCCATTACTAACTTATCAATATCAAACAGTATACTGCCACTCCTCTGCACATAGAAAATACAGCACAGTAGCCTTTCCACAGATCACTCATGTCAGTCCAATGCAAAAAGCAGGCACTACTGTACCGAGCACACCATCCGGTGCCATTCACTTCCAGTACATGTAGTGCACAGGCGCACATGGCCTACCTCTTCTCGACACCGCACCCTGCCCCCAGAGACTACTCTAACTTAGCGAGAGACATGCAGAACCTTGACAAGTAGCTTTTTGAATGCCAAATCGAGCAACAGTAATCTGCACACACAGCCCCGCCATGGCATACCTGTGGCACTTTTGAAGAACTACCTCCGTAGGTGGCACAACCAGTGCTGCAGTCCCACGGAGGAGCATTTGAGTTACATGCCCTATGTATAAGTGTTATCTCTAGACAAGGGGCTTACAGCTAACTCAGATCAGCCAATCATTTATACAGTAATCACCAGTATGTATTTGACAAGCACAGCTCTGGAACTGAATAGCAGTGTCAAAAGCGCTCAAAGTCCAAAGGCTAGCACATAGATCAGCGGAACACAAGGAGGGACAAAAGCAAAAAGTCGAGGGAAAGCACCTTTAGAAAGGGCCATTTCCAACAGGACCCCTTCCCCTTGTAAATGTAATAAGAAGTTGTTGGCAAGGAGTCAATGTTCCGGAGGACCACTACCTACTTTCTAATTTTGTTTTTGAAAAGGAAGCTTTTTTGTTATTAAAGGCACCACTGTTTTCCTTAAGGAGAACGTCCTGCGTTTAAACAAAAACGTGTATTTAATGGCCATTACAGTCCCCAGCAGTCCACTATCTCTGTGTTGGCCACCATTCGGAGTGAGTTGCAATTTGCATCGTATTTCATTACTTTTCATAAAGTAGGTCAGGTCACGACCCACTCTGAATCGGAATTTTATGATCTACCTATTTTTACATAGATTGCTTTGTAAAATGATGACCATTTTTTTGTAGCCAATATTTAATACATCTGGCCCCAGTTTTCCTGTGAGGAAAGAACATGCTTGACTCTATCTTCAAAGTCAATATTCAGGCAGGAGAATGTTCATCTTGGCCCATGTCATTTTGGACATCTTTTCTTCCATCACATTTGCCTCCACTTCCACTAGAAATATACCAGGATTTATCCGCCAATATCATAGACATCCTTTATGAAAAACTGAGTACATTTGAAAATACTCTAGGGGTATATATATGGTTTTACACATTGGTTGTGCATATCTTTATATTTGTCGTAATCCTGGTTTGACAATTGCTTCATTTGGTATTTTTTAAAGGCTTGGGTTTTCAACTTTTTTGTGTGTGATTTAATTAAAAATGTGATGAATATCTATAGTAGATACACACTGATCTGGAAGGGAAGCGCGTTACCTTTAGTTTATGAAATTACTGAGCTATTCTGATCTAAATGTCATCTCTTCAGCTTCTGGTGGGAAGTGAAGTGGTAGGGGATAGGGAGTCAGTTATAAAAAGAGGTGTATCAAAAAAGATAACATGGAAGTTCAGTGTTATATACGAACATGTTCTACTAATCCCTCAATAGTAGTACTGTCTGTTAACCCTTCGTTGGATTCTTCTATAGGTTTGTCAACAATGCCAGCCTTTTTCCAGAATGTTATCATCTAACCATACTTTGGGAAGGGGGTCACCGTCACTACCTAATTTATTTAGTACAGGGCCCACATTCTTCTTAGGGACTACCCCACTGACGAATGTTGACGCTACCAAATCCCAAGGCTGCCTAGCCTTGATTCCACCTCATGCCTCTTTTTTCCACCACTCTGTTTCCTTTCTGTTTATCTCACTCTTGCAAGCGCTTTTTCATTCACACTTGCTCCCACTGTCACTGTTTTATTATTGTCTATTCCTCCTTCTTGCTTCCCTTTCAGACTTTCTCTCTTTTTTGTTCTGGGTCGAAGTCTGATGGTGAAAAATAAGTCCGGCCACCAAAAATAAGGTCTGGGGCACCCTTGCACAAATTAGGCACTGCCTCACTGCATACTCTCAGACTCAACCGCACTGATAGCTGCAAAGTTCCATGTGTTGTAGACAATGTAACAGAGGACTGTCTCTCTTGAATTGAAGCGGTTAATGCTGGCATATTACAATTTAAAAACTGTTCAAGCCTGCCAGCACCTAGTTTTTCGAACTTAGAAAATAGAGTAATTTTGGAGTCTATTTAACATTGCTTTCTACTAATTAAAATGTTTTTCTCATTTCTTTTTAGAACATTGTTCATTTTTCACAAAACATATTCATACCCATACATTCAACAGAAAACGGATCTTAAGGTATTTATTATAGATCATTTGGCTTTTTATGCGCATGCTCTAAATGTTGGATCCTTGCGTTGTGAAATATTATCAAATAATGTGCAGGCATATTGAACAGCAATGCCACACAACCAACAGTACGCAACACTTGGTAAGTTGTTGAACTTTGATGTTGAACTTTGTTGGTTTCTATTTTTGCCCTGATATTTCTAAAGTTCTAGAGTAGGTCGATTTGGAGTGAATTTATGAGCCCTGTATTTTGAGACCCTATTTGATAATAGGAGGGAATTGGGGCTGGATAAGGAGAAAGATTGCTGCTTGAACCAGAGAGGGCTACATGTATGTAGCCTGTGTGGTGTGTGTGAATGGGCCAGAGGAATGGAGGCCTGTAGGTTCCATTTTGGATAGCACTGATCTGGCCTTTTGGTACACAATGGAGGTGAGGTTGTTTGCTCAGACAGTGGAGGTGTATTGCTGACATTTCTGAAGCTGGAGTGAGAACACCTAGACACTAAAGTGAGGTAGAAGGAGGCAAGGCTCCTTTAGAAATTCAGTTAGACCTTTTGCTGACCCAGGATCTGCTGAGTACTCTTCCTGACACTGCCATTTGGAGGATGGTAGAGGTGAAGGGTGGGACAGCAGACTCTGTTGTGTAATGTGAATGGGACCCTTTAGGTGAGATCCAACCTTTTACCTTTTCCTGATTACACTTTCAGTTGGCAGATGTCAGGCAGGTACAGAAACTTCATACCTCTTTGTCCCTGTATTGTGGGTTCTCCAGACTGGAAACAGGTCTGCTGTGAGAAGCATCACTATCCACAAATATTGTGTATGGAGAGCAGCCTGGAAAGGACTCTTGAAAGGAGAACAACCCAAACCTGTTGTGAAAGTGCTGACAATAGATACACATCTCCTATCTGCTTTAGCTGTAAACAAATTGAACGCCACTACCCTACTTGTTGTTCCAATTCCAAATCGTTTATGACCAAAGAAAGTAGTACTATGGTTGGTACACGGAGCCTGCTTTACAACCAGAGTTGCTGTCTGCCTGACAGACAGCTTCACAGAGGTGAGGGAACGTAGTATGATTCTGGTGTCTTGCTGGAAAAGTTGTCAACCTGACCTGGAGTACCTAGAAGACAGCCTGTCTGCTGAGTGGGCAGGAGTCTGTCGAGGAGGAGCGAGGTGCGGCATGTCCTCTGTGCCTGTATGAATTTCAGAAGACAAAGACTGCTGTGATCGAACTGTGGACTCCAGTTTGTGGGCCTATGTCTGACCAAAACTGGGTCCTGGCAGGAACCATGTTGACTCTATCTGAGATGGCTGAAGCCCATTTGGGGCTGTGATCCGAGCCAAGAGTGGCCTGTAAGTAGCCTTATTGCCCAGAATAAGACTGGCCACTGCATGGCCCTAATGCCCAGGAGATCAGTGTCTGCCTGGGCATCTTGCCCAGAAAAAGATAAGTCTGTGTGTGGCGTTAGTGCCCAAAAAAGTGGCCTGTCTATTGCTGCACTACAGAAGATAATCCGTCTGTATGTGGCTGCACCACTGGAATGAGATTGGCTGGTGCAAAGCTGCACCACAAAAAGAATATTGGCCTGTGTATGGCCACCACCAATTCCTCTCTGTGATCACGCCTTCCCTGAGAATCATCCTTCCTCCCTGCTTTTTTGAGTGCTGCCAGTAACCACTGGAGACTTGCACAGCAGGGCTGCTAAATCTGTTTCTTTGGTACGGACACCTGCAGCCAACATGGAGACGCCGAAGGAGCTGGTCGTTAGTGCACCACCTCCAAGAAGCAGAAAGGAATGAGTGCACTGAGTCGAAGCTGCACTACTTCCCAGACTGCTCCACCGTAGTTGGAAAGTACTGAGCAAACTGAAATGTGAGAGAGTGAGTGCTAGTACGTTAGAGGGGAGAGTTGCACCCGAGCCATGATCACTCTTTACCCTAAACCCAGAGGAAGCAGAGGCACGTCTAGAACTGAATGAATGGCTTGTCAGAAATAGCAGGGAGAGGCGCAGCTCTGTTTATTGGCATCAAGGACACTAAATTGTGTTATACCTACATTTGTGTGTACTATTCTGTTCTAGTCTGTTAAATTTCTTTTCTTTTTGGAAAGTCAAGCAGCAGGTTGGACATTCAGTTATTACATGGCTGTGCGCCAGTGTGGTAACTCAGGCCCCCACAGCCCTCGAGGTGCGGAAGGGCCCCCAAGCTCCAGGGGGCCCCCTCAGCACAGTACTCTGGCCAGAGAGCTCCTGATTGAGTCAGTAGGGGGCCCTTCCATGTGCCTTGCTGAGGGGCGCCCTCAAGTTTCGTTATGCCACTGCTGTGCGATCGTTGTGTTCTGAGCTCGAGCACTAGTACACCTCCATAAGAAATCTATCACTGCTAGCTATTGCTGCCCGTAAGAGTCCCATAGTAGGGCAGACCCCAGAACATCAGAAGCCTAACCCCCAAAGTTGAGACCCAGTAGCCCCTGCTGGACTCCCTCCAAAAAGTAATCTGTCAAGAATACGTATATAGCCTTATCTATAGTGTGCCTTTGAATATGGTTTAATGAGAAACATCTGAATTATCGCCAGTTGATGTACTACTGTCCTTGCAAACATCAGAATCGCTGATTTTTCAACTGCTAAATGTATGAATGATTTTGTTTTGGTAGCATCACCTCATGAGTTCAAAACTTTGAATTGTAAACAGAAACATTTAATTTATTTTGTGTCCCTTAGAGTCCAGAAGACAAAGGATCATATTACTTTTTTGTGGACAACCTGAAGCCAACTGAAATTTTGGTTAGCTTCTCTGCACTGGCACGCTGGGGAGATTTTGGAAGTAAGTAAAGTTCAAACCCCAAAATATGTTACATTTGATGATTGACTAGGCAGTGCTATTTTTCTTTACCTTGTTGCTGTTTGTCAGCATGAGACTAATGGCTGAAAGTGGCAGTGGAGGTGTAATTAGCTTCATCACCAGCGGATTTTCACTTGAAACTAGAGGCCTCAGGTGGTGCTTTGCAGGGTTGGAGCCCCACTATAAATTGAATCGGCTGCCGCTCTGCCAAACTTGTGGTTCTCCTACCAAATTTAGAGGTGGGGAGAGCACCTTATTTAATGTATGGGTAAGAAGTGCATTCTAGTCTCTATTCTGATGAACTGGTACTTATACAGGCAGTATTTCTGAACTGGTGCTAACCTGAGCTGCTGCTTGGTTGCTCAACTGAAGGGAAATAGTTGTTGAGCTGTGCTTTAAATATAGAGAAATGGCTGTTGCAGTGTAGTCAGGTTTGTCTGAGGAGCTCATGATGAGGGAAGTAGTGTTTGAATGGACTGAAGGATGAAGATTGATAATACTGTAGGAAGCTCGGGGTGTGGGAAGAAAGGTTTGAGAAACAATTGCATGTAGGAGAGAAAAGAGTAAATAGGCAACTGTGGTGTTTATATGAAGACAGCAACCTACCCTTCCAATGAGCCAACAGCAGAGATCCCACTGGATTTGAATGTGCCTCCTTGATTTATGAACACCCTAGACCGCCGCTCTCTATGGTGATACGGCTCCTCACAGACATGCCTTCTAGTGACCACACACACTTTGAAATGATTCAATATGACTGCGGCCCCATCACCATAACATCAAAACAAAGAGAAAAAATTGTACATATGCGTTCTGTGATTTGTTCCCTGAGGTCAACTATCTAACCTTAGACTTGTTATTGCATAATTTCTAGGTAGAGGTGCAGTGCAGGTACAGTGGAACAGTGAGCAAGGGAATCCACATCTGGGCACCCTGAGGAACTGCCAGTGGTTAGACATTAGATTAGATTAAAATACTTGTAGAGCGCATGGCTGCCTCTGCAATGAGGCGTCCCAGCGCTAAAGCAGGACGAAGTGGGGAACAGGCGAGGAGTTAAAGTTGAGAGAAAAGCCAGGTCTTCACAAGCCGTCTGAAGACCTGGTGGTCAGAGTTGCTGCAGATGTGTAGAGGAAGAGAGTTCCATAAGGCGGGGGCCAGTCGCCTGAAGGAGCGACCGCCAGATCTGGTCCTTCGTATGCGTGGAATTCGTGCGAGGATCTGGTTTGCCGAGCGCAGCGCTCGCGGTGGAGAGTAGAGGGCGCACAGGTCGCTCAGAATATCTGGGCCGATACCTGTCAGAATCTTGTGCATGGTACAGAGCGCCTTAAAACGCACTCGGTGTTCAAGGGGCAGCCAATGCAGGCGGTGGAGGAGGTTGGAGACATGGCTGTACTTGGGGAGGGCGAAGATGGCGCGTGCTGCAGCGTTCTGGACCCGCTGCAGTCGGTTCAACACAGACTTATTAGAGCCCAAGAGAAGCACGTTGCAGTAGTCCAATCGGGCCAGTATAGAGGCTTGGATGATCAGCTGACGCGTTTGGGCGTCAAATAGACCAAGTATCGGTTTAAGGCCGCGCAATAGCCCGAAACATTTTCCGGCCACTGATTTGGCATGCGTCTCAAAGCTGAGATCTTTGTCAAGCATAAAACCCAGATTTTTCACTGCGGATTTAGGGGCAGGAGGGGCTCCAAGGGCCGGAGGCCACCAGTCATTGTTCCAAAGATGGGAGTCTTTGCCTCAGAAGAATCTCAGATTTAGCAGAGTTCAGCTGCAAGAAGTTAGCTGTCATCCACTCTGCAATGGCCAATATGTCTTCTTTAAATTTCGCACTGTCCTGGCTGGGATTGTTATACAGGGTGATCACCAGTTGGGTGTCATCTGCGTACGACACCAGGGAAATTCCCCGTGCTTTTGGCCAACCGTGCCAGTGGGCTCATATATATATTAAAAAGCGTGGGGCTCAGTACCGAGCCCTGAGGAACCCCACAGCGGAGTGGGTGGACACAGGAGGCAAAAGGTGGAGCTATCACTTGGAAGGTCCGGTCGGCCAAGAAGGAAGAGAACCACGATAAGGCTTTATTGCCGATCCCTATCTCCTCCAGACGGTGGAGCAGGATTTCGTGGGAGACCGTGTCAAGTGCCGCGCTCAGATCCAGCAGAATCAGAGCAGAGGTTCTGCCGGCATCCAAGGCGGATCTTAGTTGCTCTACATTTTACAAGCGTCACTTTTGTGTGTTTGATGGAATGCCCTAATGTGACCAAGGGTACACCCAGACGTGGATCCTGTCTCACTGTGCCACAGGAACTATGCGGCACCTGATTGAGGTGGCCCAAATAAGCCAAAACCAGTTTTGAGTTTCTTTTGTTCCGGTTCAGAGAGGACTTGGCATGGCAGCTCTGACTGGACTGTTTCTATTGGTGCAGGACTAAGGCTAATTTGCTTAGGTCTGTGTCTAATCTGAGGTGGTATGTTGGGCAAAAAATGATGGGCTGGATTGCTGCACAGGTAATTTCTACTGGTTTGCCTATTTGCATGCATTCCTCCCATCATTTTCTGTGCGTTTGTTGTTACTTAGAAATACGTGTCAGCCGTCTTTGATCAGTGAATGATACAGAAAATAGGCTTCAGTTTTTAATGTTGCCCCTGGGGGAGTGTAGGTCCTCATTACGATGTTGGGTGGACCGTCACCGACAGGCTGTCGGTGGCGGGCCGCCCAACATCCAGTACAGCTGTTCGACCGCTGGCTTACAATACCAGCGGTCGGAGCGCAGAGGGCGAGGGGAACGACCGCCACCCCTGAAAGTCTCAAGGGAGCCCGTCGGTTGGCAGTCGGGCTGTAATCCCTACAATGAAGGCGGTGCATGAGCAGGCAGTGCCATATGGATTAAGATGTCCCTTTCAGTCAGACTTTATATTGCGGTCCCACTCCATGTAAAGGCAGATGGAAATGGACTTTGGGGGACCCCAAGCAGGGCCCCTGTGGGCCACTGCTCAGTGGCTAGGGGGGCACTTGTGGTGCCCCTCCCAAGCATCCATGCACCGTGTTGCCTGGCACACGGTGAATGGATGTTTAAAAACATGCCTTTTTCTACTGCTGCTTGTGCTGCTGCCCTTTTCCGGGCTGTGGCACAAGCCTCAAAAGAAAAAGGCATGTTTCCGACCACCTACACGGTGGTTGTATCAAAATATGGTAGGTGGGACTGCCGACTGCTTGTTGGGCGGTCCCAATCCCGCTGGGATGGCATCGTAATGAGGCCCTTAGTCTTTCACTGCTGAATCCTATCTGTGAGGGTACCAACAAGAGACGATGGTACACTTTTTGTGGGGTACTGAGAGCATCATGGTAGTTGTATGCAAGGAAAATGCGCACATATAGAGCAACTAGATGGCTCCTCAGCAGTATGGACTGATGTATTGCAGCAGAGAGTATGGCAGGAGGGAAGCTTTCATGTGAAAGTCAGGGGTTCCTGCTGTAGATGCTTTCAGAATGAAAGGACGTTTGAATATTTTAATCAAGGACGTTAACAAGGGACATTTAACCAGCTTTTAGATTCTGCATGAAAAAGGCCACATTTATTCTCCCAGTCATTTTCTTGTAATCCTTTTAAAACTTACATGTATTGTTATTGAAACAATTTTTAATTCATTGTCAGTGCATGATGTAATTACTTATAGTAAGTTAGTGATGAACCACAGATGGGGCCAAAAAAGTTCTTTCCACTAGACTACGTAAGCGTATTAAGAGGATTTTTAGGTGTTGTGGATTAGCACTGAAGCTTTAAAATTGACCCACAAGTATTTGTGACGTCTCACGGTCTACTACCAATATATCATCATGGTGAGTAGATGTTGAGTTAAGAATAGTAAATCTATACTTCCCTCTCTCTGTTTGTTACCTTGACGATACGTCGATAGTTGATATTGTGGAATTGATATATTCATAGGTTGATAATCATGACCTCGAAACTGTGACATAAAGCCAAGTTGTTATCCTTTCACGCTTTTTCAGATGGTGAAGTCTGCTCCTTACCGTGGTGGAGAGAGTGGTAGCATGCTCTTCTGAGTTCTTCAGGCAGTCTGCTCCTTACCGTGGTGGAAAGAGTGGTAGCATGCTCTTCTGAGTTCTTCAGGCAGTCTGCTCCTTACCATGGTGGAGACAGTGGTTGCATGCTCTTCCGAGTTATTCAGTCAGTCTGCTCCTTACCATGGTGGAGACAGTGGTTGCATGGTCTTCCGAGTTATTCAGGCAGTCTGCTCCTTACCATGATGGAGACAGTGGTTGCATGCTCTTCTGAGTTCTTCAGGCAGTCTGCTCCTTACCATGGTGAAGACAGTGGTTGCATGCTCTTCTGAGTTATTCAGTCAGTCTGCTCCTTACCATGGTGGAGACAGTGGTTGCATGCTCTTCCGAGTTATTCAGTCAGTCTGCTCCTTACCATGGTGGAGACAGTGGTTGCATGGTCTTCCGAGTTATTCAGTCAGTCTGCTCCTTACCATGGTGGAGACAGTGGTTGCATGGTCTTCCGAGTTATTCAGTCAGTCTGCTCCTTACCATGGTGGAGACAGTGGTTGCAGGCTCTTCCGAGTTATTCAGTCAGTCTGCTCCTTACCATGGTGGAGACAGTGGTTGCATGGTCTTCCGAGTTATTCAGGCAGTCTGCTCCTTACCATGATGGAGACAGTGGTTGCATGCTCTTCTGAGTTCTTCAGGCAGTCTGCTCCTTACCATGGTGAAGACAGTGGTTGCATGCTCTTCTGAGTTCTGCGGGCAGTCTGCTCTTGAAAGCATCAGAATATTTCAAGGGCCAAAAATCAAGGCAGCATGACCTTCACTTAATTATTCAGGTCAACTAAGTCGTTGATCTAATTGAGGGAGCTCAGGGAATGAGCCTACATGCCGTATAATGATGATGCCAACAGAGAGACTAAGGATACTGTAGTGGACAATATTTGTATTGACCGATCTAAAACAGGATTGCTGATGACATCAAGGAGCTGGCAGGAAGCGAGAACTAAAAATATTATTCAAAGTAAGGGAGCTTTACTTTACACTTTAGATGTCCACGTTAAACATGCTTGAAAAACAGCATTTTCTTTAAAATAAAAAAAATAAAAAAAGCTCTGCTATTTTGTTTTTTGCAACTTAACTTGTGTCTCTGCATATTACAACACTTATTAGTCGTTTAATGGTAACATAAATTATACAGTGAAAAAGTACAAAAACTGTTTTGGGCAATCAGTAGTAGCATCGTTTTAACAATTAATACTTTTCATAAAAATAATAAATTCACGCTATATTTTGAGATACTTTGCAAGAATAATTGTAAATTTTTTCCCTGCGAATGGATGTTGTAAAGGAAAGTAATCTTTTGAAGATGCCTATTTAATTCAGAGTGGTAAAGCAGCCAATCACAAGGAGACAGAAGCATTCTGCATTTGGTAATATATATATAGATGTTTTTAACATTTGTAAAGTGCAGTCTGATACCCCGGGAGATTAAATGTTATTTAAGCATAGAATTACATAAGATAAAAAGACTTGTCTTCAGGCTTTTATGAAAAAACAGATGGTTATCGTGAGAGCAAATTTAGAATGGCAGTGTTCCAGGACTTAGCAATTAAAAATCATAAAGGAATGGCTACCAAGGTGTAGTCTTTTGTAGTGAGGGACGGTGAGAAGAGTAGCCATAGAGGAATGCAAAATCCTGCGAGGGAGAGAGGGTTGAACCCTTTTTTTCAGATACATGGGGCCAGTAGCATGGAGGGCCAGATGGCACCAGCAA
The DNA here is from genome assembly GCA_963921515.1 of Calotriton arnoldi. NCBI lineage: Eukaryota > Metazoa > Chordata > Amphibia > Caudata > Salamandridae > Calotriton > Calotriton arnoldi. The sequence continues at coordinate 344,143 of CAWUFW010005293.1, forward strand.
ATAAACATAGGTCATTCAGCAACTGGCAGCTAATGATGGGTTTGGAGACAGAGAAGGGGCTGGGTAATCACAGAATAAGAGGAACAGCTGCTTTCTAGACTACTTCGAGACAGATGGATGACAAGAATAGGATACAGTGAGTTCCCTTAATCAATACAGGAAAGTATAATAACTCCGAAAACAACTTTTCTAGTTGAAGCAAGTAGAAGAGGAAATATTTTTCAGGAGCATACACAGATAAGATATAGAGTAGGAGAACTCAAAGAGGAAGCCAAGATTTGTTTTAGGCGTAACCACGGTAGTAGGGAAGCCGAGTTGTATGGTGAGCAAAGATATGACCAAAAGGACATGTGGACACCCATAATCAGAACCTCAGTATTATCCCTGGTGACAAGATTGAAATCTTTCATGAGTGCAGTTAAGATCATCATTGAAAGATAAAATGATTTGATTGTCACCTGTGTAGGACATAAGAATGAAACCATAAGAGCAAATTAGAGATGAAAAGGCAGTGATGCAAATGCTGAAAGGTCTGGGAACGAAGGAAGAGTCCTGGAAGACAAAGCAAACAGATGGAAGAAAAGAGAAAGAAAAACATGTAGGTTAAACAACCTGGGATTTATGGGTCTAGAAAAATTGTCGCCTGGCCAGAGCATGTTTGCGGATGCCAATAGAGGGGAGACTTGTGAGGAGAATGTAATGGGCGACCATCTCAAAGGCAGCAATGAGTTTGAAAGGGTAAGAGCAGTGTATCCATCCTGACCCAAAACAGTTTTAATGTCGTCAGAGACGGCAAGGTGTGCATCCTCGGTGCTATGGAACTACTGGGAGTCAGACTGAAAAACATCTAAAAGGTCATTGTTTTCAATGAAATTGGAAATTTCCCTGTTGACTTTCTTTTGTAGGATTTTGGTCGGGAAAAGGTTGAAAGCTGAACGATGCTGGAAATAGTGGGGTCAGTGAAAGGTTTATTTAATATAGGGATGACCAAAGCTTGTTTTCAGGCATCCAAGACTGTAGCATTGGCAAGAGGCATATTTCAAAGCTCAAGGAGAATTGGATTGACAATGTCCCTGGCAGTGGACGGAATGTGAGAGATGGGATCATAGGGAGTCCCAGATATAATAGAAGCAAATGAGGAAAGAACAACATCAATGGATAATGCAGAAAAGTGACATATAATATGTTAAGTATCAGATAGTCTTAAGTATTAGAAAGTAAGAGGGGAAAGTTCTCCCAAAAGAGAGGATAGCAAATAGAGATGTTTTGAGATTTTTATTGACTTTATAATGGAAGATATTTGGCACTGCAGACATTCATTTTTGAGTAGGGAGAATAGTAAAACTGCATGCCGCATGAATGTAATGTTCCTTGACAAGTTGTGAGTATTATAAATTCTGAAGACATAAAATACGGTGAGCCTATTTATTTAACTGCATACACTGCTTGATTGCTGAGTCATAAGGAACTTTAGAGTTATGGCTGCAGTCTTTCATCTAACGATGTTCAAAATGTTTGCAGTGGTGCTTGGCTCTCCTGATAGTTTTCAGTAAACCAACGCTGAAGGAGGATGGCGGTGGGAATAGATGGATTTAGGTAGAGTAACAGAGTAGAGACCAGAAGAGATCCAGAAGGGATAGACAGAGATATTAGACACCATGGGCCGTATTACATAAGGTGCCCCGTTGGCACAACGGGCGTTTGCACCCTCTTTGCGCGCCCCGGGCACTTTGGTATTATAGAAGGGGCAGCAGACGCTTGTGCGTCCCCTCCTATAATACGGATAGCACTGGCGCACTTAAAGCGCCAGCGCTATCAACAGAGGGTGTTCCCTCATTTGCATTGGGACATGCCCTGTGCAAATGAGGGAATTCCTTTGACTCTGTGCCCGCGCCATATTACAGACGCGGGAGCAGAGTCAAAGAAGCCCTCAGGAGGCGCACTGGCAGTGCGCCATTTAAAAGGTGGCGCACTGTCAGTACGCCCCTTGACAGCAGCCCTCTGCAGGGGGTGAAGGGGGTCACATGGACCCCCCAGACATCCCCTTGCAGGCAGGTGCAGTCACTTACTGCACCCGCCTGCAAGGGGATCTCTATTACCCTGTAAAAGTGCAGGCGTGTGCCGTCTGCACAGTGAAAACACGAAGCAGCTGCTCCGTGTTTTCACATGAATGCATTGCCCTGGGGGCAGTCCGAGTTCGCGGCTGCCTTGGGGGCCGCGCATACACCATAATGGGGCGCATTGGCATTGTTTGCGCCCAGCGCACCTTTTCAAAGGTGCGCTGGGCGCAAACAATGCCAATGCGTAATATGGCCCCATATCAGAGTTAAAGTGAGGTACCTTGTTAACCAGAGCATTCTTATAATTGGGCTAATCTTGACCCGAAGTTTTGAGGTTTATTGATTGGAACTCAATGTGTCCCGAGACGTGTGGCACTTGGCAGGGCTTCTGAGAACAAAAGTTGCCAGTTCTGACACTATAGCAGGTTTTTTCTGGGCTCAAATTAAACCATCCACAAATCTCTGCAAATGGGGAAGTGGCTTACCACATAGCCGAAGTGCAAAAACAATTCAGCATAAGAAAGAGCCAGTTTAATATGAAGTGTCAGTTTTGTGAGATAAATGAGGTAAATTCCACTCAGAGTTTTGATTTTCCAGGGATAGCCGATCTCTAAGGCGCTCCCTAAGGCACGAACTAAAGGCCTCATGTACAAAAGTCACAGTTGCTGTAATTCACAATGGCGTGGGATTTCCGACTGCAAAACACCTGTTTAAAATGTAACTTAACTCTTTTACTCGTAAAAAAAGTTTGAGTCGTAAAAGATTTTTGCGATCCACTGCAAATCGCGAATAGGAGGCTCCATGACAAAGGCGTTCCCTTTTACTTGGGGTTCACAACGGACTGCATCAGTGGTTTGTGACTGCAATTGTGGTTGCAAATCATTATTACCTGCCCCCAAGGTTAAGTGGTAACCGTTTTGGAAAATGGGAAGCTGTTCCCATGCAACAGATTCCTCTTTGGGAAACTGGAAACATTTTTTTTCTCATAACAGCACCCGTCTCCTTACTTGACATGAGCTGCTATAAAAAAAATCGTGTTTGGAAATGCAAATGTGAGATGAAGATCTGCTGTACCTTGCAAGCCTCCATCTCTGCATTTGGAGGAAATATCTAGGGGTGGCGTATTGCAAACTTCCTAAATAATATTCAATAAGCATGTCATTTTCCGGTCTCCCACGAGTTTCCTTTGCAGCCTATTAGTATATATCGACCTTTTTGCAATTTGCATTCCAGTACACAAACCATTTGGGGCCAGATGTATGACCGTTTTTAGTGTCGCAAACAGAAAATCGGGCCGTTTGCGACCACTAAAAAGGGTTGCACCATGTACAAACCCTATTTTGCAAGTCAATAACCTATTACCGATGCTCAAAATAGGTAGGGGGATGTACGATTGTTTTTGCAACCACAAATGCGGTCGCAAAACAATCGCAGTAACCACCAAACCACCATTTTCAAATAGGTGGTAAACCAGTCACAAACGGCAATGTGTTTGGCAGCAAAAGTATTTTTTAAGAGCAGCCAGTGGTCCCACGGACCACTGCCTGCCCTTAAATAATGAAGAGAAAACTTTTCATTGTTTCCTTTTAAACTCATCCCATTTTCCTTTACGGAAAATAGGCTGCATTTGGAAAAAAAAATGTTGCTTTATTTAAAAAGCAAACACAGACATGGTGGTGCTGCTGCAGTGATTATAGCCCATTCCCAATAGGTCGCAAATTGCGCCCTGCCTCATGAATATTGATGAGGCAGGTCATTTGCGACCACATTGGGAATTGCTAAATGTGGCTCACACATTAGTACATTCCATTTTGCAAGTCGCAAGAAATCGCAATTTGCGACCCGCAAAACGGAATGGTCTTACATCTGGCCCTTGGTGTGCAAACTGCAGATCCCTGGTCTGTGAATGGGAATAGTGCATCATGCCCACCTAAATGTGAATGGTACCCATAGTGCTCCAGAGCCTTTGTTATTTTTAGGTCGAGCCTGGTCAGCACATGCACAGCTCTGCAAGGCATGCTGTGTTCGAGTACGGATTTGAAGCCCCGCCCACTTTGCACCCATATTTGTCATTGGCTTGTGTCATTGTCCTTCGTAAATGCTGACTTCCAATTCATTAATAGGCTTGTTAGTCCCTGCTTAGTATGGCCTTGCCTTCATTTGTAACCTCCCATGAGGACTAGCGCTTTTACTTCGGTTGTTACACGCTAAGGGGCCGATTACGATGCGGTCGGAAACGGCTCTGACCGTCGGTTGGAGCTGTTCCGACCGCATCGTAATGTCCCGTTTAGATTCATTTCCGACCGACCCATTATGATGTGGTCAGTCGGAAATTAATCCGAACGGGCTTTCCGAATGGCTTCTGACGGGCTCGGAGAGCCCGTCTGCCATTCGGAAAGGGGCAAGTAATCCCAAGGGCAGCTCTTTCCGCCCGAGGGATTACGATTTTGCATTCCGACAGCCTTTCTGTGCCAGCCTTTCTGACACAGGAAGGCTGTGGGAAGTCGACTTTGGGGGCCCCCAGCAGAGCCCCCATGGGTGCAAGGACTCCGGATGGCAGCCGAGGGGGCACCTAAGGTGTCCCCCTGTTGATCCCTGCACCCGGTGGCCTTGAGGAGCCTGCTACAGGGATGCAGGGATGAACTGCACCTCTGCTCTTTACAATGAGAGCATGCATTCCGGTCGGAATGCATGCTCCCACTGTAAAGAATAGGATTGCGACCATCCTAATTGCTGGTTTGGGACCGCCTACAGGAGGTCGGTCGGTCCCAGTTCTAAATCGATGTTGGACGAACTCAAGTTCGTCCGACATCGAAATCGGCCCCTAAGTCTTATTTAGTCTGTAAGCACTATTTTCTTTAAAGAGTTTCTCCTAGTGCAGCCACGACATGCTTTCCTACAACATTCACCAGCCATGCGCGCTTTCATTTTCCAAACAGCCTGGGACAATGGCAGCTGCTTCTTTGGGATGCAATAAGGTCTCGCATTTACAAGAGTTTGAGCTATTGGCATTGTAAATGACAATGCCTTATATTTATGTGTTAATTATCAAAACGGATACATAAAAGGTATTGTCATTTACAATGCCAATAGCTTAAACTCACGCAAATACGAGACCTTATTGCATTGCAAATGCTTGTTAGAATTTGTTGGCAACACTATGCAAGATCCTCTGCTAGTTCCTTCCTTAGATGCTGCTACAAGATGTTTAAATTAGATCTGATATTTGCAGAGAGTCAGCGTTTGATAAAGGTTGTTTGCCGCCATCTCTTAAGCTTGATTTGATTTGATTTTCCTCTTGTTAGTGGCTACCCTTTGTTTCCAATTCTGTTTAAGGAGCACAAGGCGAGTATTACGTTTTTTTAATCAATATAATGAACCGTATTTGTTTGATGTCTTATGTTGATTGTATTTTAAAAAGAAAAATTTGAATCTTTGTTATAGTAGGTTGTGACCCAACGCAGAAATAAAGTTTGATTTGAAATCGAATGCCTTTGGTTTCTGCAGAAAAATGTATTATTTCATAGTTTATGAGAACTTTTTTTTTCTTGCAGCCACGCAAAAAGAGGTTCATTTACAAGGCAAGATAACAGCTGCACATTTTTCCTTTAAAAGCTTTATTATGGGGACACTGGTTCTCAAAATGCACACAAACGCAGTCAAAGCTACAGTGATAAGCCTCCGTCCAGGGTAAGTGACCATCTCTTAAATCAATGTGAATTCTGTTTAGGGGAAACATTGCCAATGGCAGGTTAATATAGTTAATAAAATACAATTGTGACTATCTAAAGTATGGCTTCTTGTGGAATACGTGTTTATTGGTTTCGTGTTTTTACATCGTCATCATGAATTAGGTCGGGATTAATCTTGAGATAATTAATTATGGGCCCCTATTTATTTGTTTCTGTTTTTGTAAAAATATCAGATAAGTTAATCCCTTAAGTACTGAAGCTCCTCCACCCTCATTGCTGGGCCCATTTTTGATGTTTGGGAAGTTCACAATTTAGCCTTTTTAACTTTTTTCAATAAAAGTTACGAAGGCCAATGTTGTGGTTTTTATTTACACATGTTGGGGATTCTATAGGTACCCAGGCTTTGTGGATTCTCATGGAGGGAACCGAGAAATTATCCATCATGTAGCATCTTTTTTAAATGGAAAAAATGTGCTATGAAAGAAAGCACAAGTTTTTTGCAAGAATACAATGAATAGAAAAGGTACTGTCCTGTGTTCTTCCCAACTTTCAGAAACTTTCTTCATAGCATGTGTGCTGTATACACATATGTTTTGAATAGTGCTGCCTTCTAGTGTTGAACCCAGATATTGCAACTGGTTTTTCTTTTAACTTTTTTGTGACTACATGATGTTGTGTCACTCCTTATGGGCACCGATTCCACTCTCAGCTGGTGGAGTATAGTAATGTATGTGTTCTGTGCATTGCAACTTGGTAAATAATGTGTAATTATTGAAACATTTGTTATCACTGCCGGTTTCCAGGGGTGAGGGAGTGCACATGTGAATCCACAAGTATATGCACTGTGTACAGTTGCTTACACTTTAACATTTTCCTTACATTTGGAAAGCAAAATGGAAAGAAATTCAATTGATAATAACACAACTTCTCCTGATCTGTATTGCCACACTTCCCTGATAAAAATAGTATCCTATTAGTGTGGCTGGGCCTATTGCCCACAACAGGAACCCCGCCCCCCCCAACGTGCAATGAGGAAACTTCAACATTGTTCCTTTGTAATTTACTCATTCTGGCTATGTGCTTGGCTGTGGTATTTAAGCCAGAGCTTGGTCAGCCCCCACGGAAACCTACCAACTTCACATATTTCACAAAAACTAGAAACCCAGGGTAGAGCAGGTGGTTTTACTTGTTAGTGGTTCCACTACGCTTTCGTACCCAAAAAAACCCGCAAACATCAAACTGAAATCACAAACTATCCTCCTTGCTGTGAGGAAAAGTTCCAGAATCTACAGGGTTTGACAAAAATACTACCTCCCAGCATTTCCACACTTCTCCTGATAAAAATGGTAGCCCCACTTGTGTGGGTGAGTTTATCGCATGCAACAGAAACCGGTGAAAATTTGGACCATGTGAAGTCTAAATGGGGTCAGTGTGGTCTTCACATGGTTATAGTTACTATGACATGCATTAGGATCACCCTAACATGAGAGGCAGCCTTTCAGAAGAAAATATAGAAACACATTTGGTAAGACTTTGGACATTGACTGAAGTTTTTTGTCACATAAATATGGGGGGAAAGTGATTTTTTGACTCGTACTTTGATGCTCGCAGGGCCTTCTGGGTAAGATAACATACTGGAATCCAAACAAGCCACACCACTCTTGAGTCCTCTGTATTTCTGGGTTTCAGATATGCCCAGATCTGAAAGAGACACGTTAGTGACAGATTCCTTACCTTAGAATATCCCCAGGCGTCAGGCTGGATCCGGAATTTTTTTTGCGTAGCAGTACCCTTGCGCGTCGGTAGGCGGCGTCGTGCGGCTCCGCGTCCGTCGTCGGCGTCGTGATCGCCGGGATGACGTCGCGGGCAGTACTTAGGCGCCGCCCCTGCGCGCTGACGTCAGTTCTGTTCTTCTTTTTCCAGTAAGCGCAGATCCGGGAAGAGCAGTGCCCTAGTCACTTTTTGACTATCTTTTTTGGTGAATTTTTTCACTGTTTCTTCAACGAGTCTTCACGACTCCTAAGGTGTCGTAGGGATGCCCGGCTTTAAGCCCTGCGAGGAATGTGGTTGCATGATGTCGATCACGGACCCGCACCTCGAGTGTCTCTTTTGTCTCGGCCGAGACCACGACACGAAGTCGTGTCCTGACTGCCGGAAACTTCATCCTAAGGCTTTGCGAGAGCGGTCTCGAAAGCTCCTCAAAGTCCGGCATTCGGCTCCGCGCCGCACCAAGCCCCGGTCCCGGGAGAGGTCGAGGGGCCGGACGCGGAGTCCCCGCCGTTCGTCGGATTCAAAGTCTTCGCGCTCCTCCGGTAAGTCGAAGCACAAGAAGTCTAAGCGGCGTCATCGCTCTAAGACTTCGCCTCGCCGGTCTCGCGACTCGGCTGAGGTCCCTGTCGGCACCGTCCCCGCGGCCCCGGACGTGCCTGTCGAGTTACCCCCGCAGTACCCGCCCTACCCGGGCTCGGGGGCGACTCCGGCCGATATACAGGAATTCCTGTCGGCCATGGCCCGCCTCTTCGGGCCTCAAGGTCCCTCCGGTGCGCCTTCGGGCCCCGCGGGCCCTGATGGGGTTGCTCCAGCGTCGCCGTCGACTCCGGTCCCGGCGTCGCCTGTCCCACCAGCCTTCGTCCCGGCCTCGGCTCCGGCCCCGGCCTCGACCCCGGCTCCGGTGGTGCCGCAACCCCCATCGACGCCGGTTGACCTAACCACGCCGACGCCGATGTCCCCGGTGCCGTTTCCGACACCGTCCGGGGTTCCGGGCGGCGTCGTTCCCCGGTTCTCTCCGGGTCCGGACATGGAGCCGGACCGGCGCCGCCCGACGCCGTTTCCGGCGCCGATGAGACCTTGGGTCCCTGATGTCCCTCCTCCTCCATATTTTCAACCTGAGGAGGACCAGGAGAGCTGGGAGGGGTCTGAGGACCCTCTCACACAACAGTGCGAGTTTGACCCGGACTGGGTTGAGGAACTTGGGGATGCCAGTGGTCTGGATACCTCCCCTGACTCTGGCATGCTGTCTCCTCCCGTGGCAACGGAGGAGGGGGCTAATTTTGCAACGGTGTTGCGTAGAGCTGCTGGAGCCTTAAATCTCCAGTTGCCTACAGTGGTCGTCAGGTCTAACATCCTGACTGAAGTGCTTCAGCCGGCGGCCTCCTCTGCGGAGACTGTGCTGCCGTTCAACGAGGCACTGACTGACGTTCTTTTGGGTGCCTGGTCCAAACCCACCACAGGGGCTCCTGTGGATAGGAACGTGGCCCGACGCCATCGCCCTGCTCCGGGCGACCCCCTGTTTCTCTCCCAACACCCCACCCCTGAGAGCTTGGTTGTCCAAGCCTCTGCCTCCCAAACCGCCTTCCCTACCGCCCCTCCGGATAGGGAATCCAAGCGCCTGGATCACTTTGGGAAGAAGGCTTTCTCTTCCTCCAGTGCTGGCTTGCGGTCTGTTAATACCGCTTGCCTCTTGGGCCGATACACCCACTCCCTGTGGGATTCGGTGGCAACTGTTTTGCCGCAGTGTTCTGAGGAGGTCCAGACACTGCTTACCCGCGCCATTGCGGAAGGGCGTGATGCGGCTAAATATACCATCCGCTGTGGCCTTGATACCGCCGACTCGCTGGGCAGATCGCTTGCAACGACGGTGGCGCTGCGTCGCCACGCCTGGCTGAGAACCACTGGTTTTCAGGGGATGTCCAGAATACACTCATGGACATGCCCTTTGATGGAGTCGGTCTTTTTGGTTCGAAGGCAGACCATGCGCTGGAGCGTTTCAAGGACTCACGGGCTACTGCTAAGTCCCTGGGCCTTGCTGTTGTGCGCCCTCCGCTCACGTCTGCTTTTCGACCCTTTCGTGGCCACGGAAGGGGCGCCCAGTCACGTCCACAGCCCGGCCAACGGCCCGCGCAGCAAGCGCCTTCGCGTGGCCGAGGACGTGGATACCGCCGTGGCGGTTCGGGCAACCAGCGTGCGGGTCAGGCCACCACCTCCAACCCGTCCGCGGCCTCCAAGCCCTCCTAGTCCCTCCTTTCAGGTGCACAGTATGCCAGTCGGGGGCAGGGTCCGCCATCACCTTCACCGCTGGCGTCCCATCACCTCGGATAGGTGGGTCTTGGACATTGTCCGAAGGGGCTACTCCCTCCTCTTCGAGACCACCCCCCCAGCCATGCCACCTCAATTCCACCGCATGTCAGGGGATCACTTGGTGCTTCTACAGAAGGAAGTCACGGCCCTCTTGGCCAAGAGGGCCATCGAGCATGTTCCGACCCCAGAAGTAGGGTGTGGTTGCTACTCCCACTACTTTCTGGTGCCCAAAAGGACAAGGAGGACATGCGTCCTATCTTGGACCTCCGGAACGTCAATCGCTTCCTCCGGAAGGAGAAGTTCAAGATGCTCACCCTAGCTCAGGTCTTGACTGCCCTCGACCCCGGAGACTGGTTGGTAGCGTTGGACTTGCAGGACGCCTATTTCCACATCCCCGTCCTGCCGGCCCACCGGCGTTACCTTCGGTTCACGGTAGGCCTCGAGCATTTTCAGTTCACCGTGCTCCCCTTTGGCCTTACCAGTGCCCCTCGGGTGTTCACGAAAGTGATGGCGGTGGTCGCAGCTCATCTGCGCCGGGCAGGGGTTTCAGTCTTCCCCTACCTCGACGACTGGCTGCTGAAGGCGGGCTCGTCCCAGGCAGTCGTCTCCCACCTCCAGACTACGGCCGAACTCCTGCACTGGCTGGGGTTCTCCATCAATGTGCCAAAGTCACATCTGATTCCTTCTCCACAGCTCCTTTTCATCGGAGCAGTTCTGGACACGACGCAGTTTCGGGCCTATCCTCCCGAACGGCGAGTCCGGGATATTCAGGCTATGATTCCGATCTTTCAGCCTTTATCCTGGGTTTCGGTACGGATGACCCTGAGGCTGCTGGGCCTCATGGCCTCCTGCATCCTGCTGGTCAATCATGCCAGATGGCATATGCGGGCTCTGCAGTGGGACCTGAAGTTCCAGTGGGCGCAGCACCAGGGCAACCTGTCCGATCACGTCCAGATCTCGGAGGGGACTGCAAGACAGTTGCAGTGGTGGCTCTCGAACCGGCAATGGGTCATGGGCAGATCCCTCTCCCTTCCCCAGCCAGAGCACACAGTTGTGACGGACGCGTCCCTTCTGGGATGGGGCGGTCACATGGGAGAGGCGGAGATCAGAGGGCTCTGGTCTCCGGCGGAGTCCCGGCTCCATATCAACCTTCTGGAGCTCCGGGCGATCCGGCTTGCACTCAAGGCATTCCTTCCCTCTGTCAAAGGGACGGTAGTGCAGGTGTTCACCGACAACACCACCGCCATGTGGTACTGCAACAAACAGGGCGGGGTGGGGTCGTGGACCCTTTGTCAGGAGGCTCTGCGCCTCTGGACATGGCTGGAACATCAGGGCATGTTCCTGATGGTTCAACACCTGGCAGGTTCCCTGAACGCCAGGGCGGACGAACTCAGCCGCAGGTGCATGATGGATCACGAATGGCGTCTTCACTCGGAAGTGGCGCAAGGACTCTTTCTACAGTGGGGAGAGCCTTGGTTAGATCTATTCGCCACCGAAGAGAACGCGCAATGTCATCAGTTTTGCGCGTTGGAATTTCCAAGGCGGCACTCGCTCGGCGGCGCTTTTCGTCACGAGTGGAGTTGCGGTCTATTGTACGCCTTTCCGCCTATACCACTTCTACCCAGAGTGTTGAAGAAGATTCGGCACGACCGGGCCCAAGTCATTCTTGTGGCTCCGGACTGGGCTCGAAGAGTTTGGTATCCCGAGCTACTCAGTATGAGCGTAGATCCCCGATCCGTCTGCCTCTTCGGGAGGATCTTCTGTCGCAGCAGCAGGGGACGGTCCTCCACCCGAACCTGTCCAGTCTACACCTGCTTGCGTGGAGATTGAGCGGCGGCAGTTGATTCCTTTCGACTTGCCTCCCGAAGTTTGTGATGTGATTCTGGCAGCCAGGCGTCCCTCCACTAAGGTGGTATACGCCTGCAGGTGGAACAAATTTGTGGCATGGTGCACAGCAAAGGCTGTGAACCCCCTTTCTGCCCCTCTTTCTGAGGTCCTTCTGTTCCTTCTTTCTCTGGCCCAACAGGGTTCTGCCCTGGGTAGCATCAAGGGTTATCTCTGTGCTATCTCGGCCTTCCTCAGGCTCCCTGATCAGCCCTCCCTTTTCAAGTCCCCTGTTGTTAACAGGTTCTTAAAAGGCATTACACACCTCTTTCTTCCTGTTCCATTTGTGATGCCTCAGTGGGACTTGAACTTGGTTCTTACCTTTTTAATGTGCGCTCCCTTTGAACCTCTGCATAACTGTCCTCTTCGTCTTCTGACTCTAAAGACAGCCTTTCTGGTGGCCATCACCTCCGCTCGGCGGGTGAGTGAGCTCCAGGCTTTATCTTGCAAACCTCCCTTTCTGTCTGTTCATCCAGACAAGGTTGTTCTTCGGACGCGTCCGTCCTTCTTGCCAAAGGTGGTTACTGCCTTTCACATTGGGCAGACCATCACTTTGCCTACCTTCTTTCCGCCTCCGCATCCTTCCAGAGAGGAAGAGAGGATCCACCGTCTGGACCCAAAACGTGCGCTCTCCTTCTATATCGACCGCACAAAACACTTCCGGGTGGATGACCAGCTCTTTGTTGGCTACGTGGGCGCCAAAAAAGGTCGGGCGGTGCACAAACGAACCATCTCCCGCTGGGTTACCTTGTGCATCAAGACCTGCTATTCTTTGACTAAGAAGGAGCCTCCTGTTGGGCTGCGTGCCCATTCCACCAGGGCAACGGCTGCTACCACGGCCTTGGGCCGCGGTGTTCCGCTGCCCGTTATTTGTCAGGCAGCTACGTGGGCCTCGCTGCACACGTTTACAAAGCATTACTGCCTTGACAGTCAGGTCCGGAGGGACGGCTTCTTTGGCCGTTCTGTCCTCCAGGACTTCCTTGTCTGATTTTTGTTCGCAGACCCACCACCGGGGTTGGTATTGCTGGGGTATCTATTCTAAGGTAAGGAATCTGTCACTAACGTGTCTCTTTCAGATGCACAAGTTACTAACTTGTGTAACGATATATCTGTAAGAGACAGTAGTTAGTGACAGATTCCTACCGCCCCACCCATCCTCCCCGTTCTGCGAACTGATTTCTAGGGTTAAGGACATCCCTTTCAGGGCCCTAGTATTTTTCAGACACCTATGTCAGCTTCTTGCATGGCTCTGCGTTCCTGGCGCGGAAAGTCGTGTACAGAACTGACGTCAGCGCGCAGGGCGGCGCCTAAGTACTGCCCGCAACGTCATCCCGGCGATCACGACGCCGACGACGGACGCGGAGCCGCACGACGCCGCCTACCGACGCGCAAGGGTACTGCTACGCAAAAACTTTCCGGATCCAGCCTGACGCCTGGGGATATTCTAAGGTAAGGAATCTGTCACTAACTACTGTCTCTTACAGATATATCGTTACACAAGTTAGTAACTTGTGCATTTGGTAGGGTTCCTTGGTTGTCAACTGACCTTGAGCCAGAATAGTGCAGCCATGCACCATGGCAAGTGAGAGAAAATTGGGAATTATTTGAATAGTTTTAACTTATTGGCTGGCAGAGAGGGGTTAAACTTTTTCCCCCATTCTCCCTCCCCCTCGGGCCAGAGGGTGGGGTCAGATGGCAATATAGTCCAGCGCCTCACCCCATTCCATTTCTTACTTTTTCCCTAGTAGTCTGTTTGGCTTTCAGACCCCTGAGGGATATGTAACACCAGTCTCCCATATGAGCGTGTGGTCAGAAAGCCTGCCAGACCGTCAAGGAAGAAAGTGAGAAACAGACTGGAGTGTGGGACTTGCCCATCCTGTGACTTCACTGCAGCCCCCTCCTGCAGGCACCTGACAGTCTTCATGCTAGCCAAGTGGGTCAGAATAGGGGGCAACACCCTCTCTCCCAGTTAATATGTCAAACATACACCAAAAATAATAGAATCCAAATTTTCTCTCTCTTGTCATGGGGATCGTTGCAGAATCCAGGAAAGCAGAAACACTGTTGGGGCTTTCGGGATGAGGATGTGGCCCAATGCCAAGATGGGCTTGACCCCACCCCATTCTTCAAAGAAACATCTTTCCCTGGCATCCAGTGGGCTTTCTGCACCCCAGGGGTACAGATTGGAGGTATAGCCTCCAATATGCACTCTCTGGGGATAGCAGAATGACTGTTTGGGCGTCAGGGCTGAGCAATATGGCTTATGCCAGGATCGACAAGCCCCCACCCCATTTTTTTTAAATCTATCCCTGCCATCCAGTGAGCTGTCAGATTAGGATAAACCCCCTAATCTCCCCTGCCAGAGGGCAGAAAGACTGTTGCGGCTTTAGGGGTGGGGGAATGGCCTTATACCAGAATCGGCCAGCTCCACCTCATTAAAAAATTTTTTAACACAGGCAATGAGTGGGCTTTCTAACCATGCTTTGCCCCAGGGGACATATTAAGAGTAAATCTGTCAATCTTTTCTAATGGCAGAAAAGCATTTGGGGGTTTAGGGGTGGGAAGGATGGCCTAGTGCCGGATGGGCAAGACCCCACCCCAATTGTTTTTCAAATCTACCCCTGTCACTCAGTGAGCTTTCTGCACTGGGGAGTGAAGTTTGTGAGTAAAATCCCGAATCTGCACTCTCAGGGGAGGGCAGAATACCTCTTGGGGATTTGTGGGTGGGGGATATGGCCTGATGACAGGATGAAAGAGGCCCATCCTATTCAAAAAAAGTTCTGTTCTTGGTATCCAGTATGTTGTCAGAGTGGGGAAAATCCCCAATCTGCTCACTGCGGCAGAAAGACTGTTGAAGCTTCAGTGGTCGGAGGTGTGGACTATGGCCAGGAAATGCTGCCCTCCACCTCATTTAAAAAAAAAAAAGACTAAATAAAAACACTATTCCTGCCATCCCATGAGCTTTGTGCTCCCTCCTCCCCTGAGAGTCAGATTAGTGGTAAACACAGCCAGGAGCAGAAAGATTGTTGAGGATATAGGAGTGGGATGCCAGGACAGGCCTGCCCCCACCCCCTTTTTCATTTAATAAAACCGCCCTGCATCCCCGGGGATATTGGGGTAGACTGGGAGTAAATCCTTCTGACACCATGGGGATCGAAAGGATGTTGGGTCTTTAGGTGTAGGGTTATTACCCTATGCCAGGGAAGGCAGTCTCCACCCCATCTCCATTTAAAAAATCTATCTCTGGCTTCCATTGGGCTTATGCCCCCTCCCCCACACTGGAGTGTGCAGATTTGCCCCCATTCTATCTCCAGTCCCATCTCCAGGGGCAGAAACACTGATTTGACTTTAGGGGTAAGGCTATGGCCAAAAGCCAGAATGGGCCGCACCACCCAATTTTTTTTTAATTTACCGCTGTCATCCAGTGGGCTTTCTGCCCCACAGGGGTGGACAAATTGCGGGTAAGTCCCTTAATCAGCCCCCAGTTGCACAAAGACTATTAAAGTTCCATTGGTGGGAGATATGGCCCAATGCCAGGATGGGACGGCCTGCACCCCAATTTTAATAAATAAACAAAAGTGCATTCCTGACATCCAGTGGTCTTCTCCCACCCCCAGAGGGCCAGATTATTGGTAAATTCCCTTGTTTTCCCCATAGGAGCAGTAAGGCTGTTGGGACTTCAGGAGTGGGCGGTGTTGTCTGATGCCATGATGGGTTTGATGTCTAGTGGGCTTTCTTTATCCCAGGGAGGGAATATTGTGGGAATAGTCAGATAGACTGTTGAGGCCTTTTGGGGTTGGAAATATGGCCCGATGTCTGGATTGACTGGATGAACTGGCCCTCACCTCATTTTGTTATAGAAATAAAAACAGTGCTGTTCTCTAGTGGGCTTTCCACCCTATTGCAGCTAACTGTTTCTGGAGTTGGAAGAGAGTGTCATAGGTATTCAAAATCCCTGCATGCTTGAAGATGCATATCCTCCCTCATAAATGCTTTGAAGGCCTCCGACAGTGTGGCCCAGGAGTCCACTGACCCTTTATTCAGCTAGAAATACTCCCCTATAGCTGTGCTCAGCTCTGTTTGGAACATGTCGTCCCGAAGTGCCAGTCTGGGGAACCTCCACTGTCTCTCCACCCCACCCACCCTAGGTATGCAGAGCTTTAGGAGCACTGGGGAATGGTCTGATAAGGTTCGCAGGAGATGCTGTACAGAGTCAGCCCTTGGAGGTATGTTGGGGGTTAGGAGCCAATAGTCTAGGCAAGTCCAGGTGTTATGCAGTGCTGAGTAGTACATGTAGGCAGATTGAGGGGGTGCCGTTGGCGCCAGACATCAATCAGGTTGTGTGTGGTGCGTAATTCTACCAACGCCTGCTGGGCTTGCGGTTTGGCATCGGGGGTATCTGCAGTACTGTTGTGTTTAGGATAGAGTAGTAGATTAAAGTCTCCCCCCATGCAGACGTTGTCCGATCTGGGCCTGCAAATTGTGTTAAAATTCCAGGCTGTCCGTGTTGGGTGCATACATGTTAATCAGGAGTATGTTGTATCCCAGTAGGTGGCCTGCCACCAACAGGTAGCGACCCTCGGTGTCCACGCAGACTGCGGAAAGTTGGAAAGGTACAAGCTTGTGTATAAGTATGGCGACTCCTCTGGCATACATGCTGTAGCCTGCAAAGTATCGGTGGCCTTCCCATGTGGATGCAAAATTGGCCGATTGTTTTGGGGGCTGGTCTGTTTTTTGTAAAAAGGCAATGTCAACCTGGTGTCTCTGCAAGTAATATAGAACCTGCTTGCCCTTGCGTGTGTTATTCAAACCCCGTATATTCCAGGTTGCTAATGATATGTCCGCGGGGGGTGTAGCTTAATGTGCGTAGTCATGGGGGTGGACTTGTAAGGAATGAAACCCTTGTTGAGTACAGCTGTGCAATATAAGCAGTAACTTTAACAATAAATCGTTGCAAATCTACCCCTCCCACAACAGGGGTTTGCCCTCCCCCCATCCATCCCTACGTCCATTTCGACAGGGAAGTCCCAATCCCAACAATGTTGCTGCAAGCATTGACGCGTGCGAAAAAAACGACACTCAAACAAAATGTGTGATACACACTAAAGGGGTGGCGACGCTACGCCAGCCTCCCACCTCTGTAAAGGAATCAGATTGCTAAGAGATAATTTCTCAGTTTGCCATATTCTAGTAAGATGGATCTTTAACTGGAGCAGCAGGCGACATGTAACCTCAGGATGTATTGCAAAAAATAATTTGTTGTCCAGGTACAGCCATGTTCAGACTAAGGAAGTAATTCTTCAGATAAAAGATCAGCACTGGCACCCGAGTTATTATCAGATGGTGATCTCCGGGTCGAGTCAGTCCGGTACGTCCCACGGCCTCTGAATATTTACGGCAGAACTCCTGTACTGATGTTGGGGTGTCAAATAGTCGTAGCTTGCCCTCCACCTCAACCCGCAAATGGGCCGGGTATACCATCCCATAGTTGATGCCCAGATTGTGCAGCGTGGTCTTGACACCAGTGTACTTTCGGCGGGTATCCTGAACCATGGCAGTAAAGTCTGGATAGAGGGAAACTGAGGAGCCCTGCCAGGTATGCAGGCCTTCTTCCCTAGCCAGTCACAAGGCAGTGTCTCGGTCCCGGGCATTTAGCAAGTGGGCAATAAGTGGCGTTGATGGGCATCCAGGATTGGGACGCGGTCCCAGGGAACAGTGGGCCCTCTCTATGGCGAATGTGGCTGTGAAGGAGTCTCTGCCAAATAAGTCGGCCAGTAGTTGCTCAATGAAAACATCCAGGCGGCCAGTGTTCGTGGATTCAGGAATTCCCAGAATGCGAATGTTGTTTTGCCGACTTCTCGCTTCCAAATCTTCGTTCTTCATTGCAACAGTTTTGAGAAGTTTTTCCATGCGTTCTATTTTCTTGACCGACTGGGCAGCGCCACCCTCAAGGTCCAAAACTCTGCCCTCCACAGTGTTGAGCCTTTTGTAGTGAAGGTCTGTGCACGCCCCAGCGTGTCCAGATGTTTATCTAGTGAGTCAAAGTGACCGTCTAGGGCCTGGAAGCCCGACCTATGTTCCAACATGGGGTATTAGCTCCCACTGGTGCCACCGCTGCGGGGCCCGGTGTGCTGTTGCTCTTGGCCATCGATGTGCAAGGGCCCTCCCCAGGGCCTTTGTTCTTATCAAATTGCAGTTGACGTTGTTTTGGGTGACTCCGGACCATAGCCTGCGGTGTGGTGACTATTCAGATAAAGTTGCCTGGGCTCAGTGCACAGTGTCTCACCATAGGTGGACACTATATACTGAGCCAGCCTCCTACACCTGGAACTTTTGAACATTAGTATCTGTCCTCCAGTCAGGCTGCTGCTTGATGAATATCTTCTGTTGCAGCAGTAGGGCAGGGTACTGCACCCAGGCCTGCTCAATCTGCACCTCCATGCATGGAGATTGTGTGGCGATGGTTGACTGCCTTTGACCTCCCTCCTGAAGTAATGCCCATTCATCCATCCACAAAATCTGTTTATGCTGTTATGCTGGATGCTGGAATAAGTTTGGGGCCTGGTCTAATTATGGTGATACCGACCCTTTGCAAGCAAAGTTGCCAGTTGTTCTGCCTTTTGTGCTGTCTTTAGCCTAGCAAGGACGTGCCATGGGCGCTGTTAAAAGTTGTTTGTCGGCCAATTCCATCCTTTTTGCATTCACCCAACCTACCAGCCGTATTTAAATCACTCGTTGATGCATGTTCGTAATGGTCTGGTCCGTATATTTGGGTGGTATCCATTTGTATTGCAACAGTGGGGCCTTAATTTGGTGCTCACTTTTCTTATGTGTAACCCTTTTGAGCCAGTGCAAAGCTGTCCTTTGCATCTAACTGACTTTGTAATAGCTATAACTTCATCTCATCACATGATGTGATGAGGTAATGTATATATTTACTGCAAGGTTAAAAAAAACTTTTACGACAAGCAAACATATGACAAAAAAACAATACAGAATCAAGATACAGCCTTATGCAAAATCTAAAAAGTTTCCATTTAAACACAGAATTTGTAAAAATCATGACATGTGCCTGTGCAAAAAGACAAACAGGCTAGCCTGAAAAAACAATGTCCTCTTCTTGGTGTAGGTGGTGGTCATCATAACAATTCTGCTTACTATATATTTTAACTGATCAGAGCCAAACGTGAAATAAAAACCGCATGGGAAAGGGGACACACCTAATGTAAACATTTAAAGTAGGTGAATATGAACATTACCATAATAAAAATTCATCTTGAGTCAACTTTGAAGTGAGAAGGTGCATCTAATGGTGGCAGAAATAACACCACTTCAGCCTTCGTTCTCTAGGGTCCCAAGCATGCTCAAGAATATGGACCTGAATTTAACTAATCTAACGTTCAGTGCAATATTTAATGGTTTAAGGCTCCAATAAAGACCTGCCTGCATGATCGAACATTCAGGATATTAAATTGCGATCAAAGCAGTCACCTGCGGACTTTTGTTCAAAATATTTGATTGAATTTTATAATAAAGCAGAGACAATACAAAAAATAACACCGAACGAGGTACTCATAGAAGTATCTTTAACAAGAGCAGTAATATAATAGCAGTACCTATAAAAAAAAACCAAATATAATATGTAACAGAAACATAAATAAAAAGGAGGGGGAAATACATATTATCATCAATGTAAATATCAAATTCAGAGCTACGTATAATAACCTTAAAACCTTTATAAATCAAGGATTAAATAACATATTAGAAATACTTATTTATAAATATAAATTTATATAATTATCAATTGGTTTTTCAAAATAAATGATAAGTAGAGTAGTTATGAATAACATCTGATAAAGACAGATTAGCACCTCTTCTAGTAAAGATTATCCATGACCACCATGCATGTGATAATAATGAAGCATGTTCCCAACTTACAGTAATAGATTTTAAGGCTGCTGATAATAAAACATTTAAGAGTTTACAGTTCAAATCAGACATATTTGTGGAAAGAGCAACAGATTTACAAATCAACATATTATACAAAAGAGTTTCAGAGAAATTGAATAATTTTTTAATGACATCCCAAGCGTCCCTCAAAAACGTAGAGACAAAATTGCATTCATAAAGCATATGCTTTAACGAACCTGGATTCAGATTGCAATGCCAACAATTAGAAGAACATGTAAGTTTAGCATGAAATAACTTTAAAGGAGTCCATAAGTAATTAAAAAGAATGAACAAAGTTTCTTCCATATATCCTGAGATAACATTTTATTCCAAAACGTAGATATCACATTAAGATTATTTCCTTGAAAACTATTCAAATTTTTAAAATGAATGATACAGCATGAGATAAAGTAGCTACCTCGTTAATATAAATTTCTAAATCAGAAGTAACGTTTGAAGAAATATTATTAGGAAAGGAATCAAGGATAGAATTACATAAAAGCTCATATTTGGAAAAATTTAATTTTTGTTGCAAATCATCAAATGATAAAAAAGTGTTATGATATATGTTTAAAATACAAAATACCAGCTTTAATCCAAGATTGCCAAATTTTTTCATTTCAAGAAAGTTTTAAAAATATATTTAAGGTATGTGATATAGTAGAATGAAAAACATTCTCTAAATCATGTAATATTAACTTTGTGGATTTCAAAATAATGAATTTATTAAGTAAAGTTGAAGCAGTCAATAAAGCAGCTGAAAGGAAATGGCGCTATCAGCACTTTTTCTATGAGAATCCATGTAGGAGGGTTATTAAGATGGGTATGGTTAAATCAAAGGGAACTTTGCTTTAAAATAAAGCCTTTATGATAATTTAAAAAATCTGGTAAACCAAAACCTCCATTGCACTTTGCAATTTTTAATTTTTTATAACTTATACGAGAAGTTTTGTTATTCTATATAAATTTAGAAAAGAGGTTATCAACATTTTTATAAAACTAAAGAGGGAATTGACTAGGAATTATAGCAAGGAAGTAAAATATTTTTGGAGCTATGTCCATTTTTATTGAATCCATTTTCCCTCACCATGAGAGATGTAGTGCGGACCACTTGCAAAATGTATCTTTAATATAATTTATAAAACTTTTACAATTTAATGTGATCGATTTTTTTATGTTATGGGAAGATAATATACCAAGATATTTAAGTTTTTACTTTTGTCAAATTATTTCCTTTTTGAGTAACATATCGGGGTGCAATGAACATTTAGACGGAAAAAATCTGTTTGTTAGTATTTAATGTGTAACCTGAAATCTGTGACTATGAGGAAATTAGATCAAATAAAGGAAGAAGGGACGATTCAGGATTACTAATAAACAAAAGCACATCATCAGATAGGCTATAGTGTTTATAATAACATCATGAATACTAATACCATTAATATCCATACAGTTTCTAATAGCAGTGAGTAAAGGTTCAATAACGAAGAAGAAAAAGTAAAGGAGACAAGGGCCAACCTTTGTCTAGTACCCCTAAAAAGGAAAAATTGATTAGCTATTTGACCATTAATGAAAAGACGAGCAGAAGAGCTAGAATACAATGCTGATATCATGCGAATAAATGAATGTTAGAAATGGGATCTCTAGTTGGCAAGGGCTCGCACCTTTGTCCAAGTAGGGACCCTTCTTCCTAGTCAGGGTAAGGGTGTTACACTCGTGAAGTAACCCCTGCTCACCCTCGTGGTAGCTTGGCACGAGCAGTCAGGCTTAATTCAGAGGCAGTGTGTAAAGCATTTGCACATAACCAACAGTAATACAGTGTAAGCACTACAAACGGACACCACACCAGTTTAGAAAAATAACCAATATTTTATATACTCAAGACAAGACCAATTACGACAAAAATCCACAATACTATACTTTACGAATGAATGCTTGATACGGTAACTTCTTCTTTGCAGGAATAGCCCAAAAGCAAAGTTCGTACGAGTCGGTAGCTCCGTCCGAGCCTACCGTGATGCTGAAAACCCCAGAGTCTAACAGTTCCAGCCGACCACGTCGATACGGGCCAGCAGAGTCATGAACAGACTCGGTTACAGTACCTTTCTCGTTGTGGCTGGTACGGAGTGTACGAGCCGGTCGGCTATTCAGGGCCCAGGTGCGACCCCTCCCACCCATCTACATGTAGATCTTGCTATTCAGCCCTGTGCTGACTCACCCTGTCTCCTGGCATCCCCCAGCCCCTGTCACTCACACTCCAGACAAGGAATACACAACCTCGCAGAGGCAGGCTTGGATGGTTAGACAAGAAAATACCCACTTTCTAAAAGTGGTATTTTCAAACACAGAATGTTAAAACCAACTTCACTAAAAGATGCATTTTATCATTCTGAGTCCAGGCATACTAAACTCGAATTTCTACCATGTTCCCGGGGTCAGTTAGGATTATAAACTGTAATAATCAAAACTGCCCGTTCTGGTCTAGGGGGAACAGGTAGCCTTGCAATAGTGAAAAACGAACTAGGCTGTGATTCACTATTAGGACATGCCACACACACCCGGGCATGTCCTACCTTTCGCATACACCGCACCCTGCCCACAGGGGTACCTTGGGCCTACCTTAGGGGTGACTAACATGCAGCAAAGGGAAGGTTTAGGGACTTGCAAGTGTGTGCACTTGCCAAGTCGACATGGCAGCCCCAGGCTGCGCACAGGCTCTGCGTTGGCAGGCCCGAGTTACACTTTACGGGCTGTTTGCGTGGGTGGCACAATCCAGTGCTGCAGCCCACCAACAGCATTTGGTCTATAGGCCCTGGCACTCGCAGTGCACTTTACAAGGGACTGACACATAAACCAAATAGGCCAATCATGGAAACACCAATCCATAACGCATTTTATACAGGAGCACTTGCACTTTCCCACTGGACCGCAGTGAGGAAAGTGCGCAGAATCATTACACCAGCAAAAACAGAGTCAAAACCGGGAGGTCCGAAAGCAAAAAGTCAGGGGAAACACGCCAAAAGATGCCAAGTCTAACACATGTCCCCTCCAGCTGAAAGTAGGGAGAACTACCCAACCCCATAGGAGTTCTCCTCACTAAGGCGGAAGAACCTGGACAGACCATCTGCGTTGGCGTGTTCTGTACCAGGACGGTGCTCCACCGTAAAGTCCATTCCCTGTAGGGAGATGGACCACCTCAGCAGTTTTGGATTCTCACCCCTCATTTGCATCAACCATCTGAGGGGCCTGTGGTCTGTCTGAACCCGGAAGTGAGTCCCAAACAGGTATGGTCTCAACTTCTTCAGTGCCCAGACCACAGCAAAAGCTTCCCTTTCTATGGCACTCCACCTCTGTTCCCTGGGAAGTAGTCTCCTGCTAAGGAAGACTACAGGCTGATCCAGGCCCTCTTCGTTCAGTTGTGAGAGCACCGCTCGCACACCATGCTCTGAAGCGTCAGTCTGCACGACAAATTCTTTGGAGAAGTCAGGTGCCTTGAGCACGGGCGCCGTGCACATGGCTGCCTTCAGGGCATCAAAAGCTTTCTGGCAGGACTCAGTCCAGATCACTTTCCTGGGCTGCCTCTTAGAGGTCAGCTCTGTTAAGGGGGCAACGATGGTGCCATAGCCCTTAACAAATCTCCTATAGTAACCGGTGAGACCTAAGAAGGCTCTCACCTCTGTCTGGGTCTTGGGGGGTTCCCAAGCCAGAATAGTGTCAATCTTGGGTTGTAGGGGCGCCACCTGGCCGCTTCCTACCTGGTGTCCCAAGTACACCACAGAACCCTGCCCGATCTGGCACTTACTGGCCTTGATCGTGAGGCCTGCACCTTGCAGAGCCCTCAACACTTTCTCAAGGTGCTGTAAATGTTCTTCCCAGCTGGAACTGAACACAGCAATGTCATCCAGGTAGGCGGCACTGAAATCCTCCAGCCCAGCCAACACCTGATTGACCAACCTCTGAAAGGTGGCAGGGGCATTCTTCAACCCAAAGGGCATCACCCGGAATTGGTAATGACCTTCTGGGGTTGAGAATGCTGATCTCTCCTTGGCCCCATCGGTTAAGGCAATCTGCCAGTACCCAGACGTCAAATCAAACGTGCTGAGGAACCGGGCAGCTCCCAACCGATCAATGAGCTCATCAGCTCTGGGGATGGGGTGTGCGTCAGTCCTGGTGACGGCATTGAGCCCACGGTAGTCCACACAAAACCGGAGTTCTGGAGTGGCACCGGGCGCCGCAGCCTTTGGGACCAAGACCACTGGGCTGGCCCAAGGGCTGTGGGAGGGCTCAATCACCCCTAAAGCCAACATCTTAGAGACCTCCTCCTTGATGCTGGCTCTGACCCGGTCAGTCAACCTGTAAATCTTGTGCTTCACAGGAGGGCTGTCACTGGTGTCCACGTCATGGGTACACCAGTGAGTAACACCGGGGGTCAGAGAGAACAGTGGGGCGAACTGTCCCAACAACTGGCGACAGTCCCCCTGCTGCTCCTGAGTCAGAGCAGGGGAGAGGATCACACCCTCTACTGACCCATCATGCTCCTTGGTAGACAGGAGGTCAGGGAGAGGCTCACTCTCCTCTTCCACCCCATCATCTGTCGCCAAGAGCATACTCACTTCGGACCTCTCGAAGTGGGGCTTGAGGCGGTTCACGTGAAGGACCCTCAAAGGGTTCCTTGGAGCCTGCAAATCCACCAGGTAGGTGACGTCACTTTTGCGCTCCTTTACCTCATATGGCCCAGTCCACTTGTCCTGCAAGGCACAAGGTGCCACTGGGGCCATTACCCATACTTTTTGCCCAGGTTGAAATTCGACCAGAGTGGCATTCTGGTCATACCATCTCTTCATTTCTTCCTGGCTTGCTTCTAGGTTCGCCTGAGCGAGTTTCCTGAAGCGGGCAGTTTGGTTTCTAAAGGCCAGCATGTAGCTAAATACATCCTGGGGAGTTTTCCTGGGAGCCGCCTCCCAGCCTTCCTTTACCAAACTCAGAGGTCCTCTGACAGGGTGGCCATACAGGAGCTCAAAGGGGCTGTACCCAAGAGACTTCTGAGGCACCTCCCTGTACGCAAAGAGTAGGCATGGCAAGAGGACGTCCCACTTACGCCTCATGGGTTCTGTTAGACCCTTGATCATGCCTTTCAAGGTCTGGTTGAATCTCTCCACCAGACCGTTTCCTTGTGGGTGGTAAGGAGTGGTGAACTTGTAGGTTACACCACACTCCTTCCACAGGGATGTCATATACTTCGATATGAAATTGGTCCCCCTATCAGAAACCACCTCTCTGGGGAATCCCACACGGGAAAAGATCCCCATTAACGCCCGGCCCACCACTGGCGCCGTCGTTGTCCTGAGAGGGATTGCCTCCGTGTACCGGGTGGCATGGTCCACCAAGACCAGGATGTACCTGTTGCCCATGGCTGTCTTGGGATCCAGTGGCCCCACAATATCCATCCCTACCCTTTCAAAGGGTGTTCCAACAACAGGAAAAGGTTGGAGAGGAGCTTTGACCTTCCTCCCACTCTTACCACTTGCCTGGCAAGTTTGGCAAGACCTACAGTGTGCATCTGACTGCCTTCGCATTTGGGGCCAAAAGAAGTGGGTGACAAGCCTGTCAAAGGTCTTGTCCTGCCCCAAATGTCCTGCCAAAGGCACGTCATGAGCCAGACCCAGTAGGAAGGTCCTGAAGCGCTGGGGTACCACCAGCACACGGGCTGACCCAGGCTCAGCAACCTTAGGCTCACTGTATAGGAGACCACTCTCCCAGTAGATCAGATGTGACCCGGACTGATTACCAGCTGCCTGGTCTGCAGCCTGCCGCCGCAGACCCTCCAGAGTAGGGCACTCGTTCTGCTCCCTGCAGAACTCCTCCCTGGTGGGACCCCCTTCTTGCTGCCAATGGGTCAGCTCAGAGATGTCTCCCAGTTCGGCTACCTGTTCCCCTGTAGGCACCGGGGCGTCCCCTCGAGGTCCGCCTCCTCCCGGTCCATGGGAACTTCGGGGGCCGGTTTCCCGCGCCCCCTGCCCTTTCTCTTGGCAGGGACTTGGGCCACTGTTTCAGGCTCCAAGTCCTCTTGATCACCCTTTCTGGCTGCCATTGACCGAGTAGACACGCATGCCCACTCTGGCAACCCAAGCATCTCCAAGTGAGACCTGAGCTCCACCTCCTTCCATAAGGACTGCTCCAGGTCGTTTCCTAGCAGACAATCTACAGGCATGGTAGGGCTCACAACCACCCTCAAGGGACCTGAGACCCCCCCCCATTCAAAGGGAACCTGCGCCACCATACATTGGCGCTCTGAGTTGTCTACCGCGACTACTTGGTGGAATGCCCCGGGGACTACTTGCTTCTCAGACACCAGGTGACACCGGACTGAGGTCACACTGGCTCCAGTATCTCTGAGAGCCTCTACCCTGTTCCCATTAATGGTCACCCAGGTGCTATATTTCTTTGTGTTAGGGGGCACCTGGTTTCCTGGGACCATCTCACTGTCCCCGAGTGAGACAAGGGTCATTTCTGCTGGATCCCCACCCTCCTGTGGGCACCCCTCCTCCCCAAGCGCTACACTAGCCAACACTTTGGACTGTCCACCGGTGGGTGGCTGTGTCCCCTTCGGGCACTTGGGGTCCCCCTTAAAGTGACCTACCTGGTCACATGCATAACACTTGCGGGGGCCGGTCTCAACAGGCTTCCCTGTAGAGACCCCTTTCTTCTTATCACCGGGGGCTGGGAACCTTTACCCTGGGTACTAGTTTGGGGCCCTTTAGAGAACTCCTGTGCTTTACCCTTGTCCCCCCACCTTTCTGCTGGGGACCCTGCCCACCTTTGGCTGAGTCTCCCCCAAACGCTTTCTTGTGGACCCTGGTACTCACCCAGCGGTCCGCTTCCATAGCAAGCTTCCTGGGGTCAGTTAGCTTACTATCAACTAGGTGCTGGCGCAGATCTGCAAAACATAGACTAGACAAGTGCTCCCATGCAATCAAGTTGTAGAGCCCCTGAAAATCTGTTACACTACTGCCCTTCACCCAACCATCCAGAGACCTGCAGAACACATCCACACATTCCAACCAAGTGTTGGCATCAGACTTCTTACTGGACCTGAACTGATCCCTGTACTTTTCAGGAGTAAGACCATACTTCGTGAGAAGGGCATCCTTCATGTCAGCATAGGTGAGGTGATACCCCTTACCCAAAGCTATCAGAGCGTCCCTTGCTTCTTCCAGGAAAAGTGGCCACAATCCTGCTCCCCAATTCTCCTCAGGGACCCCATTCATGTGTATGGCTGCCTCATAACCCTGAAACCACCTTTGTATGTCATCCCCCTTCTTGAACTCCTTGCCTACGTTCTTGGGAATGTGCACAATCCTGTCTGCCTTTCTGGACGAATTGCTGCCACCATCTGAGCCTGACTTACTCCTAAGTTCTAGCTCCTTCAGTTCTCTCTCATGCTCTAAGAGCATCTTCCTCTCCTCTATGGCCAATCTCTTCTCCTCCCGCTCACTCTCCAGCCTGAGCTTCTGCAGCTCGAACTGCCTTGCCTCCCGCCTGTCCTCCAGCTCCTCTGGGGACAGACTGCTGCTGCCTGATCTGGCGGGTTCCCCCTACCCAAAAGCACATCCACCCTGGAAATAGGCTCCTCCGCCTCCTCACTGAGATTACCAGGCTGCCCATTGGCATGTCTGGCTGCTACCCAGGCCCTCAGCGCCTTCTGTAGCTCCTCCTTCCTTGTGAGGCCTTTGATTTGGACCTTCAGGTTTTTACAAATCGCTCGTAGCTCCTTTACGGCGTAGGATTCCAACCTATCCTCCTCAAAGATAACTTCCAGAGATGCAACGGATGATGCAATTGATTCAGGCATGACAAATGTAGTGAGTTGAAAACTGGCAAGATCAAAAATAGGCCAAAAGAAAAAGAACCAGTATGTGGTACGTAATGGTCTGCGATATGGTAGTAGTGCACACCAATCACTGTGAGTCAAGTGCAAACACAAGTCCTATCCTCACCGCTGACAACCAATGTTAGAAATGGGATCTCTGGTTGGCAAGGGCTCGCACCTTTGTCCAAGTAGGGACCCTTCTTCCTAG
Organism: Calotriton arnoldi; assembly: GCA_963921515.1. Classification (NCBI taxonomy): domain Eukaryota; kingdom Metazoa; phylum Chordata; class Amphibia; order Caudata; family Salamandridae; genus Calotriton; species Calotriton arnoldi. The sequence continues at coordinate 371,884 of CAWUFW010005293.1, forward strand.
TCAGGGTAAGGGTGTTACACTCGTGAAGTAACCCCTGCTCACCCTCGTGGTAGCTTGGCACGAGCAGTCAGGCTTAATTCAGAGGCAGTGTGTAAAGCATTTGCACATAACCAACAGTAATACAGTGTAAGCACTACAAACGGACACCACACCAGTTTAGAAAAATAACCAATATTTTATATACTCAAGACAAGACCAATTACGACAAAAATCCACAATACTATACTTTACGAATGAATGCTTGATACGGTAACTTCTTCTTTGCAGGAATAGCCCAAAAGCAAAGTTCGTACGAGTCGGTAGCTCCGTCCGAGCCTACCGTGATGCTGAAAACCCCAGAGTCTAACAGTTCCAGCCGACCACGTCGATACGGGCCAGCAGAGTCATGAACAGACTCGGTTACAGTACCTTTCTCGTTGTGGCTGGTACGGAGTGTACGAGCCGGTCGGCGTTCGTCGCGGTTGCGGTGCAAGACGGAGCGCAAGGTGCGGTGTCCCTCGATGCGGTGCAGGCAGCGGCTCGATGAGCGTCGTGCAGACGGAGTCGGTGAGTCCAAGGCGTGCGATGCAGGGTGAGACGATGCTCGATGCGGTGCTGACAGGTTGCGATGCAGGCGACCTAGCCGGAGTGCGGGAGCTGGCGTCGGACAGCGGTGCGAGTCGGAGCGGTGCGTCGCAGACGTGCGAGCGGTGCCCCAACTGCGGTGCGGTCACGACTCTTGAGCCAGTTGCAGCGACCGCGTCGGTCGGGTCCGGTTGGTTCAGTGAAGCGATGCGATGCGAACTGCGGTGCCCACAGGTCACGGTGCAAGCAGCGGCTCGATGTTGGCGGCGTCGGACGTCGCCCACGGTGAGACCAGGGTTGCGATGCGAAGCGGGGCGATGCGGTCTGCGGTGCAAACAGGTCACCGGCCAGGGATGGATTCGGTTGACGGAGTCGGTTGCAGTTCCCTTCCTCTGTGGCAACTGAAACAGCGTTCCAGAAGCGGTACCCAGAGGCTTGTGAAGTCTTTGTAGTCCCTGAGACTTCTTAACAGGAGGCCAGCTCGGTTCCTGGCCCTTGGAGATACTCAGCACAAGTTTGTAGAAAGTTCAGTCCAGTCCTTTCACTGCCCAAGGCAGAAGCAGCAGCTGCAGGCCAACCCAACAAAGCAACAACACAGCAAAGGGGCAGTATTCCTCCTGGCAGCTCTTCCAGCTCTTCGTCTTGGCAGGTTCCTTGATTCCAGTGAGATCTAAATTCATGGGGTCAGGGCCCCAATATTTATATCCCAAATTCCTTTGTTCTCTGAAGGCAGAGAGGCCTTTGCCTAGTCCAAACCAGTTCTGGAGCACTTTGTTGACAAGTCTCCGTCCCTTCTTTCAGTGAGTAGGCCAGGGACATCAGACGCACCACAGGAGGTGGAGCCAGCATTGTGGAGGGAAGGCACTGTCCTATTCAGGGCCCAGGTGCGACCCCTCCCACCCATCTACATGTAGATCTTGCTATTCAGCCCTGTGCTGACTCACCCTGTCTCCTGGCATCCCCCAGCCCCTGTCACTCACACTCCAGACAAGGAATACACAACCTCGCAGAGGCAGGCTTGGATGGTTAGACAAGAAAATACCCACTTTCTAAAAGTGGTATTTTCAAACACAGAATGTTAAAACCAACTTCACTAAAAGATGCATTTTATCATTCTGAGTCCAGGCATACTAAACTCGAATTTCTACCATGTTCCCGGGGTCAGTTAGGATTATAAACTGTAATAATCAAAACTGCCCGTTCTGGTCTAGGGGAACAGGTAGCCTTGCAATAGTGAAAAACGAACTAGGCTGTGATTCACTATTAGGACATGCCACACACACCCGGGCATGTCCTACCTTTCGCATACACCGCACCCTGCCCACAGGGGTACCTTGGGCCTACCTTAGGGGTGACTAACATGCAGCAAAGGGAAGGTTTAGGGACTTGCAAGTGTGTGCACTTGCCAAGTCGACTATGGCAGCCCCAGGCTGCGCACAGGCTCTGCGTTGGCAGGCCCGAGTTACACTTTACGGGCTGTTTGCGTGGGTGGCACAATCCAGTGCTGCAGCCCACCAACAGCATTTGGTCTATAGGCCCTGGCACTCGCAGTGCACTTTACAAGGGACTGACACATAAACCAAATAGGCCAATCATGGAAACACCAATCCATAACGCATTTTATACAGGAGCACTTGCACTTTCCCACTGGACCGCAGTGAGGAAAGTGCGCAGAATCATTACACCAGCAAAAACAGAGTCAAAACCGTGAGGTCAGAAAGCAAAAAGTCAGGGGAAACACGCCAAAAGATGCCAAGTCTAACAATGAACCACCAAATTTAAATGCAAATAAGGTACGGAATAAATATTGCTAATGAACTTTGTCAAAAGCTTATTCAGCATCTAATGCCAATATTCCAGAAGATGCGGATAAGAAAGACTCTTTTCAATAGCATGTAATAACACTCTATGTTTCATGAAACCAGATTGATCAGTATGTGCAAGGGAATCCAGCAGAGAGGTCAACCTGATTGCAAGAATGTTAGCATAGAGCTTACAATCTTGATTTATAAAGGAGATAGGTTGATAATTCGAAACAATAGTAGGATCTTTGGGGCTCATTATGGTGGCGGGAGGATCGCCACCGCCGGGCCGGCGGTTGCAATCCTCCCGCCATCACAATGTGATTCACCCACCGCCAAATTAGGATGGCGGTGGGAATCACATTGGTACCGCGGCGGACGGAAAGTCCGTCCGCCATGGTCTAGCAAGGCGGACCTTTTCCGCCCGCCTTGCGGAACCCGAAACCAGGGCATCATTGCGGCAGTGCCATGCAGGCACCGCCATAGTGATTAGGATGAGCCCTTCCACCTGTCTTTTTGCGGCGGATATCCCGCTGCAAAAAGACAGGCTGAGACTGGCTTTGGGGGCCCGTTGCGGGCCCCCTCTGTGGGGGGGGCAGTTGTGCACTGGGGGGTGCCCATGGTACCCCCCTCCATTTCCATGCACAAGGTGGCAGGCACCGCGTGGTGCCTGCCACGTTGTGCATGGAAATGTACAACATGGCCATTTGACATTGCGGCGGGTGCTGCAGCCAGCAGCACCCACTGCAATGTTAAATTGCCAGATGCGACCGGCGCGGTGGTGGTCGCATCATAATTAGGGGTGCGGGACCGCCGCATGACAGGTGGGCAGTCCCGTTACCGCTGGGATGGCGGGTGAACTCAAGTCCGCCCGCCATCCTAATGACCCCCTTTGTTAGGTTTTGGAAGAACTATAATCGGTGCTTCAGTAAAAGATCTAGAAGTTGTTCCTGAAGAACTAAAATAAGTAAAAAGCTTAAATAAGTGAGGTATGAGGTGCAAAGAAAATTCTTTGTAAAATTCAGCTGGGATGCCATGTGGAGCAGGAGATTTATGCAGTTTAAGGGATTTAATAGCCAAATCAATCTCTTCTATAGTAATTGGCGAATCTAAGTCATCTTTAGCTGATTGCGATATTTTTGGTAAACCACAAGTTGCAAAAACTGTTAATAAGTGAAGAATCCCCAGAAGGAGGATTATTGTATAAGATTTAATAATAATTTAAAAAATCATTAGCTATATATTTTTGGGATAAGGCTATATTTCCATTCAAACCATGAATTGCATTAATTTGAGTTTTATCTTTTTAATATGCAAATAATTTGCCAAGAATCTACGAGATCTATAAACATTAAAACAGAATTTTATTATTAGCAAGTTGTATGCCAGCCCTTCTACTTGATATTGAATTAAATTCATAACAAAGTTTTTGCAATTTTCTTTTATATTTGAGATTGTTAGATGTTATAAAGAGTCTCTCAAATTTTACAATCTGTTTGTCCAAACTTTTAATTTTAGAGTTGAAAGATTTGATTTCATGAGCCATAAGAGAAATGGTTACCCCTCTAATATATGCATTAAATGCATCCCAACAAGTTACCATAGATGTCGAGCCTTCTGGATTAAAAGTAAAATAATCATGAAGTGCTGACAAGAGTTTTGGTATATTATTTTCATTAAGGACAATATGTGTATTCATACGCCATCTGGATTGAGCATGTTGAGTAGAGCTAAGTTGTAGAACAACTGAAATGAGTGCATGATCAGAAATATCTATGTTATGTATAATCAGAGTAGAAACTGAGTGAATTAATATACGGAAAACTAATAAATGGTCTAATCTTGAATAAGAATTATGAGGGTTCTAAAAAAAATTAAAATATTTCTTTGCTGGGTGACGTAACCTCCAAATATCGACCAGCTTAGTTGTTTTAAAGAAAGACTTTAAAGTGAAAAAAGCTTTGGGTGGACAATATTTAGTTTGTGATTTTCTATCCAATAAAGGAATACATATGAGGTTAAAATCTCCCCCAATGATAAGTGGAACATTACCTAACAGCACCCAAAAGAGACCGTAAATTAGGATCATCATTTGTCAGACCATATACATTAATGAAGAACTGTGCTGTCAATTTTCATTTTGACTATAATGTAATGACCTACTGCATCCAAACATTTGTTCAATATTTGAAGATGTAATCTTTTTGCAATAGCCATGCCATTTTTATGTTAGCTGCAGGGGACAAAATAACATTACCAACCCACTTTTTCTTCATGTAAGCTAAAACTGTATCATCAATATGTGTCTCCTGTAGTAAATAAATATCTGCTTTGCGACTTGCTAAGTAATCTAAAACTTTAATAAGCTTAACAGAATGTCTTAAACCTTTAACATTCAAAGAAATAGTTTTAATAGTATTAATATTATCCATATTTAAAGATGAAAGAGAGGAAAGAAAAAGAATGACGATGAAAGTGTAGAAGAATAAAAAGTAGCTCTAGAAATAAATGGCAGAAGTTAAAGGAAGGACAAGGACAAACATAAATAGGACAACATAGAAACTTAAATAATACCACTGAATCACACGCACGTGTAAGCAAGAATGACGTGCCTAGAAAACACCCTCATAGCTAAGCTTAGAAGAAAGGCAAGTTATAAGGAGAATTTATGACAGAAGAATCAAGTATCAGGCCCGTTTGTTTCCATGGACAATGGAGTTTGTTTGTTGTCCTAAGATAGCACAAAGAACTTCCGGACGTTGAAAAGACTTGGAGAAACAATCTTTCCAGAGTTTCATCGTAGACGGGTCAAAAAGACCATAGTTAAAACCAGAAGGTCTTAGTCGTGATCTAAGCTCAGTGAATTCTTTGTGTATTTTAACAGTTTCGTTAGCAAAGTCGTGATTAATAGGGATTTTATTACCATTAACTATTAAAGATGGGATTTCTCTTGCTGCTTTCTTGATCATCACTAAATTGTGATGGCACAAAACTTTAACGAGGATTGCGATGAGAAGAAATTCTATGTGCCTTGTCAATTTCGAATTTTTCTGAAAACGTTAAATGTAAAAGACCAGACAATAACTTCTCTGAATACTGTCTGTAGTCATCTCCTTCTATCTCTTCCGGTAAATTAAATATGCGTAGGTTGTATTGTCGATTCTAAATCCAATAGTAACTTGCTCATTGGCAAACTTTTTGCTGCCATATGTGTGAGATTGTCAATTTTGGATTTATTATCTTGAATTTTAATTGTGTTATCAGAAACTTTCATAGAAAGGCTAGCCAGGTCTTTGCTAATATTTTTAATTTCTGATGCAATAGAATCCGTATTTAAACGAACAGCCTGTAATTCCTCCAGCAATGTAGATAATGAAGACTCATTAGAATAAGCAATTTTTGATTTTAATGGTGGAGGAAATGTAGTTTATTTACGCTTAATATTTCCAATAAGAAATTGTTTTCCTTCCATTTTGGCTTCATTAATTATATTTAAATCAAGCCCAGTTTGAATTAGAAATATATAAGCAAAAATAACTGATAGTCACCACATAATATGAATGTGCAGCAGCTGAAACCAGCTATAGGAGTGCTTTAGGACTCAGCCGCACCCTTTCCTGAAGTGAACTCCACCTTCCTGACAGGAACTTTAGCAGAGCTGGAATTGAGAGACCTCAGATGTACACCAGAAGAGAAAGAGCCTCAAAACTGCCCAGAATGCCTCTCAAACAGCACCAAAACAAAGCCCTGAGGTTGCCAAGCTGCCACACAAAGCACAATGTAGGTAAAAACAAGCCCCAGTCTTAAAATGTGATTGCCGTCAAAACGGACTATTTAGAGCATTAGCGGGGCGGCTATCTTGTTTTGCGCACTCACGCACCTCCCTGTCTGCGGGCTTCTAATAACACAGACATATTACATGTAAAATTGTTTCATGTTCTTTTTGAGAGTATGCATTTCGCCTCAAGTGGTCAGTTTTTGCACTTTGCTGTAAAATCCAGCGTTGGCAGGGCCTCGAGCCGGAAGACCAACAGTCTACTTTTTGCGTATTTTGATTAGTTCACTCCCAGATGGTTGCTTTGCTGGGGTATTAGAAGATGGTAAAACCATCGTGGCATGGGACCACTTGGTCAGTACTTCTTTGTCCGAGAGTCTGCCCATGTAATGGGCATTGGTGTTCACCACTTTTGTAAACTGATTCTGGCTAGTACACAGAGACCATACTTCCTGAATATGCCTTGCCGACAGCACTTTTGCTCATTACATATCTAGCTGTCCAGTGTGTTAGGGCTTGCTGCTCTGATCTTATGACACACCTTGATGAATGCAGTTTTCTCGACCACGAGTTGCTTAAGGAGTCCGAATTCCAAACGGACCTTGGCCGACAAGGCTGATTTTGGTAAATGGAAGATACATTTGTAAATTCTTATCATTGGTGCATCTACTAGCTTAGGATAATTTCCCAGAAAGATTTTGCTTCCATATGATAGAACCGGTAATAGCTCTGCCTGCATAAAGTGACGGATTTTTACCATGCTGGGGCCCCACAACTTTTTCAAAAAGGCAGCTTAGAGGGCGTAGGGATTCTTTTTGTTTTGAAGGGTCCCTCTTGAATCTACACAGACCACCAGGTATTTGTATTCTGTAACTTTCTCAATGTTACTACCATCCTTCTACCACGAGCCTAGTTTATGTAGTCTTCTTCCAAAAGTAATGATTTTGGTCTTTTCTATATTCACATCCTACCTGTTCGACTTTGTATATTCTGAAAGGGCACTTTACATTCTCTGCAGGTCCACTCTTGTTCGACTCAGCAATACCAATATGTCTTCATAAAGAAGATTAGATAGACATTTGTTCCCAGGTATCAGTGAGTGGGAATGGACTTTATCCACCATCTCAGTAAGGTCAGAGATAAGCAGATTAAAAAGCGTGGGGGCCAAAACACATCCTTGCTTTAAATCTTTAATGGCCACCCATTTTTATCCCTAACCAGGTTTCTGAAAGGAGAAGTTATATCGCTCTCAAGAGCGCTGGTGGGATGCACCAGGATCGTAGTTTTTCCAAAAGAGATTCTGTGAAAACAGATTAAATGTTGCCTTGAAATCTACAAAGCAGCCATACAAGAGCAAAAATGCATCTGTGTGGTGTGACTCGTGAGCATAGGGATAGCCATCAAATTTGATAAGCAGCCCTGCTTTTGGTGGAAGCCTGTTTGATTTGTGGGATGATCCTTCGTTCAATAGCCCACAACTCAAGATCTTTTAACAGTAAGCATGTAGAGTATTTGGCCTCAATGTAAATTAATGCAATCAGCCTATAGTTATCAGGTTTTGTAGAATTCCCACCATTGTACATTGGATGGATTATCAAGCCCCTTCAAGACTCCGGGAGGTATTATGTCCGTTGACTATACCTATACAGTATTGTGAGACCAGCAGCCCACAACTTAGTCCTTTTTTGAACAAAGCCTGAGGTAATCTGTTCTGGCCTGGTACACAATTGGTCTGTGAGTTGATGATAATCTTCTGAATATCAGCAGAAGTATAGTCGGTTGAACAAATAGTTGATTGATTGCAGTTGATTAAATCATTCAAACTAATATTGTGTCTAGTCCAGTTCTGAATGTTTAGGCACTTGCTGCTTGTTGTGCACAGTGTGGTTTCACTTTGGACGGCTGTGCCTGAAATATAGGGGCTTTCACTCGGCTACCCGTGGGGTTTGTATGATTAGTGCTGTCTATGCTGCATTCTTCCTGGTATGTCTCACCCACACCTGCTCGCTGACGTTTGCATGATTGTTGAACCGCTTTTATATTCATTTTGTTTGTATTATGCTTTGTGCGGCCCATACTACTTTGCATTAACCATACGCCAGAAATTTGTTGCATCTTTACTTTCACTGCCCAGTAATTATCATAAGTTTCTTTTTTGAGGGCCCTAAGTTCCCTTTTCAGTTTTCAGGTTAACTACTGCTTTTAGATCCTGGGATTGTGGGTTTACTCTTAGCTGCAGCAAGTCACTATTCACATTTTCTAGAATGCCTCACTTCATAAGGCAACCACTGTTTCGTCTGGGCCTTCAGGGTGTAGTCATTGTTGTGAAATTTCCAAAGTTATTTCGTTATAATGTTATCTTGTTAGGTCCAGTCAGCTGCCTATGGGGGTCCTCTAGGCCTGGGTTATTTGACATAAAGATTGCGCAAATATTGAGAATTTCAGGTGCAATTTCCTCATCCAATTTTAGCCTCTTTAGATTCCCAGTATGTTCATCGGACAGGAGGGCTTTTGAACGAGAAGGGATTGGGATATTTGCTACCAGAGTTATAACCTGGGGAAAATGGTCACTGTCCAGGTGTTGATCGATACTATACTGTTGGGTGTAGCTGAACAGCGCAACATTCACCAGAGTGTAATCCAGGTATGAAACCCAATCCGGTTATTCTGGTTCATGCTGGCAGGTTATCACCAGGGAACCTGCCACTAAGAACACTAAGGCCTACTGAAGTGCCAAAATCGAAGCGGATTTCCCTAGCCTGTAGGAGCATTTTGCTGATGGAAAAGATTGCTTTGGGGTTACCCCTTGAATGCCCATGTCTCATTGATCCCCCTCTTCCTCGTGGATGTAAAACAGGTTGAGATTGAAATCCCTTGATAAAATCATATCTGGATCTTCGCCAACTGCTCTTATATTCATTAAAACTTGACATAGCTTTTCAACTGCTATCCTTTTTTCTTTTGTGTGAGGGTTTAAATTCGACCTGGACATAATGTTAATTATGCTGGGGTAATCAAAGTAATTTTGGTAAATCTGCATTACTCTTTGACACAGAATTACCAATAATAATGTGATTACTCCTGTTTGCATAATTAAGAGTAATTTGGGGAAATCAATCCTGCCTTGAGAGCACATTTAGCAACTGCGAGCAACCGTCACACTTTTTATTTGTGTTCTGCTGCATCTAGAGCTATTTCTTATTGTAAAATGCATCCTTGTGTCCATTTTGGATGTGAGGGTGCATTTTGCCCTAAGAAAATAGCGCTAGATGCCGGGAGTACGTTAAGTGAACATTTTAACCGAACAGCACAATCTGATAGAGACCTCTAACTGCGGATTCCTTACCTTAGAATTATCCAGAGGTGTCAGACTGGATATGGAAATTTTTCATTAGCAATACCCCTGCGTGCCGGTAGGTGGCATTGTTTTGCTCCACGTGGCGTCATCCGCAACGCAAGTGACGTGCGTGGTGCCTATATAGGTGCCACTCCAGCGCACTGACACTCAGTTCTTTTCTTTCCGCGCCAGTCAGTGCAGATCTGGAGAGAGCTACCCCTAGTCACTTTTTGACTAGCCTTTTTTCAACTTTTGTCGAAGTCTTTTGAGAAAGTCTTCTCCTGGTGTGGCAGGAATGTCATCTAGGAAGACTGGCTTCAAGACCTGTGCCACCTGTCATCGATCGATGTTGGTGACGGACCTGAACCTGGTTTGCCTCTGGTGCCTTGACCACGATCACGGCATGAAGATCTGCATCGACTGTCACACGATGAATCCGAAGGCCTTCAGGGTAGAGTCTCTCAAGCTCCAGGTGGCTTGACATGCGACGCTGCAACAGTCTCGATCAAGAAGAAAGTCCCGGGATCGGTCGTGCTGCTCGAGATTTTATCGCACTCAAAGTCGTCAGGTCACACAGATAAGTCCCACCGCAAGAAGAAGAGTAAGAAGTGAAAGAGGTCTTTGACTTCACCTCATCCGTTGGCCAACGGGATGAGGGAGAGTCACCATTTGAGGCCTTGCTCGGTGGTTGAGCCAGTGCCTGTGCCGCCTCCATGCCTACTAAAGTTTCTGGGAGCGACTCCCGCTGAACTTCAGGAGTTTTATGAGGCCGCACACCTCATATTTGAGCGAGCTGCCAGCATGCCTTCGGGCCCCCCAGGTTCGGTAGGTGCCCCTACTAGTTCCACGCTAGCGGCTTCGCCCTGGCATCAGTTGGGCCCCTTGAATCCACGGATGTTTCTAGACCGGTGCCGGTCGTACCATCTCGAACTTCTCCAGGGCTGGTCCTGATACCGTCCCCATTCTGATCTCCATCTCTGCTTCAGCCGGGATTGACCCCCTCAGAGCCACTTCTCCCATTAAAGAAGCCCTTAAAGACATACTGCTTGAGACCTGATCCAAGCCCAACTTAGGGGCATCTGTGAACAGCACGATTGCCCGCAGCCACCACCCCACCCCATGGGACCCCAATTTCCTCACACAACACCCTACCCCGGAGAGCTTGGTAGTCCAAGCCTCTACCTCCCTTGTAAATTCTGGGGCATTGCCTACAGCCCCACCAGATAGGGAATCCAAGAGGCTGGACACCTTTGGCAAGAAGATGTTTTCTTCCATCAGCCTCGCACTGCGGTTTGTGAACACTGCGTGCCATTTGGGCTGTTACTCCCATGCTCTATGGGATTCAGTTGTGCAGGTGCTGCCCGTGGTTCCAGAGGAGGCCCGGGCCATACTCTCCCAGGTCGTTGTTGATGGGAGAAATGCAGCTAAGTTCACAATCATATGTGGACTGGATAATACCGGCTCGCTGGACAGAGTGGTTTTCTCGACTGTGGCCTTACGGCGCCAAGCCTGGCTGACAACAACTGCCTTTTCAGGAGATGTCCAAGCATCTCTTATGGACATGCCCTTTGATGGCTCCTGTCTCTTTGGAGACAAGGCGGACTCAGCCCTGGAGCATTTTAAGGACAGCAGGGCTACAGCCAGGTCCTTTGGCCTTTCCATGGCCTCTCGCCACCCCCAGTCTGGCTTGCTGGGCCTAATGACATCCTGCATCCTGCTTGTGACACATGCCCGCTGGCATATGCGGACTCTGCAGTGGGAACTGAAGTTCCAGTGGGCACAGCATCAGGGGAATCTCTCCAACATGGTCCAGATCTCGGAGGGAACTGCAAAAGATCTGCAATGGTGGTTAACAAACCACGTTTAGGTCAAGGCAGACCCCTCTCCATTCCCAAACAGATCCCACAGTGTGACAAATGTGTCACTCCTGGGATGGGGTGGCCATCCGGTAGAGGTGGAGATCAGATGCCTCTGGTCTCCCTTGGAATCCGGACTCCACATCAACCTTCTGGAACTCCGGGTGATTCGGCTGGCATTAAAAGCCGTTCTACCCTCCATCAAAGGAAGGCTAGTACAAGTGTTCACGGACAACACTACCACAATGTCGTACTGCAACAAATAGGGGGGGTGGGGTTGGGACCCTAGTCAAGGGGCCCTGCGTCTATGGACATGGGTGAAACAGCAGTGCATTTTCCTGGTGGTTCAACACCTGGCAGGCTTTCTGAATACCAGGGCGTTCGAACTCAGCCTAAGATGCCTAGCGGATCACGAATGGTGTCTCCGACCGGAGGTGGTACAAGGTCTCTTTCTGCAGTGGGGTGCCTTGTGAGATCTGTTTGTCACCAATGAAACGTGCAGTGTCAGCAGTTCAGCGCACTGGAGTTTCCAAGGCGGATTTCGTTTGGATACTCTTTTATTCATGACTGGAGCTCGGGCCTCCTGTATGTCTTTCCGCCCATACCACTCCTGCCCAGAGTTCTCCCGAAGATCAGGAGCAACCGGGCCCAAGTCATCCTTGTGGCTCTGGACTGGGTGCGGATAAATTGGTATCCCGAGTTGTTGAGCATGTCCATCTGTCCTCTGATCAGGCTGCCCCTTCGGGAAGATGTTTTGTTGCAGCAGCAGGGGAGGGGTCTTCACCCGAACCTGTCAACGCTTTGTCCTCCTGTGTGGAGATTGAGCAGCAACAGTTGACAGCTTTTGACTTGGCAGCCCGGCATCCCTCCACCAAGATGGGATACTCCTGCCATTGGAGCAAGTTTGTGGCATGGTGTACAGAGAAACAGGTTGACCCTGTTTCTGCCCCCCTCTCTCAGGTCCTTCTCTTTATCCTTTCCTTGACAAGCAGGGCTCTGCTCTTGACACTTTAAAGGACTATCTTTCTGCTGTCTCAGCCGTTCTGAGATTCCTGATCAGCCATCCCTCTTCAAATCCCCCATTACACATAGGTTTTTGAAAGGCTTGCAACATATGTTTCCTCCTTCCCCCTTCATCATTCCTTGGTGGGATCTTAATCTAGTTCTGACGTTCTTGATGTGCGCCCCTTTTGAGCCCTTGCACAACTGTCTTCTCAGGCTTCTTACCATCAAGACTGCCTTCCTGGTGGTAATAACATCTGCCTGGGGGCTCAGTGAGCCTCAGGCTTTGTCATCCAAGTCTCCATACCTGAACATCTACAGAGACAAGCTGATTCTTTGTACTAGAGTTTCCTTTCTGACGAAAGTGGTTACTCTTTTTTATGTAAGCCACTCCATCATCCTACCTACTTTTTACGCTCTGCCGCATCCCTCTAAAGAAGAGGAGTGACTCCACCGACTGGACCCAAAAACAGCATTGTCATTCTACCTTGACCACACAAGTGAATTCCAGGTGGGCGACCAACTCTTCATGGGGTAGAGTGAAGAAGAGAAAGGCCATGCAGAAGCGGACCATCTCACAATGGATCATACTCTGCATTAAGATCTGCTACGCATTGGCCAAGAAGCAACCCCCTGAAGACTTGTGTGCTCATTCCACCAGAGCCAAGGCTACGACCACTGCGCTAGCACGCAGAAGCCTGGATATCTGCCGGGCAGAAAAGTAGGCCTTTCTGCACACGTTGACAACACCCTGCTGCCTGGATAGTCTGGTCCGTCGGGACGGGTGCTTTGCCCGCTCAGTCCTGCAGGACTTTTTAGTGTGAAATTGTTTCACAGACCCACTTCCAGGGAGGTATTGCTTGGGTATCTATTCTAAGGTAAGAAATCTGTGTCTACAAGTCTCTATCAGATGAGCAAGTTACTTACATCTGGTAACGTCTTATCTGGTAGATTCTTTAGCTGCAGATTCCTTACCGACCGGTCCATCCTCCCTGCACTGCGAACAGATTTCTAGGGTCAGGGTTTTCCCCCTTTCAGGGCCCTCGTTTTCCACACATGTGATCAGTGTTCTTCGTGACATTGCGCTCCTGGCGTGGAAAGTTGTGAAAAGAAACTGACGTCAGAGCGCTGGGGTGGCGCCAGCCTAAGCACGCGGAGCCAAACGGTGCCACCTACCGGTGCACAGGGGTACTTCTTATAAAATATTTCCAGATCCAGTCTGATGCCTGGGGATAATTCTAAGGTAAGGAATCTGCAGCTAGATGGAGTCTCTACCAGATAAGGTGTCACCGAAGGTAAGTAACTTGTTCTTTAGTGCTATTTCTTAGCGCAAAAAGGCTTCTTGCACCCATTTTGGATGCTAGGGCGCCATGTTGTGATAAGAACAATAGCGCTAAATGCCTGGGGTAAATCCTACCCCAAGAGCACATTTAGTGAGCACAAGTAGCTGCTTGCACTTGCTATTCATGTTCTGTCACTTTTAGCACTATTTCTTAGTGCAAAATGCATTCTCGTACCCATTTTGGCAAGGGGGCATCTTTGCTTTAAGAAATAGCGCTAAACACAGAATTAAACTTCTCATGTAATTATGCGTAATCGCGCTGAATTTTATGGTAATTTTGCGTGAATGCACTGAACTGAATTGCGCAAACTACGCCCACCCCTAGTTTAAATAGATGTATATGATGATTAGTAGGGTATTCCCATCTTCATTCCAGCCTTCCAAGAGCACTGCAAGGAAGCTAGGCTCTGTTAACGCTAAGTGGGAAACTTGTGCGTTTAGGCTAGAACTGATGTAAATATAAAGGCCCCCTCTGCAGTGCCCAAACTGCATTACTTTAATAGCCGGACAGGTGTATTCAAGGTACCCTATTAGTAGTAACCAAGTTTGCGACCAGGTTTCTTGGAGTGCTATAACGTGGAATTGGTGCAAATAAGTCCTAAGTTCTTCATAATTAGTGTTGCTGCCTAGGCCCCAAGGTTCCATGAACAAATCTTCAATTTCCTTAGTTCCTGCAACATTCAATCTAATTCAGGCACAGCTAAGATTTGGGGATAATACAGCTGCGAGCCAGTTCCACTCTGAAATTTGACAGCTTTATTGTGCAGCGCTCTGCTTCGTCGCCACTTTTTGTGGCCAGACCGGGTAAGGGGTGCTATCACCTAGGGGCGCACAAAATGTTTATGAGGATGGCCCAACAATACTTCTTAGAATAGAAACTGCTTTGGGTCTTTCCCAGCGTGTATGCCAGTTTGACATGGTGGTACGTGAAAAAAGTGACAACAGTAGGCTTGGTTTGTTATAAACTCTATGGAGGCTACATCTCTCCATCCTATATCTGCTAGCCCTCGGATATCCGCCAGCAGCCTGAGGATATTGGTGTGGTTTAGTACATACCAGTTACCCCCTTGTTTTATATTGCCGGTACCATAGTATTTTGTTTGCTCGGGTGTAGATGACTGATCATTATTTGGCTCATGGACACTATTTAGTTTGTCTTCTTTCCGAGGCTGAGGACCCTCGGTGGATTGTAGTGTGGAATTTCAAACTTGTTTTATTACCTTTACTAATCCACCTGTAGTAATCTTCCTGGGGTCTTGCTTGAAGTCCCCATTTTGGACACCTGTAGGCGTATAGGTTGCCTCCTGATCCTTAATTAACAATGTTCCCGTAGTTGTGCGGAGTATATGAATTGATATACATACGAGGCTATATCTGTGTGTGTCACATGAACCCACTTTGACATTAAAAGAAATGCTTTCTTTGTTTATATTTCCTCATCTACAGGTACATTGAGTTGGCAAGCATGTGCATGCCTAAAGAAGTCTTTTATTCTGCATGACTTATTGAGAAACCTTTGAGAACAGAGACGTCACCGGGTGTATTAGTAAAATGAACCCGCCCTGACGAATACCCTGGACCTCATATGGCCATTAGTGTAGGGCAGAAACATGTTGAAACTATAAGGGTCATAGGATCATTGTCTCCCTTTAGTCTCTTATGTAGATTATTTTAATCATTTCCCGTCCACCCCGCTAATAAAGAGATATCTTGGGAGTGGATGAGGAATTTTTATTAAAGCGTAGCTCCCCCGACTACTAATATGCATAAAGCTCACTGGAACATGGTTAAGCCCCCTGAAGATGAAGCCACTACTAGAGTGGGTGAAGGCTATATATAAAAATTGATTCTTTTTCCTTTTCCCCACTTCTCACTGAAGTGTTGTTTAGTCGTGGCGCACACACATCGCCTTATTTTTCCTCATCAGGCTTGAGGGATACTCATTAGTTTGCCGTACCTGGGGATATTCCCCTGGTGAGGAATCTGTAGTTAGAATATCCACCTGAAAGAGTGTTACTGAAGGTAAGTACATTTTTTATTTGTGCTTCAGCGCACCTTTAGTGAGGTGTGCTAAGGGCAAACAGGCACAGTGTACCATATTACATATATATAACATGTTGCTTCACTGCAGCCCTGGGTGCTCCAGTTAGTGAAATGCAGAGTGGCTGTTTGAAGTCGCTGCTCCTGCTTTCACGGCCTGCCTTTCAAGGGGGGTATTGAGACCCCCCCTCCCCCCCTTCCCTAAAAGCAGGTGCAGTGAGTGACCACCCCTGCTTTCAGTGGGACATCTGAGTGGGTTAATATGACCCACCTCTTTGTTGTGCACAGTCTGTGAGCCTCCTGACAGCCTTTTTCTTATTCGCCTGTCTGCGTCTTCAATACGGCGTGGGAACAGAGGCAAAGTTTGTGCCTCATTTGCATGGGGCCACGTCCCAAGCAAATGAGGGAACGAGACTTTCTCGGCCCCACCCCCTTTACAGGGGATATCGCACGGAACGTGAACGTGTGGTTATATTGTCTTCAACAACGTTAATTTCATGTTCGTCTGTAGATGGCAATATTGAGCTATGTACAAGTCTTTTTTCTGCTTCTGCTTTTTATATACCTATATTTCTAACGGGGGAGACACCTGTAAACCCGTCTATTTTTTTAATACTTTATATTTATTTATGTCATATATCTAGGGGGAAGTCACACAATGCCACCCTCTTTCGTTTTAACTGTTTCGTCCTCACCTTTCCCATCCTTTAGTCTCAACTTTTTTTAAATGTCTCCGTTTTCTGTATTTATTTTCCTTCCCGATATTTTCAATTCCGTTATTTTTGTTAGGTCTGTTTAATTGCTTCGAGTTATTTGTATCCCACAGTAATTGAACTAAAATTAATACTCCTCACTGGGTTTGTTATGGTGATAGGCTAGGAGAATCCTTATTTCCCAGATGGGGAACACCACTACCCAAACTCGCCTACTTTGCAACTGATAGATGAATTACATTTATTGTGTGTTCGGCACCAGTAACTCTCTTGGCGTGTCTATAAAGGAGTACCTACAACAACAAAAAAGATGCGGTGTTGGGCTTTTTGGAATGAGTTAGATGAGTACTGATGTAGCGAGGGAATGGAGTTGCAGAAAGGTGGGCCTAGATGGGGAAATGCTCCCTCTTTAGATTTGAGTTTAACCCTGGGTACCGTAATAATGAGCTTGTTACCACGTATTAATTAATATTCGTTCCTGTTGATGTCGAGAGATACTTTGGGTTAAGTATAAAGGCGCCATCTTGTGGACACGGCCGTAAACGAGGCCCCCAATTGTGCATCTGAATCCTCTCATTCATGGGAGCAATTGCAGATTTTATCTGACTTGTGAGATAAGATTTCTTTGTTTAGCCCCCATACTGACTTGACTGCTGCATTTTGTGTATGTTTGAGGGTGATTCATTTCATATGTTTAGAGAACAGTCTATAGGGCATGTTAGTGATCCTCTGTTTATTTTCTTGAGGCGAGTGACCTGTACGCCATCGTGATAGCCTCTGTCATCTCCAGCATCTCTTTCTCTTGCTTCTCAGTTACTGAGCTTCCCTCTATGATTGCAGGCCAGTATCATTACACAGGGTGTCTGGCGCAAGGGATGATGCATGTGACTTTCTGTGGGTGAGAAGTATTTCAGATGATATTTTCGTCAGATGGTGTTCTTTTTATTGTATTTGTCTACATTTTCATCAAATGGTGTTTGTAGGAAAGTGGGTTATCATGCAGTGAGGCTGGTTAGGCTCCCCAAATAGATTTTATGGATACACACTAATAAATCCTGAGCTCAGTCCTGGTAGTTTGGCACAGAGCAGTCAGGCTTTACTAGAGGAACATATATTAAGCATTTCGGAATAACAACATGGACGATACGTAATTGACACGAATCAAAAGAAATAGGACACAAATTTATAAAAAATAAAGCAAATTTTTATATAAAGGTAGACACTAAAATGAACCCAATCGGATGAATATAACTGGAGTTATGGATTTTTAAAGGAAAAATAAATCAATGCATTGACCTCAACGTTAAAGTTTTGCAAGAGCGACTTGCAAAACTTTAACGTTGAGGTCAATGTGGCAATGGTCTATTGACAATTGGTCACTTGCAGGTCAAGTTCAGTGGAAACCACTGACGATGAAGGTGAGCCGGGGCCCAGGACCAGGCTCGGAAAGTCAGGTGATTTTTACCTGGGTCATAGGACCCGGGTGGCGAGGTGTTCTAGCTGTCCTTGGTGCTGAAGCGGGAGTCGCCGGTGCTGGTTCTGCCACTTAGTCGATGCTGGTGAGGAAGGGGTTGCACAATCTCGACAATGGGGTGACAGGAGAATCGGGTTGAAGATGCTGCAGGGTTCCCTTAAGGCGCAGTGTCGAACAAAGGTAGTGGTAGCCCGACTGGCCACCAACAAGCATGGCAGCGGCACGCTCAGCCTTCGGTCACTTTGATATGCTGGAGTCCAGGGGAAAACTGTAGCCTCCTGAAACTTGCTGGAGGTCAGGACTATGTTTCCGACAATGCACTAGACCATTTACTTTTGGGTGATTCCCTTGGCAGACCTGATTGCCAGTGATCTTTTGGATCCTGTGCAGTTTTTAACTGCCGGGGACTAGTACCTCCAGTCCAACAGAGTTCTGCAGTTGTCTTTGGCTTGCAGAGGGGTTCCTCTTTCCTTTGGAACTAGTCTCTGGTGCAGGACGTCATAGTTGTGCAGTTGCTGGATGGTTGCCACAGGTGCAGTCTTTGGCGCCTTTTCTTTGTGCAGTTCATGAAGTTGCACACTCGGGTCTCTTCATTGTCCTTTGTTGCAAGTCGATCAGATATGACATTCCAGTGCCAGGGGAGCCCCTTAAATCCTAGATGTAGGGGTGCTAGGAGTGTGGGAGCTAGTAGCCAATGGTCTACTAGCTCTACAGGCTAATCTGCCCCTGAGGTGACCACTTCCTGGGGAGTGTGGCACCTTTTCTGCCTGGAATCCTCTATTCTGCCAGGTTTAAAAATGGCAGAACTTTACTTTGGCTGTACTGACCAGGTAGCCCACCTTAGGGGTTTGGCTAGCCTTCTGGGGGTGTACGCCTCCTGACTATCTAATTTTCCCACTTGCTAGGGTTGCAAATGTGCTTGGCATGGGGGGGGTGGCTTTTTTTTTCTTCCTCTGGGGGGAAGCCTGATTGCATATCAGAGGCGGCGGGAGCTTTGAAGCTCACTGCCTTGATATGCCACTTCATGAGCCATCCTGTCAGGGAGGGAAGTGACACCTCCCGCCCAGGCAGGCCTTTGTTTCTGACTCCTAGGAGTGTTCAGACCTCCTGGCAGGGGGTCAGAATCCTGTCTTGGCGACAGCTGCTGCAGGCTGTCAGCCAGAGCAAAGGAAAGTCTGGGGCAACCAGGTGGGCAACCTCTAAGGTAGCCACCTGGGTGCATGTCACATTAAATCCGACTTTGGGAAAATGCCGGTTTGATGAAACAAGTTGCTTGATACCAATCATGACACTTTTTAGTGGGGCCATAAAGGAACTAGCAACTTGGGAACGTGCATGTGCCAGCCCATGTTATCCTGTGGCCCCCTGAATACTTACAGAGGCTCCTAATGGAAGGAAGCTACTATAGGGACGTATAAACTTGCACTTATATATCCACACCTTTAATATAATGCACCCTGCCTCTAGGGCTCTGGAGGCCTACATTAGGGGTGACTGACATATATTAAAAATAGTGCTATGACCTTGCCACTCATGGTGAGGGTGAAGTTGAGTTTGAGCAGTTTGCACTGTTCCTGCAGTCTGCAATGGCAGGCCTGCTGTCATCTTTTTACTTGGGTCACTCAGGGTGGCACAATCATTGCTGCAGGCCCTGTTGTCCCCATTAAGTCCCATGCCCTGGGTGCCACTGGTACCACTTACCAGTGACTTATAAGGGGTTAAAGTCTTTGCCAATTGTGGTTACCAATTTACGTGCATCATATTTTAGGGAGAGAGCACTGGCACTGGGGCCTGGTTAGCAGGCTACAGTGCAAATTCAGAGTCAAAACCATCAGCATTGGAGAAAAAAGTGAGGGGTGACCATACAAAAAGGGCACTTTCCTACAGTGTTCTTATCTTGCAGTTATCTAGAAGTGATGGCTGAATGTCTTTTTGTCGCATTTCCTGTGTGTCCTCCTGGTTGATTGTAGTGCACTGTGTGATCTACATATGGATCAAAGTCTCAAAAAGCAGAAACAATGATAGGAGTGAGATTTGGTTACATTCATATCTAATTGTTTGGATAGTAAGAAAAAGTATTGGTGAGGATGGAGGTGCATCATCAGAGATCCAAATGTTCGGCGAGCAGTATGTGCTGAAAATGAACACTGAAATGTATTAGTACAGGTCCAATGCACACAGCAGAAAGACTGCAGGCCTGGATTCAGGGGCATTGTTAAAATGTGTAAAAGGGGGGTTCTCCAAGCACTCAAGATTTCAGAGTTAAAGTCGCGGTTTCAACATATGTTCTTTATTAGATGTCCATTAATCCATTTTGCCCTCGCTAACACATGTTTCCTCTATTGCTGGCTGTGTGGCACCAGACTTCAACAGGGCTACAAAATTAAATATAGTCACAATTTAGGGAGGAGCAACTAAATGTCTAAGATCCTGTCACCTGTGTCAAAGACCCAAAATATACCTCCTGTTTAAAAAGTATACGTGATCATCTTCAGTCCTATGTCTTTAAGTATGAGTGCCATAGGTCGTAATCAAAGACATCCTGAATTCATCAATTTCTGAATTCCCATCAATATGGCATTAATTGTTACTGACAAAGTCCATTGCTATTATGCAATAAGTCTAGGTATTAGTCAAGTCACCCCATGTCATGCATATGTTGGTGTTATCAATCATAGATGTGACCCCGGGTCCTCATAGTAGTCAAAAAAGTTGTGAAGACTCACCTAGTCTTCTGGTAATGTGTGCAAATGATAAATGGAAGTAAAATAGAACTAATGTATAGAGTCTGTAAATGAATGAGAGCACCTTCAGAAGCTGCCTGTATATGAGCTAGTGTCTGATTGTATACCACAAAGGAATTAAAAACTATTACCTTTTGTGGCCCCACTATCATGTGTGGAGTCTACGGCGCTGTGTGACTGTTATACCATTCTTCCTGTAGAGAAATATATATGTTGTGTTTAAATATACTATCCAGTTCCAGTCTATCTGTTTCTATAGTGTTAAACTGAGCCACAATGACTAATAAGTCTGTCAAAAATTAGTCTGCATATTCATCTGATCATTTTCTCTTTTCTCACTATCTTGGCCACGTATCTTATATTATGTATCCGTTAGTTCCTCACTACTAATCACCATAGTGCTCATATACTATATTTCCAGTATTCATTCATGCTAATGCTAAGTGTAATCGGCTGTACCCCAATCAATCATCAAATCCTCATGGAGCCCCCTGCATATCATCTTGTTCCAAATGGTATCTTACAGTAGTCCTCCATATCATCATGCCGCCCGTCTTATATTGATTGGCATCCTCTCACATGTCCGCTTGTGACTCTCATACAGTCACAAATCCTCATAATTTGTCAGTCTCCCCCAGAGGCTGAGGGCACCCATGTCACAATTAGTGTGCCTACGCTGGCATACGTTCATACCCTTATTTCATGTCAGCCTGCATCTCATGTGTAGTCATACCCTTCCACAAAGGCTCCACTACACACTCGGATACCGGGTTACACATGACCAACTCGTATCCAAATCACCGTACCTAATCTGAAGATGTGTTGTGCCTGTATTTCATTCAGCCAGCCACTCACATAAATCAAAAAGGCTCCACTACACCCTCGGGTTCCATAATTCCCCGCACCCACTTGCATTTAAAGCCATTTGCATCCTGTATCCCCTGTTAGCCCACAACTTGCAACAATCAGCACTAAAGAGTCCCCATGTCCACCCTGATCCCGGGACTTGTAACATACTTACATACTATCTAAAAATGCATACCTGAGGGAGGGTGCTCCCGTGTTGGCACTCATGTGGCGTGTTGCGGCGTTTAGCATCGGCGCCATGTTGAATCTAGAATAAGTAGGAAGTGTAAAAGAAGATGGACTAACTATCATTAGACCACCACTCACTATACATGAATGTTGTGGCCATATTCGAGTAATTGGCATCATTATAGAAGTGAGATTATATAATCTCTAAATTTGAAAGTGTATTATATTATATAATTCATATATAGCTGGCCTGCACTCAGTAAACTGAGAGATAGATCTCCCTCGGCCGGAATAACAAAATTAGCTAATAATTGTAAGGAGCACTGTCTGGTTCAATAGTGGCAGCCATATTGAAGTGTGTTTCTATACTGGACGAATTAATACGTGCATGGCCTATATTTTCTGTAGTCAGGTCAAAGGGTCGTAAAAGGCTGTCATTTGATGTATTAGAAAGCGCTCGTATCCAGTTGCAGCCGGTGCAAGTAAGAGCAGTGGGGCGGGGTGGGGGAGAGTCGACAAACGACGGAATCGGGAAAATAAAATTAAAAAAAGAAAGCCACTTACCTTGCACTCACCACATCTCCGACTCTGCAATGCGGCGAGCACAAGGTAACTGGTTTTATTATTTTTTTATTTTATTTTCCCAATTCCGTCATCTGTCGACTTTCTCCCCGCCACACCGCCCCTACCAGCACCGGCCATGACTGCTCGTATCATTCCAAATAGTTGCTGGGGACTCATAGCACAGTTAGTCAAAATTCAAATTCAAAACTAGCTTTATTCGATTTAAAATATAAATCATAAAAGCACAGTTTATCACATAATATTACAAACAGAAAATTGCAGAAGAAAGAAATGGTTAAAAACAATTTAAAAGTCGTATGTTAAGAGCCAGGATGAAAGTTCCACATTGATTTCCTCGAATTAATCACACATTTCAAATACGTAACAACAGAAGTAGTAAACATTTCATATTGTAAAAGTTGTAACGTCAAGAAAGCTGGGCGACATTGTCTCAAGCCCAGAATTTTTAAGATTGGCACTATCCATCTTTTCCTTGGAACAGAATAAAATTTACAGAATAAAAAAACGTGCATCGTAGACTGTTGTGACAGATCATCACATGGGCAAATGCCCAAGTTTTTGGACCAATCATTTGTGACCGGGAAACTTATAAGTCTATGAAAAGACCCCAGACGGAAACGAGTCAACAACATCCTATCATAACCCCGAGTTGCATATGCAAGATAGGGCTGAAGGCCATTAAATGACATCAACAACTGGTTTTCCAAGACCGTGGGTTTAACAATTTCTTGTGAGAGTCTGATAGACAGTTAGTCACGTGATAAGCCTGACAATGTCATTAATAAAAAGTGCTTGTATCTTTCAAATAGTTGCTTGGGACTCATAGTACAGTGAGCACAGTTAGTCATGTGACAAGTCTGACAGTGTCTTCTATGTCTGGCCATATTATGTCCACCGTGGACCTCATTATATGCTAAGTGATTAGTGTGACGCTATATTTATCTAATCATTTGTGTTATATGTGAAAGGCAAAGTAAAAGGAAGAGAAAGTTTCTGGATGCTCTCCAATATACAGAGAAAGGTAACAATATGGCTGTGTCATAAGCAAATATTTAGCATCCTACTGTCACAATTATACATCGTTACTGTTTCCTAATTCCATGCGACTTAGTATGCAGAACTTGTTAGCAGTACATTGTCACAGATTGCAACAGATATAATAATTTCTTAATCACCCAAAAAGTAAATCAATTCCCAATCAATGTTCAGCCCCTTTTCCACAGCTTTGAGACACTAAATCCAAATGGCTTCTTGGCGCCTCAAGTGTAACTCTCAGTTACTTTCTCTCACATTTTGTTGTAGCATTTCTAGACCATGGAATTGAAAGCTCCTATGTTGGTCTTGTTGTGTACAGGTCAGTTTATGAAGTGCAAAGGGGTATTTAGGATCCCCTTGTTCCGTTGCTCGAAAGTGTTCCATTACTCTTTCATTGAGCATTCTCACTGTGCTTCACACATACATTTTATTACACTTACAAATCAACACGTAGACCACAAAGTATGTTGTGCAATTTGTTACTTTTGATATAGAAGGTGAGGCTGTCATTGTATTCGAATGAATTTGTCTCTTTTGCCACTCTTCAGATAGTGCAGTGTCCACATTTGTGGAATCCTTTCATGTGTGGTGTTAACAAATTCTCCTTTTGTTTGTTACCTGGGTAACTAGGGCTGATAAGTCCTCTAGGATTTCTTCCCTTGCAAAAGGTAATAATAGGGTGTCTGGTAATGTGTTATGCAGTATTTGTGTCTTCTTTCAGCAAGTGCTAGTGTCTATTCAGAATTCTACTGACATCACTTATGTTACTAACACAAGGAGATGATGGACGGAGCGCTGTAACTTTTCAGACACTCACCCCCAGTCACAGATCTGGGTTGAATCCATCATCGTTCTTTAGCTCACTTTGCCATCCCTGTTCAGACCCAGCTAAATGCAAATCAGTCTTGGCCCTGTGCCTCATGGGAACAGTCCAGCCTGAACTGCCAAGCCAGGTCTTACCTGGACCGGAAACAAGCATCCTGGGACCAGTTTCGGGATAACACCCCTCATCAGCCAGGCTAGCTTGAATCCAGTGGCAAAGTGAGCAAGGGACCCACGTCTGGGCATACCCTGCCAACTTAGAGCGAACAAAGCAAACACAAGAAGATGATGGACGGAGCGCTGAAACTTTTCAGGCACTCACCCCCAGTCACAGATCTGGGTTGAATCCATCATCGTTCTTTAGCTCACTTCGCCATCCCTGTTCAGACCCAGCTAAATGCAAATCAGTCTTGGCCCTGTGCCTCATGGGAACAGTCCAGCCTGAACTGCCAAGCCAGGTCTTCCCTGGACCGGAAACAAGCATCCTGGGACCAGTTTTGGGATAACACCCCTCATCAGCCAGGCTAGCTTGAATCCAGTGGCAAAGTGAGCAAGGGACCCACGTCTGGGCATACCCTGCCAACTTAGAGCGAACAAAGCAAACACAAGAAGATGATGGACGGAGCGCTGAAACTTTTCAGGCACTCACCCCCAGTCACAGATCTGGGTTGAATCCATCATCGTTCTTTAGCTCACTTCGCCACCCCAGTTCAGACCCAGCTATATGCAAATCAGTCTTGACCCTGTGCCTCATGGAAACAGTCCAGCCAGAACTGCCAAGTCAGGTCTTCCTTGGACCGGAAAAAAACATCCTGGGACCGTTTTCGGTGTAACACCCCTCATCAGCCAGGCTAGCTTGAATCCAGTAGCAAAGTGAGCAAGGGACCCACGTCTGGGCATACCCTGCCAACTTAGGGCGAACAAAGCAAACACAAGGAGATGATGGACGGAGCGCTGGAACTTTTCAGACACTCATCATGTTGCTGCCATAGAGGAAGATAGGTCTGATAGAATCTGTGTATTTGTCTACCTTGGGTCTGTTGTCTTTAAGTTGTTAAAATGTGTATAAAATCAGGGCACTGGAGGTCAGGTACATGGTAGAGCTGCGTGAGGTGCTGTGGTCAATCAGCGTTGTGGTGTATTGGCACGTATGTGTCTGGTCTGAGGTATGCTAATCACGCAGAGGTACACTGGTAAGACTGTGTATAGGACTAGCATGTGGAGATACACTTGTAAGACTGTGTGTAGGACTTACAAAATGCTGTTTAGGTTTCAGGTACATCAGTAAAGCTATGGATGTAGGAGAATGGAGGCCCTTACTAAGTTGTAGCAGCAGACTTGTGTGTAGAAGCAGGAGGTGTAAATCAGGATTGGGTTGTATTAGAAGACTTGTGTATGTGGAAGTAGTTGAGAGAATGGAAATCAGGGCAGGGGTGCATTAGCAGGGCTGTGCGTGGACAATGGGTGTGTATCGCAAGATTGAGGTTCATTAGTAGAGCTGTTTGTAGCAGCAACATGGTTAGATACACCACAGTTGAGATGCATTGGTTGAGTTGTGTTTAAGTGGAGGGGTATATGGGTCAGTTGCATTACTAGCTATATGTGTAGAAGTGGGAATCACTTGTCAGCGTTGAGGTACATCAGTAGAGCTGTACGATTGATCAATAGAATGTGACAGAAGCGTTGCTGGTGCACCCTTCATCTGAACTGTGTTACTCTCTTGTGTCAACAAGTAGGTTTTGACATTGTAGAAATATATCAGAAAATGAAAGTAACAGCAAGGAAAATGGTGTAAAAAGGAAAAAATGGTTTGCTTGAGAGCAGAATTTGTTACCAGGGTGCCAATGAACTAGTAAATATTTTTAAACTGTCAGTAGTGGGGACAGAGCTGGTAGGGGTTCAGCTTGGAGGAGAGAGCCTTGTGGAATACAAATAGAGAGAAAGAAGCTCAGGCAGGCCCTGCCATGACAGCCATCTCTCTCTGATGCTGCTGGAGATGGCAGCACATTTACCTGCACCAAAACAACATGTTTTAGTTACTGCTGGAGAGCCATAAGATGGGAAATTAAGAAAAAAACTGTTGAGCTTTATTGCCTGAAAGCCATTTTTGTTTCTCATCTGTGAAAAAGGCGATATCTCCGAAAATCTCTTGTGATGCAGGTAAATGTCACCCTAGTGGAAGGTTTTTGCGACCTGGCCACTCGTAGTGTGATTATGCTTGAATTAATCTCAGCCACTGGTAATTACTCAGTACTGCATCCCAGTCTATCGTATTTTGCCCACAGAGCCCTCTCAGCTTAAGCCCCAGCTATATGCAAATCAGCCTTGATTCTGCTCCAATAGAAACAGTCCAGGTTGACCTCAGAAGACAGGTGCTCTCTGAACTGGAACACAAGCAACCCAAGTACCGGTTTCACCCTAGTTGGGGCTCTTCAGTCGGGTACCGGTTGGTTCCAGTGGCAAAGTGAAGGTTCATGCCACAGGTATTGATGGGCGGGGGGGGAAGGGATTATTTAACTTGTGCACACAACGGGTCCTGCAATGGCTCATAAGGTGCCATTAAAAACATTCTGCGGCGGTGGCCTGCAGCTCAGGAAGAAAGGTGTCAGTCACAGTAAATGAAATAATATTATTAGCATTGCCTAGCGGTGGCCTGCTCACTAAAAGCACATGAAAATGCAGCCCGTGCTTTTGGGAACAGGAACGCTGCTTCTTCGACTTAGGCTTCTTTCATGCGGACTCCTTTACCTGTATCTTCTACATGAGATATGGATGCAACAGTAATGCAGTGAAATGCTGTCACTCACAGTGAAGATAGCAAGTAGATGAAGTGGGGTGACCCAGGGCACCATGCTGTATGTTGCAATGGACAGAACAAACATGTGAATGACAGTTGAACAGACCAATTAATGAAGATGGCTGACTAAAAACCCTATCAGTAAGTATATATATAATTTTAGAAAAAATACAAAGGTCTTGGCTAACTCTAGAACTAGAAATGCAGATCCACTCCCTTGAGCTTTTTCTTTTTCACATCTTTCATACTGTACAGATAGAGACAGAGCCTGGGATGCCACCTGAAGCAGTATGATGTTTTGCTCTCTAAGTATTCCTCATGGGAGTACTATGGGAAATCTTATAGGTCACGAATATCAACAATCATGGCTAGCCCTTTGTTCAGGAGCATTGCCTAAGTTTAGTGCACAGAGTCAATGTATATTGTATTCCTCCATCGAGGAGAAGATTTTAGAACCACTCAAGGTAAATATGCCAATGTATTTGACAAAATTGGAAAATAAAAGGGAAAAACTGACCAGTCAATTTACAGAAGTGACATAACAGATTCATGACTACTCAGCAAATTCAGAAGGTACATCTATACTATCAAACATATTCGCAGTAACTACCTGTAAGGCTGATTTTGACTATGGCAGGTGGAGGCTACTCTGTCGGGAGGCAGAGGACACTACCCTCACCATCCCGAGGGACCTCTGCTCACCATATTTAGACTTGTCCACCAGTCCTGTGAACTTCTCTACACATTGGCAGGAACTGCCATCCCAGTGGTTCCTGTCAATGTTATAAAAGTTTGAAAGGCAGCTCCGTCAAACATGATAGCTGCCCATCAAACTTTTACAAAGCTTTTGATTTTTAAAAAAACAACTCCTAAAGCCAGAGGTTTTAAAAAATAAATAAAACCCCAAAGACCCTCTCACCATGGGAGTTTTCTATGGTGTGGGGTTTTTTTTTTTTTTACTGTCCCTTACCGCCAGCTGACAGCAAATAAAAGGCCATTGATCCCTCACTTTAAATTGGACGGGCTAACCTTCGATGGCCCATACTTCGTTAGGGTGATTCAGGAGTATGTCAGCAACAGAGCTGGAGTAGGCTTTGTAGCCGGCATACTTAAGATCCACCTGTAGTCTCTGTCGTTTCTTCTATGGTTGTAAACTACCCAAATAAAATGCTTGATTTTGCTGCCAATGTAATTGTGGTTTTGTTCTTTCCTTTAAAAACCAATAAACTTGATTATCAAAAAAGATCCACCTGTAAATTAGGTGGGCGGACTTGGAGTGTGGCAGAAAGGGTAATCTGTTGCCACTGTACCCTCAGTATTAATCCAAAAGGTGATACATCTGTTACTACTTTCAGGCATTGCAGAGTAAGTACTATGATAGTCTTGAAATCACTGGTAACTGACAAAATCTGTAATGACCTAAGAAAAGAACTAAAAAGATAAATTGGAGGGAGTTTGCAAAATGTACATAATGAAAAAACATATAAGAAAAGGAATTGTGTTCTTATAATCAGATATTCTAGAGCATCATGGCAAGACCAAAACATTGTAGCTCAAGCTTCTAAAAGAGCGTAATGAAGGGAGGAGCCTGCCATCCACATACACAACATAAAGCATATCTCATACCGATACCAACATCGCTCAGGCACTTAACCACAGCCCACCTCCCTCAATATTACATTCTTCCTCATAATGGCTAACCCTATTACTTATTCTGTAGATATCTCATCTTTGTATACATCTTGTACATGTATGTACTCTGTTCAGTGTGATTTGTTTAAGTCTCCTTCTTCACTGCTCGGTCTAGTAAGTCATGCACTATTTGTTAATAGAGCCATCCATTCTGTTTATGACCTTGTGTGCTGGGTTTTATGTCATATTATTGAGATTTAAATATTGACCTGAAAAAATATTGCATTCTATATAATGCATTTCTCTACATTGCCACTACATCCGCCAACTTAGAATTACTTTGTGGTATAGTGGTAAGATCAATATAGTGAACAGAAATTTTTATAGGTCAATATTTCGACCACAATATAGTAGCAGAAGTCCATTTAATGCAATGTTGGTGCATCTGGTTAGAGAGCTTCAACTTGTAATGAACACAAATACAAATAACAAAAAAACTATTGAGGTCCACCTATCAGTCCATGCAGAAGATAAACATGACTTCATAAAGTATACACAGATTACACACTGCTCCATCTAAAACACATCAAGTGTTCAGACATATAAAAGTCGGGATTTGGAGTGAGACTAGACACATCCCAAGACATTTCTAGTTACTTAAGCACTGTGAAGAGTTTATCAGTTTCAGTATTTGCATACAATGTTAAATGACTTGGAAATTAGCCTTCTAGTGTTTTTTTTATATAGATATATATATGTGTGTGTATGTATATTATCTACTGGCGGTCGCCAGTAGATAGTTATAGTTAGGACCTATTTTCCATAGGAAATCCGCAACATTCTATTTGAAATAACGTTGGCGCCGGTTGACGAATCTTCGCGAAAGTTTCCAACTTGTTGGGGCGCTCCGGTCCGCTCCTATCCTGAAAGTCTTGGGGTGATTCGTCAAGCAGGGGCCGAGAAAAAAGGGGGGTCCCAAAACGTGTTTTCCCCATTCATTTTTCCATAGGAACCTTTCATCGCAGCTACAGCCCGAACTGCTGAACGGAATTACACCAAATTTGGCAAAGAGGTAGCCCTTGGTTCAGTGTCGTGCCTTTTGCTTAAATGGTGTAAATCCGTTCAGTAGTTCCTGAGAAATTTGAAAAAGAAAACACATATATATCTGGGCGGAGCCTAACCACACATGTCATCGTGAGATCTGATTGGCTGTCAGCACTTCATCCTGGAATTGCTGGCAGCCATCTTGGGACCAATATAAATGATAGTACCCCATTGAAATGCATTGTAGTGAATCAAAGATTTTGAGGGTTCCCAAAAGGAGAACTATAAAGGGTGATAACAGATTTTAGTTACATTAGAATTCATTTGTTGATGGTACCATACTAATTTCAGGAATTGTGGTGTGTTCTAAGGTGATTTTACCCTGTGAAAAACCTTCTGCTGGGATATCATGAATCATGTTTGAGAGAACTATTTTCACATGCTTGTCCCATAGAGTTTTGGAAGGTGCTCCAGAAGCTAAAATGAGAGCATATTTTCTGTAAATTCACATTATCTTTCTCAGTCATGTGAGAATGAAGTCTGACATTCTCAGTAAAACATGTACATCCAACAAGGGCAGAGACTGTCAGTTGATTCCTTTGTGTTCTACTGCAGCTTCCCAGAGTGTTCTAAAGAACAACTAGAGTGCTAACAGCCTTACTTATGACAAAAGTATGGCACACCTGAAGCCATCTTGATTGGAATAAACTGGTAACACTTAAAACATTTAATTTAAAAAGGAACAAAATGATGGGGTTCATTTTGTCATAGAAATTATGGTTAGTGCTGTAGAAAGAAAAATTAGGACATGTTTCAAGTGTGATCTCAAATATCTTCCTGTTATATTTCAACAGGAGCAGCCTGCCAGTTGATGCCTTTGTGTTCTACTGCAGCTTCCCAGAGTGTTCTAAAGAACAACTAGAGCGCTAACAGCCTTACTTATGACAAAAGTATGGCACACCTGAAGCCATCTTGATTGGAATAAACTGGTAACACTTAAAACATTTAATTTAAAAAGGAACAAAATGAGGGGGTTCTTTTTGAAATAGAAATTATGGTTAGTGCTGCAGAAAGAAAAATTAGGGCATGTTTTAAGTGAGATCTCAAATCCTCTTCTATTTCATTAGAAAATTCAGAAAACAATCACTTTCAATACCAGCAGCAGACTTCCAGTTAACTCCCTGGTGAGCAGTAGCTTTACTACAGTGATCTAATGAGCAACTAGAGTGCTAACATTCTGAATTTATGGCAAATGTGAGACACATCTGAATGCCTTCTTGATGGAATCAAAGTAAAAAACTGAAAGCATTTCCTACTGAGGAGACTGCAGTAAATGAGGAAATTAGGAAACTTCATAACAAAGAAGTCTTCCAAGATGGCCACCAGTGAAAAAAGAGCCCAAATGTAGCACAAATATTACCCAGATGTAGCCCACATATAGCCCAATGACAAAAGTGTGCAAAACACTTTTTATTTTTAGTTTTTTGCAGTTTTTGTAGTGCAGACTGGTCAGGTATTGGAGCGTTGCATCTTAAAACATGACCCGCCTACACTACAAAAACACCACTGCACTACCCTAAACCCTAAAACACTACCCCCAGCACGACCCCCTACACTACACAAGCACCACTGCACTATCCTAAACCCTAAAACACTACCCCCAGCATGACCCCCTACACTACACAAACACCACTGCACTACCCTAAACCCTAAAACACTACCCCCAGCACGACCCCCTACACTACCCAAACACCACTGCACTAACCTAAATCCTAAAACACTACCCCCAGCACAACCCCTACATTACCCAAACACCACTGCACTACCCTAAAATAGGACCCCCTACACTACACAAACACCACTGCACTACCCTAAACCCTAAAACACTACCCCCAGCACGACCCCCTACACTACCCAAACACCACTGCACTGCCCTAAACCCTGAAACACTACTCCCAGCAAGACCCCCTACACTGCCCGAACACCACTGCACTGCCCTAAACCCTGAAACACCACCCCCAGCACGACCCCCTACACTGCCCGAACACCACTGCACTGCCCTAAACCCTGAAACACCACCACCTGCACGACCCCCTACACCGCCCGAACACTACTGCACTGCCCTAAACCCTGAAACACCACCCCCAGCACGACCCCCTACACTGCACGAACACCACTGCACTGCCCTAAACCCTGAAACACTACCCCCAGCAAGACCCCCTACACTGCCCGAACACCACTGCACTGCCCTAAACCCTGAAACATCACCCCCAGCAAGACCCCCTACACTGCCCGAACACCACTGCCCTAAACCCTGAAACACCACCCCCAGCAAGACCCCCTACACTGCCTGAACACCACTGCCCTAAACCCTGAAACACCACCCCCAGCATGACCCCCTACACTGCCCGAACACCACTGCTCTGCCCAAAACCCTGAAACACCAGTCCCAGCAAGACCCCCTACACTGCCCGAACACCACTGCACTGCCCTAAACCCTGAAACACCAGCCCCAGCACGACCCCCTACACTGCCCCAACACCACTGCACTGCCCTAAACCCTGAAACACCACCCCCAGCACGACCCCCTACACTGCCCGAACACCACTGCACTGCCCTAAACCCTGAAACACCAGCCCCAGCACAACCCTGTATACTGCCCGAACACCACTGCACTGCCCTAAACCCTGAAACACCAGCCCCAGCACGACCCCCTACACTGCCCGAACACCACTGCACTGCCCTAAACCCTGAAACACCAGCACCAGCACAACCCCCTACACTGCCCGAACACCACTGCACTGCCCTAAACCCTGAAACACCAGCCCCAGCATGACCTCCTACACTGCCCGAACACCACTGCACTGCCCTAAACCCTGAAACACCAGCCCCAGCAAGACCCCCTACACTGCCCGAACACCACTGCACTGCCCTAAACCCTGAAACACCACCCCCAGCAAAACCCCCTACACTGCCCGAACACCACTGCACTAAACCCTGAAACACCACCCCCAGCAAGACCACCTACACTGGCCGAACACCACTGCACTGCCCTAAACCCTGAAACACCACCCCCTGCACGACCCCCTACACTACACAAGCACCACTGCACTACCCTAAACCCTAAAACACTACCCCCAGCACGACCCCCTACACTACACAAATACGACTGCACTACCTTAAACCCTAAAACACTACCCCCAGCATGACCCCCTACACTACCCAAACACCACTGCACTGCCCTAAACCCTGAAACACTACCCCCAGCAAGACCCCCTACACTGCCCGAACACCACTGCACTGCCCTAAACCCTGAAACACCACCCCCAGCACGACCCCCTACACTGCCCGAACACCACTGCACTGCCCTAAACCCTGAAACACCACCCCCTGCACGACCCCCTACACTGCCCGAACACTACTGCACTGCCCTAAACCCCGAAACTCCACCCCAGCACGACCCCCTACACTGCACGAACAACACTGCACTGCCCTAAACCCTGAAACACCACCCCCAGCACGACCCCCTACAGTGCCCGAACACCACTGCCCTAAACCCTGAAACACCACCCCCAGCAAGACCCCCTACACTGCCCGAACACCACTGCACTGCCCTAAACCCTGAAACACCACCCCCAGCATGACCCCCTACACTGCCCGAACACCACTGCTCTGCCCAAAACCCTGAAACACCAGCCCCAGCAAGACCCCCTACACTGCCCGAACACCACTGCACTGCCCTAAACCCTGAAACACCAGCCCCAGCACGACCACCTACACTGCCCGAACACCACTGCACTGCCCTAAACCCTGAAACATCAACCCCAGCAAGACCCCCTACACTGCCCGAACACCACTGCACTGCCCTAAACCCTGAAACACCAGCCCCAGCACAACCACCTACACTGCCCGAACACCACTGCACTGCCCTAAACCCTGCAACACCAGCCCCAGCACCACCCCCTACACTGCCCGAACACCACTGCACTGCCCTAAACCCTGAAACACCAGCCCCAGCATGACCCCCTACACTGCCCGAACACCACTGCACTGCCCTAAACCCTGAAACACTAGCCCCAGCACGACCCCCTACACTGCCCGAACACAACTGCACTGCCCTAAACCCTGAAACACCACCCCCAGCACGACCCCCTACACTGCCTGAACACCATTGCTCTGCCCTAAACCCTGAAACACCAGCCCCAGCAAGACCCCGTACACTGCCCGAACACCACTGCACTGCCCTAGACACTGAAACACCAGCCCCAGCAAGACCCCCTACACTACCTGAACACCACTGCCCTAAACCCTGAAACACCACCCCCTACACTACACGAACACCACTGCACTGCCCTAGACACTGAAACACCAACTCCAGCAAAACCCCCTACACTGCCTGAACACCATTGCTCTGCCCTAAACCCTGAAACACTAGCCCCAGCACGACCCCCTACACTGCCCGAACACAACTGCACTGCCCTAAACCCTGAAACACCACCCCCAGCACGACCCCCTACACTGCCCGAACACCACTGCACTGCCCTAAACCCTGAAACACCAGCCCCAGCAAGACCCCGTACACTGCCCGAACACCACTGCACTGCCCTAGACACTGAAACACCAGCCCCAGCAAGACCCCCTACACTGCCCGAACACCACTGCACTGCCCTAAACCCTGAAACACCAGCCCCAGCATGACCCCCTACACTGCCCGAAAACCACTGCACTGCCCTAAACCCTGAAACACCAGCCCCAGCACGACCACCTACACTGCCCGAACACCACTGCACTGCCCTAAACCCTGAAACACCAGCCCCAGCACCACCCCCTACACTGCCCGAACACCACTGCACTGCCCTAAACCCTGAAACACCAGCCCCAGCATGACCCCCTACACTGCCCGAACACCACTGTACTGCCCTAAACCCTGAAACACCAGCCCCAGCACGACCCCCTACACTGCCCGAACACCACTGCACTGCCCTAAATCCTGAAACACCACCCCCTGCACTACCCCCTACACTGCCCGAACACCACTGCACTGCCCTAAACCCTGAAACACCACACCCTGCACCACCCCCTACACTGCCCGAACACCACTGCACTGCACTAAACCCTGAAACACCACCCCTACACTGCCCGAACACCACTGCACTGCCCTAAACCCTGAAACACCACCCCCAGCACGACCCCCTTTACTGCTCGAACACCACTGCACTGCCCCAAACCCTGAAACACCAACCCCAGCACGACCCCCTACACTGCCCGAACACCACTGCCCTAAACCCTGAAACACCACCCCCTGCACGACCCCCTACACTGCCCGAACACCACTGCACTGCCCTAAACCCTGAAACACCACCCCCTGCATGACCCCCTACACTGCCCGAACACCACTGCACTGCCTTAAACCCTGAAACACCACCCCCAGCACGACCCCCTACACTGCCCGAGCACCACTGCACTGACCTAAACCCTAAAACACCACCCCCAGCATTACCCCCTACACTGCCCGAACACCACTGCACTGCCTTAAACCCTGAAACACCACCCCCTGCACGACCCCCTACACTGCCCGAACACCACTGCACTGCCTTAAACCCTGAAACACCACCCCCAGCACGACCCCCTACACTGCCCGAGCACCACTGCACTGCCCTAAACCCTGAAACACCACCCCCAGCACAACCCCCTACACTGCCCGAACACCACTGCACTGCCCTAAACCCTGAAACACCACCCCCTGCACGACCCCCTACACTGCCCGAACACTACTGCACTGCCCTAAACCCTGAAACACCACCCCCAGCACGACCCCCTACACTGCACGAACACCACTGCACTGCCCTAAACCCTGAAACACTACCCCCAGCAAGACCCCCTATACTGCCCGAACACCACTGCACTGCCCTAAACCCTGAAACATCACCCCCAGCAAGACCCCTACACTGCCCGAATACCACTGCACTGCCCTAAACCCTGAAACACCACCCTAGCAAGACCCCCTACACTGCCCGAACACCACTGCACAGCCCTAAACCCTGAAACACCAGCCCCAGCAAGACCACCTACACTGCCCGAACACCACTGCACTGCCCTAAACCCTGAAACACCAGCCCCAGCACGACCCCCTACACTGCCCGAACACCACTGCACTGCCCTAAACCCTGAAACACCACCCCCAGCACGACCCCCTACACTGCCCGAACACCACTGCACTGCCCTAAACCCTGAAACACCAGCCCCAGCACAACCCCGTTTACTGCCCGAACACCACTGCACTGCCCTAAACCCTGAAACACCACCCCCAGCACGACCCCCTACACTGCCCAAACACCACAGCACGAAACCCTGAAACACCACCCCCAGCAGGACCACCTACACTGGCCGAACACCACTGCACTGCCCTAAACCCTGAAACACCACCCCCTGCACGAACCCCTAAACTGCCCAAACACCACTGCACTGCCCTAAAACCTGAAACACCACCCCCTGCCCGACCCCCTACACTGCCCGAACACCACTGCACTGCCCTAAACCCTGAAACACCACCCCTCAGCACGACCCCCTACACTGCCCGAACACCACTGCACTGCCCGAACCCCTGAAACACCACCCCCAGCACGACCCCCTACACTGCCCGAACACCACTGCACTGCCCTAAACCCTGAAACATCAACCCCAGCAAGACCCCCTACACTGCCTGAACACCACTGCCCTAAACCCTGAAACACCACCCCCTACACTGCAGGAACACCACTGCACTGCCCTAAACCCTGAAACACCACCTCCAGCAAAACCCCCTACACTGCCTGAACACCATTGCTCTGCCCTAAACCCTGAAACACCAGCCCCAGCAAGACCCCCTACACTGCCCGAACACCACTGCACTGCCCTAGACTCTGAAACACCAGCCCCAGCAAGACCCCCTACACTGCCCGAACACCACTGCACTGCCCTAAACCCTGAAACACCAGCCCCAGCACAACTCCCTACACTGACCGAAAACCACTGCACTGCCCTAAACCCTGAAACACCAGCCCCAGCACGACCCCCTACACTGCCCGAACACCACTGTACTGCCCTAAACCCTGAAACACCAGCCCCAGCACGACCCCCTACACTGCCCGAACACCACTGCACTGCCCTAAACCCTGGAACACCACCCCCTGCACGACCCCCTGCACTGCCCGAACACCACTGCACTGCCCTATACCCTGAAACACCACCCCCTGCACCACCCCCTACACTGCCCGAACACCACTGCACTGCCCTAAACCCTGAAACACCACCCCCAGCACGACCCCCTTTACTGCTCGAACACCACTGCACTGCCCCAAACCCTGAAACACCACCCCCAGCACGACCCCCTACACTGCCCGAACACTACTGCCCTAAACCCTGAAACACCACCCCTGCATGACCCCCTACACTGCCCGAACACCACTGCACTGCCCTAAACCCTGAAACACCACCCCCTGCACGACCCCCTACACTGCCTGAACACCACTGCACTGCCTTAAACCCTGAAACACCACCCCCAGCACGACCCCCTACACTGCCCGAGCACCACTGCACTGCCCTAAACCCTAAAACACCACCCCCAGCATTACCCCCTGCACTGCCCAAACACCACTGCACTGCCCTAAACCCTAGAACACTACCCCCAGCACGACCCCCTACACTACCCAAACACTACTGCACTACCCTAAACCCTAAAATACTCCCCCAGCACGACCCCCTACACTGCCCGAACACCACTGCACTGCCCTAAACCCTAAAACACTCCCCCAGCACGACTCCCTACACTACCCAAACACCACTGCACTGCCCAAAACCCTAAAACACTCCCCCCAGCACGACCCCCTACACTACCCAAACACCACTGCACTGCCCTAAACCCTAAAACACTGCCCCGCATGACCCCTACACTACCCAAACACCAATGCACTACCCTAATCCCTAAAACACTACCCCCGCACAACCCCCTACAGTACCCTAAACCCTAAAACACTACCCAGCACGACTCCCTACACTACCCAAAGACCACTGCACTACCCTAAACCCTAAAACACGACCTCCTACACTACACAAACACCACTGCACTACCCTAAACCCTAAAACACTACCCCCTACACTACACAAACACCACTGCACTACCCTAAACCATAAAAATCTACCGCATTATGAACCCCTACACTACCCAAACACCACTGCACTACCCTAAACCCTAAAACACTACCCCCAGCAGTACCCCCTACACTACCCAAACACCACTGCACTACCCTAAACCCTAAAACACTACCCCCAGCAGTACCCCCTACACTACCCAAACACCATTGCACTACCCTAAACCCTAAAACACTACCCCCAGCAGTACCCCCTACTCTACACAAACACCACTGCACTACCCTAAATCACTACCCCCAGCATGACCCCCTACACTACCCAAACACCACTGCACTACCCTAAACCCTAAAACACTACCCCCAGCACGACTCCCTACACTACCCAAACACCACTGCACTACCCTAAACCCTAAAACACTACCCCCAGCAATACCCTCTTCACTACCTAAACACAACTGCACAATTTGTTGCAGGCGTTGCAACGCAGGCCTGTGGTGCTTACTGGAAGTACCTGGTGGGCTAGTTGGGCCCCAGGGACCCTCAGGATTCAAGGTAACCTAATCCCCCAACTTAAAACGCGCCACGGGGTGCGTTTGCACAGTGGTGAAGGGAGGGGGCGGGGCCTCAGGTGACATGTGTGAGAAGTTGGCCTGGTATATGCTGTTCACTAATTAAAGTGGACACCTTGCACCAGGGCAAATCGACTCTTATGGTAGATAGGTTAAAGACAACCTTATTGAAAGCTATCCTAGTGGTAGCTATGGAGAGCAGCCTTCAGGCTAAGTCTTGAAGGAATGTAAAGCAGCTTGTTTTACCAGTCTATAATCTCTTGAGTGACCAAATGAAAGAGCACCACACCAGGTATATATTCAAAATATATGTATTTATTGCTAAACACACCCCTCTAGTCTCTTTATGAGGCTAGAGTTCGAAATACATAAGTTATAAGATCTTAAATCACAGTAATAGCACAAATACACGTTTGGGCCCTAGGGGCGTACCAAACCATATACCAATAAAGTGGTATGCGAACCACGACTGAACTAGACACTAGGCCTAGAGCCTCTAGAAGTGCTTGGACCACAAGGAACCACCCAAGGTAGTGACACAGGGGACCCACGGGAGACGCGTGCAGTGTAAATACACAACCGCGATAAGCCGTTAACTTCTATGGAGAAAGTCGGGATCGGGAAAATAGAGGAAAGGGACACTTAAAAGAGGACTAGGACAAAACCCTTTGAGATCTAGGACTTTGAAGAGTCTCTACCCACGGGAGCACCGGAGTACTCGTGTTACCTCACCCAGGGAAGCCGGGTGCATAGGTGCCTTTCGGGGTCGGGTTTCGTCGTCGATTCGAATGGCGATCTGCTGCAAAGTGCTGCTGGCGGCCAAGAGAAAAGTGTCCGGGTGGATCCAAGAGTGGATCGGAGTTCTGGTGAACCTGAAAGCAGAGGGGACAGAGTCGGGGTCACTAGCCAGTGACCAGGAAGGCGATGGACAGATGCCCACCGATGTCGAGTGCTTCAGGTGCGTTGACGGTCATCTTGACTCTTCAGCCACGAGGTCCGGGAGGCGTTGTCGGTGACCAGGAGCAGGATTCGGGCTGGTGCTCGATGTCTGTCGAGTGCTGAGGTGTCGGCGACCGGATTGGACCCAAAAAGCCTTGGCAACGGCAAGTCTCGAGTAAGATGTAGATCGTCGATGGTGCAGACCAGCAAGGTCTGTGGAACTCACCCAGCGAGGGTAAGTGAGGGCAGGCCTGGAGCAACCAGGGTGCCAAGGAAGGAAAAGATTGGCCTTCGTTAAGGGCTACTAGCCAACGGCCTAGCGACCGCGAAGGAGCCTCGTGACGCCGCACGTGGAGCTGGCTTACAGGACACTCGTGGAGTGGAGGCCAGTGATCTTCGGTGCAGGTGGTGCTGGAGGCTAGGGCTACTCGGAGCCCAAAGCACGACTACTTGGGAGACCCAGAAGGTGATGCACTTGCAAATCTGCTCGGTGTCCAGGGGTCACGGTCTCAAGTCACCCACGATAGCCACGGGCCTCAGCTTTGCTGGGGACTCAGGGTAGCCTCGGGGAAGTCTGAGAATCCACCTCTGGTGATGCGATGACTTCAGCGTCCGACGGGAGCTTCAGAAATGCGAACCGGACAGATGCTTCTTTGGTGCCTGCCAAGCAGGGGAGTCACTCCTTGACCCCAAGGGAGATTCTTCAGTCCTCTAATCTTGTCATAGAGCGTCGAAGGTCCAGGATTCAGTTTCAGAGTTTCGTCCAGGTGTAATCTAAAGTCCTAAGGACTGGGTTCCTACCTTTATTCTAAAAATAGGGGTTGGACTACTCTGTGGCCCCACCTATGGGTGGGTCAGGGCAGAGGGGTGGCTACACCCCTTTCCCTTTTGTCCAGTTCGCGCCAAAGCAGGGGCTGCAAGCCCCTGATCCGGTTTGAACTGGGGTATGCACAGGGACACCAAATGTGCCCCCAGTGCAGGACTTCAAAGCACCCGAAAGTGCTCCCGCCCAGCCCCAATACACATTATCCTGTCTGGGGAGGTGGTCACACCTCCCTGGGACAGGAAACCTATTGTCCAGGCCTCCCCTGCTGGAGTTTCGTCCAGCAGCAGGAGGCCAGACTCGTGTCTGTGATAGCAGCATCCATTTTGTGATGCCAGGGCTCTGGAAAGAAGTTACCGGACTCGTCAGAGTTAACATGTCTTTCCCTCTAGAAGGGTGGAATGCTACCCCCGCCGCCAGGATTGGCGGGGGGGGGGTAGTATTCCAAGATGTTTGACACCAAACACGACATGTTTAGGTGCAGCCATTCCAAAGTTAGCATTTTACCGCGAGGATATAATGCGCTTAAGAGTATATGGTCAGGCTGCACTACAAACAGCATCAGAGATGGTCTCCGAACGCTGCAGAGGGGCCCTGCTCATGCAGGGGCACCCTCTTACATAGGAACCATGCACTCTGCCTTTAGGATTGATAAGGCCTGCCTTAGGAGTGACTTATAGGTTACTATGTGTGTATGTATTTCGTGATATAGGTAACCTATATCACAGTAAGGGGTGCATGCACCACCTTACCCAGGCTGCAGTAGCAGACCTGTGGTGTCAGTTTGGATGGCCTTCCAGGGGTGGCATAATACATGCTGCAGCCCCTGGCAGGCCTCTGAGGTACCTATGCCCTTGGTACATAGTATACCATATACTAGGGACTTATAAGGGCACTCCAGATTCCAATCAGAGATGTGCCTAAGGCACATGGAAACCTTTTACAGAGAAAGCAGATAGACTGGGGCCCTGAATAGCAGGATCCCAGTCCAACTAAGTCATAAACCAGCAAAACACCATAAAAAAGTGGGGGCAACCATATAGTCAGATTCCACCTTCCTACATAACCCCCCCAAACGAAAGGAGATAAGGCTAACCTTGGCCAGTTGAGCCTATATTGACTAAGTGGCCATATAAGGAAGCACCTGCACTAGCATGGTTGCCCCCTATGTTATGGTCCACTAAGCAATCCCTCACCCTAAGGGTATGAGAGGGTCTCCACCATGGGGAATCACTACCTCTGGTGTGCTTAGGTAAAGTACAAGGCTGGTGAGGTGTCTGAGTAGGGAAGTGAGGCCCTAGGAATGTTGGCCTCAGCTTCCTCAGATCACTGGTCACCATGTATGCCTGTCTTTCCATGACTGAGTTGCACTTTGCTCTAAGGGTCAACCTTTGGCTGCCTACAGCTGGGGGTTGGGTCCCTTTGGATGGAACACTGGAGGGACATGGCAGGTTTGGAACCTTCTGGTCCCAGGTTTGCCCTTGCCTACCAGAGTCCTTCTGGGGGAGGTCCCTACATAAAGGTATGGGGGATCCCTCAGTGTGTAGAGGAATTTTCACCTGGCTAGGGCTACTAGACTGGGTGCCCCTAATCTGCTGATGGGGGCTTCCTCTGGACAGGGGGCCCTGGGGGTCCACTGACCTCCCTGACCTCTGCAGCCCTGGGCTGACTGAGGCAGGGTAGAGAGGGGCAGGTTACCTGCTCCAGACTGGGTACCACCTT
The DNA here is from genome assembly GCA_963921515.1 of Calotriton arnoldi. Classification (NCBI taxonomy): domain Eukaryota; kingdom Metazoa; phylum Chordata; class Amphibia; order Caudata; family Salamandridae; genus Calotriton; species Calotriton arnoldi. Next base: position 413,665 of record CAWUFW010005293.1, read on the forward strand.
GGAAGGGTCCTCTGCCATCAGGGGTGTGGCCAGGCCAGGCCTGACTACCTCTGTGGCAGTTCCTTCACTAGGGGTAGGGTCAGTTCCCTGAGGAGGCTGACCCTTACCTATTGTCTGGGGGAAGAAGACTTTTCTTCAACCCTTGTGCTCTCTTTTGGGGGAGAGTGGGCCATTCTTTCAGGCTCCATCTCTCCAAATTCTTGGGCTGGGGCTGTGGCCATCACAGCCCCACTAACCTTTACAGGGACGCCCAACATCCTAAGATGGGTTTGGTGTTCAGCTTCAGCCCAGGCTGAAATTTCCAAATCATTGCCCATCAGGCAATCTACAGGTAAGGTGGGGGACACTGCCACTCTCTTTGGGCCTGTGACCCCCTCCCAGCTGAGATTGACTATGGCCATGGGGTGATCTGTTCTGACACCATCAATGTTGGTCACCTGGTACTTAAACTCAGGTAAAAACTGGTGAGGGGGACTAGTTTCCCTGCCACCATGGTGACACTAGCCCCTGTGTCCCTAAATGCCACAGCTTTCTGACCATTAATCATTGGCTCCAGTCTGTACCTGCCCAATGCTATGGGACCCATGGTAAAGGTGGCAAATCCTATACCACCATCAGAGTCAGAGGAGTCTGTTGAGGGGTCCCTGTCTAAACTAGGGCCCACCTCTGTTCCTCTTGCAAAAGCACCTAACTTTTTGGGTGCACTACTCCCAACTGGAGGATTACTACTGGTAGTACCAGGAGGGGTGGTAGTAGTTGTGGGAGGAACATTTTCTTTATTGCCAATCCTGGGGCAACTGGGATCAGTTTTCCAGTGCCCAGGCTTTTTACAGACATGGCAATAGGGTTTCTTTTCAGGAGAGGAAGGAGTTTGGGACCCTGTAGGGGACTTATCCTTAGATTTATCCCCACCTTTCTCTTGGGACTTAGTAGAATCTTTCTTCTGGTCACCACCCTGATTTCTAGTTTTTACTCTGGTTCTGACCCATTTGTCTGCCTTCTTTCCCAATTCTTGGGGAGAGGTCAGATCAGAGTCCACCAGATACTGGTGCAAAAGCTGGTTTTGACAATTATTAAGGATCTGCTCCCTCATAATCAAATTGTACAATCCTAAAAAGTCCTGCACTTTGTTGCCATGTATCCAACCTTCCAGAGCCTTTGTAGCACAATCTACAAAATCAACCCAGTCTTGAGTCTGAGCTTTTGGGTGTCTCTGAACTTCAACCTATACTGTTCAGTGGTTAGGCCAAACCCATCTATCAGAGCACTCTTCAAGACTGTGTAATTGTCAGCATCCTCTTCTCTTACAGTGAGGAGCTTGTCTCTACCTTTGTCTGCAAAGGAGAGCCACAAGATTGCTGCCCACTGCCTCTGGGGGACCTTCTGAACTTTACAGGCCCTCTCCAGTGCAGTTATCCATTTGTGGATGTCATCCCCACTCTGGTAGGGAGGGACAATCTTGTTTAGGTTTCTATGGTCATAAGACCTGTCCCTATCTCTAGGGATATTGCTGCCACCATGGGACTCTAGTCCCAACTTTCTTCTCTCTCTAAGGAGATCTAGGGATTCCCTATCTAAAGCCAATTGCTTTTTTCTGATTTCCAGCTGAGTTTCCTCATACTGGACCAGCCTCTTTCTTCTCTCATGAGAGGATTCCCTCCTATGAGATGAGACAGAGCTCCCTATGGAGGTGCCAGAGTGGTTAGACTCCTGAGAAGGAGACCTAGACCTTCTGGGCACACTCTTAATCCTTCCTGGGAGGACAAAGAGGGCATCATTTTGATCATGCTCATCATCATCCACAGGAGGGATTTGGTTTTCCAGGTCAGGGTCATTGTCACCCTCCTGGCCAGTTTCAGTGGGGGGGCTGGGGGTACTGGTACCCCTAGCGTCCTCCTCTTCTCCTGCCCCACCCTCAGCTCCTACCCCTTCAGTCCCTACAGGCTTACTAAGGTCATAAGCCACCAACAACTCCTTGAGGTGTTGGGTGGTGGGGCTTTGGCCTGTCCTTATTTTTCTCAAGTTACATAAAGCTCTCAATTCCAAGAATGGGAGTGTATCATACTTGGAGGGTGGAAGCTCAATGGCTTCCTGCAAGGATTCTTTGGATCCTCCCCTTAAAGAAATTACTAGTGTGGTGTGGTGTATGCACTACCTACTCTAGTGTGGCCTACTAAACTCTCTTGAGTTGTAGAAAGGGTTGTGCTACCCCTTAACACACAACTCTAAGTTCAGTAGAACTTACTGTTATTCTAAGCTTAAATTATATGTACCTTAGGTACCTTTAGTGGTTTTCAGTTGATCAATTCAATTGAGATTATCTGGTAAAACAATAGCAAGCTGGAATCCCACACGCTGCACACCAATGTGAGAAGTTGGCCTGGTATATGCTGTTCACTAATTAAAGTGGACACCTTGCACCAGGGCAAATCGACTCTTATGGTAGATAGGTTAAAGACAACCTTATTGAAAGCTATCCTAGTGGTAGCTATGGAGAGCAGCCTTCAGGCTAAGTCTTGAAGGAATGTAAAGCAGCTTGTTTTATCAGTCTATAATCTCTTGAGTGACCAAATGAAAGAGCACCACACCAGGTATATATTCAAAATATATGTATTTATTGCTAAACACACCCCTCTAGTCTCTTTATGAGGCTAGAGTTCGAAGTACATAAGTTATAAGATCTTAAATCACAGTAATAGCACAAATACACGTTTGGGCCCTAGGGGCGTACCAAACCATATACCAATAAAGTGGTATGCGAACCACGACTGAACTAGACACTAGGCCTAGAGCCTCTAGAAGTGCTTGGACCACAAGGAACCACCCAAGGTAGTGACACAGGGGACCCACGGGAGACGCGTGCAGTGTAAATACACAACCGCGATACGCCGTTAACTTCTATGGAGAAAGTCGGGATCGGGAAAATAGAGGAAAGGGACACTTAAAAGAGGACTAGGATAAAACCCTTTGAGATCTAGGACTTTGAAGAGTCTCTACCCACGGGAGCACCGGAGTACTCGTGTTACCTCACCCAGGGAAGCCGGGTGCATAGGTGCCTTTCGGGGTCGGGTTTCGTCGTCGATTCGAATGGCGATCTGCTGCAAAGTGCTGCTGGCGGCCAAGAGAAAAGTGTCCGGGAAGTTCCAAGAGTGGATCGGAGTTCTGGTGAACCTGAAAGCAGAGGGGACAGAGTCTGGGTCACTAGCCAGTGACCAGGAAGGCGATGGACAGATGCCCACCGATGTCGAGTGCTTCAGGTGCGTTGACGGTCGTCTTGACTCTTCAGCCACGAGGTCCGGGAGGCGTTGTCGGCAACCAGGAGCAGGATTCGGGCTGGTGCTCGATGTCTGTCGAGTACTGAGGTGTCGGCGACCGGATTGGACCCAACAAGCCTTGGCAACGGCAAGTCTCGAGTAAGATGTAGATCGTCGATGGTGCAGACCAGCAAGGTCTGTGGAACTCACCCAGCGAGGGTAAGTGAGGGCAGGCCTGGAGCAACCAGGGTGCCAAGTAAGGAAAAGATTGGCCTTCGTTAAGGGCTACTAGCCAACGGGCTAGCGACCGCGAAGGAGCCTCGGCGCGCCGCACGTGGAGCTGGCTTACAGGACACTCGTGGAGTGGAGGCCAGTGATCTTCGGTGCAGGTGGTGCTGGAGGCTAGGGCTACTCGGAGCCCAAAGCACGACTTCTTGGGACACCCAGAAGGTGATGCACTTGCAAATGTGCTCGGTGTCCAGGGGTCACGGTCTCAAGTCACCCACGATAGCCACGGGCCTCAGCTTTGCTGGGGACTCAGGGTAGCCTCGGGGAAGTCTGAGAATCCACCTCTGGTGATGCGATGACTTCGGCGTCCGACGGGAGCTTCAGAAATGCGAACCGGACAGATGCTTCTTTGGTGCCTGCCAAGCAGGGGAGTCACTCCTTGACCCCAAGGGAGATTCTTCAGTCCTCTAATCTTGTCGTAGAGCGTCGAAGGTCCAGGATTCAGTTTCAGAGTTTCGTCCAGGTGTAATCTAAAGTCCTAAGGACTGGGTTCCTACCTTTATTCTAAAAATAGGGGTTGGACTACTCTGTGGCCCCACCTATGGGTGGGTCAGGGCAGAGGGGTGGCTACACCCCTTTCCCTTTTGTCCAGTTCGCGCCAAAGGAGGGGCTGCAAGCCCCTGATCCGGTTTGAACTGGGGTATGCACAGGGACACCAAATGTGCCCCCAGTGCAGGACTTCAAAGCACCCGAAAGTGCTCCCGCCCAGCCCCAATACACATTATCCTGTCTGGGGAGGTGGTCACACCTTCCTGGGACAGGAAACCTATTGTCCAGGCCTCCCCTGCCGGAGTTTCGTCCAGCAGCAGGAGGCCAGACTCGTGTCTGTGGTAGCAGCATCCATTTTGTGATGCCAGGGCTCTGGAAAGAAGTTACCGGACTCGTCAGAGTTAACATGTCTTTCCCTCTAGAAGGGTGGAATGCTACCCCCGCCGCCAGGATTGGCGGGGGGTAGTATTCCAAGATGTTTGACACCAAACACGACATGTTTAGGTGCAGCCATTCCAAAGTTAGCATTTTACCGCGAGGATATAATGCGCTTAAGAGTATATGGTCAGGCTGCACTACAAACAGCATCAGAGATGGTCTCCGAACGCTGCAGAGGGGCCCTGCTCATGCAGGGGCACCCTCTCACATAGGAACCATGCACTCTGCCTTTAGGATTGATAAGGCCTGCCTTAGGAGTGACTTATAGGTTACTATGTGCGTATGTATTTCGTGATATAGGTAACCTATATCACAGTAAGGGGTGCATGCACCACCTTACCCAGGCTGCAGTAGCAGACCTGTGGTGTCAGTTTGGATGGCCTTCCAGGGGTGGCATAATACATGCTGCAGCCCCTGGCAGGCCTCTGAGGTACCTATGCCCTTGGTACATAGTATACCATATACTAGGGACTTATAAGGGCACTCCAGATTCCAATCAGAGATGTGCCTAAGGCACATGGAAACCTTTTACAGAGAAAGCAGATAGACTGGGGCCCTGAATAGCAGGATCCCAGTCCAACTAAGTCATAAACCAGCAAAACACCATAAAAAAAGTGGGGGCAACCATATAGTCAGATTCCACCTTCCTACAACATGTGCGCAAACACGCCCTGTGGTGCGTTTTAAGTTGGGGGAATTAATTCCCTTTGAATCCTGAGGGACCCTGGGGGTCAACTAGCCCACCACGTACCTTCAGTAAGCACAACAGAGTTGCGTTGCAGAGAGGTGAAAAAAGGTGCGTGGCCTCGGAACGCCTCTCTGCAACTCAGCTCTGTGGTCCTAACTGTAGGTACCTGGGGGGCTAGTTGTACCCCAGGGACCCTCAGGATTCAAGGGGACTTAATCCCGCAACTTAAAACTCGCCACGGGGTGCGTTTGCACACATGTCACCTCAGGCCCCCCCTCCGTTCACCACTGTGCAAACGCGCCCTGTAGCGCGTTTTAAGAGGTAGTTTTAATCCCCCTGCCCTATTATGTACTAGGGACTTGCAGAGGAGGTCATGCTAATCACAGGGGTACCCCAACACATAGTGTTCCCTAGTGTATGTAGGTGTTTTCACTGTATTCTAAGTGTCTTTTAGCATAGCACTGGCTCTGGTTAGTCAGAGTCAGTTACCACCAGTACCCGTCTGAAAAAGTTGTGGGCACAGGATGATTTTGCAACAAGGCCTCTTTCTGCTCCTCTGTTGGTTCTTTCTGCACATCTTTTGCTTCTTTCTGTGCGTTTTTTCTTCTTTCTTCACATGTCCTACCTCTGTAGGCATAGTTAGAAACTAGCATTTAAAAAACCTTTGAAATTCACTTAAAAATCATAGGTTTCAGGCACGTTATAGTTAGAAATTAGCATTTAAAAAACCTTTGAAATTCACTGAAAAAACCATAGGTTTCAGACACGTTATAGTTAGAAATTAGCATTTAAAAAACCTTTGAAATTCACTGAAAAAACCAAAAGGTTTTAGGGACAGTTATAGTTAGTTGGACATTTCACTCGTACAAAACCATAGAAATTCCCCGTTATAGTTAGTTCAGCTAACTATAACTCGCGCCCGCAATGCACTGCTGATGACGTCACATATTACATCACTCATGACATGGTCAGTGACATCACTGATGACATCACTCATGACATCTCAAATGACATCACTGATGACATCATCCATGTGATAATTTCATGCATCTTCTCACACCCTAATATAACTTTTGATATACCCACTCTAAATTACAGACTGCCATTCTCAAAACCATAGATACTCCAACACCAAAAACTACATACCCACTCACTGATTCTTAGGTCTACACACACATCCACTCACTCACCCGTACAGTCACTCATACTTAGTCACTCAGTACAGGACTTAGTCATATGCACTCATACACCTATATAAACACTCACACACCGCCACTCATCCATAGAGGTACTCACACACCTAGTCAGTCATGCAAAAAACTTAATCACACACCCATTTACTCACCTATACAGTTATACACACACCAGCTCACTTACTCATACAAATACTAGCACATTCTTACGCTCTTATACAATAACTGATACAAGCACACACGCATCCATACAGCCACTCTCACAATCACACACTCTCACTTATAGCCATTTAAATACTCTAACACACATATATACTGCCTTTTACATATGTAGTTACTCGCACATGTACCACTGAGATATACATTCACTCACTAACACACCCATACACACACTCACCCACCCAAGCAGTCCATCACAGATGCACTCTTGAAATCATGCACCAAGTGAATCACCCACTCACACATCTATGTACAGAGTCACACACACCCCACCCACACAAACACTCAGGCAGCCATACAGATACTCAGAGAACCAATCAATAACCCATATAGACACTCATGTAGCTATTCGCAAATCCATGCATCCACTTACACACCAACAAACAGACGGATACAGACATTCACACAGTTTAGTCACTAACCCATGCATTCAGTAAGATACATTTAATCACTCACTTGTAGAGTCAGTCACTCACGTACTAAATCATCCATTCAGACACTTATACACCCACTCATTCTTCAATACGCCTTTCCCTATATATATTAAACATATTTAAACTTTACAGAAACACACAGTCACTGGATGATGTCATCAGTGATGTCATTTGAGATGTCATCAGTGATGTCACTGACCATGTCATGAGTGATGTAATATGTGACGTCATCAGCAGTGCATTGCGGGCGCGAGTTATAGTTAGCTGAACTAACTATAACGGGGGAATTTCTATGGTTTTGTACGAGTGAAATGTCCAACTAACTATAACTGTCCCTAAAACCTATGGTTTTTTCAGTGAATATATATATATATATATTATCTACTGGCGGTCGCCAGTAGATAGTTATAGTTAAGACCTATTTTCCATAGGAAATTTGCAACATTCTATTTCCAATACCTTTGGCGCCGGTTGACGAATCTTCGCGAAATTCTCAAAACTTATGGCCCGCTCCGGTCCGCACCTATCCTGAAAGTTTCGGGGTGATTCAGCAAGTGGGGGCTGAGAAAAAAGGGGGGTCCCAAAACGTGTTTTCCCCATGGAATTTTCCATAGGAAACTTTAGACACGGCTACAGCCCGAACTGCTGAACGGAATTACACCAAATTTGGCAAAGAGGTAGTTCTTGGTTCAGAAAGAACCCTTTTTGTTAAATGGTGTAAATCCGTTCAGTAGTTGCTGAGAAAATCAAAAGCAAAAACACATATATATCTATGGCAGCGGAGGATCCGCGCACCCTCCCGATCACGAGCTGTATGCTAATTGGCTGTCAACACTCCAAACCAGGAAGTGTTGGCAGCCATCTTGTGACTCGGTAGAACCGAGTCACAAGAAAACAGTAGAAACAAGTGCGCAAAACGCAAAAAGGGGGCATGGTAGAAACACCCTGACCCCCTAGGCCTGCTCAGGGGGTCCCAGAAGGACCCCCAGGGTCAAAAAAAGCATTTAAAAAAAAAAATCGGTGGGATGCGCTTAGGATGCGCGGATCCCGCCGTGAAAAAAAAAACGAAGCGCGGACTCCCGCGCTTTGTTGTTATTTGGCCCCAGGGTGGGCCAAGTCCCGGGGCATGCGGGGTTTATTAAATATTTGTTGGGGGGCATCTAAGGCCCCCCCAAGCCCCGGGGACTGCCACCCCCGGGGCTTTAACCCCTTGACCGCGATCGGAATTCCGCTCGTATGCTGGACATTCCGATCGCGGGTGGGGTCGTGACGAGCTCAGCTCGTGATGCGCACAGCGCTACCGCGCAGCATGACGAGCTGAGCTCGTCATGAGCACGGAAAGGGTTAAATAACAAATGGTGCAGGAGGGCACTCGGCCCTCCCGCAGCCCCGGGGACCGCCACCCCCCGGGGCTTTTTTTTTTTTTTTTAAATTACCTGTGTGGGGGCTTGAGCCCCCCCACACACCCCCGGGACCACCACCTCCCCGGGGCACTAAGAATTTTAAATTGGGGGTCCGTTTCGGACCCCGAAGCCCCGGGGACCACCATCTCCCCGGGGCTTTGAACATGTTGGGAGGGGGCCGCGCGGCCCCCTCCTGGAGCCTGTGATGGCCCTGGGGACCACCACCCCCCAGGGCCGGCTCCTGCAGTGTCCCGGGTGCCCACCCCCGGGACACTGCTGTTTGCTATGACAGGGCGGGAGCCTCGCGGCTCCCGTCCTGTCATAGCAAACTTGCTTTGAATTTTGGAAGAGAGCAGGAAACCTGCTCTCTCTTCCAAAATTCAAAGCAAGTTGCTTTCCACATGGGGAGCTGCATCTTAGCAGCTCCCCATGTGGAAAGCAATGCCAGCTCCCGAGGGACGCGGGGAGCCGGCGGGACCGTGGGGGCATTGGGGACCCCCCACGGTCCCCAACGGAGAGGGCCAGCCCCAGGGGATGGGGTCCCCGGGGCTACAAGTGGCCCGGGAGGGGGGCCACACGGCCCCCTTCCCCAAAATGTATTAAAAAAAATATATTAAAAAAAAAAAAAAGGCCGGCCCCGGGGGATGGGGTCCCCGGGGCCATAAGTGGCCTGAGGAGGGGGGCAACGCAGCCCCCCTCCAAAACAATAAAAAAAAAAATAAAGGCCATACCCCGGTGGATGGGATCCCCGGGGCCGATTAAGGCCTCGGGAGGGGGGCCAAGCGGCCCCCTTCCAAATTAAAAAAAAAAATTGCGGGCAGGCCCTGGGGGTGGGGTCCCCAGGGCAAATAAATTACAAAAAGAAAGGGGGCCACACAGCCCTCCTTCTTAAATAAAAAAAAAAAAGACCGGCATCGCGCCGGAGGCCACGCCCCCTCCTTGCAGCACTCTGCAAACGCGCCCCCTGGCGCGTTTGCAGATGGGGAACGAATTCCTCTTGAATACTGGGGGTCCCTGGGGGCCAACTAGCCCACCCGGAACCTCCAATATGCGCCAGGGGGCTGCGTTGCAGAGAGGTGTTCTGAGGCCACGCCCCTTTTTACACCTCTCTGCAACGCAGCTCTGTGGCGCTTAATGGAGGTAGCTGGTGGGCTAGTTGCACCCCAGGGACCCTCAGGATTCAAGGGGAGTCAATCCCCCGACTTAAAACGCACCATGGGGCGTGTTTGCACAGTGGTGAAGTGAGGGAGCGGGGCCTGAGGTGACATGTGTGCAAACATGCCTTGTGGCGTTTTTTAAGTTGGGGGATTAAGTCCGATTGAATCCTGAGGGTCCCTGGGGTCCAACTAGCCCACCAGGTACCTCCAGTAAGCGCCACAGAGCTGCGTTGCAGAGAGGTGTAAAAAGGGGCGTGGCCTCGGACCACCTCTCTGCAACGCAGGGCTGTGGCGCTTACTGGAAGTACCTGGTGGGCTAGTTGGGCCCCAGGGACCCTCAGGATTCAAGGTGACCTAATCCCGTAACTTAAAACGTGCCACGGGGCGCGTTTGCACAGTGGTGAAGGGAGAGGGCGGGGCCTAAGGTGACATGTGTGCAAACACGCCCTGTGGCGTGTTTTAAGTTGGGGATTAAGTCCCTTGAATCCTGAGGGTCCCTGGGGTCCAACTAGCCCACCAGGTACCTCCAGTAAGCGCCACAGAGCTGCGTTGCAGAGAGGTGTAAAAGGGGCGTGGCCTCGGACCACCTCTCTGCATCCCAGGCCTGTGGTGCTTACTGGAAGTACCTGGTGGGCTAGTTGGGCCCCAGGGACCCTCAGGATTAAAGGTGACCTAATCCCCCAACTTAAAACGCGCCACGGGGCGCGTTTGCACAGTGGTGAAGGGAGGGGGCGGGGTGCGTTTTAAGTTGGGGAATTAATTCCCCTTGAATCCTGAGGGACCCTGGGGGCCAACTAGCCCACCAGGTACCTTCAGAAAGCACAACAGAGTTGTGTTGCAGAGAGGTGAAAAAAGGGGCTTGGCCTCGGAACGCCTCTCTGCAACTCAGCTCTGTGGTCCTAACTGTAGGTACCTGAGGGGCTAGTTGGGCCCCAGGGACCCTCAGGATTCAAGGGGACTTAATCCCGCAACTTAAAACGCGCCATGGGGCGCGTTTGCACACATGTCACCGCAGGCCCCCCCTCCCTTCACCACTGTGCAAATGCGCCCTGTAGCGCGTTTTAAGAGGTAGTTTTAATCCCCCTGCCCTATTATGTACTAGGGACTTACAGAGGAGGTCATGCTAATCACAGGGGTTCCCCAACGCATAGTGTTCCCTAGTGTATGTAGGTGTTTTCACTGTATTCTAAGTGTCTTTTAGCATAGCACTGGCTCTGGTCAGAATCAGTTACCACCAGTACACGTCTGAAAAAGTTGTGGGCACAGGATGATTTTGCAACAAGGCCTCTTTCTGCTCCTCTGTTGGTTCTTTCTGCACATCTTTTGCTTCTTCCTGCACTTTTCTTCGTCTTTGTGGACTTCTGTTGCTTCTTTCTGCATTTCTTTTGCTTCTTTCTGTGCGTTTTTCTTCTTTCTTCACATGTCCTACCTCTGTAGGCATAGTTAGAAACTAGCATTTAAAAACCTTTGAAATTCACTTAAAAAACCATAGGTTTCAGGCACGTTATAGTTAGAAATTAGCATTTAAAAACCTTTGAAATTCACTGAAAAAACCTTAGGTTTCAGACACGTTATAGTTAGAAATTAGCATTTAAAAAACCTTTGAAATTCACTGAAAAAACCATAGGTTTTAGGGACAGTTATAGTTAGTTGGACATTTCACTCGTACAAAACCATAGAAATTCCCCTGTTATAGTTAGTTCAGCTAACTATAACTCGCGCCCGCAATGCACTGCTGATGACGTCACATATTACATCACTCATGACATGGTCAGTGACATCACTGATGACATCTCAAATGACATCACTGATGACATCATCCATGTGATAATTTCATGCATCTTCTCACACCCTAATATAACTTTTGATACACCCACTCTAAATTACAGACTGCCATTCTCAAAACCATACACACTCCAATACCAATAACTACATACCCACTCACTGATTCTTAGGTCTACACACACACATCTACTCACTCACCCGTTCAGTCACTTATACTTACATTCACTCAGTACAGGACTATCATATGCACTCATACACCTATATAAACACTCACACACCGCCACTCATCCATAGAGGTACTCACACACCTAATCAGTCATGCAAAAAATTAATCACACACCCATTTACTCAACTATACAGTTATACACACACCAGCTCACTTACTCATACAAATACTAGCACATTCTTACGCTCTTATACAATAACTGATACAAGCACACACGAATCCATACAGCCACTCTCACAATCACACACTCTCACTTATAGCCTTTTAAATACTCTAACACACATATATACTGCCTTTTACATATGTAGTTACTCACACATGTACCACTGAGATATACATTCACTCACTAACACACCCATACACACACTCACCCACCCAAGTAGTCCATCACAGATGCACTCTTCAAATCATGCACCCAGTGAATCACCCACTCACACATCTATGTACAGAGTCACACACACCCCACCCACACAAACACTCAGGCACCCATACAGATACTCAGAGAACCAATCAATAACCCATATAGACACTCATGTAGCTATTCGCAAATCCATGCATCCACTTACACACCAACAGACGGATACAGACATTCACACAGTTATGTCACTAACCCATGCACACACTCACCCACCCAAGCAGTCCATCACAGATGCACTCTTCAAATCATGCACCCAGTGAATCACCCACTCACACATCTATGTACAGAGTCACACACACCCCACCCACACAAACACTCAGGCACCCATACAGATACTCAGAGAACCAATCAATAACCCATATAGACACTCATGTAGCTATTCGCAAATCCATGCATCCACTTACACACAAACAGACAGACGGATACAGACATTCACACAGTTATGTCACTAACCCATGCATTCAGTAAGATACATTTAATCACTCACTTGTAGAGTCAGTCACGTACCTACTCAATCATCCATTCAGACACTTATACACCCACTCATTCTTCAATACGCCTTTGCCTATATATATTAAACATATTTAAACTTTACAGAAACACACAGTCACTGGATGATGTCATCAGTGATGTTATTTGAGATGTCATCAGTGATGTCACTGACCATGTCATGAGTGATGTAATATGTGACGTCATCAGCAGTGCATTGCGGGGCGCGAGTTATAGTTAGCTGAACTAACTATAACGGGGGAATTTCTATGGTTTTGTACGAGTGAAATGTCCAACTAACTATAACTGTCCCTAAAACCTATGGTTTTTCAGTGAATATATATATATATATATATATATATATATATATATATATATATATACATATGGATATCCTTGGCATTTCTGTGTTTAAAAGATGATGTTGCATTGACAGATCTCTCTGGATGTGTTAAAAAGAATTATAGGTCAAATGTACAAATATCTGGTTGCAAAATACTGCTCGTAAACTGCAAACAGTATTTTTGTGACCAGTAAAGATTTTTAAAAATCTACCTATATACTAATTGGTCGATTCTTAAAATGTTTAATCCAGATCAGAATCTGACCTACCTGATGAATATTAACGAAACAGGTCACAAATTGTGACTCACAATGATTGGATGCCATCAAATGGATGGTGGCCTGCTGTATTCAGCAGACTGCCATGTCTGTGATTACATTTCAATTAAGTACACTTTTTTTTTTTTAATATCTGGTTTTCTTAAAGGAAAAAAAGTCAATGTTTTAAAAGAAATGTTTACTTGTTGTTTTTGTTTGGTTTAGAGTTTGCAGTGGTCCTGTGGACCACTGCCGACTCCAAAACAAACCTTTTTTAACCATTTTCAAATATTTTACAACGCTATTTCGTTCTACACCATTGATACATATAGATACCAATGATTATTTGGAATGGACCCCTACAAAACATGCCTTCTCCTCCTTCCAGATAGCATATCCTTATCCATTTCTAAGCCCATTTTAGAAGTCTGTAAAAGTTTCCGACTCCAAAAATGAGTTTAGTACTTAGATAAAAACAGGTTTTCAGTCACAAACTCTGACTCAAATTACTTTGTACATTCATCCCCTTATTCTTTCCCAGTGACACTTCAAGGCAAAGGAAGTATGTATCGCAAATTGTTGTAATAACATTTCTTTCTGCATCGTAGGATTTTCATTGATAGTCATGAACATTGAACATTGAATAATTCCCTGCAGCCAGTGTGGACCCCGGAACACCTTCTATATATATAAAAATTGCACCTTGAAACAAGATCCTGTGAGTGCTCTCCTTTCATATGCTGACCGGACGGTTTGGGCGAGTGGAGAAATATATATATATATTCACTGAAAAAACCATAGGTTTTAGGGACAGTTATAGTTAGTTGGACATTGCACTCGTACAAAACCCGTGAAATTCCCCCGTTATAGTTAGTTCAGCTAACTATAACTCGCGCCCGCAATGCACTGCTGATGACGTCACATATTACATCACTCATGACAAGGTCAGTGACATCACTGATGACATCACTGATGACATCTCAAATGACATCACTGATGACATCACTGATGACATCATCCACGTGATAATCTGATGCACCTCCTCACACCCTAATATAACCTTTGATACACCCACTCTAAATTACAGACTGCCATTCGCAAAACCATAGACACTCCAACACCAATAACTACATACCCACTCACTGATTCTTAGGTCTACACACACACATCCACTCACTCACCCGTACAGTCACTCATACTTACGGTCACTCAGTACAGGACTATCATATGCACTCATACTCCTATATAGACACTCAAACACCGCCACTCATCCATAGAGGTACTCACACACCTAGTCAGTCATGCAAATAATTTAACACACTGCCATTTACTCACCTATACAGTTATCCACACACCAGCTCACTTACTCATACAAATACTAGCACATTCTTACGCTCTTATACAATCACTGATACAAGCACACACTCATCCATACAGTCACTCTCACAATCACACACTCTCGGTTATAGCTATTTATATACTCCAACACACATATATACTGCCTTTCACATATGTAGTTACTCACACATGTACCACTGGGACATACATTCACTCACTAACACACTCTTACACACACTTACCCACCCATACAGTCTATCACAGATGCACTCTTGAAACCATCCACCCAGTGAATCACCCACTCACACATCTATGCACAGAGTCGCACACACCCCACCCACACAAACACTCAGGCACCCATACAGATACTCAGACAACCAATCAATAACTCATATAGACACTCATGTAGCTATTCACAAACCCATGCAGCCACTTACACAGCAACAGACAGACGGATACAGACATTCACCCAGTTTAGTCACTAACCCATGCATTCAGTAAGATACGTTTAATCACTCACTTATAGAGTTAGTCACGCACCTACTAAATCATCCATACAGACACTTAAACACCCATTCATTCTTCAATACGCCTTTCCATATATATTAAAAATATTTAAACTTTACAGAAACACACAGTCACTGGATGATGTCATCAGTGATGTCATTTGAGATGTCATCAGTGATGTCATCAGTGATGTCACTGACCATGTCATGAGTGATGTAATATGTGACGTCATCAGCAGTGCATTGCGGGTGCGCGAGTTATAATTAGCTGAACTAACTATAACGGGGAATTTCACGGGTTTTGTACGAGTGCAATGTCCAACTAACTATAACTGTCCCTAAAACCTATGGTTTTTTCAGTGAATTTGTAAGGTTTTTTAAATGCTAATTTCTAACTATAACGTGCCTGAAACCTATGGTTTTTTCAGTGAATTTCAAAGGTTTTATAAAAGCTAATTCCTAACTATAACATGTCTGAAACCTATGGTTTTTTTCAGTGAATTTCAAAGGTTTTGTAAATGACAATTTTTAAATGTATTAATTGTTATATTTATTTTTTTGATACTGATTTACTACATTTTTTTAAACTATTTATTTTTACATATTTTATTTTTTAAATTACATTGTAATTACATTATACATTACATTACAAAATATACTTTCTCAGAATGAATTACTTTAGTTTAAATACTTTGCAAATAGGCAATAGACTTTTAAGTACAGTAGTTACAGTTGTTGCAATGGGCAACACAATTTCAAACACAATGCAACATTGAGCTCAATGTGAATTTCTAGTTAAATGCAATTAGTTACTTTATGGATTACTTTTCTAACAACAGGACTGGATCCTAGATTCAGTCCTGGGACATCTCCTGTAAACAGTTGAGTAAAAGCGTTTTGGTTACAGTAGTGATTTTTAAGGAATATTATTGTATTTTAAAAGTTGACACTTAGAAACTTTTTCACATAGAATCACCAATGTTATCCTATGGGAGGAAATTCACTTAGCAGGTAAGTAGTGTTATCGTTACTTTTTCTTACTCAGTGGTGGATCCTGGATCCAGCACTGGTGCATCTCCTGTAAACAGTTGAAAGAATGCGTTTAAGTCATACAGGCGATTTTTAAGGAATATTTGTAGTTTGTGAAAATTGACACTTTGAAACTTTTCTGCTGAAAACCAGACAATGGATTCCAATGGAAGGAAATACAAGTTACTGGTAAGTACAGTTAAAATTACTTTTCAGGATCAGTACTTTTCAGGCTCAAAGATGCAGCACTGAGGTCTCTCCTGATAACAGGTGAGTAAATCGGAATTCGTAGTTCGGCTGATTTTAGAGGAATATTATAAAGTTCCAAAACTCCACACTTAGAAGAATTTCCAAGTGAAACCAGTCAATGTTAGCCTATGGAAGGAAATTCAAGTTACTGGTAAGTACGGTTAAAATTACTTTTCAGGATCAGTACTGGGCTCAAAGATGCAGCACTGAGGTCTCTCCTGATAACCGGTGAGTAAATCGGAATTCGTAGTTTGGCTGATTTTAGAGGAATGTTTGTATGTTTCAAAAATCGACACTTAGAAACTTTTTCAGCAAAAAGCAGGCAATGATATCCTATGGAAGGAAATTCAAGTTACTGGTAAGTACGGTTAAAATTACTTTTCAGGATCAGTACTGGGCTCAAAGATGCAGCACTGAGGTCTCTCCTGATAACAGGTGAGTAAATCGGAATTCGTAGTTCGGCTGATTTTAGAGGAATATTTGCACAATGGTGAAGGAAGGGGGTGGGGCCTGAAGTGACATGTCTGCAAACACGCCCTGTGGCGCGTTTTAAGTTGGAGAATTAATTCCTCCTCAATCCCGAGGGTCCCTAGGGGCCAACTGGCCCACCAGATACCTCCAGTATGCGCAAGAGAGCTGTTTTGCAGAGAGGTGTTCAGAGGCCACGCCCCTTTTTACAACACTCTGCAACGCAGCTCCGTGGTGCTTACTGGAGGTACCTGGTGGGCTAGTTGGCCCCCAGGGACCCTCAGGATAGAAGATGATTTAATTCCCCATCTTAAAACGCGCCACGGGGCCTCTTTGCACACATGTCACCTGAAGCCACGCCCCCTTCCTTCACCACTGTGCAAACGCGCCCCGTGGCGCGTTTTAAGTTGGGGGATTAAGTCCCCTTGAATACTGAGGGTCCCTGCAGTCCAACTAGCCCACCATGTACCTCCAAAAAGCGCCACAGAGCTGCGTTGCAGAGAGGTGTAAAAAGGGGCGTGGCCTCTGTACACCTCTCTGCAACGCAGCCCCTGGCGCATACCGGAGGTTCCTGGTGGGCTAGTTGGCCCCCAGGGACCCCCAGTATTCAAGGGAATTACTTCCCTTCTTAAAACGCGCCAGGGGGCGCGTTTGCAGACTGCTGCAGGGAGGGGCGGGGCCTCTGACACGATGCCGGTCTTTGTTTTTTTTCTGCCCAGGGGTCCTTGTGGGACCCCTGAGCAGACCTAGGGGGTCAGGGTGTTTCTACCCTGCCCCCTTTGTGCATTTTGCGCACTTGTTTCTTGTGGTTTTTTTAATCGGCGGGATCCGCGCACCCTAAGCGCATCCCGCCGATTAAAAAAAAATGCTTTTTCAGCCCAGGGGTCCTTGTGGGACCCCTGAGCAGACCTAGGGGGTCAGGGTGTTTCTACCCTGCCCCCTTTTGCGTTTTGCGCACTTGTTTTACTGCTTTCTTGTTCCTCGGTTCTACCGAGGAACAAGATGGCTGCCAACACTTCCTGGTTTGGAGTGTTGACAGCCAATTAGCATGCAGCTCGTGGTCGGGAGGGTGTGCGGATCCACCGCGGCCATAGATATCGAAACTTTTATTTTGGATTTTCTCAGCAACTACTGAACGGATTTACACCATTTTTAAAAGGGTGCTTTCTGAACCAAGCACTACCTTTTTGCCAAATTTGGTGTAATTCCGTTCAGCAGTTTTTGCTGTAGCCTTGCATAAAGTTTCCTATGCGAAATTGATTTTTTCACTCTTATTGTTTGAATTTCTCCGCAACTACTGAACGGATTTACACCATTTAAAAAAAAGGTCGCTTTCTGAACCAAGCGCTACCTTTTTGCCAAATTTGGTGTAATTCCGTTCAGCAGTTCGGGCTGTAGCCGTGGCTAAAATTTCCTATGGGAATTAACATGGAGAAAACACGTTTTGGGACCCCCCTTTTTTCTCGGCCTCCGCTTGATGAATCACCCCGAAACTTTCAAGACAGGAGCGGACCGGAGCGCCCCACTAGTTTTGAAAATTTCGCGATGATTCGTCAAACGACGCCAAAGTTATTGGGAATAGAATGTTATGGATTTCCTATGGATAATAGGTCCTAACTATAACTATCTACTGGTGACCGCCAGTAGATATATATATATATATATATATATATATATATATATATATATATATATATATATATATATATATATATATATATATTAGCTCCACATGCCTTCCATTCAATAAAGACAGGCTCCAGCATGCTCGGGATCGCTCAGGGACGATTTATTGGCAAAACAACTGGTAACACGTTTCAGCAGCCGCAGCTGCCTTTGTCAAACCTTTTGTGGTTGCCATCTTAGTTACTTATATACATGTTCCTGGGCATTAACAAACTTTAAAGTGACAGTGCATCTTAAACAGTTAAAGTGACAGAATACCATTAAACTTAAAGTGACACGTGCTGCTCGCTACAGCATAATTCATAATTTGAAACACAAAACGAGATTGTAGGCTACGCCTACGTCAATACTGTTGTCATTGCTACTGCACTGCGTTAACACCCAAGAGATTACATTCTCACTCTTGGTACTGACTTCATACTAATACCTGTGTGTCAGAATGCAGACCCTATACACATTGAAAAAGGGGCCATAACTGATGATGGGCAAGTGCCCAACGCGACCCATTGCCCCCTAACCTTTTTATAAACAGGGGCCTCAATATAATAATCTAGAGAAAATCCGCACTCAAATCTCTAGGTTTACTAATTTATTCACAGACAGCACTTAGTAAAAAACTGGAACGCGTCTCGGCTGTCAACCATAAAAGTGCACTGATTGTTATTCCTCATTTATATCCTCTCCACAGGTGCTGCCAGTTGCATAAACATAAAAGAGTTACTCTTGTATTCATTAGTCTTTGGTGTTTAAGCATCCCAATATTATCGTTTTGGCAGTCACTTGTAGTGAAGTAAAATTAAAATCAATGTCTTTTCCTTTAACAGTTCTAGCAGTATGCAAGTTTTTGCGATAAAAAATCATTAACATCAATTCATTGCTTGCATCTTGCACGCTGCATTTTACTTCCTGGACTCTTTAAAAGCATTATTGTTCTTTTTCGGCATATCTGTTTCCAAGTGTTGGCAGCCTGTCATGGTATATTTTCAAATGTATCAGTAAGC
The DNA here is from genome assembly GCA_963921515.1 of Calotriton arnoldi. Classification (NCBI taxonomy): domain Eukaryota; kingdom Metazoa; phylum Chordata; class Amphibia; order Caudata; family Salamandridae; genus Calotriton; species Calotriton arnoldi. Next base: position 433,023 of record CAWUFW010005293.1, read on the forward strand.
ACAAATTATTTCTTTAACTGCCAATCGGTTGGTCCATTTAAATAAACTAACCCCCGCTGGTTGACTCAGATCTGTTCGGGGTAAGGTTTTTTAAAACTTTTTTTTGCTCCAAATATTCTCTGATAGGACCGCTTTTGTTTAACATAGCGGATAGGCCATGTTACATACTACAGAGGACTGCAAGGTGCAGTAGTCCCAGCCATCCATACTGATAGGCTGTATAGTTTCAGAATGCTTGACCTGGGGAAGCACTAACTCATACTTTACCGTAACGTCATGGTTGGGGTTCTTTTCATCATAATCATAATTAGTTTCTACCAACATGAACCCCTTGTAGTGCCAAACTGCGGTGACAGCGTGTCTGGATTCATAACCCGCTGTGATGCTGGCCCCTGAGAAAACCATTTATTTCCCCCCTCTAAGCTTAATTCCGTTGCGCTTGCATACCTATCGTTTGCACCAGCTCAGTGCTGAACTTCGATTCCGAGAAAGCTGTAAATTAAGGGGGCAATAAAGGTGCATATAATTGCCGAAATATTTCAAACTTGCATTTTTAACCACCTCTAAAGACTCCGATGCCGGGCGTTTCTGGAATGAAGTCAAATGGAGCAGATGTCCGAGATGCATCTTTTCTCTCTCCGATATTTTGGCAAACAACCAGTGCTTTACATTGTCTGGTACTGATTTCGGGCACTTCCTTATTTTGCGAGCGAGTACCTGCACTTCTCAAACGTGACGTAATACTTCTAATTGGCGAGTACGGGCATTTCGCAGAAACAAGCAGGTACTCTGGTACAGGGTCCTGCACTTGCACTTTTTCATTTCACGCACTGCACCCAACACTACGTCAGGGTGGGCACTTTGTCTTTTGCTTACTCTTCGTCTTTCGCTTTTCAAACCTACTGCCCGCATCCCCAATGCGTTCAGAAGGTTTAACTGTAGAGGGGCGCCGCGAGGTGATGGGTGAGAACCCAGGCCCGGCTCCAGGCATTTTTATTTGGGTGGGCCAAGGGTGCTTTTGGGTGGGCTACTGCGGCAGTCACAGCTGGCATGACTCGCGGAGGGGGGGGGTGTCGCGCTTTGGGGTTTAATTTAATAATATTAATTTAAAAAAAACAGGAAGCAGGCAGCCTGATTGGTCGGGACACCGCCCAGCCAGGGGCTTATGTGGAGACCATGTTCTCCATGCAGCCTGCATGGAGAAGGACAGAGTGCTCATGACTGGTTTGGGCGGTCCCAGAGGGCCGACCAAACAGTTTTTACACACTCAGTAGTGGCACACCACTCCTCCCCTGCCCTGCTCGCAGAGCAGCCCCGCCCACCCGCAACCAAACATAAAATGGTAATAACTGAAGTTATTACCATTTTATGTTTCTGCTTCTCGCACTGCGAGAAAGCAGTGGGGCGGCGCTCCTCCGCCCTGGTGTAGGAGCCGACCCTGCACTGCGGGCCCAATTTGTTGCTTCTGCAGGTAGCCTACAAGCCCTAGATTACATCATACCTACTTGGCAACAGTCACCATGATACAACGGATTGCTTCTGTGCGTATAGAGAGCATGTGGAGAGTTATTTGAAAGTAAGAGCAATGTCTGGACCTAACTGCAAACCCTCGAATTCCAGCAGGCCAGGCTTCAATACAAGTACTTGAATGCCAAGCATATTATAATAGTTCAAGTTTAAGGAAGTCCCTTTTACCACACGAAAGCCTTGACATCATTGTACTAGAAAGTCTGGCTATTTACTTGTTGCAATTTGTCCAACACTTATTTCTCTGAACAAATTTAACTTGATACATTTTACTTTCTTGTCATTCTTTTGCAATGTACTTTCAAAGATGCAAATTCTTGAAAAACAGTACACATTTGAAAAAAGAGAAAGGAGTATTTTTGAAAACCACCAGCAGTTTTCACACCAACCATTTCAAAACTAGCAGTTCCAGTCATAGAGGTAACCTTCTATTATTCTTTGAAAACTCCCTTACAAACTCATCCATACATAGGTTTGCTGTAAGCTCCTTTCTCATGTGCTAAAATTGTCAAATTATGAAAGATAAAGCATTAATCTGTAATGCAAAACAGGAGAATGAGACACCCATCTAGTGGCTGAATTGCGCAATGTGAAACTAGAAAACCTGGGATCAATCCTGGATTCCATGCTTGACCAAATTGTGTGATTCTAGCCAAACCTTTATTTCCCTGAGCCTCCTTCATTCATCATCACATAAGAGAGCACCTTCAAATACATGTGTTCTAGATGTGCACTGTACAAAACACATTTTCTGTTTGATTTAGTCTACTATAATAGTGCTTCATCTGCACTAAGAATCTAAGCCACAAGTAGGGCGCACATAACAACAGACTTGCCTTTTAGTTCACTAAGGGCCAGATGTACAACCATTTTTTGCATTCGCAAACAGGCAATTGGCTGGTTTGCGACCACAAAAAAGGGTGTTGGTATGTACAAACGCTATTGTGCATGACAGTATTAGGAAGGGGCATTCCAAGGGCGTCCCTTCCTAATAGCGAGCCGCATTTGTATGTATCACTGTTTTGCAACCGCAGTTGCAGTCGCAAAACACTCGCAGTTTACCACCTACTTCAAGTAGATGGTAAGCCACTCGGAAAGAGGAAGGAGTCGCCAGGGGACCCCTTCCCCTTTGTGAATGGATGCGAAAAGATTTTTTAAGAGCAGGCAGTGGTCCCATTTCCCCGCTCCTTTGTGTTGTAACTGGTTATCTTAATTGAAATTTGTATTCCAGTTATAGAGAATGTCCCTAAAACTGCTGATAAAAGGTTGTCCTCGTTCTTTAACCTGGCAATGCAATTAAAGTTAAAGCACAGCTAATACAGGATGACTCAGTGAGCTAAAAGCTGCTGGTGACATCCTCTGTAACCTGAATGAATGTTTCGATAACAGAAAAGCCAAATCAGCCTTCATTCCTCCCGAGGTCAGCTTATGCGCCAACATGAAATTAGATCCAAGTAGCAACTAATATTTTAGCGAACGAGGGGAGGGATAACATTTTAACTTTAATCAGCAGCATTTGCTCAAGATTTTACCAAATATTAAATGCTCATTCAAGCCTGCTTCATCCGGTTTGAACTGCCCAAACCATGCTATGATTGTTTTGCTGGGGGGGGGGAGGGTGCGAAGCCCCGGCGTCTTCGGCCTATACCTTGTGCTCTACCAGATCCCACGGGCTCCAGGCTAACCATGCTCGGTATACTATGGTATCAACCCGCGGCCACACTGCAACTCTCTTTCAGATTTGTGCCTACCTCAAGCACGTGATGTCATTGACCGCCTCAGGGGCACCACCGCCCGCACTGCCACTGACCCACAATGCGGTGCAAGCCCGACCGGTTCGCTCTCTCAAGGCTAGGCAGGAGCTCCCTATCGGATCATCCTGCATCATGACTGTGCTGCTCCTATAAACACCGCCGTATTGGCTCCAGGTGCCCTTGCACGCTTGCCGCCATCCTCTCCCAGGCACCGTCGCTCAGCAGGTTCCTTGTTGATCCCACACGTTGGGCCTTCTCTGTAGGATACGACTTGCTACCTGGCTCGCTGCACAGCAGGCCAGCCCTCCACCGGCTATACCAACATCAATTTCTTTTGGCGACAAAACTGGGAACTGCTTGTCCCGGTCACCCTTTTGGCCGTGCTTGTGGCCACGCCCCTCTTTTTTTGTTGAACCCAAAGTACCCTTTGTCTGCCGCCGATGGGGGGAGGGGGGGTTAGCCGCCCTCCCTCTAGGGTCGGCTTCACCTCCCGGTCAGCGGTAAAACAGGCTGCTGCCAGCCACCTAATAAATCACATTGAAGTGATATAAAAAAAAAACCTTCTTTGACTCCATAATTTGATTTGTAACACAGCAGTGCTCACCTTAATGTCACTGTTTAGGCTGCTCGAACTTTCAATCTGAAAGAAACAATTAGTTATAGATTCCTTACCTTAGAATTACCCCTAGGCGTCAGACTGGATCCGGAAAGTTTTTCGTCAGCAGTACCCCTGCGCGTTGGAAGGTGGCGTCGGTCGACTCCGCGTTCGTAGTCGGCGTCGTGGTCGCCGGGATGACGTCGTGGTAGATATATAGACGCCGCCCTTGCGCGCTGACGTCAGTTCTTTCTTTTTCCGCGCCAGCAAGCGCAGATCCGGACAGAGCGGTACCCCCAGTCATTTTTTGACTGAACTTTTTCTCGACTTTTGTCAACTTTGTTGTTTTTTGAGTCCATCAACTCCTGGTGCAGGAGGGATGCCCGGCTTTAAGGCTTGCGGTTCCTGTAACCGACTGATGTCGGTGACGGATCCTCACCGCGTGTGCCTCTACTGCCTGGAGCGCGACCTCGACCCCAAGTCGTGCTCTGACTGCCGGACCATGGCCCCGAAGTCTTTGCGGGAGCGGCCCCGAAAGCCGAGGCCCGGCAGTCGACTCCGCGTCTCTCAAGGTCCCGGTCGCGCAGGAGGTCGAGGGACCGGTCGCGGAGCCAACACCATTCTTCCCCTAAGTCTTCGCACTCGGGTTCAGGTAAGTCGAAGCACAAAAAGAAGTCGAAGAAGCATCGTCGCTCTTAGACTTCTCCCCATCCGTCGGCCGACGCGACGAGGGATGCGGGTGGTGCCCCTCCTGCGGCTCCGCGTGCGGAGCCCATAGGGTTGGCTCCGGGTTTCCCCACCTTCCCGGGACCAGGAGCGACCCCTGCCCAGCTTCGTCAGTTCTACGAAGCGATGCACGCCATCTTTAGGCAGCCCGACTCCGCCAGCGCGCCTTCGGGCCCTGCGGGCTTGGCGGGGGGTCATGGGCCTTCGGCGTCGGCGGCTTCGGCCTCGGCGCCGCAGGGTCCCCCTGGATCCAGGCCTGGATCCGGATCAGCACCGGTCAACCTTGTTACACCTCCCCCGGCGCCGATTCCACCGGCACCACGTCCGCCATCGGCGTCAGCTGTGTCCCCAGCCAACGTTGACCCCGGCCTCCACCTCGAGGTAGACACTGAGTCGGACCGGCAACGACCGACGCCGGATCCGACGCCGACAGGTACTTTTGTGCCCCTGTTCTACCCTGGCTCTTTGAGACCAGATAGGCAGCCAGAGTAGGGTGAGGAGGACTGGGAGGGGTCTGGGGACCCTTTAACCGACCAGTTGATGTATGAACAGGACTGGAGAGAGGAACTGGGGGAAGCCAGTGGTCAGGATACCTCACCAGACCTTGGCCTGTTGTCTCCTCCTACTGTGGCTATGGAGGAGGGAGCGTCATACGCAGTGGTGTTGTGTAGGGCGGCCGAGGCTCTCCACCTCGAGCTACCTACGGTGGCAGTCAGGACTAACCTCCTGACAGAGGTCCTTCAACCGGCAGCGAGCTCTTCGGAGCCCCTGCTGCCGTTTAATGAAGCCCTCACGACATCCTTTTGAGCACGTGGTCCAGGCCCAACACAGGGGCTCCTGTGGACAGGATGATTGCCCGAAGCCACCGCCCGGCCCCGGGCGACCCCAGTTTCCTCTCCCAACACCCCACCCCTGAGAGCTTGGTGGTCCAAGCCTCCACTTCTAAGGGCGCCTTCCCTACCGCACCACCGGATAGGGAATCCAAAAAGCTGGACCACCTTGGGAAGAAAATGTTTTGTTCCGCCAGCTTGGGACTGCGGTCGATAAACACTGCATGTCTGTTGGGCCATTACACCCACTCTGTGTGGGATACGGTGGCGCAGGTGCTGCCCTAGTGCCCGGAGGAGGCCCGGGCCGTGCTCTCCAAGCAGTTGCCGAGGGGAGAGACGCAGCGAAGTTTACCATCCGCTGTGGGCTAGATACCGCCGACGCACTTGGCAGGACGATTTCACCGTCAATAGCCCTTCGACGCTACGCCTGGTTGCGTTCGACTGGTTTTTCCGGGGATGTCCAATCCACCCTTATGGACATACACTTTGATGGCCGTCGCCTCTTCGGCGACAAGGCAGACAACGCACTAGAGCGCTCTAAGGACTCTCGGGCTACGGCCAGGTCCTTTGGCCTCTCCACCACCCACCCTGCGCAGTCTGCCTTTCACCCCTTTCGTGGCTACGGAAGGGATGCCCCGCTACGTCCCGCCTAGAGCCACAGGCCGGCGCAAGCTGTTCAATCCCAGCGCGGCAGGGGACGTGGGAACCACCGCCGTGGTTTTGGGGGCCAGCGGGCACGCCAGTCAACCGCAGCAGCCTCCAAACCCTCCTTTCAGGGCCACCAAACGCCATGTGGGCGGCAGGATCCACCATCACCTCCCCCACTGGCGCACCATCACGTTGGACAGGTGGGTTTTGCAAATAGTCTGAAGGGGCTACTCCCTCCCCTTCGAGACTACCCCTCCATCCATGCCACCTCAGTACCATCGCATGTCGGAGGATCACCTGGCCCTTCTCCAACAGGAAGTTTCGGCACTCTTGGCCAAGGGAGCCATTGAGCGCGTTCTTGTCCCAGAAGTAGGTTGTGGTTGCTATTCCCACTACTTTCTGGTGCCCAAGAAGGACAAAGGCCTGCATCCTATCTTGGATCTCAGGAACGTCAACTGCTTCCTCTGGAAGGAGAAGTTCAAAATGTTGAAGCTCGCTCAGTTCTGGTCTGCCCTCGTCCCTGGAGACTGGATGGTAGCGTTGGACTTGCAGGACGCTTATTTTCACATCCCCGTCCTGCCGGCCCACTGGTGTTACCTGCGGTTCACTGTAGGCCACAAGCACTTTCAGTTTACCGTGCTCCCCTTTGGCCTTACCAGCGCCCCTCGGGTGTTCACGAAAGCGATGGCGGTGGTCGCAGCTCATCTGCACAGATCAGGGGTTCCAGTCTTACCCTATCTCGACAACTGGCTGTTGAAGGTAGGCTCGCCCCAGACTGTCGTCTCCCACCTCCAGACTACGGCCGACCTCCTGCATTCGTTGGGGTTCTCCATCAGCGTGCCGAAGTCACACCTGAGTCCCTCTCAGAAGCTCCTCTTCATCGGAGCGGTTCTGGACACGACGCAGTTTCGGGTTTATCCTCCCGAACAGCGAGTCTGGGATATTTGGGCTATGATTCCGATCTTTCAGCCTCTATCCCGGGTTTCGGTCAGGATGACCCTCAGGCTGCTGGGCCTGATGGCCCCCTGCATCCTGCTAGTAGATCATGCCAGGTGGCACATGCGGCCTCTGCAGTGGGACCTGAAGTTCCAGTGGGCGCAGCATCAGGGGAATCTGTCCGATTGCGTCCAGATCTCAGAGGGCACTGCACGACAATTGCAGTAGTGGCTAACGAACCAGGATTTGGTCAACGGCAGATCCCTCTCTCTTCCCCAACAATAACTCACAGTGGTGACAGATGCATCCCTTCTGGGATGGGGCGGCCACATGGGAGAGGTGGAGATCAGAGGCCTCTGGTCTCCGGCGGAGTCTGGGCTCCACATCAACCTTCTGGAGCTTCGGGCGATCCGTCTTGCACTCAAAGCATTCCTTCCCTCTGTCTGGGGAAGAGTAGTGCAGGTGTTCACGGACAACACCACCGCCATGTGGTACTGCAACAAACAGGGCGGGGTGGGGTCGTGGACCCTATGTCAAGAGGCCCTCCGCGTCTGGACATGGCTGGAACATCAGGGCATATCCCTTGTGGTTCAACATCTGGCAGGTTCACTGAACGCCAGGGCGGACGAACTCAGCCACAGGTGCATGATGGATCACGAATGGCGTCTTCACTCGGAGGTGGTGCAAGGTCTCTTTCAGCAGTGGGGAGAGCCTTGGTTAGATCTATTTACCACCGAAGAGAACGCGCAATGTCAGCAATTGTCATAGGGTTTCTGCACATACACAGAGCTATGCACAGGATAATAGGACCCCGGAATACAGTGGTTTGCCTACCATATACCGTAGCACCCAAAACCCCAACCCAACTAGCTTAGCATCCCATTAGTACCAAAGCACCAATGATTGGACAACCCAGAACACAGTATCTTTATCTCAGGACTCGCAGAAGCAAGAACACTCTTTCGTCACTCACTCGTACTTGTCCACAATGCGCGTATGAAGAGACACAGGGTAGATTAAAATATTTATTTCAACTTACGTGCTCTAAGGTACAGTACACGTGTCAGCACTAATAGCATAATGCATATGAATAATATAAGCAGCATGGTTACAATTCCATAGAATACAAACGGGGAAAGCATTTCATAACTCAGTGGATAAATGTCTAAATAACATTACCACCCTCCCCGTGCAGTAAGATAGTTTATTATAAAAATAGAAGACCTCTGGGCTTTGACTAGCGAACCCTCATACCTCGGTCTCTAGATGCAGAACTACATCGGCAGACAATCACAGCTCTTCTCCCTGGAAAGGATTCCTCCAAGTGTATTAAGCGCCAGTAAAACCGCAGTATTAAAGGCACACAAAGTTTCATGTCATTTGCGCCTAATGTTACGTCTGGGTGCGTGAGACTGGCCATATCAGGAAGAACCGAAATACATTGTTATGCGACCTTGTACATGTTGTGCAGTCTGAGCCCAAATCGAACAAGAGAAAAGGTGAAAGACAGAAAATGCAGACAGCGCAAAAGAACTTAGCAAGAGCAAAGGGCGAGGGAGCCCTGGCTCAATGTAACGTGCGCAAAGAAAAGCAGCATGGCAGCTAGGCCTAGGCCAACATAACAAGGCAGGCAACAAACCACAAGACACCCTCCCCTGGTCAGTCCGGCGGCCAAGACAGAGGTCCAATAGAGAAAAACACATCCAGTTGAGCACAGGGAGCGCCCACACGGCGAAGGACAGGTCAATCCATGAAAGTGTAAGTGCAGAAAAAAGCCATACCCTCCAAGAGGACATCATTGGAATCGTCAAAAAACATAGATGCCATCCAATCCATGAGATCAAAGAGCAGGAATGCTCCTCAGCAGAGGGAGCATCCAAAAGCAATGCGGGACAACTTGCGTGATAAACGAAACAGCTTTGTTGTAGGAGATCCTGGGCAGCCGCCCAGATATCCCATTGCGCCAAAATCCCCAGTGCAGCCGCACGCGCCATACAGCCGGCAACGGAACAGTCCTGCTCATGGGCCTCTAAGGGACCCATCAACTGAACAAAATCCGGAACAGACAATGACGAATTGGAGAGGCAATAATCCAAAGTCCAGGTGAAAGGACAGCGGACACAAGTCATTACAGGTTGCACGCAAGTGAAATACGCAAAGCGAAAAGAAAGAGTATATGACACACTCAGTGTCGCCAATGGCAAGACACCAAAACCAGCCAAAAGGCGCTCACGGAGCAGCTGGAGGCGGTCCGGATCGAGCAGGTCCCATCGGGGAGCAGCCATTGCGCAGAAAACAAATTAATAGCAGGACACCAGCCGCCAAAGCGATGATCAACGGGAAACCGCCAAAGACGCTGGAAAAAATAGAATGAATAAATGCCGGGATGACACCAAAAATAGTTTGGAAGGAGGACACCAAACCAGACCCCACGACCTTAAAAAGTGTACCAGACCCTCAGTGTTAGATGCGTTAAAAATGCGATGAATTAACTCCCCAAAATGTTGGGGGAGATTAGTGTTCAAAAGGGCCTGTATTTCACTGTGGGTACTCGCCACCTGGAGAATGAATGTCTCCCGGGCGGACGTGAGCATAACTTCCTCGTTCAATAATAGTGCCTTTATTCTGCTCAGTCTATTGAAATCTGCCTCCATGGTAGGGATGGAAGGCCAAATAGAGATATCAACCTTGCCATGAGGGGGAGGAAAAAGCACATTTTTGCAGCAGACAACCCTGTGCGAAACTGTTACAATGTAAGGAATGCCAGCCTGCAGGCCACAACAGTTTTCGTTATTTAAAAGTAAATAACTACCATTGGAAAGGAGAGTGAAAGTAGGAGGAATAACAGGAGCAGGAATACCTTTCAGCACACAAGCAAGATTAGGAGCGGAAACGCTACATGAGCCATGCAATTTAATGTGTTTACAAATAAGCGAATGGCCCATAGTCGAGTCGCAGGACTCCCCCGTGAGAAAAACCTCCTTGCCGTCCCGAAGGCATTTATACATGAAAGGCAAGGAACAGAGTTCATGCAGGAAAGCACTGCCCAAGGGCTGGTAACGGCCCACAGGATAATGTTTCATGCACGAGTCAAATTCAAACAAGGAAAAAGGTAAAGCGATAACCCCATGAACTAGCCACACAGCAGAATCGAGTTCTGCAACAGAGAACGGCAAAGGATCCATCTTTTCGATATGTAATAAGGTGTAAGTTGCATCTTTCATGGACATGAATTGCTGTTTGTCAGTTAAATTAAAAGGTAGAAACAAGGCAGAGGTGTTCAAAAATGCCAAGGAACTTTACCTAACTTGAGCGTTTGTAAAGTCCATGCAAACTGCATAACTGAACGCAATTGATTCTGACCATGATATAACACAGAAACATCATCTTGTACAATATCAACAACAGAGGACACAATATTCTCTAAAGTATAAATGCGAGAAGACAGGGTATTAATACTATTGTCAACAACAGCAAGCACCTTTTCCAAATTTGCTTGATCTATTTCCCGAAGACGGGAAGCAGCTTCAATTTGTGACAGCTTCCAGAGTTCATTATACGTTTCATAAATGAATCTCTTAGGTCGGGGACCACGAGGTCCCAAAACAAAGTCGGACAGATCAATAGTGCCTGAAAGGAGGGACAAATGTTGTTTAACAGAATCAAGGGACGAATGTTGTAGCCATTGTTTGCATAATTTACCAACAGAATATGTAGTGACAGTACGGGAAGCAGTAAATCTCGGATCAGGCCTATCCTGTGTGTAGCCAGTATCTGAGTCGTGAAAACGCATTTGGCATGCATTAGATGATATAGGCCATACCAACCAGGGTGACAGATCGATTTCGGAAACATTAAACGAATTATTCTGTAACAGAGCCTGTAGGGTCGCCAGGGACAGGTTAAGACGTGAGCTATCATTGGGAAAACTCGACAGGGATGGAATTGAGGGCGTGTTTAATTGTTTAGTGGTAGCTAAGCCCCAACACGTAGTCTGATAAATAGAATCATTTAGGAACATTATTTGGGTAGGGATAAGGCAAGCACGGTGCAATGCCTCGGTTCCTTGTACCTGCCATGGCTTGGAGCCCCAAATAGATTTCAAATCTACTGTATCCTCCCAGTACTCATAACCACTCACTGCTAGGGCACTTAAAAAGGAATCCGAATCAAAGGAATAACGAGTCGGGCCAAGTGGCGTTGTTGGTTGATGCGCCACCGATTCAGATGCAGGATAGGTATACTCGTCCTCGTCGATGTTGGTGGAGAGTTGGGGATCAATTATAGTTTCAGGCAAAGGAGAGGATTCAGGCAAATCAACCATCTCAATTACAGCATCAGCGACCGTTCGTGTAGATGGGCCACGAACATATGTCCGATAAATGGCAGGACAAGAGACCGCTGGTGTGACACTATTCAGGATCGGCCAGGCGCTGTAGCTTGACATTTTTCACTGAGATGTATCTGTTCTCCTTGCGACCAGGAAGCGGTGGTAAAATGACTGTACGTGTTCCCTTCAAGCCCAGAACTGGAACCGGTGCACGAAAAGAGGGGCCGAATTCTTTTTGTTTTCAACCTTCTCTCGAACCAGTTCTCCAACCTTTGGAAGCCAGCCGGCTACCGGAATCTGCAACGCAGGATCTGTGGCTGAAGGCAAATGTGTAGTTGCAAGTTTGTCTCGGGCTTCTTGTAAGTCCTGTAACATAGCAGAATGATTATCTACATCAAACTTGGCGGATTGCGCCGCGATGTCTGGACCCTCAAGGTCAGGCACAAACATTCTTATGCCAAAGAGCATTTCGTATGGGGTCCGCCCACCCAGAGGTCTTCTAGGGAGATTATTAAGTGCACGCTGAACGGTATACAAGTGGGCCAGCCAGTTCCTGCCAGTACCTATAACTCTAGCTGTTAAGGATTGCTTTAAGTCACGGTTCATTCGTTCAACGATAGAGTTGCCCTCAGGCCTATACGGAGACGAAAATTTCACCCGCACCCCAAGCGAAGCCATTGCATCCTTGTAAGCCCTAGAGGCAAACGCCGGACCTTGGTCCGAATGGAAGGTGCCGCATGCGAAAATTCCCACAAAGACACGCAAATCCCTGATTACATTTCGAGCGTCAGCACTACGTTGTGGCCAGACCCAGAGGAACCGTGTGCACGAGTCCACTGCTACTAAGATGTATTTATAGGCAGTGTCTGATGAGAATGGACCGCAGTGATCCAAGTAAACACACCCAAAGGGTCTGTTAGCAATGCAGAGCGGGGTCTGTGGAGGGCGTGTTACCGTGGAAGGCTTAATCTGTTGACAAACGTCGCAGGAAAGCACAAAAGCACGGGTGTCTTTATACAATCCACGCCACCAATAACGCTGCTGCAAGATGGAAACTGTAGCTGACACACCTGCATGAGCAGAAGCCATGCCTTCGTGTGCAGCTGATATCAAGGCACTCCTGCGGTCCGCGTTGGGGATCAGCCGATCTCCAACGTCAGGTATTGTTACATAAGGAACCTGTTCGGGACTTAACTTGTAAGAATACTTGGAAGGAAAACCTGTAGGGTAATTAACACCTTCCTTTGTTGCAGCAATAGCTGCTAGAATAACAGAGTCAATTTTAGACATGGACCTGGTAACCGCTGCTACTGAACACGTGACTACTGCCGAACGGGCAGCTTCATCTGCCAGATCGTTACCAATAGCGTGTGCGCCCACCCGCTGATGGCCTAAGGTGTGAACCACCTGTGTGAGGGGCAGACGTTGTTGCAATTCTGCCACTCGAACCCAAAGCATTTTATGCTTAATTGTGCTCCCTTTTGCGTCCTTGTAGTCATTTTTCGACCAGAAAAATAGATTGTCATTGTAAGACTGTACACAGTAGAAGGAATCACATACAATAAGAGTTGTCTCATCCTGAGAAGCGAACTCAAGTGCAAGTAGCAATGCATGCAGCTCGGCCAATTGTGCGGTACTATCTCCAAGTGTGCGAGTGTGCACTACAGAGGATTTGAACGTTCCATTTACAAAGGAACCCGCAACAATAGCACATGCAGCTGAATAAGCGTGCTTGGACCGAGTGGCCGGTTGCGCCGAACCATCTGTGTAGATCACACATTTGTAATCCTCAAGCGGCAATATAAACAGAGGAGGAGGATGAACGAATTCATACTGTAAGAACTCCTGAGTCTGAAGAGAAGAATCGAAAATAAAGGTGACGTCTGATGACGTCAAGGATGTAGCCCATTGTATCCAACGGGGATGCATTGCTTTTGAGTTCGGTACACTTGCCTTTGTTACTGCCTCTAGGGCAGGACAGGGTGTTACCACCAGAATTCGCTTTCCTGTGCCAGTGCGCGTTCTTTTAGAATCGCCATTTGCACTGCAGTTAGAACTTTTCGACAGATGTAAAGCGCAATTCAGCGGAAGTGTACAGATGCGACTTGTATGCGATGGGCACTGTATCACCTTCATTAAAGGTTAAGTACGTGAATCCCACCGCCCCGGAATTATTCTAATCACCAGGTTTGTGTGGTTATCACGAGTCAAAAGATATTTAGACTCCAATAGGTCTGTCTGCAAAGACTGCAGAATCAAGGTATGCTCAGGCAGCCAGCAAGACCTTGAATAAGTAGGTTGTATCAAAGCATACAAAGGCTTGATACGCTGGGCATATTCGGGAATGTAAGTACGCCCGAAATTCAGAAAACCCAGCAAAGACTGAAGTTTCTTCAGAGTATTTGGGGGGCACAAATGTGCACATTTTTCCAAGAAATGGGGGCTAAGCCCTTACCTTCGTTGTTGAGCTCATAGCCCAAGAACAGAACGGTAAATTCAGCAATGTGTGACTTAGCAAAGTTAAATTTGTAACCCTGCTCCGCAAATTCAAGAATAATGCGGTCCACACGGGACAGATGCGGAAATAATTCGTCGTCCGTCAGATAAATGTCATCAACGTACGAACATGCATCTTGGTCTATGCTGTCTAGCAAAGAGACAACACGGGCGGCGAATACACCCGGACTATTTTTGTAGCCCATGGGTAAACGCCGGAACTGGAATAATTTACCACTGGATGTGAATGCGGTCCATTGACCACTCTCTGGGGCTAGGCTGTGCGTGTAGAAACCGTTTGAAAGGTCAAGTGTCGTTTTATATTTTTTACGAACAAGACTGTCTACAAGCGCAGAACTGTGTGTATTCTGCACCGCAAAGTTCCGACAATGAGAATTTAAATGCCGGTAATCCAAAACTAAGCGGTACGATCCATCGGGTTTAGAAACCACGAATAGGGGATTGTTCATAGGTGATACGCATGGTTCGATTACTCCCTGATATTCCAACTGTGTCAGAATTTCGGAGACGGGGCCTTTTGCCTGCCGTTTGATGGGATATTGGGGTTGTGGCTGCGGTAGTGACCGCAAAGGTATTGCATGGGGAGGTGATTCTACATCCCATCCCACATGGTTGCGGTATAACTCTGGAGCCAGGTACACAGCCCACTCAGCTGCAAGTGCTTCAGCTTTGTCTTTTGGGACATGCCGTGAAAAGCTTGGAAGGATTACCTCCTCTCCTTTATGTGCAACGAGAACGAATGGGGGTGGCCAATCCACCTCTGCTAACAAAATGTCATATGAAGAGGTTAGATTTTCCCAAAAAATCCCTGTTATTTCACGCGGTATATCACCTTCAATTTGGATGACTATGTTGTAAAGTCTGTCAGGGGGTGCCACTCTGGTGTCAGCTGTCTCTACAGTAACGAATGTTTCAGTTGCTGTCGCCTCCATATGAGGACGTAGCGCCTCCCGCACTATGGTAACTTCCGCGGCGCTGTCTAGGAGGGTCACTGCCCACGTCCAATTCAGGAGTCTCGTTCTCACGGTCTGTGGCATATTTCGCTGTTACAGCGGCAACTTTTTTCTTCTGAAATTGCGGTCGAGAAAGGTGAAAGTCTTCTGCTTTCCCTCTGACTTGTTGTCGAGGTTGGTCTCGCTCCTGGGGAGCCTCTCGGCCCCTTCCTCTATCTTGCCGTCCTCCTCCACCAGCCTGTGACGACGTCTGGGCCTGTGAAGAACGAGGAGAACGCGTATCAGAGCTCTGAAACCTTTCTGGTGATTTAATTCTCGACCTATCACGTAAATCATAAGTACGTTCAGAAGAAACCGAAACTGGGGAAGCGCCTCTCGACCCCGGCTTCTTTTGTTGCTTACCCTGTTTTTTCTGTCTCCAACTCTTTTTAGTGAAGACTGGCCTATCATCTTTCTCAGATGTACTTTTTGTTTGTGTAATTTGTGGTTGCGATTGAGTTTGCATTTTTACAAAAGGCTTGTTGCCTAGGCTATTTCTTCCAATTGTTTTATAAGCCCGGGCAATAATTTTCGGTAATTCGCAAGGCCTGTCCAACTCTGGGACCAAAGCCAAAGCATTCGCTACTTGAAAGTTCATAGCATCGCCCTTGACATTTCCAAGGATCAGTTCAGCTACTACATCAAACACTCCCACTAGTCTCATCCCTAATTCCACAGCCGCTTCAGGGCCATGCTCGTCCTGTACTTTTTAATTACAGAGGGTAGAACCGTCATGGAAGGAGTACCAAAACATTTTGAATAAACTGCTGCGAATACCTTACCCCAGTTTTCACATGATGTCAAATCGGGGATTAAGTCTTTTGGCAAACTTATCGTAAGGATGCGGTGTTTATCCACTGGGGATGTATGTGGAAACACCGCTTCTATCTGATCGAACTTTTCTGCAAGCCAGTAAGGATAATCGTCCTTATTTTGTGGACGTTTGCCCATCACAGAATTTACCATGACAGGTCTTATGGTCACTCCAGCTGCAACAGATGGTTGGCCAGCGACTACAGGAGCAGCTCCATGGAGACTACCTGTAACGTATGTCACTAAGGCTCTATGCACTCGCACCAGTTCGGTATGCATAGTGCGCAGATCCGCAATCGATAATGCCAGATAATTTGGATGCGGGGTATACCCGGCCAATACAGGCCAAGTGGCCCCCTCAATGGATAAGGGGCCTAAACGAACTGCGGTAGTTGGTTGTGGGAGGGCGCCATTAAACCAAACACGGTGCTGCCAAGCCGTGAGAGGCACTTCAAGATTAGTATAGGGTCGATAGGCAGCAGGAATAGCGGTGGGTTTATATTCATGAAACAGCTTATCACCTGCATCCACCGCCTCAAAAGTGATCCAAGTGTAAAACACTTCAAAGTGATAAGCCGGATCGGCTTGAACCACAAAGACCAACTCGACCCCAGCATCGGGCACTCCGTATACACCTAGGTGTTCTCGGAGTGGTCCTCGGCTATGTGCAGCTATCGCCACACCAGCCATAACTAAACAATTGTATTCGACAACCTAACAGGGAGCACAAAATGGGTTATTTATGTAACCTTTTTTAATAACTTCAAGCTTGAAAGAACCTATAAAACGTTCAATATAGGAGGTATCACCGTCACTTACGCCTCCGGAAGCGTACGTGAGGGTTTTGTGGACAAGCACAAGTACTACTCAAGCATCTCGCAGATAAGCTGCCCCACGTTGGCCGCGCCATGTCATAGGGTTTCTGCACATACACAGAGCTATGCACAGGATAATAGGACCCCGGAATACAGTGGTTTGCCTACCATATACCGTAGCACCCAAAACCCCAACCCAACTAGCTTAGCATCCCATTAGTACCAAAGCACCAATGATTGGACAACCCAGAACACGGTATCTTTATCACAGGACTCGCAGAAGCAAGAACACTCTTTCGTCACTCACTCGTACTTGTCCACAATGCGCGTATGAAGAGACACAGGGTAGATTAAAATATTTATTTCAACTTACGTGCTCTAAGGTACAGTACACGTGTCAGCACTAATAGCATAATGCATATGAATAATATAAGCAGCATGGTTACAATTCCATAGAATACAAACGGGGAAAGCATTTCATAACTCAGTGGATAAATGTCTAAATAACATTACCACCCTCCCCGTGCAGTAAGATAGTTTATTATAAAAATAGAAGACCTCTGGGCTTTGACTAGCGAACCCTCATACCTCGGTCTCTAGATGCAGAACTACATCGGCAGACAATCACAGCTCTTCTCCCTGGAAAGGATTCCTCCAAGTGTATTAAGCGCCAGTAAAACCGCAGTATTAAAGGCACACAAAGTTTCATGTCATTTGCGCCTAATGTTATGTCTGGGTGCGCGAGACTGGCCATATCAGGAAGAACCGAAATACATTGTTATGCGACCTTGTACATGTTGTGCAGTCTGAGCCCAAATCGAACAAGAGAAAAGGTGAAAGACAGAAAATGCAGACAGCGCAAAAGAACTTAGCAAGAGCAAAGGGCGAGGGAGCCCTGGCTCAATGTAACGTGCGCAAAGAAAAGCAGCATGGCAGCTAGGCCTAGGCCAACATAACAAGGCAGGCAACAAACCACAAGACACAATTCTGCGCATTGGAATTTCCAAGGCGGCACTCGCTAGGCAACGCTTTTCGTCGCGAGTGGAGTTGCGGTCTTCTATACGCCTTTCCGCCTATACCACTTCTGCCCAGAGTGCTGAAGAAGATCAAGCGCGACTGGGCCCAAGTCATACTTGTGGCTCCGGATTGGGCATGAAGAGTCTGGTATCCCGAGCTGCTCAACATGGCCATCGATCCTCCGATCAGACTGCCTCTATGGGAGGATCTTCTGTCGCAGCAGTTGTGGACAGTCCTCCACCTGAACCTGTCCAGCCTCCACCTCCTTGTGTGGAGATTGAGTGGCGGCAGTTGATGTCGTTTGACCTGCCTCCCGAAGTCTGCGATGTTATCTTGGCAGCCAGGCGTCCCTCCACTAAGACGGTATACGCCTGCAGATGGAACAAATTTGTGGCATGGTGCGCAGCAAAGGCTGTGGATCCCCTTTCCACCCCTCTTTCTGAGGTTCTCTTGTTCCTCTTTTCTTTGGCCCAGCAGGGCTCTGCTCTGGGCACTCTAAAGGGCTACCTCTCATCTATTTCAGCCTTCCTTAGGCTTCCTTATCAGCCTTCTCTTTTCAAGTCCCCTGTTGTAAATAGATTCCTTAAGGGCATTACTCATCTTTTTCCTCCTGTTCCCTTCGTAATGCCTCAGTGGGACTTGAACTTGGTTCCTACCTACCTCCTGTGCGCTACCTTTGAGCCGCTGCATAACTGTCCTCTCAGACTTCTCACTTTGAAAACTGCCTTTCTAGTGCCATCACCTCTGCACACAGGGTGAGTGTTAGAAACGGGGTAGCGTGGTGCGGAGCGGGTAGGCTAACTTCCGGAGGATTGTGTAAAGCATCTGTGCAGCACACACTCACAGGCGACACACTGGACACACTACAAAAGAGACTCCACACCAGGTTATGTGAAAACAGCATATGTATTATGCTAAACACGTTATAAGGCAATCACAGTTGTAAAAGCACTGTGCTAACTGGCACCAGGTAGTCATTTACAGGGGAAATTATTTACAGGGCAGGGCCAATCGGGCCGCTGCCAGAACCATCACCAGCACAATTAGGATAAAGGTAAGACCAGCAATAACAAATGTATATCCGCCAGTAACCTCTGGCCAGATCAAGAGCATAGCATCATGGCAATAAGCATTAGGCATAAAAATAAAGCATCATCACATTAGGCACCATTAGGGGGATCAGGCACATTGTGCATGACATTAGGCATTATCACATGCATAAATCACATCATGCCGTCCATTGGGCCTAAACCCATGTGGCATAAAGGCAATATCATTAGGCATAAGTCACATTGTGCATACCCCTGTTGGAACGGCATAAAATATGAACATGAAGGCCTCCTCAGCAGGCAGGGAACACATTATGTATTCTCATCAGCATAAATGCAGTAGGCATAATCATAGGGGCATGGGGCATCCTCATCCACATAAAAGCATGAGCAACACCGTGGACCTAACATGAGCATAAACAACACCTTCTGAATTCTCATGAGGCCTAAAACACACCAGAATGCGGCATCTTGTTAGCATGAAACCATTAGGCCTCATTATATATTATCCCACAATCCTGGAGCCTAACTGTCATTTGGCAAGCACCAGCATGAATACCCTGGGCACACTCCTATTAGAATGAGGCATAAATCATGAGCATAAAGGCGCCATCGTCAGGCATGACAATACATTATGTAAAACATTGGCAGGGCAGTGCACCCATAGTAACACCTAGAATAAATGCCCAACGTTGAAGATTAGCTCCCAGCGCCCCGGCCCCTGGGGAGCCCCTACTCTGGGACTCTACCCCAATGGATTTGCCCAATCGTTGCAACTGCCCACTGTCCGGCGGGGCAGGTGAGTAAGGGAAAGTCAGTCCTGGCCAACTTGGAGCATGGGAGCCCCTCTTCTGGGGCTCTCAAATTCACAATGCCCCAACCAGTGCAGCTGCCGCCACTGCGGTACAGCTGTGCAGTCACAGGGACACTGGCCCGGTGGGGCCCTACTCGGGGCCTCTGGAAGTAAAGAAATGCCCCCAAAACGTGCAGCTATAACAATAAGTACTGGGAATACCGTGCCGGGGAGTAAAGCCCCTCTCCAGGACTCCTAAATTCCCACTGCCCACGGGGCAGCTGTGAAATCAGCACTGGGGGCGGGCACCGACAATATGCCCCGACGCACCCCCAACCGCCATGCAACTGAGCCCCACTCACCGGGCTCCAGGGGAACTCCTTCGCTCCTGTGGCGGTATACTGAGCCTCTCCTCCGTTGGAGAGGCTACAGCGGCGGCACTACTCCCTCTGCGGCGGGGGCAGGCACCGACAATGTGCCTCAGGCCCCCTCCGCCTCTCCCAGCACAGTGCTGCAGGACTTGCCGGGCTCTCTTCACCCGGGCCGCCCCTCATGGGACCCGGGACTTTTGTTCCTCTCCTTGCGGAGGCGGGGTAGGCTCCCACCCTCCTTTCTGCCGGCACTTCCGCCGGCACTTCCCTCGGCTTAACCCGGGCCCCCTCCTGGGACCCGGGACTTCGCTGCGGCAGGCGCGGGGCTCCCACCAGCTCACGGGAGCCCCCGCTAGGGACTCGGCAGCTTCCTAGTTCCGGCCCCGCCCCCAAGCAGACAAACTCAGCCTGGCTTCCGGGTCGGGCTTCTTCTGCCGGGCCGCGGCGGTGATTTTGCTGCCGAGACGCGGGATGGGCACCCGCTGACCCAGAGACACTTGAAGATGCGGGGTGGGCACCCGCGAAGGCGGCAAGATGCGGGGTAGGCTCCCGCTGTATTTCACACACGCATAAAGCGGGGTGGGCACCCGCGACAGGCTGCCAAATGCGGGGTGGACACTTGCTGTTTTCAATACCGGCAAACGCGGGGTGGGCACCCGCTGGTTTCAAAGGCAGGCAAAACGCGGGGTGGGCTCCCGCTGTAGTTCCAAGTGCCTAGAAGCGGCATACACGCGGGGTGGGCACCCGCTGTTCAAACATGCAAAAATACGGCCATAACGCGGGGTGGGCTCCCGCTCTTCTGCAGGCGGCCCCCCAGGGGGGGGTATCCCACACACCAGACGTCAGCCGCAGGATCCACGCTCCTCCTCTCTCTGGGGATGGAGATATAGCTCTATGACAGCACCGCGCTGCAGGCGTCAGCTCCTCCTCTGGCAATCAGGAAAGTAGTGCCTCCCAGGTGCTAGGGAGCTGGCGAGGATCCAGAGTCCCACACAAGGAAGTAGTGCCCACACTCCTCACCTCCTTGGAATACAGGCAGTCAAAGTATAGCGCTCACGAGGCGCTAGGGCAGCAGAGCAGGCAGGCAAGGCTGGGCAAGATCAGCAGACAGTGGGCACTCATTAGTACAGGACAGCATCTCCTAGAAGCAGTCATCTCCCATAAAGTGGCACTCCTCCTGACATAGCAGTCTTCACTCCAGCAAAGGCTCTCACTGGCCCTGTGGACAGCAGAGGGGTACAGATGGGCTCAGGGGCCAGCACACAGGCCCTTGCGGCGGTACCTCCTGGCAGAGTGTCCCCTCTCAATCAAGTCCACGTTCAGTCTAAACACATGGAGTCTCAGCTCCTCTATATATACGCCCCTCACCCCACCTACTGGAAAAGACCAGAAGCTTCTGGAAGGCTCCCTGGGGGAACCGGTCCCAACTGATTTTGGGGGAGGTGTAGAGCACCCTGTCACTTCGAGAACTAGACCGGCAACCCACCTCAGGCAGGCAGGCACAAGTACACCAAAATGGCGACTGGTAAAAGTGACATTTTCCAAAGTAGTGTAAATAAATCTGCGTACACCATTGCGCAGCAATTATTATTTTCCGCCCAACCACACCAAACATACATATTCGTTGTGTTTTATTGTAAACCACCAATTTCATGTTGGGAAAAAACTAGGGGGAAGGCAAAAAAGTTGCGGGATGACCCTGCAAGCAGGGCCAAGTCCAACACGAACCCCTCCCAGCCAAAAGCCGGGGTAGACCAATCAATGCCTTGATGGGCTTCCCTGCTTGGGGCGAGAGAACATGGACGCGGGCCCGCAACTGCAGGGGCACCCGCAGGTTCTCCGCCATTCTGGACCCCGGTGGTTCCCTCGGTCAGAGCTCCTAGGACCCCCTGAGCTACCCCACTGGTACTCACTAGTTGGTTGCGGCCAGGACCGACCCCATGGCCATCCAGATGTCTCTGGTCCTTGCTGCCTCACCGAGTGGGGGGCAGTAGCTCCAGGCACATAGTACCCCTTGGCCACTACCTCTCCTCCGTGCAGTTCCAAACTGCCACTGGTCCTCCCACCTGGGGACCACACTCTCATGCTGACCACAAGTCAGGGGTGAGGCTCTCCTCCCCCTACCTCTCCTTCTGGGGTTCCGCCCTCTCCTCCTATGCGAGGCACCCTCAGAACACCACTTTCTCACCAGTCCAGGGCCTTGACCCTGCGACCGATCTACCAACCTAGGGTCTAAACCCTTAGGCTGCTCCGGTGCCAGAGGCGAGTCCTCCCTCCCTCTGCACCCCCTCCCAGAGTTCTGCACCCTCCCACCTGGAGTGGTACCCCTGGAAGACAGACCGGGGGGAACACTGAGTACAGATGCCCCTCCCTCCAGGTCAGGCAACACCTGAACCTGGCCTCCCAACCCAGGGTCTAGACCCTGTGGCTGAGCCGGTGCCAGAGGCGAGTCCTCCCTCCCTCTACACCCCCCCCCAGAGTTCCGCACCCTCCCACCTGGAGAAGTACCCCTGGAGGTCAAACCGGTAGGGACCCTGATTACAGGTGTCCCACCCTCCAGGTCAGGCAGTCCCTGAACCTGGCACTCCAGCCCAGGATCTAAACCCTGTGACTGAGCAGATCCCAGAACCCCTGGAGCTCTGATTACAGACGCCCCTGGTTCTCCTGACACTAGGGGACCCCCCTCAATGGACGGCCCATCAGGACAGCCTAGGCTCCCAACCTGGGGTTCCCTTATGGAACTCTCCAGGCCCTGAGACTGTGGTTGGGGCACCTCGGGACACCTCCCCGTCTCACTCCTTCTTGTAGATAGGACGTGAGGCCCTACAACCCTCTCACTACCCTGGGACCTAGCTGGGCTACTCTGCACTTCTCCCCCCTTCCTGGGTGGGAAGATCCCTGAGCCACTCCTTTCAGGTTCACTCCCCAATGCTTCCTCAGACTCTCTGGCACTCACCCAAAGGTCTGCCTCTCGTGCAAGCTCCCTGGGATCAGAGAGCCCACAGTCAAACAGGTGTTGGCGCAACCTTGTGAAACAATTCTTGAGCATATGCTCCCTGATAATTAAATGGATCAGCCCTTCCCAATCGTTCACCGCGCTACACACCATCCAATCCTCCAGTGCCGTCCAACACACATCCACAAACTCCTCCCAGGACTGGCGAGACTGTTTTTTACAGCCTCCGAACTTCAACCGGCACCCTTCTTCCCGGGAACCAGGTACCATCTTCCGGGCTCTGGGAGTGGGACTTCCTACACTAGAGTCACTTCCGCTGCCACCACTGGACCCCACCCTTCCTGGTGAGTCCAGACTCCTGAATCCACTCTCAGGGGACAACCTACCCTCTAGAGCTAGTTTCTCCCTGGCGAAGGCCCTCTCTGCCTCCGCCATCCTTTCCTGCGCTAGGACCCTCTCGGTCTCTAGCCTCTTCTCTTCCACACTCAGCTGCGCTAGCTCCACTCTGAGCCTCTGCAACGCCAGCTGATGCTCCCTTTCTTCCCTCCTATCTACCCACTCCTCTGGGGACAGGGAAAGGGATGGGGCACTGCCCCTGGGACTGGACCCAGGACAGGACTCCCTATCTACGGTGTCCTCACTAGCTACTGGCGTCTCCGCCCTGTCATCTTCTTCCTCCTCTTCAGAGCCACCGCCCTCCAAGGTTATGGACTGGGAACCCTCACTCTCAGAGTCCTCCCTACTCTTGGGATCCTCCTCAGGGTCTCCCACAATTCCACCCCTTAGATATGCGGAAGGGTAATCTGAAAGGTCCCCACAGAGCTCTAAGGGCTCTCCCCTTTTAAAGGCTTCATAGAGGAACAGTTTTCTGCGGGAGTTGCCTTCTAAGGGTATCCCCCTTTTCCTGCAGAAATTCATTACTTCCTCCTCAGTGTACTCCCAAATGCTCTCCTCATCATAGGCTAACTCCATCTTGGCGAGATACACAGCCCCCAGTAAACAGGGGAACACAATTCAAAAATGGCACTTTTAGGAGGAACAATAATCAGCACAAATAATCCCCAAATATGTGATTATTCTACGTGCAGAGTTTGTAGTGCAACCAGCTGTCGCCGTGGTACTGCGCAAACACAAGTCCTATCCCACCGCTGAACACCACTGTTAGAAACGGGGTAGCGTGGTGCGGAGCGGGTCGGCTAACTTCCGGAGGATTGTGTAAAGCATCTGCGCAGCACACACTCACAGGCGACACACTGGACACACTACAAAAGAGACTCCACACCAGGTTATGTGAAAACAGCATATGTATTATGCTAAACACGTTATAAGGCAATCACAGTTGTAAAAGCACTGTGCTAACTGGCTCCAGGTAGTCATTTACAGGGGGAATTATTTACAGGGCAGGGCCAATCGGGCCGCTGCCAGAACCATCACCAGCACAATTAGGATAAATGTAAGACCAGCAATAACAAATGTATATCCGCCAGTAACCTCTGGCCAGATCAAGAGCGTAGCATCATGGCAATAAGCATTAGGCATAAAAATAAAGCATCATCACATTAGGCACCGTTAGGGGCATCAGGCACATTGTGCATGACAGTAGGCATTATCACATGCATAAATCACATCATGCCGTCCATTGGGCCTAAATCCATGTGGCATAAAGGCAATATCATTAGGCATAAGTCACATTGTGCATACCCCTGTTGGAACGGCATAAAATATGAACATGAAGGCCTCCTCAGCAGGCAGGGAACACATTATGTATTCTCATCAGCATAAATGCAGTGGGCATAATCATAGGGGCATGGGGCATCCTCATCCACATAAAAGCATGAGCAACACCGTGGACCTAACATGAGCATAAACAACACCTTCTGAATTCTCATGAGGCCTAAAACACACCAGAATGCGGCATCTTGTTAGCATGAAACCATTAGGCCTCATTATATATTATCCCACAATCCTGGAGCCTAACTGTCATTTGGCAAGCACCAGCATGAATACCCTGGGCACACTCCTATTAGAATGGGGCATAAATCAAGAGCATAAAGGCGCCATCGTCAGGCATGACAATACATTATGTAAAACATTGGCAGGGCAGTGCACCCATAGTAACACCTAGAATAAATGCCCAACGTTGGAGATTAGCTCCCAGCGCCCCTGCCCCTGGGGAGCCCCCACTCTGGGACTCTACCACAATGGATTTGCCCAATCGTTGCAACTGCCCACTGTCCGGCGGGGCAGGTGAGTAAGGAAAAGTCAGTCCTGGCCAACTTGGAGCGTGGGAGCCCCTCTTCTGGGGCTCTCAAATTCACAATGCCCCAACCGGTGCAGCTGCCGCCACTGCGGTACAGCTGTGCAGTCACAGGGACACTGGCCCGGTGGGGCCCTACTCGGGGCCTCTGGAAGTAAAGAAATACCCCCAAAACGTGCAGCTATAACAATAAGTACTGGCACTACTGTGCTGGGGAGTAAAGCCCCTCTCCGGGACTCCTAAATTCCCACTGCCCCACGGGGCAGCTGTGAAATCAGCACCGGGGGCGGGCACCGACAATATGCCCCGACGCACCCCCAACCGCCATGCAACTGAGCCCCACTCACCGGGCTCCAGGGGAACTCCTTCGCTCCTGTGGCGGTATACTGAGCCTCTCCTCTGTTGGAGAGGCTCCGGCGGCGGCACTACTCCCTCTGCGGCGGGGGCAGGCACCGACAATGTGCCTCGGGCCCCCTCCTCCTCTCCCAGCAGAGTGCTGCAGGACTTGCGGGGCTCTCTTCACCCGGGCCGCCCCTCGTGGGACCTGGGACTTTTGTTCCTCTCCTTGTGGAGGCAGGGTAGACTCCCGCCCTCCTTTCCGCCGGCACTTCCCTCGGCTTCACCCGTGCCCCCTCCTGGGACCCGGGACTTCGCTGCGGCAGGCGCGGGGCTCCCACCAGCTCACGGGAGCCCCCGCTAGGGACTCGGCGGCTTCCTGGTTCCGGCCCCGCCCCCAAGCAGGCAAACTCAGCCTGGCTTCCGAGTCGGGCTTCTTCTGCCGGGCCGCGGCGGTGATTTTGCTGCTGAGACGCGGGGTGGGCACCCGCTGACCCAGAGACACTTGAAGATGCGGGGTGGGCACCCGCGAAGGCGGCAAGATGCGGGGTAGGCTCCTGCTGTATTTCACACACGCATAAAGCGGGGTGGGCACCCGTGACAGGCTGCCAAATGCGGGGTGGGCACCCGCTGTTTTCAATAACGGCAAACGTGGGGTGGGAACCCGCTGGTTTCAAAGGCAGGCAAAACGCGGGGTGGGCTCCCGCTGTTGTTCCAAGTGCCTAGAAGCGGAACACACGCGGGGTGGGCACCCGCTGTTCAAACAAGCAAAAATACGGCCATAACGCGGGGTGGGCTCCCGCTCTTCTGCAGGCGGCCCCCAGGGGGGGTATCCCACACACCAGACGTCAGCTGCAGGATCCACGCTCCTCCTCTCTCTGGGGATGGAGATATAGCGCTATGACAGCACCGCGCTGCAGGCGTCAGCTCCTCCTCTGGCAATCAGGAAAGTAGTGCCTCCCAGGCACTAGGGAGCTGGCGAGGATCCAGAGTCCCACACAAGGAAGTAGTGCCCACACTCCTCACCTCCTTGGAATACAGGCAGTCAAAGTATAGCGCTCACGAGGCGCTAGGGCAGCAGAGCAGGCAGGCAAGGCTGGGCAAGATCAGCAGACAGTGGGCACTCATCAGTACAGGACAGCAGCTCCTAGAAGCAGTCATCTCCCATAAAGTGGCACTCCTCCTGACATAGCAGTCTTCACTCCAGCAAAGGCTCTCACTGGCCCTGTGGACAGCAGAGGGGTACAGATGGGCTCAGGGGCCAGCACACAGGCCCTTGCGGCGGTACCTCCTGGCAGAGTGTCCCCTCTCAATCAAGTCCACGTTCAGTCTAAACACATGGAGTCTCAGCTCCTCTATATATACGCCCCTCACCCCACCTACTGGAAAAGACCAGAAGCTTCTGGAAGGCTCCCTGGGGGAACCGGTCCCAACTGGTTTTGGGGGAGGTGTAGAGCACCCTGTCACTTCGAGAACTAGACCGGCAACCCACCTCAGGCAGGCAGGCACAAAGTACACCAAAATGGCGACTGGTAAAAGTGACATTTTCTAAAGCAGTGTAAATAAATCTGCGTACACCATTGCGCAGCAATTATTATTTTCCAACCACACCAAACATACATATTCGTTGTGTTTTATTGTAAACCACCAATTTCATGTTGGGAAAAAACTAGGGGGAAGGCAAAAAAGTTCCGGGATGACCCTGCAAGCAGGGCCAAGTCCAACAGTGAGTGAGCTGCAACCTCTTTCTTCTAAGACTCCCTTTCTGGCTGTCCATCCGGACAAGGTCGTCCTGAGAACTAGACCGTCCTTTCTTCCCAAGGTGGTTACTTCTTTCCACATTGGCCAAACCATCACTTTGCCCACCTTCTTTCAGCCTCCGCATCCTTCAAAAGAGGAAGAGAGGCTCCACCGTCTGGATCCAAAACATGCTCTTTCCTTCTATTTCGATTGCACCAAACAATTCCGGGTGGACGACCAGCTCTTTGTTGGTTACGTGGGCGCTAAGAAAGGTCGGGCCATGCACAAACGAACCATCTCCAGGTGGGTCGTTCTGTGCATCAAAGCCTGCTACTCTTTGGCAAAGAAGGAGCCTCCAGTGGGGCTGCGCGCCCATTCCACCAGGGCGATGGCAGCTACTACTTCGTTGGGATGAGGAGTCCCCCTGAATGACATCTGTCAGGCAGCTACGTGGGCATCGCTGCACACGTTCACCAAACACTACTGCCTAGACAGCCAAGTCCGGAGAGTCGGCTTCTTTGGCCGTTCTGTTCTCCAGGACTTTCTGGTGTGTACTTGGTTCGCAGACCCACCTCTGGGGTTGGTATTGCTGGGTCATCTATTCTAAAGTAAGGAATCTATAACTAACTGTTTCTTTCAGATGAACAAGTTACTTACCTTCGGTAACGATATATCTGTAAGAAACATAGGTTAGTTATAGATTCCTTACCGCCCCACCCATCCTCCAAGTCTGCGAACTGACTACTAGTGTTAAGGTCTTCCTTTCAGGGCCCTAGTTTTGTGCACCAGTGGTCAGTGTCTTGCATGGCTCTGCGCTTCTGGTGTGGAAAGTCATGTACAGAACTGACGTCAGCGCACGAGGGCGGCGTCTATGTAGCTACCGCAACGTCATCCTGGCGACCACGACGACGAAGAACACGGAGTCGACCGACACCACCTTCCGACGCGCAGGGGTACTGCTGACGAAATACTTTCCGGATCCAGTCTGACGCCTGGGGGTAATTCTAAGGTAAGGAATCTATAACTAACCTATGTTTCTTACAGATATATCGTTACCGAAGGTAAGTAACTTGTTCTTTACCATTACCTGTGCTTTAAGTCAATACTGAGGTCCCAACGATCCACGGCTCGGTATGTGCCTTGAGCTGTGCCCAGCTCCGAGCACTTCCATAAATAAAATGTTTTAGGGCTTTCTGCAGAGCTCAAGTCCCCGCCAAGGGTAGCCCTATGGCTCCCAGCGCCGAACTCACGCTGTTGCAATCTTCCCATCCATCCTCAGTTGTTCCCATGTTGTGCTTGGGGGCTCTCCAATGCCTAAATGAGGAAAAATAATCAGTGCACTTTTATGGATGACAAAGACTGTGTTTACAGCCGAAACGCGTTCCAGTTTCCCGTTTTTTACTAAGTGCTGTCTGTGAAGAAATGAGTAAGCCCCGAGATTCGAGTGCGGGGTTTCTCTAGATGGAGAGAAGAAAATGCTTTGTATTTTAAGAGGCGTTTGTGGTATGCCTCTCTCCTGCAGCACCGGCGTTCAGGATGCACTCCAGCAAAACTACAAACCCAGAGTGAATATATATATACGCAAACATTTTGGGGAAAATTTAATTGAAGAATGTTCTTCACTCAAATTAAGTTTCCATAGAATCTCAATTTAGCCTATATATATATACACACACACATTTGGGGAAAAATGTAATTGGAGAATGTTCTTCACTCAAATTAATTTTCCATAGAATCTCAATTTAGCCTGTCAGAAATGCCATTTTCTTTCTGAATGGGAGAGAAAAATTGTTAAAGTCATTGAGTAGCTTTTGAATGTACATTTGTCATGGTAAAAGCTACCCTTCATATTAAAAGCATGAGGATAAAATGCAGCCTGATAGGCTAACAATGACAGAGGCAACTATAACTCATATGCTCTGACAGCCGGGGAGGAGGGAGGGTCGTTTATGACTTCAATGAAGATACCTATGATGTAGAACTTGAACCTTTCCTTCTGCATTGTGGGAATTTCATTGATAGTCATAAACATTGAATAGAGTAGAAAGCTATAGAAAACATAATATAGTGGCTGTCAGGTGAATGTGATAGTTCGAAGAAAAAAGAGAATTCCACAATGTAGGCTGCAGTTCAACAATATGGTCCAAATTACACAAGCTAATCATTTTGCAATTATTTAAAAAGATTTCTAAGTGTTTCTTGACCGAACCCTTCTTCAGTTTGAGTGTTTGTGCCTACACAATAAGGTATTTATAAAGTTTTGTATAGATCTCCTTCAGACAGGATCTCTGAACACCTCAGGTGTTTTCTTCACACCTTTGAAACAACTGTTTCTATCTGCAGGGCTTTTTCAAAGCATTTTACTCAACATATTAGCATCCCTTAAATTGAGTAAAACCATCTTGTCTTCATTCTGATACCTTTATTTAGTCAGAATATCTTCATTATTTACCAAGTGCTCTTGGTGTAGAAGGAAGAAGGCAAGTTTGGATGCTCACAAGATACGTGTGGTTTGTCTTTGACCATCACCTCAGATAAAAGGATGCGACATTTGAAAGAAAATTTCAAAAATGACACTTAAGGACAGAGAGGGCATTGGACTACGAGGTCTAATTCAAGACATGAGAGCAGAAGAATAGAAAAAGACTGGTAAGACCTTAATCTCATTCTTCTTCTGAGAAACTCCAGAAAATCTGGTAAAGACTCCCACAGAGGAAGATCTACAGATAGATCTCCTCCCAGCCATCATTGACGTTACTCTCATCGACACAGATCATCGACGTCAAGACCATTGATGTTGCCGCTGAGGGGTTCAGCGCCGACATGATCGCCCTCGAAAGAAGGGTCAACGTTGAAACATCATCGGCACTGTTCATTGTCTAAATCGGTGTCAAGAATATCACTGCCATCAATGCAGAAGACCACAACAGCTCCAACTTCGCCGCTATCACACTGTAGATCGACTTCGAAATCCCATCATTCGCCGCCGAAATCTCAACATATGCTGTCGAAATCTCATCATTCAATGTCAAAAAGACATCTGTCGCCGCCGCAAAAAACACTACTGGCAAAACAGACGTGCACAACATCGATTCCATCTATTTTGACATCAAGAACTTCTCAAGTCAGACTTTCTTCCTCCCCAGAGTGTTCTAGCTCTCCTGCTATCTATTCTTCTGCTTCTCAAGCATCTGAGGTTCTGGTGGCTAAGACAGATTCTGCCCTTTGTCCTATAAGGCCTATAATATCTACAGATGACTCTGTACAAACTCCATTACAGCCTTTGAATATTTCACCAGTTAGAGGGTTCTCCAAAGCTACTTCCATGTCACCTATTAGGAAATGAAAATCTCCATCATCTGTTTGGACAACCCCTCCAAGCACACCTTCTATCAGAAGGTCTTCGACATACCCACACTCCAGATCACGTTCAAAGCCACCATATTCTGACTCTACATGTTCTTCTTACACACCAACCTCTCCACCTCAGTCACCATCAAGGGTGTCTCTGGTAGAAAATAGCCTTATCTTTCAAGATGCTTTGGTAGGAGTGGCTACAAAACTAAACATCAATGTAGACATTCCCCAACCAACAGTTTCAGTTATTCTCAAAACGTTACAACCAAGAGCAGCTCTAAAACCTCTTCTACTTCTTCTAGGTCCTCTAGACATTGCTGAAGAAAAATTCCTCAATCTGGCTACTGTTAAAGCTGCTACACAAAGATTGCTCAAGAAATATGTCTCTGCAGCAGGATGCTGATTTTCCTAAAATCGACCCTAAACCTCATTCGACTATTGTTACTGCCCAGCTGAAAATAGAAAACTTGCCCTTTTCAGGTACTTCACTATTTGGGCAACACACTGAGGAGGAAATGCTCAGGATGAAGAATGAGGCTAAAACCCTTAAAGATGTGGATCTTGAAGATCAGAATTTATTTTACAAACAACCGTACAAACACAGAGACAGACATTAGTATTATAATAGGGTTCCAACCCCTAGATGGTCTAATCAATCTTCGCAAAACAACAACAAAGACAATCGTGTAGAACATACCAGAGGAGATTTAAAAAAGGAAGATTCTGTTTGTATATATAGTCAAAAATGATCCTTTTCCTAATGGGGTGGTTGATTCCTTTCACATTCAGGGAGATTTTAATATTTTGAGGTGTGCTACTCATCGTGGTAATTCGGAACATGGGTTTAATATTGGGCTTTCCATGTCTGGGGCATGCCATAGGGTCTATGGTTCTGGCCTTCCAGTCGGTTTTGGGTGGTGTGAGAGTACCTGATATTTATCTTTGCGCGTCCCCATCCTTCCCTTGAGTGCTGACAAATAATATGTAGCAAAACCAAAGGGGATGATGGACGGAGTGTTGAACAATGCAAGCACTCACCCCCAGTCAACTGATCTGGGTTTAATCCATCATCATTCTTTAGCTCACTCCGCCACCCCAGTTCAGACAGGGCCATATGCAAATCAGTCTGACCCTGTGCCTCATGGGAACAGTCCAGCCCGAACTGCCAAGCCATGTCTTCCCTGGACCGGAAACAAGCATCCTGGGACCGGTTTCTGGCTTACAGCCGTCATCAGCCAGGCTATCTTGAATCCAGTGGCAAAGTGAGCAAGGGACCCACGTCTGGGCATACCCTGCCAACTTAGGGCAAACATAGCAAAACCAAAGGGGATGATGGACGGAGTGTTGAACAATGCAAGCACTCACCCCCAGTCAACTGATCTGGGTTTAATCCATCATCATTCTTTAGCTCACTCCGCCACCCCAGTTCAGACATGGCCGTATGCAAATCAGTCTGACTCTGTGCCTCATGGGAACAGTCCAGCCCGAACTGCCAAGCCATGTCTTCCCTGGACCGGAAACAAGCATCCTGGGACCGGTTTCTGGCTTACAGCCGTCATCAGCCAGGCTATCTTGAATCCAGTGGCAAAGTGAGCAAGGTACCCACGTCTGGGCATACCCTGCCAACTTAGGGCAAACATAGCAAAACCAAAGGGGATGATGGACGGAGTGTTGAACAATGCAAGCACTCACCCCCAGTCAACTGATCTGGGTTTAATCCATCATCATTCTTTAGCTCACTCCACCACCCCTGTTCAGACATGGCCATATGCAAATCAGTCTGACCCTGTGCCTCATGGGAACAGTCCAGCCCGAACTGCCAAGCCATGTCTTCCCTGGACCGGAAACAAGCATCCTGGGACCGGTTTCTGGCTTACAGCCGTCATCAGCCAGGCTATCTTGAATCCAGTGGCAAAGTGAGCAAGGGACCCACGTCTGGGCATACCCTGCCAACTTAGGGCAAACATAGCAAAACCAAAGGGGATGATGGACGGAGTGTTGAACAATGCAAGCACTCACCCCCAGTCAACTGATCTGGGTTTAATCCATCATCATTCTTTAGCTCACTCTACTACCCCAGCATGGTGAGCAAAAGAATGATGGATTTAACCCAGATCTTTTGACTGGGGGTGAATGTTTTGATTTGTTCTGCATTCCGTCCATCAATTGTGTGTCTTTTGCTTTCTCGCCCTAAGTGCGCCAGGTATGCCCAGACGTGGGTCCTAGGCTCACTGTGCCACTGGAATCAAGCTATCCTGGCTGAAGAGGAGTGAAACCCGAAACTGGTCCTAGGATGCTTGTTTCCGGTCCAGGGAGGACCTGGCTTGGCAGTTCGGGCTGGACTGTTCCCATGAGGCACAGGGTCAAGACTGATTTGCATATGGCCAGGTCTAAACTGGGGTGGCATGGTGAGCAAAGAATGATGGATTTAACCCAGATCTTTTGACTGGGGGTGAATGTTTTGATTTGTTCTGCATTCCGTCCATCAATTGTGTGTCTTTGCTGACAAATAATATGTAAACAGAATCGTACAAAAAGCAATTGGATAAAAAGATAATATCGTGAAAAAGGCAGAAACCCATTCCCTATCTCCCCCCCTCCGCACCCCCAAAATAGCCAACGTGCATGGCGATAAGGGGAAGAACCGCTCCTCCAGGGAAACAGAACATTAAACCATTAAGTGAGGTAGAGCTCATCAACACGAAGGGTTATTGTCTCCATGGTTTCCTACGTTTGACCTTTTACGGTAGTGCAGTGCATTAAGAACTTACCCTTCTTAACTGTGGGGAATACTAAGCAATAGAATAAACAGGAGAACATAGTATCTCTAGACATATCATCACAAAACATTTATGTGAGGTAAGTCGCAGTCATATGGACCTAATTATGTATATAGGCCTGGGGTGTTTGTGGTTAGCTGTGCTGAGAACACGTTTAGAACAGCACGGTCTCGGATCCCAATGTATGGGGTGATCAATAAAGAGGTTGGTTTGGGAATCTGGCATTATAACTGTAAGTTAAGTGTGCAAGGTAACTGCGAGGTAAGTATGACATATGCTCAGAATGCTATGTAATAACACTTTATGAACTTAGTTGTGTATACTGGCCTGAATTGCCCATCACATGTCCATCTCTTATTTCTCCTCATCTCTACAAATTCAGTGTTGTACTCTATTAGGAACCATAGGGTGTATCGAACAGAGCCCTGTAGGGGTCCAAGTAGCTCCCATGGTTAGAAGGTCAGGCTCGCCCGGTATTGTAGTTTGTGTTTCACATTAGTCTCTTCAAGTAGGGGTGATCACAAGTCTCTTACTTATCCTCAAATAGGTTATTTGTATGTTTTTTGTATGCATATGGAGCGTCTTCTGTTTTGTAGTTGAACGTCTTCGGTGTGTTAGTGACAGTGACTTCCTTGTGAGGCAGTGTAGTTGTAGGATTAGCAGTTACCTTCCACGTTAGTCTCTTTAAAGCTTGAGATGTCCATCATAGCCTCTTCCTTATCGTCAAGGAACTACTTGAGCGTTATGTGCTCCGAGAACATATGTGGAGTCCCCTGGACTGCGACACGGTATTTAGCAGGACTTCCAAATGAGCCTTGAAAGTTCAGTGCTTTCATTCTGGGGTGGAGAGCCAATAAGCCCTTCCTTGTTTCAACTTTTGCCTTCGAATAGTCTTGTGAGATAAAGATCTTATAGTTTTCCCTAAGAATGTGGTTGGGTTTCCTCGTGAAAGACAAGATATGTTCAACATGTTGGTATCACAATGGCTTCCACACGATCAGGCATGGGGACCTTTGATTCTGTATTTTCCTTGTAGGGACTCTGTGTGCTCTATCAAATTCAAGGGTTTTATCGAATGTTTTACTTGTGGCTTGAGTGAACCATTTCTCTAGAAAGAGAATACAGTAACCTGCAGAGTCTTCTTCTCCTTTGGGCATCCCAAAGATGCATAGATTCCCCGTCTGTTTCTGTCTTCCAATTCAGAGAGGTCCCTAGAGATTGAGCGGGTGGTGGAGTTAAGTGTTTGGATACTTTTCCTTGTTTTGGAGTCTGTATCCTCCAGATGGCATATTCTGATCTCTGCCTTTCCGATTCTGGTGTTAGCTTGTCTAATGTCTTGGCGTATTGCAGAGATCTCACTTTGCATAATGGCCATATTAGCATTGGTGGACTTGGCCAGATCATGGACATCCGCGAGTTTTTCAAAAATCATATCCATTGTGGTGTTGATGTTCTTTTTATTCTTCACTTGTGAATCTGGGTTAGGTGGATCAGCTTTGACCCTTTTCAAGTTTGCTTTGCTTTCTTTTTCTGCCATTGTTGTTGAAGTGTATGACCCAAGATGATTCTGTGAGGATGGTTAGCGAGGGTGGTTAGC
Organism: Calotriton arnoldi; assembly: GCA_963921515.1. Lineage (NCBI taxonomy): Eukaryota > Metazoa > Chordata > Amphibia > Caudata > Salamandridae > Calotriton > Calotriton arnoldi. The sequence goes on from CAWUFW010005293.1 coordinate 467,759, forward strand.
ACTTTTGTTTAGAGACCTGTATCGCTATCCTAGTAATCCAGAGAGTAGTACTTTGTGTTCAGCAGAGGATTTATTCATGCCGTTAGGTACTGAGGCTTCAACCTATATGGGACAGCAGAGTTAGAGGCCCTATGGAGGCTTTTATTTTGTAGTTTACTTATAACTCGTGTTCCCGTTAGTTGTAAGAGTGATCGCAGTGACTTCACTAGTAGGGTACACTAGCACAATCTGGGCAAGCGTGAGGTGCTTGCGGTGAGGACTGGTCTTGCATTCCTAGGCGGGCGCCATTTTGTGTGAGGTTCCGTAGGGTTTCGATATAGTGCTGCAGTGTAGTAGCTCAGTTTAGTACAATACACTTCAGACAAGTTCAGCTCGGTATAGTAGCTCTGTGCTCCACCCCCTCTGAATTAGTGGCCATACGGATGAGTTTCTGCGGATCACCAGCACTCGGCTGATTGGCAGCATCGGGTGTTATTGGTTCATATAAGCCTGTTCTGTAGATGAGAAGGCCACCTCAGCGGAATTCTTGTATTGCTGGTAGCTCTTCGAATTCATCTCTGTTGGGGATGTGTTACCATCCCTCTGGATCACTGTTGTGCAGGGTGACTGGGGGTTGTGCTCATTGAGAGGTCAGTCGCACAACTCCGACGGCCGCCATTTTGTGTTCAGCACATGTGAGAGACTCTTTATGTTCTGTTTTAGCGGTTGAGCACGGAGTTACAATTCTCTATGTGATGCTCTGAGACCTGCACATTAATGCCTTCCTCAGTCAGCTGAGTTGAGTTGAGCTGGGGATTGCACAGGTGCCAGCATCCAGTTGTCTGGCACTAGAAACCAGCCGTGTAGGTGATCGCACGCATATGGGGCAGCGCCCGGATCGGCGTGAGATAATAGCACTCCCCTTACACTGAAGCCACAGTTAGCTAGGAGGGTCAAAAAGCCCTTGAATTGGTACCGCTCTCACTCGGTTGGTGTTGTGTAGAGAGTTAGACTTTGTGATCGTTAGCGGACGCCATTTTAAGGTCAGTCGCTGCTCGAATTAAAGTGGCTGGTGGGTCGTGGTGCATGTTCTGGAGTAAGTTATATCTGTTGGTACGTAACTTACTTGCTACTTGGCATTACTCAATACTCAATGTTCTGCGGCCGAGGTTGTTGGGTCCTTGAGTCTTTTAGTGAGCTGGTGCGTGTGCACTTCACTCAACAGCCGTGCAGTCTCACGGTCAGATCGGACCCACGCAGAAGCATTTGCTGTATTGATTGAACAATATTCTGCGACTGAGCTGCAGGTCTTTGGGTGCGCTGATTTCCCCGGTATGGAGCTGTGGGCTCACACCAACATCTTCCTTGCGCTCCAAACCACTCCTCACGCTCCAAATTACCTCAAAACCAAACTGCCTTTTTAATAGACATTCTCTAGATATAAATAGAGTGTCCCACTTTTATTTAGACAAACCAAAAGATATAAGAAAATCTAACCATCTCTTTGTAAACTATGGCTTTTTACGGCAAGGTTTAGCTGCTTCAAAACAAACAATAGCAGGATGGATAGTTTCATGTATTTCTTTATGTTATTAGAATAACAATAGCTTTAACTGACAAGCTTAATGCTCACTCTAAAAGAGGTAAAGCGGTAACCACAGCTTGAATCGGGCATCTACTGATTCTAGATATCTGTAATGCAGCTACTTGGAGATCTATGCACACCTTTAACAAACATTATTATCTAGACACAGACACTCAAGCTGAAGCAGGGTTCGGTCAAGAAACACCTACAAATCTGTTTAAATAATTTCAAAATGATTGACCTGCTTGATTTGGACGATATTGTTGGACTGCATCCTAAATTGCAGAATGCTCTTTTTTCTTCGAACTGTCACATATGCCTGACAGCAGCGGTATTATGCTTTCTACAGCTTGTTACTTTATTCAACATTTATGAATATCAAGGAAAATCCTAGATGCAGAAGGGAAAGTTACATACCTGTAGTTCGAGTTCTTCATCATATGTATCTTCATTGAAGTCATAAACGACCCACCCTCCTCCCCGACTGTCAGAGCCTATGAGTTTATAGTTCCCGTAAAAAAGAACTGACTCACCACAGGCAAATTGCCACTACAAGGCATTGTGGGAAGGGGTGCTTCTCAGGTTCTTAAAGGAACAGGCTTCTTCTTTAACTTCTATCAGTGTTAGCCCATCAGTCTGCATTTTCTCCTCATGCTTTTGATATAAAGGGTAGCTTTTTCATGACAAATGTACATTTAAAAGCTACTCTTCAGCTATTTTCTCCAGCATTCAGAAAGAAAATGGCATATCTGACAGACTAAACTGAGACTCTATGGAAAATTAATTTGAGTGAAGAGCATTCTTCAATTACATTTTCCCCCAAATTTATATATGTTAAAGAAGGTGTTTCGGGATCCGTGCAGGCTGCAGGGAATTATTCAATGTTTATGACTTCAATGAAGATACCTACGATGCAGAACTAGAACTACAGGTATGTAAATTCTCCATATTAAGCCTCGGGCCTTGTAGTGTAATTACATCTTGTTAGGAAAAGAATACATTTCTCACTTTCAAAATTGTTTGTAATTTCAGTTAATCCTGCATGAAGTTTGCTTGCGGGCCATTCGTTGTAAGCTGATCATTCCAAGTGTACCACACTGTGATCCTTCTTGTGCTCTTCTCTAAGCTTTACACTTCGTTTTGATACAAACGTATTTCTGAACAAAGCGAAAATCGACAATGCGATTAAAGAATATATAGAGACGAACGATCTCCCAGAGATCCCCACATCTACCTTCTGGGACGCTCTTAAAGCCACCATTAGGGGTGTTATTATCGGAATTAAGGCCCAAATAAATAAAAAATTAAATCTAGAACTTAAAAATCTAGAAAGTGAGATTAAGACTCTGGAAAAAAAACACTCGGAGCGGGTGGAGGATCAGGTTATCCTTAACGTGCTAACCAAAAAGAAATACGAATATAACACTATTATAAGCAGAAGGGCTGGTGTCTGGATCAACAAATTCAAGGCGCTCCAACTTTGTGAGGGCAACAAAGCGGGAAAATTATTGGCCTCTTACCTCAAGCATAAACAGAGACAATTCACCATTTCCTCAATTAAAGATACCAAGAATATTACCCACACCAAACATAGCGAAATCCTGGATACCTTCCAAATGTTTTACAAGGACCTCTATAGTAACAGTTTAATAATTAACTCAGATGCCTGCGAACAATACTTGCAGTCATTAGACCTCCCAAAACTTTCAAAGCACCTATCTCGGATCTAGAGATATCATCGGCGATAAAAACACTTAAATGTAACAAAGCTCCAGGGCCAGACGGCTTCTCTGCCTCTTTCTATAAAGAATTCAGCACTTCGCTCCAACCGACCCTAAATAAGCTTTTCAATTCTGTAGCCCATGAGGGAGCATTACTAATTCAATGAGGAAGCCAACATCATTGTCATACCCAAAGAAGGCAAAGATCCGCTCCTACCCAAAAACTATCGGCCAATCTCCTTAATAAATGTAGATTGTAAGATTTACGCCAAAATCCTCGCAAATAGATTAAATAAATTTCTTCCCACTTTGATCAGCAACTCACAGGTGGGGTTTCTCAAACACCGTATGTCTAATGACAATACTAGACTTCTATGTCACATCTTAGAAAGGGCCAAGAGCGCTCCTGCCCCCCTAATTGCTATCACGTTAGACGCGGAAAAGGCGTTCGATAGAGTATCATGGCAGTTCCTGAAACAATGTATGCAAACTTTCAACCTAGGTGAACCATTCATTTCCATGGTTATGGCCTTATACGCTAACCCGACTGCCAGGAGAGCCATTAATGGCTCCCTATCGGAATCATTCCATTTAGAACAAGGAACTAGACAGGGCTGCCCCCTCTCTCTGGCTCTCTTCCTCCTAGCATTAGAGCCACTGATCCAAGACATTAAGCTCCATAAGGACATCACCGGGGTTCTCTTTGGCGACACGCAAGTAAAATTAGCCGCATACGCGGACGACATATTGGTCGTCACGGAAAACCCGGAAGATTCCATCAAAGGCCTGATGGACACGATAGACGCATACTCTAGACACTCTGGTTACAAACTCAATCGCGATAAATCTGAGGTCAAACCCCTTAATGTCCATAGTACGCGTGAAATGCTAGGCAACTCGGGCCTTACATGGCAACTGAACCACATCAAATACCTGGGGATCGAATTCTGCTCCACTATTCTGGCGACACTCCAACATAACGAGACTAAAACACTGGAGAAGATCAAAACATTATTGGATGCTTGGTCGCCCAGATTCAAAACTTGGTGGGGCAGAGTTGAAACCATAAAAATTATGGTCTCCCCCCTGGTAAATTATCTGATAACAATGCTGGCCCTCGTTTTATCTGAAGACTTCCATCACAAACTAAACATACTTCTCTCGAACTTCCTATGGAAAGGAAAGAAGGCAAGAATTAGCATGAAGAAACTCAGGCTCCCCAAAAGGCTAGGTGGGGTTAATCTAGCTGATTTTAAGCGTTACCAGTCGGCTTTCCTCGCAAGACAGGGCTCTCATTGGCTGACAGCTCCAGCAGGATACACACCTGTATGGCTTGACATTGAGAAATATATCCTTAATGGTATCCCCCGGCAACCCTCCTAACCACGAATCTTAACCAAATTACATGTTCAAGCTCCATCCTCAAAAACACAAAATCCTCCCTCTTGAAAATAGACAAACTACTAGACATCAGTGTTAAGAAATCTAATTTAGAATCCATTTGGTATAATCGCAAAATTCTATATAAAGGATGCACCTTGTACAATGCCATATGGATCAGTAAAGGCATATATTTTCCCCACCAACTCTACGCAGGCACACAACCCCTATCCTTTAAGGACCTGCAGTCCACATATCAACTTGAGCCAATAGAATTCTACTACTTCTTGAAAATAAAAGCTGCCCTAGCTAAGGCAAATCTCTCAGCCCTAACACCATCCCTCCCGCAATATCTCTCAAAAATAAACGCATTGGGTCACCAGGTCTCCCGAGTCTACAAATTACTAGGCCCTCAACACTCTACACTGAATGAGAAAGTCACAGCCTTTTGGGAATCGAACTCCAAAACCCCGATCTCAGACTCAGATTGGTCCTGGACATGGAACTCAGTATTTAAAAATAAAATCAGCCCGGTGCTATCCCACACAAAGTTCTGGCTCCTACACAGGGCATACTGGACACCAGCCCGACTACACAAACACAAAATCCGTGAAGACGATATCTGTTGGAACTGCAATGGAGCAGTGGGGGACTTAGAACACCTACTGACTCTTTGCCCGTGTGTGACTTCCTATTGGGATAAAGTCCTTGAATTCATATCTAAACTTTTCCCCCTCGATACAAGCAGGGACCTCCCGGCTCTACTATTTGCTCCTTCTAGAGCAGACTCCTTGTGTGATAATGACAAGGCACTCCTTGACCTACTTCTCACAGCAGCATTTAAGATAATACTCAACAATTGGAAGGATACTCGCAAAACGTCCTTTAAACACTGGCTGAATTGGGTCACTAACCTGCGAGGAGCTGATAATATAGCGCTCCACAACTCCCCGTGGAAGTCCCCGAATAGAGACATGTGGGAATCCCTTGATCTCTTCTTTGAATCATACAAACCACCGTGAACTGTCTCTCAAACTACCCTACGCTCTTACATAGTACCGTACGGAGACCCTTCATGACCGACATCTTTACCATGTCACTTAGAGGGGCACACATCAAGGATCTCTAACCTCTAATCGCCGTCCATATCTAGCGCGGTGTGATATATCTGTTCTGAGATTTAGCCGAAAGTCTTGCAACCACTAGGCATATGCCAAACGAAATAGCCTTCCATGTAATCTGTTTCTGCCTTAAGATAAATCCCTTGTGCCATCTATACTATCGTCACTTATGTCATTTTGCTGTCGCAGTGCTGATGGTTTATTCACTTATTCTGTCTCTATCTATGATCTCTAAGATTTGAACTGTGCTGTATTTCCTTTTGCAATTAGTATATTATTTATTTAGTTATTATTTATCTAGTTTTTATTTATTTGCTGTACTCTATGTATTATACATTGTTTTGCTTCGAACAACCAATAAAAATTTATTGAATTAAAAAAAAACGTATTTCTGAAATGCTGATGAATCTTGCCCTTATCAATGTAGAGGGTGAAGTTTTAGAAAGATGCACTATAAACTTGAGACTTTTTACCAGAAAGCTTTAGGAAAAGCTACCTCAAGAGTACCAGAGCCTAAATTGTTGGTTCAATTATTACATTGTCAATTGACAGAAGTTTCCATGAAAATACCAAAAGAAGAAAGCTGTTTTTGCTTTTTTTATTAAAAAAATGTAATTTGGGTTGTTCACAGAAGAAAGGTTATAAAACCAACAGGGCTTCAGTATTGACCATTATGTTTTGCTTCAGGATACGAGATTATCCTCAGTAGCCAGGCGGACTGGAAAAGGAGGTAAAATTACAATTCCGTTGCAAATATTTAGTGAACCAGGGATACAGCATAACAGTGAGACAATTCCTCTTTCAACACCACTTTGTGCAGCAGTATGCATATCTATGCTAACACAGATTTGACCATCATATTTTGTACATATGCAAATCCCTTTATTGAATTAAAAGTTGTTTGTGCTGATGTTGGTGCCTAGGCAGGGTGTACAGGTCTATACTTGTTTAATCTTCTCAAATACCCTGCATACAACCTTAAAAGGCACAAATATTATTTAACGTTGTAGTATGTATCTGTTTATATTTGTTTGCGTTTCTATGCAGGCGCCACATTTTGCACTTCACGGCAAGTGCCATTTTTGCACATCACATCCAGGTGTGTAGTACTGTGCCATTTGTCTTTGGTGATGAAGAAACCATTATGCAGCTTCTGGAAAAGGTACATGTTTCAGCACCAAATACATTACTTTATATAGCTACAGATAATTTCAATGTTTATTTTGTTATCTTGGTAAGTACCCTTTTAAAATATAATCCAGCTTGCAGATGCCATAACAGTTTAATAGAATGAATGAAATATTTTCTTACATTGGGTCTCCTCCTTTCTTTCAATCTTTTTATTGCATTTTGAAACATAGCGAGAAAACACTACTTCTTCATGACCCACACTGTTACATATTATGATCACTCCCCACACATCCCCAGCCCCAACCCATTTGGTGCATAATATGCACTCAGTTAGTTTAATTCCACCAATTGTCCCAAATTTTGTGATATTTATGTGGGCAGCCATGCGCTTTATCGACCATTTTACCAGCTGTGACACATAGGTCTATGCCATGAGTCTACTTAGCCACAGTAGGAGGGGGAAGTGGCAATCCAGTGTCTGGCAATGTCTTGCTTTGCCACCATCAAGCCAGTGGTTACCAGGCATTGGGTTCCACGTGAGCCTAAGTCCTCCCCTTTAATAGCCAGGATTGCACTTTTAGGGCATGGGGTCAGTGTAAGGCCAACAACCCAGCTCGGTTCATTGTTTATCTTGGCCCAGTAGTGCTTGATTTGGGGGCAGTCCCATATCATCTGAAAAAGGTTCTCCCTCTCTGCATACATCTAGGGCAGCTTTCTGATTGCCGTCTACATGTGCCAAAGTCTAACAGGGCCATAGCAGGCCCTATGAAAAATCTTTAATTGAATCAGTCTGAGTTTGGTTGATATGACCAAACATGTGGCTCCCATTTTGGCTTCCAACCATTCCTCATCTTCCAATGGGCCTACCTCCCCATGCAGTCTCTCTCGCAGGAGCAAAAAAGGGTCTGGAGAGTTGACTACCAGTGATCTGTAAATGCGGGAGATGTCCTTCTTGAGCAGTGGTTCCATGACAATCTGAGACTCCAATGGATTAAATTTGGCGACCAAGGTAGGAGAAAGAGTATCGGAGATGTAAATAGCAAAAATAATTAGGAACGATGCAAGGCGTATTCGTCCGTCAATTGTTCAAATGATTTGAGGTCGACCTCCACCCATGCGTCACCCACCTTCAATATACCTACCAAGTCCAATAGTCTAAATCCACTGAGGCCCGAAACTCGTGCAAGCCACGTACCCCTCCACAAAGGTGTCTCCCTAGTGATCGTCTTATGCTATTTGATATGCATCAGGACACTATGCCAGCACTTCAGGGGGCCCCTGGTTGTTTCCGCCAGTGTCCTGGAGATGGCAGACTGATAAAACATTGTTTCTAGGTTCTATTTTTGGAGAAGATTTCTCTCTAACCTGTAGGCCAAGTCTAAGCTGTCTCCAAATATCCAATCAATAATTACTAATAGCTGTGATGACCTGTATTGCAAACAGATATCGGGCACCCCCCCTGGACCCCTGTCCATCTGAGCCCCCATAGCCGAGCATTTCTCCTGATTCACTCGGCCAGTGCTCCACCACAAGAGCAAACAAGAGAGGGGCCATCCCTGTCTCGTGGATGTATGATGTAACAACGCGATCATTTAGATTGCGGTACATTACATCGCTGTTTTTACAACGCAAGTCGTTACCATGACTTGCGCTGTAGGGCGCTGGATTTAGGAATAGTATGATTTACTATTCCAACTCCAGCCTACGTACAGTAGGGAAGGTGTTGGAATAGTAAATCACACTATACCTTAGTCTAGAGCGCCCTCCAGTGCAAGTCGTGGTAACGACTTGCGTTGTAAAAGCAGCGATCTAAATGTACTGCGGTGTTTTGACTGCGTTGTTAAGGTCGTTTCCCCTGTCTCGTACCCCTCTCAATTGAAAAAGGGGAGGCCAGTACATCTTTCACTTGGACTTACACCCATGGATCGCAATATGGGGTCTGGACTAGCCTTAGGAAATAGGGACCGAAGTTCATTTTATTCTGGATCTGGAACAGAAAAGGTCAGCAAACTTAATTGAATGTCTTTTCAAAATCGACAAGTACCACGGTCGTCGCCTCTTGTATTTCTGTTATCTGGTCATGGCCACCTGCAGGCAATGCTTGGGGCCACAACCTGGCATAAAGCTATTTTGATCTGCATGGACCAATGATTGTATGACCCAAGCCAGTTGTGTGGATATTGGACAGTATGATCAGCAGTTTGTGGGTACCTTCCCTGGCTTGGGGATAACCACTGTTGTGGCTCTCCTAAGATCATAGGGCATGCGGCCCTCCACCAGTGTTTCTTAAAAGAGTGCCAGGAGGTGCAGGGCCTGTAGGGAGTAGTATCGCTCTTTGGCAAGAAGGCCATTGTGCATTGATGATATAGCTGCTTGAACCTCTTCCAATGATAATGGTTTGTCTAGCTCCCCCCTCTCAAGCATCGTCAACGTGTTTATCTGGAGATCTGGTGCTATAGGTATAAATTGCTCTTTTGGTGGAGAAGCCCACAGGGCATATAAACCAGAGTAGTATTCTGAAAATGCCTCTGCAAAGGAGGCAGCGTCTGTGGCTATTCCGCTTTGCTTTGATGTACCTGCACGATTATGTGAAGTCCCACGTCTCATGTTGCCAGCCAATAAGTCAAGCCACAACCCTCTTGCGGCTCCTTCGGCTGAATTCTGCAAGTCTTTTGCCACCATTAGTCTGATAATATGGGTGTCCTGTGTACAGGAAACCCTCAACCCAAGTTTACGGAGTTCAAGATGTCTGCCTCTTTGGTTTGCTCTTTTTTCACCCTAGTTTCATGTGGCAGCGTGCCATAACCTTAAATGCCTCCCATGCTGGGTCCACCGAGTCATTATTGATTTCAAAGTAGTAAGCCACTTCCTCTCTAAGCCCTTCTGAAATGTGCTCATTGTTGAGTCACCATGTGTTGAAACACCACCCTGCTCTATCCGACGGGGGAGGGGCGCAGTATAACCACATCACCAGCAAGTGGTCCAAAAGGCCACTTGAGGGGTACACCTACTGCTCAGGCTCCCACTATGTCAACTACGGGCATGAAAAAGTACTCCAGGGTGAGAAGGATAAGTGCGAGTGTGAGAAAAATGCAGACTGCTCCTGTTGGGGTGCCATTTTCTCCAGACATCACACATTTCCAAGTTGTCTACCTATGAAGCATGGAATTTGCTCTGCACGTCATTCTCCTGCTAAGAGAGTTTAACAACAGGTTCACTGCTGCATTAAAGTCACAACCCAACACCATCACACTCACTGGTGATTGTGTCAACTGTGAAGTCAGCGCGGTCAATGAGGTCTCAGTCAGCGCTTAGGGAATGTACCCACTAATGATCAACCACGACCAACTTCAAGGGAGATGTGGCTGAGTTGGTCTATGTGCATGCAAGGCACAACAAGTGGGAAGGACTTTTGCAGCAATATGGCCACTCCTCTAGCCCCAGGCATGTAATTTGCATGGTAAACTCGGGTGTATCCATGTCTCCCTAGGAAGGAGCATTGTTGCCTATTAGGAGAATGTCCTATCCCAACTTTTTGGCATTGTTAAATATTGCTGTTCTCTTGAACTTATCATAAGTCTGTTAACGTTTCATGTAATTCTACAGTGCTGCCTATCTGAGTTAGTGTGTGTCATGGTGATAAATGTGCATGGCAGTGGGATGGGCGGTGCGCAACCAAGTAGTGTAAAAAAAAATCCCAACCTAGAGCACCCTAAGTCCAAGGTTCAACAAACACCCTTCCATTAGCCCCCTCCCCCACAGTTCGGGAATTTAAGTATCTCTCGCCCTTGAACATATCCCCTTCAACTAATATCTAATAATTAATGCTACCTAGAAAGAATAGTATTGGGGTTGTCTGCCAAGGAACGCTAGGAATGAGAACATGTAAGTCAGTTCACCCTCGAGTTACTTCAAAATCCATCCAATGACGTAGCTGGGAGGGCATGGGGGTGGTCCGCCCCGGGCAGCACTTTTTGGGGGGCCGGGGCACTTCATGTGAGGTGAGTAATTTCAGCAAGTGCAAGGTAAGTGGCAGCAAAATCTCTAGCTACGCCACTGAATCCATCAGTATGGTTTGAGCAGTCTTGCATCACCAGAGAACTTTATCTGGGACATCCCCAGGGAGCCCAGTCAGCTCCCTTGTCATCCTCTACCATCGTCTGCAGCCCCAGTAGCAGCTGCTACTGGATCCATGACCACCATCAGTACGCCTCTGGGGCCCAGACCCTAGACCCTCCACCCCTATGGAAATGGGTGGGGACCCCCAAGAGCAGGTCATCCCAGTCCGAGACTGATGATTTTCTGTGTCTAGCCTGCTGGGCACCGACTTGGTCGGTCCTCTGTGGACGAGCAATATTCCATGTGTCTGTATCATGAGCAGTTCGAGAACCCTGACGGTCCCTCACCTAAGGAATGTCCTCCACCCATCTGCATGCCTTCTCTGCGGGGTCAAAAAAGTGTGACTTCCCTTGCGGTATTGCTTTAAGCCTCACTAGGTAGAGGAGCACATATTTAATCTGCATAGCTTTATCCTTGACCTCAACTTCCTCTATGGTCCTTCTCTGTTTTTGCACTCGTGCCATATAGTCCGGGAAGATCATTACTCTAGAGAGTCCAGCACTACTGTGTGTTGGGTACCCTGTCCAAGTAGTTAAGCAGTCAAAATATAATAGGGTGCAGAGGCACCAGGGGCAGCTTCTGGGCAAGGGATCTGTGCGCCCTTTTGATGATAAAGCAGGAGGATATTTTTGGTTTGGACCCAGGATTTAACCCAGGCAGAGAAAACGAGGTCTGGCGTAATCCCTCAACGTATTCAGGGACACCCATCAGACATAAATTGTTCCTCCTGGATCTGCCCTCTCATTTTCTGCCTGCCTTTCTTGCTGCAGAGTGGCAGATCGAAGTTTCACAAAGTCTGCCTTAAGGTCACGTAGGTCATCCTTTGCCAAGGAGACACGAGTCTTGACTGACGTCTTTTACATGACAAACTACATTTTGAAGATCTGGTGCAGTAGGGAAACCTGCACACCAACCCTATCAACCCTTCTTTCCAGTACCAGATGGGAGTCCCAAATGACCTATAGGATAGCTGCTGCTGACACGAGTTCTCCTTCCTGCCTTTGCTTGTCTGCACCTGATCTGCTTGCTTGGGACCCAATGGACTGATTCCTAGCTCATCAAATCGGTCAATTTTCCACTGTTAACACCACAAAGCACCCTTGCCTTTCACCACCTTCAAAGTGGAGGGAATCCAGCTGACTTCAAAACAATATGTCGCTACACGTTTGCCAAATCTGGCCGGAGATGGGGCGTCACCTCCCTGTGTACACGGATGGTCCCTTCCCCCCACCTCTGTACCTGGTTAAAACATCACCTGCTCCACTCTAGGGGCCAGCAAGAGGACAAGGGAATGAACTCCAGTCCAGGAACACCCCCAAAAATGGCCCTCTACACCTCAATTCTGACCCAGGCCTCAGTCCGCATCCCCTAGTATGTCCTCACTCCTCGGTGTCCAGACACACCTCGCTGGCCTCCAACATTCTTACAATAGGGGGGGCAAAGCAAGCAATTTTCTGTACGAGTCTGTGCCTTCCACACAAGCCACTGTTGTAGGCGGGCTGCAGGTATTGCAGATGTTGGTTTCAACTGCCGCCTCATTTCCAGGCCAGTCAAGGATTTTGATCGAGCCCCTCAGTAGGGTCAGAGCCAGCAGAGCTCCGCATTGTTGGGTTTGGTCTACCTCACCTTGAAGTCTGAGAGCCTCCTTAGGGGAGACACCATTCTTTACAATAGACCGGAGAAGTGTTCTAGAAAAAAAACAAGAATTTTCCAGAGGGTAAATGTATGTTAGAAGACAGCACAGCTTGCTTCAGAACTGTGTCAGAAGGCGCAGAAAGAAAGCAACATCTTAGCACACGGGGATGACTCATATATGGATGCCCAACATCATACGGGGAATGGACGGATCTGATGTGGAGCCTCACACTGCCACCTGTCTATGTACGAGGGAATTGCTGAAAAGTTTTCCAGATCCAATCTGGCTCCTGGGGAAGCTTTTAAGGTGAAGAATCTGCGTTTATATTCTCTACCAGAAAAGGTGTTATTTAAGGTAAGTAACTTGTTTGTTTAGTTCACAAACACAATAAAATCAGCTGAGGCCTGGTGTACGGAGCCTTTCATTCTAGTGATGATCAGTCTCTTCAGTCTGTTAACACCACTGATCACAATAGTGATAGACGTTTCCAATGAGGGTTGAGTTTTGGACACAGGACCTCATGACCAAAGACCAGTGGCCAGTGAAGGAGCTCAAGGCATGCAACTACAGCTTGAAGGTGTTTCTACCACATCCTCCATGGAATACCTTCTTTGTAAAGACCGCGAACATAATAATATTTTATACCTGCACACTGGTCTTTTCAAGAGAAGACAACAATCTTGGGGCATTGACATCAAATCTCTATGAGGCGCAATAGTGATATTTGATAAAGAGCAACAAATAGGATGAATTAAAGCAGGTCAGAAGCAGAATCTCGTGTTTGAGAGCTAGACTAGTTAGTAGTGCACCTTTTGCTTTATCCGTTGGACACCACTAACGAAGTTATTCTCAGCTGACATGCTTTCTTTGCCTCCAGGTAGCTAGAAGGATACTTGATTTAAGCATTTCCAATTTTGCCCCATGTGCACTATCTGGTGTGGGGGTTATTGGAAAGATGGTGCCAAATGGCCCAAGATGCCTCACCTAGTTTTAGCACACATTGCCTCTAGCTGTACTGTAGAACTCCATCTTGGAGCGCTGGCTACTTCATATACAATCCAAGATTTCATTCAGAGAAACCAGCATCATCGTTCATCACAACTAGGCATCCCTCATCCTAACAGCTTGACTCATGGGGTTCTAGATTTTAATAGCTCAAATCTGTCTCAGGACTGTGTGGTGGTGGTGACTAGTTTGACTGTGGACTTGATTAATACCACCTACTGCCACAATAGAAATTGGCTCTGCATGTGGTATGTGGATAATGCAGTGCATTCAATCATGAGCCAGCCATGTGAAATTCTAAACTACCAGGGGAGTCTTGCTATGTTAGACCTCCGACGTGAATCTTTTTGATTTCATCTTGGGGCAATCTTGCATTATAGTTTGGTTGAGACCAAGCAACTTGTTGTTTGAAATTTCCTCAAGGCCCTGTTACTGGCCTTCGAACTAGTCTGAGCCTAGTGTTACTGCCCAGTGAATCAGTGCATTCAGTAGATTTTAAGTACCTTACCAGAAAAAAAATAATCTTGGTGGCTCTTACATCTATGAGAAGAAGTAGTGCTATTAAGGCATTTTCATCGTTGTAGCATTGCACCAGGTTTTTTGCAGACAACGTGACCTTTTAGGACTCTTCCAAGGGGTACCTTGAAGGTGCCCAATTTTCATCTAAACCAAATGGTAGCACTGGCTGTCTTATTCAAGCAACCAGTGGCTGATTCTGAGACTGCCATACTCACTTGTCATGTTAATAGGGGTTTGAGTTGCTAACTTGACAAGACGAACTCTTTGAGGTCAGCTACTCAACTCTTCTTTGTATATGGGCAGGCTAGATAAGGGCAAGCTGTATCCAACCTTTCCATTGGCAGACAACGGGAGGCCTGCAACAGATTCACTTATCAGAAAGTTAACATGCAGTGCCAGGGTGGTTGGCCATTTTTTTCAGTGAAAGGAATAGCCCCCTCAACTGCTTTTGATGGCCAACAGAACAATGCTGAAAATTTGTAGAGTGGCCATGTGGAAGTCCTTATGTACTGTCTACAAGCATTACTGCCTGGAACATAGACTTGTGAATCTGGGGAACTCCTTAAAATTACGATACACCTATTCCCCCACACAGAATGTATTTACTATTTGTTGCTGTATAAAGTGCATGTAAATCTATAAAGGCTATAATGTTAAAGATAAATAAGTTACTAGCATCTACATGTGGTTTTCCAGGATAGATTGCTTTTCTAGAACCTCATGCCACTCACCCTACATTACCTTTAAGGAGTGATATTTATGAATTGTTCATGTTCAGTGTTTGACCAAAAATGATGCTTGGCTGGTGGATGAGTGCTGGAGGAGGGATGTGGGAAAGAAGCTAAGTTTAACTGAATAAACAAAATGGTTTCATTCTACCACTGGAGCTGGAGAACCACATCTTCAGGAAAATAACATATTCTTCCTTCCTTTTATTCGTGCATTATTCCCTAAAGTTTCAAGTCTTTTCATAAATTGGTCATTAAATAGTTCGCATTTTATTGAGCCATTTAGGCAGGGGACTTGCAGGTGGGTGGTAGTTATGGGTATTTCAGTTTTGAGAATCAGCATTTATACCACACATAATTGTTAGGAAGTCAAAAGCCAGAGAAGTGTGGAAAGCAGATGAAGTTTTATGACTTAGGGCCTGATTTAGATCTTGACTGGACTACCATCCTTCTGCCGCAATTCCAAGTACTCCGTTGAGCTGACGGCATTTCGACTGCCACATTTAGATCTGGCAACAGCAGACTGCGATCCGCCGCGCCGGCGATCTTCTCAGCTGGCTGACTGTACTCCATCAATGTCAGGTCGGTGGGATAGCGCCGAGCCGATTTAGATGTTCCTGTTATGCTGGGGGTGTCCTGGTGGTGGAGACCTGACAGTGTGAGGCCATGGGGATGTGGAGACAGGTATGTACTGCTCATCATTATTACACTAAACATATATGTTGTGGATCTGTCAATATGTACAAGTAGGTAATGTGTATATGACATTGCACACTAACAACATACACACACTGTTGAATCTACACCCACAGATTCCAGTGACGACGGGGTGGCTTAGTGTTGTGGTTAAGTAGTAGCAGCACAGGAAGGACCTGGACGATGGGGTTCAAGATGGAAACTGCAGTGGGAACCTGAAAAAACTTAAGTTTTCACCAATTTTTCTTCCATTCCTCCAATTCAAGTATGGAGGTGTAACCGCCACAGATGCCTCAATGGAAAGACACATCTTAATTGGCTCGGTGGTCTTCTTATCGGGACTCGCTCCCACAGCCGCTTTTGCCTATGATGATGCCGTCGAAGCAGGAGGATGATTCTGGTGGGACTCAGGCGGTCTTTCAGCCATAGAGACTGGTGCACTCCGCACTCCAAATTAAAAGGTCGTGAACACTCACCATTATCCCCATATCTTACCCTTGTTGTCAAATCAGAATGGAAATCATGTAAAAAGTTTACCACATGATGATCTAAGCCAATGTTTCCACCTTTTTTTTTTTTAGTTTTTTTATGTAGCTCGAACTCGACCCGAAGGTATCAGAGCAATTTACATGAGCACCATTTTTTTTATATTTTTTTGTTCGGCACAGGAAGATTACGTGATTTTCTCAGAATCACAGGATGTTGAGCGTCCCTGCCGAATCTCGAACCCAGTTCCCCAACTTCGAGGTCGACTGCTCTAGCCATTAGGCCATATCCTCTCACCTTCGACCAATTGACCCGAGTACAATGGGCAACCCATCGTACAGTGTATTTACTAGTAAAAAGGTGAAGATTCAAGCATTGCTCAATGCACCTAGACTCTCTCTGAACACGTGTTGGATTCGCACAGAATATCATTTTCATTAGCCCTTTCCACAACCCTGTTGTACAGAATTCTACTGACAACTTTGAACATATGGTCAACAAGTGATATAGGTCGGTAACTGCATGGATCAAGCCAGTTCCCTTTATTGAATAAAGGAACACTATACGTAGCCGCCCCCCAGTGCCTTGAGACCCTCACGGGTGAGTAGTTGCACTTTACCAACCCTGATTGATTGATTGAACACGAGTTTAGGCGGACCAGGAACTAGGGAGCTGGGTGTGGCAAACATTGTTGGTGTGCAGGCGACCAGAGATTAATATTTGATTTGATTAAATCCACGGGCACTTCATCAGGTCCCTTTGCTTTGCCAGATGGGCTGACCTTTAGTGCAGAAACCACAATATGAAGCTCAAATGTAAGGCCAGTCTTGACTGCATCGTGCAAAGAATATTGGGTGGGTTCACTTGCACCAGAAGAGTTAGAACAATAAATGCCAGAAAAATGGGACACCAATTGTGCAGGATTGATGCGCTACCCAAGTCTGGAAGACCCATTGGTAACCTAAATCAAATTCACTGTATGTCAGAATAATTTCGTTTTTTTAAATTTAAATTCGGCCATTAGCAGACCACAGTTGCACTATCTCGGCTTTTCTCTTTTTTAAAGTTTCTTTGTAAATAGCTTTGTGATCGGCAATATCTAATATGTTCCTGTGTTTTTTAGACAAAGCTTTCCGTAAGCGCCTGTAACCTAAGGAATAGGCTGGATCAAACCACCTGTGGATATTACGATCTGGGTGGCCTACAAGGCTTAAGAAGGAAGCTTTCAATCAGCGAGCATAGTTAAACATGACAAAGCAATGTCGGCCTGACTAGACACACCAGAGAGACAAGTAATACTATGCATTATCTGAGTTTTTAGGTCGAGCCTGGGCAGTGCATGCTCTGCTGCGAGCTATGCTGTATTGGAGTATGAACTTGAAGCCCGCCCACTCTCCGACTATATTTGTCATTAGCTTGTGTCATTGTCCTTCGTAAATGCCGGCTTCTGATTCGTTAATAGGCTTGTTAGTCCCTCCTTAGTACCGCCTTGTCTTCATGTGTAGCCTCCCATGAGGACAGGCCCTTTTGCTTCGGTTGTTACAGGGTACGTCTTATTTTAGTCTGTAAGCACTATTTTCTTTAATGAGTTTCACTGCTGCAGGCATGACATGCTTTCCTGGAAAGTTCAGCGCGCCATGCACGCTTTCACTTTCCAAGCAGCCGGGAGAATGGCGGCCCCTTCGCCTCTCATTTACAAGAGTTTGAGCTATTGCCATTATAAATGACATTAGCTTAACCTCTCCTATGGCATTGCAAATATTTTTCTTTAGATGCCCGAGCTTAATTTGAATCCCAATCCGATCCTGTCTTCAGCGCATTTGTTTTTATTTCTGCCCTCTCGTCGACGGAGCGCACAGCATTGCTTACACTTTATTTCCTCCCCCCCTGCCTCCCCGCAGTACCCCCTGCCTCCCCGCAGTACCCCCTCCCGCCCCGGAGTGTGCATTTAATTGTGATATGATGGTTAAGGGCTTTGCTGTTCATTTGCAGAGCATTCTCGCCTGTAAATCTTTAGCTGTTTCCTCCCCATCCTGCCTGTTTACCTTGACTTAATAAAATTCGAATATCCTTTCACAAGGATAACGCTGTATACATGCGTTACCTGAACTAGCAATCCTAATCCCATACCAGACTCTAAGAGTAAACCATGACTATTCAACCTCCTTACTCTCAGAAAGGTAAATCCTACAGGGAGTGCACTTTACAATTCTGTGAGCTTGCAAAAGTACCTGCTTTCTGTATTTCCAGCAACCCTGGCAATCACAAGAATAAACCCCTCCCAGGCCTGCAAGTTCTCTCTCCCACTCCTTTTTATGGTCCCGTTCTTTACACTGCCTTTTACTTCACAATATTTTTGGAGGACACAAGCTTATAATGTAAAAAGGCCACAGTTTATTTCATAAACACAAAAAGGCATGGATCATACATTTTACAACGTTATGGTTGGTCATTCGCGACCCATGTCTTTTGTCATAATTCACATCTCTTAGTAATATTGTCCCACTTGTTTTGTTTCCATTTCCAGCCGACAGCTTTACTCATGAGCGGTGGTCAGTTCCGCAGATACCTCAGTGTTTACCGTCCTAGGCTTCCCTTGCTACCGACCTTGTGGGCGGCCGTCAGGCCTGGCCCAGGCTGAAAATGCTGTTCCGCTTGGCCTGTAACCTTGCTGACCACTTGCCTGATCCACCATGCCCCTGCCGTGTGGCATCCCAATGACACTGTCTGAGCAGCCCTTCTATTCTGGCTGTCTTTGTGTGCTGTCCCCTGCTCACCTGTGGCCCTGCCGTGAGGCATCCCAAGGACACTGTTTGAGCAGCTCTTCTATCTAAGTTACTCCTTTCCGTAGGTACTTTTCTGTGCTGCCCCCGCTCTGCCCTTCCCCTCTGCCTTTCACGTCTGTGACTGCCATGTTCTGGTTTGGGAGGGTGGGTATCACTGGCAAGGTTAGTTGCCCAGTTCCTGTGTTTCAGGGGGCCCTATGCCCCCTTTTACCTACCTCCGCTGCCCCCTGGTCACCCATTGGGCAGTTCCCTTATTCGAATAATGCACCCAATTGCAGCGCTGCAATTTCACGAACTCTTCGCTTCGCGACATTGGTCACACTCCCGCCGCCGTGAGGGGTTCCCCGTGGGCCCTGAGTTGTCCAGCTTTGCTTCCCCGCCCCACACTACAACCCCTCCCAGGCCTGCGAGTTTGCTCTCCCTCTCCTTTCCATGGCCCCGTTCTTTACAATCCCCTTTCCTTCACAATATTTTTGGAGGACACAAGCTTATGGTGTAAAAAGAGCGCCATTTATTTCATAAACACAAAAAGGCATGGATCATAACATTTCACGTTATGGTCGGTCATTCGTGACCCATGTCTTTTGTCATAATTCACATCTCTTAGTAATATTGTCCCACTTGTTTTGTTTCCATTTCCAGCTGACAGCACTACTCATGAGCGGTGGTCAGTTCCGCAGGTACCCCAGTGTTTACGGTCCTAAGCTTCCCTTGCTACCGTCCTCGTGGGCGGCCGTCAGGCCTGGTCCGGGCTGCAAGTGCCGTTCTGCTTGGCCTGTACCCTTGCTGACCACTCACCTACTCCACCGTGCCCCTGCCGTTTGGCATCCCAAGGACGCTGTCTGAGCAGCCCTTCTATTCTGGCTGTCTTTGTGTGCTGTCGCCTGTTCACTTGTGCCCCTGCCATGAGGCACCCCAAGGACACTGTTGGAGCAGCTCTTCTATCTAAGTTACTGCTTTGCGTGGGTACCTTACTGTGCTGCCTCCGCCACGCTGCCAGCGGTTTCCCGATCGGTGGCAGCTCCCCCTCCCGAAACGCTTACTCATGCAAAACCTACTTGCTCCTGAACCCCGACAATATTGAGTATGAACATATCCATGCCCACCCCGGTTAAGTGTACCCCATCCTCGCCGTGGTAACCTGCCGACCTAAGGTTGATCAGCCCATGTCTCACGAACCCCCAACCATTCGCCCTACATATTTTTGCCATTGTGATGTTAAGCTTCCGTCTGGACCTGTCTACCGCCCCCTGCTCAATGGCCCCCTCCATACTCGTCATGCTATCAACTCTGACTAAACAAGTTTTGCCGGGCGTATCATCCTGGCCAACGCCACCATCCACGGTGTCATGGCGCCCAACAGCTCCCTCCTCCCGATGCTCGCCAGGTCGTTCCCTCCCAGGTGTACGACGACGGCATCCGGGCCCCTTCTGTTCTATAATTCTCTTTGTATTGCTGGGAGCAGCTGCTCCCACCTCATGCCCGGTTGCCCCATCCAGATCACCTCCATATTTCTCAGCCATATTCCTTGGAAGTCCTGCGCGCCTCTGCCCATTGTTGCACCCGTGTGATGTATGAATGCCCCACGATCCATATCACGTGCCGGAACCCGTTAGACCTGCTGAGAGTAGGGAAATCTTTAACTGCCTATCAGCCAAATGTATCCTTTGTAAGCACCCGACGCCCACCGACCCAGCATTTTGATCCGCTCAACACAGAGCCCCAACTGGGCCGCGGTGGTGGCAGCCCCTATGCGAAATGAGTGTGACTCGAATTCCCTGGAGGGGAAACCTGCCTTCTCCAGGGCTTTCCGCAGTACTGCTGTGAATTGGAATTGGCTGAGATATGTGCCATCTAGGTGTAAATATAGGGGGCTGTCTACGTGTATCCCCTGCCCCACATATTCCCTCATGAGGTAGACCGGGCAGCACGCCGTATCCTCAGTACAGTTGATCCGTGTGTCTTTCCCCTTATTATTTTGATCTGTCTTTGACCACCTCAACTGAACTATTATATGCCTATCTCCCAAGTGTAGGTCCCCTGTTTCTATGCAGGCAGACCCTGGGGTCCCTCTGGCCGGAGCCACCAGCTCACTAATCCTGTAGGCTCCAAAAAAGCTGCTCTGAATTTTTTTTTCTCTGGGTGAGATATGCATATCCTCTCTATAGCCCGCAGGACCGCCTTCAAGATTTTAAAGATTTCAAGTGACCTCCTCCAGTCTTTCTCCCTGGGCTGCAACCTCCCCCAGCCCTTCATCGCTGACCTAATGTAGAAAGAACCCGCCGGGTCTCTCCTGGTCGCTAATCTGGCATAGTATGATACTGCATTTAGGTGCGTCTGTGTCCAGGACCTGGACCTCCCGTCCCGGAATGCCCCTTCCAGAAATCTTTCCACCTCCGTTTGTGTGACCCAGCCCGGAGCCCTTGACCCGGTGGCATTTTGGAAGGTTTTCCAGCACTTACGGTATTTGCCTGAAGTTTTGGGGGCCAGTGCGTTGTCCACCAGTGCTCTCAGCTCAAATCTAACTGCCCTTTAGTCATACAGATCCTTAGGATGGAGCTTAACGGCTAGAGTGGCCGACTTTGAAGCTGGGGAACGATGTTCGAGACTGGCGGGAGGCTCAAACATCCTGTGATTCTGGGCAAACCCCTTAATCTCCCCACTCCTAAAAAGAATGTGTGGTCTGTAATGCGACTTGTGCTCATGTAAAGCACCCTCACCCATTCGCGTCGAGTTCGCGCTATAAAAAACTGCAAAAAGACAGGCTCTGCAGGGAGTCTGTGAGGTCACGGCCTTTGAAAGAGGTCGTATCTTAGGGAGATACTGCGGCATCAATTACTACATCTGCAGCAGAAAAACTTGCAATTGTACAGCGCACAAATGCATATTTTGGAACTTTTTTCGAGGCATTTTATTCAAACGTGTGCACTTTATTTTCCAGAGATTTAGAGCAGCCCCACTTTACACTCGCGTTATTATTCAGAGGGACTGTGACCTAAGGAATAAAGTGATGTATTCTGTAGCTTCTGTAACAGAGATCAGACTAAAATGACGGAACGTAAGTGCTCAAGCAATTAAACTTGCACTCTTATGTTCATTAGTCCATGTACCTTCCTCATTCACAGCGTACTCTGTACTTATTGAGGAAGCAGACTTGGGGCAGGGTTAAATTGGGATCAAAAATTAATTGGCCCGGGCACCCCAAAAAATGTGGCCCACATTTGCGGATTGCGTCTTTTTTCAGAACACTGCTTCAGTGTTTTAACTGTTATAAAAAGGAGGGCGTTGCTGTAAAAGAGGCATGTTTTCTTAACCTCACTAAGGTAAAAAAAAAGAATGCAAATGTTGCTGGGTCTCTTTGTTTGCGGATTAGTTTACAATGGCGAACCACACCTAAATATAAGTGAGGCCACTTCTGCTCACCCCCTCAATCTGCATACATTAATGGGCCAGCCCAGCGAAATGCCGGGAATCACACCTATTACCCCCAATAGAGGCCCATCTGCCTCCGGGAAGACCTTTCAGGCCCCCACTGGGCCGCTGGCGGCATCTGAACTGCACCATCCTGGCCAAAAAAGCGGCCCACGGCTGGATCTCGGATACCGGCCCATTGCCAAGTGCCCGCCTTACCAATCCGACTCTGGTTCGGTATCATAAGGAGGGCAGCATTCTGTAGGAGGTGAAGGCTGCCAGCCACAACTGCGGCTACTACGCCATTGACTCTTGCGCTGCCACACCTCAGGCCCGGAACAGCCCTAGTGGACGGTCTGAATTGAGACGGAGGACAGGCACCACAGGGCAAATAACTTCCAACCACAGTAGTATCGACACCAAAATAGGTCACCAACCGTTCCGCTTCCACAGGTTATCTACAGTTGCCTCAATGCCCCAAAAAACATGTTTTGAAAACCTGCCTCTCATCCTGTCCTGCCCCTCCTGTCCCCCAAATACACACACACAACTTGTCTCTTCACGCAAACCAAATAATCCCCATGCAAGCCTCCTTTAAAGAAGCCCCAAATCAGGCAACCTGCCCATCTCTCAATCCATACCTGCAATCTTGCCCCTAACAATTCCCCTACAAGGAGTCCTTCCACATCAAAGAAAATCTAATTTCTGGCATCCAGCGTGTATCCCAACACCCTACACACACATTCCTGACTTCTTACCCCTCCTCTCACCACATCAGTGTCAACCAAGTTGTCCTATCCCTAACGCCAGAAAGACCCACTACCAAGTATTCTTTCTGCCCATGCCGCCACACACATGCCAGTCAGTGTACTGTGTTCTCATCTCAACCCACACTATGCCCATACAAGGTGTGCTGCTTCCCCCCCAAAAAAACAAGCATTTGCCATGCAATAGGTTTTGCAGTTGCGAGATTTTGAGCTATTGCCATTGTAAATGACAATGTCTTTTATTTATGTGTTTTCAAAAAACCTGCAATAATAAAAGGCATTGCTATTTACAATACCAATAGGTCAAAGTTTCTAAAATGCGAGACCTAATGAATTGCAAATGCTTGTTATTAGATGTTCGAAGAACACTCTAGGAGGTTCGAGGCCAATCTCCGCCCATCGTCCTTATTGGAAAGGCGCAAATTGTCTACATGCAGGTGGCACACAGTGAACACTAGCAGAGCACAAACCGCAGTTAGGGGATTGCGGTCACCAGAATATTTTATCAAGCACCTCACCCGCTGAAAGACAATTGGTTAAACTGCAGGAGATAAAGATACAGTCGAGGGTGGAAGCACATCACCTGTCCAAAAAACATAGGAACAGCTGCTGATTCGCCAGGGTCAGAATCAAGGAATGTTGAGTAAATCTCTTTCAAATAAATAGTTACCAAGTGCAATACAGACTCACTAATGCAATTGGTCTAAGTAAAACCCAGCGGTTCCGTTTTTTAGGAGGGTTAGGGGCCACGATGGACCACAAGGGAACTTGATCAGCCTGTGGTAGATGAACTGTCATCTGAAGAAAATGACCTTTTAACCTCTTCACCCACCTCCAGAATAAGACCACCAGTCCCCCCTCTTTCATAATTCAATAGCATAAATCCACAAATTTGAGATTCCATTACAAACCATGCACTTCACAAGTGTTGTCTTTCAGTAAATAAATATGTGCTGCAGTGCTTAAGAGTAGCATTTTGGCTTGTCTTTTTCACCCTATGTTATGCTAAAACCATGCATCTCTCTTCACAGGAAAGTCTCCGTTTCATAGAGCAGGGCTCCCGTATTTTGAGAGCTATTGGAAACGTGATACATAACTTTAGCAATGCGGGAGAACTGCCAGATGCCTTCAAGCAGCTGAAATTAGCCCATTTCCCTGAAAAAGCAGATCTTGACACAGTGGAGCGTCCACTCGTACCATTGACACAAAAGACGTTAAACAAAGGGACGTTGGGGCTTGAACAGAGAACAGATAACGAAGACACTGTTGGACTGCCCCTAAAGCACTTTGAGGTGAGCTTTGCTGTTTTTTTCTTCTTTAATAGATATTCACCATTTTCCCAGCACCCCCTGTACCTCTAACATTTACTACTACTACTAAGCAGTAAACGTACATGTACAGAAATCTATGCAAAAAAAAGTAGGAGAAGCGGTAGTGGAGATTTCTGTTACATCAACATGAGGACACTGATGCTGTATCTGGTACTTTAAGTTCATGTTTATTTTCTGATGTAGATCAAGTCCTGTACTAGCGGTGAGTGTCCAACCTTCCTCCCAGCCTCTCACCAATCGTCGAGGACCGGTACTCGAATGATGGGCATGGACACGCCAATAAAATTGTGTGTACAAAACTCCAGAACGCAACACATCCCCCTCCCTTATAAAATAATTAAAAGCTAATTTCAAGTACTAACAGAGGGAAAATAATGTGGTTCAAAAGTGAATTAAAATAAAGTCCAATCATGTCAGCCATATCCCAGCCACCGTCCTGCGCAAGCTGCCCAGGTTTTACGAGGATGTGGTGCATTCCAATCCCATGGGAATGGTAGCCAGAAGTCATCCGCCACCAACTCCATGGCAGCTGCAGCTCTAAGCCCTCCTAGTTTGGTTCTGCAAGACCGTGGGTACCCAGTTGGAGGCAGTCCTCCACTGGTAGTCCATAACATCGGACAAATGGGTCGTGCAGATCATTCGGGTGAGTTGCTCCCTCCCTTTCCAATCTTTCCCTCCCCTTTTACTGCTTTCTCCTGAACGGCTGGCGGAGGATCATCTTATATTGCTCCGAGAGGAATTTACAGCTCTCCTGGCCAAGGAGACTATAGAAAGGGTTCCAATAACAGAAGTATGCAGTGGTTGTTATTCACACTACTTTCTGATATGCAAAAAAGAACAAAGGTCTTCATCCTATTCTAGACCTCCAAACTATCAATCTCTTCCTCTAAAAGGAGGCATTCAAGATATCCTCTTTGGCTCAGGTCTTCTCTGCGATAAGCCAAGGAGACTGGCTGGTAGCGTTGGACTTGCAGGTTGCGTATTTTCACATCCCCATCCTGCCTGCCCACAGGTGTTACCTGCAGTTCAAACTAGGCCACAAACACTTTCAGTTCACCGTGCTTCCCTTTGGCCTTGCCAACGCCCCTCGTGTGTTTACACTCCCTTTCATCAGAGCTGTTCTGGACACAGTGCAGTTTTGGGCTTATCCTCCCGAGCAGCGAGTCCAGGATATTCAGGTTATGATACCGATGTTTCAGCCTCTATCTGGGATTTCGGTGAGAATGACTCTAAGGCTGCTGTGCCTCATGGCCTCCTGCATCCTGTTGGTAAATGATGCCAGGTGGCATATGTGGGCTTTGCAGTGGGACCTGAAGTTCCAGTGGGCGCAGCATCAGGGGAATCTATCCAACATGGTCCAGATCTTGGAGGGAACTGCAAAGGACCGGCAGTGGTGGCTAACAAGCCACAATTGGGTCAGAGGCAGACACTTCTCCCTACCCCATCCAGATCTCACAGTAGTGACAGATGCATCACTCCTGGGATGGGGCTGCCATCTGGGAGAGATGAAGATCAGAGGACTCTGGTCTCTGGTGGAATCCGGACTCCACATCAACCTGTTGGAGCTCCGAGCGATCCGACTAGCGTTGAAAGCATTTCTTACCTCGGTCAAGGGGAAGTTGATGCAAGTGTTCACAGACAACACCACAGCCATGTGGTAATGCAACAAGCAGGACTGGGTGGGGTCGTTGACCCTTTGTCAAGAGGTCCTGCCTCTATGGACATGGCTGGAACAGCAGAGCATAATCCTAGTAGTTCAACATCTGGCAGGTTCTCTGAATGCCAGGGCAGACAAACTCAGCTGTTAATGCCTAGCAGATCACGAATGGCGTCTCCACTCAGCGGAGGCGCAAGGTCTCTTTCAGCAGTGTAGAGAGCCTTGGTTAGATCTGTTCACCTCTGAAGAGATCACGCGATGTCAGCAGTTCTGCGCATTTGAGTCTTCAAGGTGGCTATCGCTCGGCTACGCTTTTTGTAGCGAGTGGGGCTCATGCCTCTTGTATGCCTTTCCGCCTATAAAACTTCTGTCCAGGGTTCTCAAGAAGATCAGAAACGGCTGGGCCCAAGTAATGCTTGGGGTTCCGGACTGCACACAGAGAGTTTGGTATCCCGAGCCACTGTAAATGAGCATTGATCCTCCGATCAGGCTGTCCCTTCGGGAGGATCTTCTGTCACAGCAGCAGGGGAGGGTCCTCCACCCAAACCTAACTCTCCACCTCCTTGCGTGGAGATTGAGCCGCAACATTTGATGGCTTTTGACCTTCCTCCTAAAGTTTACAAAGTTATCTTGGCGGTCAGGTGGCCCTCCACCAAAGCGGTATATGCCTGCCGTTGTCAAAATTTTGTAAAATATTGTACAGAAAAGTCTATTGACCCTCTTTCTGCCTTTTTTCTGATATTCTTTTTATTCTTACCCTTGCCCAGCAGGGCTCCGCCCAGGGAACTTTCAAGGGTTATCTTTCTGCTCTGTCTGCATTCTTACGGCTTCCTGACCAACCCTCTTTGTTTAAGTCCCCTATTGTAAATAGGTTCTCTCAAAGTGCTTGTACATATGTTTCCCCTTCGCCCTTCAAAATGCCTCAGTGGGATCTGAACTTGGTTCTCAATTATCACATGTGTGCTCCCTATGAGCCAATTCACAGTTGTCCCCTCCGGCTGCTTACCATCAAGACAGGCGTTCTATTGGCAATAACATCTGCCAGGAAAGAGAGTGAGCTGCAGGCTTTATCATCCAAGCCTCTCTATCTTATGGTATTTCCAGATTAGGTGGTGCTTCGCACCTGAGCTTCTTTCCTGCCTAAAGTGGTGTCCCCATTCCATTTGGGACAATCTGTCACCCTGCCCATCTTTTATGCTTCTCCATATTCCTCTTAAGAAGAAGAACAACTCCATTGGCTGGACAATAAAAGAGCATTGTTGTTCTATCTTGACCGCACAAAAGAGTTCCGGGGGGACAACCAACTCTTTGTGGGCTATGTAGGAGCTAAAAATTGGTTGGGCAGCTCAGAAACGCACCATTTCGCACTGGGTCATTCTCTGTATCAAGATCTGCTACACCCTGGCTAAAAAGCAGCCTCCTGAGGACTTACGGCCCATTCCACCAGAGGAAAAGCTGTGACCACGGTGTTGGCCTGTGGTGTTCCAGTCATGGACATCTGCCAGGCAGCAACATGGGCGTCCTTGCACATGTTTGCCAAGGATTACTGCCTGGACAGTCAGGTCCACAGGGATGGGCATTTCGCCCGTTTGGTCCTGCAGGGCTTCTTAGTTTAGTCAATTTGTCTGCAGCCCACCGCCAGGATGCTATGGCATAAGTAACTATTCAAAGGTAAGCCATCTGCAGCTAGAAGTCTCTATCAGATGAACAAGTTACTTACCTTCGGTAATGCATTATCTGGCAGAGACAATATCTAGCTGCAGATTCCTTACTGACTCACCCATGCCTCCCCAGTCTGTGGACACATTTATAGGGCTAGGGTTGCTCCCTTTTCAGGGCCCTAGTTTGGACACACACTGGTCAGTTCAACTTCATGGCTCTGTGCTTCTGGTGTGGAAAGTCGTGAGAAGTAACTGGCATATGCACGTCTAATGGTGACTATATAGGTGACCGTGACAACATATCCGGCCCGACGACACTGCGTGGAACCGAATAGAGCCATGGGACAGTGCGCAGAAGTACTTCTCACGGAAACGTTTCCGGATCCAGTCTGACGCCTGTGAAATGTAAAGGTAAGGAACCTGCAACTAGATTTTGTCTCTACCAGATAATGCGTTACCGAAGGAAAGCATCTTGTTCATCGGGCCCTATATTTTCAAACTCTGGAGTTCAGCAATCTTTTATTTCAGGTGAATCTGAGACTAGACTGTGCTTCATGCTAGGTGGAAATTTTTCTTAAAGGTCTTGCATCCTAACAGGTCCAAGTGGGGGGGGTCAAACCATGTCAGAACGACCACTTAACCATAAGTGAAGGCTGGCAAGAGTTTGATCCTAATAACTTTTAATATGGCTTCAGAGAAGGAACTGTATGACTTCACATTTAGCCTACACAAAGCAAAAGTTATAGTGGTACCTCTATTCTTTTTGCTAGACAGCTGATTACATGGGGAGCCAATATCATTTAGCCAAACTCCTAAGTAGTTATAGAAAGTGCAAGTTCCCAGTTTCTGGACTTTTTGGTCTGGTTTTTGTGCTGCCGAAGTCCATCTTTGTTTTAGATTGATTAGCGACCAGCTTGTGCGCGCAATTATACATATGGAGTTCATTTAGGGCTTCCAACCTTTTCTGTAATAAGATCAACTTATGTTCAATGAAAATCATCCAAGCTACTAGTATTATTAGTGTTGTATCAGTGAGCACATCAGACAAGATTACATTAGTGATCACCATATGGAAGATTAGCAGCAGTTATCACCTCAGATAGAGTTGCCAGCGGTAACGTAAAAAAGGTTTTGTCAGATTGGAATGCTTCTATGTGGGTAATACATATCAGCCATAGCTGCAATGCCCCAGGATTAAGGTAATAATACTAGTAATAAGACTCCCTAGCGCTGCATGATTTATCACTCAAATATCTGCTTTCATTATTGTTGGACTTGGCCCTTTCTGCAGGGTCACCACGAAACGTTTTGCCTTCTTCCTCCCCTTTGTACTGAATTTGCTTTTGTTGGCTATAGGACTCTGGGCACGTTCCCACTGCTAACCAGTGCTAAAGAGCATGTGCCCTCTCCCTAAAATGTGGTAGCATTGACTTATCCACAATTGGCATATTTATTTTACTTATAATTCCCAAGTAAATTGCACTACATGTTGCCAGGGCCTGTAAATTAAATGCTACTAGTGGGCCTGCATCACTGGTTGTGCTTCCCACTCTTTAAGCATGTCTCAGGCATGCAGTTGCAGAGCCTGTGTGTGCAGTTTAAACTGCTGTGTACACCTGGCAAGTTAAACCTCTTGCCTGGCTCAAAACTTCCTTTTTAATACATGTATGTCACCCCCAGGGTAGACCATGGACAGCCCCAAGAGCAGAATGCAGTGTAGGTAAAAGGTTGGACATGTACTTTTAGGTTTTACATGTCCTGGTAGTGAAAAACTCTTAAATTAATTTTCACTACTGCATAGCCTATCTCTCTCATAGAATAACATTGGGATTACCTTTTTACATTTTATAAGTGTGATTTCCAATTGTGAAGCAATAGACTTTTCAAGTGTGGTGTCTCAGGAATCACAATTTAAAAACCAAACTTATGGTGAAGTCAGATTTTAAATTGCAGTTCTGAAGATGCCACTTTTACAAATTTGGCATTTCCTTGCTTTAGCCATTTGGTGCCTGCTGCCTGTCTCTGATCACATGTCTGGGGTGGGTGAGAGTCAGGCTTCGTGTATTCCCCTAGACATCCACACACTATGGGAGCTTAGCTGTGACCTGATGGGCCATCCTGGCAGGATGGGAGGGAGGAGCTGGACCCAGCCTCACTTAAACGTGAATAGGATGTGTCCTGTCCCCACACAAAGGGCTACATACCCCCTGAAATTAGTCTGGAGTCAGGGCCAGGAAGGCACGGCATCTGTGCCTTCAGAGGTGAGCCTCTAGAAGTTTCTCCCCACTTGCTCTGACTAGGATTGTGGTTGCTGCTTGCCTAGGGCTCATACCCCAGTTAACCAACAACCCAATTGCTAACAATTACATTTTGGAAATCCAGCCATTTTTCTCTATGCATCAGTGGTGAGAATACACTCATTTTCATCTCAAATACAGACTCTGAATTTTGGTATACCTCTATTTATTCAACCATGCACAAACAAACGTGTAATCTGATAGAGAATTCTAGCTGCAGATTCCTTACCTTTGAATTTCCCAGGTGTCAGGCAAGATCCGGAAACTTTTGCTGAGCAGTACCCCTTGCTCGTGACGTCGAGTGGCTCCATTCGGCTCCTTGTGACATCGTTGGCATCCGTTATGATGTCGCAATACCTATAAAGGTGCCACCCAGGCACACGGATGTCAGTTCTTTTCTTTCCGCGCCAGTTAAGCATCGATCCGGGAAGAGCTATCCCTCTGTCTCTTTTTGACAGGCTTTTTCTCGACTTTTTGTCAAAATCCAGATTTTTTTCCATCATGTGCGAGGATGTCTTTGAGGAAGACAGGGTTTAAGCCATGCAGGGCCTGTCCCCGT
Source organism: Calotriton arnoldi (assembly GCA_963921515.1). Lineage (NCBI taxonomy): Eukaryota > Metazoa > Chordata > Amphibia > Caudata > Salamandridae > Calotriton > Calotriton arnoldi. Next base: position 498,334 of record CAWUFW010005293.1, read on the forward strand.
ACGATGTCGGTCACCGATCCCCACCTCGTCTGCCTCTGGTGTCTCAAGCACGACCATGATCCAAAGTTGTGCTCGGACTGTCGGGCCATGGCTCCTAAGACCTTACGGGAGCGCGCTTTGAAGCTCCATGCAGCTCGACAGCCGACACGGCCAGGAGACTCTGTAGAGGTCCCAGTCACGATCAAGGAAGAGGAGGTTACGGGACTGCCCTCAGAGCCCAAAGTCCTCTTCGTCCCACTCGAGGTCGTCGGGACACTCAGGGAAGAGGCACAAGAAGAAGTCCAAGCAGACTTCACCTTCACTTCAACTGTTGTCTGTCGACGAAGGAGGTAAGGAGCACCAACACTTTAGGCACAATTCTACGAAGCTGGAGCCAGGGTCGACTTCGCATCTCCCTCTTTTTCCAGGAGCCGGAACGATCCCCGCTCAGATCAAAGAGTTCTACGAGGCCATGTGCCGCGTATTTGAGTGGGCCGACCCCTCTGGTGAGCCTTTGGGCCCCGCAGGGTCGGAAGGGGCCCGTCGGATTTGATGTCATTGGTTCCTGCCACGGCACCAGTAGGGCCTCAGAGATCCGAACTGGGATCTGGGTCGGCGCCAGTCATGCCACCGCGCAATACCCCGGCGTCGGACCCAAGGTCGCTGCCTTCAGCGCTGCCGCGGCCCATTAGCAGTGCCAGCCCCATCCTTATCCCGACAACACAGAGTTGGAACGACGTCGCTTGACGCCGATTCCGACGTTGATTGAACCCAGGGTTTCTATGTTGTCGCCTGAGCACTTTGTGGACGTGTTAGGCTCAGGAGAGGAATGGGAGGGGTCTATGGACCCTCTGGAACACAAGGATGACTCTGTAGAGCAGTTGGACTGGTATGGGGAATTTGGGGAAGCCAGAAGACTGGATACTTCTCCAGATACTGCCGTGCTCTCCCCGCCAACTGTGGCTATGGAGGAGGGGGCATCTTATGCCATGGTGGGCAAGAGGCCAGCTGAGGTCCTTGGACTGGAGCTGCCCTCAATGGAGGTCAGGACTAATCTCCTGACTGAAGTGCTTCAGCCTGAGGCTTACTGATGTTCTTCTAGGCACATGGTCCAAGCCCATCACAGGGGCTCCTGTGAATAGGACAATTGCACGCTGCCATCGCCCAGCTCCAGGCGACCCAAAGTTCGTCAGCCAACACCCCACACCATAAAGTTTGGTGGTGCAGGCCTCTACGTCATAGGGCGCGTTCCCTTCTGCACCTCCAGATAGGGAATCCAAGAGGCTGGATTTTTTGGGGAAAAAAATGTTTTCTTTCTCCAGCCTGGCATTGCGGTCGGTGAATACCGTGTGCTTATTGGGCCATTCCTCCCATTCCCTTTGGGAGACGGTTGCGCAAGTGCTGCCACAAGTCCCGGAGGAGGCCCGGGCTGTGCTCTCTCAGGCAGTTAAGGACAGGAGAGATACAGCAAAATTCACCATAAGGTGGTGCCTTGATACGACGGATTCACTGGGCAGATCGATTTCCACAACAGTGGCCTTGAGGCACCATGCCTGGCTTAGGACAACTGGCTTCTCGGGTGATGTCCAGGCAAATTTGATGGACATGCCCTTTGATGGAACCCGCCATTTTGGAGAAAAAGCAGATTCGGCCCTAGTGAGGTTCATGGACCCTCGAGCTACGGCCATATCCTTGGGCCTCAATTCTACTCCTCGTGGCCAGTCTACCTTTCGCCCCTTTCGTAGCAACGGAAGGGGTTTCCAGACATGTCAGCCCCATCCCAGCCACCATCCTGCGCAGGCTGCCCAAACCGTGTGGGAACGTGGACGCGGTTCATTCCGACCTAGGAATGAAAGCCAGAAGTTGTCGGCCACCCTGCCCTTGGCAGCCACAGCCTCCAAGCACTCCTAGTCTGACTCTACAAGACCACACCACTCCAGTTGGCGAGAGAATCCATCATCATCTCCGCCACTGGAGGTCCATAACTTCGACAAGTGGGTCTTGCAGATCAATCAGGAGGGCTATTCTCTGCCTTTCCTTTCTTTTCCTCCTCCCATTCTGCCAAATGAGGAATGGCTGACGGAGGATCATTTAAATTGCTCCAGGAGGAAGTTACAGTTCTCTTGTCCAAGAGAGCTATAGAAAGGGTCCCAGGTTCAGAAGTTCGCAGTGATTGTTATTTCCGCTACTTTCTGATTCCAAAGAAGAACAAAGGGTTGCTTCCCATTTTAGATCTTTGGACCGTCAATCAGCCTGCCCTAGACCAAGAAGACTGGATGGTAGCGGTGGACCTGCAGGATGCGTATTTTCACATCCCCATCCTGCTGGGCCACAGGCGTTACCTGCGGTTCAAGGTAGGCCGCGAGCACTTTCAGTTTACCGTGCTCTCCTTCGGGCTTACCAGTGCCCCACGGGTGTTCACCAAGGTGATGGCAGTGGTCGCAGTTCATCTGTGCATGTTAGGGGTGTCAGTCTTCCCCTACATCATTGACTGGCTATTGAAAGCGTCCTCGCCCCAGGCTGTTGTCTCCCACCTTTTGACTATGGCGAACCTCCTGCATTCACTGGGGTTCTCTATAAATGTGCTGAAGTCACACCTGACTTCTTCTTAGACTCTCCCTTTCATCGAGGCTGTACTGGACCTAGTGCAGTTTTGGGTCTATCCTCCAGAGCAGTGATTCCAGGATATTCAGGTTATGATTCCGATGTTTCGGCCTCTATCCTGGATTTCGGAGAGATTGACTCTGAGGCTGTTGGGCCTCATGGCCTCCTTCATCCTGTTAGTAAAGCCTGCCAGGTGGCGTATGCGTGCTCTGCAGTGGGACTTGAAGTTCCAGTGGGCACAGCATCAGGGAAATCTCACCGATGTGGTTCAGATCTCAGAAGGAACTGCGAAAGATCTGCAGTGGTGGTTGACGAACCTCGATTGACTCAATGGCAGCCCCCTCTTCCTTCCCAAACCAGATCTCACAGTCATGACAGATGCGTTACTTCTGGGATGGGGCGGCCATCTGGGAGAGGTGGAGATCAGGGGACACTTGTCTCCGGCGGAGTCGGAGCTCCACATAAATTTGTTGGAGCTCCGAGCGATTCGATTGGAATTTAAAGCATTTCTTCCCTCTGGCAAGGGGTAGCTAGTACAGGTGTTCACGGACAACACCACCGCCATGTGGTACTGCAACAAGCAGGGCGGGGTAGGGTCGTGGACCCTTTGTCGAGAGGCCCTGCGTCTGTGGACATGGCTGGAACAGCAGGGCATAAACCTGGTGGGTCAACACCTGGCAGGTTCTCTGAACGCCAGGGCGGACAAACTCAGCCGTCAATGCCTAGTGGATCACGAGTGGCGTCTCCAGTCGGAGGTGGCGCAAGGTCTCTTTCATCAGTGGGGCGAACCTTGGTTAGATTTGTTCGCCTCTAAAGAGAACGCGCAGTGTCAGCAATACTACGTGCTGGAGTTTCCAAGGTGGCTATTGCTCAGCGACGCCTTTTGTCACGATTGGAGCTCAGGCCTGCTGCACGCCTTTCTACCCATGCCACTTCTGCCCAGGGTTCTGAAGAAGATCAGGAGCAACCGGGCCCAAGTCATCCCTGTGGCTCCGGACTGGGCAAGGAGAGTCTGGTATCCAGAGCTTCTGAAGATGAGCATCAATCCTCTGATCAGGCTACCCCGTCGGGAGGATCTTGTGTTGCAGCAGCAGGGGAAGGTTCTCTACCCAAAACTGTCAACTCAGCGCCTCCATGCGTGGAGATTGAGCGGCGGCAGTTGATGGCTTTTGACCTTCCTCCCGAAGTATGTAATGTTAATTTGGCGGCCAGGCGGCCCTCCACTAAGAGGGTATAATGCCGGCCTTTGGCAGGAATTTGTATTATACTGTACAGAAATGACTATTGACCCTCTTTCTGCTTCTCTTTCCACTGTTCTTTTATTCATTCTGACCCTTGCCCAGCAGTTCTCTGCTTTGGGAACTCTCAAGGGTTACCTTTCTTCTCTGTATGTTTTTTTGCGGCTGCCAGACCAGCCCTCTCTCTTTAAGTCTCCAATTGTACATAGGTTTCTAAAAGGGCTGACTCACTTGTTTCCACCCACGCAATTTGTATGCCACAGTGGGACCTTAATTTGGTCCTCACCTACCTAATGTGTGTTCCCTACGAGCCTTTACATAACTGTCCCCTCTGGCTGTTGACCATCAAAACAGCTGTTTTAGTGGCGATTACATCTGCCCAGAGGGTGAGTGAGTTGGAGGTGTTATCTTGCACGCCTCCCTATCTGATGTCTTTTCCAGACAAAGTGGTGCTTCGCACCCGGGCTTCCATTTTACCAAAGGTCGTGACCCCAATCCATCTGGGTCAATCCATCTCGAATGCCCACCTTCTTTGCTCCCCGCCTCCCTCTAAAGAGGAGGAGCGTCTCTACCGACTGGACCCAAAAAGAGCATTGTTGTTCTACCTTGATCGCACAAAAGAGTTCCAGGTGGACGACCAACTCTTTGTGGAGTACGTGGAAGCTAAGAAAGGAAGGGAAGTGCAGAAAAGGACCATCTCTCGCTGGGTCATTCTCTGCAGTAAGATCTGCTATGCCTTGGCAAAGAAGCAGCCCCTGAAGGGATTAAGGGCTCATTCCACCAGGGGAAAGGCTGCGACTACAGCGTTGGCTCGGGGTGTCCCAGTCCTGGACATCTGTCAGGCAGCAATGTGGGCATGTTTGCACACATTTGCCAAACACTACTGCCTGGACAGTCAGGACCGCAGGGATGGGCATTTTGCCCATTCGGTCCTGCAGGACTTCCTAGTTTGAGGTATTGGTCCGCATTCCACCACCGGGATGGTATGGCTTGGGTATCTAATTCAAAGGTAAGAAATCTGCAGCTAGAAGTCTCTATCAGATGAACAAGTTACTTACCTTCGGTAACACATTATCTGGTAGAGACTCTATCTAGCTGCAGATTCCTTACAGCCCCACCCATGCCTCCCCGCTTTGCGGACTAATGTTGTAGGGCTAGAGTTACTCCCCCTTTTGAGGGCCCTAGTTTTGCACCCGACTGTGTCAGTTACTTAGTGGATCGGCGCTTCTGTGGTGGAAAAAACAAAAATTACTGATGTCTGCGCACCTGGGTGACGCCTATATAGGTACCGCAACATCATAACCGATGCTAACGATGCCGCCGACGTCACATGGAGCCGAATGGAGGCCCCCCGACGGCGCCCGCAAGGGGAATTGCCCAGCAAAAGTTTCCAGATCCAGCCTGACGCCTAGGAAATTCAAAGGTAAGGAATCTACAGCTAGATAGAGTCTCTAGCAGATAATGCGTTTCCGAAGGTAAGTAACTTGTTCATTTAGTAGGCTGAGCAGCTACTTTCTGGTTGCAGAATAGCTACCAGTAGCTCACAAGGTACATATTGGATCCTGGTTTACGATAATTAAGTAGTGTAGGACACATGGTGTAGCAGTGCAGTCACACATGACCAACCAGTCCCCATATACTATAGCACTTAGGGTCTCACACTCGCACCACACACATGCACCAACTGTCCCCATGTACTGTAGCAGCCAAGCTCATGCCAGTTTGTTGTACTTAAACATGCACACGTTGTCTCCACATCTTCCCTGATGTAGGCCAGTTTAAGCTGGGCACACAGCAGCGGAGGTTTATGAGTATGCCAAAAGTCCCCACTCCTATGACACAGGTCGTGAGGCCTGGCCATATTTCTTGATCACTCACTATAAAAACAGAATGCTGCCCCCCCTGCTCTCGTACTACTCCGCATCAGGTGAGGGTGGTAACCTTCCACCACTATAAGAGTAGCATATGCAGGGCCGGCTTTAGGGCAGTGCGACCGGTACAGCCACACTGGGCGCTTACTTGTGGAGGGGGGCGCTGACCTCAGTGGGGGATACTTTGTTTAGCAGTATCTTATGATTGGAGAGATGAGGGGCAATTTTGCCCGGTGGTAGTGAGAGAATCTGAGGAGGCGGCCATGGGGCGCCAAGATTAATTGTTGCAGCGGGCGCCACCAGCGCTAAAGCCGGCCCTGAGCATATGGTGCACCCCTCCTGATTTAACCTGACTGCAGTCCATGAGACAGGCCTAGGTCTTGAAGCCCATGTGTGATCCATATTCTCCGCATGACCTAAAATCATTACTGAGGATCCAGATATAACTGCAGCTGGGCACTTCACATCTATTGCCATGTGAGGGACTTTTGCAGCCCAGCAGAGACAAAAGTCATTTTCACTAAACTGAGTGCCCAACTTACTCTTGGATTACTACTGGCTAGTAAGCCACGAGTGCTCCTAGCTCTCTTATGAAATTCTGGAGCAAGCCAGGAACACTACAAGAGTCACACTTATTCACAGCAATATCTTTGTGTATCGGGCCCACAGTCTCTAATCTGCAGCATGTATAGATGGATTAGCTGTTGTTTATGTCCATGCCCCTAATGAAAGCTGAAAACAACAGTAACATGGCGATGATGAGAGAAATCTATAAAAGAGCCAGATCAAGAAACGTGTTAGGTAACTCTCAGTCTCTTGTCAGCTGGGTCTGTATTCTTTCAGCCTTCTCTCCCATGAAGCCCATTACGGGCATTCTGAAAGGACAGAGCACATTATAATGTAATAAATCGCTCCAGTGCAGGATTTTCAACAACAATGGTGTGTCTTCATCGCCTGCACTCTCGGTACTTCTAACTGCCTGCTTTCCTACTTGGATGCCTTTTACATGTGATATCAATGTTAACTGTCAGCTACAAAAAAATTTCTAATCTTTGCACGCCAGTGTAGCACCACCGAGTGATATCACTATGTGAAGTAGTTGAGAGACCAGGGGCAGTATTACACATTATCATTGTTTGCGCCCGGCGCACCTTTCAAAAGGTGCACCGGGTTCAAACAATGATAATGCACCCTATTATGGTGAATGCGCTGCCCCCAGGGCAGCTGCGAACTCGCGCTGCCCCCAGTGCAGCGCATTCATGTGAAAACACGGAGCAGCTGCTCCGTGTTTTCCTGTGCAGGCAGCACCCGCCTGCACTTTCAAAGGGGATTAGAAATCCCCTTGCAGGCGAGTGAAGTCAGCAATTGCAGCAGCCTGCAAGTGGATGTCTGGGGGGTCCATGGGACCCCCTGCAGAGGGCTGCTCTCAGGGGGCGAACTGACAGTGCGCCACCTTTTAAATGGCGCACTGTCTGTGCGCCTCCTGCAGGCTTCTTTGACTCTGCGCCCCTGTCTGTAATATGACATGGGCGCAGGGTCAAAGGAATTCCCTCAATTGCATAGGGCATGCCCCTATGCAAATGTGGGAACACCCTCTGAAGGTAGCCCTGGCGCATTAAGTGCGCCAGAGCTATCGGTATTATAGAAGGGGACGCACAGGCGTCTGAGCCCCCTTCTATAATACCAAAGTGCCCCGGGGAATCAGCCCGTTTGCGAACACATAAAAGCCTATTTACATTTATCAAACTCTATTTTGTGATTTGATAACCTGTTACCGAATCGCAAAATGGGTTAGCTATTCGGTATTTGGAAGGGGCGTCCCTTCCAAATAGCGCATCGCAGCAGTATGTATGAATGTTTTGTGATTGTGAATTCAGTCGCAAAACATTTGTTATTTACCACCAACTTCAAGTTGGTGGTAACCCATTCGCAATTGGGAAGGGGGTCCCCAAGAGACCCAAAGGGACCCCTTCCCCTTTGGGAATGGTGGCGAAAATGTTATTTAAGAGCATACAGTGGTCCCATGTTTTTTAAACGCAACCCGTTATAAATGCGTTAAAAAGAAATGATTGCTTTATTGACAAGCAATCACGTACATGGTGGTCTGCTGACCGCAGCAGGCCGCCATACCCGTGATTTTAGCGATTCCTAGGGGGATCACAAATTGCAACCTACCTCATTAATATTAATGAGATAGGTCTACTTGCGAGCCCCTACAAATCGCTAAATGAAACTCTTAGAGTTTCATACATTTGGTATAGCGGTTACCTAATTGCCATTCGCTGAAAATCGCAATTAGTTAATCGCTATTCCAAATCTTGATACATGTGGCCCTGAGTCACTTATGAGTCTCTTCCTTAACAAGATTTTTAATGTGTAGGGTGTGAATGGGTCATTTTAAATATGTTTTTTTTCTATATTTTTCCACTTAATTCTTGATATAATGTTTGACGAAATACTATCATTATTTGGTCAATAAGGAAGATGAATCATCAAAATAATATATACAAAAATGTGATGGAATATAGTAATTCTCTTGGTTTTCTGTTTTGACATAGTCCATGGTAAAAGAAAAATATAATGGAATGCATCATATGATAAATCTAGTTACAGTTCAACACAATGATTACACTTTTTGAATTATCAGCTTTGACACGCCACCATGTTCTTGCATTTGGAGCCTATTCTTGCAATGCACAAGTCCTACCCGCAGGATGAAGACTATATTCTCAGAAGACTCCATGTTGTTAGGTGCACAGTGCATAGTCAGGATTAGTCTTGTGAGTGTTAACCCCCTATACTGTGTTAAGAAAAGCAGCTGAGAAGTTTGCATTGTTTAAGATCTTCCTTTGACAGCATTTTCAAGCAAACACTGGCAAAGCTAGTAGGTCTGGCTTTTGCGTGCCTGGACTTGCATACGCAGGTATGCATACATTCTCATAGACTATTTGTGCTGTGACTCACTCTCACCTTTCAGCTGTATGTCTTGACTTTAATAGCCCTTTCTGTCTTTCTGGTGTCCCATTGCATTGTGGAACTACTAGTTATATATTCATTAACTCATTTGCTACATCAGAATTACATCCAATCCATTTCTTAATCACCCACATTCTTCAGTCCCAATGAATTATGGGCATTGTGCTTGTTCATATAGTAATACATTTCTTTAACACTTTGTTTCAATGAAATTCTTAATCGACATTGTAATTATTCATGTGATAAAGTTTACTCACATTTTTCTTCAGTGCAACCCCTTACCTTAGAAGGTATGCCACGGTGGCAGAGATCTCCACCTACATGTGAAAAGTTACTTGCAGTAACTTTACACTCAAAAATTCAGTCTTACATGTCTCTACAACCTGAACTGAGGTGGTGGAGACATATAAGTCTACGTTAGTAATAAATCAGCACTCGGAAAATAATAGCAAAAAAGGGTAGATTTACACCTAGATTCATGAGCAGATTTACACGTGAGCACATCTCCATGTGTAAATGTACCTTTGTGAATCCAGTTGTTAAGAGTTTCCACTGCCTATGTATGGATCTCTCAATTTTTTTATCCCAGTTTTAGTGGAGTGAAGTGGGGCAGGTGTAAATACTGTTCTCCATGTAGCCCTGCGTGACAGAGAGACATGAGTCCTTCACCATACATATTTACCCAGGGATCCAGAAGTCTTCTTTTAGGTATTCAGGGATGTTTTTCAGCCATTTAACTGCAAACAATATATCAGAGAAATTACCAGATGGTTCTGCTGCTAGGTTTTCTCACCCCAATAAGGGCTCTCTGTTGGTTTCATATAGTAGAACCCAATAAGAGTTTTCATAGCAAAAATGCTGTTGTAATGCTTGTTGTAACAATATCTTCAAGGCTTCAGACCAATAGAAGTATAGCATCAAACTCTATCACATCCTTCAAATCCGACATCCAGCTCTCTATGACTTCCCTTTCCGAAATGCGTAGAACTATGCATTTGTCATTGAAGAGACCATTATTGCTTCCACCGTTCTGCATGGAGCGTGCAGTAGAACATGTTGGGTGGTTGTGCTCCCTTGAACTGTAATCAAGATTGTACTGTTAACATGTTCGGTTCTCAGCTGTGTAGTCCCGATTTCCAATGCAGAACATAATAACGACTCAGGGCCAGATGTACAAAGGATTTTTCCAATCGCAAACTGCCTGATGTACAAAATTACATTTGTTAGCTTGTTACCAAATCGCATTTTGCAATTTTGATTTGGTATTTGGAAGGGGCGTGTTTAGGTCATCCCTTCCAAATACCGAATCGATATGGTATGTATTGTTTTGCGACTGAATTCCGATTGCAAAACTGTAATACTTTACCACTAGTTCAAAACTGGTGGTAACCCATTCACAAAGGGGAAGGGGTCCCCAAGTGACCCCTTCCCCTTTGAGAATAATGAAATTGCATAGTTTCATCTATTCTTTTTAAAAGCATCCCATTTTCCTTTAAGGAAAACTTGCTGCATTTAAACAAAAACAAATGATTGCTTTATTAAAACCAATCACAGACATGGTCGTCTGCTGACCTCAGCAGGCCACCATCCCTGTGATACAAAGAGAAGAACAAGATGGCAGTGGTAATTACAGACTGCCAGCACCTCTGTCAAATTACTTGGTAGGTACAATAAAGGAATAAGTATGGTGTGCTCAAATGAATAAACACTATGCCATCATAGTAGTGTATGTTCATATATGGAAAAACAATTTTCACATATATACAAGTATTTAGCAATCCAGAGCACTACACAAACAAAGTATTTTCGATCCGTCAATGTTGCAGATCCAATTTTAATTTGTTAAGCACTTCAAAACAGCACAAATTCATACAAAGTCCCTATTTATGAAGTATTGACAGCCAGAACACTGTTGACACTCAGGTCAAAAGATGACGCACAAAGCCGACATGTGTTTTGTCGTGTTGACGACTTTTTCAAGGCTGTTAACAAAGGTAAGTACAGTACATTATAAACAAATGGAACTGTTTTAAGAATACCTGATTGGTATCAATCATAAAGACATTCTTGCTACCTCACCAAAAAGTGATAAATATCACCATGCGTTGCCCATAGTGAAGAATATCTCAAAAACAAGCACGGCCAGAAAAACCGAAAAGAGAAATACACACTGTGACAAAATTTGTAATAAAAGAAGTAGGAAAAGCGAACCAAAGAAAACACCCGGTGATATCATGTCTAATACAAAAGTTGTGGGTATGACACCTTAGTAGGTCAATTTCTCCTGTTCAGTGAGCGGTCCACACAGAATGCTACCAACACCAACATTATCATATTGGTTCTGATTAGAAGAACTCTACTACGGAATGCCTTGAAAACAGTAAAACCCTGTGTAATCTTCTCTAATCGAGGATTTCAGCGTCAGCACTTCCCTTGTGTGAAAAGGGTAAACGAAGGGTCCAATTCTTTGAAATCTCGATACCTGGATGGACTGGATATGAAATCTACTTAAGACCTCCGGTACAGTATCCGGTAGTCTGTAATTGCACCACTCAGAGTGGGAAAGTTATAAACCTGCGTGGGCATTTTCGTCCCGCTATCCAGTAAAGAAACAGCCCGTAGTGGCTCTGTAGGAACTATCACAAGACAGTATCCCTGTGAGAGCTGCTATTCGTTAACAGTCGCAAATTGCGACCTACCTCGTTAATATGAATGAGGTAGGTCTATTTGCGACCCACTAGGAATCGCTAATGAAACTCAAAAGAGTTTCATACATTAAAAATACCGATTTCCTGATGCGATTCTCAGAGAATCGCAATTAGGAAATTGTTTTTCCTAATGTTAGTACATCTGGCCCAATGTTATTAAAGTTTCTGAAATCAGGGGAGCTAAAGTATAAAAGTGTCCTCCTACTGAAGCACTTGTGCATTAATGAGTGATATCAGGTTTTCTAAAGGTGAATGTGTTTTTTCTTGCAGGCTTTCAGCGCAGCTGTATGGCATCTTATAACTGAAGCCCTAGGAAACAAAATTACACCCGAGCTGGAATTTGCCTATCGAGCTTTTACAATGAATGTAGGGCCTCTCAAAGCGTATGAGGTTAATCAGATGCCTTCAGGTAATGAACAGCAAAAACATGACTCATGTCAATAAAAACACATGGGAAGAACATCATATGATAACCAGTCCCCCAGGCATCTGTTTGTGGCAGCAATAAACAATATATTGCTTTTTGACTTGGATTACCTACATATCAGCATCCTCCTTAGCCATGCCCTTCAGACCCTCACCTGCTCTAAACTTTATCTCAGCTATGTACTACACACTTTCTCTCTCTTAATTCACACAAAACCATAAAGTATGTTCTAAACAATGGGACTTGCAATACACTTTGAGCCACATAACATACACTCTTACTCATACTCATACTCATACTCTTCACAACTTCACACATGTCCTTCAAATCTAAATCCATGCTGCACATTCTCCGAAGGACTCCCTGCAGAATATCACTCACTGACACATCCATCCAGTACCAGATTCCTCTGCTCGACCAGCCAATTTTCTTCTTTCTTCTTTCCAGATCTGCTTTTACATCTGATTTTGTGTCTTTAGACAGATTTTCCAGTTTCTTATTTTTACAAAGGTTTTTCATATTGAGATTTGTATTCAGTGTTTTCTTGTTGTTTTTACACAGATTTCTAAAGCATCCTGTACTTGATATTTTAACCCTCCATAATCCACCCTTGTATGTATTTGAATGGGCTCTGAGGTGAAGAATGGCTCTTTGTTTGGGTGGGCATTTCCACGCTTGTGGGAAAGCAGCTAAGGAACAGCTGGAATGTGGTGAATAGCAGGATAACATTAGGAGTGTCAGGAGGAGTGGGGAATCTCTCTGATGGAGAGAGAAGATAGCATGACTGTGAGGCTCATAAAAGGAAACTTCATGGTCAGGTAACACATCAGTTCAGAAGCAGGCAAGGGAAGGGTGACAGTTGTAGTTAAAACTCAAGCCTGTTCTGGTTTGATCCTGGAGTGAGGGTAGTCTAGAGGGTGCTACATCAGTCATTCTGGATAATTCACAAGTTCGGGAAAGATCCCTGTAAGCTTAGGATCTGCTGCTGGGCCAAGATTCTTAAATTAGGAAATGGGAAGCACTTAAATTGAATTGGCTTACGATGCTGCACATCATTAATCAAGGCAAATCTCTGTGCAGCTCTGAGAGTAAAAGCCAGATCATAGCATTAGTGCCCTCTAATACCCTCATCATTCCCCTCAGATAGATGACGTGTGAGAAAATGGTAGAATAATTATGCGTCTGTGCTTGAACTAATCAGGTTGTTCCCAGTCGTCTTAAGGTTTATATTGAGTGTTGGATTCCCATATTGACGGCCCTGTTTATGGGGCTATTTTAAGATGGCAAGTTAGGGTGAAGGGAGCTGTTGTTTTGCCAGTGCACAATTTTTTTTTATGTTCGGTGACACCTATTTTGGTAAATGCTCTGCCTTGGCATTAAAGTTTTTTTTAAAGTCCTTAGTCACAAAGTTGCATGTGGGATTTTGCATTGGGACCTGACGAGACACAAGGCAGCTGTTCTGGCTCTGTTCATACAAAAAGAAACAAGGGTTAAGCATGTAACCCTGGGACTTGGGTAGGACAGTAATAGAGTAGAACAATGGTTCCTTAGGGAGAAGTAGAGGCCTCAACCTCCTTGGTAAATGTACAAGACCATCGTAAGATTAGTTTGGGCAAAAATTAAATCAAATTTATTTGTTTCACAAACAAGAATCAGAATCTGTAAGAACACGTATATAGATAGAGAAGGTGCTCCAGAGTAAGTGAACGGCACAGTGAAAGTAAATAAGTGAGTTAAAGTGTGCAAGTTCTATATATAGAAGTATATACAAACACCAACGGCTGATTGAGATGTAACATTGATACCACAACTCTACTACAGAATGTGATGCTTAGCGTCATATTTCTGAAATAGCAGTCCACTAGTATCTTTTGTCAATGTTTCGACCATGTTAACTGATTGTCAAGAGGGTCATCATCAGAACCAAAATAAAAAGGTAACACCTAGGGAAAGAGACAATCATATTTAGAAACTCTGTGCATAATGTGTTCAAAATATCCACATAACCATTTAGATGTAGCATACCGAGTTATAGGAGTATGTAGCATACCAAATTTTAGAATTGATTTTCGAAACAAATAGTTATCCTTCCAAAAAATGACTTCACTTAAGTTTGCAATTGAGGGTGGGCACAACAGAGTGTTCCTAAAAGCAAAGGATCATAAATGGAATGACGGGAACAACGTTGACTCTTCAAGCGTATCAAAAGAATAGGAGAATGTTCAATGAATGTGCAATTGCTTAAACCCACATTTACCTGGGAAAGATTATTATTCACTGAGGCAGGCTCCCATTAGTCTTATGTTATGCCAGCCAATGGCTTCATTAAACACTTTCAAAGGGGTCTCTCTGCAGGTCAAATATCTCAAAAATAGAATGCTAAGAGTGACTGACCCGATCTACAAAATTGTCAAAATACATCATTTCAAAAGTCACTATTTGAAAAAGCAAGGATGGTAATCTACTACGCTGTAAATTTATATTGTAAGTCTGTGCGAAACTTGGGCTCTTCAATAAAAATTGCAGGTTCAATTTTGACTGGCAAACCTACGGGAATAATGTTACATTGAAGGTAATCCTTCATTAAATGACTATGTAGCTGAGTTCTGATCAACTTCTTGCCTCTAAGTTAGTCCTGACTGATTTTGTGTCAAGTTACCAGAGGGGTAAGCACAGATCTGAAAGAGACAATTAGTTATAGATTCCTTACCTTAGAATTACCCCCAGGCGTCGGACTGGATCCGGAGAATTTTTCGTCAGCAGTACCGCTGCGCATCGAAAGGTGGCGTCGGTCGGCTCCGCGTTCGTCATTGGCATCGTGGTCACCGGGGTGACGTCGCTGTAGCTACTTAGATGCCCCCCTCGCGCGCTGATGTCAGTTCTTTCTTTTTCCGCGGCAGCCAGCGCAGATCCGGAGAGAGCGGTACCTCCAGTCACTTTTTGACTGACTTTTTTGAGCGACTTTTGTCGACACCGTTTTGAGTCTTCGACTCCTGGTGCGCGTAGGGATGCCCGGTTTCAAGGTTTGCGGTTCCTGCTGACAGTTGATGTCGGTGACGGAACAGCGTGGGTCTGTTTTTCCTCGAACCCGACCACGACTCCAAATCACGTTCCGACTGCCGGACCATAAATCCGAAGTCTTTGCGGGAGCAGTCCCGAAAGCTTCTCGAGGCCCGGCAGTCACCTCCGTGCCGCTCGAGGTCCCGGTTGCGTGGGAGGTCGTGGGACCGGTCGCGGAGCCACCACCACCAGTCTTCTTCCAAGTCTTCGCACTCCTCAGGTAAGTCGAAGCACAAGAAGAAGTCAAAGAAGCATCGTCGCTCTTCAACTCCCCCCGTCCGTCGGCCGACGCGACGAGGGATGCGGGTGGTGCCCCTCCCGCAGCTCCGCGTGCGGAGCCCACTGGGTCGACTCCGAGTTTCCCTCCCTTTCCGGGACCCGGAGCGACCCCTGCCCAGCTTCGGAGTTTCTACAAAGCGATGCATGCCATCTTTGGGCAGACCGACTCCGCCGGCGCGCCTTCGGGTCCCGCGGACTCGGCTGGGGGCCCTGGGCCTTCGATGCCGGCGGCTTCGGCCCCGGCACCACAGGGTCCCCTTGGATCCAGGCCTGGATCCGATCGGCGCCGGTCGAACTGACCACACCTCCCCCGGTGCCGATTACACCAGCACCACGTCCGCAGCCGATGCCGGTTGTGTGCCCAGCCGGCATCGACCTCAGTCTCCACCCCGACGTAGACATGGAGCCGGACCGACGTCGACCAACGCCGGTTCTGGCGCCGACGGGTACTTTTGTGCCCCTGTTCCACCCTGGTTCTTTTAGGCCAGATTGGCAACCTGAGGAGGACTGGGAGGGGTCTGGAGACCCTTTAACTGACCAGTTAGAATATGATCCGGACTGGCGAGAGGAGTTGGGGGATGCTAGTGGGCTGGATATTTCCCCAGACCTTGGCATGTTGTCTCCTCCTACTGTGGCTACGGAGGAGGGAGCTTCTTACACAGTGGTGTTGCGTAGGGCGGCCGAGGCTCTCAACCTCGAGCTACCTACGGTGGTGGTCAGGACTAACCTCCTGACAGAGGTGCTTCAACCGGCAGCGAGCTCTTCGGAGCCCCTGCTGCTGTTCAATGAAGCCCTCACTGACATCCTTTTGGGCACCTGGTCCAGGCCCAACACAGGGGCTCCTGTGGATAGGATGAACGGCTGACGCCACCGCCCAGCTCCGGGCGACCCCTCTTTCCTCTCCCAACACCCCTCCCCTGAGAGCTTGGTGGTCCAAGCCACCACGTCCAAAGGCGCATTCCCTAACGCACCACCTGATAGAGAATCCAAAAAGCTGGACCACCTTGGGAAGAAGATGTTTTCTTCCTCCAGCTTGGGACTGCAGTCGGTAAACACCGCAGGTCTGTTGGGCCGTTACACCCACTCCGTGTGGGATACAGTGGCGCAGGTGCTGCCCCAGTGCCTGGAGGAGGCCCGGGCCGTACTCTCCCGTGCAGTTGCCGAGGGGAGAGATGCAGCCAAATTTACCATTCGCTGTGGACTGGACACCGCCGAGTCGCTAGGCAGGACGATTTCAACGTTGGTAGCCTTTCGACGCTACGCCTGGCTGAGGTCGACTGGTTTCTCGGGGGATGTCCAAGCTACCCTTATGGACATGCCCTTTGATGGCTGTCCCCTGTTTGGCGACAAGGCAGACAACGCGCTAGAGCGCTTCAAGGACTCTCAGGCTACGGCCAAGTCCTTGGGCCTCTCCACCACCCGCCCTGCACAGTCTGCATTTCACCCCTTTCGTGGCTACGGAAGGAGTGCCCCGCCACATTCCGCCCAGAGCCACAGGCCGACGCAAGCTGTTCAGCCCCTGCGAGGCCGGGGATGTGGGAACCACCGCCATGGTTCTGGGGGCCAGCGAGTGGGCCAGTCCACCACAGCCCCCTCTGCAGCAGCCTCCAAACCCTCCTAGTCCGACCTTTCAGGGCAACCAATCGCCAGTGGGCGGCAGGATTCACCATCACCTCCCCCACTGGTGCACCATCACGTCGGACAGGTGGGTTTTGAAGATAGTCCGAAGGGGCTACTCCCTCCCCTTTGAGACTACCCCTCCATCCATACCACCTCAACACCATCGCATGTCGGAGGATCATCTGGCCCTTCTCCAACAGGAAGTTTCGGCACTCTTGGCCAAGGGAGCCATCGAGCAAGTTCCTGCCCTAGAAGTAGGTCGTGGTTGCTATTCCCACTACTTTCTGGTGCCCAAGAAGGACAAAAGCCTGTGTCCTATCTTGGATCTCAGGAACGTCAACCGCTTCCTCCTGAAGGAGAAGTTCAAAATGTTGACGCTTGCTCAGGTCCTGTCTGCCCTTGACCCTGGAGGCTGGATGGTAGCGTTGGACTTGCAGGGCGCTTATTTTCACATCCCCGTCCTCCCGGCCCACCGGTGTTACCTGCGGTTCACGTTGGACCACGAGCACTTTCAGTTTACCGTGTTCCCCTTTGGCCTTCCCAGTGCCCCTCGGGTGTTCACGCAAGTGATGGTGGTGGTCGCAGCTCATCTGCACAGATCAGGGGTTCCAGTCTTCCCCTATCTCGACGACTGGCTGTTGAAGGCGAGCTTGCCCCAGGCTGTCGTCTCCCACCTCCAGACTACGGCCGACCTCCTGCATTTGCTGGGGTTCACCGTCAACGTGCCGAAGACACACCTGACTCCCTCTCAGAAGCTCCTCTTCATTGGAGCAGTTTTGGATACGACGCAGTTTTGGGTTTATCCTCCCCAGCGGCAAGTCCGGGATATTCAGGCTATGATTCCGATCTTTCAGCCCTTATCCCGGATTTTGGTCAGAATGACCCTGAGGCTGCTGGGCCTCATGGCCTCCTGCATCCTGCTGGTAGATCATGCCATGTGGCATATGCGGGCTCTGCAGTGGGACCTGAGGTTCCAGTGGGCACAGCATCAGGGGAATCTGTCCGACTGTGTTCAGATCTCGGAGGGCACTGCACGTCAATTGCAGTGGTGGCTCACAAACCAGGATTGGGTCAAGGGCAGATTCCTCTCCCTTCCCCAACCAGAGTTCACAGTGGTGACAGATGCATCACTGCTGGGATGGGGCGGCCACATGGGAGAGGCGGAGATCAGGGGCCTCTGGTCTCCTGCGGAGTCCGGGCTCCACAGCAACCTTCTGGAGCTTCGGGCGATCCGTCTTGCACTAAAAGCATTCCTTCCCTCTGTCCGGGGAAGAGTGGTGCAGGTGTTCACGGACAACACCACCGCCATGTGGTATTGCAACAAACAAGGCGGGGTGGGGTCGTGGACCCTATGTCAAGAGGCTCTCTGTCTCTGGACATGGCTGGAACATCAGGGCATACCCCTGGTGGTTCAACACCTGGCAGGTTCACTGAACGCCAGGGCGGACGAACTCAGCCGCAGGTGCATGATGGATTACGAATGGCGTCTTCACTTGGAGGTGGCACAAGGTCTCTTTCAGCTGTGGGAAGAACCTTGGTTAGATCTATCCGCCACTGGAGAGAACGCGCAATGTCAGCAATTTTGCGCGTTGGAATTTCCAAGGCGGCACTCGCTAGGTGGCGCTTTTCGTCGCGAGTGGAGTTGCGGTCTTCTATGCGCTTTTCCGCCTATACCACTTCTGCCCAGAGTGCTGAAGAAGATCAAGCGCAACCGGGCCCAAGTCATTCTTGTGGCTCCAGATTGGGCACGAAGAGTCTGGTATCCCGAACTGTTACACATAGCTATCGACCCTCCTATCAGACTGCCTCTTCAGGAGGATCTTCTGTCGCAGCAGCAGGGGACAATCCTCCACCCAAACCTGTCCAGCCTCCACCTCCTTGCATGGAGATTGAGCGGCGGCAGTTGACAGCCTTCGACCTTCCTCCTGAACTCTGTGATGTTATCTTGGCAGCCAGGTGTCCCTCCACTAAGTCGGTATACGCCTGCAGATGGAACAAATTTGTGGCATGGTGCACAGCAGAGGCTGTGGATCCCCTTTCTGCCCCTCTTTCTGAGGTTCTCTTGTTCCTCCTTTCTTTTGGCCCAGCAGAGCTCTGCTCTGGGCACTCTTAAGGGCTATCTCTCAGCCATTTCAGCCTTTCTTAGGCATCCTGATCAACCCTCTCTTTTCAAGTCCCCTGTTGTAAATCGCTTCCTTAAGGGTATTACTCATCTTTTTCCTCCTGTTCCCTTCGTAATGCCTCCGTGGGACTTGAACTTGGTTCTTACCTACCTTATGTGCGCTCCCTTTGAGCCGCTTCATAACTGTCCTCTCAGACTTCTTACTCAACAGACTGCTTTTCTGGTTGCCATCACCTCTGCTCGCAGGGTGAGTGAGCTGCAATCCCTTTCTTCGAAACCTCCTTTTCTGGCTGTTCATCCGGACAAGGTCGTCCTCAGAACCAGGCCTTCCTTTCTTCCAAAGGTGGTTACTTCTTTCCACATTGGTCAAACCATCACTTTGCCCACCTTCTTTCCGCCTCCGCATCCTTCTAAGGAGGAAGAGAGGCTCCACCGTCTGGATCCAAAATGTGCGCTTTCATTTTATTTGGATCGCACCAAACAATTCCGGGTGGATGACCAGCTCTTTGTTGGCTACATGGGTGCCAAGAAAGGTCGGGCCGTGCACAAACGGACCATCTCTAGGTGGGTCGTTTTGTGCATTAAAGCTTGCTATTCTTTAGCAAAGAAGAAGCCTCCAGTGGGACTGCGCGCCCATTCCACCAGGGCGACAGCAGCGACCACTGCTTTGGGACGGGGAGTCCCCCTCAATGACATCTGTCAGGCAGCTACGTGAGCATCTCTGCACACGTTCACAAAACACTACTGCCTGGACAGCCAAGTCCGGAGAGACGGCTTCTTTGGCCGTTCTGTTCTCCAGGACTTTCTGGTGTGAACTTAGTTCGCAGATCCACCTCCGGTGTTGTTATTGCTGGGGTATCTATTTTAAGGTAAGGAATCTATAACTAATTGTCTCTTTTAGATGAACAAGTTACTTACCTTCGGTAACAATATATCTGTAAGAGACATAGATTAGTTATAGATTCCTTACAGCCCCACCCA
This sequence comes from Calotriton arnoldi, assembly GCA_963921515.1. NCBI lineage: Eukaryota > Metazoa > Chordata > Amphibia > Caudata > Salamandridae > Calotriton > Calotriton arnoldi. The sequence continues at coordinate 518,199 of CAWUFW010005293.1, forward strand.
TCCTCCCCATTCTGCGAACTGACTTCTAGGGTTAAGGACTTCCTTTCAGGGTCCTAGTTTTGTGCACCAGTGGTCAGTGTCTTGCATGGCTCTGCGCTTCTGGCGTGGAATGACGTGTAAAAGAACTGACGTCAGCGCGCGAGGGTGGCGTCTAAGTAGCTACCGCAGGTTCAGCCCGGCGACCACGACACCAACGACGAACGCGGAGCCGACCGATGCCAACTTTTGACGCGCAGGGGTACTGCTGACGAAAAATTCTCTGGATCCAGTCTGACGCCTGGGGTTAATTCTAAGGTAAGGAATCTATAACTAATCTATGTCTCTTACAGATATATCGTTACCGAAGGTAAGTCACTTGTTCGTTAATTTTGTGACTTTTTGTGGTTCACACTGACGAAGATTGTGGCTGTTCTTTGAATAGGGTTTCACCGACCTCAACCAAAACCCAGTTTCTCACACTTCGAAACAGTACATTATCTGCTCTGGACCAAGTTTATCTGAAATATATCAGTAACCAATATATGCATTCTTGGCAGTCAGGGTGAATGAAGGCAAGGTGTACTAGCCAGTTCAGTCTCTTGCATGCTGAGATCCTGTGCAGTTTTATATACTATGATGTACATGTTGTAATTTTCAATATAAAATGGGTTTTATTTTTTCCATGCATATGTTGGTTTTTTATAAACTGTTGACAAACATTAAAGAAAATTACAAAAATAAAACTAAATTTAAATATATCCAATTCAGCCAGCACACAGCCCATAACATAATGTGCTATATGTAGATTCTCACTTGGTGGGCGGAGCAGGCGTAGTGCCTCTACTCGAAGTTCCACGGAGTTGGAAAACAACTCCGTTGAACTTCGCTCTGCTCCGCTACGCGCCCTCCCCCTCGCAAAGTAATTATAAAGTAATAAAAAAGGCACTTACCTGCCGTGGCTGCCTCCTCCTCGCCATGGCCGCGCTCCTTCCTCGTCCTCGCTGTCCTTCTTCTTAGATAACCCCTACGTTGTACGTAGGGGCATGTCGTACTTTGGGAAGGAAAATGTCAAGTGAAATAATGGTGAGTAGGTTGCACAGCTGATATTAGAACTAAACATTTCCCTGAATCTGGAAGAAATTATTATATTGAATGACATCAATAATTGGGAAACAGCTTTAGATCTCAGCACCAGGAATTTGCAGGTGTTTTAAAACACTACTAGGGGTATGTAATGGCTGTTACCCTGCAAGTCAGACTGAACAAAGACCTTACTACTATAAAGTCCAAGCGAATAAGCGACCTCTAACTGCTGTAGGAGGTAGTAGTTGCTATCAAACAGTGGTAAGGTTAGCCCTGAATCCATCCCACGAGATAGAAGAAGAAGACGAGAGAACATATTGTTTGTGTACGAACACATTAAACCTTATCCAACAGTGACATTTTAAAAATAGTATTAAAACAAGAGCAACAGGTTACATTAGAAGCTCTTCTTGTCCTCCTCAAATCAATAGTGTAGGCAACTAACCTTCCTGTGTTTCATGAGTTTCTTGATGAATGTGGAGCTGTAAAAGAATGATGGGAAAGGCTCTGTGCTCCTCGGTGAATATTAAACATGCAGACAGAAACTTACAAATGGCCAGAGGAGCAAAGGATGGAAGAGAGGATTTGAGTGATGTATAGATACTGAAGAAGGAAACTCCAGAAAAGGCCAGCAGGCCAGTAGGTTTTGCCTACCAACGTGCATAGACAGGAAAAAGTAAAGTGCATAGTGTGTATTTCCAATGAAAACAAATATTTACAAATACGTTCGTTTTAAGTTTGTCTGACTCTCTCAAAAAACAGGCGTTAGAAAAGATGTATATGCCCTGGGTTTTGGAAAAAATGTTGGTGAATTATGTACGCCAGTGCACAGATTACATATGTCCTTCTCTTAGCCTGAATGCCCTTTAGTGTATACAGAGGTATTTACATTTGGGCCTTGGCACCATCTATTATGGATGCCAACAAAATGCCAGGAATTATCACGATTATATCACGATTATGCCATGGCTAGCATTATGCCAGGGTGGGCATCATTATGCCATTCATGCCACAATATGTCATGATTTCCCACCAGAATCACAGATGTTGAGCGAAGGCCTGGACTTGAAAATTGTTCCCCAGCTCCAAGGTCTTTAGCTTTGGGTGTTGGGACACATCCTCTCCCTAAATTTGAGATCACCATAACATGGATACTCAAAATATACTATAGCCTTAGAGACCGACCTAGCGGGCTCCATCGGACATTAAAGGCCTGCTCCAGCGTTAAAGGCTCGAGCCGAAGGCGAGGGACTTTAACAAGGGACTGGGCCTTTAATGGGTGGTAGAGCCCGCTAGGGGCTCTAAGGCTATCGGGCCTTTAATGGCCGGTAGAGCCAGCTAGGAGGCCTCTAAGGCTATTGCAACATTCTGCCCCTAGAGGGCAGAATGTTCTAATTACTAAAAACAAAGGCCTTTCGGAGCCCGAGGGGGTTTAAATCACAGCTGTGAACAAAAACAACATTGGAATGTTGCTCTGCGGGCTTCTACCGGCCCGTGGAAGCCCAGAGCACTACATTGTATTCAATGAGGTGCTCCACATTCCAATGTTCTAATAAGAATTACTACCAGTCTAAAATGGCTAGCATGGATGCCCACAATTTGTCAGGAAACTCCACCATTTTTGAAGGGACAGTATACTACTAAGGATGAAGTGAATGCCCGCAAGTTGCCAAGAATTGCAGTTCTTCATTTTTCTCCTATCCGTGCGCCACATGTATCAAATAAGCATTTTGCGATAACCAAAAAGCGATTTTGACCAAATCGCTATTTGGTAACCACAAAATGCTATGTATGTAAGGAATCGCCAAAAATTTTGCGATTCCATAATATTACCTAATAGTGATTCAGTAAATAGCATATCGCTATTAGGTAATATTACTCCATTCGTTCCTATGGGGCGAAAGCCCCATAGGTGCGAATGGTTTTGCATTAGCTAATTTGCGATTACCTAATTGGTAATCGCAAAATAGGTACTGGAAAGCCAAGGATGCTCAGGGGCCTAAGGCCCACCTGAAGCACCCCCAAAAATATAAATATGCACGTGTAAGGCGCACACATGCCCTAGGGGTATGTGTGAGCTACATGGCACTTTGAAAAATGCAGTTTTCAAAGTTTGCACATGGTTACCATCAACTTGAAGTCGATGGTATCTGTATTTTCCTAAATTCACAGTTTGCATTTGGAAAAATCTTTATACATGTGATCCAGCGCAATATTAGCCAACAACATTCATACACCATATACTCACTTGGGCCCATACATTCACACTACACTAATACTTACGCTGGGTGTCAGATGTACTCTTTTATCAAAGTCCCTGCTACCAATTACCTTCTGATTGAAGAGTAATAACTTACCAATGGATCCTTTGCTAATTGGGAAGTTTAAAATGAGTGACATTCATTATAGTACATAATCCTGAAATAACCGCTGAGTCAGGAAGTTTTAAAATGTTTATCTAAAGTTTTAGCAGAGTAAAATACAGAAAACACGGTACTTGATTGAAATACCCAAGAAAAAGCATAGAAATGATTTTGCTAATAAATGACGGTGTTTAAGGAAGAGGAGAGAATAGAGACAGCAGCGCAACTAAAGGTTGCAGTATAGTTACCTAAATGCGAGAACCAAGCCCCTTGGCCAAGGAGTTAGAAAAGATAGGACCCAGGAAGGATGAAGAGCAAAGACTTCTTCCAGGATCAGGACAGGACCGGTGACCTCTCTACAACGACGCCTGCGCCGTTCCCCTCTCTGATACTCGACTTCTCCTCGATTCTCCCGTTCTAATGGACTCCGCCGCCCCCTCCTCAGGACCTCTTCTGGACAGGGATTCAGTCAGCAACCGATCAGCATGGCAGTCTGGAGCTAAGAGTGCTCTCGCAGCATGGACGCCTGTTCTTCGTGAAAGCATGCTCTGACTAATTTACTAATGCTATATTCTATTATACCCTTCTACGCCCATGTACCTCCCCTTAATGTTGCTAAAATATGGGACCACTACTTCTGATTGGACAGGGACAGGGGGTGGATTCTCGCACCATGTCAATTTTGGCCTAAATTGTGAAGCCTATTGTCTTTACGTTCCCGCCCCTTCAAATTAATACATTCACTTTATTTCCCACCCGTCTCACGACAAATGTTATACATTTTACAGGAGAAAAGTAACAATTTGTCCGCCGGAAACATTGAGTACATCATCTTCGGCCAATAGGTCGTGGCCTTGGGAGATGTCCAAGTTGACTTCACTTGGCAGGCATACAGGACACATGCGCAGAACCATCTGTCTCGAGTTTCAAGACACCAACCCAGGCCCAAGTTTACGAAATACTAAAAGTGTAAGAAGAAAATATTAAAATCACAAATAAAAAGTTTCACTGTATACCCACTTTCCCTACTCTATTCCCATTTAATCATAATACTATCCTGCATTAGTAGCGTTAAGAAAACGACAATTTAATAATGACATGAGAGCAAGCTTAAGCATGTGAAAACATTTAGCGGCCATTTTAATGCACACTGCGCAGAAGCAGAAGTTTCCCACCAAGCAAAGAAAGACGTCACACCATGTGATCAGGTTGCGACATGCGCAATGAAGTCCCGCGCTTTTAGCGGCCATCTTGGTTTATAGACAAGCGTTATTCATTAGTAAAACACATAGGCAAGCGTCTATCCCTTCTGTGTTTGTGAATGCAAAGATTAGTATTGACAGTACAAGTTTAATAAATTAATACTATGAGGAGGATTGCATACAAGCAAGTTTCATTTTTGAAACCTTGCTCCATCACATGTGCTAAGGGAATCCAATATGCAAATCCCTCTTTGTAGTCGCAATTTTAGGTGATCACAATTTTTGCGATTACCTAAAATTGCGACTTCAAAGCCTTTCATACATCATGAAAGGCTATTTTGCATTCGCAAACGGCCAATATTACTGAATCGCACTATTTGCGAATGCAAAAAACTTCATACATGTGGCCCCATGTTCCTATGGATTTCCCCTCTCCTGTTCTTCTTGTCTAGAATTCATTGCAAAGGAGCAAAAGGTTTTGGGTTAAAATAAAAAGAAAGAAAAGCAAAGCAAAAAAATATACAGCCTCCTTTTCTGCGAGGCGCTCCTATGGGCAGGAGTTAAATGATCTGTGCAAGAAAGTCAAGAACTATTTGTATGTGGAACATTTCATTCTCAGGAACCAATCAAACCTCTGCAATCTTCCATTACGGTTTGAGGTTCCTCCGTGTACAGAGGCAGAACCAGCCTTCCTGGATTTGTGACTCTGGGTCCGAATACTTTGAATCCAGAACAGCTGAAAACATGGACCAAATGATATGCAGCTCAGAATCTGTGACTTTTTATTTGACCTTATATAACTTCTACATTTAAACAACTTATGACAATTTGTTTTCAAGCCAAACACAACTTTTAAAAATGTACGGGTTTATGGAGCTGCTTTTTAAATTCTTGAATTTCAGAAAGGAAGTCTCGCATCTGAGATCTGGTGAGTCGCAAATAGTCAGTGCGCAATTTGCCATAACTCTTTGTGACCTGACTCTTTGTATATCGGGCCTTTTGTTTCTTGTCTCCCTGTAATTTCCAAGTATATAAAACTATATCCAATCATGGGAAATGCCCTCATACGGCAAACTCAGGGCTAGAAGGCACATTTTCCTTGTTTACCACAGTACATAATAAGCCAGTTATACTCCAAATCTATGCATCAGCTGTACAAAGGGTATCACATACATTAGAGACATGTTCGATCCTGTGGGCCCTAAAAACCTGACACATTTGGGGGAGGTGAACATAATGATGAATGACTCCATTTAGCTAACTGTGTTTCTCCGGTTAATACAGGTGTGCTGCTCAGAAACTAATCAACTCATTGAAAAAACTATGGGCCTCATTAGGATGTCGGTCGGGCCGCCACCGAAAGGGCTGTCGGTGGCAGTCCGACCGGCATCCAGCAGAGTGGTTCAACCACCGCATTATGATGCAGTCGGTCGGACCGCATCGGTCAGAGGGACCGACCGACACTTCCGACGGGCTCAAGAAGCCGATCGGACCGACGGTCGGATCGTGTTCCCTACAATAGGGGTGGGCCCTGCACAGACCCACTGTAGGGATTACAATGTCCCTTTCCGCAGCCTTTCTATGGTGGTATGACAGCAATGGAAAGGCTGTCGGAAAGGGACTTTGGGGTGCCCTAGCAGGGTCCCCGTGGGCCTCCGTGGTGCCCCCCCAAACATGCATGCACCGTGTGCTGGACACCACATGGTGCCTGGCATACGGTGCATAGATGTTTCAAAGCATCCCCTTTTCCACTGCGGCTTGGGCTGCGGCCCTATTCTGGGTCGCAGCACAAGCTGCAATGGAAAAGGGGATGTTTCCCACTGCCTACAGGGTGGACGCATCGTATTATGTCGGATGGAACCGCCGACTACTAGTCGGGCGGTTACCATCGCGCAACATTGGCGGTCGGATGCTCATCCGACCGCCATTGTAATCAGGCCCTATATATTTCTGACAATCAGTATCTGAGGTTCACACCTTTTTACAGACCTTAATACCAGATAAAACATCACATTACCATGCTTTGGCTGCAGATATTAGAGTCTCAGTCGACCTGGGAAATGTGCTGTCTCTCTGGGCTTGGTAATTAGGTTTATTTTCATTTAAAAGCAGAGACACACAATTCAAGATCTTTAAAACTGTTTATGCAGTCCCCTAGACAGTTTTGCCTGAGCTTTAGTAGATCTTGTCTCTTCTTTGTAGTGCTGCACAGGGTGTAGAAAGAATGGTAATATTGCAGTTGCGGTGGGCATGCTCTTTGATGGAACCTTTCTGGACGTAGAACAAGCAATATTAAAGGCTATAAAAGGTATCCCATTATGGTCACTTCTCAACAAATGCTATTTGGGGGAAGACACACCATTCCATTTCTAAACATACCACTAGCGAAACAAAGATTGGTTCTCACTGTTTTGTTTCCGCTAAGAGTATCATTTTAAAAGTTTGGAATTTATCATGTGTCGATTTAAGCCTGTGGGATCAACACTCATAGCTATATTCATTTGAAAAAAATGGCCTTCTCTTGAGATGTCATCATGTATGAAAGGAAGTTTTGGGAAGGGTACTTTTATGTGAGGAGCATAGAGTGAAGACAGATGACGTATAGAACGTCAGCTGTTGGAGACCCCTTGGCTAAGTCATAGACATAAATATAGCATGATTCTGAAAATCAAAGTGATGAGGAAGCATGGAAGGGACAGAGGAAAGGGGTGTTAATACATTGCTTGCATTAAATAGATTTGGCAGTGCACCTAGCAAATAATATTTTGGATTAATGGAAAAGTACTGCTGAACATGGCAAAGCTCCCTTTTATTTCCTAATGCCTTTAAACATGGTATGTAATCCTGAACTGGTTAACAATGATTTTAAAAATGTCAATAATAGTTTTGTAAATTGTTTAATTGTTCTTTGCCCGATGTACAGTTACCTAATTGATCTCACAATGAGGGCTTGTGATTGACAGATGTGATCATTAATGTTCAAATTATTTACCACATTTTTAGATGCCAAAAATGAGGTTCCTGAGTCTTGGCAGAGCAAGAGCCCAACTACAGAAGAAGAAACATCTGCAATTAAACTTCAGGCTTGGTGGCGAGGAACCCACACTCGAAGGATTTACAGAGCTAGGATACCTGGTAGGTTAATGCAGTAGTATTTTTAAAGTTGTTTGTGTCCATGCTGTTTAATTTTGCTTGAACTTATTAGACCTGAATAACAATCCGTAAAAAACATTAAAGATTTGTTGTATTTAAAATGTTCAAATCCTTATTCATGAAACAAATGTGCAATTATAGCCATAGACCACCACCTGTTCATTTTAGATTCAAATCCTAATAAAGAGATCTGCCCTGTGAGATTATAAAACATTCTTCTGATAGAGACTTCTAGCCGCAGATTCCTCACCATTAGAATATTCCCCAGGAGTCAGACTGGATCCGGAAACGTTTTTGTACTACTTCAGCACGTCCGAAGATGGCATAGTGCGGCTCCACACTGCTCCAGAAAAGACGTGCTGGACCTTTAAAGGCTCTACTCCAGTGCACTGACATCAGTTCTTTCCTTTCATTGCCTCTAGGCGTGTATCTAGAGCTTTTCTTGTCTCACAGAGACTGCTTTTTGTCAGCTATTTTCCAAATTTTCTGCACTGTGCAAGAGATATCACCCCCTAACATGACAGCTTTTAAGCCCTGTACGGACTGTTGCAAACAGATGTCTGTGACAGATCCCCACAAGGTGGTGTCTGCGTTTGTTCGACGACTCCGAGACCTGCCGTGACTGCACTTCACTGAATCCAGAGGCTGTCAGGGAATGCGAGGCGAAACTTTACATAGCAAAGCTCAAAAGGCGCAGCACCTGGACCTCTCCAAGTCGAAAGTTAGTTACTGCTCCGTTTCCTGAGTCGATACAGCCGCTCTCAAGGATGGTCTTTGTCACACATCAAATCTTCAGGTAAGCATAAGACGTCCAAGTAGAGTTCCACTCCTTTGAGCCATTCCCACCCCCATGATAAAGCGAATGGACGGCAACATCAGTGCCATTCCCACTCCCGAAGTCGGTCGACTCAGGAGCCGATTTCCCAGCTGGCTCCGGCACATCCCAAGTTTCCAGGGTCTTCAGCCACACCGTACCAAATTTAAGAATTTCGCTCAACCATGCTTCAGCTCTGCAGTTCTTGATCAACATCCTCTGGTGCACCTTCAGCCCCATGGAGCCAAGAGCCTTACCACCAGGATTGCTCCAAGAGGTCATTCAGATCTTGGGAGGCGGTTGGCTCTAACGACGTGAGAGAGACTTCAGCTGGTCAAGAGAGGAGTCCGTTCCTACCTGTGTTGCTGAATAAATCCTCGATGAAACCAATTTGCAGTGCCCTTTGTTTCACAACAGCTTTGGCGACAATCTTGGCCGCTGTTGGGACCGATCCAGGCAGCGTGTGAATGAGCGGTAAAAGTGCTGGAAGTTCAGTGGCACCTCAGCGGGACACAGCGGCTGTGTGGTTTGGGAGCGGAGGAGAGTGACCCAAGTGCAGCAAAAGTGCTGAAAGTTCAGCTGCGTCTGGTACAGTGGCATCTCAGGAGACGCAGCGGCTGTGTGGTTGGTGAATGGAGGAGTGGGACCTACGTGATCTCCTTTCCGTCCAGCGGCTGGCGAAGTCTGTCCCGCCCCTTGAGCAGCACACGCTCCGTCAAGGAAAGTAACCGGAAAGGGTGACTTTGAGTTCTTCACTCGGTGGCTTGATTCCTTCCAGGAAGCGGTGGTGTACGCTCTAGTGGATCCTTTGTATCTGTACACTCTGCGCCGTTCTGAAGGCTTCACCGGCTTCTCGTTCTCTACTGTTCCGACGCGTAGAGAAATTACAGCAGATTGGCTCGTTCCGGCTTGGAGTTCAATGGTGAGGTGCACACCTGGTAAGATTATTCTTTGTGCACGCACAGCTTCAGGGGTGATGCGCACACCTTAATTATACATCGGAAAACACATTATGTTCCGTTAATTTGTCTGGGGGTGTTTGCCAACTAAGTACTTGACCCTTGGTGATGTGTACACCTCATAAGATAACTCGTTGTGCATGCACAGTTACAGCGGTGATGTGCACACCTTAATTACACATCGGAAACCATATTGTGTTATTTTTAATTTGTCTGGGGATGTTTGAAAACTAAGTATTTACCCCCTAATTTACTTTTCCTCAAACAACTAGGCTTCTGTACCTTTTGTCAGATATCCACATGTGTCCATTGCCATCTCTTTTTATTGTTTTTCCTTGTTCCTGTCAGTACCTACCTCTCTTTGCCTATGGAGACTTCAGGGGATAGTCATACCGTGATAATACCCGCGTCTATCATACCACATGTTTCAGTTATTCCCCCACCTTCCTTTGTGATGCAGCCTGGCAAACCACCCATGTCTTGGAATGATTAGATTTTAATGTTCGATAACTACTTGGAGACATTAGATGGAGGGGAGTTTAAGCCATCACTTAAAAAAGCCTTGTTATTAAGTGCTTTGGGTAAAGAAGGTCAGAGAGTGTTCAGGTATATGCCACAAGCTGTTGGTGTTGATGGTGAAGTTATTCAGGATCTGTATATGGAAGCTAGACGCAGATTGGAGATACGTTATGCCAAGGAGGAAAACTTAGGGCCCGATTCTGATGCGGGTTGGAAAAGCTTCCCGACCGAGGGCCTGATTCTGATGCGGTTAGGAAGGCCTCCTAACGGCATTTGCTCCATCCAAATCGGATCGGGAACGTGTCTTCCCGACCGAGGGCCCAATTCTGATGCGGTTAGGAACAAATGTTCTCATTGAAGTCAATGGGAGTTCAACCAAATCGTATCTGGAAGCATCCGGATGCATCCTACTCCGCCGGTCGGACTTTCCAGATCCGAGTGGGTCGCACACCATTTCCCAACCGATTCGGTCGGGAAGCTTTTCCAACCCACATCAGAATCGGCCCCTATGTTATGTCCAGGTATAAGTTTTATACTCAACATCAGAAGGTTGAGGAAAGTATTGATGAATTTGTTTCTAGACTTCGTGAGTTATCCACTAAATGTAGTTTTCGGGCAATGACAGATGAACTTATAAGAGATCAACTTATTGTTCAGTGTTCCAACCAAAAAATCCAGGAGGGATTGTGGGCAGCTAAAAATCCCACCTTGAGTGATGCTATAGAGATAGCTAAGGTCCTTGAGCAATCAAGCTTATGTATGAAGGAACTAGAAAATAAAGAACAGAAAGTGGACATTTCGGAAGTGGGTGCTGTAAATAAGTTAGCCCTGACTACCCCCTCCTCTACCAAACATTTTGTCCAAATGTTTGCTCCTGTTAAGTGTTGCAATCGTTGTGTCAGTGTCAATCACAGTTCTGACTCTAAATTTAGTTTTTCCCAAAACAAGGAGTGCAGGAGATGTGGTCGATTCGGACATTTTGCGAAGATGTGTAGATTAGTTTGGAGAGGCAAAGTTGCTTGTGTCATTGAAGAGACAACACAACAGATCTAAACTTCTGATAGGATTTTATGTGTCGACAGTAGTGATGATGTAGAAAGTGAGATACCCAGACATAATAGACCCAAAGCGATGTTTAGGATTAATGGTAGTGAGGTGTCACTTATGGTCGACACCAGTTCTAAATACAACATTGTCCCCAAATCTGTTTTTACTCGTTTGTGGGCTGGTACAGTGTTAGAACCCAGAGACATTACCCCACAGGTTACCAAGGTGAGACAATCAATATTATAGGGTTCATGGATTCTAATATAGAGTTTGGAGGGAGGTCTGTACTTGGAAAAGTATGTGTCAGAAGATGGACCTGCTATTTTTGGTTGGGTTCATCAATACAACCTACACATTAAAATTGATCCAAGGGTGCCTATGCATGTAATGGTTGGGGAGGATGAATCTATCGATGATATTTTGAACTCGCTTAAGCATGTTTTTCATGATAAGTTGGGTATGCTCAAAGGTTCTGTACACAAGATTTTGCAAAAAAAAGGTACAATTCCAGTGCAACACAAACTCAGTAGAGTCCCTGTCATTGTCAGGGAAGGTGTAAAAGAATTGTTAGAGGACAAGCTAAAGGAGGGGATTATCCAACCGGTGGAGGCTTCCATTTGGGTTTCGACCGGTGGTTATAACATGCAAATCCGATGTCCGCCTGAGATTCTGTGTGGACTTGAGGTCACTTAGTCAGAACATCATTACTGATACCAATCCCCTACCGAACATTAATGAACTAGTTATGTTACTGAAAGGTGGAAAATTCTTTTCAAAGTTGGACCTCCAGAATGCATACTGCCAGATCAAGCTCCACCCAGACTCTATGCCCCTCACCGCCTTTATCACCATAGAGGGAGCATTTCAATTTACTCGCATGCCTTTTGGCCTCTCTTCCACGGCGAGCTTGTTCCAACGCATGATGCCGAAATTTTTAGAGGTATGGATCACGTTCTGTACTTCCAGGACGACATCTTAGTCTTTGGTGGGACAGTTCAGGAACATAATGCTGTGTTGAAAAAGGCCCTACAAAGAATTGCGGATGTAGGGATTACTTTGCGCAGGGAAAATGTTCTTTTCTCACTGAAAGTGTTGAATACTTGGGTTATACCTTGTGTTCTGAGTGAGTCACACCTAAACAAAGCCTATTCGAAGCCATCGAACAAGCCCCAAGACCTGTTGATAAGGATCAGTTGAGATCTTTCATGGGTCTCATTGAATATTATGCGAAGCTCGTACAGTGTTTTGCAGACAAAACAGAAAAACTCAAAGCTTTGTTGAGGAAAGGTCAAAGCTTTGTCTGGGGCTCTGAACAACAAGAATGTTTTGATTCCATCAAGAAAGCAATTTGTTGTGCGGGGATCTTGGTTCCTTTTTGATATCAAGTTAATGTCCATAATAACTGTTGATGCAAGTGCAACAGGCTTGGGTGCTGTCCTTTCTCAAAAACCTTGTGATGCTGAGAATACTGTAGCCTTTGCATCCAGGACTCTAACCAGTACTGAAAGAAACTACTCAGTGATCAAAAGAGAAGCTTTCGCTGCCGCTTTGGGTGTGGAGTACTACCGCACGTATGTGTGGGGCACAGAATTGTTGTTACATTCAGTCCATAAACCCCAACTCAAGATTTTATCACCTGGTGGAGCTGGCAAGGGATCTGCACAATTAGCCAGATTGGCAGACAGGCTGCAAGAATTTCGGTATGTCCTAGAATACATTCCTGGTTGGCAAAACTTACAAGCAGACTGCTTATCCAGGTTGGCACTAGATGGTACGCATACTAATGATACAGTCGTCTCTGACAAACAAGACGAACCAGTAGCTTCTGTGGAAGATGTGGTGTACGACGGTGCTGGTGCATTTTCCTTGGAAGAGTGGAGTGAGGAAATGGCAAAAGACAACACCCTCATGGAAGTGATGCGTATGGTGGCCTCTGGGAGAAGGAGAGCAAGTTGTGTAGCTTTGCCTGTTCGTCCCTTCCTCAAAATTCTAGATTAACTTTCTACATGTGGAAGTAAAGTGCTAATGAGAGGTGACAGGTTTGTACCTCCTTCTGGTGTTAAGAGGGAGAATCATCAAAATGGCACATGAAGGTCGCCTTGGCCAGGGCTTGATGCAACGCCGTGTCAAGGATTAATTTTGGTGGCCAGGCATGGATAACCAGATTTTGGAGTGGGTTGTTGGATGTAAAAATTGTAAAGAGGGAGAGAAGAGGCTCAAAGTGGACAAGCAAGAGGTATTGGGACACATCTCGAATCCAGGTAAAGCTTGGCACAGTGTCTGCATTGACTTCATTGGTCCTATGTCGGAGTTGAATGAGGAGTGCAAATTGGCTTTGGTTGTGGTAGATGTGTTTTCCAGGTGGCTCTCTGTGTCCTTCTTGAGGGAAATTACCACGATATCCTTCATTGTGAGTCTTAACAAAATCTTTTTGAAAGAAGCAACTCCCTCTGTTCTGATCACTGATAATGGGACTCAGTTAGTCTCCCAGGACATGGAATACTTCCTCAAAACTAATGGTATAACTCATCATTGTACTGCACTCTACAACCCCCAAGGTAATGGTATAGTAGAAAGGGGCAACAGAATGGTGAAAGGTGTGATACAGATGGAGGTGTCTGCAGGATTAGATGGCAAGAAGGTGATGCAAGATTTGGTTTGGGCCTTTCGTACTACTGAACAGGAAACCTCGTCCAAGTCTCCCTTTGAAATCAAAAGGGGAAGACCTCCGGGAAGCAAGATGGTACCTTCTTGGTTGATAGAGTGAGTAACTAGAGGTGGTACTCAGATCCCTGAGCTGACGAATGATGTGATTTCAAAGGGAAGGATTGTTGAAGGTGACTGTGTCAAAATCAGATCTGGTCCCACTGTTAAGGGGCTTTCTAAATTTAAAGGTTCTTACAAAGTTGTGTGTGCGTTTGAATTCTATGTCGTTCTGGAGAATGGTGAGCATTGGAATCAGCGCAGAGTTGCTTTATATCAAAGGGGAGGTGAATGTGTGGTAAAGGAGGAGAAGATGTGTGGTGGTTACATGTTCTTGGATGATGCAGAGTTTGGTGCCACAGATTACTGTGGTCAAGGTGTTCAGGCTTCTGCTGTGCCAGGAGAAGCTGCGCTGCCCATGGGCTATGCTGAGAAAGATGCCACTATTAGGGAATTTGATAGTGGTGCAACCACCCGGGATGTCGGAGTTCGCAGACCTCCTGTGTATTTAAAGGACTGTGTTTCTTAAACTATGTGCCTACCCTTTTTGGGGTTGTTCTTCTTTATTGGCTTCTTTTGTGTTTTGATGCTCCATGATATTTGCTTGTAGTTTCCCTTTTTATAGTTTCTCCTGTTGTGATCTTCCTACCATATTTTTTCTCTCCCCTTCACTGTTGTGTTGCTGGAGATCCATCCCTGTTTTTACTTCCCTTCCATTGTTCTCTGTTTAGTTTCCAAATTCTGTTTTCTGAACGAAAGAGGATGTGTTATGCTGGGCCTTACACACCCTCTGTGTGGAGGACACGCGCCCTGTGCGCCTCGAGGGCTTGAGGACGCCTGTGCGCCTCGAGGGCTTGAGGAAAATAGAGGGTTTAGAATGTGGGAGGGCATTCATATCTTGAGAGGCGGTTGGCTCTAACGACGTGAGAGAGACTTCGGCTGGCCAAGAGGGGAGTCCGTTCCTACCTGAGTTCCTGAATAAATCCTTGTTCCTTGATGAACCCACGTTGCAGTGTCCTTTGTTTCACAACACCCTCCTTATTTAAATCTCCGTTTATGATGCGTTGTTTGAAAGGGCTGCGACATCTGTGTCCCCCGTCTCCATTTGTTATGCCCCAATGGGACCTCAGTCTTTTTCTTACATATCTGATGTGTACTCCATTTGAGCATCTCCACAGTTGTCCTTTACTGCTTCTCAAAATCAAAACTGTGTTCCTAGTTGCCATCATTTCAGCACGGTGTGAGTGGGCTTCAGGCCTTGTGTTTATCCTCCATACACCACCCTTTTCCCCGACAAGCTGGGGCTGCGTACTAGTGCATCCTTTCTGCCCAAATGTTGTTATGCAGTTCCACGTTGGCCAATCCATCACTCTGCATGTGTTCTATGCTCCACCTGACCCCTCCAAGGAGGAGGAGAGGCTCCATTGACTGGATCCTAAGAGCACTCTCAGCTTTTATGTGAATCGCACCAAAAACCACTGAGTGGGCAATCAGCTCTTATTACCGTCTCACTCTGGTCATGCTCTGCATCAGGATCTGTTATGCACTGGCTAAAAAGCAGCCCCCGAAGGACTGCCTGGCCATACCACCAGGGTCAAAGCTGCTACCACTGCTTCAGAATGCGCCTTTCCAGTCCTAGACATCTGCCAGGTAACTACATGGGTGTCCCTCCATCAGTACAGAAAGCACTATGGTCTGGCCAACCAAGTCCACTGAGAAAGGCTCTTTGTCTGTTTGACCTGCAGGGCTTTCTGGTTTGAGTCCATCCACAGTCCTCCTTCCTTAGGTACTTGTAAGGAAATGTGTTTTTTTGTATGGTCATCCCCAAGTTTTTCAACTGATGCTGCTGGTTTTTCGACTTTGAGAGTGCTCTGAGACCTGCTAACCAGACCACAGTGCTAGTGTCTTGACCCTACATTGTATGTCAGATTGGCTGTAC
The DNA here is from genome assembly GCA_963921515.1 of Calotriton arnoldi. NCBI lineage: Eukaryota > Metazoa > Chordata > Amphibia > Caudata > Salamandridae > Calotriton > Calotriton arnoldi. The sequence goes on from CAWUFW010005293.1 coordinate 533,960, forward strand.
CCAACTGGAAGTGGCTAACCTGTAACTCCCTAGTAAATGGTACCCTGGTACCCAGGGCATGTAAGTTAGAGGGGACCCCAGGGCTTGCAGTTGTGCCACCCTGACTGTCCCCCAAGTAAAATGAGTCCCCCAGTCTGTGGAAATCTGAAATAATTTCCGTTAGCATAAGCTGAAGCCATCTTGATTGTGGCATCCATTATGTTGCCTTTGTAATTCTCCCGTCCTCTGCTGCTCGTCTTTTTCCCTGCCTGTGCTGTCTATTTTAGTTGACTTCCTGACTCAGCTAAAAGCAATGTACGTGCTAAGAGTTTGTAGCTGCCAGAACACCTGGTCTCAGACTCAACTGTCAATCATTTACTGCTGCCATAAGCACTCCTGCTCCCCCTCCCACTTTGCTGACCATGTGGTTTTTCATCTATCCTTGTTTGCTGAAAACTATTTGTGAAACTTGTCCTTCCTATTTCTGTTCACATGCTTACAAGTGCAGAAAAAGCTGTATATACGGCCTATGTTCTGTGACTTCAATGTACTACCTCAGGCAGCACTTGAGAGTGCTGTGTGGACGTAGTCCCACTGATGAGTGATTAATAAACTTGTTATTTGAATTCCAGCTTCAGTGCCAATCTCTATTTTGTTGGTCTACGGACCCGTGGACAGAGAAGGGTGACCCCTGCACCGGTGTGCTCATTAAAAGGCACATTTCCACAATGGGCGCCTGATACGTGGGGCCTCATCGAGGACGCGGCTGTCTGAAGGAGTGGTCTTGACGGAAGAGTGGAATATTACTGAGGAGACGTCCTGCATGAGGAGACCCTTGTCTTTGCAGCCAAAGTGACTTTTCCGGCTTTTCGATTTGACCCTCTGGGTGGTGGCCGGTCCCGACTGAGGTATCCTTTGGCGTAAAATTTGCAGTGACCATTAGGTCGACTAAGAGATCGGCAGGTGGAAGTTGGAGACTCTTGTTTGGTAAGGTCGCTGAAGCTGCACTCTTGATTTGCTTGGCCAAGATTCTGGTTTTGTTTGTTTGATTTATTTTTTGCAAAAGATAAAGGCAGGTAATGTGGAGATTTTTCTCTACTTTTGAATATTTTGGAAAAGTAATATTTTACAAAAAGTTGGTAGCATGCCTGTTTCCAGCACACTCCGTAGGTTATGTTGCTGTCTTGGTGGTACCAAAAAGGATTTATAAAGAAGTCAGCCAGCTCCCCCAGAGGGGACACCTAATAGACATATGTATGTCAAATATGGTATTTCTTCCATAATGTATAGTACATTGTGGAACAAATATACGAAAAAGGATCCTGATCTACAATGGCCAGTGAATGGGTCATTTGACTTTAAGAAGATTCAATATGTAGAACAGTGTTTGTTTAAAAGGAAAAGTCGACAAGATATGTTTGATTGTGTACGAATGTGGGAGAAAGAAGTGCAAGAGAGAGTGAGGAAAGAAGAAGCTATAGCAGAAAAAGAACAGCGAAAAACGATATATCAAAAAGCGTTGGAATTAGAAAATAAAGAGATGAAGGCAATAAAAGAAAAAGAGGAAAGGGAGCGTCGTTTAGAGGTAACTGGCCAGTACCCTATTAGGCGCCCCATTTATCCCATTCTTAATAAACCTCAGGATGACTCCATTTTGTTAGATCGACCTCCGCCCCCGTATAAATTTCCCTCTGCCCCTGAGAATAATCTTTCTGAAGAAGAACATTTTTCATCAGACGATAAAGACTTAGATAAGCAATATGGGCGGCAAATTCACTCTACTTTGACTACTGACGAAAAAGCCACTATCAGATCCACTGCTCGCAAAGAAGCTCGTGGGACTTCTTCTGCTCCAGACCTTGTAGCAATGGTTCAGCAGTGGAAGGATTTAGAGCAGTTATATTTTGCAGAGAAGTTCACTTGGGAGGTAATACTTGGTTTTAGAAACGTTTCTAAAAACGTACTGGCACATGCATCAAGGTAGGCTTTTGCGATTCCTTAATTGCGATTATTAAGGAATCGCTATTAAGGAATCGCAAAAGCCTATGCATGTAGGAATCGCTATAAAAATAGCGATTCCTAAACATTCCTTAATTGCGACTCGCAAATTGCGACTCGCAATTAAGGAATGCCGTCCCATTCATTCCTATGGGCCTACAGGCCCATAGGAATGAATTGGAGATTGCATGCGCAATTTGCGAGTACCAGTAGGTACTCGCAAATTGCTCATGCAATTTCAAGGGTGCAAGGGTGTCAAAATGACACCTTGTTGCACCCCTGAAATTGTGATGTGCACCCATGTTGCGCGCACACATGCCCCAAGGGCATGTGTGTGTGTAACCTAAAACTTCAAAAAATGCATTTTAGTGCATTTTTCAAAATTTTTGCAAATTACAGACACGTTTGATTTGTCTGTAATTTGCGGTCCCAAATAGCGAAATCGCTATTTGAAAGTGCTTCTAGCATTGCATTTAAGGAATCGCAAATTGCGTTTCCTTAAATGCAATCGCAATTTAGGAATTCGCAAATAATTGCGAATTCTTAAATTGCGCATAGGAAACACTTTCATGCATCTCCAAAGGCCAATTTGCGATCGCAAACGGCCGATTTTTGCGAATCGCACCGTTTGCGATCGCAAAAACCTTTGATGCATGTGCCCCTTAGAGCCCACTGATATCAATTCTGATTATAAACAATTAAATGATGGAACTTTCCTTTTTTCAAATATACCTGATCTAATTAGGCGAGTGGTTAAATTAAGACATGATACACTACGTTTAAAAGCGGAGCAAAAATCAGCTAGTAAAGTTAAAACTGCACAAACAGTTCAGACCCCAGTGCAAAAAGAAGAAGTTTTGGGGATAGACAATGACCCTAGTGATACTGTGGTTACTGTAAAACCAATGCGTGAAGCTGCGCCTCTGCATGTTCCCCCGAAGGGTGCGGGAACAAATGACGATAAAACTTCAGATGATGCAAAGGGATATTTTATTTATAATTGGGTCTATACTCCTTGGAGTAGAGCAGATGTTATGGCTCTTAAGGCTGCTTTTCCCGATCCGTGAAAAAATCCTGCCGCTTTTTATGAAGAAGTAGAAGGAGCTATTAGCTCCTGCACTATGACCTTGCCAGATATTGATATGTTTTTTGGACTTATTTTGCCCCCTGATATGTGGAGAACAATTCGGAAAATAGATGATAATGTAGCATATGTTGATACTTGGGTGCATTTAGAAGAAATAGATGTGGCTAGAGAGCCTGCGCAGAAACCGCAACAGGTGATATTTGATCTTCCTAAAGCTATTGTGACTAAGTTGAAAACTCTCATACCCCCTAAGAAAATAGATTGGACTACATTAGTGTCTTGTAAACAGAAAGCGGATGAGCCAGTTTCCGATTTCTTTACACGATTTGAAGAGACATTCCATGATTTTAGTGGGCAGTCCTTGACAGATGACACCGGTAAGCATCTGTCCGTCGACAAATTTGTCACTAACATGTTGCCAGAAATAGCTAGTCGCCTCAAGGCCAGCGAGAGTTCATGGACTACGTCTTCCCCAGTCTCCCTTTTGACTATGGCCCAGTATTATGAGCATCAGGAATTGGAAGCAAAAGGCAAGGAGGATAAGAAGGTTAAGGATTTAAAGACGAAAGTTATGTTGGCTCAAGTATATGGTCCACCATTCAGAAGTGGTGGAAGAGGCGGATGTGCAGTATATACACCTGGTGTACTCCCTTTCCCTCGAGCAACTTTGTCCTCTGATCAAATGTGCTTATTGTAAAGAGATTGGACATTGGTGTTCTGAGTGCCCCCTTTTGCGAGGTCAGCAGTACCAACGAGGTAGAGGAAATATGAGAGGGCGCCCAGGGAATTCAGGAAATAGGGGAGGCATGGGCAATCGTCCCAGATTTGAGGCAGTTGAACACGGACCAAATTATTCTAATACCTTTGATAGACGAAATCAATATCAAATGTCAGATTATTCGGCTGATGGTCTTGGGGATTCTGATTACGCATAGGAATGCCTAGGATGGGGTAAGGAACCGGTTGAGGTCCCAGTAGATCAGAAAGGTCCTTATGTTGATGCAAATGTCTTGGGCTCTACTGATCGGTTTCTGGTTGATACAGGAGCTACTCGTAGTGCTCTGTCTAAAAAATTGGTTCCTAGGGCTCCCCTGTCTGGCGCAATGATAACATCAATAGGATTCGATGGGACACCTACACCTAGCCCACTGTCACAGCCGCTTGCATTTAGTCTTGATAAATTCACTGCAGTATGTCCTTTTCTGCTTTCCCCTAACACGCCGGATAACATTGTGGGTATCGATATGCTTAAATATTTTCGTGCTACAATACGTTGTTCCCCAGAAAGTGTGCGTGTTATCTTAAATGATAATTATCCAATGGTTGAGAGGTCTTTTCTCATTAAAGAGGATATCGCTCTGGCATCTTTACCTAGTACTTTATGGGCTAAATCAGATACCGATGTGGGTCAAATGGTTATTCCACCAGTGCATATTCAAGTGAAGGAAGGTGCTTCATTGCCTCGATTGCCCCAATATAAAATATCTCGGGAAGGCGAAGAAGCATTGACGCACATTGTTCAGGATTTGATCAAGGTGGGGGTTGTGGAAGAAGTGCCTTATAATACCTGTAATAGTCCTATCCTTCCTAATTTGAAAAAAGACACTCATACTAAAATTTACAGATTCATTATTGATTTACAAGAGGTTAACAAAATCGTGGTGCCCCAATATCCGGTAGTCTCTGACATTACGACACTTCTTACTATGGTTCCTCCTACTGCCACTACATTTAGTGTAATAGATTTGAAGAATGCATTCTTTTCGATACCTATTCACCCTGACAGCCGTTATTTGTTTGGCTTCACTTTGAATAATAGATCATTCAGATACTGTAGAGCTCCGCAAGGGTATACAGAGAGTCCTAGCATTTATAGTCAGGCATTGAAAAGGCAGCTTGATTCTTTTCCTGTACCAAAAGGGGTGGCTCTTATTCAATATGTCAATGACATCTTGTTGGCTGCCGATACCCCTGAACAGTGTGAAGAAGGAACACTGTCATTATTATCATTTCTTGCCTCTCATCATCACAAAGTCTCTCGGAAGAAATTGTAATTTTGTAGACAGAAGGTTACCTATTTAGGTCACCTCCTGTCTAAGGAGGGACGTGCACTCACATCTGATCGCATTCAAACTATTTTAGACACTCCTGTGCCCCGTACTCAGAAGGATGTCCGTGCACTGATTGGTCTTACTTCTTTTTGTAGGCAGTGGATCCCTAGCTTTTCACACATTATTAAACCCTTGTTGGCCCTTTTGACTAAAGACACTCCGATGCCCCTCCCATGGACTACTGAATGCCAGAATGCCTTCCAACAGTTACGTCAAGCTCTTTGTTCTGCACCTGTATTAGGAACTCCAGACTACACTAAGACTTTCACACTCTATGTACACGAGAGGGAAGGTTGTGCCCTCTCGGTTTTAACACAGACACACGGTGATAAACAACGTCCTTGTGCATATTTTTCCGCTGTCCTTGATCCAGTTGCCCGCACGCTGCCTGGTTGTTTTCGAGCGGTGGCGGCAACGGCTGTGTCTATACGTCAGAGTGAGGGAATAATCTTGTCACATAGATTGCTTGTGTTAGTACCCCATTCAGTCGATGCCTTGCTCAATCAAACAAAAACACAGCATTTGACTAGTGCTTGCTTGACAGGATATGAATTGACACTTTTGGCCCCTCATATTACGTTGAAAAGATGTTTGACTCTGAATCCTGCTACATTATTGCCATTTCCAGCTACTCAGTCTCAGTCACAAGAGTTATATGACTGTATATCCCTTACTGAAGAACAAACAAAGGGTTGTGTTGTCCTACAAGATACACCCCTTTCTAGTGTTGATGGGGAATTGTGGATTGACGGGTCCTGCCTGAAGTTACCTGATGGCACTACATCTGCCGCCTATGCAATTACAACACTTCAAACAGTAGTTGAGACAGCTCACATCCCACAGAAGTCAGCTCAAGCAGCCGAGTTGGTAGCACTGACAAGAGCATGTGAGCTTAGTACAGATTTGCTTGTTAACATTTACGCTGATAGTAAATATGCCTTTGGTGTGGCTCATAGTTTCGGGCAGTTATGGAAAGAAAGAGGCTTTCTTACTTCAAATGGGACACAAATAGTGCATGGGGAATTAGTACATAATCTCCTTACTGCTTTGACCTATCCTAAGAAAGTGGCAATTGTTAAATGTAGTGCACACAAGAAAGTGACTGATAAAATAGGAGCAGGCAATGCCTTTGTGGATTACACAGCCCGTGAGACTGCAATGCAGCGAAGTACCACATCTATGTATGTAGTTAAGTCACAGGCTGAGCGTTGGCATGATGCCAGGCAAGAGGTGCTGGACATGCAACAATCTGCTTCTGTTGACGAATTAGACCAATGGTCTAAGGAGGGAGCATTGGATGATGAGGGCTGTTGGAGGAATAAAGAAATGACAAAATGGAAGTTACCCACAGCCTATTTACACCCTATGATTCACATGGCACATGGGCCGGCACATGTTGGAGCATCCTCAATAACAAAGCAACTTATGCAAGTTTGGGATCATCCAGAGATTGCCGGCACGGCTAAAAAGATAGTTCAGTCCTGTCTGATCTGTCTCCAGTATAATCCTGGAAAGGGAACACGAACTCCAACAGGAGGGTTTGCAATACCAACTGCACTTTTTGAGGTACTGCAAATGTATTACATCCAGCTTGAGCGCTGTAACAACCTAAAGTATGTCTTGGTAGTGGTTTGTGCCTTCAGTAAATGGGTAGAGGCATACGCTACGAAAGATAATACAGCTCTTACGACAGCAAAGGTGCTCCTAAAGGAGTTCTTTCCCCGATTCGGCATTTGTCGAGTTTTGTGGAGTGACAACGGACCCCATTTTATTGGGCAAGTTGTTGAGTATCTCATGAAAGGGTTGGGAATTAAGCAGAAGTTTCATACTGCTTTTCACCCACAATCAGTGGGGCTAGTGGAGCGATATAACTCCACTCTGAAATTGAAATTGGCTAAGATACAAGCCTCCACGTCATTGAAATGGCCTGATGCGCTGCCTCTGGCGTTGTTATCTATCAGATCGATACCACATTCACGATCTGGCCTCACACCGTATGAGGTGGTTTTCGGAAGGCCTATGAATATTTGGGGGATTCCTAAGCCACGCCCTATTCATGATGTACCACATGTGTTGATGAATGATTATTTGTCACAGTTGACTGATAGTTTGTCTTCTATTTATCAACAGGTTCGGGAGACTCTTCCAGACAGGTCGCAAGGTGAGGGCCATTGTTTGCGCATTGGTGACTTTGTGGTGATTAAATCCTTTCAGAGGACCAGCTCCCTAGCACCGAGATGGCGAGGCCCTGAGCAGGTGCTACTGGCTACCAGGACTGCAGTTCGAGTGACCAATCGGAAGAACTGGGTCCATGCGACACACTGTCAAAAGGTTTTGCAGGATCTAGTGAGCCCAGCTGCGCTGACAGATCACCGCGATATCCTGGTCACAGAGAAAGGACAAGCTATGTCACCTGAAGGACCTGAGGAAGTCTTTCCGGACCACACGATCCCTGGTACATCTCGATATCAGCTGCGACCCAGGAAGAAAGACACTTCGTTGAAAAAGACTGTTTGAGCCACTGTCCTGGGTGGTTAAGGGCTGACTTCAAAGGGGGGTAGTCTATTAGTGACTACTCGTCTCAATGTTAGTGAAGAAATCAACGCCTGCCCAGGACCTTAGGGCACCATCTGCTTTGTTGTTTGACGACGGAATGAATATGCTTGAGGAAAAGAAACCGGCTGCTGCGAGAATCTATAATAAACAAACTATGATTGCTACTGGACTCACTTTGACTGTTGTTGTCATCGCTACAATAACTTGGGTTGTAGAGAAAGTAGCTCCTGTTCGAAATCTATTGACTGCTACTACTCCTGTCCCCATTGAACATCACTATTTTATTCTACCTTATCATGAGCAAAAGCACAGAATGTCCTACTTTAATAACACTTTCATTCAAATGTTGCACCACACGCACAATGCTACAAACGTTACCAACTGCTGGGTATGTGGAATGATGCCAGCTCATCAGAGAAAGGGAGGATCGCCTTTCATTCATTTGTCGTTTTCACATAATGGCTCCTGCAGAGCCTGGTTTGCATTATTGTGGGCTTCTCATATCGCTAATATTACTAACTATGATGTAGGAAGACTTAATACTCAGTTGAGCAAAGTCTGCTTCCCTGATGAGGAAGGGGACCCACAAGCCAAAGGAACTGTATGGGAAATGGAGGAGTATCACCGAGGAAATTCCTCCACACACTGTTTTCCCCAACACTCGAACCATCAAGGGTAATGGGCCTCCTGTTATCGCTGTTACTAGAGCTCGAGCGGATCTCTGTGTGAGCAGTATTGGCAGTATCCCTGTGGGAAAAAGTGACTGTACTATAAGCCTGGGCGTAGTTCGCGAAGTAGCGCTACGCGAAGCTACGCAAAGTGCAGTTCGCACTACGCGAGCTACGCGTAGCACTACGCGAACTGCGTAGTGCACTGTTCGCAATGATTGCACAGTGCCGGATGCTTGTCCGCACTGTGCAATCATTGAAAACGGCATCTTGCACAGTGCAAGCTGTCTTTTACTGCCGCTCGAGTAGATTTTTACTCGAGCGGCAGCTTTCTCAACGCGGACTGGTTGTTTCTCATCGCGAGCGGTCGCGAGCATACGCGACCACTCGCAATGAGAAACCTGACCTCCCCGCGTTGAGAATCTCGCCGGGAGGTTTATTTTCCACGCTCGCGATCGGCAACTTGATGTTGCTGATCGCGAACGAGGAAAAAGTCTCGCCGGGATGTCATTTTGCTTGCTCGCGGTCGCCAACTTGACGTTGAGGACCGCGAGCAAGCAAAAAATGACCGCTGCACTACGCTACGCGTGTTTGCACTGTGCTACGTGCAATTCGCGTTGTGCGAAGTAGCGCAAACTTCGCAAACTACGCGAGCGTAGCGTAGTGCTTTGCCCATGGTTACTGTACTACAGTATTGAATATTACTGGAACGAACAATAGCAGTTTTTTGTCCTCACACAACACCTATTTCATTTGCGAAAGTAAAGGTTATTACCATCTACCTATTGGTTGGTCGGGAAGCTGCTACGTGTCCTTTTTGCTTCCACCTGTGTTTTTGGCACCTGCATCCTACCATAAAGTCTATAAACTGTATAATGACATTTCCAAAAATAGATTCAAGAGGACAATAAATAATGATGAGGTGGATCAAACTGATACTGCACTACAGCATTATATTGACTTTAATTTGGGACTATTCTTCTTTGTTGGTGCGGCCTTAAACAGTAGGAAGATCAGGCGTTTGACACGTGTTGTAGAGGCTGTAACGAACCAGACAGCAATGGCGCTTGGAAATATCACAGAGGAACTACAAATTGCGAGAATTGTGACGCTCCAAATTAGGATGGTCCTTGACGTAATCCTGGCCGACCGTGGTGGAGCATGTCGCATCATAGGGAATAGCTGCTGTGTCTATATCCCTGACCACGCCCCTTCTGTTTTTGACGCAATTTCCAAGTTGCACAAAATAGCCACTGAAATCCATCAGGATTCAGGAACATGGACTTGGACTGGATGGCTATGGAATGTATTTACTGTATGGGGATGGAAAGTATTAACAGCTCTATGTATATTTTTTGCGACTCTCTTCAATTGTTGCCTATGTATTCAATGCAGCCCAATACTCTGTTCCCTTTGTATTTCTACTTGTACCTCATGTATACCCACTAAACGAAATGTTACAAATGTAAATGCTCGCTTGGCAATGGACCAAGAAATTACTGAATTAATGCAGATAGATGTGCAGGATGTTTTCCGTACTTCCTCAAAAGCATAGAAGATGTCTTCAGCATATGCTAAAAGGGTCATCTGTGGAAATCTGAAATAATTTCCGTTAGCATAAGCTGAAGCCATCTTGGTTGTGGCATCCATTTTGTTGGCTTTGTAATTCTCCCGTCCTCTGCTGCTCGTCTTTTTCCCTGCCTGTGCTGTCTATTTTAGTTGACTTCCTGACTCAGCTAAAAGCAATGTACGTGCTAAGAGTTTGTAGCTGCCAGAACACCTGGTCTCAGACTCAACTGTCAATCATTTACTGCTGCCATAAGCACTCCTGCTCCCCCTCCCACTTTGCTGACCATGTGGTTTTTCATCTGTCCTTGTTTGCTGAAAACTATTTGTGAACTTGTCCTTCCTATTTCTGTTCACATGCTTACAAGTGCAGAAAAAGCTGTATATAAGGCCTGTGTTCTGTGACTTCAATGTACTACCTCAGGCAGCACTTGAGAGTGCTGTGTGGACGTAGTCCCACTCATGAGTGATTAATAAACTTGCTATTTGAATTCCAGCTTCAGTGCCAATCTCTATTTTGTTGGTCTACGGACCCGTGGACAGAGAAGGGTGACCCTTGCACCGGTGTGCTCATTAAAAGGCTCATTTCCACAAGTCTGCCACATCAGACTGGTAGAGCAGTCCCGCACTGCTAGCCCGACTTAGCCATTGAAAGCAATACTAAAGCCACTACTTCCCCAGTACGTGTTTGTAAGTCACCCCTCTGGCAGGCCTATCGAGTCCTACAGGCAGGGTGCAACATATGACACAGGCAGGACATGTACTTCACACGTCCTGACTGTAAACACGCAAAACTACCGTATTTATTGTGGAAAGATTTGGTTGACCTGTTGGCGAGTACAGGATTACATGCTAACCCCTCGACTGTGCTAACTCCTGAAAAGTGCAAAGTGGGCACTCCAAAGTATCAACAACTTGTTACATTACGCCCGACTTGTATCTTCAGTTGGAATTAATGTAACTTTGGCAAAGCTGCCACTTTATTGCTTCTAAAACTCATGTGCCTTCTGAGGTACACGTGGAGCCTGTTACACAAGACAACTTTCTGCCCTCCTTAAGAGACATGCCAACTACTCTCAGGAAGGATAACAATGAGGGATTGCAGGCCAGGGTGGTGTCACCTCCCTCCTGCAGGAAGCCACTTAGGTGTTAGCCCCAAAAGGCAAGCTTCAAAGGTGAAGCCGTCCTTGAAGGGTAGATGTGGAGCACTAGGGGAGAGGGTTGCCCCATTGTTAAGGTAGACTGGCTGGCACTGGGAGCAGAGAGGGAAAACCAGTTGCCAGCCCGGTTCCCCAGGGGCGTGTAGCCCTGAGATAGCCACACCATGAGGGTGGGCTAGTGAGCTCTGAACACCAAGAGAGGGTCTCGCCATCTTGGGAGTGGGCGGAATGTTGCATCCTGGGATTGCCAGATGCCACACTCGTCAGGACCAGGTAGGAGGGAACCTGGTAGCCCATTGGCCTCAAAACCACATCCTGCCCCGAGAACACTTTCTGAGCATAAAGGGTACCCAGACCTCGGATCTCGACCGACTTGGAAGATGACCAAAGGATTTTATTTGATTTGCAGACTTCTAAAGCGCGCAAATACCCAGGAGTGTCTTGGCGCTAGCATAGTTGAACATCCAAGCCAGAAACACTAATAGCAGGCAAGTAGACCCCCCACCTATAAAGAGGGGGAAGAAAACAACCAGGTCTTAAAATGCTTGCGGATCAAAGCAAATTAGTCAGATTTTTTAAAATTTAGGGGCAACCTATTCCAGAGAACACCTGTAGAGTGTACAAAACTCCAACCTCCCCAGCTCACTTTCTTGATTCTAGAAACTATTACTGACCAGGACCAGGATCTCTTAGGGAAGTACTATCTGAACTTAATTCTGAGATATTCTGGACCAGATCCATGTAGTGCTTTATGTGCCAGGCACAGGGCCTTAAAAGCAATCCTCTTTCTTACAGGGAGCCCATGAAGCTCTTCCAAGGCGCCTGCTACAGATTTAAACTTTGGGATATTTTTCAGAAGACGACAAGCAGCATTTTGTAACATCTGAAGCTTGTTTAAGGATCTCTGTTTAATGCCCATAGTAAGGGCACTACTATTAGCCTAGACAAGACTAAAGAGATTACCACTGTTTTCTTCAAATCAGATGGAATAAAAGGTAACACTTTCCTCAACATCTTTAAGAGAAAAAAAACAAGATGAGGATAAAGTATTAATCTGGGCCTCAAATGATAGCTCTGCATCAAAAATTACACCTAAATTCCTAACTTTGGATACTGGCGTTGGAAGGGCACCAAATTGCTCAGGACACCAATCTTGACCCCATAAATTGACCTCCTTCCCAAAAATCTGAACTTCTGTTTTCTGGGAGTTCAATTTTAAACAATTTTTGTTCATCCAGTTATCTAAAGCTTTCATACATCTTTTAAACCAGTCAGTGACCTCGGTTATATTGCTGAAAATTGATACCACGATTTGTGTATCATCAGCATACGCAACTGTGGCAAACAAAAAGAATGGATGAGCTTAGCTAAAGGAGCCACAGAAATGTTAAAAAGCGTTGGACTGAGGGTTGACACTTGAGAAACCCCGCATGGCAGGGTGAAACATTTTGAAGTATATTCCCCAATGGCCTCCCTTTGAGTCAGAAATCCCAATATCTGCCAGCTGGTATATCAAAACCTCATGGCTTATGGTATCAAAGGCTGCAGAATGATCCAAAAAGGTCACCGCAGCCTTCTCCTCCCTCATCCATGGTAGATCTTATTTCTTCTGAGACTGCTACCAATGCAGTCTCAGTACTGTGATTTGGCCTAAATCTGAACAGTGCATCATTCAAAATTTTATTTTCTTCAAGGTAGTCTAGCATCACTTTTTAAAGATGTTTTTCTATTACCTTCGCGGGGAAAGGCAATCGGGAAATAGGTCTATAATTATTTTCTATAGTGGGATCAAGGAAGGGCTTTTTTAAAAGCGGAAGAACCAAGGCTTTTTTCCATTCCAGGGAAAAAGTCCCTCCTTGATGATTGTGTTACACAAAGTCGTTCGAGCTGATGCTATTTTCAAAACTACATCATGTATGACCTTAGATTTACGTGGATCTGAGGGAGCTCCTGATTTAGTTTGTCTGGTTAATTAAACAACCTGATCAACTGTTAGGAAGGGAAAATTAAAGAGTTCAGTTTTTTTGCCATTGCAGGTGTGAAATTCCTCATCGCCGTCTTGTAAGTGTCATACCATATCAAAATGACTGTATACAGCTTCCACCTTATCTTTAAAAAATGTTGCTAAATTATCACAAAGAGACTAACTGGGGGTAAAACCTACTGTGTGGTGAGGATTTATGAGTGATTGTACAATTTTAAAAATCTCTTTCGATGAGTTGGCAGCAAGGGTAATTCTTTCTGTATAGAATCTAGTATTTTCCTCAATTATAAGTTTCTTATACCTCTGGATGAGGTTTTTATAACTTTCTTTTTCAATTTCACAGTACTTTGATCTCCAAACTTTTTCCTGCCTTCGGCATTTCTGTTTCATTTCCCTTAATTTGGGGGAAAACCATGGTGCAGTGGTATTGGTTCTAAAGGTTTTTACATTTTTGGCCTGAACCAAATTTGAGACAGCATTCAGTATCCATTCTGTATATTTAGCTGCTGCCCTATTTGAAGCTTCAGGTAATTGAGGTATTGAAGTTTCAAGATTTTCCGCTAACTCTTTTATATCTATTTTGTCCCATGCCAAGCCCTTTCTTAACTTTTCCGTATTATTCGCTGTAGGCTTAGAAGCAGTTAGGGCTAATGTAAATGGACAGCATTATGGTCTGACCAGATAATTGGTAATCCACCTTGAGCTTAACATGATTGGATAAATGCCAACCAAAATGTGGCGTGCCTTGTGCATCGCAGTCTTTGCCAAATGATTTAGGTTAAAACAGTCTAGCATTTCATTTAGCAGTAAAATATCATTATTACCTTGGTCTTCTAGATGGGAATTAAAATCTCCTATTATCGCAAAATTTGAATAGACTACATTAGTCTCAACAAAATTTCTTATGGTTTACAAAATCTGGTTTTAGGACCAGGAGGTCTGTAAATTAATACACTGTGGAACATTTGCTGTTCTGTTAATTTACATTATTTCAACAGGAGAGCCTCATAAACTATCAATTTAGGAGGTTCACAGTTAACATCCAACAGTTCTTGATAATCTATATCAATACTGCCTCCCTGTATGCCTACACAATCAAGTCTGCTGGTGGTGTTAGTGCCTGGGAGAGCTGGGACAAAATCTGGGTCAGAGGCTTAATCTGCCCAGGTTTCCGTTAGAAAAACAAGTTGAGGAGAATTAGTCCCTAAAAACTCTAAAACTCATACTTATGTTTAATGAGGGACTGTGAATTAATCAGGAAACAATTTAAAAGTCTTGTATCTAGGCTAGAACCAGCTCTTAATTCATGCGACTTGACTTCCAGCAACATAGGGGCCGATTCCGATTCGGGCCGGAAATCTCTCCGACCGAGCCGGACCCGGAGAGAATTCCGACCGAATCGGACCCTAGCAGTCCGACCGGACGAGTACGATGCATTCGCATGCTATCGGACTCGAGTCGGTCGGACTCCCATTGAAGTCAATGGGAGCCGGTCGTACAACGCGTACGCGGGCTCCCATTGACTCAATGGGTGCGAGGCGGACAAGGGCGCCCCCTACAGCGTGTACGCGTCCATGCGCATCGCGGCGTACATGCACAGGTAGGGGGAACCCATGGGTCCCCCCTGTGTGCGACTTCGCGCCTACGCGTACAGGGGGGTCCGACGCGGACCCCCAAAGTCCAGCTCCAACAGCTTTTTCGAGCCGGACGGCGCGAGTCGGTCGTACTGCTCGCGGCGCGCATCGTACTTACCCGACGGGAAGCGTCTCCATAGCGCGGTGCGAGTCTTGTCCATGCGAGTCGGTCGGAGCGTGTTGAAGCCGCGTTCGAGTCGGTCGGCGATTTCGCGGGTGCTTGCATCGTACTCGCTCGGCCGGACCCGCGTACGATTCGGTCGGGAAACCGGGCTCCGAATCGGATCCGGTGAATCCGAATCCGATTCGGAGCACTACCGGCCGAGATCGGAATCGGCCCCATAGTCTCCATCCTACCACTGAGATTGCAGTTACTGCATTTTATATGTTCACACAGATAAAAATTGTAAGTATCACATCCATTCCCCTTACCTAATGTGTTAAACTGCATTAACTCATCCTTTGAATATTTTGTTAGTGGAAAAAGGCCAGGGATCCTGGCGCTTAGCACAATTTTAGCGCGGACGGGCACAGACAGGCATACCTAGCGCGCCATCGGCGCGCCCGCTGCGCTGTCGCGCTAACATGTGACTTTTATAGTCTAGTCTCTGCAAGACAAGTGTGTCCACCTGCTAAAACGGTGCCCGTCTGCTCGCTCTGACAGGCGAGTCCAGAGCCTGAACCAAAGGGACACTTGCAGGAATGTAAAAATTTTAAAAACAGAGGGAAAATAGTACAACGCCCCTTATTTCAATTTTAAAACAGACGTAGTGAACCTTAACTAATGCAAAGGAGGACTGCCCTGCTGCACTGAGGGACCAGCAAAGAGAGGATGCACCAACGAAGACTGCACTTGCTGCACCTGGTGGCGGGCAAAGAGAGGGGCTGTGCCTGCTGTGTCCTGCTTGAGGAGAAGCTACTTCCACAGCCCAGTCAAGCCAAGAGATCTCCAAGGGTCAGCTTGCTGGCCTCCTCTTCGCAGCACAAGGACATAACAGCTGAAGAAGCCTGCCGGGCAAGTTGGTAGCCCAAAGGTTTCAAGTCGCTAACACCACTGCCTTGCAGCACCAAGGATGAAGACCTGACGCACAGAGTTGCACCCAAGTTCGCTGAGCACAGGAGGGAGTGCAGTCAGAGAGTTGCTGAGACCCTTAGAAGGCGAGATATCGACTTAGGAAGGATTGGCCTGTGACCGTGACAATGGACGACTGGTATTCCAGTGGGGACTGGGCTTTAGCCAGACGGCAGAGAACTTCGTGGGACGTTGACCGTGCAACCATGACTCCCTCACCATCTTCATGGACTGAGGAATCCCTGTAGGAAGACCCCCATCGACCACATCACATCCATAGCTTTCTTGGAGCATCTACAGCATCCTTCATCCCTTTCATCAGGACCCCTCTGTAGGACCCTATACCTGGATTAAGTACCTGGAACTGCTGAAGAACTGCTTCTTATGTAAAAGTAATTATTCTTGAGGACCTTGCTGGTCCCCTTGACTAGCCTCCTTCCGGAGTTGGGCACCCCAAGTACTTCTAACCGATCTCAGTGACACTTACCGAAGTTTTCTTTAAAAAGTTTCTAATTCTCCAGTTCATTGACTTGGCCAAGGCATGTTCACGATTGAGTGAAAGTGCATTGATTTATTATTGCTTGTAAAATCTATATCTCCGGAACCCTCCAGTGGATCTTTTTCATTCTAGTGTCTAAATTCTTATTAAAATACAGTCTATTTTTATAACTTTCTGTAGGATTCCTTGAGTGTTGTCGATTTCTTCCTCAATTTGTTTGGTGCTGTTTAAGTGCTTTACACTTGTTCCTCTGTATAAGCCTTGCTACTCAGTGCCACAGATACCCAGAATGAAGCTGAGGGTTTGTAGACGAAGCCTAAGGGCACAGCCACACCATAAAATACTCCACATTTCCTCACAGTACTGCTTTGATATCTATTCAAAAGGTGAGCAATATGTGGCTAGAGGTCTCTATCAGATGAACAAGTTACTTACCCTTGGTAATGCTCTTTCTGATACAGACTCTGTGTAGCCCCAGATTCCTCACCAACCCTCCCATCCTCCTCTTTCTGTGGTTGGACTCCATCCATTAGTAAGATATCAAGTGTAGGAATCTGCACACTGGTCTACCAATTTGCTTTTAGGGCTATACATCTGGAAGCACGGACATTCTCAAAAGAAACAGACATCAGTGCGCAGGAGTAGCACCTTTAAAGGCCCCACATGCCATTTCCAGAGTGGAACATCGTCAGCGTGGAGCTGCATAGCAACACCCGCCGGCTTGCTAAGGTTCTATGAAAAAGTTTCAGGATCCAGTCTTACGTCTGGAGAATTTTCAAAAGGTGAGGAATCTGCATCTAGATGGAGTCTCTACGAGAAAGAGTGTTACCGAAGGTAAGTAACTTGTTCATCATCATAGATTCTTATTTAAACCAAACGTCCTGCTTTTGTGACTCAGAGGTCAAAACCCCTTGACCTGTTGGTAACCTTCTCTTATCTTACAAGATCCTGGAAGGTGACAGCACAAGGCAGCTTCAGGAGTACATGGAAACACAAAATACCCTGCAGGAAATCCACTTGGGTAGAAATGTGGGAACATCTGTTCTGTCCACTGTATAGAGACAAAAGAGAAATCCTGATACTTCTAAATCATTCTCCAATTTATGACATGGCGTGACTAGGTTGTCAGACACAGCCCAATCATGCTGTGAATTCTTCTATTTAGACAGGGCACCGCAGGGTAGGATTGAAGCAGTCATAAAATGTCTTGTATGCCTCCCCCAAAAGCTGTCACTATTGTTTGTCAGCATATATTTGAGCAACTATTTGAGACACTCTGTAAAGTTAGCCTGATAGTGCCAAATTCAGTTCCACATGCATGCAAACTGTTATAATACTGGATGAAGAACAGGTGCCTGTAAGTGAATGTCATGAACCTGAAGTTATTGCCATTTGTGGCCTCCACTGTGAACACTTTGCTGCTGCCAGGCCTAAGCAACTGACAGGGTTGCCTTTCTACGTACACTAAGCATAAAGCGATTTGACACAGAGATCTCTTTGCTCAAAAGTTCATCAGTCACGATTTAGCACCAGTCAATTTATGATGCAGAGAATGTGTATCATCTTCATACACAAGAGCCTCTGCATCAAACTAACTAGGACTTTAGTTCTGACTATCTAGATTAGTGCAACATAATCTATGTCACAGTCCAAGAGAGCACCAGTGATTTTAGGACCAAATGGCCAGTCTTAAATTGAACCTTAAGAGATAGGATCGCATCACAGCTGGTAGATCTGTATTGACTCCAAATTGCTTATAAAATACAGGATCTTCAAGATGCCATGCATTGGCATCAAAGCATTCAGGGTTTGAGCTCAAAACTGCTCCATGGAATCACTGGAGGTTGCTGTGGAATTGCATTATTTTCGTATTTAAGTGGACAGAGACTAAATGATGCCTTTAACCTCATAATGGGATGTAAGGTGGTGCACCTAGAAGGGACTAATATGGTACTGGCCATGGTTAACAAGCCAGCATTGTCTGGTGAAGAGGAATTCGATAAAAGAGACATTGATGATTCACCCTTATAATTATTTTCACATGGCTCTAGTTCTCATTTGAGATAAAGTCCTTTTTTTTTTACAAGATTCCTAGCCCCATCCAAAAGTTTTTGGACAAGCACGTTCTGTATTTCTAATGTAAGTGCTTGTTTCTAGCACTGTTAGTCATTGTTTTTCAGTGTACTTCTTATTTCCCGTTTTACCTACACCACTGCCCACAGTTACACAGGTCTTTCACTATGTTTCCAATTTCGTCCTCGGAGAAGAACCAGTCTGTTTCTTGACTGCACTGACAAAACATATCAGAAAAGTAATCATGTTGTTGTCACGTGAGACTAGGCATTCGGTAATCTAGATGATCAGTTAAATGATAAAATACCAGCTCCAACACCAAATCCCTGGCCACTTGCAAATTCATAGTGCAGAGGTTCACTTCCCAGAGTACCAGAAAATTCTGTGAGTGGAGAAGAACCAATCCATCTTCCAGCACTGAGCAGAAACCTTTGCATACAACTTCACACTTTTTTGTCTAAAGTAATTGAAACATTCAATTTACTAGGTTCATTCCCTCTGTCTCAGAGCATCCATTCTCAGTATAGATTTTACTTATTGAAAAATCATAAAGTTCTGTTCTAGACCCCATGTCAAATTATCAGTTTCTAAATATTTGTATTCAAAAAGGTATATCATATATGTTATAGGTAACCTACCACCCCAATGTGCTGTGCCTAATCAAGCCCTAGAAAAGAAACGTTTTCTGGCCCCATACTCCTTCTTTAGTTCTAAGTGAGAGACAAGGATCTGTAAGATCCAAAAGGCAAGAAAGCATATCCAAATTTGAACTTTGCGCTTTGGTAGATTGATGCATCCTTAGTCATGGCTGCTAAAAATAGGCATAATTGGGAGACCCTGAATAGGTTTGCAGAGTTACTCTCAGGATGCTGAAGAATTGCTAATTTGGTTATCATCAAGGAAAAAAAATCAGCTTTCTACTACTTATTTTTTTGCAGATAATTTTTGAAAAATCTCTATTGCATCGAAATGGGACTATCCTAGCTTTATACAATCTTCCTGATTCTCAATTTCAGCTTAAATTTTCATTGTATTATTCACCATTGTTTTTTCCTAATGTAATCCTCCTTCGTCAGTATTGTTATTCTGCTTTACTAATGGCTTCGGCCCATGCTTTTATGTGTTGCACATAGTTAATGGGTAGCAGAATCTTGATTTTCTGCAAAGAGATGGGTAGAGTTTTCCTTTGGATCCATAGAGATTTGAGTATCAAAGATGAGACTTTTCTCATAAATCCTACTAGGGGAGGAGATGTTTCTTATAACCACCTTCACATGCATTCCTGCGACTGCATGATTTGCAGTGCCAGTTGGCAAATGTTCAGTTATTCGTACTTCAGCAAATAATTCAAATAAAGGGAAATCGGAACTCAGAGAAAATTACTGTTTATTTTTTAATATAACTGAGTTTGGAAGAAAGCTGTGGATCCTGAACTGTAAAACTTTGTTGAGTAGTAGACATCACTATGTTGTAGGGAAGATGGTAGACAACAATTGGGAACTTTCAAGGCTGCAAATCATTCTACACCAAAGTCATCGCCAATAAATCATGAGTAAAATCGAGGAAAGAAGAGGCCACAAATAATTTACAAGAATGTTCAAATCAATTATTGGGCACAAAGGCCATCTACAAGTTTCTCAGTATTGACCACAATTATGATACTTATGGATGCCACATCAGTACGACTAATAAATGTTTATGGAAACTGCCTGGCTCCAAAAGCCTTGAGCCTCTCCAGTTCTAAACTGAAAATCAAACATGGGACTATACCTCTACTCACATCCTAGCTGGTCTTTTTAATGCCAGTAACAATCCGTGGGGGCTGCAGATGAAGGATTGCTTGAACAAAAAAGATAAGCAGGTTCTCTAATCGTATTCGTATCAAGAAAGGGAGAACTCCATTATCCTAAGTGTTAATATTGGTCCAGTGTTGGCCCTTCAAGCTTTAGGGGGACACTGTGTTTACAGGTATGTTCTGCAATATAGGATTGAACTCCTTAGTAAATCACACATTGATTCAACAAACAATCTGCCTATAATTTACAGAAGTTGACGGTACTTGGCTTGTTGAAAAGAATCACATTCCGATGTCATTTCCACATGAGCAATCTCGCAAGTATGTCCGCGCCTCAGGCATAAGGGAGGTAAGGAATTGAATGCAGAGGAGTGGACACCAGGGCCGAATGTGTCTAAATATTGGAGATAGAATCCATCAGGTAATCATTTGTGTGGGAGAAATAGGTCAGTTGAAAGGAAGAAATAACCTAATAACATTTCTCAAAAAGCTGAACACTTACTGGTATAATACAAATCTGCATTTACTGGACACATGGAATATCAGTTCAACAAACCTCTATGGATCAAGTCAACTTGACAGACTAAATAATGAAATTAATATCTGTGGTAAATCTGCCTTTTTTGCATGGTCACCCCAGATTCTTCACCTTTTGCTGGATCCTGTTTTTGCTGGTTTTTGAACTCTTCATATTGAGACCCAGCTGTCCAGGCTTCAGTGTCAGGGCTCTGACCCTTTAAACATGATTAACATATTTAACTTGCCTGTAAGTCTTTAGTACATGGTATAGAAAATTCACACAGGATCTCACGTTTAACTGTCACCTGTGGACTGCAGCATCTTTTGTGGCATCCACAAGGTTGACCTATATAACATGGCTTCATGTCTACTATGTGTAGCATGTCTACTGCAACTGCTAGCAAAATAACTCTTTTGGACATGTATAAAAACCCTGCTTTAAAATGTTAACAAGTCACCCTTAAGTACACCTGGTTGCCCACAAGGTAAGGTGCCTGATATTTAAAAGTGGAACATGTGCAAAATTAAAGTTGGTATGTTTCTTCAGTAACAAGCCCCTAAAAGCTATTTTCACTGGCAGGGCTGAAGCTAGAATCTGGAAAATGTAAACGCCCAAATTATAAACTTTAATCCGTAACTTTTAAGAGGAAACAGGTAGAATAGCCATTTAGGGTCTATTTTTCATATTTATTAAAAATCCAATAAATATTTAAGAAAAATAACTTTTAGTAAGCTACCTTTTCCCTGCCTGAAGCTCCTTGGGGATAATTAGCATTAGCCCAGCCAAAGTTAGATGGGTTGCCCCCGGAAACGTTTGAATTTTGAGCTCCATAAAAAAGAATTAGTCAGAACATAAAATCTTTGACTGGTATGGTGTTGGCTTGGTGTATCCGACTCACACCTCATCCCAGTTAGCCTGAAATCGCACCTAGGTCCTTGTTTATCTCATCCATAAACTATCATTGGCACTTAATGCCTTTTTGTGCTATTGTCACTTAAATCTTTAAAAAGACATATATCTGGTTCCACCTATTGGATTTTTGTTTTTGGTATCATGTATTTTGCATTAACATTTACTCAGTTTTTTTCTGATTTGGAATGAGATTTTTATTGTTTTGTGTTTTTACTGTTTTGGCACTGCAAAAATACTTTCTACCTTGACCTAAGTTAAACCTGTCTGCTCAGGACCATAGCTACCAGGGGTGAGCTCAGTTTTATTTTTTGACCTTTGAGGTTCACCCTGATGAGTAAGTATTGTTATTCTTTGAAGTGGGCAACTGCCCATTCCAAATAAGAATCCACTTTCATACAATAAGCCAGTAGAAAGAATAGGAATGCACTGCTGTAAAATTGATCTGGAAAGAAGACTCTAATTTTGGGGTGTCTTGTTATAGATAAAGATTCTAAGAAGAGAAACTAGGATCACGATGAAGCAAACAATGTATTGTTAGGATATGACTGGAGTTTAGAAAAGCTACAGAACATAAAAACTGCAAACAGTTCTGGCAAATGGTAGCCTGGGGCACCTCTGACAGATCTTTTCTGCTATGCAAACACAAGGATATGGGCTGAAATAGCTCATAATAAATGAATAAAATACTATGAAGGCATGTTTGCCCTGCATCCTCCTCAACATGCGCTCAGTACACAGGCACGCCATAGAAATCTGGGACCTCCTCAAGAACCACGCACTCGACGTCACCTTCCTCACAGAAACCTGGACCAACGCCAGCTTCGCGCCCGACAACACCACCACTATTCCAGACGGGTACAAGATCCTGTGAAAAGACTGCCACACCCATGCAGGAGGAGGCATCGCATTCGTCCACAAAAACTCCCTCCGCATGATAGATAACCATCGGCCCGAACAACACTACAACCCTGAAGTATCTCCACTTTCAGATCCAGACCAACTCTAAAACGACTCTACGTGGAACCCTCATCTACAGGCTGCCCAGCACCCACGCTCCTTTCACTGACACCATCGCCGATCTCATCGCACCCCATGCCCTCGCCTCCACAGACTACATCCTACTCGGAGACCTAAACTTCCACCTAGACAACCTTGACGACCCCAACACCACCGCCCTTCTAGAGAACCTCGCCAACATAGGACTGAAGCAACTTGCCACCCCCCCCCCCACGCACACAGCAGGGGACACACTCGACCCCGTCTTCGCAGAAGGAAACAGCATCTCCAACAGCCACACCACGGAACTCCTTTAGACAGACCACCTCTGCATCCACTTCTCCTTCAGAAAACCCAGTGTACATAAGCACCCCCGCCACCCCCACAGAAGCTGGAACAAAGTCTGTGATGTTATTTTTACAGCCAGGCATCCCTCCACCAAGTCGGTATACGCCTGCCAATGGGATACATTTGTGGTATGGTGTGGATCTAGGAACATCAATCGTCTTTCTGCATCCCTTTATCATGTTCTTTTGTTTGTTCTATCCTTAGCCCAGCAAGGCTCTGCTCCGGGCACGGTTAAAGAAAATGTATCAGCCATTTCAGCATTTTTGCAGTTGCTGGATCAACCTTCTCTGTTCAAGTCACTTGTTGTGGCTAGGTTCCTCAAATGTGTGCAACATATGTTTCCTCCTAGGCCATTCATCATGTCCCAGTGGGACTTAAACCTTGTTCTGACTTTTTTAATGTGTGCGCCCATTGATCCAATTCACAATTGCCATCGTCGGTTATTGACCATCAAAACTGCTTTTCTAGTGGCCGTCACATCGACCAGGAGTGTCAGCGAATTGCAGGCACTATCTGCACACCCTCCCTATACCGCTTTTGATCCTGACAAGCTGGTACTCCAAACATGTGCCTCGTTTCTTCCGAAGGTTGTGACTCCTTTCCATGTAGGCCAGATCATCACGCTGCCTATCTTCTTTGCTCCGCCTCACCCCTGCAAAGAGGAGGAGAGACTCCCCCGTCTGTACCCAGAAAGAACATTGTTGTGCTACCTTGATCGCACAAAAGAAATTAAGGGTGGATGATCAACTTTTTGTGTGGTAAGTAGGGTTCAAAAAAGGGAAGGCTGTACAGAAATAGACCATCTCAAGATGGATAGTACTCTGCATAAAGATCTGCTACGCATTAGCCGAGAAGCAACCCCCATAGAGCTTGCATGCTCATTACACTAGCCAAGGCTGCGACCACTGCATTAGCCTGCGGAGTCCCTGTCCTGGACATCTGTCAAGCAGCAATGTCGGCATCTCAACACATGTTTACCAAGCACTACTGCTGGACAATCAGGTGCATCGTGAAGGGCACTTCACCTGTTCGGTCCTGCAGGACTTTCTGGTTTAAAGTGACTCGCAGACCCATCTCTGGGAAGGCATTACTTGGGAATCTAGTCTAAGGTAAGAAATGTGGGGCTAGAAGTCTCTATCAGATGAACAAGTTACTTACCTTCAGTAATGTCTTATCTGATAGAGACTCAATCTAGCCGCAAATTCCTTACTGATCCTCCCCATCTCTGCTAACTGATTACAGTTCACCCTTCTAAGGGCCTTGCAATTTCACACCTTTGGCAGTCTTCATCGTGGCACTGTGCTTCTGGTGTGGAAAGTCACAAAGTAACTGATGTCAGCATGCCGGAGTGGCACCTAAATAGGTACGGTGCATGTAATTTCTAGCACGGACGACACCAACAACGTGGAATCAAACAACGTCACCTACTGGCGTGTAGGTGTACTGCTGGAAACCTTCCGGATTCAGTCTGACAACTGAGGAATATTCTAAGTTAACAAATCTGTGGCTAGATAGAGTCTTTACCAGATAAGGCGTTACCGAAAGTAAGTACGTTGTTTGTACTTTCCTGGCCCAGTAAGGATTGTGGAACAAGTTTTTCATGTTCCACAAACATTACCAACAGCTGCATGCAAGAAGTTAGCTGCTATCATCTGGTTACACTAAAGTGGTAGAATAGGACATTAAAATAGGTAGCACAAATGAGTATTGCCCGATTCCCTAAATTGATTGTTACTTTAAGGAGTTCATGGGCCCAAGTAACAAGAGCCCACATAAAGTTTAAATTAGACATGCAGCTGAATGTATAATTTTATGATTACAAATGTGCTTTCTAAGCAAAACTAAGACAGAAATAAAATGTCCCTAAAGATACTTCAAGAGTTGTTTGAGACCTTGGCCTGAGCTAAATAGGAGCAAGGGCTAGTGATTCTGAAAGGAAACACCTTGAACAAAAATATATTTCAAATATAATGCTGCCTTTAATCTTACCTGCTGAACCTTTAACCTACGCAGACTGTGGAGCATTTTCTTTAGTAAGAGCTAATATTCTGACATGAAATGTCTTCCTAAACATGTCATGTCTTTGCAATGGAAAACCTAGAACATACCCTCTTCTTGTGTCATTGTTACAAGAAAGTAAGGGGCATCTTCAGGAGACTCAAAACTTTTCCAGGGAAGTAACACAAGACATTACTAACATGTTAATGTGCATTTTCATTTTCTGTATGGACAGCTGTCCTTTGACTAATTCTTGAAGATGTGATCCACATCATTCCATTGGGGTGACTGTAGTTAAGGTGAAATTGGCACTTGCATGGTTGATGGTTCATGGTATTCCCCATAACTCCAAATCCAGGAGATGAGATTTGGAATCGTGAGGTTTGTCCCAAAAGAAACATTGACAACAGTGGTGGTGATGGAGCTGCCACTTTCTGTTATCTGTTTTGAGATATATATCTGACTTCATCAGGACTACATTTCAACAACTGTGTCTAAGAAAATATATTTTTCTTACTCCAGCCCTGGATCTGACATGATTGAATCATTTCCTGTCGTCAAGGTGGGAGTTCCACATTCACCTTCCAGTAACTGTAGAAGGGCATAACAGACTTGAAGGCCTTAAAACAGTGTCTCGTTTGTAGCCCTGTCATTTGATTAAAAGGAATCAAACTTTATCTAGTGAGTTGAGAGTGCTGTGACTTTCATCCCTCCAGAACCATCTCATCTCAGATTTGTTCTGCACATCATGTTCAGAGGGAGCTCCAGAGCTTTACTCGTTCTTCATACAGATAAGACTATAATTGGCTTCTGAAATCCTTTTCAGAACATTTTCTGTGGAAATATGAGTTTATACCATAGTTCTTCTTCAAAGTGTCACTGTATGCTGTGCAGGGGTTTGTGGCTGGGTTCCCAAAGGGGGGTGCAAATGCCTCAGCATGTACTTTTAAATAAAGATGGCCTGGAAGAGTGGCCATGTTTATTTAGCGCATTTCCAGGCTGTCTTCCTTTACAAGCGGTGGTTGATGTGCATAAAAAAGTATGGGAGCTCTGACTCTGGGTGCCATAGGGGGTGGGGTCAGTGAGTGTGGTTGTGGGGTTAAAGACGTAGCGTAAGAGAACAAAATATTATCCCACTATTTTGTTGTTTTTTCACCTTCATGCACCTGCATATAAAATAATGCACATACCCTAAATTAAAAAAAATGCAAGGTAAACTGATTAGTGTGAAATGCCTTCTTTTACTGGATTAAACCTCAATTAGTTTCAATTGATCACTGTAGATTTCTGTGTGTTTGAATTGAATCCTGGTTGGCCTATTAAGTATAATAATGACTTGTGAATTTATAGTGCTACGAGGCCCCAGCTTGAGACAGAAAACACTCTGAATATTTAAGTCATTATTTAAAAATAACATAATAGAGGGTGCCTCAAAATGTTTAGGTCCAGATTTATATGTTGGTGGTGTGTATACTCCGTCACAACAGTGAGAGAGTAAATACACAACTAACATAATGAACCACCAGCCTGATTTAATTGTGGGCGAGCCATAGGTTTGGGTACGGCAGTGGCTACTCCTTCACCGCCATAAGCAAACATCTCCAACGGCCTATCAGAGCAAGGGATGTCAGAGAAATGGCTACATGTCTGCCCACCCAATCAGGATGGGCGGACATGTTGCCATTTTTTTACTGTCCGTCACCGCCAGGCAAACCCTGGTGGTGAGGGACAGTAAAAACCTTATAATGCTCTCCCCGCCATGAGAAATATCTTCGATGGTGGGGGGAGTATTACTTTTTTACTTCAAAAAAGAAAATTCCATTTTGGGATTTTCTTTTTGAAAATAAAAAAAAATACTGTTTGGTGCAGGGTTGTGTCATGCTGACGCAAGCCTGCACCAAACAGGAATATGCATTGACAAGAAACGACATGACGACGGTTACTGCCAATGCCTTATAACTGACCAACAGCTTGGCGGTCCTGTATAAATTTGGAGGACGGTCCCTTCACCAGGGGGACAGAATAATTGACTCCTTCCACCTTGCGGTACAACAGGCCATACACCATCATATGAATCAGCCTCTTAGTGTTTAAGATTAAACAAGTGCTTTCAAAATATATACGCAAAATGGTTCTGCTTTTAAGATGAAACAAGTGCTTTTAAAATATATGTATTTGTAATATGCAATCGGACTGTACCAAGTGTAAACGTTTTTATAAGTGTCCATTAAGAGGATGCACTCCAGAACTCAGCTGATAACACACTGATATTACCTCTTGAAAAGCATAAATATGTGTCACCATGAAGTCTCAAGTGACTATTATTTAAAGCCTACGCTGCTACCCAGTGTCCCTTACATTCTCACAAGAGGGCCATAACTCATTTTTCAGACCCAAACACTGAAAGATCTGCAGGATAGTTTCATCCAAAATTCTCATTGATTATGAGGGAAGGCTTCTGAGTTGAAAATCTAAAGCCACTGATAAATCTCATCTGGGGATGAGTCCGTCCAGAGCGTTCCCCCTGGCAGGACAATTAAAGAGCATAAACACCATTTAGCCACTTTCAAATCAACTAAAACATCTTATTCTGTTGATTAAGCCATTAGAGTGAGTACCAGATTCCGAATCTGTTTATTTACTCCTGTAATCTAGCAGTGCATATGTCGTAAATGAAAGCTACTCATATGTTTTCCTACCTTTCCCAGCAATTCAGAGACCAAAGCACAACAGTGATATGATGATTGGTTTCAACCTGCATGTCACTGATGCGGTCTGGAGTTCTTTTTGGGTGTCTCACTAAGAAACCTTTCCGCTTTCAACCATAACTAGGTGAAATGTATACTCATAGGGCTTCAGGCTTCAAGTCTTGAAGATAGTCATGGAAGAAATTGTAACTCTTGGATCTCATGATGACTGTATATGGTGTGGTTGTGCCATGATGAAACATCCTGTGAAGCTGGTACCTTCTTGCACCGGAAGACCATTAGTGAGCAGGAAGGCAAGTTTTTTTTGGCTATGGCCTGTAGAGATACTTCCAAACAAACTTCTTCTCCCAAAGATGAGTAGTCTGCCAGGGAATATTCTCTTAAGATATCTTCCCACAATAAGCGCACGTGGCTCACAGGAAGCTGAAGTCCTCTTTTTCCTCGAGGAAGCAGTCCCCCTCTCGGGATCATTTAGAGTCATGAAGTTGTTCCTTAATGACAGATTCTTCCTCAATCAAGGGCAAAGCCCCTGCACCAAAGAAGTTGGTACCAGAGTTTTCCAGTGAACCTTTCAGGACAGCTCTGTGACTCTTTGGGCTTCTCCCAAGAATAGGTCTGTCCCTGCAGGGTTGGTGAGTCTGTTGGCTAACCCCAGGCGGAGCTGGCGGAGCTGGCGGAGCGGGACTACGCGGAGGTCCACGGAGTTGGGAACAAACTCCGCTCCGCCACCCGCCTCCACCCCCCTATTAAAAATTAGTTATACATTAATAAAAACAACAAAATAAACACTTACCTGTACTGCGGCGTCCCCGGGCTGCCCTCCTCCTCTTCCTCGCCGTCTCTCTCCTACTTGGGTCGATCATCTTGCAAAAACTGCGCATGCACACGCGCCCGCCCATGCGCATTTCTTGCAGTACAGGTAAGTGTTTATTTTGTTGTTGTTCTTAATGTATAATTAGTTTTTAATAGGGGGGGGTGGAGGCCGGGGCTGGCCAACTCCGCTCCGCTGCAGAATTGGAGGTTTGCCCTATACTCCGCGTTCTCTGCGGAGTGTGCGGAGTAGGCAAATCTCCGCACACTCCGCGGGCAGAGCAGAGTTCTCCGCCCACCCCTACCGTTGGCTCCAAAGCCGATTTCGCACCTCCACGGTCTCCAGCACCTAAGGCAAACAATAAGACAAGCTACAGCAGTCATTCTCAATCTCAAAGTCCATAATGTCTCCACTCACGGAATAGACTCTGGCACTAATCACTGACAGAATATCGATGTAAGAAATATCGATGTTCAAAATATCGAAATAAAATATCGACTACAAAAATATCGACTCCAATACCTTAACAGGCAAGTACAAAAATATTGAATCAAAAATATCGAAGTTAAAAATATAGATGTAAAAAATATCGATTTAAAAATATAAATAAAATAAAATAATATATGTTAAATATATATAATATTAACATGATCTTTAACAAAATTAATTAAATTTAATATATATTTTAACTAAATATAAATAAATACACGTAATTTAAAAAAATATAAACACACAAACATAATATTTTATACATATACATATGTTTACTTTAAAATAATTTATTAACGATTATCTTTATTTCATTTTTAAACTTTTTAATTTTATAAAAATAAAATATATACATATATCAATGATTTAAAATTAAAAAATAACTATTTTATAATTAATTCAAACATTTAACTATAAAAAAAATAATTAAAACATACATTTCACAATACAATAAACACAACAGTAGGGAAAATGTTGGATTGAGGAATAATTAAATTTACTATTCCAACTCGAGCGAGTGCAACAGTAGAGAAAGTGTTGGATGGAGGAGGGGTAAAAATTACTATTCCCACTCCAGTGAGTGCAACAGTAGTGAAAGTATTGGATAGCAGAGGGGTAAAAATTACTATTCCCACTCCAGTGAGTGCAAAAGTAGGGAAAGTGCTGGATAGCGGAGGGGCATAAATTACTATTCCCACTCCAGTGAGTGAAACAGTAGGGAAAGTATTGGATAGCAGAGGGGTAAAAATTACTATTCCCACTCCAAAGAGTGCAACAGTAGGGAAAGTGCTGGATTGCGGAGGGGTAAAAACTACTATTCCCGCTCCAGTGAGTGCAACAGTAGGGAAAGTGTTGGATAGCGGAGGGGTAAAAATGATTATTCCCACTCCAGTGAATGCAACAGTAGGGAAAGTGCTGGATAGCGGAGGGGTAAAAATTACTATTCCCACTCCAGTGAGTGCAACAGTAGGGAAAGTATTGGGTAGCTGAGGGGTAAAAATTACTATTCCCACTCCAAAGAGTGCAACAGTAGGGAAAGTGCTGGATAGCGGAGAGGTAAAATGTACTATTCCCACTCCAATGAGTGCAACAGTAGAGAAAATGCTGGATGGCGGAGGGGTAAAAATTACTATTCCCACTCCAGTGAGTGCAACAGTAGGGAAAGTGTTGGATGGCGGAGGGGTAAAAATTACTATTCCCACTCCAGTGAGTGCAACAGTAGGGAAAGTACTGGATGGCGGAGGGGTAAAAATTACTATTCCCCCTCCAGTGAGTGCAGCAGTAGGGAAAGTGTTGGATAGCGGAGGGGTAAAAATTACTATTTCCACGCCAGTGAGTGCAGCAGTAGGGAAAGTGTTGGATAGCGGAGGGGTAAACATTACTATTCCCACTCCAGTTAGTGCAACAGTAGGGAAAGTGTTGGATAGCAGAGGGGTACAAATTACTAATAACATTTAAACAATTTTAAAAATTTAAATAATTTTAAAATTAATAAACAATATTTTAAAACTACTAATTAATTAACAACTAAATATTAATTCATCAATTAAAAATAAATTACTTCCCACTCTGCCCACGATTTACACTTATAAATACAACACACACCTAAAATTAATTACACAATTACCATCATTAATTGCTAATTAATTAATTAAAATTAATTAACAACTTATTATTAATTCATCAATTAAAACTAAATTAATTCCCACCCTTCCCACCATTTTCACCTATAAACACAACACACACCTAAAATGAATTGCACAATTAACATAATTATTTGCCAATTAATTAATTAAAATAATTAACAACTAATTATTAAATAATTAATAAAAAAATATTTTACACATTTAACACTATAACATCTCAATTCAACAAATGTAAATAAATAAAAATGTATTCAATAAATTTACTATAATTAAATTACTTCCCACCCTATTCCCCTATAACCCCACAACCTGCTACTGTACTAAAAACGCAAAATTCATCTTAAAAAAAAAATAACTACTAAAAATAATCAATAAATTTACTATAATTAAATTACTTCCCACCCTATTCCCCTGTAAACCCACAACCCGCTACGGAACTAAAAACGCAAAATTCAACTTAAAACAAAACTAATAAAGATAATCAATAAATTTACTATAATTAGATTACTTCCCACCCTATTCCCCTATAAACCCACAACCCGCTACGGAACTAAAAACGCAAAATTCAAACAAAAATAAATTAATTACTACTAAAATTTTAACATGTATAATAAAAACACAAGCAATTCTTATACAAAAATACATACATCACACACATATAACATATATACTAAAATACATAACATTCCTAAAAAATCGATATTTTTAACAACTATATTTTTGCAAATGATATTAAACCCTTCGATATTTTTTACATCGATATTACTTACCTTAAATCGATATTCTTGACCACGAGAATTTGTCTGTCGATATTTTTGACCCATGATATTTATGACTCAATATTTGTGCAATTTGATATTTTTGATTCGATATTCTGTCTCTGCACCCTCTGGCACTGGCCAAGGAGGCAATAGGATAAATCATCCGTGGGGCAAATCAGGAGGACATGGCAAATTTTAATGATGAATCATAATGTGAGCCTCTCCCCAGGGTTCTCCCTGTCAGAACATGTGACACTGATTTGGGTGTCAAAATGGTGTATGTCTAATCTTGATTGTGAGGATTAGGTTGGGGAATACGATGCGCCCTGTCATGTTGAATCGCTATGAATAACAGATGAACATGAACGAGACTTCGAAATAACAGAGAGTATTGTGATTGATACAAGATGTTTTCTTCTTTTTGGAGTAATACAAAAACAATAATGAAATGCCCTGAAGAAGTTAATTATTGAATGAAACACGTTGGCGGAGGCTGTTTGATTTTATATGAAGAAAGAAACAAGATTTGGAAAGAAATAAAGAAGTTGGTTCTTTGGACCTGCCTTTTTGCCCAACGTGGTCTCTGCATTCCATATAGCCACTGTATTATGCTTCCATCTCTCTTCCCTCCTTCACATCCAATTGAGTAGGAGGAGGAGTGGCTGCATCGACTGGATCCCAGACATGCGGGGTCTTATTATGCTAAACACACTCATCAGGATCAAGTGAGTGGTCAATATCATTTCTGAAGGTAAGTAAGCCCTACTTCGCAGAACGAAGATTCTCCACTCCTAATGTCAGAGTGGATATTGCTGCTTTCAGAGATTGAGTGGGTATTTTGTAGGGGTGGCAGGACTACAGGTAACAATTATTTGGTGTTAGGGTGTGGTTAATATTGCAGAGGGTGAGTAGAAAAATTGGCAAGTACAGCTTTATTTTTTGTACTGGGCAAAGGTTGAGGGGAGGGAGATTGCATACAATGTGGTGAGGAAAGGTGGCAGGATGTCAGCTATGGATTCTTTGTATGGGGAGAGAGTGGCAATATATAAGGTGATTTTTAACATTTGAGAGAGGGAGGCTGGCCTAATGTCAAGGGTGGTTCGGTAACAGCACAACTGGATATGTATGGCTCCACATGGGTTGACTCCACCTGTATCCTCTACCCCTGCAGTCCTCACGTGAGCAGCGGTAGAGGTTGTGGGGCGGCCATAAACAACATAAAATTGTATATGGCTAACTGAATAAAGGAAATGTTTTCAGCCCTTGGATCGTAGTAATATCATGTCTTGTTGATGTCACTCAGAGCTCCTCTGTGAAAAACATCCCCGTTAATCACAGATGTGAATCTATATGTTCATTGATCAAAAATGTATGGTGTGCATACTGTAAGAACATTTAGGAACGATTTACGATTCCAAAGAAAGTTTACTTACATATTTTTGCTGCAATTTTATATTTTGTCCATGTGATAAGGTAACTAACAAAGCAACAGAAAGTGTTAGTTACTTGGAAAACCCACTTGTTTACTTTGTATGTGATTTATAGCCTTTAATACCGGTGTTAATTTGTGTTTTATTTTAGGCACACCAGAAAATGTTGCTGCCAAAGAAACTCTACAAAAAGTATGGGCAATATTAGAGCAAAATATTGACCACTTTGGTGCTGTACTACTGAGGTAATCTTTGTACATTGTCTGTAGAATAATAATAATATATGTTGAGACTGTAGTGGAGATTAATTCTGTATTGGTGTTGCAATAGATGGTGGGATGTGTAGTGAACGAATGGTATGGCTGTTCCTATGCCAAGCATCTGAGCTTCAGGAAATTAATGGCAGGGTATCACTTGAAACGTGGTAGGAGAGTCCCTGCACAGGAAGCTTGCATTGGAGTTCAACCAACTCGTTAGCTACTCTTCAGTTTACAACCTTCCTTTTATTGGGAGTATATGGAATTGGCGTCTGTCTGTCGTGTCTCAAATCAGTTAGCTGCGCCATTTTTTTATGCTTGACTTGGCAATGAAACGGCTCATAGTCTCGACAGAAGATGGGTTTGCATCTGTCTGGTTATAACATTGATCTTTGGGTGGTGCTGACCGTCTTACATGTCTCACTGAGGTAGAGTCCACCTTTGTTTATTTCCATAGATGTTTAGCTGGTTGTATTTAAATAGTCAGAAGCTATCTACATACTATTGGCATATTATGAATGTTATCATCTCTGAAGGAGACTGTCAGACAGCTGTGTGATTAAAATTTGGCACTCATTTGAGTCTATTAAAAGCAATCTCAGCCATCAACCAGTTCATTGAATTACACCATTACTTCCTCCAAGAACAAATACAGGTAGTGACATTGATTGAAATTGAACTCTTTAAATCGGGCTGTCCACCTGTCAAAAAAGTCAAAATGTTTATGAATGAGCACAATTTTAGCAGTTCCACGATGGTGGTGCATTGCGAATTATTACTTGAATGACGTGATTATTAATCTTTTGTCATTTTAACACTCTAAATATGTCTATTGGATTGATTGTACATGCATAAATTGTGCAAAGGATTGTAGCAGTCACAATGTGCTCTTTTTTTTAAAAAAAAAGTCAAAATAATTAACAAGTGTGCTACATTGATATAGCAGGGACTATGACTCTTCCGTGTTTGCCATTAGCTAGAAATCCCTGAACTATCAATGGTAGTAGTGGAGGCAGCTTGAGGTACCACTTTTATCCAAGGTGTTGTGCTGAGGGTGGTAAATGGCGCAATCCTTCTCAAACCCCTTGAATTGCCTTTTCTGCGTCTATACGTTGCGTCTTTCCTCAGGATGTCCGCAAGTTCAAGAAGGTGATATCTAAAACTGACACGTCAGGTGTATAATGATGCGGTGTGTTTCGGTTACAAAGGCCACAGATTGAATGCTTGCCTTGAGGTAACCATGAAGGCCCGGCACAATAGAAAGAGCAAACTAATGATTTACGGGACATATTTGCCTTCAGATGGGCAAGGTACCATTGAGAGTAAGGAAATAAACTTTGGACTAGAACTTCCATTAGAATTCGGAGGTGAGAATAGAGTCTCTGAATTATGCTGCAACTAAGGGCTAGAGGCCACATGTACATAGCTTTTTTTTCAGTCGCAAACGGCCCGTTTCGTAGAATCGGTCCATTTGCGACCACAAAATAAACATTTTCCAATGAAAAAAACCCTGTTTTGCGATTCGGTAACCTATTACCAAATCGCAAAATGGGTTAGCGATTCGGTATTAGGAAGGAGTGTATTAAGGGCGTCCCTTCCTAATTGCGACTCGCAATGCTATGTACGAATGTTTTGCAACCAAAATGCGGTAGCAAAACATTCACTTTTTAACACCAATTTCAATTTGGTGCTAACACATTCACAAACGGGAAGGATTCCCCATGAGACCCCTTCCCCTTTGTGCAGTGGTTCCCAATCTGTGTGCTGGGGCACCCCTATGCGCTGTTAAAACTAGTCAGGGGCGCCGCAAACAGATGCACACCAATTTGGGAACCACTGCACTAATCCCTTCCTTTTACGTTGCTGCTACTTTGCTCTATGACCTAACTTGAACCTTGCTGTCTGCAGTTCAATTCCAACTGAACTTTTCCTTCCGGTGTACTGACCTCTTTAGTAGGTCACAGCGGCGCAGCAAGACAGTGCAGGGCCCGGAAGTAGGCAGTACTGACGCTCCAATGTAGAAGTTGCGCCATCAGGAGAGCCACTGCCAGCATCAGCCAGAGGTAGTCCACCAAGTTCAGCTTAATGGCCGTGCCCAGCGCGGATAGCATGGCCCAGGCAGCTGACTTGCACAGGTAAGAGTGCGTGTGCTCAAAGGTGCCTCACTGTTTTATTAGTCCAGAGGAAAGGAGGAAAGGAGCAAATCCTGTTGAAATTATAAAAAAGCCTCCGGGTGGGCCAGGTCCCGGGGGCACTATAAATTCATTAGCAGGGGCCCGCGGGGGCCCCCGCAGTCCTGGGGACCGCCACCTCCCCGGGGCTTTTACAAATAACCGTGGGGGGTATGCGGCCACCCACAGCCCCGGGGACCGCCACCTCCCCGGGGCTGTTAAAAAAAAGCATGGGGGGTTCCCAATCCCCCCGCCCTGCCCCGGGACCGCCACCTCCCCGGGGCACTATTTTTAATAGAATAACCTGTGTGGGGGGCTCGAGCTCCCCCACACGCCCCGGGGACCACCACCTCCCCAGGGCTTTGCAATGGTTGGGAGGGGGGCCGCACGGCCCCCCTGGAGCCCTTGATGGCCCAGGGGACCGCCACCCCCCAGGGCCGGATCCTGCAGTGTCCCGGGGTGCCCACCTCGGAACACTGCTGTTTGCTATGGCAGGGCGGGAGCCGTGCAGCTCCCGCCCTGCCATAGCAAACTGTGCTTTGTATTTTGGAAGCGAGAGCAGGTTTCCTGTGGAAAAGCAATGCCGGCTCCCGCAGGAGGCGGGGAGCCGGGGGGACCGTGGGGGCATTGGGTCTCCCCCCTGGGTCCCCAACCATGAGGCCAGGTCCCGGGGGATGGGGTCCCCGGGGCCCAAAATGGCCCGGGAGGGGGGTCGCGCAGTCCCTCATCCTCCGTTTTAATTTTTTTTTAAAAACTAGATTTGGGCATGCCCCGGGGGATGGGGTCCCCGGGCATAATGTAAATGAATGGAAGTGGACGGTATTTTTTTTCACCAAAATTTGGAGTCGCGACCCTAGCCCGGCGCTCAGCGCGCCCCCTGGTGTGAACGTGAGGGGTGCGCAGCGCTCAGCGCGGCCCCTGGTGTGAACGTGAGGGGTGCGTGGCTCCCAGCGCGGCACCTGGTGTGAACGCGAGGGGTGCGCGGCTCCCAGCGCGGCCCCATGGTGTGAACGCGAGGTGTGCCTGGCGCTCAGCGCGGCCCCTAGTGTGCACGCTACAGGTGCGCGGCTCCGTAAGTCACGCTGGGTGCGCGACTCTAAACAAAAATAATTTAGATTTTTTAAATATAAACCTAGGTTATATGTTGTGTTATTGAGTGGCTCTAAAAAGAGCCTTTGTTTTCATTGGGAGATTGTTGTAGCTACATGTAAGTGCGGACGCAGAGCTTCAGGTTGTTGAGAAACACTCTGTTGCCTTCATCAGTGAAGTGTACTCTGTCACTTCTGTAGATGCCATCCATATGGAAACGTAGATTGTTGTTATAGATGGAGCCCATTCTATGGTCTCTGAGATAAGCAGAAACAGCTTTATTGACATTTTTTCTAGCTTTCTCAAGCTGAGGACAAAATTGATTGGACCACTTCCATTTCTGTCTTTGGCATATGTTAGAGTATACAAAGACAGTTTGGGGGGAAAGAAACATCAATTCTGCAAAGGTGTCCTTCATTAGCAATTCCAGACCTACCCCAGTCAATGTGCCTAGGTCATTGCCACCGCAGTGCACAATCATGAGGTCAGGGGCTTGGAGATGCAAAAAGGTTTTAACCAAAGGCATCAATTGCTGCCACTTTAATCCTCTCTGTCCAATCCATTTTATGTCTACATTTTGCAATGCTAGGTCTTTGTCAATACCTCTGTGTTCAGCATACCTTTTGCACCAGAATACATAGCTGTGCCCAATAATCCACACAGAAAGCATTTTGAAGGGATGTCTGTAGGTAATCAAAAGATGTCTGTAGCTGAGGTAGTCAGTTGGTAGAATGAGAGGTATCTAAAATGGTGGAGAAGATGCTGTTTTTAAGAAAGAAGAGAATTGATTGGCTGTTTAGGATCATTGTACATTCAAAAATAGGGTGCATTTTACTTTCTTTAAAAAGCAAGTTTCTTATTGGTTAGTAAAAAATGTTTGAAAAGTACAGTAGAAAGGATAAGGTCATGTTCTGCAAAGGCAACCACACCTGCTGTTTCCATTTGCAACATTGTATGGTGAACTTGAAAATATGATGAACTTGTGACCTGTCAGTTAAGTTGAATGTTGCATGAGCTGTTGCTATGGAAACTGGCATTAAGCAGAAGGGGTGAAGAAGTCAGTTCATAAGAGTTATTATCTGTGACCAATGGAAATGTGTTTTACAATTTGAAAAACTCTGGGAAGCAATGTCATTTGTTGCTTATGTGTATTTGTATGGAAAAAGAGAGGGAAACATTGCCATTACTGGTTTTACCTTGCTGAGGCTGGTATATTATATTGACTGTGTGTAAAAGAAAATCCTGTCTGAGTGTGTGAGATTTTTCATTCAACAGATTTATTTGCAAGGTGAGTTATACATTTTTCAGGTTTATTTAAAAAGATTTGACATTATTCTAAAATTGTGTGGCTTGAAATATATTATTAAATGTAGAGATGTATATTGGAATTCGTTTCATTGTGCTTGAATATTGTTTAAAAAAGAGTTTGTACAGTAATATGTGTATTTTTTAAGATGATTACTGATGTTATTAATTAAGCTTGTTTTTTTAAGTCTGTTCAAAGGTATAGTTGAATGATGTCACATATTTTTTTAGATTGTTGGATGAAGATGCAGTACAAATGTGTAGTTTGAAAGATGTTCATATAAGGTGTAGTTTATTAGCCTTAATTTTTTCTTCTCTCTACAAAAGGAATAGTTGAATGATTCTGCAGAATAATAGATACTTTGGTAAAGATGCAGCACAACTGTGCTGTTTGAAAGATGATCATATAAGGTGTTAATAATTAGGTTTCTATTATTAGTTTGTACAAAGGTAAAGTTAAATAATGCCACATATTTTAAGATAGAATGGTGAAATAAGGTGCTGTTAATTAGGCTTCTTTTTGTAGTCTGAGCAAAGGTATAGTTGAATGATGCCACATAATTTTACATACAAAGGTGAAGATGTATAATAAAAGTGTGGTTTTGGAAATGCTTATAAAAGGTGTTGTTAATTACACTTCTTTCTTAAGTCTGTTGAGAGGTATAGTTTGATGATGTCGCATATTTGTAGATTGAATGGTCAAGATGTAGCTCAAAAGTAAACCACCACATATTACCCTTGCAGTCATATTGTACTTATCTACTTAACTAGATAGTATGTAATGACTCATCTATGTGTTCAGATTGTATTTATATAGTTGTATGTATGCTTACTGAATTATTGAGAGGTGCCTGACCGATTACAGGAGTGCAAAGGTAGTGAATATGTGATTTTAAAACTACAAGAGAAATGATTTACTGATTCCATATTGTGCAATCACCCATGTACTCATGCAATCACCCAGGCACTAACACATGCAGTGGTACAATCACCTGTGCAGTCCTCTAATCACCCAGCCAACACCATGTACTTATCCAATCACTCTGCTAAAACTCAAGCACTTACAAATTCACCATGTACTCTCCTTGCAGTACTCTAATCATCCAGTCACTAGCCATGTACTCATGCAATGACCCAGGCACTAACTGATGCACTGCTACAATCCCTTGAGCACTACCTATGCAGTTCAGTAATCTCCCTGTTACTGCCTATGCACTCCTCCAATCACCCAGCCAGTCCCATGTCCTTATCCAATCACTGCGCCAAAACCCAAGCACTTATAAATTCACCATGCACTCTTCTTGCAGTACTCTAATCATCCAGTCACTACCCATTTACTCATGCAA
The DNA here is from genome assembly GCA_963921515.1 of Calotriton arnoldi. Lineage (NCBI taxonomy): Eukaryota > Metazoa > Chordata > Amphibia > Caudata > Salamandridae > Calotriton > Calotriton arnoldi. Next base: position 572,929 of record CAWUFW010005293.1, read on the forward strand.
TGACCCAGGCACTAACACATGCAGTGCTACAATCACCTGTGCACTTCCCATGCACTCCAGCATTCCCCCTGTCACTCCGTTAGCACTCTTCCAATCACCCTGTCAGCACCGTGTACTTATCCAATCACTGCGCCAACACCCAAGCACTTATAAATTCACCATGTACTATCTTTGCAGCACTCTAATCATCCAGTCACTAACCATGTGTTTATGCAATGACCCAGGCACTAACAGATGTAGTGCTACAATCCCCCGAGGACTACCTATGCAGACCAGTAATCTCCCTGTCACTACCTATGCACTCCTCCAATCACCCAGCCAGCACCATGTACTTATCCAATCAGTACGCCAAAACCCAAGCACTTATAAATTCACCATGTACTCTCCTTACAGTACTCTAAACATCCAGTCACTACCCATGTACTCATGCAATGGCCCAGGCACTAACACATGCACTGCTACAATCCCCAGAGCACTACCCATGCAGTCCAGCAATCCCCCTGTCGCTACCTATGCACTCCTTCAATCACCCAGCCAACAGTATGTACTTATCTAATCACTCTGCCAAAACCCAAGCACTTATAAATTCACCATGCAGTCTCCTTGCAGCACTCTAATCATCTAGTCACTACGCATGTACTCATGCAATGGCCAAGGCACTAACTCATGCAGTGCTAAAAACAACAGAACACTACCCATGCAGTCCAGCAATCCCCCTGTCACTCCCTGTGCACTCTTCCAATCACTCCGCCAGCACCATATACTTATCTAATCACTTCGCCAAAACCAAAGCAGTTATAAATTCACTATGCACTGTGTTTGCAGTACTGTAATCATGCAGTCACTAACCATGTACTTATGCAATGACCCAGGCACTAACAGATGTAGTGCTACAATCTCCTGAGGACTACCTTTGCACCCCAGTAATCCCCCTGTCACTACCTATGCACTCCTCCAATCACCCAGGCAGCACCATGTACTTATCCAATCACTCTGCCAAAACCCAAGTACTTATAAATTCACCATGCACTCTCCTTGCACCACTGTAATCATCCAGTCACTACCCATGTACTCATGCAATGGCCCAGGCACTAACTCATGCAGTGCTACAATTCCCAGAGCACTACCCATGCAGTCCAGCAATCCCCGTCACTCCCTGTGCACTCTTCGCATCACTCCACCAGCACCATATACTTATCTAATCAGTTCACCAAAGCAATTATAAATTCACCATGCACTCTCTTTGCAGTACTCTATTTATGCAGTCACTACCCATGTACTCATGCAATGGCCCAGGCACTAATACATTCACTGTTACAATCCCCAGAGCAGTACCTATGCACTCCAGCATTCCCCGTGTCACTCCGTGAGCACTCTTCCAATCACCCTGTCAGCAGCGTGTACTTATCCAATTACTGCACCAATACCCAAGCACTTATAAATTCACCATGTACTATCTTTGCAGCACTCTAATCATCCAGTCACTAACCATGTGTTTATGCAATGACCCAGGCACTAACAGATGTAGTGCTACAATCCCCTGAGGACTACCTATGCAGTCCAGTAATCTCCCTGTCACTACTTATGCACTCTTCCAATCACCTTGCTGGCACCATGTAGTTATCCAATCAGTGCGCCAATACCCAAGTACTTATAAATTCACCATGCACTCTCTTTGCAGCACTGTAATCATCCAGTCACTAACCATGTACTTATGTAATGACCCAGGCACTAATACATGCACTATTTAAATCCCCTGTCCACTGCCCATGTAGTCCTCTAAACACCTAAACACTACTCATTCACTCCTACAATTATCCAGGTAGTACCTGTGTAGTGCAGCAAACGCATTGTGATTTCAAAACAAAGTATTTAATTGGTTTTTATGTAAAACGTGTTTGTTTTGTAATAGAATAGAATATTTCTATATAGTTATAATAATACATTTTTTTTAATTTCTTTACAGATATTCTTCATCATCATTAAAAAAGACTTACCATGACCAAAAAAACAGTAAAGAGGAAACAAGAAAAAAAAGAATATTATTTAAAGAAACAACAACAGCAACAATTAGATGAACTACAACATGTGGGAAAAAAGAAAAAGTCTTGCGGTAAGAGAACAAAAGAATTTATTAAAAGACTTTCAAGGACTAAAAACAGTTTGCACAATGTAAAAAATAGAAAGAATACCTCAAGAACAAAGAAGAATGAAATGAAAAAAGGACAAATTAATGGCAAATCATGTTCTGAACAAACAATCTATGGTAAAAGAAGAAAGAATCAATTTGATGAAATAAGGAAAAGAATGTTTCACAATAGAGTAGTACTAAATTTATTAAAAGATGGCAAGAAATATAAAAAAAGATCAGCATTTTATAAAAAGAAGAAACAGATTGAAACTATTGTTGAAAAGGCTTTTGAATTGAAAAGGAAATTATTCATTTTAGTTTTAAACAGAATTCGATCATTAGATAAGCCAATATGTTTTATGAAAGACAAAAGTAAAAAGAAGAGACTAATTAACAGAACTAACTTTTGTGATATTTTTTGGGGTGAATGGAAGCACACTTCAAGTTCTGAGCCTTTTTTTAATGACGAGAGCTATTTTCAAACCAATACATTAGTTCACGCAGTTGATACCAGTGGTCGTGCTTATGAAGTGAAGAACGGTTGTGCAATTGAAAAAGAAAAGATGGTTCCTAGAAATGTAGAAGAAGTGATAGCTGATGAAGTTCTAGGGAGACGTACTAAAGCCCCAGTGTATACTTGGGATTGTAGTAGTATTTGTAGTATACGACAGGAGTCTATTGATATTTCTACGAAATTTCTTACGAGCATACAGTAAAAAAAGTGTTAAACAAAAGATTAAGATGCTGCAAGGACTAGATCCTTGCAAAGTGAGAAAAATACTGGTTTGCAAGGTCAGTCTCTGGCTTGTCTTTCTAGAAAAGTGTGTCAAAGTGTTTTTCATCATTTCAGAATGTTAGCAGTACATCACTCTCACGTGCGGAAGTTAGTAAGAAGATTGTACTATGCAAAAAGTCCAGCAATAATTTTAAGTGATTTAAATAGTGCTCTTTTGCATGGGTCAGTATCAGATGTAAAAAAAGTTAGTGATGAAATAGAGTTTTGTTACTTTGGTCCTGAACAAGAGTGTAGAGAAAATGAGACATTGATAGAAGTAGGTGTTGAAGAAGACGTGGAAGATAGTAGTACTGCGAAGTTTGAAGAAGAAATTACGAAGTTTAAGGTAATTTGTTGTGAAAGACCAAATTATGTTTGTATTTGTTGTCCACGAACTCACTATAGAAATCAAACTAGGAATGTTGATCTGTATTTAAAAAGTGAAAAAGAAAACAATGATAAGTGGAAGGAATTTGCAACTTATTTGTTCGTAGAAGATTGCTTTGATTTGGGTAGTGATCAACGTATTTGTAAATATTGTTATACCAAATTAGAGGATAACAAAATGCCAGCTAGAGCTGTACATAATAACCTAGAGTTGGTAGGTATTCCGCCAGAGCTGGTAGATTTAAATACTTATGAGTCCATTCTGATTCAATCTGTGCACCCGTTTCAGGCTATTGTTCGTATGGAGCCTAAAACAGGTAAGTTGCATCCCACAGATTTACAGAGAGGATTAAAAGGAAGACTTGTGTATTTACCTTTAGATTTAAAGAAAAATATTGAAACTATTGGTGTAGAGAAAGAGGAAACTGAACCTGTAGTTATTCTAGTTAATGGTGTGCCTACGAAGAGTCGGAAAATATGGCAAGAATTAGTAGATGTGAGCAAAGTGCAAAAGGCTACGTTATATCTCACAAAAAACAATGATTACTATAAAAATGTGTATGTGGAAGAAGAAATAGTTTTAGGAGATGATAGCGAAATTTCAAGTGGCCAAATTGAAAAAGTGGACATGTCCAAAAGTGAAGAAATTTATGAACATTATAGTGTACATCCTTTACATTCCAAAGAAGTGATGGGAAATACTATTGAATTATTCCAAATGAAAAAAGCGAAGGGGACTCCCATGAGTGTTTGGGAAAAAAGTTTGGAAGCTCGTTGTTTTCCACAGCTCTTCCCCACTGGAAAAGGTGGACGATATGACGAACGACCAGTACAGATTCCCGCATCAGAATATCGTACAACAAGATTGTACTCAGAAGAACCAAGATTTCGACAATGTATCCCATACATATTTCATCTTTTGTTTGAAAGTGACTTGTCTGGACTTTCATATGCAGTCAACAACATATTAAAAACAGGAGTTCATCTTCAAAATGTTTCTGCAAAGGAACTCATGGACAAAGTACATCAGAGAGATGATCATTTAGAATCTCAATTGATTAATTTGATGGCGTGTCAACGTGGTACTAATGAGTATTGGTATCGTCGTCATGGAGAACTTAAATGTATGTTAAGGAACTTAGGAACTCCTACGTGGTTTGTTATGCTAAGCTGTGCTGAATACGCATGGGACGATTTACTTGAATTTCTTCGAGAAGCAAACTCAAATATTAAAAACATTGAATTCAAGACACCTGGAGAACTGTGTTCCTTGGATCCTGTAAATGTGTGCAGATATTTTAATCATAGGTTTCAAGCTATGATGTCTTTTATCTACAATAAAAACAATCCTCCTCTTGGAGAAGTTATTGATTTCTTTTGGAGAAAGGAGTATCAAGCTAGAGGTGCTCCTCATATACATATGCTTTTATGGATCAAGGATGCACCCAAATTTGGAACTGATTCGGATGAGACTGTTTTATCTTTTATTGAAGACCATGTTACATGTGCTATACCAAAAACAAGAGAAGAAAACAGCTTAAGACAACAAGTTTTACGGTTTCAAACTCATCGATGTGGCAAATACTGTCGAGGGAAATACAAGTCAAAGGAAAAGTTTTATACCAAATGTCGTTTTGGATTTCCACGTCCAGTAATATCCAAAGGAAGAGTCAACAGTTTCATGTCAGCAGTGAGGCATACTATCACTAGAAAATCTCCAAAAAACACTTACAATTTAAAAAGAAGTGAACAATTAAAGTATATTAATGATTATAATCCAGTTATTTTGTCGATGTGGAATGATAATATGGATATCCAGTATGTTGGGGATAATTCCATTGCTGTTGCTCGGTATGTAACGTCATACATAACAAAATCTGAAAAGACGGAGTTGAAAGAAATGTGGGAAGAAATTTCCCAAGAGAAGACTCTTAGGGGCCGATTCCGATCTCGGTCGGAGACGCACCTAACACCATTCGGTCGGGAAAAAAGCCATGCGAATGCCTGTTTCCCGACCGATCCGCACATTATTCCGAACGAGCAAGTACGATGCGCACTACAGCATAGATTCCGACCCAGTCGTACTCACCCAATCCAGGTCCTGTTCCCCGACCGAGCCGGGTCCGGAATCGTAGAATCGAGCCGCACGGAAGCAAAAATGCAGCCCCGTCCGGCCGGACAAGTACGATGCGCATCCCGTACGCGCCGAACCCGTCGCTACGCACGGCACGTCAAAGCATCCGGGCGAGGCGCACATAAGCTCCGATTCGCGCCACAACACGATCCACGGCTACGAGACGAACACGCCAGCGACGAGGACGAGGCGAAGCAAAGAGAAAGACGAACGAGACGAACCAACCATGAATCCCTTCGTACCGATCCTACCAATATTCTACCTCTATTACCGGAACAGGCACGGACGCGTACGGCGCAGAAGGTAAGTCAGACACCAACAACAAAAACAAACTACACGTACCCGACACATCACACACAGAGGGATGCAGAAATACCTACACCAGCAACAGCAGCACCATAGGGGCGGGATGGCCCTCACCAATGCCACACATACACATAGGGGCCTCTATGCCTACCATAACTACCACCCTCACCCAGGGGGTGCCAGATGCCTACCACTACTAACACCTCTACCCATGGGGGGATGGATGCCTGTCACTACTACCACCCTTACCCAGGGGGTGCCAGATGCCTACCACTACTACCACCTCTACCCATGGGGTGCCAGATGCCTGTCACTACTACCACCTCTACCCATGGGGTGCCGGATGCCTGTCACTACTACCACCCTTACCCAGGGGGTGCCAGATGCCTACCACTACTACCACCTCCACCCATGGGGGCTGGATGCCTGTCACTACTACCACCCTTACCCAGGGGTGCCAGATGCCTACCACTACTACCACCTCTACCCATGGGGTGCCAGATGCCTGTCACTACTACCACCTCTACCCATGGGGTGCCGGATGCCTGTCACTACTACCACCCTTACCCAGGGGGTGCCAGATGCCTACCACTACTACCACCTTCACCCATGGGGGCTGGATGCCTGTCACTACTACCACCCTTACCCAGGGGGTGCCAGATGCCTGTCACTACTACCACCTCTACCCATGAGAGGCTGGATGCCTGTCACTACTACCACCCTTACCCAGGGGGTGCCAGATGCCTACCACTACTACCACCTCTACCCATGGGGTGCCAGATGCCTGTCACTACTACCACCTCTACCCATGGGGTGCCGGATGCCTGTCACTACTACCACCCTTACCCAGGGTGTGCCAGATGCCTACCACTACTACCACCTCCACCCATGGGGGCTGGATGCCTGTCACTACCACCACCCTTACCCAGGGGTGCCAGATGCCTACCACTACTACCACCTCTACCCATGGGGTGCCAGATGCCTGTCACTACTACCACCTCTACCCATGGGGTGCCGGATGCCTGTCACTACTACCACCCTTACCCAGGGGGTGCCAGATGCCTACCACTACTACCACCTTCACCCATGGGGGCTGGATGCCTGTCACCACTACCACCCTTACCCAGGGGTGCCAGATGCCTGTCACTACTACCACCTCTACCCATGGGAGGCTGGATGCCTACCACTACTACCACCCTTACCCAGGGGGTGCCAGATGCCTACCACTACTACCACCTCTACCCATGGGGGCTGGATGCATGTCACTACTACCACCCTTACCCAGGGGTGCCAGATGCCTACCACTACTACCACCTCTACCCATGGGGTGCCAGATGCCTACCACCACTACCACCTCTACCCATGGGGTGCTGGATGCCTGTCACTACTACCACCCTTACCCAGGGGTGCCAGATGCCTACCACTACTACCACCTTCACCCATGGGGGCTGGATGCCTGTCACTACTACCACCCTTACCCAGGGGTGCCAGATGCCTACCACTACTACCACCTCTACCCATGGGATGCCAGATGCCTGTCACTACTACCACCTCTACCCATGGGAGGCTGGATGCCTACCACTACTACCACCCTTACCCAGGGGGTGCCAGATGCCTACCACTACTACCACCTCTACCCATGGGGGCTGGATGCCTGTCACTACTGCCACCCCTACCCATGGGGGGCTGGATGCCTACCACTACTACCACCTCTACCCATGGGGGGCTGGATGCCTGTCACTACTACCACCCTTACCCAGGGGGTGCCAGATGCCTACCACTACTACCACCTCTACCCAGGGGGTGCCAGATGCCTACCACTACTACCACCTCTACCCATGGGGGGCTGGATGCCTGTCACTACTGCCACCCCTACCCATGGGGGGCTGGATGCCTGTCACTACTACCACCCTTACCCAGGGGGTGCCATATGCCTACCACTACTACCACCTCTACCCATGGGGTGCTGGATGCCTGTCACTACTACCACCCTTACCCAGGGGGTGCCAGATGCCTACCACTACTACCACCTCTACCCATGGGGTGCTGGATGCCTGTCACTACTACCACCTCTACCCATGGGGTGCTGGATGCCTGTCACTACTACCACCCTTACCCCGGGGGGGCTGGATGCCTACCACTACTACCACCTCTACCCATGGGGGGCTGGATGCTTGTCACTACTACCACCCTTACCCGGGGGTGCCAGATGCCTACCACTACTACCACCTCTACCCATGGGGTGCTGGATGCCTGTCACTACTACCACCCTTACCCAGGGGATGCCAGATGCCTACCGCTACTACCACCTCTACCCATGGGGGGCTGGATGCCTACCACCAACACCACCCCCACTCATAGGATGGACAATGCATGGCACAACCAGCACACCACAACCTAGGGAATGCAAGAAAAAGACATCCCCCCAACACCATGACAAGCGTGTGTAGACTGCGTCAAATGGCTACAACACTGAACATGACTTTGAACATACAATGTGAGCCCCTATCACATGTGCCACACATATATGTGTGTGGCCCCCACAATGCAAGCAGGCCATGATCATTGTGGCAATGGGGTCCAAAACCCCATCATCACAGTGACCAAAATGTTAGTGTGGGGTCCATAGCTGAAGCACATTCAGAACATTGTGGCAATGGGGTCTAAACCCCCATCATCACAGTGACCAAAAGGTAAGTGTGGGGTCCATAGCTGAAGCACATCTTGAACATTGTGGCAATGGGGTCCAAACCCCCATCATCACAGTGACCAAAATGTAAGTGTGGGGGCCCATAGCTGAAGCACATTCAGAACATTGTGGCAATGGGGTCTAAACCCCCATCATCACAGTGACCAAAAGGTAAGTGTGGGGTCCATGGCTGAAGCACATCTTGAACATTGTGGCAATGGGGTCCAAACCCCCATCATCACAGTGACCAAAATGTAAGTGTGGGGGCCCATAGCTGAAGCACATTCAGAACATTGTGGCAATGGGGTCTAAACCCCCATCATCACAGTGACCAAAAGGTAAGTGTGGGGTCCATGGCTGAAGCACATCTTGAACATTGTGGCAATGGAGTCCAAACCCCCATCATCACAGTGACCAAAATGTAAGTGTGGGGGCCCATAGCTGAAGCACATTCAGAACATTGTGGCAATGGGGTCTAAACCCCCATCATCACAGTGACCAAAAGGGAAGTGTGGGTTCCATAGCTGAAGCACAATTTGAACATTGTGGCAATGGGGCCTAAACCCCCATCATCACAGTGACCAAAAGGGAAGTGTGGGTTTCATAGCTGAAGCACATTTTGAACATTGTGGCAATGGGGCCTAAACCCCCATCATCACAGTGACCAAAAGGTAAGTGTGGGGTCCATGGCTGAAGCACATCTTGAACATTGTGGCAATGGGGTCCAAACCCCCATCATCACAGTGACCAAAAGGCAAGTGTTGACAAAGAAAAAGCTGCAACTGCCAAACTGCATGGATGATTCCTGGTCACAGAACATAAAACACATCAGTGGCAAAGTAGTGCATGTGTCCCATTGCAACATAGATTGGGGGAGGCAAATACTGCAGTGCAAATAAGACATACCTTTGGCCATGTGCAGACAAACAACACCCATGAGGGCTGACACTGTCAACATTCATCAATGACACAATGACAGAAGTGACCATCAGAATGCAGACCCACATATTTGCACCAATGGGCACACAAATGCAGATACCCTGTGGAGACTGTAGATGTGAGGTGAACAGAAACCATACCATGGCAGCAATGGGACACACAAACCATGATCATTGTGCTGACCGATGACCTAGGAGTCCCAGGGACAGCAGGGGAAACCCACCAAACAACATACAGCCAATGGCACACCAAAGATATGCCAATGCAGTGGTGCAGATGCACAAACACAAACAGGCAGACCCACACTGCACATCAAACATAACAGGTGAGGGGGTGCCAGTGTCCCCAGGCAACCACACAACACATGAGGAGGCCTGAATACCAATTACACAGATGTGCATACAGTGCCACACAAAGGTAACTCATGGATCCAAATACCCTATGTGGGCAATCAGGCATTGTCAGATGAGAGGGAGCACAAATCACACATGTCACACAAGCATGTAGGAACAGCAACTGACACAGCAAGACACAGACACACCACAGCACTACCCCCAGGGTCCCCACAATGTGGTGACCCTGGGCTGCATTACAATCCCACTGTGATGACAAAGCTAGATGTCGTTCACACTGTGAACCACAGTCATGTGTCCTGAGCAACAAACTACCATCACACCTACACAAGCACAAATCAATCAGCACGGTCAGGAAGCCAAGGCCAACATGGAGGCAGGGGTCTAGCCGGGCAACAAATCTCATCTGCACACACTCAACACCACACACCTCGACCTCCAACAATGTGCAGCAGTGAAGCACACATGCACTGGTGACATTGCACATTCACCCATGACAATCCCAGGGTGGTGGGTGGGAACCAAGGTGCAGAAACACATCACACATGGCCACTCAACAAGACTCCTGAATGTCTGACACACTGCACACTACGCTGTACATGGACATGACGGCAATACCACACCAACCAATGGGATCCCAGCCACAGTCACACACCAATGAAGAAGCCAAGGACACCCACAAAGAACACACATAGACAACTACCAACATTGCAGCCCGGACCCTGAGGAGTGCCAGCAGTCACACACACAACGTATCACAATCACTGAAAGATAACACAAACTGGAAATCACATGACAGGTGTAAACAACAAGTGCCAAGGAAATCCTGACTGTGACCCATCTGCGTCTGCACACAAACTCAGCCCTGACAGCAAACACACCTATGGGTGACACCCTGATGACCAGTAATGTGCCATGCACCCACATCACAGAGAATCCAGGGAGAAGACTTGGGGGTACATAGGTCAACTCAGCAAGCATCACAAACAGGTACAACACTAGGGATCCCAGCATGCACAGCTAAACGGAAGTGAACACACAGACATGCTCATATAACACACACCTTGGGCGCAGGCAATGTCACAGAAGTACACACTGCCATGAGGGGACTCCACTCCTGTGGGAGGAAAGCTGTGCCATATGTTGCCTCAGTAGGGCTCCATCATGTCAGCTGAGCACTTGGTCACACACTCAACAATTAGCACCAAATGAATGCTCCCGTCACATCAGCCTGGTCATGGGAGTGCCAACGAAATAATCAGCACTGATCCAACACACTTGTATAGCAATGTTGCACTGACAACACAGATGAGTCCTTCCCCATTGATGCCCAAACCTGCATGTCCAGTGGAGATGGCCACACGGTCAGGGAAGTAGACGAATTGAACAATGGCAGGCACAACAGATGTGCAGGGGTGGAAGCCACAGATGTGAAATTGCTAATGTAAGTAGGAAATCCCATTGCCAAATATTGAACACATGACACCCTCAGATGCTGCTAAGGATGACATGGATACACCACAGGATAGGACACATTCCCCCGGACCACATGTGTTCCTGCACAGTAACACTTCATTATAATGAGACCAAATATCACCATCACTGCAGCAAGGGCATGGTTAGCATCATCAACAACATGTACATCAGAAGCAAAAGCACTAGAGAACAGAAAGGTGCTTTATTCAGCATATGTGGGTCTAACAGTTGATGTCCAGCACAAATGTTAACAAAGGCCAATGGCCAGTCCAACTTGAAAGTCAAAACAGGGTGACAGTGGCAGATGTCACACAACGCATGCCTGCACTGATGAAAGCCAGGGACAATCCCCTCGGAGGGGCATACGGGGGGGCAGGCCAGGCACCGCAGGGACAGAATCAGGGCTCACCAGAAGGAGGCAGGGAAGGGGTGGTGGGTGCTGGAGAGCCACTGACAACTGCAGTGGAGGTGTCTGACATGGTGTGTGCCGGCACAACTGGGGGGCATGACTCAGATGGTGTGGGTGCCGGCACGACTGCAGTGGGCCGTGCAGATGGAGTGGACAGGTTCCCCACTGCAGTGGCCAAGTCAGACAGGGTGGTAGTGGACTCCACTGCAGTGCCTACCTCCAGGGGAGGAGAATGGGGATCAGGTAAGGTGGGCAGGACAGAGGGGGAGGACACCGTCTCCACACCAGTGGCACAGACAAGCGCAGCGGGGTGTGTGGGGCCGGAAGAGCAAGTGGCAGGGGGAGAAGGCCTGATCCTTTTGGGGATGGTGTATCTGTGGGTGGGGGAACCTGGGGCTGGGTGTGGTGGGGGCACCTGTGGAGTGGGGGCCTGAGGGATGGAGGAAGGAGACTTGGTGCCTGAGCTGCAGTTTAAAGGAACAATGGTTCTAGAGTGGCCTAAAAGGTCCAAGGGGAAGTAACCCTGTAAAGGGTACTGAGATAAGTAAAGGAATAGAAACTTAATTCATAAAAGAGAGCAGTAGGAAATATAACGAGGGACATATAGGTCAATGTATGACAAATATTTATTACACAATGAAGGTATTCAGGTGCTCACACAGTAAGTGACAATAAGCGTGACGTGAGAAGTGAGGGTGAACTTAAAATAATGACATCGCATTGACAACAGAAATAGAAGCTCCTTTAAAGATTTTTACAGAGTATAAGGAGTTCATGTTGTAGGGGGTCGACGACGTTTCGAACTCAATTATTCGAGTTCATCTTCAGGACAAAAAGTGTGAGCAACTTGAATTGAGCTGAAGAAGGAAATAATATCCTTGGTAAAGGCGTCTGCGTAGCGCTGTGCTTCTTAAGGTGACCGGGATAGCCTGCGAAATAATGCGCGTTATGGTGGGGCCCGGTAAGGGGGAAAACAAACTTAGTTTGCTGGAAGCAAATGCTTAAACTCCTTCGCCGTTAAATGGCAATGTGCTGTGCCGGGGAATTAATTAAATTGGCCGGTCACAGTTCAGTAAATGGAGGCCTGGGAGATGAAAGGAGCGTGTCCTGCTCAAAGGAAAATCCGCGCTGAGTGCAGGGCGGCGGCGGGGTCTTGCTCTTCCGGGTCCGGGGGGACTTGCGGATGGGTGCGTCAGTCGGTCTGCGCCTGGGGGAGGGTGTCCGGTGGCGAGGGGCACTCCGCTCCGTGTGGGTGGGCTTCCTCTTCCCCCTGAATGCTGTATCAGCTGGATCGGAGGGGAAGAGGCCGAGGTCACTGAGGAAGAGCCGCTGGGTCTTTGGGGTTGCAGGTGAGGCAACGGAGGGGGCTTTGGAGGGAGAGGCAACTGTGGACTGCGCAGTGCTCGTGGATGCGTGTGTGTGTGACTGGGCCCCATCCCCTGTGAGTGTGGTTTCAGTCCCCTGACTGTGCGTGCGTGTGCGTCTTGTCTGTGGCGTGTGTGTGTGTGTGCTGCTCGTGTCTGTGCTGGTGTGTGCCTGTGCCGGTGTATGTGTGCTTGGGACAGGTAAGGTGCTGGGAAGTGTGGATGGGGCAGAGGCAGGAGGGGTGAGGGACTGTTGGAGGAGGGACACTGCTGCCGTCAGGGAGGAGTCCATGGACCTATTGCCCCTCTGTAGGGCAGACATGCCCGATGAGATGCCCTCCATGAACGACACCAGCTGAGTCAACAGAGTGGTGTGGGCATGGAGGACACTCAGCATCGCTGTCTGCCCTACATGAAGCTGGCGAAGGAGGTACACAGACTCCTCACTCAGGGCAGCAGGCGACACAGGGGCAGGGGGTGCGGTGCCTGGCCCGAAGGAGACACGCTCCCGAACATGGGAGCCTCCACGGACCTCGGGAATGGGAGCCGATGGGAGGGCGGTGGTGGTGGCGGGGACAGCAACACTAGCTGGGGTGTGGTGGCTGCTGACACCCGCCTCCATAAGGGAGTCATCCTCCGAGCTGCTGTGGTCCTCATCTGAGGTGGATGGTGCTGAGGACTCCTTGGTGTGGCTCCCCTCGCCCTCCGTGCCACTGGGTCCCTCCGACCACTCCTCGGCTGTTGACCCAGTCTGGCTCTGCGGCTCCTCCTGGTCCGTGGAGCTGTCCCCTCCTGTGGCCGTGGATGTATCTGCAAACAATAGGGAAACAGACAGACATCAGTCACCTGCACCGAACGCACACACCACAGTAAGTACAGCACAATACAGAGCAAGGCCTGGCATCCTTAGTTGGACATTGCTAAAATGCCCAAACAGAATAGGAGAAGCCAATTGTCAGTCTGATCGTCAACCATGGCACTCACATCCCACCTGGCCTTGCACCCATCTGTCTGGCATCCGTTGGCTGGCAATACCCCAGTGTGGACACATGCACCACCTACACAGTAGTTGGACGGTGCAGAGAACACGGTGAAGCATGTGAACATGCACACATCACAACTCTTGCCACTGAGTCAGTACAGGTGCCCGGATGAAAGTGATGCCCAGAGTCAGATATATGAAATGCATGTGATGCATACCAGCAACAGACACCACGATGCACACATGTGCTGATAGCCATTGCCACTATGGTGTGCATGTAGCACATGTCACTCCCCTGCAGGATCACCCATAGGAAGTCACATGCCATGGCACAGGCATGCCTGCTAAGTCATACATCACTGTCTCCAGTCACATGGGCAGGGCAGCCACACAACAACAGTCTGCACTGTGTCACAATAGTAGGTCATGGGGAATGAAAGTCCTGGAGCTGAACAAGTGCACTTGTACATCCCCCACACACCACATCATCTGAACCCTTATCTGTCCAGGTCATACAGATTGGACATATGGGAGACCTGTAACACAACCCTCTGAACCTGAGCACCTCACAATCTGCTGTGAATGGGAAACAGCTGCATGGACTTCACATTCACATACCCCAGTCAGCACGGTCAGGTGTTCAAACACCTATGTGTCACACAAGTATCGTCTCCTATGGTCACATCTCCGGTGGCATGCTGAGCCCCAACCGAGAAACACCCCAGCAGTCCTGACAATGAAGCCACAGCACACTGACACAGAGGCAGACACCTGAGGGGACATATCACTGAGCACAACGTGTCAGCTGATACACGGGAGTGGGAGTACAGAGTGTATTGTATGGCCTGGAGTAGGCATGACTGTCCTGCCCCACATGAATGAGGGATGAGCCCTGGACATTAGGCAGCTGGCTAAGTATGTGTGACACACGTAATATACACACTCCAGGGGCCCAAACATTGTTCCCACCCGCAGCATGGGTGTGTGCCAGATACCCCAGGCACATGTGGTGGATCAGCTCAGCAATTGGACCACATATCAAAGTGACACGCAGATTACATGTCAGAACACAGGCATTGTGTAAGCAATGGACCCACCCATGATGCCCACCTCAGAGTTAGGGGAACAGATGCTGTCCCCCACCTTGAGTCAAGCAAACTGCAAGGACACAGTACCCAAGTGACACAATTCCCTGACTGCAAGGGCCACACCTCGGTATCAGATGAGGAGTGGGCAGTGCACAATTGAGGGACATGGGTCCTGGACCACATGACTGATGTACTGTGGAAGTTTAACCAGGCCAGAGGAGGGCACATAGCATGGCAGACAAAGTTCACAATGCAGTCATGGACTCACCCCCTCCTTGCTGCTCTCTGGCCTTCAGCTGCCCATCCAGATCAGGGAAGACCACCGCCAGGATCCTGAGCATGTGGGGGTCAGGGTCCGGTGTCCGCCCCTCCTGCGAGGAGGCGACAGCTTCAGCTGGACCCGTGCGATCCTCCGGGTCCAGCCCCGAAGGTCCTGCCACCTCTTCTGGCAGTTGCGGATCCGGCGCTTGTAGTCCCCACGGATCTCACTGCCCGGACGATGGTCAGCCATATCTTCTGCTTCTGGTGGGCATCAACCTGTGAGGATGACAAAGTGAGAATGCTATTACTACACATGCAACATATCTGTGCATTACACAGTTGTGTATACATGTCTCAATCACAGGGGCACATGGTGTACACAGGCAGTGCAAAGATGGCCATGGACAGTATGCCAGCAGTAACTACATGGTATCATTGCTTGGGAAGTAAAACCTTGTTTAAATGCACTGTCACTGCACTATACCTGTCCAGTGCATGTAACTACACACTATGGGGGTGACAACTACTCAGTGAGCCTGCTAGCCAGTGGCGTGCAGACTGTTAGCCTTGCTAGTCAGACAACATGCACATTTAGGAAGGCAGTGGACAGAACACTCACCTGCTCCCCTGCTTTCCCAAACAGCTTGCTGTACTGTGGAAGGAGGCTGTCCAGCAGGGCCTGGTTCTCCTCAGTGCTGAAGGCTGGGGCTCTCTCCACAGTACGTGCCATTGCAGGGTCCAGAGGGTGCAGATTCAGCAGCAGTGGCGGTGGCAGATGTCGTCCTGGAGCATGTAGTGCAGGCAAGTGATCTCTCAGGGGAACAGCCAGCATTATATGTGTGCTGCAGAGGCAGTTACTGTCCCATGTGTCCAAAGGGATAGGTCCAAGTAGTTAGCATCTTCTGAATCTGGCCAATCCATGGAATTGCACCACTTACACACGCCCACAGCATCCTTCAAAAGTTCAACTTCATGACACCCATGAATTTGCAACATTGTTGTGGGTGACCAACTGAATTTCCAGCATCAGACTCGTTCAAAATTTGAAAACGCGTCCGTTGCCAGGCCAGGCCATAGCCAATGGGTGCACACCGATCGGTCCATTGCTGTTCAAGGCGTACCCGGGATACAACGCGTACCCGCACACATTGATTGCAATGGGCCGGCCGGGCACACCGATCGGTCCATTGCTGTTCAAGGCGTACCCGGGATACAACACGTACCCGCACACATTGATTGCAATGGGCCGGCCGGACACATCGATCGGTCCATTGCTGTTCAAGGCGTACCCGGGATACAACGCGTACCCGCACACATTGATTGCAATGGGCCGGCCGGGCACACCGATCGGTCCATTGCTGTTCAAGGCATACCCGGGATACAACGCGTACCCGCACACATTGATTGCAATGGGCCGGCCGGGCACACCGATCGGTCCATTGCTGTTCAAGGCGTACCCGGGATACAACACGTACCCGCACACATTGATTGCAATGGGCTGGCCGGGCACATCGATCGGTCCATTGCTGTTCAAGGCGTACCCGGGATACAACGCGTACCCGCACACATTGATTGCAATGGGCCGGCCGGGCACACCGATCGGTCCATTGCTGTTCAAGGCGTACCCGTGATACAACGCGTACCCGCACACATTGATTGCAATGGGCCGGCCGGGCACACCGATCGGTCCATTGCTGTTCAAGGCGTACCCGGGATACAACGTGTACCCGCACACATTGATTGCAATGGGCCGGCCGGGCACACCGATCGGTCCATTGCTGTTCAACGCGTACCCGGGATACAACGCGTACCCGCACACATTGAATGCAATCGCCAATGTGTGCGCACCGATCGGTCCATTGCTGTCCAACGCGTATTGCGAATACAACGCGTACCAGCACACATTGAATGCAATGGCCAATGTGTGCGCACCGATCGGTCCATTGCTGTCCAACGCGTATTGCGAATACAACGCGTACCAGCACACATTGAATGCAATGGCCAATGTGTGCGCACCGATCGGTCCATTGCTGTCCAACGCGTATTGCGAATACAACGCGTACCAGCACACATTGAATGCAATGGCCAATGTGTGCGCACCGATCGGTCCATTGCTGTCCAACGCGTATTGCGAATACAACGCGTACCAGCACACATTGAATGCAATGGCCAATGTGTGCGCACCGATCGGTCCATTGCTGTCCAACGCGTATTGCGAATACAACGCGTACCAGCACACATTGAATGCAATGGCCAATGTGTGCGCACCGATCGGTCCATTGCTGTCCAGCGCGTATTGCGAATACAACGCGTACCAGCACACATTGAATGCAATGGCCAATGTGTGCGCACCGATCGGTCCATTGCTGTCCAACGCGTCCCTGTACATGTCACTGGCATATGTCACCATGCCTGTCACAGGTGAACATATGCCAGCCACATATACTTCCCAGGGAGTGAGGGGCACACCTACAACACCACAGCCTGTCCAAACTGTATCCTAAGGCATGTAAGGCTGCATTACCTATTCCGTGTATGGGGGTGAACATGTTGTTCTGTGGGTGTCACTTGGGGCAGCCACCCCCAGGCTGTGCACGTGTTCATGGGGACAGTATCCTTGGTGTTTCGTGTACATGAACACTGTGATGTGCAACTGTTCATATCTGAGCATGTGGCATGGTCACATTTCACGGTGTTGTATGTGTATGTCATGTCACATGCCCCCTGAGTCCCATGTGGGACGGTATGTTTAACCCAGGCTGACCCATTGGCACAATAGTGATGGTCCTCCGCAGTCTGTGTGCATGTTGTGTTTACAATGTCTCTGATTTCGTGTGCACAATGGGAGACAGTCTCCACATCCACGTTGTTTGTGCATGGACTTTGATGTTGTGCGTGTGTGTGTCACAGACGTCCATGTCTGTCCTGCCGAGGCAACAGCGACCACTACCTGTGGGGGTCATGGTTGTTTTGCTGTGGTGTATACATAATACGCCATGTCATGCCAGTGTCCATGTGGCAATACAGGGTCCCTGGGAATCTACCTGTCGTTGGGCTGTGATGCCTGGGGCACATCTGTCCTCACATGTCACTGTGGGGTGTGTTTGTAACGTGGCAGCAGGAGATGGGAAATGTGACACGTCCTCATGATACCCAATGGCACAACCTGGGACTTATTGATGCCACTTGTTTAACTGTGATGTTGGATGTTGGCCATGTATGTGCCATACATGTCCTTACGGAACTGCACACATCATGTACTTGTGCCTCATAATGATGTATCATGTGATATTGAGTGTGTTCAATGCCACATATGTGGGGTGACTGACAATCTTTCTTTCTTCACCTATGCACTGCAGGGCACCAGCTGTCCATAGACCATTCCCTGACCTGGCAACGATGGTGGAACGTGACAGCATCCGAAGGTACCGCTTCACCAGGCAGCTGATTGATGATTTGGCAGTGCGCTTGGCACCACACCTGCAACCTGGCCGGCCGTATCCTACAGCGCTGACCCCCAAGGTGAAGGTGATGGCAGCCCTACACTTCTTTGCCACCGGTACCTTTCAACACACTCTGGCGACTGCTGGTGGGATGTCACAGACCATGTTCAGCCGTGTGCTCCGCGATGTATTGGAGGCTATGTTGATATACCTGAACCAGTACATCTATTTCCCTAGACTCCAGCAACTGACTGGCGTGAAGAGTGACTTCTATGCCCTGGGGAGGATGCCGCATGTCATTGGATCCATTGATGGGACACATGTGGCTTTGGTACCACCACAGGCCCAGGAGCAGGCATACAGGAACCGCAAGCACTACCACTCGGTCAATGCACTGGTGGTCTGTCTTGCAGATATGACCATCACACACGTGTGTGCCCATTTCCCCGGTTCTGCACACGATGCCTACGTGATGAGGAGTAGTCGCATCCCGAGGATGATGTCACAGATGCGGAACCAGCGTGCCTGGCTTGTTGGTGTGTACTGACTTTGTACCATTGTGTGTGTTCTGCAATGTAGTGTCCCACCCTCTTTTCCAACTCAGCTAATGTGCAATTGTCTGTATGTAGGTGACTCCGGATATCCCAACATGCTGTGGTTGCTGACGCCCCTCAGGAACCCTGTGACACCAGCCCAGATGCGCTACAATGAGGCACATGGTCGGACGAGGAGAGTTATTGAGCGGACATTTGGTCTCCTGAAGAGCCGCTTCCGCTGCCTGAACAAGACAGGAGGGTCCCTCCCATATGCCCCGGCAAAGGCGTGCAAGATTGTCATCGTCTGCTGCATGCTACACAACCTGGCAGTGCGGAAGGAGTTGCCTCACATGCTGGATGACGATGACCAACGTCCGCCACCTGTGGAGGATCCTGGCCTGGACCACGATGCCAGTGATGATGATGATGGTGATGTCCGCACACAGCTCATCACCAACTTCTTCAGCTGAATGTAAGTATCCAGAGATGTCATGTAACTGATGTGAGTTTGCATGATATGTGTTGGTGGTGCTCTGGTGCTGTTTAAGTGTGTGCATGTGCTACATGACTGTATGCGGGTAGCGATGTGTCCTTACAGGTAGCCTGTACTCCCCAACAGTGTTGACATGCTAACTTGGTTCTGGGTGGGTATCTTGTGACATGTATTGGGCATGAGTATTGCAGTTCTGTCCTGTTCTTCAGTGCTTTTGACTGTGTGTCATTTCTGTCCTTCACAGGGTACTTTCAGAGTCGTTTGGTCAACTGTGATCCCCGACACCGTGATTCGACTTCCAGGGTGGTAGCTGTCGTGTCCCTACAGGTGATGTGCACCACACCCATGGACTTCCTTCCTTCTACACTTGTTGACTGTGTGCCCGCTGCCAGGTGGGATTACCTTGCATCTGTGGTGGTTACAACAATTTGCAAATGTGTAATAAACCTGTGCTTCACTTTGTGATGTGCGTTGTCTGTGGTCACACATCTGACTGACATTTGCTTACTGCACCAGTGGACTAGTTAACACAGACTGTGAATAGGTGTTGGGTCTGTGCAATGCAACGTATTTCCTGGCAACATCAGTGTAGGCGATGAGTCAGATGGCCATGGTGTGTATGTGTTGTGTAGCCCTGGTGGTGTGCCTCCCTCATATGTGTGACGTCGCCATGACTCACATGCCGGTGTTGTACTTGCTGTAGCAGTTAGCATGCACAGTGTCATTTCCCAGATCATCATCGCCACTTCAGAGACAACGTAGGAATCATAACAGAGGCAAGTATGGTGTATTAGTGAGTTTATTGACATACATGTGTGAGTATAGTGCACAGGATGGTAGGTGCTGTACATTGTGATTGTAATCCAAAGTTCCTAGATGATTTGGAAGTCCTGGTAGCAGAAATGTCCAGAGTAAAGTCCACAGTCATCTGAGACATTGGTCCAACTTGAGCTCCCCATGTCATGTGGGAGAGTTGTGTTGCAGTCAACAGGGTGAACAGTTTGCGCACAAAGGTGATTATCCAGAACAGGTTTAGGCTTCCTGGGGGTTGCACATGGCCATCGGCCTCTCACTTGCCCCTCCTCGGATGGCCCCTCTTCTTTGGGGGGACCCTCAAGTGCAGGCTGCTGCGGTGCAGGGGACTCTCCGCCAGAGTCATCCTCCCTCCCTGTGGCAGTTGCAGTTGTTTCAGCAGCAGATGTTGTGGGCACACAGGGAGGTGTTGACTGGTTGCTGCTCATCTGGTGGAGGCATTGTAGTATGTCCCTATGCACCGCCGTCATCTCTTGCAGTGTGTCCCACTTGGACTCCACGCGGGACATGTGTGAGTCCAAGCGGGCATGATGGGCAGCCTGCTGCTGTTTAATGTCCCTGAGGAGCCCCACTACCTGGCTGAGCTCTCCGGTGCTGGACTGGTACGCATCGGCTATGCGTGCCAGTTGTGGGTCATCATGCAGTCCAGACCCCTCTGCGATCAGTGACCTGTGTCTCCCACCACCCCTGGCGACACGTGCAGTACCTGAGGTGGCACGCACAGATGACCCTGGGCCCCCTTGGGGGTTGTTGGTGGTGTTGGTGTCCATGGCCCCACGTTGGTCCAGGGTCCCTGTACTGGTGGTGGTGGTGCTCCTTGGTCTTTCCATGTCGGCAGGGGTGGTATGTGTGTTGACAGTCGTTGGAGGGGTGGGTGCAGGGGTGCAGGGGGTGCAGCTGGTGGTCCTGCTGGTGCTGCATGATGACTTGCTCCGGAGGTGCCAGGTTGGTCTTCTTCATCCGAGGAGGGCAGTGGCTGTTCCACACCAGTGAGCTCCGTATCCTCTTGAGCCTGGGACGGGGACTCCTCAGCGTCTGCTGCTGTGTCCCCATCATCACCTGTTTTAGGGAGACACACACAATGTATGTTATGTTTCTGCAGGCATCAATGGTTGACACACCTGACAGTTGTGACTGTGCCTCTGGATGCGGGCCTGTACATTGCATTGTCCTAAGTTGTCACAGTCAGGGGTTGATATTGGTGTAGCACATTGTCCTGCATTATTTGGGCATTTCCATGTGAATGTTGGGGTGTGTACATGGTCAGCATTGGTTGTATTTGGTGGACATCCGGCCATCCTACTCCACCTGGCCCAGGTATCCCACCATGAAGCATGCCACCCTTGCAGTGGGTTCAGGTTGACTCTCAGGATGTCATTCAGTGGTGTTGTGCTGTTTGTTGGTGCACAGTTCCCAGCAGGGCCTTGTGCTCCCCACAACAGAGCACCAGTGTCAGACATCTTTGATGGGGCTTTACACTCTCTGTGAGGTGTGCATGCTTCAGTGTGAGCTTGCTGGGCCATGTGGGTGGGGGATGTTGGGCTGTGTCTACCACTCCCATCATGCTTTTGCCTCCACCCCCTTCCCAGCATGCCCATGCTTCCTTCCTTTTGACTCAGCTTCCCTGTGGGGTTGTGTGCCTGTGCTGACAAGATGGCTGACAGTGTTATCCTGGGGTTTGTTTTGCTACGAATCCCATGTGTGTCCCTGTGCTTCACACTGCATGACCCAGGGTTGTGGTTCTTTGTGGGATATTTGATTGGTGTGTGAGGCAATGCTTTCTCCCAGGTGAGTTGTGTGTAGTTTGTGTTAGGGGGGTGTGTGGGTGGAGCTGCTGGTGACTATGGTCAGTGCTGTGAGTCCTCCTTCCCACCCAGCCAGATATCCCACCATGAAACGTGCTTGCATTGCAGAGAGTGCAAGTTGGCTTTCAGGATGTCAGGCAGTGGTGTTGTGCTGTTTGTTGGTGCACAGTTCCCAGCAGGGCCTTGTGCTCCCCACAGCAGTAGCCAGTGTCAGCCATCTTGTCAGTCCTTATCCACTCCCTGTGATATGAGCATGGTTCAGAGTGGTGTTGATGGGCCAATTGTGAGGGTGAGCAGTATCTGTGACTACCACTCCCATCATGCTATTGCCTGCAGCCCCCTTCCCAGCATGCCCATACTTCCTTCCTTTTGAGTGTACTTCACTGTGTGTGGGTGTGACAGCAATGGCAAGATGGCTGACAGTGGTGTCCTGCTGTTGGTTGTTGTCCAGTTCCCAGCATGGCCTTGTGCTCCCCACAACAGAGAACCAGTGTCAGATATCTTTGATGGGGCTTTACACTCTCTGTGAGGTGTGCATGCTTCAGTGTGAGCTTGCTGGGCCATGGGGGGATGTTGAGCTGTGACTCCCACTCCCATCATGCTATTGCCTCCACCCCCTTCCCAGCATGCCCATACTTCCTTCCTTTTGAGTGTACTTCACTGTGTGTGGGTGTGACAGCAATGGCAAGATGGCTGACAGTGGTGTCCTGCTGTTGGTTGTTGTCCAGTTCCCAGCATGGCCTTGTGCTCCCCACAACAGAGCACCAGTGTCAGACATCTTTGATGGGGCTTTACACTCTCTGTGAGGTGTGCATGCTTCAGTGTGAGCTTGCTGGGCCATGGGGGGATGTTGAGCTGTGACTCCCACTCCCATCATGCTATTGCCTCCACCCCCTTCCCAGCATGCCCATACTTCCTTCCTTTTGAGTGTACTTCACTGTGTGTGGGTGTGACAGCAATGGCAAGATGGCTGACAGTGGTGTCCTGCTGTTGGTTGTTGTCCAGTTCCCAGCATGGCCTTGTGCTCCCACAACAGAGCACCAGTGTCAGACATCTTTGATGGGGCTTTACACTCTCTGTGAGGTGTGCATGCTTCAGTGTGAGCTTGCTGGGCCATGGGGGGATGTTGAGCTGTGACTCCCACTCCCATCATGCTATTGCCTCCACCCCCTTCCCAGCATGCCCATACTTCCTTCCTTTTGAGTGTACTTCACTGTGTGGGGGTCTGACAGCAATGGCAAGATGGCTGACAGTGGTGTCCTGCTGTTGGTTGTTGTCCAGTTCCCAGCATGGCCTTGTGCTCCCCACAACAGAGCACCAGTGTCAGACATCTTTGATGGGGCTTTACACTCTCTGTGAGGTGTGCATGCTTCAGTGTGAGCTTGCTGGGCCATGGGGGTGGGGGATGTTGAGCTGTGACTACCACTCCCATCATGTTTTTGCCTTCACCCCCCTTCCCAGCATGCCCATGCTTTCTTCCTTTTGACTCAGCTTCCCTGTGGGGTTGTGTGCCTGTGCTGACAAGATGGCTGACAGTGTTATCCTGGGGTTTGTTTTGCTACAAGTCCCATGTGTGTCCCTGTGCTTCACACTGCATGACCCAGGGTTGTGGTTCGTTGTGGGATATTTGATTGGTGTGTGAGGCAATGCTTTCTCCCAGGTGAGTTGTGTGTAGTTTGTGTTAGGGGGGTGTGTGGGTGGAGCTGCTGGTGACTATGGTCAGAGCTGTGAGTCCTCCTTCCCACCCAGCCAGATATCTCACCATGGAACGTGCTTGCATTGCAGAGAGTGCAAGTTGGCTTTCAGGATGTCAGGCAGTGGTGTTGTGCTGTTTGTTGGTGCACAGTTCCCAGCAGGGCCTTGTGCTCCCCACAGCAGTAGCCAGTGTCAGCCATCTTGTCAGTCCTTATCCACTCCCTGTGATATGAGCATGGTTCAGAGTGGTGTTGATGGGCCAATTGTGAGGGTGAGCAGTATCTGTGACTCCAACTCCCATCATGCTTTTGCCTCCATCCCCTTCCCAGCATGCCCATACTTCCTTCCTTTTGACTCTGCTTCCCTGTGGGGTAGTGTGCCTGTGCTGACAGGAAGGCTGACAGTGCTGTCCTTCCGTTTGTTTGGCTACAAGTCCCAGGTGTGTCCCTGTGCTTCACACAGCATTACCCAGGGTGGTGGTTCTTTGTGGGATCTTCATTTGGTATGTGAGACATTGCATTCTCCCAGGTGGGTTATGTGGAGTTTGTGTTGAGGGGGTGTGTGAGGTGAGCTGCTTGTAACTATGGTCAGTGCTGTGAGTCCTCCTTCCCACCCAGCCAGATATCCCACCATGCAACGTGCTTGCATTGCAGAGAGTGCAAGTTGGCTTTCAGGATGTCAGGCAGTGGTGTTGTGCTGTTTGTTGGTGTACAGTTGCCAGCAGGGCCTTGTGCTCCCCACAGCAGTAGCCAGTGTCAGCCATCTTGTCAGTTGTTTTGCACTGCCTGTGATGTGTGCATGGTTCATGGTGGTGTTGATGTGCGCATTTTGAGGGTGGGCAATTTCTGTGACTACGACTCCCATGATGCTATTGGCTGCACTGACTTGCCCAGCATACACAGTATTCCTTCCTTTCAGTGAGCTTCCCTGTGAGGTGGTGTTGTGGTGGTGGCTACATGTCTGACTGTGTTTGTTGGTTATATTTGTGCCACTGCCTAGCTGTATTTGTTGTTAGGTTTGTACATGTCATGACACACATTTCACTATGAGCTGGCATGTATTGTGTTTATCTGGCTGACATACACATTTTGGGATGATCTGTTTTGGTTGGTGTGTATTTGCTAAGGGTGCATGGTTTGACTCTCCCCTTGACAGTGATGTGTGTGTGTATTGTGGCACAATATTGTGTACATTAGTTGTGTACTCACCAGGCTCTGGGATGTTTTCTAGTCCATAGACGCTCACTGGTGGTAGGATGGCCCGCACCTTCTCCTCCCAGGGCCTGAGGTATACTGGTTTGGCAGGAGGGCCACTGCCGGTGTGTTGGCTCAAGATGTAGTCCTTCTTCAACAGCTCCTTGACCCTCCTGCGCACGTCATACCACCTGTTCTGGATGTCTACCTTTGTGCGCAAACATGGTGATTGTGCGTTCACCCTGTCGATGATCCTCTCCCACATCTTGGTTTTCTGCGCCATGGGTGTCTGTTGGACCAATGTGCCAAACAGCTGTGGCTCTACCCTGAGGATCTCATCTACCAGGACTTCCAATTCACTATCTAGGAACTTGTGATTCTTCTTTGGGGGCATGGTGTTGGGTGGTGCTGGTGAGTGATGTGTGTGTTGGTGTGCAAGTGAGGGTGTGTGAGTGTGTGTTTTGCTGGGTGTATGTGAGGGTGCTATTTGTTGTGGTGCTGCTGGTGTGTGGCTTGTGTGATGGATGAGCTGTGAGTGTGTGTGTGGTTGCTGTCTGTTGGTGTTGAGTGCTGGCAGGTAATTAGAATATGCAAAGGATCATGGTAGGGATTTGTGTCCTTTATATGGGTGGAGTTGTGGGTGTGTCTTTGTTCCCTGTCCCCCCAGTATTTATTTGCTTTGTGATAGCTTGTTTGGCCTTTTTTGTGTCTTTTTTTTCCTTGGTTATTTTTGTGCATGTAGGAGACGTTCTTGTGACCGAGTCGGACCCTCCAGTTGTCTCGTGCGAGCCTCTCCTATTCGTTCACGCTGTGTTTGTGCTGTTTTCTGTGCTGCGTACGCGTCGGTTGCGGGGTTTTGGTTTGCTTCGGCTCGCAGTTTTGAATGCGTGTCGGTCGTGCGGCTTGGGCTCCGTGCGACTCGGTCGTGTTTTCCACGCGTTGCATCGTACTTGGCGGGTCGACGTTCGCGGGTACGTTTCGTTCGGGATTCTTCCTGGTGCGTGTCGGTCGGTTCGTTTCGCGTGCTTTTCCGGCCGGATGGCTGTTTTCCGCGCGGCTCGGTCGGTCGGCTTGTGTTCCGTACGAGTCGGTCGGATTTAGCACGCTTTTCATCGTACTTTGCGGGTCGGGCTGCACCGGTACGTGTCGGTCGGTATTTATTCCGGCTCCGAGTCGGTCGGTACGTTTTCCGGCCCGAATCGGAATCGGCCCCTTTGTAAGAAATTGTACAGCTTTAGTTTAAAGATGCTGTCCCATCGAGAGATTGGATCCTACGAATGTTCGGATCGGTTGTCCTCTGCAAGTTTATATTCAAAGTCAAGAGGAATCATTTGGGTTAGTCTAGGTCTTGCTGCAACACGAAATCGAGTACTTAAATCTATTCAAGAAATCGAATATTTAGCATGAAATGAACCGGAAAGCACAGATATTGTTAAAACAAACATGTTGGATACGTACTATCCAAATAGAAGTCCCCATCTTGAAAACATATGTCTCTATGAAGTGCTGCAATATTACAGTTTTAAGAGAAATATTACAGAGAACATAAATGAAGAAAAATATGCAGTGATTGGTTCAGAAGGATGTTTGGTGAAACATAGTAAAGGAAATCTGATTAATCACAGGAAACTGAGTTGCGATACACCTGATAAAAGGGAATTTTACTATTTAGCACTTCTGCAACTCTTCAAGCCTTGGTGTACTGAAATGGAATTACTTGGAGATTTTCAGTGCTATGAAGATTCTTTTAATGCATGTAAAGATAGCATTGAATGCACAGTTTTTCCAAATTATCTCCAAATGTTGAATGAAGAAATTGAACAGGAAGCTAGTATTGCAGTTGAGATTGCTAGAGACAGTTCTAAAGATAGTCAAAGTTCTGCTCCACTCAGTCAAGATCCACTAGGACAACCAATTCTTGAAAATGAAGCAGCAATCGCCATGAGTGAAGTGGAAACAGCAATGCATCAAGCTCAACATGATAATATGGACTTAGGAAACTTGGAAGAACAACTAAATATTGATCAGAAAGAAATATATCAGAAAGTGACACAACAGATCGACCATGGTTTTCTTCATGAAAAAAGAATGCACATGCACATCTTTTAAACCTATTCAAATGTATATCAGTGGTCAAGCTGGTACAGGAAAAAGTTTCTTAATTAAAGTTTTGACCACTTATCTACAGAAAAACACTGAATCACATTTATCTTGTGTTGTAACCGCTCCAACTGGGTTAGCAGCACACAACATTAAAGGAATATCACAAGCTTTCTGCAGAAGCTTGTTTGGAAGTTTCAAGAGTACTAAAGAAAATGAAACTTCTAATTATTGATGAGGTGAGCATGGTCTCAAACTTAATGCTTGCCTTTGTGCATTTAAGAATGCAGCAAATTTTAAAAACAGAATACGATGTCTTATTTGGAGGAAAACATGTGATAGTTTTTGGCGATCTACTGCAACTTACTCCTGTAAAAGGGCAACCAGTATTTAAAACACTAGTGCATGAAGACACCAGAAAGTCTTTGGGAAGTATTGGAAACGTGAACATTTGGTCATATTTTGAATACAAAGAACTTATTAAAAATATGCGACAGGCAAGTGATGAAGATTATGGAAACATTCTTCAAGATATAAGAATTGGTGTATTGACAGAACATGGTAAAGAAGCTTTGCAAAGTCGACTACTTACAAACTTGTTTCCAAATGAAAATGTTGCTCCTGAAATAATATACAAAAAAATTGGAGAAAATAAATCTATAATCTGCCTAATGCCAACACTGCGAGAGTGTTCTACATTCAATGAAGAACTTTTAAAGCTGGAAAAAGAACAAATAATAAAAATGGAAGCCATTGATAAAATAGAGCATAAAGGAATTACTATTATTTTGACCGAAAAATTAAAAACAAAATTGGATTCATTGGAAAAATCTATATCTAAGACTGCTGGTTTAGAAAAGAATTTATATGTATGTGAAAACTGTCGGGTAATTTTACGGCGTAATTTGGATGTGGAAAAAGGTTTAGTAAATGGAGCAATGGGAAAAGTTGTTGATTTTGTTAATTATCAAAATAGAGATGGAATTGAATTTTTGAAGATTAAATTTGATCAGATTGAAGAGGTAAAACAGATTGGACGTTGTTCTGTTCGTTTTTTGCTTGTGAAAGACTTGTATGTTTGTAGAAAACAATTTACTCTTTCTTTAGCATATGCGGTGACCATTCATAAATCTCAAGGTTTAAGTGTAGATATTGGAAGTACCGTGTTTAAAGAGGGAATGGCATATGTTGCATTGTCCCGAGTCAGAACTTTATCTGGATTGTATTTGATTGATTTTGATGAGAGAAAGATTAGTGCAGATGCAAATTGTGTAGGAGAGTATAATCGGTTAAGAAGACTGTATGCTCCCAACTTAGGTGAATATCCTGTATATGAAAAGTGTGTGGTATGTCGAAAACAAACTTATGAGAAACTCTGTAGTGAGGTTGGAAAGAAGAAAAATAATCAAGAGAATGTTGAGATTCCAAACAAAAAGAAAAAGGACACTGTTGAAGGGATTGTAGGATATCAGATAGAAAACAGTTCAGGTATCAACTGCTATGCTAATGTAGTTGTGAATGTCGTATTTTTACTAGAAAATCTCCAACAACAAATTATGGAAAATTGTGAAAAAGGTTTTGTTCCTTGTTGCATTGTATTTTTGAAAAATTGAGAACTGATAAAACTAAAATACAAAGTGTTTCTGGCATTCGGAATCTTCTGGATATATGTTCTGGTTCTTCACAATTTACACAGAATGTACAGCAAGATGCTCAGGAATTTCTTATGTTTATGCTTGCAGTTTTGGAAGATGAAGGAACACAAATTGGAAATCTGTTTGGACTTCGTTACAGATGGTAACATGAGTGTGAAGATTGTACATTTACTTCTACCACTGAAATAGACACTGAAAGATTCATATATTTGACAATACCAGATTGTAAAACAGTGTCTTTTAACAAATTAGTAAAATCAGCAAATCAAAATATGGAATGTAGTCAGTGCAAATCTGAAATGTTATCAACATTATTTATAGAAAGATTTGGACAATATGTCATTTTAATGATACAACGTTGCAGACCAGATGGAAGAAAATTGGAAACTTTAATTAAAAATTTTGTAGCAAGTCAACTATCAATATCAGGAAGAACTTTCAAAGCAGTAGCAATTATTTTCCACGATGGACCTTCTACAACATCTGGACAATACACTGTCTATTTAAAGTGCAATAAAGGATGGACACATTGTAATGATGCCCATTTGCTTTTCAAATATTGGTTGCCTAATGAATTACCAAATTCATACCTAATATTTTTAATGCCAAAGTTCTGAGAACATCATTCGGCCTATTGGGAAGATGTCAATATGAATGAATGAGATTATTTTGGATATTTTAAATACAAAGGATTTCAGGAATATCATTCGGCCTAGTGGGACGATATCGATATGAATTAAGAAGTGTATTTTGGATATTCTCACTGCAAATGATTTCAAGAACATATTTAGACTATAGGGAAGATTTCAAGAATTGCTGATTCAATTACCGTTTGTGTTCTTTGATATTGTATTTAGAAAATTGTCTTAGAAAGAAGCATTTCATATATTTGATATTTGTATTATATGCAATGTTATTGAGGATGTTCATTTTAGGAAATGTGAACACATAGTTGAGTTTGTTGTAAATATTTTGAACACAGATTTGGTTTTTTTTAACAATCTTATTGATTGTATTTTTTTGCCCGCTGTTACATGATGAGCAACATTGAAATCAATGCTATGGTGAAATTCAATAGATTCTGAGAACAGCAAAAAAGGCAAACTGAATATGTTATATAATGGTAAAATTATGTTGTGTTCTTAAAATTATAATATTATATGTTATAACTGTATTTTTTCTTCTCTTTTACAGACTCAAATTCTAAAGTTTGAAACTTTTATAAATTTAGATTATATATATATATTATATCGCGATAAAAAGTAGTCTTTCGCTTCTGCATTTCAGAAAAGCCGTAAAAACCTGGCTTTTCACCTGTTAAGGCAATCAATCAATCAAACATTTGTAGAGCGCGCTACTCACCCGTGAGGGTCTCAAGGCGCTAAGGGGGTGGGGGAAGCAGCTACTGGTCGAACAGCCAGGTCTTGAGAAGTCTCCTGAAGGTCAGCAGGACCTGGGTCTGACGCAGGTGGGCGGGGAGGGTGTTCCATGTCTTGGCGGCGAGGTGGGAGAATGATCTGCCGCCGGTGGTCGTTCGGCGGATGCGTGGGACGGTGGCGAGGGCGAGGTCGGCGGAGCGAAGCTGGTGGTTCGGGGTGTAGAAGGACAGTCGTTCGTTGAGGTATGCTGGTCCGGTGTTGTGGAGTGCTTTGTGAGCGTGGGTGAGGAGCTTGAAGGTGATCCTCTTGTTGACCGGGAGCCAATACAGGTCTCTCAGGTGGGTGGTGATGTGGCTGTGTCGAGGGAGTCCAAGGATGAGGCGTGCGGAGGCGTTTTCTATGCGTTGGAGTCTCTTTTGGAGTGTGGCCGTGGTTCCTGCGTAGAGGGCGTTGCCGTAGTCCAGCCTGCTGCTGACGAGTGCTTGGGTGACCGTCCTTCTGGTTTTGGTGGGGATCCATCTGTAGATCTTGCGGAGCATGCGGAGGGTGTTGAAGCAGGAGGAGGAAACAGCGTTAACTTGCTGGGTCATAGAGAGCGTTGAGTCCAGAATGAACCCCATGTTGTGTGCGTGGTTGGTGGGTGTCGGGGCAGCTCCCAGCGTGGCCGGCCACCAGGAGTCGTCCTATACGAAAGGGGTGGAGCCGAGGATGAGGACCTCCGCCACACATTATCCTGTTAATAATCCTCTGTGCATCGGACTTAGCGCCAAAACGCCTCTGGGCAATCGCGCGCTTTATAAATTCCTAAATCAAATCAAATCAAAAAAAGAACTGAAAAAATTGTTTCAATGACTTTCATATCTACTATAAAAAAGGTAAGATTAAGTAACCCAAGCACTACCCATGCAGTACTACATTCACCTGTGTACTTCCCATACTATCCTGTAACCACCTAGACACTGCTCATTCACACCTTCAATTCCCCAGGTAGTACCCATGCAGTCCAGCAATCACACTGTTACTCCCTGTACACTCCTCCAGTCACCCAGCCAGTACCATGTACTAATCCAATCACTCCTCCAATACCCAAGCACTTATAAATTCACCATACACTCTCCTTGCAGTACTCTAATCATCCAGTCACTACCCATGTACTCCTACAATGACCCAGACACTAACACATGCAGTGGTACAATCACATGTGCACTACCCATGCAGTCCTCTAACCACCTACACACTGCTCATTCACAGCTTCATTTTCCCAGGTACTAACCATGCACTCCAGCAATCACACTGTCACTTCCCGTGCACTCCTCCAGTTACGCAGCCAGTACCATGTACTAATCCAATCACTCCGTCAATACCCAAGCACTTATAAATTCACCATACACTCTCCTTGCAGTACTCTAATCATCCAGTCACTACCCATGTACTCATGCAATGACCCAGACACTAATACATGCAGTGCTACAATCACATGTGCACTACCCATGCAGTCCTCTAACCACCAACACACTGCTCATTCACACCTTTATTTTCCCAGGTACTAACCATGCACTCCAGCAATCACACTGTCACTCCCCGTGCACTCCTCCAATCACCCAGCCAGTACCATGTACTAATCCAATCACTCCACCAATACACAAGCACTTATAAATTCACCATACACTCTCCTTGCAGTACTCTAATCATCCAGTCACTACCCATGTACTCATGCAATGACCCAGGCAATAACACATGCAATGCTACAATCACATGTGCACTACCCATGCAGACCTCTAACCACCTACACACTGCTCATTCACACCTTCATTTTCCCAGGTACTAACCATGCACTCCAGCAATCACACTGTCACTCCCCGTGCACTCCTCCAATCACCCAGCCAGTACCATGTACTAATCCAATCACTCCGCCAATACCCAAGCACTTATAAATTCACCATACACTCTCCTTGCAGTACTCTAATCATCCAGTCAGTACCCATGTACTCATGCAATGACCCAGGCAGTAACACATGCACAGCTACAATCACATGTGCACTACCCATGCAGTCCTCTAACCACCTACACACTGCTCATTCACACCCTTCCAATCACTCAACCACCACTTATATACTAATGCAATCACCCAGGCATTATCCATCCACTCATGCAATTACTCAGGGATTACAAATACACTTGTGGAATCATGGAGGCAGTACTCATGCACTCATACAATCACCATGCACTACCCATGCACTCTTTGAATCAATCATGCTCTACACATATACTCCAGCAATCATCCAGACATTAGCATGCAGGTATTTCTCTTTTAAACCAGATAAGGTAGTTCTGAAAAGAACTCTTTTTTTCTTTAATTTTTTTGTGTGTTTTTTTAAACTATTTTGTAAATTTTTGGGTGTTTTTGGAAAACCGAAAAAAGCAACAGGCTAAAGTCTTAACTTTTGGAATTGTAAAGTCATTCCAACAAAAAAAACAGCGATGGTTCCTTGCTGCAGAACAAACAGCATCCACAGATTGTTCACCACAACATAGTATGACCTTGCATTTTATGCATTGCTGTTGTAAGTTTGGGATGGTGAAAAACTTCCAGACGAGGGATTCTGGTCTCTTTTTGGGAGGTGGTTCTTCAATCTCTTCTTCATCAGAAGTATGTTGTTGCTCAGAATTGGAAGAAGCCATTTCCATAAATTTCCAAGAAACACCCAAAAAATGTACAGACTAGCTGCAAAAACACAACAGGTGTCTCTCCAGTGAAGCTGCAGAGAGAATGACAAAAATGGGTGGGGTCCTTGAACTGCTAGAATGGAAAACCTTATGAACCAATGAAATGCTTTCTTTTAAAGTCACATGGGAGTCTTGCACCCGGCGCACAACCAGCGCGCACCTGACGCGACTTAGCGAAAATATATTTAACAATAATATAAGTTTATTACAAGTAGAAATATCTGATTTTTATAAATAGATTAGATAATCTCTTGCTCTCATATACACATTAAAGTTATATGCATATAGTTTTAAAACATAAAAAAATTTGCGGGAGCCACGCTCCCGGCGCGACCCCATATGTATATGACATTATGCTGGGTTCGGCACCGCGCACCTGTCACATACCAAACGCGCACACGATGCGATTCCATACGTATATGACGTTACGCGGGGCCGGGCACCGCGCACCCGTTGCATACAAAACGCGCACACAACGCGATCCCATACGTATGTGACGTTACGCGGGATCCGGCACCTCGCACCCGTCGCACACCAAACGCGCATCCTTCACGACTTTAGCAATATGGCGGCTTGAATCCGTGCACCCACCGAGATGGGTACACGATGGGTACGCGACTCCACTTTTTCCTAAAAAAAAAAACTATATATATATTTTAGAAGACACAAAACATTACATAATTAAAAAAAATAATAATAATAATTAAAGGACATTACAGTTCCAAAATATCACAAAAAAAAAAAATTCAATTTACAGAAAAAAAAGATAGGTTTTATAAATATTATAATCTAAAATTACCATTTAAAAAACCTTTGAAATTCACTGAAACAACCATAGGTTTCAGGGACGTTATAGTTAGAAATTTTCATTTAAAAAACCTTTGAAATTCACTGAAAAAGCCATAGGTTTCAGGGACGTTATAGTTAGTTGGACATTTCACTCGTACAAAACCAGAGAAATTCGGCCGTTATAGTTAGTAGAGCTAACTATAACTCGCGCACCCGCAGTGCACTGCTGATGACGTCACATATTACATCACTCATGACATGGTCAGTGACATCACTGATGACATCACTGATGACAACTCAAATGACATCACTGATGACATCATCCACGTGATAATCTGATGCACCTCCTCATACCCTAATATAACATTTGATACACCCACTCTAAAATGCAGACTACCATTTTCGAAACCATAGACACACCAATACCAGTTACTACATACCCACTCACTGATTCCTAGGTCTACACACACATCCACTCACTCACCCACACAGTCACTCATACATGCACTCACTCATCAATACAGCCACTCATGCACCCATACAGACACTCACATACCGCCACTCACCCATAGTTACTCACACAGCTAGTCAGTCATGCAAATAATCAATCACAATCCCATTTAATCACCTATACAGTTAAACACAAACCACCTCACTTATTCATACAGATACTAACATATACTTACTCTCGTATACAATAACTGACACAAGCACACACTCATCCATACAGGCACTCTCACAATCACTTACTCATACGGGAAACAACCTTTAGAACGCATGCATTACATCGCATGCCATTAGATCGCAGTTTTTACAACGAAAGTCGTTACAACGACTTGCACTGGAGGGCGCTATAGGACAAGGAGTAGTTTAAATTACTATCCAACACCTTCCCTACTGTGCGTAGGCTGGAGTTGGAATAGTAAATTAAACTACTCCTAAGTCCAGCGCCCTCCAACGCAAGTCGTTGTAACAACTTGCGTTGTTAAAACCCCGATCTAATGGCATGCGATGTAATGCATGCGTGGTATCGTCATACATCCACTCATACATATAGTCCTTTATATACTCCAACACTCACATATACTGCCTTTCACATAGGTAGTTACTCACACATGTACCATTGAGACATCCATTCACTCACCAACACACCCATACACACACTCACCCACCCATACAGCCCTTCACAGATGCACTCTTGAACCCATACACCCAGTGAATCACCTACTCACACATCTATGCACAGTCACACACCCCCCACCCACCCACAGAGACACTCAGGCATCCATACAGATACTCAGACAACCAATCAATAACCCATATAGACACTCATGCAGCTACTCACCAAGCCATGCAGCCGCTTACACACCAACTGACAGACTAATACAGACATTCACACAGTTTAGTCACTAACCCATGCATTCAGTAAGACATGATTAATCACTCACTTATACAGTCAGTCACGCACCTACTAAATCCTCCATCCAGACACTTATACACCCACTCATTCTTCAATACACCTTGGCATATATATAAAACATATTTAAACTTTAAACAAACACAGTCACTGGATGATGTCATCAGTGATGTCATCAGTGATGTCATTTGAGATGTCATCAGTGATGTAATCAGTGATGTCGCTGACCATGTCATGAGTGATGTAATATGTGACGTCATCAGCAGTGCATTGCTGGTGCGCGAGTTATAGTTAACTCTACTAACTATAACGGCCGAATTTCTCTGGTTTTGTACGAGTGAAATGTCCAACTAACTATAACTTCCCTGAAACCTATGGTTTTTTCAGTGAATTTCTAAGGTTTTTAAATGCTAATTTCTAACTATAACGTCCCTGAAACCTATGGTTTTTTCAGTGAATATATATATATAAATAAATATATATATATATATATATATATATATATTTATTACAAAGTGTTGGTAGCCACTCTGTACACTCTATAGTTATATTTAGGGTGACCAGAGATAAGTATTTTTTAAATTTATGTCCCTTAATAACTTTGCCCCATTTAATTAATGTCCGCAAAAATCTGCAGACCTACTGCACCTATTTTATTCTTGGAGCCCTGAAAGTTTTGCAGATTTTCATCAAGAGGGGCAAAGAAAAAAGGGGGTCCCAAAACAGGTATACAAACCAATGAATTATACATAGACTTTTGTATTGTACGTAGCACTAAAAACGTCAGTCGGATTTCGATGAAATTTGGAAATGTTTGATAATATGGTGGGTAGATGCGTCTTTGGGGTACTGCACATAAGTAGGGTAAGTATTTCATAATTTTTAAGGTTTTTTTTAGCTATATCTTTGGCTGCAGTAGTACCGCAGTATAGCTGAGTGGTTAATGACTGCCTATACGACAGTTAAAGGCAGCCATCTTCTTTTCACCTCACGTTTCCCTGTGTTCTGCGTTACGCTTTGTAATGCAGGCAAGTATTAGGTCTGGTATTTTTCCAATACCTATTACCACTTTATTGAAGTGGTAATAGGTACGGAAAAATAATTATAAGTTTATATAACAACTTTTTTTTTTAAACTCACAGAATACTGCCGTACTATCGCTGTACAAACATTATTTTTTTTTTAAATGTTTAAAAAATTTAGAAAACCACTATAAGACACTATGAGCCTGATTACGATCCTGGTGGACAGGGTTACTCCATCACAAATGTGATGGATATCCCGTCCACCAAATTACAATTCCATTATGTCCTGTGAAACTTTTAATGTGGCAGATGGCATATCCGCAAGTTTGTGACGGGGTATCCCATCCGCCAAGATCATAATCAGGCCATATATTTTGTAAATATAGTGTGCTAAAAGTATCTTCCAATTTTAACATAATTAAATATGCTGAAAAAGGGTACAGGGTAGCACGTTAATTACAAAAAATTGCCACACTACTTAAAACACCCTATTTATAGAAAAAAATGTAAAGACAGTTATAAATATTTTGCAAACCCTATTACCACTTTAGTAAAGTGTTACTAGGTAGGGCAAAAATATCACACCAATTACTTACTTACATACGAAGGCATAACGCAGAACACGGGAAAAGTGTACCGAAAAACAGCATGATTGCCTTGAACTTTTGTAAAGGCAGTCATTAGCCAATCAGCTAATTATTTGACATCATTATGTACAGTGGCAGTACAGCCAAATACATGCATATTTCGCAAACATACCACCCAAACTGCTCTCAGAAACTTTAAATAAATTAAAAGTGCCAGAACTGTTAAACTACTTGCACTACCCAAAATAGGCACCTGCACACCATAATATGTAATCCAGCCTTGTTTTCAGCAAATCCGAATGATTGATTTCCCAATATACACATTGAAATAAATTATGCAACATACACTGAATGTAACCATCTTTTATGACCCCCACAACATTTACATATTATACTATATATTTTGTCGAAAAAATATTTCCATCTTTGGACACAGTTTAAAGCTACATATCTTTTAATTAACACACTCCAATTTGTGCCACTCCAGTATCTAACAGCTTAATAGATGCCACTCCATTGTATGGAATTTACAGAATGCTGCTCCAGTTTGCCACACTACAGTACACGCCACTACATTCTATGCTAATGCACTGTACGTTACTACACTTTACTCTACCAAACTGGACTGTACACTATTGCAATGTACGCTACTATAGTCTATGCTATTATACTGCTCAGCACTGTATTCTATTATACTTTTTTGTATGCCAGTTTACTGGACCCCCCTAAACTGTACTGCTCGCAGCTCAATGTTATTCCGCTGTACCCTACTATGATTTACGCTATTCCACTACTTGCTATTTCACTATAGCCCCCTTGATGGTAGACTACTGGACTGCACGCTATTCTAAACACTGTACGGCACTCCAATTAAATGCCATTCCATTTTACACAATTTAACTTAACAGCACTACACTGTAACACACTCCAGTTTGCATAAGCCTACTGTACACAACTCAACTTACCCCACTCCACTCTATAGCACTACAGTATACCCCACTCCAGTGTATGCTATTTCAATTTATGCCACTCCACTGTACCCCACTCCACTTTACGCTATTTCAGTACACAATATTCCAATATAGACCCCTAAATTGTACAACACTACCAGTGTATACCCCTACACTGTATGCCACTACACTGTACGCAAATACACTCTACAATATTTACAGGACGTCAGTCCACTTTACCACACTCCACTTTATGCTATCCCACTGCATACTAGTGCACTGTACACCACAACACTCTATGCCACTCCAATAAACACCACTCTACTGTACCCAATTTCACTGTACGCCTCTCCACTCTATGCGACTCCACTCTTTGCGACTCCACTGTATGCCATTCCACTATACACTACACCACTATACCTCATTCCATTGTACTCCACTTCACTAGACCACAATATACTTTCCCAGAGGACACTTTGCAACACTATCCACCACTATGTTGTGCCACACTCCACTTAATAACACTCCACTCCAGTAAAGTACACTGGACGAATATCACAAAAATATATTAAAAACCATAGAAATTCACACAAATAACCCAAAGGGGACACGTCAGTTATAGTTAGGAAAACATTTTTAGGTTTGGCATACAAACCCAAATTACACTCCACAAACATTAGAAATTGTACAGTTATAGTTATCTCTTCATTTTAAAATGTATGCTCCACTTACACAAGTATTTCTATCTTATTTGTGCCAAACACACCTTTAGCTACACAAGCATAACAAATTAATTACTTATACTTATCTTTTGAAATTATTATGTATGCACCGCTTTCATATTACTATAAGTCATACTTATAACTCACATTTATACTTACGCACCACCTTTCCATTAATATCACTTGTGCACTTCCGTACACAGTTTTGTCACCTCACGCGCCACACTACATTAACTATAACTCGCCTCTGCTCCATGCACTACCTATAACCTTAGTTATTATCTAAATTGTAGCCTGTGAAATTATTGCAGTAAATAAAACACTTATGACATCAGAAATTATGGGGCATATTAGCAAGACTGGCGATAAAATTATCGCCGTTTTAGTGGCAGGAAACTGCCGCTAAAGCAGCGATAATGGGCTTGCTAATATGCGTTATAGAATTCCAATAGAAGCCCAGGTTAGATGTGCAGGACATCTAACCTGGGCTTCTATTGAATTCCATAACGCATATTAGCAAGCCCATTATCGCCGTTTTAGCGGCAGTTTCCTGCCGCTAAAACGGCGATAATTTTAACGTGGGTCTTGCTAATATGCCCCTATATTATTAGCCAGAACATAGTTCATGGTACAGTGGCAAGTTATAGTTAACATTGTGTAGCTAGGGTGCTGTAAGACATCTACTAATGTCTTGTAAGCCCTAACTATGTCAAGGGAGTCATGCCCTCGCTGGGCCTCTTGGAGCCTCCCGACACTTTCATAGTCCACCCATCTTATCAGTTCCTTTATCCAAACCTCCACCCGAGGCCCTCTTGGAGCCTTCCAGTTCCTTGTTATTTCTCTCTTAGCCAGGATAAGGCCAGAGGCTATGAAAAATTTAATTGGCCGAATACAAGATGAGAATGCAATGTACAGACATACTCAACACCATCTATTCTCCCTTATGGATATGTTGAGTCACTCAATAAATCGCCTTGCACAGGCAACATCAATCTTATATGCCATACTGTAGGACTGCAGGCTGAAATGGGCCACTATAGTGGCGATGGTTCACGGGACCTTGTGCAAGTGACCACTGCATTAGAGAGCTTGCAGACTACTCAAATAGCGCAACGTGGAGCAACTGGGCCAGCTGAAAAGTGAGGGCCTATCGAGTATTAGCAGTGTGTATGTGAATGAGGCAATGAATGTGCGTTGCAGTAGATCAAGGGGAGGTGTTGTTGTTACAGAAGGCTCCACTACACCAGTGTGACAAAGTTCACTTTACAGTCGACACAAACAGTAATAACTCTTACATTTGCACCACATATTGTTGTCCCATTTTTTGTAATTTCAGTAATATGTACTGATGTTGTACTTTCATTTGAACATACTAAGGAGTATAAAGTATTTTATAACTCCCTTTACAACCTGAGAAATAAAGGTTATTTTGTTTAACACTGCACCTCTTGTGTTAAGCTTTGTGCAAAATGTAACACAGAGCATCATTCACATACCTTAAAAGTAATTTTTACAATGGCTGTACGTCTGGCTCTTCCTTCTGCTGCCAATGTACCTTCCTGTATTGGTGGGTTTTGTGGTTCTTCCTCATCTGAATCTGATGCCGACATTATCACTGGCAATCTTCTTCACATTGCTACATTGTGGAGAATTCCACAAGTAGCAATTATCTTGCAACTTGTCTCTGGGGAACATTGTATGGCCACTTCTTGTGTAGATAACAAAATCTACTCTTCAGTAGACCACATGTCCTTTCTATTACAGACCGGGTCTGTTTGTGTGCTGCATTGTAGCGTAACTTCCTTTGGCTTGCTGGATGTGGATATGGTATTAATATCCATGACATCAGGACATATGCACTGTCACCTACAAAACATTTGTCATATACATAGGCCATTTTTACCAAGTAGATAGCCATCTTCAAACTCTCCTCTGAGAATACGTCAGTTAATGCCGCTATGCCTGAACATGAAAGAGTCATGTGTTCTGCCAGGGTACTTTGCTACAAGATCTGCGACTATATGGTTTGCATCACACACCACTTGTATATTTAGTGAATATGTGCTTTTCCTATTTCTAAATATATATACTGATTGTAAGAGGGAGGACAAATGGGAACATGGATGCCATCATTACAACCATTTACATGGGGAAATTGGACAATGAGGTAAAAATTCAATTTTGCTACCTGCAACTCCTGTGCTGTACTGGGGAAAGTAATATGATGATGTAATCTCTCTACCATTGTGTTAGAAATAGGGGTCTCTAGTTGGCAGAGGTAGGTACCTTTGTCCAAATAGGGACCCTTGCTTCTAGTCAGGGTAAGGGGGATACACACTTTAGATAACCCCTGCTCACCCCCTTAGTAGCTTGGCACGAGCAGACAGGCTTATCCCAAAGGCAATGTGTCAAGTATTTGTACCAACACTCACAGTAACACAGTGAAAACACCACAAATGGACACCACACCAGTTTAGGAAAATAAAATATCTTTATCTAAACTTAAGAAGACCAAAACGACAAAAATCCAACATACACAGTTAAAAATATGACTTTCAAAAGATTTCAAGAACTTGTACCATAAAAAACTATGGATGCGTGACTCTTCACCAAAGTACCTGTAGTTGCGTCAAAGTTCACCAAGCCAAACAGCTGTAGCGTCGGAAAACAAAGAGATGCGACACTCTTGAGACCCTGAGGAGGCGATGCGACAGTCCCGCTGCACGCAGAGGAAGGGTTGCCTCGAATCCGGTCTGTATGGGGAGTGATGCGTCGATTCTTCGTGCCGGTTCTGGTCCGCAGGTGATGCGTCGGGCAAGCGTGCCGCACAGGTACGATGCGTGGATCTTCGGGATGCGGCGGCGATCGATGCGGCGGCGTTGCGCGGCTCTGCGTCGGTCCTCTTCAGCCGCGATCCCTCGATGCGTCGATTCTTGCTGCGACGACAGGCGCTGTGACGGTTTTCACAGCGGCACAGCAATGCGTGGAAATTGTTCTCGCGCCGTGACGATGCGTCGGAAAAACAGCCGCAAGAAGAGCGATGCGTCGATTTCTGTAGTTTTTTGAGTTTCTTCTCTCTTCCAGCTCCCAAACAGCAGCAACAGCCTCCAGAGGCCCAAAACTGGCACAGGCATCTCAAGGCAGGTCAGAACTCACAACAGCA
Organism: Calotriton arnoldi; assembly: GCA_963921515.1. Lineage (NCBI taxonomy): Eukaryota > Metazoa > Chordata > Amphibia > Caudata > Salamandridae > Calotriton > Calotriton arnoldi. Next base: position 614,715 of record CAWUFW010005293.1, read on the forward strand.
GAGTTCAGGGGAGCTGGGGGTGAAGTCTTTGTGTCCCTGAGACTTCAGAACAGGAGGCCAGCTCACTTCAGGCCCTTGGAGATCTCCTTCAAGCAGGGGACACAGCACACAGCAAAGTCCTTCTCCTTTCCTTGGCAGAATCAGCAACTGCAGGCCAACCCCAGACACACAGCAAGGGCAGTACTTCTCCTCAGACTCTCCAGCTCTTCTCCTTGGCAAAGGTTCCTCTTGAATTCCAGGAATGATCTAAAGTCTGGGATTTTGGGTCTGATACTTATACCCCAAAATGTCTTTGTTCTCTTTGTGCAAGGGGCTCTGAGCCCAGTTCAAACCAGTACTGGGGGCACTCTGCCAGTGCACTACAACTTCCTTTGTTAGTGTGGGCCTTAGTCCCAGACACACCACAGGGGGGTGGAGCCAGCATTGTGGAAGGCAGGCACAGCCCTATTCAGGTCCAGGTGCTACTCCTCCCACCACTCCAAATGCAGATCAGGCCTATTCAGCCTAGTGCTGACTCATCCAGACTCCTGGAGCCACTGCAACTCCCCAGCCCCTGTCACTCCAAAGCCAGACAGTAAATCCACAAACAGGCAGAGGCACACAGGAAGGTTGAACAAGAAAATAGCCACTTTCTAAAAGTGGTATTTTCAAACACACAATTTAAAAACCATCTTTACTAAAAGATGTGTTATTTAATTCAGGGGTACCAAACTACATTTTTCTATCTTCTCCCTATGGGAAGATATGCTTGTAAAATGTTACAAAGCATTCCCCATTCAGCCCTATGGCCAAGATAGCCCTTCAATAGTGAAAAACGAAATTGGCAGTGTTTCACTATCAGGACATGTTACACACACCAGTACATGTCCTACCTTTCACATACACTGCACCCTGCCCAGGGGAGTACCTTGGGCCTACCATAGGGGTGTCCTATGTGTAAGAAAAGGGAAGGGTAAGGCCTGGCAAGTGGGTGCACTGGCCAGGTTGACATGGCAGTTAACAAAATGTGTGCAGGCACTGCGGTGGCAGGCCTGAGACACCTTTTCTGGGCTACTCATGTGGGTGGCACAATCAGTGCTGCAAGCCCACTTACTGGAAGTGGGTACTCCCCTAGCTCCTTACTTCTTATTTTTCTTGTTGTTTTGTTTGTCTCTAACACATCCCCACTTGAGAGGGGTATGTCTGACCACACACCACTTTACTCTGACGACTACATAAAGAAGATCTTAGAGGGACCTTCTCTGCTTTCTGATTCCACTGACACCCCTGTAGATACTAATATCTCCTTAGGTGAACAACTAGAAAAATGCAAAGAGAAATTTGTCTGCTTACAATTGATGACACGTATGTTAACAGAGTACTTAAAGGCTAACGTCATCCCAACGGGACTACAAGTCCGAAATATCCCCGGGGTGTTCACTGACATCCCTAAATATATCACGAATTTTAGCTATATCGGTACCAATTGCTCCAGACATTGGATGGTGCTTGGTATCGATATAGCTACTGAAGAACTTAAGAAACTAACCGATGAAATTACTGACCTGGAGAAGCAAATCACAGATAATAACCCAACATCAGAGTGTAAAAAGATACTAGAACAGGTGCAGAAGACTATAGACGAGTTCCATAGGCTAGAACAAAATAAGAAATCCAATAAGGTGAGGAAAGATATCAAATCCTTTACTCAGGAGCGGGCATACCCTTATCTGGCTAAGGATTTTTACACTAACAGATCATATAGTAATCCCCAGAACGTGTGACCCTGGGGACGCTTCAATAGACGCCAAAATCTAGTCGGCTTTTCCGACACATCGGCCGAATCTTCCGATTATTCGGACCAAGGAGAAGGCCCAAGCACCTCTAACAGGAATCCCAACCATCCTTTTTTAGGGCGGGGACAAACCGAACCCCCAAAAAGAGGGAATGTAAAGCAACAACAACGATGGCCCAACCCTCCAGGGGAGCGCCAAACACGCCGCCAGCATTACCAATGGTAGTTGACAACGAGGAATCCTCTACTAGGCGCAATAGCTCTATACTACCCATCTTTAACCTAACCACGCACCAACTATCTGACCTCGAACAGTCCTTACTAAGTAAGGGACTCTCATTTGTGCCTACCACTCAGCACAATTTCCTGGATCTGCAGACGGAACTGCTTAGGTTCTTTAGGAAAATAAGGATACATAGTTACTTCCTGCTCAACCCCAAACCCAGCAGAAATCCTAACACTCCATTGAGACCCCCCTCTACCTTTTCGCCCTTCTCCAACATGATTCCAGGCAAAATACTAACATTCGAGAAATTGGTTCTCAATGATGTTACCCGTTTGGAAACACAAAACCGCTTCATCCCATACAACATCTCGATGGAGGAGAAAAAGGCACTTTCCACTCTAAAAACCAATCCTCCCTTGTCATAAAACCTGCGGACAAAGGGGGAGGCATTGTCCTCCAAGAAAGAGATGAATATAAAAACGAAATCTTGAGACAGCTGGCAAACACTGATCATTATTGTAGACTTCCAACCAACCCCACTAAGGAATTACAGAAACTCATCCTCCAAGTCACTAATGAAGGCTTTGAATATGGGTTTCTCAGTAAACATGAACATCAATTTTTAAACACTAAGTCACCTCGCACACCCGTGATCTACACTCTACCTAAAATTCATAAGAGCCAAGACAGACCACCGGGCCGCCCCATAGTATCGGGGTGTGGTTCCATCTTGGAACCACTGGGCCAGTACGTGGACTTTTTCATTAAGGATTTCGTACCTGAAACCGAATGTTACATACGTGACAGTATGGCTATCATAAATCTAATTGAAGAACATCCATTTGGCCCCGCATCTGACACACTTTGCACGTTGGATGTGGAGTCACTTTACACTAATATTCCTCAAATTGACTCCATGCTCGTTATTGAACGAGTCTTGAATAGACGACCCCGCCCACACGCAGTTCCCACCATTTTTATACTGCAGCTTCTAGAAATTTGCCTCACTAAAAATGTCTTTCTCTTTGACGACCAATACTATGAGCAGGTCAAGGGTACATCTATGGGGGCCGTTTTAGCCCCAAACCTAGCCATACTCTATATGGATGACCTTGAAACTAGTCGTATACTGTCACCTGTGAACCCCTTCTGCAATGGCATTGCATTGTGGAGGAGGTATATAGATGACATTTTTATGATTTGGCAAGATTCCGACACCACCATGGGGCAGTTCCTTCATTGGCTTAATAACAACTGCAAAGGTCCGAATTTCACCCTGGCACACAACAAGTCCACCATTCCTTTTCTCGACTTGAACATTCAACATAAAGACGGGCTACTGATAACTAGTTTATTCAGGAAACCCACAGAGCGCAACACACTACTCAGATATGATAGCCATCATCCCCGCGCCCTCAGGGACTCACTCCCTTACTCACAGTTTCTCCGAATCAGGAGAAACTGCTCACTAAAGGAAGACTATTTCAAGGAAGCGCAGGTCCTAAGTGACAAACTTACGTCAAGAGGCTATCCCCGCAGGTTGGTCCGCAACTCGCTCAAGAGAGCGTGGTACTGCCCCAGAGATGTACTTTTGGAACCCAAAGTTAAACGACCACAGAACCGGATGGTCTGTGTCACAACTTTTTTGCCAGTCTCCCACGCCATTCGCAAAAGTGTCATCAAGCATTGGGAAGTTTTGAATGCAGGGATACTCAATCTAGAACGTCCCTTGTTCGCATTCCGTAAAGCTAAAAACATTAAGGACCACCTAGTGCGCGCAGCCCTACCGTCTACCAAAGCCACAGGTACACTAAACGAACTCTGGGGTTTACCACCATTAACAGGACATGCTAAGTGTGGAGATTGTATTGTTTCCAAACCACAATTGAAGGTAAAGAATTTGTTTATGACAAAATCAAGCTTGAACGTAAATCATTCTCAAACTGTAACACTTGTAACATCATCTATGCAATCTTATGTCCCTGTAACAAAATATACATTGGTCAAACCACACAGAAGGCACGTATACGGATTTGTCAGCACCGCAGCAGAGTACGCTGCAATACACCAAATGCCCCTTTGGTTGAACACTTCCACGCAACAGGACAAACTGAAGATGATATAAGATGGACAATCATCAGCGTGATTAAACCGCCACCAAGGGGTGCTGACATCCATCAGCTCCTTAACAAGGAGGAGTTAAAATGGATTTTGAGGACTGGGAGTATCCACACTGGTCTTAACCGCCTGGAGGATTGGATCTCTTTGATCTGATTTTTTACGATTCTGAGAAGCTTGACGCCCTTCACTTGTATTTTGCCTTTTTACAAATTTTTTGTCCATGGCTTCAGTGGAATTATATTGTTTTTTTAAAGAAACGCAATTTTCACCAATTGCTGTTCCCTCTGTGTCTGATTCTCCCTTGATATTATTCTTGCGCCCCTCTCCTGTCTATATCTCGCACTCTTATTCACTCTAATTCTCTCCTTTTTCACTAAGGAATAGCGCGTAATCACACAACCTTCCCCTTCTTAAAATGGCCGCCATGTTCGCATTCACCCGCTGTGCTTCTAATCCCATGCCTTCATGGTCACATGACCGCAATTCCTTAAATTCGGCTTTTCGGCTTCACGCATCTCGTGACCGGAAGCAGACGCTGAGACTTCATCCCTACTCCACCCGTTAAGCACGCCGATCCCTCACAGGATTTTTCAGTTAGTCGGACCAAAGGCACTGGTCCTAAAACACTCCTTTAATGTTTTTATTGCAGGATCGACCCGCACCCTGAATTGAGACCGCGAATGCGGCTCGTTTTTATCTACATGCCGATCCCGGCACTGTAGCTTCAGCGGTAAGCGCGCCCACAGCCTTGGCGATTTCCACAATTTTCCCATATTTTGCGACTCTCGTTACTAACACAGCGTTGTTTTCCAGATCGTGTCAAGCAACTGCTTATCTTGTGCTCCAACATTAATTGAATCCGGCGATGTTCACAATCCTGCTAGGACACGCCTAGTACTACACGCCCCCATAGCGACAGCATCATCCCTATTGGTTGGGCTTCTCCCTGTTGTGCCTTGTGCATTTCCAGCGCTTCATCCCCTTTGGGATAGGTAAGTCTGAGCTTGACTTTACCCTACAGCGCCTTCAGGTCTCAGCTCCAGTCCCTACAGTGATTTAATTTATTCCCCCCCCTTCAGAATCACTGTCAGTGCCTCTGTGCACCACGGACTCCCGTTCCCCATCCAGGGAAGATATCCATAGGATACCCTCTTTCACTACCAATTAGGTAACAGCAGAAATCCGCGCCTTCTTTTGTCGTCACGTCTACCAATAAAGTCATTTTCACCGATTCTACTAAGGTCTCGCCAGATCATGCCGCTCTGCCTCTTGATCCCTGGCTCTATTTTTCCCTTGTCATCCTTCTTTTACACCTTTCATCATCTAGCACGGATGATTCACGTGCACTTCCTTTTATTTATTAGCGTCGCGCATCACGTTTGGTAACACACTAGAGACAACTTCACAAGCACTTTTGGATGTACTCTCAATTGTCCGAAATTTAACTCAGTGTTATTTCTTCCTTGTTTTCTTCCTTTATTTTTTCCCATGGTTCGTGCAATTACAGGCTATTGTATACAGGCATGTTAACTTAAAATGTCCTGATGATGATCCCAGCATTTACTTAAGGGATCGAAACGCCGTCGACACTATGTACACCATATACGTTTCCCTGATTGTTATGTCTAATATGTAATGGTGTCTCAACTATATCTTGTTTGTTCCATTTGAAATGTGCCCCTAAACAGATAAACTCTTTTTGCCTGAACCCTTTACTTTATGTTGTATGTTCTTTCGTGCTAAGTTGGATGCAGGCTTGTGTCCCACTTATATTATCTTCTTTTCACTACTTGTTATACTGCAAATTGCATATTAAATTCCTGTCTGGCTGGACAGAGAGATGTAGTACTGATTGAGTCTATATTAATTATTTCGCATCTGATCATTGTCTAGGGACCATTGTCTTTAGAAACAGCAAGCCCACTAGTAGCATTTGATTTACCGCCCTGGCACACTTAGTGCACTTTACTAGGGACCTACTTGTAAAACAAATATGCCAATCAGGCAGAACCAATCACAATATCAATTTACACAGGGAGCACTTGCACTTTGACGCTGATCAGCAGTGGCAAAGTGCCCAAAGCATCTAAGCCAGCAAAAACGAAATCCAGCACAGCATCAAAAACACAGGAGGTAGAGGCAAAAAGTCAGGGAAAACCACGCCAAGGATGCCAGGTCTAACACGTGTACCCTCCAGCTGAAAAATGGGGAGAACTACCCACCCTCTTGGGAGTTCTCATCACTAAGGCGGAAGAATCTGGACAGACCATCAGCATTGGCGTGCTCTGTACCAGGGCTGTGTTCCACCGTAAAGTCCATTCCCTGTAGGGAGATGGACCACCTCAACAGTTTTGGATTCTCACCCCTCATCTACATCAACCATTTGAGGGGCCTGTGGTCTGTCTGAACCCGGAAGTGGGTCCCAAACAAGTAGGGCCTTAGCTTCTTCAGCGCCCAGACCACAGCAAAAGCTTCTCTTTCAATTGCACTCCACCTCTGTTCCCTGGGATGAAAGCTACAGGTTGGTCCACGACCTCGTCGTTCAATTGTGAGAGTACTGCTCCCACACCATGCTCTGAAGCATCTGTCTGCACAACAATTTCTTTGGAGAAGTCAGGTGCCTTAAGCACGGGTGCCGTGCACATGGCAGATTTCAGGGCATCAAAAGCGGTCTGGCAGGCATCAGTCCAGATCACCTTCCTGGGCGGCTTCCTTGAAGTCAGCTCTGTCAAGGGGGCAACAATGGTGCCATACCCTTTGACAAACCGTCTGTAGTACCCGGTGAGACCTAAAAAGGCTCTCACCTCTGTCTGGGTCTTGGGGGGCTCCCAAGCCAGAATGGTGTCAATCTTTGCTTGTAGGGGCGCCACCTGGCCGCTCCCTACCTGGTGTCCCAAGTACACCACAGATCCTTGCCCTATCTGGCACTTACTCGCCTTGATAGTGAGGCCTGCCCTTTGCAGAGCCTTCAACACTTCGCAGAGGTGCTGCAAATGTTTCTCCCAACTGGAGCTGAACACAGCAATGTCATCCAGGTAGGCGGCGCTGAATTCCTCCAGCCCGGACAGTACCTGTTTGACCAGTCTCTGGAAGGTGGCAGGGGCGTTCTTCAACCCAAAGGGCATAACCCGGAACTGGTAGTGCCCCTCTGGTGTTGAAAACGCCGACCTCTCTTTGGCCCCATCGGTTAAGGCAATCTGCCAGTACCCAGACGTTAAATCAAATGTACTGAGGTACCGGGCAGCTCCTAACCGATCCACAAGCTCATCAGCTCTGAGGATGGGGTGCGCGTCAGTCTTGGTGACCGCATTGAGCCCACGGTAGTTCACACAAAACCAAAGTTCTGGAGTGGCACCGGGTGCAGCAGCTTTTGGCACTAAGACCACTGGGCTAGCCCAGGGGCTGCTTGAGGGCTCTATCACCCCTAACACCAACATCTTGGAAACTTCTTCCTTGATGCTGGCCCTAACTTTGTCAGCAACCCTGTAAAATTTCTGCTTCCGAGGTAGACTGTCCCCAGTGTCCACGTCATGGATGCACCAATTGGTGACTCCTGGTGTCAAGGAGAACAGGGAGGCAAACTGTCCCAGTACCTGGCGACAGTCCCTCTGCTGTTCTGGGGTCAGGGTAGGAGAGAGGTTCACCCCATCCACTGACCCAATATGTTCCTTTGCTGACAGGAGGTCAGGAAGAGGCTCACTTTCCTCTTCCATTCCATCATCTGTTGCAAGGAGCATAGTTACTTCAAACCTCTCAAAGTGTGGTTTGAGGCGGTTCATGTGCAGGACCCTCAAAGGGTTCCTAGGAGTCTGGAAATCAACCAAATAGGTCACCTCACTCTTGCGCTCCAACACCTCATATGGACCACTTCACTTGTCCTGGAGCGCACAAGGCTCCACTGGTGCCAACACCCACACTTTCTGGCCAGGTTGAAATTCTACCAGAGTGGCATTCTGGTCATACCATCTTTACATTTCTTCCTGGTTAGCTTCCAGGGTCACCTGAGCGAGTTTCCTGAAGCGTTGAGTCTGGTTTCTGAAGTCCAGCACATAGCTGAATACATCTTGTGGGGTCTTACCATGAGTTCTCTCCCAACCCTCCTTCACTAGACTCAGAGGTCCTCTCACAGGGTGACCGTATAGTAGTTCAAAGGGACTGAACCCTAAGGACTTCTGTGGTACCTCCCTGTATGCAAACAGCAGGCATGGCAAAAAGACGTCCCACTTCCATCTCATGGGTTCTGCAAGACCCTTGATCATGCCCTTCAGGGTTCCGTTGAATCTCTCAACCAACCCATTCCCTTGAGGGTGGTAAGGAGTGGTGAACTTGTATGTCACACCGCACTCCTCCCACAAAGCTGTCATGTACTTCAAAATTAAGTTTGTACTGCGGTCAGAGACCACCTCTCTGGGGAACCCCACATGGGAAAAGATCCCCATCAATGCACGGCCCACCACGGGGGCTGTGATTGTCCGGAGAGGGACAGCTTCCGGGTACCGGGTGGCATGGTCCACCAAGACCAAGATAAACTTGTTGCCTAAGGCTCTCTTGGGTTCCAGTGGCCCCACAATGTCAATGCCCACCCGCTCGAAAGGGGTGCTCACCACAGGAAAGGGTTGGAGGGGAGCCTTACACTTTCCTCCACTCTTGCCACTTGCCTGGCAAGTTGGGCAAGATCTGCAATGTGTACCAACGTGCCTTCTCATTTGGGGCTAGTAAAAGTGGGTGACAAGCCTCTGAAAGGTCTTGTCGCACCCCAAATGTCCTGCTAGAAGCACGTCATGAGCCAGACCCAGTAGGAAGGTCCTGAAGCGCTCGGGTACCACCAGCACACGGGCTGCACCGGGCTCAGCGACCTTAGGCTCACTATATAGCAATCCATCTTCCCAGTAAATCAGATGTGATCCGGACTGATCACCTGCTGCCTGGTCTGCAGCCTGTTGCCACAGACTAACAAGAGTAGGGCACTCCATCTGCGCCTTGCAGAACTCCTCCCTGGAGGGACCCCCTTCCTGCTGCCAATGGGTCAGCTCAGGCAGGTCTCCCAGTTCGGCTACTTGTTCCCCTGTAGGTTCCACTGCATCCCCCTCAGGTTCTGCCTCCTCCTGGATCATGGGAACTTCTGGGGCTGGTTTCCCACGCCCCCTGCCCTTCCTCTTCCTGGCAGGCACCTGGGCCACTGTTTCAGGCTCCAGGTCCTCTTGATTACCCCTACTGGCTGCCATTGACCGAGTGGTCACACAGACCCACTCAGGCAGACCCAACATCTCCAAATGAGCCTGGCGTTCCACCTCCTTCCATGGGGAACTCTCCAGGTCATTTCCAAGCAGACAGTCTACAGGCATTGACGGACTGACAACGACCTTCAAGGAACCTGAGACCCCCCCCCACTCAAAGGGAACTAGCGCCACCTTACATACGCGCTCATAGTTATCTGCCGCACATACAGGGTGAAGTACATTGGGAATAGCCTGCTCTTCAGACACCCATTGACACCTGACAGATGTCACACTGGCTCCTGTGTCTCTCAGAGCCTCCACCCTCCTCCCATTGATGGTCACCCACTGTCTGTATTTCTTAGTATTCTCAGGCAGATAGGATTCCTGGACCATCTCTCTGTCTCCTAATGAGACAAGGGTCATAACCGCTTGCTCCCCCCCTTCACTAGGAACCAATTCCTCCCCCAGTGCTACACTCACTAATCCCGGTGACGGAGCACCAGTGGGTGCTGGGGGTGCGTTGGGGCACTTGGGATCTCTTGCAATGTGGCCCACCTGACCACATGAATAACACTTGGGGGGGACCCCGGTTGTCGTGCCTGCCCTTAGGGGGCCAGGACACCTTAGGCTTGGGGGGCTGGGACTCCTTACCCTGGGAACTGTTTTGGGGCCCTTTAGAGAACTCCTTTCGGTTACCCTTGTCCCCCGCACTCTTCTGCTGGGGACCCTGCCCACCCTTGGCTGGGTTACCCACAATCTCCTTGTGGACCCTGGTTCTAGTCCAGTAGTCCGCCTCCTTAGCAAGCTCCCTGGGATCAGTTAGCTTACTATCCAATAGATGCTGGCGCAGCTCTGGAACACACAGACTACTCAAGTGCTCCCAACTAATCAAGTTGAACAACCCCTGGTAATCAGTTACCTTGCTGCCCTTTATCCAACCTTCCAGTGCACACGTATACATGTTCACACATTCAACCCAAGTACTTGAATCAAGCTTCTTGAAGTTCCTGAACTTCTCTCTGTACTGCTCTGGGGTGAGACCATACCTGAGGCATAAAGTCTCCTTCATGTGGGCGTAGGTCAGGGTACCCGCCTGCTCTAAAGGTGGTAGGTTGTCCCTCCCAGAGGCCTCAAAGTGTTTCCACAGGCCCGCCCCCCAATGCTTCTCAGGAACCTCATTCATCCTTAAGGCTATCTCATATGCCGTAAACTATGCATAAATATCATCACCCTTCTGGTAATTCTGCACTAAGTCCTTGGGTATGTACACCTTACCCCCTTGGACTGGCTGTGCGCTGCCACCAATTGAACTGGACTCTACTTGTTTGGCCTTAATGTCCAGTTCCCTCATGCTCAACTCATGAGCCAAAAGCAATTTCTTTTCCTCCAAGGCACGAGCGTTCTTGCTCTCCTCTGCCATCTTTTCTTTCTCCATTTCCAATTGCTTCATCTTGAGCCACATGACTTCTAACTCATGATCTCTAACCCTTTGGTTCTCCTCCAGCTCCTCTGGGGAAAAACTTCTAGCGAAATGGTGACTGCCAGCCCTGGAGGCTGCTCTTGACACAGGCAGATCCTGTGACCTGAAACCGTTCCCTTGTGCATCCTCATCCACCTCTGCATCACCTGTCTCCTCAGCTTCTTTGGCCTCCCACCAGGCCCTTAAGGCCTTCTGTAGCTCCTCCTTCCTGGAGCTGCTCTTCATGGGACATCCCAAATCTTTGCAAAATTGCTTGAGCTGATCTACTTTGTAGGAATGTAACATTTCAATATCAAACTCCAATTCTGCCATCTCACTTGCTGGTTTACCCTTCTGAGACATGGTGCGTGGATACTTTAAGGGTTACTCAAAATAAGAACCAAAAACAAAACACAGTATGTGGTTGCGTAGTGGTCTGCACTAAACTAGTGATGTACACCAATCACTGTGGGTCAAGTACAAATACTGGTTCAAATCCTCACCCCTGACCACCAATGTTAGAAATGGGGGTCTCTAGTTGGCAGAGGTAGGTACCTTTGTCCAAATAGGGACTCTTGCTTCTAGTCAGGGTAAGGGGGATACACACTTTAGATAACCCCTGCTCACCCCGTTGGTAGCTTGGCACGAGCAGACAGGCTTATCCCAAAGGCAATGTGTCAAGTATTTGTACCAACACTCACAGTAACACAGTGAAAACACCACAAATGGACACCACACCAGTTTAGGAAAATAAAATATCTTTATCTAAACTTAACAAGACCAAAACTACAAAAATCCAACATACACAGTTAAACATATGACTTTCAAGAGGTTTCAAGAACTTCTACCATAGAAAACTATGGATGTGTGACTTTTCACCAAAGTACCTGTAGTTGCGTCAAAGTTCACCAAGCCAAACAGCCGCAGCGCCAGAAAACAAAGAGATGTGACACTCCTGAGACCCTGAGGAGGCGATGCGACAGTCCTGCTACACGCAGAGGAAGGGTTGTGTCGATTCCGGTCTGTGTGGGGAGTGATGCGTCGATTCTTCGTTCCGGTTCTGGTCCACAGGTGATGCATCGGGGAAGCGTGCCGCACAGGTACGATGCGTGGATCTTCGGGATGCGTCAGCGATGGATGCGGCGGCGCTCTGTCGGTCCTCTTCAGCCGCGATCCCTTGATGCGTTGATTCTTGCCGCGGCGACAGGCGCTGCAACGGTTTTGGGAGCGGCACTGCGATGCGTGAAAATTCTTCTCGTGCCATGAAGATGCGTCGGAAAAACAGCCGCAAGAAGAGCGATGCGTCGATTTCTGTAGTTTTTTGAGTTTCTTCTCTCTTCCAGCCCCCAAACAGCAGCAACAACCTCCAGAGGCCCAAAACTGGCACAGGCACCTCAAGGAAGGTCAGAACTCACAAGAGCAGAGTTCAGGGGAGCTGGGGGTGAAGTCTTTGTGTCCCTGAGACTTCTGAACAGGAGGCCAGCTCACTTCAGGCCCTTGGAGATCTCCTTCAAGCAGAGGGCACAGCACACAGCAAAGTCCTTCTCCTTTCCTTGGCAGAAACAGCGACTGCAGGCCAACCCCAGACACACAGGAAGGGCAGTACTTCTCCTCAGTCTCTCCAGCTCTTCTCCTTGGCAAAGGTTCCTCTTGAATTCCAGGAATGATCTAAAGCCTGGGGTTTTGGGTCTGATACTTATACCCTAAAATGTCTTTGTTCTCTTTGTGCAAGGGGCTCTGGCCCAGTTCAAACCAGTTCTGGGGGCACTCTGCCAGTGCACTACAACTTCCTTTGTTAGTGTGGGACTTGGTCCCAGACACACCACAGGGGGGTGGATCCAGCATTGTGGAAGGCAGGCACAGCCCTATTCAGATCCAGGTGCTACTCCTCCCACCACTCCAAATGCAGTCAGGCCTATTCAGCCTAGTGCTGACTCATCCAGACTCCTGGAGCCACTGCAACTCCCCAGCCCCTGTCACTCCAAAGCCAGACAGTCAATCCACAAACAGGTAGAGGCACACAGGAAGGTTGAACAAGAAAATAGCCACTTTCTAAAAGTGGTATTTTCAAACACACAATTTAAAACCCATCTTTACTAAAAGATGTGTTATTTAATTCTGAGTTCAGGGGTACCAAACTCCATTTTTCTATCTTCTCCTATGGGAAGATATGCTTGTAAAATGTTACAAAGCATTCCCCATTCTGTCCTATGGGCAAGATAGCCTTTCAATAGTGAAAAACGAAATTGGCAGTATTTTCACTATCAGGACATGTTACACACACCTGTACATGTCCTACCTTTCACATGCACTGCACCCTTCCCAGGGGGTACTTTGGGCCTACCATGGGGTGTCCTATTTGTGAGAAAAGGGAAGGGTAAGGCCTGGCAAGTGGGTGCACTGGCCAGGTCGACATGGCAGTTAACAAACTGCACGCAGGCACTGCGGTGGCAGGCCTGAGACATCTTTTCAGGGCTACTCATGTGGGTGGCAAGCCCACTAGTAGCATTTGATTTACCCGCCCTGGCACACTTAGTGCACTTTACTAGGGACCTACTGGTAAAACAAATATGCCAATCACGGAGAACCAATCACAATATCAATTTACACAGGGAGCACTTGCACTTTGACACTGATCAAAGTGCCCAAAGCATCTAATCCAGCAAAAACAAAATCCAGCACAGCATCAAAAACACAGGAGGTAGAGGCAAAAAATCAGGGAAAACCACGCCAAGGATGCCAGGTCTAACACATTGCATTATTTTTTAATTAGATCTAAAATTACTGCACTACTTAGTCTGTACTTATCAAACATGTCCTCTTCTGTTAGTTGGAAGATTGTTAGCCTCACTCTGAAAATCCGTTCCTGTCTCCTCCTCCTTCTCTGCAGGGCATTGAGAATCTGTATCCTCCTCACAATCACATGCAGCGCTGCCATGGTGGAACACCCTGATGCATTTTGAGCATTTTTATATAGGTTGCACCTGGTTACCACTTGATCAGAGTTGATGGTAATTTGCACATGCTAAATCAATATTTTGCGACTATTTGATATTTGCGAATGGTTGATACATAATGTTTGTGATTCGGTATTTGGGAATCAGTAACAGCGACTCGCAAACTCTGGTTGCTAAGATTTGTAGCTCAGAGGGTTCGGGAGAATCAGCAGATCAAAGGGATACTTTTGGGGAGAGCGGCATACCTTCAGCCTTTATGCTGACGATGTCATCGCCACGCTGGAGTCCCCCAAACCTCAGTTCCGTCTTTTGTGGCCGAGTTAGAGGAATTCGCAGCAGCCTCCGGATTTAAGGTCAATGTGGCCAAGTTCCAAGCGTTGGGCTTCTCCTTGAAGCAGACAAGATGGCGGCCGTTTAATCTCTCGTGGCTGGGTCGGGTGGCAGCTCTCAAGATGAGCATACTCCCCAAAATCTTATACCTTTTTCAAACCCTTCCGGTAGAACCGCCCCCAGGTGTTTTGAAGCAGCTCCAGTCCGAATTTATCTCTTTTGTCTGGGCGGATAAGAGACCGCGAATAAATAGGACCTGAGCTTCAGATCCCATTAAGAGGGGGGGCTGGTGATTCCCGACCTTGACCGTTATTACAAAGCGACACAGCTACGGACTCTACTAGAATGGGCCCAACTGGAATCCGAGAAGAGCTGGCTCTTCATGGAGCGTGCGCTAGCAGGAAAGTCTCTCTGGAAGGTTCCTTTCCTTTGCAAAGCCTCCAGAACCCCTGGGCTGTATGGCTCACCTGTGGCACGAGCTACATTGAAAGCTTGGGATGCTACAGCCACACGCAACGGTCTGACAACTTTTCCATCGCCCCTCACTCCTATTACCGAAAACCCGAACTTCTCTCCGGGCCTTGACTGGGAGGCATTTAGTCACTGGGACAAAGCGGGACACAGGTCTATAGGGCATTTTTTCGACATTGAGGGCCCTCGATCCTTCGAGGATTTTAAATCTGACTTTAACATACCCGAAACTGAGCGCTACCACTACTTGCAAATACGACATTGGGTCATGCAGCCCCAGGTTCCTTTGGGAGTGGAGAGGCACCTCACTCAGTACGAGCGCTGGTTGCTCTCGAAACAATCCACAAAGCGACTTATTACAGAATTATACCACAGTTTACGTCCCCCAGAACAGGTGGTCAAGTCAGCGGGCCAAAGACGATGGGAGGCTGAGCTCGGACGGACTCTGACCCCCAAAGAATGGGCAGATATTCATTACAGAGCCCGACACACAGCGCGTAACATATCTAGCACTGAGACAGCCACTAAGATTATGATGTACTGGTATCTCACACCCTCCCGACTCCACAAGAGCGATCCCGACCGTTCCCCACTTGCTGGAGGGGCTGTGACACAGAAGGCACACTACTACACCTGTTGTGGGAATGCCCCACCCTCACAACTTATTGGTTGCAAGTACTGGACGAGATTGATCATCATTTTGATACCACGCTATTACGCTTCCCCGCATATATGGTCTTGGGAGTGTCTGACAGGCTTACCTTTCCTCTCAAGTCTCGTAAAGGCAAGCAACTAGGTATAGCTCTAGGGGCGGCACTACAGAATATATTATCACACTGGGGCACAGACAGAACACCAACTATACAGGGATGGCTCCACCGACTGTGGTATGTTCTCGGCATGGAACGCATCTCTTTCTTGCGTCAAGGAGATGGGGCTTCCTTCGCTGACGTGTGACGGCCCTTTGTCACTCTGCTATGCTCTGAATTCCGCAAGCTATCCTGCCCTAGATACCTGCGGCTACTGCGCCTTCCCGAGCTGAACCAAGACGCGACCTAAACATCACCGCACTGAGCAATAGGGTGCTGAGCCCGATTTCCGCTTTTCTGTCCAGGCAATTTGAATGGGGGAGGAGACGGGAGGGGGGAGGAGAGGGCTGGGGGAGGGAGGGTGGTGGCAAGGTTCATTTTAGTTTTATTTTGATGCTCTGCGAAGCAATAAAATGGTTGCCGGCTCATGACCTGGGCTCCATTTCTCACTGCATCTTGTTTGTTGTTAAACCAATAAAAAGATTTCAACCTAAAATACAGATTTGGTAAGTTTTCGGTTCCAAAAAATAGCACAGCGAATGCCTTTGATACATTCGAAAACGCAATTTTTACAGTCGGTAACCAGTTTGCGACTGGTTACCTATTCGGTAATGCTTCGTACATCTAGCCCAAAATTGTGGACATCAACCAGGATAGCAAAAGATTCTTTGGTAATAACAACAGCCTCACACTGGAGAAGTGTAAGGTGTACAGATAGATAGGAAGGTATTAGGGATTTCACCTAATGCTAAGCCCTTTTGTACTGCACAGCAATTTAGATCAATGCTTCCAGCTCCCAAACAGCAGCAACAGCCTCCAGAGGCCCAAAACTGGCACAGGCATCTCAAGGCAGGTCAGAACTCACAACAGCAGAGTTCAGGGGAGCTGGGGGTGAAGTCTTTGTGTCCCTGAGACTTCAGAACAGGAGGCCAGCTCACTTCAGGCCCTTGGAGATCTCCTTCAAGCAGGGGACACAGCACACAGCAAAGTCCTTCTCCTTTCCTTGGCAGAATCAGCAACTGCAGGCCAACCCCAGACACACAGCAAGGGCAGTACTTCTCCTCAGACTCTCCAGCTCTTCTCCTTGGCAAAGGTTCCTCTTGAATTCCAGGAATGATCTAAAGTCTGGGATTTTGGGTCTGATACTTATACCCCAAAATGTCTTTGTTCTCTTTGTGCAAGGGGCTCTGAGCCCAGTTCAAACCAGTACTGGGGGCACTCTGCCAGTGCACTACAACTTCCTTTGTTAGTGTGGGCCTTAGTCCCAGACACACCACAGGGGGGTGGAGCCAGCATTGTGGAAGGCAGGCACAGCCCTATTCAGGTCCAGGTGCTACTCCTCCCACCACTCCAAATGCAGGTCAGGCCTATTCAGCCTAGTGCTGACTCATCCAGACTCCTGGAGCCACTGCAACTCCCCAGCCCCTGTCACTCCAAAGCCAGACAGTAAATCCACAAACAGGCAGAGGCACACAGGAAGGTTGAACAAGAAAATAGCCACTTTCTAAAAGTGGTATTTTCAAACACACAATTTAAAACCCATCTTTACTAAAAGATGTGTTATTTAATTCTGAGTTCAGGGGTACCAAACTCCATTTTTCTATCTTCTCCCTATGGGAAGATATGCTTGTAAAATGTTACAAAGCATTCCCCATTCTGTCCTATGGGCAAGATAGCCTTTCAATAGTGAAAAACGAAATTGGCAGTATTTCACTATCAGGACATGTTACACACACCTGTACATGTCCTACCTTTCACATGCACTGCACCCTTCCCAGGGGGGTACTTTGGGCCTACCATGGGGTGTCCTATTTGTGAGAAAAGGGAAGGGTAAGGCCTGGCAAGTGGGTGCACTGGCCAGGTCGACATGGCAGTTAACAAACTGCACGCAGGCACTGCGGTGGCAGGCCTGAGACATCTTTTCAGGGCTACTCATGTGGGTGGCAAGCCCACTAGTAGCATTTGATTTACCCGCCCTGGCACACTTAGTGCACTTTACTAGGGACCTACTGGTAAAACAAATATGCCAATCACGGAGAACCAATCACAATATCAATTTACACAGGGAGCACTTGCACTTTGACACTGATCAAAGTGCCCAAAGCATCTAATCCAGCAAAAACAAAATCCAGCACAGCATCAAAAACACAGGAGGTAGAGGCAAAAAATCAGGGAAAACCACGCCAAGGATGCCAGGTCTAACACATTGCATTATTTTTAATTAGATCTAAAATTACTGCACTACTTAGTCTGTACTTATCAAACATGTCCTCTTCTGTTAGTTGGAAGATTGTTAGCCTCACTCTGAAAATCCGTTCCTGTCTCCTCCTCCTTCTCTGCAGGGCATTGAGAATCTGTATCCTCCTCACAATCACATGCAGCGCTGCCATGGTGGAACACCCTGATGCATTTTGAGCATTTTTATATAGGTTGCACCTGGTTACCACTTGATCAGAGTTGATGGTAATTTGCACATGCTAAATCAATATTTTGCGACTATTTGATATTTGCGAATGGTTGATACATAATGTTTGTGATTCGGTATTTGGGAATCAGTAACAGCGACTCGCAAACTCTGGTTGCTAAGATTTGTAGCTCAGAGGGTTCGGGAGAATCAGCAGATCAAAGGGATACTTTTTGGGGGAGAGCGGCATACCTTCAGCCTTTATGCTGACGATGTCATCGCCACGCTGGAGTCCCCCCAAACCTCAGTTCCGTCTTTTGTGGCCGAGTTAGAGGAATTCGCAGCAGCCTCCGGATTTAAGGTCAATGTGGCCAAGTTCCAAGCGTTGGGCTTCTCCTTGAAGCAGACAAGATGGCGGCCGTTTAATCTCTCGTGGCTGGGTCGGGTGGCAGCTCTCAAGATGAGCATACTCCCCAAAATCTTATACCTTTTTCAAACCCTTCCGGTAGAACCGCCCCCAGGTGTTTTGAAGCAGCTCCAGTCCGAATTTATCTCTTTTGTCTGGGCGGATAAGAGACCGCGAATAAATAGGACCTGAGCTTCAGATCCCATTAAGAGGGGGCTGGTGATTCCCGACCTTGACCGTTATTACAAAGCGACACAGCTACGGACTCTACTAGAATGGGCCCAACTGGAATCCGAGAAGAGCTGGCTCTTCATGGAGCGTGCGCTAGCAGGAAAGTCTCTCTGGAAGGTTCCTTTCCTTTGCAAAGCCTCCAGAACCCCTGGGCTGTATGGCTCACCTGTGGCACGAGCTACATTGAAAGCTTGGGATGCTACAGCCACACGCAACGGTCTGACAACTTTTCCATCGCCCCTCACTCCTATTACCGAAAACCCGAACTTCTCTCCGGGCCTTGACTGGGAGGCATTTAGTCACTGGGACAAAGCGGGACACAGGTCTATAGGGCATTTTTTCGACATTGAGGGCCTCGATCCTTCGAGGATTTTAAATCTGACTTTAACATACCCGAAACTGAGCGCTACCACTACTTGCAAATACGACATTGGGTCATGCAGCCCCAGGTTCCTTTGGGAGTGGAGAGGCACCTCACTCAGTACGAGCGCTGGTTGCTCTCGAAACAATCCACAAAGCGACTTATTACAGAATTATACCACAGTTTACGTCCCCCAGAACAGGTGGTCAAGTCAGCGGGCCAAAGACGATGGGAGGCTGAGCTCGGACGGACTCTGACCCCCAAAGAATGGGCAGATATTCATTACAGAGCCCGACACACAGCGCGTAACATATCTAGCACTGAGACAGCCACTAAGATTATGATGTACTGGTATCTCACACCCTCCCGACTCCACAAGAGCGATCCCGACCGTTCCCCCACTTGCTGGAGGGGCTGTGACACAGAAGGCACACTACTACACCTGTTGTGGGAATGCCCCACCCTCACAACTTATTGGTTGCAAGTACTGGACGAGATTGATCATCATTTTGATACCACGCTATTACGCTTCCCCGCATATATGGTCTTGGGAGTGTCTGACAGGCTTACCTTTCCTCTCAAGTCTCGTAAAGGCAAGCAACTAGGTATAGCTCTAGGGGCGGCACTACAGAATATATTATCACACTGGGGCACAGACAGAACACCAACTATACAGGGATGGCTCCACCGACTGTGGTATGTTCTCGGCATGGAACGCATCTCTTTCTTGCGTCAAGGAGATGGGGCTTCCTTCGCTGACGTGTGACGGCCCTTTGTCACTCTGCTATGCTCTGAATTCCGCAAGCTATCCTGCCCTAGATACCTGCGGCTACTGCGCCTTCCCGAGCTGAACCAAGACGCGACCCAAACATCACCGCACTGAGCAATAGGGTGCTGAGCCCGATTTCCGCTTTTCTGTCCAGGCAATTTGAATGGGGGAGGAGACGGGAGGGGGGAGGAGAGGGCTGGGGAGGGAGGGTGGTGGCAAGGTTCATTTTAGTTTTATTTTGATGCTCTGCGAAGCAATAAAATGGTTGCCGGCTCATGACCTGGGCTCCATTTCTCACTGCATCTTGTTTGTTGTTAAACCAATAAAAAGATTTCAACCTAAAATACAGATTTGGTAACTTTTCGGTTCCAAAAATAGCACAGCGAATGCCTTTGATACATTCGAAACGCAATTTTACAGTCGGTAACCAGTTTGCGACTGGTTACCTATTCGGTAATGCTTCGTACATCTAGCCCAAAATTGTGGACATCAACCAGGATAGCAAAAGATTCTTTGGTAATAACAACAGCCTCACACTGGAGAAGTGTAAGGTGTACAGATAGATAGGAAGGTATTAGGGATTTCACCTAATGCTAAGCCCTTTTGTACTGCACAGCAATTTAGATCAATGCCTCCAGCCTGGCAGATGAATTGGTTTGAAATATTTTAGGAGACAGCCCAATACAGGAAGCTTTCTGCTGAACAAGACGAACTAAACATAAGTAAAACTGTGGTGATGGGCTTCAGCTAATGCATCATTTGCTGCTCATTGAAAGCTACTTTAATTGCCACCTACAGCCTTTGACGCTGGTGGGAAACCGATTGCCTGGAATAATTCTCTGTGGGAAGGACTGACTTTGCACTGGCGGTGGGAAGGATTAACCTTGGACTGGTGGGTCCTTCAGATAGTAAAAAAGGATACAGGCTTCTTTTTAAGAGTTTTCCTTTAAAGTGTCCTTGACGGTCAAGCCCAAGAGCACAAACACAAAGAAAAAGCTTTTAGAGGAGCTGGTGACACCCATCTACTATTCTTGAAATTAACTCCAATGGGGAGACAGGACATTTGAGGTCTGTTTTTGACTTGAGAGTTCTAATTTCAACAAGTACTTGAAGAAAGATTGACTGGTCACTTGTATGCAGATATTGTTGGCATTAAGCGGGGAAGACTGCTTTATACCCCTAGGTATACAGAATGCACATTTCCATATCATATTTTCCATGACAGAAATAAATATGGCTATTTTACTGCAAATTATAGCAGTTTCCATTTTCATATAAACAAGCAAAGATTCCTTAGTTGTTCTCACCCTCCAAGAAAACTCTTTCAGGCTTCCTCCTCTTCCCACATATCAAAACAATTCTAGGCATTTGGCTACATTTTGTCTGGCTGACTCTCCTCTTCTACATTAAAATGGTGTAGGAGAATGATCCTGTCATCCTCCCACTCATTCCTCCCTCAATTCTCCCATTACCTTATATTGCATTTTTATATGGCTTCCTTCAACCATCCCCCTTCCCACCCTGGTTATTCTCTGCTTCCTCTTGGAGAAGGTATCAGATGACACAGCTCTTTCAAAGGCACTGTGGGTGCTGTGATGCACAACTCTGTCAGAGCTACTACCAAGCACTGAAGAGATGTTGTATCTCTGTGGCAGGTCCGAGGAAACATTAAGAGGCAAGGAATATGGTGGTTGGTGACAGCATAGTGTCATTTGCCAACCCCCCTCTCCACTTCATCTACAGAAACCTAAGAAAGGCAGGGAAGATAAGCAGGGTCGGTCTGGCCTATAGGGCAATCAGGCAGTATCCGACAGGCTGGTCTGACAGGTCAGTGTGTTGGACTTTTTTGGCTATTTGTGGGCCTGTTCTATGGTTTGCAGTGGCTAAGACTTTCTGTGGCTAGTTTTTACTGATAATTTCCCTGATATTAAAACAAATATTATCCGCAGCAAGCTCAAATCCATGCAGTCTTCTATACTTTACAAAACACTTACACAGCGTGTCTTTACAAGTTCAGAACTGCACCAAATTTGCAAACATGAATACTTTTTTAGCTTTCTTCCACTAACACTCAGTTCCAGGATACCCTCCCGGTCAAAGTGCCCTCTAAATATCTACATAATATAAGATAACATAATAGGACCACTTTCATTTTGGTGCCCGGACCTATTTTCTGTTCCTGTCTGACCCTGAAGAAGGGGCTACATTATCAACATTTCTGGAGATCTGGAGGAGGTGGCAGATCAATGTAAGCCCTCTCACCTCTTACCTTGAGTCTCTGAAGTCCTGGTGGAGACTGCAAAAGCATCCACTATTCTTATTTGACATGAGAGCCGGGAAACACAAGGTTCATTTTTTGCTGCTCTTACATCAGAACAGTGAATACCAGAAGCTAGTATCCAGTGTTCCCAGTGCTCAATTTGTGAAAGAAAGAGTGATGGTGTCCAAAGCTCTGCTCAGAAGCCAGCAGCCAGTGCAATTAAACATTGGCACGCCAAATGCCAAGGCTGATAATCTTAAATATAATTCCAGAGAGTCCCTTTCACTTTTTCTTGCTCTTGCAGGTTCCTGCTTTCTCTTTTTGTTATGTTTTGCCATCTTTCTCTTCCTCCGTCTTTTCGATATGTGTATTTCTCTCTCACTTTACATCACACACATTGACATCAACGTGAGATGACATGAGACGTGGGGCGTGGCTGAGAGGGAGCGTGGCAGAAAGCAGCGGGGTGGGGCTGGGAGCTCGGGCTCGGAGACTGGTGTGCTGGAATTGTTGCACGGAGAGCAGAGAAACTCCATGGCACTGTGTATCTCCGCATGTCTGCGTAAACAGCAGAGGAGGGAGGAAACCGCACTACCCCTTGGAGGCCGGGGAACCAATTTGTGAGACAAGTGAGCATTCAGCGAGTGCGGCCAGGCAAACAATTACAATTAAGCTACAATTAGAGCTAAAATGCTAATAAAACAAGTCAATTCAACTCCACCCTTCCCATGCAGCCCGCTCCCCACACGTCTACAAACCAACTCGGCTGCCAGTTAGATGGCTCCAAGAGGGAGAGAGCAGGTGGGCCGCACAGAGACAGAGCCAGAGGGCTGAGAGGTGATTAGTCTTGCCTCGCTAGGTTGAGCCACCTGACCGTGGAAGCGGCCCGGCTAGGCTGGGTGCGGCTTGCGGCCAGGGGAGAGTTCCCACCCCTTGTGTGCCCAGCCTTGCCCCCTGTCATTGAGGAATAAAAACCAGCAGAAAATCTCGTAGGAATAGGAAAACAGCAAAAAGCTGGTATAAATGAACACAACGAACACCCCCCGGTTAGAAAATCTAGGACATTTTAGAAGAACTTTGAGAGATCAGATAATTACAAAATCAGACAACTGGCTCAATACACCTGGCCGAACCATGTGAATTCAGGGGGAATCATGCACTGTGAAAAAACGTGAGGCTCTGTAGCAATACCAAACCGGCAGAAAGGGGGAAAATTGATGGAGACTAAACCTGCCAAGCCATCTGCATTATTAACACCGACAAACACTCAGCGGAGAAGTCCAGCAAAATCACCCGAACTCTTTTTACCTAATATGGAGTCTAGTCCAATACAACCAAAAATAACTGCAGGGGCAGCAATTTATTCCAGCAACGTTAACATCACTGGACTCCCTCAGCTGCTTAGCCCTATTGTGTTAATAAAACAGCGGGAAAAACTGACAGAAAAACCACCCAGCCCCACTGTGCAGGCAAAGCAGTAGGAGGGGCCGCTGGAAGAGTCCCATCTAGTTAGAGAGCAAGGAGTGGAGGTCTAAAGAAGAGCCCGAGTATCCTCAAGAGTCAGTAATAATAATCCCAACAACAACCCCTCATACCCCCCAGAGGAAAAGCGCATACCTACTTTGAAAGAGTTCCCTCAGACAGAAGCGAACAAATTAGAACAATCCCCAAAGCTCATAAAAACATTGAGCTACAGGCAAAAATGAAGCCCGAACAGGGTGCCCACACGGACTCATTGAGCTCTTCTTTGGGTGTGGAGAAACTATCCCATTTAATAAATCATCTGGAAGAGGAGGAAGCTGGCCGCAAGGATGGATGGATGGGATATTGTTGGACAAAGGATCCACTCATGCAAAAAATCTAAGCTGGAATAGGACAGCCATAGAGCAGGGGGACAAAAATAATATTCAGGATGGAAATGAGTAACCCCCGCCCACGACCTCCCTAAGTAGAGTGAGGTAGGAAACAACTGGCGGCATGTCAGACCTGGCTAAAGTCCTCACGTACCTTAACACCAGAGAATGGGAAAAAAAGTTTAACACATAGCCTAGAGATCCGCCACCCCGTATTAGTATCAGTCCAACAGAAAGTGGTGGACACTGGTCCTTACAGCATCAATAAAGCCCAAAATAGCATAGAAATGACAAGAAAGGCCAGTTGTTAATAGAAAACCTGGAGCATCTTGGGCTTAGGGTTCTGAATGGCCGCTTTGCTGGCGAACAACCACCGGGGTTATCGTATCACTCCAAAACAGGAGCATCCCTGATTAATTACACCTTGATGGACTCATCCTAAATGCAATATGTAACCTCGTTTGCTTTTAGAGAGAAGATTGATAGTGACCACTGCCCACAGGAGATAGTCTTACCGATCATCCCAATAGAACATGAGGCATCAGCTGACCAGGAAACTGCATCTTATATAATCAACTATAATAGAATTAAATGGATGCCCACATCCTTGCCTGATCTCATTCAAGGCACGAAAGAATTATTCTAACCTCGGATGAAATGTATGATCCAGTGAGGAGCTGGTAACATTTAACAGCTGAATATGCGTGTCTCTTCGCAACAACAGTATCTACTTATCGTAAAGACACTGGATATAATGATAACCCCCATGGTACCCTGATGAGAAATCATCATTTCTGATAGATACATCTGCCTGTGGATTCCTCACCTTTTGAATTATCCCTGCGCCAGCATTCCACAGAAATTATTTTCTTAGCTCTCCCACGTCAACGAGGATGTCATAATAGCATGGCTCCCCTCGTGACACCGTATGATGTCATCGGAGCCATAAGAAGACCTCGTCGGTGTGCTGATGTCAGTTCCCTTTTTTCCGCGCCGTCGACGTGTAACGGTTTTTTTCTGGGACTCTCCAACTCTCTGTGATTACTTTGTTTCTTCTATCTTCTTCGTGTTGAAGTTGGTATGGCTACTACGTTGGTATGGCTACTACGAAGAGGTCGGATTTCAAGCCCTGCAGGGGTCATATGTCTATGACGGACCCACACGAAGACTGCCTTTGGTGCCTTTCTTGCGACCATGACGCCGAAAGGTGTTCGAGCTGTCGGAAGATGAACCCGAAGGTGTTAAAAGAACGTGAAGCCAAACACTTCATGGCAAAGGCGAAAAAGGAGAAGAGGGTTCGTAAGCGTTCAAAGTTGTCAACCTCGCATACTTCAAAGTCAAAGAAGATTAAAAAGTCAAAGAGAAGACATGGTTCTTGACGTCGTTCTTCGAAGGGTAGGGCTTTGAGATCAGCCTCTCCAGTTAACGGCGTTGTGAAAAAGACTTTGTCTCTCCATCGCCTTCTCCGCAGGCGACTCCGGTTCACTCTCCGGCTCCGGTGGATTAGCCAACTCCCTTGGATTCTCCGATGCCCAGAGGTTCTCCGGCACCCAGGAGTCCTCCGGCTCCCAAGGAATCTTCTCCAGCGCCTGTGGCTTCGCCTGTGCGGGCGCCGATGTTTCCAGCTCTGCAACTTCAGCCTCCTGTACGGCCTCGGATGGTACAAGACCAGGGGAGTTCAGATCCTTATCCTCCTTTTCCAGGGCCAGGGTCGGATCCATCGCATTTCCTTAATGTGATGTATGGCATGTTTGCCAGGGCATCTTACCCTACCGGTGCGCCTTCTGGCCTCGTGGGTCTGCTTGCCTTTAACTTGGGCATCCCCCAACAATATGCTCAGGCACCTTTCATGCCTTTTATGCCAACGGCTCCATCTTGGCAGTTTCCAGCGCCGAGGTTTTCGACTCTGATACCTCAATCACCGGCGCCGTCTGGTGTTGAGCCAGCGTCGACCCGGATTCGAACGGCACGTTGCCTACCTCGGAAGGTCCTCCATCGACGCCAGCGCTAGTGTCACCGGCGCCACGGCTGGCGCCGCCGACGCCGGTCCATAAGCAGCATTCCAGGAGGGAAGCGCAAAGACTGCTGGAGGAGGATGAGTACCAGCAGGAGGATGAGTACCAGCAAGAGCATGAGGAAGGGGAGATTCACGACTCCGTAGACAAATTTGAGGGTCTATGTGAGGCTTGTGGCCTTGACACTTCTCCGGAGTGGGAGCTTTCTTCTCCTAAAGCTTCATCCTCACAAGATGTTCCCCCTTATCATGTGGTCATCAGAAAAGCAGCTGAGTTGTTGGACCTTCAGTTGCCCTCAGCTGAGGTAAAATCTAATATTCTAACTGAAGTGCTTCATTCTTCTTCCTCTTCAAGTGAACCTCTGTTGCCTTTCAATGAGGCATTGACAGGGCCAATCATGGAAGTGTGGCAGAAACCCTTGTCTGCCCCTGCAGTTTCAAGATCAGTGGCAAGGAGATATAGACCTGCTCCGGATGATCCTGTTTTCCTTTCGGCCCATCCATCTCCGGAAAGCTTGGTGGTCCAGGCTTCTTGCTCCAAGCAGTCATCTGGATCCTTTCCTTCCACCCCGGGGGATAGGGATTCTAAAAAACTGGAGCAGTCGGCCAAAAAGGTGTTTTCCTCGGCAAGTATGGCTCTGAAGTCTACAAATGCCACGTGCTTGCTGGGGAGGTACATTCATGCTCTAATGGACTCTGTCAAGCAGTTGGCTCCTAAGCTTCCTGAGGATGACCGTGTTCATTTTCTTGAGGCGCATTCAGATTCGCAAGCAGCTGCCCGTCAGGTTATCCCGTCGGGTCTGGATACTGCAGACTCGGTTGCTCGAGTAATGGGTTCTTCGGTTGCTACAAGAAGACATGCCTGGCTTAGATCATCAGGTTTCTCACCAGATATTCAGGCTACTTTACCGGATCTACCATTTGATGGGTCAAGGTTGTTTGGTTCCAAGGCGGACTCTGCGTTGCAGCGGTTCAAGGACAGTAGGGCTACTGCAAGATCCTTGGGCCTGCAGTCCCAGCCCAGGGGCTATGGCTACAAGAGGTATCGAGGTTTTGGGAAGGCGGCTTCCTTTCGTGGCCGACAACAGCCTCAGCAACAACAGCAGCAGAATCCTCTCTACCGGTCGTACAGAGGTAGAGGCCGTCTTCGAGGAGCTTCCAGGCAACAGTCTTCCTCTTCCTCCTCCTCTCCTGTCCCCACCACTGGTACCACGGGAAAGCAGCTCTAGATCCCCCATCTTGGAGCATGCTGGTCCTGTAGGGGGTCGGGTGTCCCATTTTCTACAACATTGGAAATTGGTTACCTCGGACCGTTGGGTTTTGAATCTTGTGGAGAATGGGTATGCCCTCCCTTTTCTAGAGTTTACTCCTCTTTACCCTCCTCGCCAAGAATGGTGTTCAGAGGACCATTTGTTGCTTCTGCAGCAGGAGGTTCTTACCTTACTGCAGAAAGGTGCGATAGAGGTGGTTCCAGAGCAGGAAAGGGGTCAGGGATGTTACTCCCATTATTTCCTGATTTCCAAGAAGGACGGTCGGCTCAGACCGATCCTGGACTTCAGGGTTTTGAATCTTTACCTCAGGCAGGAAAAGTTCAAAATGTTGACCTTGGCTCAGGTTCTATTGGCGCTGCAACAGGAAGACTGGATGGTGTCGATGGATTTGCAGGATGCGTATTTTCATCTTCCCATCCTGAAGTCGCATCAGAAGTATCTCCGTTTTACGGTGGGATCCCAACACTACCAATTTGCGGTCCTCCCGTTTGATCTCACTTCCGCACCACGGGTCTTCACGGCGGTGGTGGCAGCACATCTCAGTAGGTTGAGGATTTCTGTTTTCCCCTATCTGGATGACTGGCTGCTCAAGGCGAAGTCTCCAGAGATGGTGTTGCGCCACTTGCCTGCAACAACGCAGTTGTTGTTCAACTTGGGTTTCTCAATAACTGTGCCCAAATCTCACCTAGTGCCCCCCCAGCGCAGCCTGTTCATAGGGGCAATACTGGACACTACTGTTTTTGAGCTTTTCCGCCACCGCAGAGGATTCTTGACATTCAGGAAATGATTCCTTTATTTCACGAAGGAGCGGTTGTTCCAGTCCTGAAGGTCCTACGCCTGCTCGGTCTGTTCACTTCCTGCATACTGTTGGTCAGCCATGCACGCTGTCGCATTAGGGCTCTCCAGTGGTGCCTCCGCAGGTAGTGATATCAGCACAATGGAGATCTCGGGGAGAAGGTCGGTATCTCCAGAGACACTGCAGCGGAGCTGTCTTGGTGGAGTGTGCAGGGCAACCTGTCTCAAGGAAAGCCCTTTCAACCTCCTCCACCGATGGCCACAGTGATCACGGATGCCTCCACTCTAGGGTGGAGTGCTCATCTGGGGGATCTGGAGGTCAAAGGTCTTTGGTCTCCAGAGGAAAGGTTGCTTCACATCAACCTTTTGGAATTGCGGGCAATACGTTTGGCTCTCAAGGCCTTCCTTCCCTCCCTTTGCGGTCAGTCGGTTCAAGTCCTGACAGACAACACTACCGCAATGTGGTACATAAACAAACAGGGAGGGGAAGGGTTGTTTCATCTCTGCAGAGAGGCTCTGCAACTCTGGTCCTGGGCTCAGGGCCATCAGATTTGTGTAATTGCAAATCATCTGGCCGGGGTGCTAAATGTGCGTGCGGACAGTCTCAGTCGGCATTACTCGACCGATCACGAGTGTCGTCTTCATCCGGAGGTGGTCCATCTCATCTTCAAGATGTGGGGGTTTCCTCGAGTGGACCTTTTTGCCACTCGGGAGAACGCGCACTGCCCGTTATTCTGCAGCCTTCAGTATCCGATGCAGGCAGCACTGGGGGACGCGTTTCAATTGGATTGGGGCTCGCAACTCCATTATGCGTTTCCTCCCATACCTTTGATTCCTCAAGTTCTGAGGAAGATTCGCCAAGACCGGGCCCAAGTCATATTGATCACTCCGGATTGGCCAAGAGGGTGTGGTACACAGATCTACTTCACCTCTCATCGTACCCACCGCTCCATCTCCCTTTCAGGGCAGACCTCCTCTCGCAGTCGCAGGGGCAGGTTCTACCTCCAGAGTTTGCACCTTCATGCCTGGAGATTGAACGGGCAACCTGAGTTCTTTCTCTCTCCCACCGGATGTGGTGGATGTTATTTTATCTTCCAGGAGACACTCCACCAAATCTGTTTATTCCTCTAGGTGGTCCAAGTTTGTGAAATGGTGTGGAGAGAGATCTATTGATCCCTTAAAAGCCCATTTATCTGACGTTTTGGGATTCTCACTTTCCTTGGCCCAGCAGGATTGTGCTGTGGCTACAGTTAAAGGTTATTTGTCGGCCTTGTCGGCTTTCCTGTTTGCCAGACCAGCCGTCTTTATTTAAGTCTCCCATTGTTATGAGGTTCATTAAGGGCCTCACCAATAAGTTTCCTCCCACACCCTTCATTATGCCTCCGTGGGATTTGAATTTGGTTCTTACTTTTTTGATGGGTTCTTCTTTTGATCCGCTTCATAGCTGTCCTTTGAGGCTTCTTTCTTTTAAGATGTTTTTTCTGGTCGCCATTACTTTGGCCAGGAGGGTAAGTGAGCTTCAGGCTCTTAGTTCTAAACCTCCGTTCTTGACCATTCATGCAGAAAAGATGGTTCTCAGGACCAGGGCTGCTTTCCTGCCGAAGGTGGTCACTCCTTTTCATTTAGGACAGTCTATTACTTTACCTACCTTCTATCCTCCCCCTCACCCTTCCAAGGAGGAGGAGAGACTTCATCGTCTGGATCCTAAGAGGGCTGTCAGCTTCTACCTGGACTGAACCAGGGATCTAAGACTGGACGATCAGCTCTTCGTGGGCTACATTGGACAATTGAAAGGCAAAGCTGTTCACAAGCGAACACTCTCCAGGTGGATCATCTTGTGCATCAAGATCTGTTACGCCTTGGCCAAGAAGGAACCGCCTGAAGGTATTAGAGCTCATTCCAACAGAGCTAAGTCTTCTTCTTCTGCTTGGGCTAGAGGTGTTCCTGTTGTTGACATTTGTAAGGCAGAAACTTGGGCCTCCCTCCACACCTTTGCGAAGCATTACTGCTTGGATTCAGAGGTTAGGAGGGACGGCCATTTTGCATGTTCTGTTCTGCAAGATTTTTTGGTATAGGCAGGTGGACACCCTCCTCCGGGAGAGGTACGGCTTGGGGATTCAATTCAAAAGGTGAGGAATCCACAGGCAGATGTATCCATCAGAAGAACAAGTTACTTACCTTCAGTAACGCTTTTTCTGGTGGATACAATATCTGCCTGTGGATTCCTCACTGATTCACCCGCCTCCCCATTGTCCTCCTGCTTATACCGAATAAAGTTTTGACTGTCTGACATTGTCAGTTTTTATATGTCATTTTCATGCATACAGTTTGTTGCTAGGAAATACTTTTGTTATTAGCTTTTCCTTTTTATTTATGCATTTGTTATATGCTTTTGTGTATATATTATGTATACTGGATATACTTGTGTTATGTTGACGGTCCGCCCGTTCGCCTCGAAGGCACGGAAAAAATGGGTGGAACTGACGTCAGCACACCGACGAGGTCTTCTTATGGCTCCGATGGCGTCATACGGTGTCGCGGGCGGAGCCGTGCTATTATGACATCCTCGTTGACGTGGGAGAGCTAAGAAAAGAATTTCCATGGAATGCTGGCGCAGGGGTAATTCAAAAGGTGCGGAATCCACAGGCAGATATTGTATCCACCAGAAAAAGCATTACCGAAGGTAAGTAACTTGTTCATCAGGGAAATAACAAAGCGAGTAAATCAACTTTGGAGGAAGCCCTAGTGACTTAAACCTCTGGCGCGACTTAAGGAAAGCAACAACAGACTTAAACAAGCATTTGCAATGCAATAGGTCACACATGTGCAAGAGTTTGAGCTATTGGCATTGTAAATGGCAATGCCTTTTATTTATGTGTTTTGAAATACTGCAAGCGGTGCGTAAACACTCACTTTGTCCTTATAGTTGTTGCTTACGAGAATCAATGCTGGCAGTAACTGGGCCTCTTTTGCTGCCACCCTTGCTTCTCGCAAGCAAGGACTATAAGCACAAAGTGCGTGTTTACGCACCGGTTGCAGGTTTTTAAAACACATAAATAAAAGGCATTGCCATTTACAATGCCAATAGCTCAAACTCTTGCAAATGTGATACCTATTGCATTGCAAATGCTTATACTATCTCACCACTAAGTGTTGCCCTGCCCCACACATTTGTAATGCAGCTGTACCCAGCATTCCAACTGTACAACACTACAAAAAGTGGATCTCAATTGGTGGAACTAAGACTCAAAATGTTCTCTTTATCGGATCGATTATTGATAATGTATTGTATTGGTATTAATGAACTGCTTTCATGGCACACAAATAAAAAAGAGAAAGAACCCTAGTAAGGTCCCAGAACCACTGTGATATATAAAAAATGATAAAGTGGCACCATAAATTACAGAAGCAACAACACAAAATCCAAAACACTGAAATATTTTTGTGAATCCACAGGAAATGCTTCTTTGTATTGCTGTCTTCCAGTCTTCAATGCATCAGGACAGCTGACCCAAATTTCCCGATGAGGACTCACATAAACGATCAAACCAAGCAAGGGTTCCCTAAATATAAGGTGGCTTTTCTCCAAATATTTTCCTTCAATATTAATGCACATAGCCCTCAAGATTTATTTAGGGAGATTGGTAGGTAAGTTTCTTCCAAACATTCTATGCATCAAATACCTTCAATTCTGCAGCCAAATTCACAAACGCTTTGCGGAGAGCCATAAAATTGTAAGGGAATTTCTCAATCCAAATCAAGCAAAGCAGGGCAGGCGTAACTCTAAGCAAACTGGACCCATGAATACAGAAATTCAACCCCTCTGTCGGTGTATAGAAATGTACATTTGAGGCAGGGATTGAGGCTTTCCTGTGAAATGCGGTCATTTGAGATGTCATCAGTGATGTCATCAGTGATGTCACTGACCATGTCATGAGTGATGTAATATGTGACGTCATCAGCAGTGCATTGCGGGGCGCGAGTTATAGTTAGCTGAACTAACTATAACGGGGAATTTCTATGGTTTTGTACGAGTGAAATGTCCAACTAACTATAACTGTCCCTAAAACCTAAGGTTTTTAAGTGAATTTCAAAGGTTTTTAAATGCTAATTTCTAACTATAACGTGCCTGAAACCTATGGTTTTTTCAGTGAATTTCAAAGGTTTTTTAAATGCTAATTCCTAACTATAACATGTCTGAAACCTATGGTTTTTTTCAGTGAATTTCAAAGGTTTTGTAAATGACAATTTTTAAATGTATTAATTGTTATATTTATTTTTTGATACTGATTTACTACATTTTTTAAAACTATTTATTTTTACATATTTTATTTTTTAAATTACATTGTAATTACATTATACATTACATTACAAAATATACTTTCTCAGAATGAATTACTTTAGTTTAAATACTTTGCAAATAGGCAATAGACTTTTAAGTATAGTAGTTACAGTTTATCCAATGGGCAACACAATTTCAAACACAATGCAACATTGAGCTCAATGTGAATTTCTAGTTAAATGCAATTAGTTACTTTATGGATTACTTTTCTAACCACAGGACTGGATCCTAGATTCAGTCCTGGGACATCTCCTGTAAACAGTTGAGTAAAAGCGTTTTGGTTACAGTAGTGATTTTTAAGGAATATTATTGTATTTTAAAAGTTGACAGAAACTTTTTCACATAGAATCACCAATGTTATCATATGGGAGGAAATTCACTTAGCAGGTAAGTAGTGTTATCGTTACTTTTTCTTACTCAGTGGTGGATCCTGTATCCAGCACTGGTGCATCTCCTGTAAACAGTTGAAAGAATGCGTTTAAGTCATACAGGCGATTTTTAATTAATATTTGTAGTTTGTGAAAATCAACACTTTGAAACTTTTCTGCTGAAAACCAGACAATGGATTCCTATGGAAGGAAATACAAGTTACTGGTAAGTACGGTTAAAATTACTTTTCAGGATCAGTACTGGGCTGAAAGATGCAGCACTGAGGTCTCTCCTGATAACAGGTGAGTAAATCGGAATTCGTAGTTCGGCTGATTTTAGAGGAATATTTGTATGTTTCAAAAATCGACACTTAGAAACTTTTTCAGCAAAAAGCAGACAATGATATCCTATGGAAGGAAATTCAAGTTACTGGTAAGTACGGTTAAAATTACTTTTCAGGATCAGTACTGGGCTGAAAGATGCAGCACTGAGGTCTCTCCTGATAACAGGTGAGTAAATCGGAATTTGTATTTCGGCTGATTTTAGAGGAATATTATAAAGTTCCAAAACTCCACACTTAGAAGAATTTCCAAGTGAAACCAGTCAATGTTAGCCTATGGAAGGAAATTCAAGTTACTGGTAAGTACGGTTAAAATTACTTTTCAGGATCAGTACTGGGCTGAAAGATGCAGCACTGAGGTCTCTCCTGATAACAGGTGAGTAAATAGGAATTCGTAGTTCGGCTGATTTTAGAGGAATATTTGCACAATGGTGAAGGGAGGGGGCGGGGCCTGAGGTGACATCTGTGCAAACGCGCCCCGTGGCGCATTTTAAGTTGGGGGATTAAGTCCCCTTGAATCATGAGGGTCCCTGGGGTCCAACTAGCCCACCCTGTACCTCCAGTATGCGCCAGGGAGCTGCGTTGCAGAGAGGTGTTCAGAGGCCACGCCCCTTTTTGCACCTCTCTGCAATGCAGCTCTGTGGCGCTTTCTGGACGTACCTGTTGGGCTAGTTGGCCCCCAGGGACCCTCAGGATTGAAGGGGATTTAATTCCCCATCTTAAAACGCGCCACGGGGCCTGTTTGCACACATGTCACCTGAGCCCCGCCTCCCTTCACCACTGTGCAAACGCGCCCCGTGGCACGTTTTAAGTTGGGGGATTAAGTCCCCTTGAATCCTGAGGGTCCCTGGAGTCCAACTAGCCCACCATGTACTTCTAAAAAGCGCCACAGAGCTGCGTTGTACACCTCTCTGCAACGCAGCCCCCTGGCGCATTTTGGAGGTTCCTGGTGGGCAAGTTGGCCCCCAGGCACCCCCAGTATTCAAGGGGAATTACTTCCCCTTCTTAAAACGCGCCAGGGGGCGCGTTTGCAGAGTACTGCAGGGAGGGGGGCGGAGCCTCCGGCACGATGCCGGTCGTTTTTTTTTTTTTTTTTATGGGAGGGGGGCTGCGTGGCCCCCCTTCCCTTGGCCACTTTTGGCCCCGGGGACCCCATCCCCCGGGGCCTGTGCATTTTATTTTATTTTTAAATTCCCCCCCAAAAACGGGAAGGGGGCCGCGTGGCCCCCCTTCCCTGGGCCTGTATTGGCCCCGGGGACCCCATCCCCCGGGGCATGCCCTCGATTTTTTTTTTTATTATTTTGGAGAGGGCTGCGTGGCCCCCCTCCTCAGGCCATTTAAGGCCCCGCGGACCCCATCCCCCGGGCCGGCCTTGCCCTTTTTAAAAAAAAAAAATTTTATTTGGGGAGGGGGGCTGCGTGGCCCCCCTCCCTGGCCACTTATGGCCCCGGGGACCCCATCCCCCAGGGCCTGGCCTCTGGTTGGGGACTGTGGGGGTCCCCAATCCCCCCACAGTCCCAGCCGGCTCCCCGCCTCCTGCGCGAGCCGGCATTGCTTTCCACATGGGGAGCAGCTAACATGCTGCTCCCCATGTGGAAAAGCAATTGGGTTTGCATTTTGAAAGAGAGAGCAGGTTTCCTGCTCTCTCTTCCAAAATTCAAACCAAGTTTGCTATGACAGGACGGGAGCCGCGAGGCTCCCGTCCTGTCATAGCAAACTACAGTGTCCCGGGGGTAGGCACCCCGGGACACTGCAGGAGCCGGCCCTGGGGGGTGGCGGTCCCCAGGGCCGTCAAGGGCTCCAGGAGGGGGCCACGCGGCCCCCTCCCATCCAGTGCACAGCCCCGGGGAGGTGGTGGTCCCCGGGGCTTTGGGAGTCCGTAACGGACCCCCATATTCAAATCTTTAGTGCCCCGGGGAGGTGGCGGTCCCCGGGCGTGTGGGGGCTGGAGCCCCCACACAGGTAAAAATTTTTTTAAAAGAAGCCCCGGGGGTGGCGGTCCCCGGGGCTGCGGGAGGGCAAAGAGCCCTCCCGCACCATTATTTTCTAAAGCCCGGGGGTGGCGGTCCCGGGGCTTGGGGGCCTTAGAGGCCCCCACATTAAATCTAAACCCCCCACCATGCCCCCGGGACTTGGCCCACCCGGGGCAAATAAACATCAAAGCGCGGGAGACCGCGCTTCGAGTCTCATTTTTCGGCAAGATCCGCGCACCCTGAGCGCATCCTGCCGATTTTTTTTTTTAAATGCTTTTTTCTGCCCAGGGGTCCTTGTGGGACCCCTGAGCAGACCTAGAGGGTCAGGGTGTTTCTACCCTGCCCCCTTTGTGCATTGCACACTTGCAATTTTTTTTTTTCTCAGCGGGATTCGCGCACCCTAAGCGCATCCCGCCGATTTTATAAAAAAATGCTTTTTCTGCCCAGGGGGTCCTTGTGGGACCCCTGAGCAGACCTAGGAGGTCAGGGTGTTTCTACCCTGCCCCCTTTTGCGCTTTGCGCACTTGTTTCTGTCCCTCGGTTCTACCGAGGACAAAATGGCTGCCAACACTTCCTGATTTGGAGTGTTCACAGCCAATTAGCATGCAGCTCGTGATCGGGAGGGTGCGCGAATCCGACGCGGCCATAGATCTATATGTGATTTTCATTTTGATTTTCACAGGAACTACTGAACGGATTTACACCATTTAACAAAAGGGTTCTTTCTGAACCAAGAACTACCTCTTTGCCAAATTTGGTGTAATTCCGTTCAGCAGTTCGAGCTGTAGCCGTGTCTAAAGTTTCCTATGGGAAAATGAATGGGGAAAACACGTTTTGGGACCCCCTTTTTCTCGGCCCCGCTTGACGAATCACCCTGAGACTTTCAGGGTAGGAGCGGACCGGAGCGGGCCATAAAGTTTGAAAATTTCGCGAAGATTCGTCAACCGACGCAAGAGTTATTTCAAATAGAATGTTGCGGATTTCCTATGGAAAATAGGTCCTAACTATAACTATCTACTGGCGACACGCCAGTAGATATATATATATATATATATATATATATATATTGGCGGTAGTGCGAGGCATCTACAATAAAATATTTCACCTAGCACCAAGTAAAGGGTCCGGTTTCATCTTTTCCCTGCGGATTGGATGTTGTTGGCGAACTCCATTCGATATATATATATATATATATATATTCACTGAAAAAACCATAGGTTTTAGGGACAGTTATAGTTAGTTGGACATTTCACTCGTACAAAACCATAGAAATTCCCCCGTTATAGTTAGTTCAGCTAACTATAACTCGCGCCCCCGCAATGCACTGCTGATGACGTCACATATTACATCACTCATGACATGGTCAGTGACATCACTGATGACATCACTGATGACATCTCAAATGACATCACTGATGACATCACTGATGACATCATCCAGTGACTGTGTGTTTCTGTAAAGTTTAAATATGTTTAATATATATAGGGAAAGGCGTATTGAAGAATGAGTGGGTGTATAAGTGTCTGAATGGATGATTTAGTACGTGAGTGACTGACTCTACCAGTGAGTGATTAAATGTATCTTACTGAATGCATGGGTTAGTGACTAAACTGTGTGAATGTCTGTATCCGTCTGTCTGTTGGTTTGTAAGCGGCTGCATGGCTTTCTGAATAGCTACATGAGTGTCTACATGGGTTATTGATTGATTGTCTGAGTATCTGTATGGGTGCCTGAGTGTTTGTGTGGGTGGGGTGTGTGTGACTCTGTGCATAGATGTGTGAGTTGGTGATTCACTGGGTGCATGGTTTCAAGAGTGCATCTGTGATGGACTGTATGGGTGGGTGAGTGTGTGTATGGGTGTGTTAGTGATTGAATGTATATCTCAGTGGTACATGTGTGAGTAACTACATATGTGAAAGGCAGTATATATGTGTGTTGGAGTATATAAATGGCTATAAGTGAGAGTGTGTGATTGTGAGAGTGGCTGTATGGATGAGTGTGTACTTGTATCAGTGATTGTATAAGAGCGTAAGAATGTGCTAGTATTTGTATGAGTAAGTGAGCTGGTGTGTGTATAACTGTATAGGTGAGTAAATGGGTGTGTGATTAAGTTCTTTGCATGACTGACTAGGTGTGTGAGTACCTCTATGGATGAGTGGCGGTGTGTGAGTGTTTATATAGGTGTATGAGTGCATATGATAGTCCTGTACTGAGTGACTAAGTATGAGTGACTGTACGGGTGAGTGAGTGGATGTGTGTGTAGACCTAAGAATCAGTGAGTGGGTATGTAGTTTTTGGTGTTGGAGTGTCTATGGTTTTGAGAATGGCAGTCTGTAATTTAGAGTGGGTGTATCAAAAGTTATATTAGGGTGTGAGAAGATGCATGAAATTATCACATGGATGATGTCATCAGTGATGTTATTTGAGATGTCATCAGTGATGTCATCAGTGATGTCACTGACCATGTCATGAGTGATGTAATATGTGACGTCATCAGCAGTGCATTGCGGGGCGCGAGTTATAGTTAGCTGAACTAACTATAACGGGGAATTTCTATGGTTTTGTACGAGTGAAATGTCCAACTAACTATAACTGTCCCTAAAACCTATGGTTTTTCAGTGAATTTCAAAGGTTTTTAAATGCTAATTTCTAACTATAACGTGTCTGAAACCTATGGTTTTTTCAGTGAATTTCAAAGGTTGTTTAAATGCTAATTTCTAACTATAACGTGCCTGAAACCTATGATTTTTAAGTGAATTTCAAAGGTTTTTAAATGCTAGTTTCTAACTATGCCTACAGAGGTAGGACATGTGAAGAAAGAAGAAAAAACGCACAGAAAGAAGCAAAAGATGTGCAGAAAGAACCAACAGAGGAGCAGAAAGAGGCCTTGTTGCAAAATCATCCTGTGCCCACAACTTTTTCAGACGGGTACTGGTGGTAACTGACTCTGACTAACCAGAGCCAGTGCTATGCTAAAAGACACTTAGAATACAGTGAAAACACCTACATACACTAGGGAACACTATGCGTTGGGGTACCCCTGTGATTAGCATGACCTCCTCTGCAAGTCCCTAGTACATAATAGGGCAGGGGATTAAAACTACCTCTTAAAACGCTACAGGC
This sequence comes from Calotriton arnoldi, assembly GCA_963921515.1. Classification (NCBI taxonomy): domain Eukaryota; kingdom Metazoa; phylum Chordata; class Amphibia; order Caudata; family Salamandridae; genus Calotriton; species Calotriton arnoldi. Next base: position 652,592 of record CAWUFW010005293.1, read on the forward strand.
GCGTTTGCACAGTGGTGAAGGGAGGGGGGCCTGAGGTGACATGTGTGCAAACGCACCCCGTGGCGCGTTTTAAGTTGCGGGATTAAGTCCCCTTGAATTCTGAGGGTCCCTGGGGCCCAACTAGCCCCCAGGTACCTACAGTTAGGACCACAGAGCTGAGTTGCAGAGAGGCGTTCGAGGCCACGCACCTTTTTCACCTCTCTGCAACGCAACTCTGTTGTGCTTACTGAAGGTACCTGGTGGGCTAGTTGGCTCCCAGGGTCCCTCAGGATTCAAAGGAATTAATTCCCCAACTTAAAACGCACCACAGGGCGTGTTTGCGCACATGTCACCTGAGGCCCCGCCCCTCCCTTCACCACTGTGCAAGCGCGCCCCGTGGTGCGTTTTAAGTTGGGGGATTAGGTCACCTTGAATCCTGAGGGTCCCTGGGGCCCAACTAGCCCACTAGGTACTTCCAGTAAGCACCACAGGCCTGCGTTGCAACGCCTGTAACAAATTGTGCAGTTGTGTTTAGGTAGTGAAGAGGGTCGTGCTGGGGGTAGTGTTTTAGGGTTTAGGGTAGTGCAGTGGTGTTTGTGTAGTGTAGGGGTCATGCTGGGGGTAGATTTAGGGTTTAGGGTAGTGCAGTGGTGTTTGGGTAGTGTAGGGAGTCGTGCTGGGGAGAGTGTTTTAGGGTTTAGGGTAGTGCAGTGGTGTTTGGGTAGTGTAGGGGTCGTGCTGGGGTAGTGTTTTAGGGTTTAGGGTAGTGCAGTGGTGTTTGGGTAGTGTAGGGGTCGTGCTGGGGGTAGTGTTTTAGGGTTTAGGGTAGTGCAGTGGTGTTTGGGTAGTGTAGGGGTACTGCTGGGGTTAGTTTTTAGGGTTTAGGGTAGTGCAGTGGTGTTTGGGTAGTGTAGTGGTTCGTGCTGGGGGTAGTTTTTAGGGTTTAGGGTAGTGCAGTGGTGTTTGTGTAGTGTAGGGGTAGTGTTTTAGGGTTTAGGGTAGTGCAGTGGTGTTTGTGTAGTGTAGGAGGTCGTGTTTAGGGTTTAGGGTAGTGCAGTGGTCTTTGGGTAGTGTAGGGAGTCGTGCGGGGGTAGTGTTTTAGGGTTTAGGGTAGTGTAGGGGTCATGCGGGGGGTAGTGTTTTAGGGATTAGGGTAGTGCATTGGTGTTTGGGTAGTGTAGGGGGTCATGCGGGGGTAGTGTTTTAGGGTTTAGGGCAGTGCAGTGGTGTTTGGGTAGTGTAGGGGGTCGTGCTGGGGGAGTGTTTTAGGGTTTAGGGCAGTGCAGTGGTGTTCGGGTAGTGTAGGGGGTCGTGCTGGGGGAGTGTTTTAGGGTTTAGGGCAGTGCAGTGGTGTTCGGGTAGTGTAGGGGGTCGTGCTGGGGGAGTGTTTGAGGGTTTAGGGCAGTGCAGACGTGTTCGGGTAGTGTAGGGGGTTGTGCTGGGGGTAGTATTTTAGGGTTTAGGGTAGTGCAGTGGTGTTCGGGTAGTGTAGGGGTCGTGCTGGGGGTAGTGTTCTAGGGTTTAGGGCAGTGCAGTGGTGTTTGGGCAGTGTAGGGGGTAATGCTGGGGTGGTGTTTTAGGGTTTAGGGCAGTGCAGTGGTGTTCGGGCAGTGTAGGGGTCGTGTAGGGGTGGTGTTTCAGGGTTTAGGGCAGTGCAGTGGTGTTTGGGCAGTGTAGGGGTCGTGCAGGGGTGGTGTTTCAGGGTTTAGGGCAGTGGTGTTCGGGCAGTGTAGGGGGTCGTGCTGGGGTGGTGTTTCAGGGTTTGGGGCAGTGCAGTGGTGTTCGAGCAGTAAAGGGGTCATGCTGGGGGTGGTGTTTCAGGGTTTAGGGCAGTGCAGTGGTGTTCGGGCAGTGTAGGGGGCGGTGCAGGGGGTGGTGTTTCAGGGTTTAGGCAGTGCAGTGGTGTTCGGGCAGTGTAGGGGGTCATGCAGGGGTGGTGTTTCAGGGTTTAGGGCAGTGCAGTGGTGTTCGGGCAGTGTAGGGGGTCGTGCTGGGGCTGGTGTTTCAGGGTTTAGGGCAGTACAGTGGTGTTCGGGCAGTGTAGGGGGTCGTGCTGGGGCTGGTGTTTCAGGGTTTAGGGCAGTGCAGTGGTGTTCGGGCAGTGTAGGGGGTTGTGCTGGGGCTGGTGTTTCAGGGTTTAGGGCAGTGCAGTGGTGTTCGGGCAGTGTAGGTGGTCGTGCTGGGGCTGGTGTTTCAGGGTTTAGGGCAGTGCAGTGGTGTTCGGGCAGTGTAGGGGGTCATGCTGGGGCTGGTGTTTCAGGGTTTAGGGCAGTGCAGTGGTGTTCAGGCAGTGTAGGGGGTCTTGCTGGGGCTGGTGTTTCAGAGTCTAGGGCAGTGCAGTGGTGTTCGGGCAGTGTAGGGGGTCTTGCTGGGGCTGGTGTTTCAGGGTTTAGGGCAGTGCAGTGGTGTTCGGGCAGTGTAGGGGGTCATGCTGGGGGTGGTGTTTCAGGGTTTAGGGCAGTGCAGTGGTGTTCGGGCAGTGTAGGGGGTCGTGCTGGGGCTAGTGTTTCAGGATTTAGGGCAGAGCAATGGTGTTCAGGCAGTGTAGGGGGTTTTGCTGGAGGTGGTGTTTCAGGGTTTAGGGCAGTGCAGTGGTGTTCGTGCAGTGTATGGGGTGGTGTTTCAGGGTTTAGGGCAGTGGTGTTCAGGCAGTGTAGGGGGTCTTGCTGGGGTTGATGTTTCAGGGTTTAGGGCAGTGCAGTGGTGTTTGGGCAGTGTAGGGGGTCGTGCTGGGGGTGGTGTTTCAGGGTTTAGGGCAGTGCAGTGGTGTTCCGGCAGTGTAGGAGGTCATGCAGGGGGTGGTGTTTCAAGGTTTAGGGCAGTGCAGTGGTGTTCGGGCAGTGTAGGGGGTCGTGCTGGGGGTGGTGTTTCAGGGTTTAGGGCAGTGCAGTGGTGTTCGGGCAGTGTAGGGTGTCGTGCTGAGGGTGGTGTTTCAGGGTTTAGGGCAGTGCAGTGGTGTTCGGGCAGTGTAGGGGGTCGTGCAGGGGGCTGGTGTTTCAGGGTTTAGGGTAGTGCAGTGGTGTTTGGGCAGTGTAGGGGTCGTGCAGGGGTGGTGTTTCAGGGTTTAGGGCAGTACAGTGGTGTTCGGGCAGTGTGGGGGTCTTGCTTTCAGGGTTTAGGGCAGTGCAGTGGTGTTCGGGCAGTGTAGGGGGTCTTGCTGGGGCTGGTGTTTCAGGGTTTAGGGCAGTGCAGTGGTGTTCGGGCAGTGTAGGGGGTCGTGCTGGGGCTGGTGTTTGTGGGTTTAGGGTAGTGCAGTGGTGTTCGGGCAGTGTAGGGGTCGTGCTGGGGCTGGTGTTTCAGGGTTTAGGGCAGTGCAGTGGTGTTCGGGCAGTGTAGGCGGTCGTGCTGGGGCTGGTGTTTCAGGGTTTAGGGCAGTGGTGTTCGGGCAGTGTACGGGGTTGTGCTGGGGCTGGTGTTTCAGGGTTTAGGGCAGTGCAGTGGTGTTCGGGCAGTGTAGGAGGTCATGCTGGGGGTGGTGTTTCAGGGTTTAGGGCAGTGCAGTGGTGTTCGGACAGTGTAGGAGGTCGTGCTGGGGCTGGTGTTTCATGGTTTAGGGCAGTGCAGTGGTGTTCGGGCAGTGTAGGGGGTCGTGCTGGGGGTGGTGTTTCAGGGTTTAGGGCAGTGCAGGTGTTCGGGCAGTGTAGGGGGTCGTGCTGGGGGTGGTGTTTCAGGGTTTAGGGCAGTGCAGTGGTGTTCGGGCAGTGTAGGGGGTCATGCTGGGGGTGGTGTTTCAGGGTTTAGGGCAGTGCAGTGGTGTTCGGGCAGTGTAGGGGGTCTTGCTGGGGGTGGTGTTTCAGGGTTTAGGGCAGTGGTGTTCGGGCAGTGTAGGGGGTCTTGCTGGGGGTGATGTTTCAGGGTTTAGGGCAGTGCAGTGGTGTTCGGGCAGTGTAGGGGGTCTTGCTGGGGGTAGTGTTTCAGGGTTTAGGGCAGTGCAGTGGTGTTTGTGCAGTGTAGGGGTCGTGCTGGGGGTGGTGTTTCAGGGTTTAGGGCAGTGCAGTAGTGTTCGGGCAGTGTAGGGGATCGTGCAGGGGTGGTGTTTCAGGGTTTAGGGCAGTGCAGTGGTGTTCGGGCAGTGTAGGGGGTCGTGCTGGGAGTGGTGTTTCAGGGTTTAGGGCAGTGCAGTGGTGTTTGGGCAGTGTAGGGGGTCGTGCAGGGGGTGGTGTTTCAGGGTTTAGGGCAGTGCAGTGGTGTTCGGGCAGTGTAGGGGTCGTGCTGGGGCTGGTGTTTCAGGGTTTAGGGCAGTGCAGTGGTGTTCGGGCAGTGTAGGGGGTCTTGCTGGGGGTGGTGTTTCAGGGTTTAGGGGCAGTGGTGTTCGGGCAGTGTAGGGGGTCTTGCTGGGGGTGATGTTTCAGGGTTTAGGGCAGTGCAGTGGTGTTCGGGCAGTGTAGGGGTCTTGCTGGGGGTAGTGTTTCAGGGTTTAGGGCAGTGCAGTGGTGTTCGGTGCAGTGTAAGGGGTCGTGCTGGGGATGGTGTTTCAGGGTTTAGGGCAGTGCAGTAGTGTTCGGGCAGTGTAGGGGGTCGTGCAGGGGTGGTGTTTTAGTGTTTAGGGTAGTGCAGTGGTGCTTGTGTAGTGTAGGGGGTCGTGCTGGGGGTAGTGTTTTAGTGTTTAGGGTTGTGTAGTGTAGGGGTCATGTTTTAGGGTAGTGCAGTGGTGTTTGGGTAGTGTAGGGGGTCGTGCTGGGGGTAGTGTTTTAGGATTTAGGTTAGTGCAGTGGTGTTTGTGTAGTGTAGGGGTCGTGCTGGGGGTAGTGTTTTAGGGTTTAGGGTAGTGCAGTGGTGCTTGTGTAGTGTAGGGGGTCATGCTGGGGGTAGTATTTTAGGGTTTAGGGTAGTGCAGTGGTGTTTGTGTAGTGTAGGGGGTCATGTTTTAGGGTAGTGCAGTGGTGTTTGGGTAGTGTAGGGGGTAGTGCTGGGGGTAGTGTTTTAGGATTTAGGTTAGTGCAGTGGTGTTGGGGTAGTGTTTTAGGGTTTAGGGTAGTGCAGTGGTGTTTGTGTAGTGTAGGGGGTCATGCTGGGGGTAGTGTTTTAGGGTTTAGGATAGTGCAGTGGTGCTTGTGTAGTGTAGGGGTCGTGCTGGGGGTAGTGTTTTAGGGTTTAGGGTAGTGCAGTGGTGTTTTTGTAGTGTAGGGGGTCATGTTTTAAGATGCAACGCTCCAATACCTGACCAGTCTGCACTACATAAAACTACAAAAAACTAAAAATAAAAAGTGTTTTGCACACTTTTGTCATTGGGCTATATGTGGGCTACATCTGGGTAATATTTGTGCTACATTTGGGCTCTTTTTTCACTGGTGGCCATCTTGGAAGACTTCTTTGTTATGAAGTTTCCTAATTTCCTCATTTACTGCAGTCTCCTCAGTAGGAAATGCTTTCAGTTTTTACTTTGATTCCATCAAGTAGGCATTCAGATGTGTCACACGTTTGCCATAAATTCAGAATGTTAGCACTCTAGTTGTTCATTAGATCACTGTAGTAAAGCTACTGCTCACCAAGGAGTTAACTGGAAGTCTACTGCTGGTATTAAAAGTGATTGTTTCAGTCTGCATGTCAGAATTTTCTAATGAAATAGAAGAGGATTTGAGATCTCACTTAAAACATGCCCTCATTTTTCTTTCTGCAGCACTAACCATAATTTCTATTTAAAAAGAACCCCCTCATTTTGTTCCTTTTTAAATTAAATGTTTTAAGTGTTACCAGTTTATTCCAATCAAGATGGCTTCAGGTGTGCCATACTTTTGTCATAAGTAAGGCTGTTAGCGCTCTAGTTGTTCTTTAGAACACTCTGGGAAGCTGCAGTAGAACACAAAGGCATCAACTGGCAGGCTGCTCCTGTTGAAATATAACAGGAAGATATTTGAGATCACACTTGAAACATGTCCTAATTTTTCTTTCTACAGCACTACCCATAATTTCTATGACAAAATTAACCCCATCATTTTGTTCCTTTTTAAATTAAATGTTTTAAGTGTTACCAGTTTATTCCAATCAAGATGGCTTCAGGTGTGCCATACTTTTGTCATAAGTAAGGCTGTTAGCACTCTAGTTGTTCTTTAGAACACTCTGGGAAGCTGCAGTAGAACACAAAGGAATCAACTGACAGTCTCTGCCCTTGTTGGATGTACATGTTTTACTGAGAATGTCAGACTTCATTCTCACATGACTGAGAAAGATAATGTGAATTTACAGAAAATATGCTCTCATTTTAGCTTCTGGAGCACCTTCCAAAACTGTATGGGACAAGCATGTGAAAATAGTTTTCTCTCAAACATGATTCATGATATCCCAGCAGAAGGTTTTCACAGGGTAAAATCACCTTAGAACACACCACAATTCCTGAAATTAGTATGGTACCATCAACAAATGAATTCTAATGTAACTAAAGTCTGTTATCACCCTTAATAGTTCTCCTTTTGGTAACCCTCAAAATCTTTGATTCACTACAAGGCATTTCAATGGGGTACTATCATGTATATTGGTCTCAAGATGGCTACCAGCAATTCCAGGATGAAGTGCTGACAGCCAATCAGATCTCACGATGACATGTGTGGTTAGGCTCCGCCCAGATATATATGTGTTTTTACTTTTGATTTTCTCAGCAACTACTGAGCAGTTTACACCATTTAACAAAAGGGTTCTTTCTGAACCAAGAACTACCTCTTTGCCAAATTTGGTGTAATTCCGTTCAGCAGTTCGGGCTGTAGCCTTGCATAAAGTTTCCTATGGGAAATTGATTTTTGACTCTTATTTTTAATTTCTCACAACTACTGAACGGATTTACACCATTTAACAAAAGGGTTCTTTCTGAACCAAGAACTACCTCTTTGCCAAATTTGGTGTAATTCCGTTCAGCAGTTCAGAGCTGTAGCCGTGTCTAAAGTTTCCTATGGGAAAATGAATGGGAAAACACGTTTTGGGACCCCCTTTTTCTCGGCCCCAGCTTGACGAATCACCCTGAAACTTTCAGGGTAGGAGCGGACCGGAGCGGGCCATAAAGTTTGAAAATTTCGCGAAGATTCGTCAACCGGCGCTAAGAGTTATTTCAAATAGAATGTCGCGGATTTCCTATGGAAAATAGGTCCTAACTATAACTATCTACTGGCGACCGTCAGTAGATAATATATATATATATATATATATATATATTATCTACTGGCGGTCGCCAGTAGATAGTTATAGTTAGAACCTATTTTCCATAGGAAATCCGCGACATTCTATTTGAAATAACTCTCTTGCCGGTTGACGTATCTTCGCAAAATTTTCAAACTTTGTGGAGCGCTCCGGTCCGCTCCTACCTGAAAGTCTCGAGTGATTCGTCAGCGAGGCCGAGAAAGGGGGTCCCAAAGCGCGTTTCCCCATTCATTTTACATAGGAAACTTTAGACACGGCTACAGCCGAACTGCTGAGCGGAATTACACCAAATTTGGCAAGAGGTAGTTCTTGGTTCAGAAAGAACCTTTTGTTAAATGGTGTAAATCCGTTCAGTAGTTGCTGAGAAAATCAAAGTAAAAGTACATATATATCTATGGCCGCGTAGGATTCGCGCACCCTCCCGATCACGAGCTGTCTGCTAATTGGCTGTCAACACTCCAAACCAGGAAGTGTTGGCAGCCATCTTGTTCCTCGGTAGAACCGAGGAACAAGAAAGCAATAAAAAGTGCGCAAAATGCACAAAGGGGGCAGGGTAGAAACACCCTGACCCCCTAGGTCTGCTCAGGGGTCCCACAAGGACCCCTGGGCAAAAAGCATTTTTTTTTTTTAAATCGGCAGGATGCGCTCAGGGTGCGCGGATCCTGCGCTTCGATGCTAATTTGCCCCGGGTGGGCCAAGTCCCGGGGGCATGCTGGAGGTGTTTATTTTATGTATGGGGGCCTCTAAGGGCCCCAAGCCCGAGGACCGCCACCCCCGGGGCTTTCTTTTAAAATGGTGCGGGAGGGCTCTGAGCCCTCCGCAGCCCGAGACCACCACCTCCCGGTGCTTCTTTTTTTGTTGTTTTCCTGTGTGGGGGCTCGAGCCCCCACACGCCCGAGACCGCCACCTCCCGGGGCACTAACAAATTAAAATGGGGGTCCGTTTTGGACCCCCGAAGCCCGGGGACCACCACCTCCCGGGGCTGTGCTGATGTGGGGAGGGGGCCGCGCGGCCCCCTCCTGGAGCCTGTGGTGGCCCTGGGGACCGCCACCCCCAGGGCCGGCTCCTGCAGTGTCCCGGAGTGCCTACCCTCAGGATTCAAGGGACTTAATCCCCCAACTTAAAAACGCGCCACGGGCGCGTTTGCACAGTGGTGAAGGGAGGGCGGGGCTTCAGGTGACATGTGTGCAAACAGGCCCCGTGGCGCGTTTTAAGATGGGAATTAAATCCCCTTCAATCCTGAGGGTCCCTGAGGGCCAACTAGCCCAACAGGTACATCCAGAAAGCGCCACAGAGCTGCGTTGCAGAGAGGTGTAAAGGGGTGTGGCCTCTCTACACGTCTCTGCAACGCAGCCCCTGGCGCATACTGGAGGGTTCCTGGTGGGCTAGTTGGCCCCTAGGGACCCTCATGATTCAAGGGGACTTAATCCCCCAACTTAAAACGCGCCACAGGGCGCGTTTGCACGAGATGTCACCTCAGGCCCCGCCCCTACCTTCACCATTGTGCAAATATTCCTCTAAAATCTGCCGAACTACGAATTCGGATTTACTCACCTGTTATCAGGAGAGACCTCAGTGCTGCATCTTTCAGCCCAGTACTAACCCTGAAAAGTAATTTTAACCGTACTTACCAGTAACTTGAATTTCCTTCCATAGGATATCATTGCCTGCTTTTTGCTGAAAAAGTTTCTAAGTGTTGATTTTTGAAACATACAAATATTCCTCTAAAATCAGCCGAAATACGAATTCCGATTTACTCACCTGTTATCAGGAGAGACCTCAGTGCTGTATCTTTCAGCCCAGTACTGGTCCTGAAAAGTAATTTTAACCGTACTTACCAGTAACTTGAATTTCCTTCCATAGGCTAACATTGACTGGTTTCACTTGGAAATTCTTCTAAGTGTGGATTTTGGAACTTTAAAATATTCCTGTAAAATCAGCCAAAATACGAATTCCGATTTACTCACCTGTTATCAGGAGAGACCTCAGTGCTGCATCTTTCAGCCCAGTACTGATCCTCAAAAGTAATTTTAACCGTACTTACCAGTAACTTGAATTTCCTTCCATAGGATATCATTGTCTGCTTTTTGCTGAAAAAGTTTCTGTGTTGATTTTTAGAAACATACAAATATTCCTCTAAAATCAGCCGAAATACAAATTCCGATTTACTCACCTGTTATCAGGAGAGACCTCAGTGCTGTATCTTTCAGCCCAGTACTGGTCCTGAAAAGTAATTTTAACCGTACCTACCAGTAACTTGAATTTCCTTCCATAGGCTAACATTGACTGGTTTCACTTGGAAATTCTTCTAAGTGTGGAGTTTTGAAACTTTAAAATATTCCTCTAAAATCAGCCGAAATACGAATTCCGATTTACTCACCTGTTATCAGGAGAGACCTCAGTGCTGCATCTTTTAGCCCAGCACTGACCCTGAAAAGTAATTTTAACCGTACTTACCAGTAACTTATATTCTCTTCCATAGGAATCCATTGTCTGGTTTTCAGCAGAAAAGTTTCAGTGTCGATTTTCTACAAACTACAAATATTCCTTAAAAATCGCCTGTATGACTTAAACGCATTCTTTCAACTGTTTACAGGAGATGCACCAGTGCTGGATCCAGGATCCAACACTGAGTAAGAAAAAGTAACGATAACAGTTTTTACCTGCTAAGTGAATTTCCTTCCATAGGATAACATTGGTGATTCTATGAGAAAAGTTTCAAAGTGTCAACTTTTAAAATACAATAATATTCCTTAAAAATCACTAATGTAACCAAAACGCTTTTACTCAACTGTTTACAGGAGATGTCCCAGGACTGAATCTAGGATCCAGTCCTGTGGTTAGAAAAAGTAATCCATAAAGTAACTAATTGCATTTAACTAGAAATTCACATTGAGCTGAATGTTGCATTGTGTTTGAAAATGTGTTGCCCATTGCAACAACTGTAACTACTGTACTTAAAAGTCTATTGCCTATGTGCAAAGTATTTAAACTAAAGTAATTCATTCTGAGAAAGTATTTTTGTAATATATAATGTAATTACAATGTAATTTAAAAAATAAAATATGTAAAAAAATTGTTTCTAAAAATGTAGTAAATCAGTATTAAAAAATAAATATAACAATTAATACATTTAAAAATTGTCATTTACAAAACCTTTGAAATTCACTGAAAAAACCGTAGGTTTTCAGACATGTTATAGTTAGGAATTAGCATTTAAAAAACCTTTGAAATTCACTGAAAAACCATAGGTTTCAGACACGTTATAGTTAGAAATTAGCATTTAAAAAACCTTTGAAATTCACTGAAAAAACCATAGGTTTCAGGCACGTTATAGTTAGAAATTTGCATTTAAAAAACCTTAAAAATCACTGAAAAAACCATAAGGTTTTAGGGACAGTTATAGTTAGTTGGACATTGCACTCGTACAAAACCCTTGAAATTCCCCGTTGTAGTTAGTTCAGGTAACTATAGCTCCGCGCCCCGCAATGCACTGCTGATGGCGTCACATATTACATCACTCATGACATGGTCAGTGACATCACTGATGACATCACTGATGACATCTCAAATGACATCACTGATGACATCACTGATGACATCATCCATGTGAGAATTTAATGCATCTTCTCACACCCTAATATAAGTTTTGAAACACCCACTCTAAATTACAGACTGCCATTCTCAAAACCATACACACTCCAATACCAATAAGTACATACCCACTCACTGATTCTTAGGTCTACACACACACATCTACTCACTCACCCGTACAGTCACTCATACTTAGTCACTCAGTACAGGACTATCATATGCACTCATACACCTATATAAACACTCACACAACGCAACTCATCCATAGAGGTACTCACACACCTAGTCAGTCATGCAAATAATTAATCACACTCCAATTTACTCACCTATACAGTTATACACACCAGCACACTTACTCATAAAAATACTAGCACATTCTTACGCTCCTATGCAATCACTGATGCAAGCACACACTCATCCATATAGCCACTCTCACAATCACACACTCTCACTTATAGCCATTTATATGCTCAACACACATATATACTGCCTTTCACATATGTAGTTACTCACACATGTACCACTGAGATATACATTCAATCACTAACACACCCATACACACACTCACCCACCCATACAGTCCATCACAGACGCACTCTTGAAACCATGCACCCAGTGAATCACCCACTCACACATCTATGCACAGAGTCACACTCACCCCACCCACACAAACACTGAGGCACCCATACAGATACTCAGAGAACCAATCCATAACCCATATAGACACTCATTTAGCTAGTCGGAAACCCATGCAGCTGCTTGCACAACAACAGACAGACGGATACAGACATTCACACAGTTTAGTCACTCACCCATGCATCCAGTAAGATACGTTTAATCACTCACTTATAGACTCAGTCACGCACCTACTAAATCATCCATTCAGACACTTATACACCCACTCATTCTTCAATACGCCTTTCCCTATATATATTAAACATATTTAAACTTTACACAAACACACAGTCACTGGATGATGTCATCAGTGATGTCATCAGTGATGTCATTTGAGATGTCATCAGTGATGTCATCAGTGATGTCACTGACCATGTCATGAGTGATGTAATATGTGATGTCATCAGCAGTGCATTGCGGGCGCGAGTTATAGTTACCTGAACTAACTATAACGAGGGAATTTCACGGGTTTTGTACGAGTGCAATGTCCAACTAACTATAACTGTCCCTAAAACCTTATGGTTTTTCAGTGATTTTTAAGGTTTTTAAATGCAAATTTCTAACTATAACGTGCCTGAAACCTATGGTTTTTCAGTGAATATATATATATATATATATATATATATATATATGTATGCACAAGATTCTCCTCCCAAAGAGCAAGAAATACTCAGACTCTCCTGCATGCTAAATATTCAATTTAATGACAAAAAACGCGTTTCGGCATTACGCCTTGCTCAAGGTCATCAGTTCCACACCACAAACTTCTGTATTAAATTAATTACAGAAAGTAAAAACGGACTTCACCCCACATTACCATGCACTGACAGAGAAAAGGCGTCGGCCATCTTAACACATATTTCACAATTTCAAGTGAAAACAAATAATTTAAACACTCAAATACATGTAATAAAGTGCTACATAGTGTTTAACAATGAATACTCAATGTTTAGCGAGAGAGAACATCTCCGTTCTATCTCACCGGACAAATTTGCTTAGAAACCTTAAATGCATGCTAACAAGAGGCAAACATCCAATAACCATCTTTGCCAAGCTAATGTCAATACTCTCACATGTATCGTAAATATCAATAAATTCATGTTCCATTGATAAAATATCAACATGCAGTGGCTCAAAACCCCATCACGCCCAAGTGGGCAAACCATACAAAAAGACATTCCGTGACTCTTGGTTCCCTTCACTTTGTCTCAGGATTGTAATTATCAATAATATAATATTGCTAGTTAATATACTCCAATGATCAGTTCTTGAGGTGTGTGAAGACAGACGATTCCACGCTAATCTCTATCAAAAAAGTGCCTGCACCTATATGAAAAAATAAATATAAAAATATTGCAATAAAACCGTTAAAACCATCAGAAAAACTGAATATATCAACATCTACATTAGTTCTCAACCCAGATGGCTGGCTAGTTCCTCACTTGAATTCAGACCCTGAGGTATCAGAGTTTCAAAATCCACAATGAACTTGGATTCCAACTTCTGCAACTCTAGTTTGCCGTTTCCACCCCTCACATTGACTCCTACTGCATAAATCACAATCATTCTAAGTAGCTTTTCATTTAGGTAATGAGACTCAAAGAAATGTTGTGCCACTGGATAGTGTTTATCATTATGTCTAATGGCTCGGACATGTTCAAGAACTCGCTTCTTAGCTCGATGTATTGTGCTCCCAATGTACATCTTGTTACATGGGCAAAATAAACCATTTACGCAGTATGTGGTGTTACAAGTCAAAGATTTTTAGATCACAAATTCTCTTCTTGAGTGGGGTATTTGGAATTTTGCGCAGTCAACACTATGACTGCATGCCTTACAGTTTCTACAACAACGAAATCCTGCTCACCCAGCACTTACATTCTCATCATTGCTGGTAATCATATTACGACTGAGCTCATCTCGCAAAGATCTACTTTTTCTATCACTTTTAGGCCGTCACCTGTAGGTAATCTATATATATACCCAGAAACACACTGTATCGTAGGTGTAAAGAACGCGCACGCAAGACTGCGATGTTCACCTTGTTCATTCTAAATTCCACAGCTCAGTTGCCGCCCTTGGAACTTGAGGACCCAGGTTCGAATCCTGGAGTTGGCATTTGACTCAACATTGTGTGATTCTGGGCTAATCACAATCTCCTTGGGCCTAGAAATATGAAATGTATTGTATAATCACCACTTTCAGTAATCCATTGATTCAAAGCTAGGTTTGTGCTTTGTAAATACATTCTCTCACACAGAACACTTTTAGCATCATCAGAGAAATTTGCTTTTCAGAATAGACTCAGCACACAAATGAGTTCTGCAAGCTTCCTCCTCACAGAAAAGACAAAATAAGTAATTGTGAAAACAAACATTGGACAAATCATATATGGCCAGGATTAGTGGCAGTGTTTTCCCCGCTCTCAAACAGGTATAGCATGGAAAGGAGCTGTGCTGGCCACCGTCTCAAACAGAGCACACAAAGCAGAAATATGCCGCGGAGGTCTCCATTTCACATAATACTGTTGATTCTTCATGGTAGACATCAGTGCAGGCCTTCACCACAAAATATGTGCAGTACAGAAAAGAACCATACCTCTCCCTCATAGATAACATATAATGCACTAATTTGCCAATTAAAGGCATCACCTGAAATGATATCACATGATCTTTAAGCAGACAATTATATTAGAGGAAATAACATGAAATGGTCTACTGACCAGAGGAAATGATTGCGGGGCTTGTAACCATGATGACATCACGAGAAACAACTAACAACACAAAAATTAGCCTATTGGTGACTGGCCAGAAGTACCTTCCCAACACAGTGTCTGTCAACATTTCCAACAGCAGTTGTCAGGCGTGTCTTTCAAACACTGTATGATCTTCTGTTGTTAGCTATTCATGTCCTGACCATGAAGCTGGCATTAACCAGGTTTAATCAATAGGTTTACAAAAGGAGAGTAAAATAATATATGTACAGTAGCACTGCCAAAAATAAATCAGTAGGCTAATGAATAAACCAGTAACTTTATCAAGTATCTGGTTGTCCAGAACACTCAGAGCAGTTCTGTACAAAGAGATGGTGCAGGAACGGGCTCTTTATCTTTGCGCTCCTCAATTCTAACATCACTGGTACCCCAGAAAGTGTTCATGGCACCTCATTCGTGACCTGCAGGGCTCCTTGGTATTCCAGTTATAGGATCCAACACATTACTCTGCCAAACCACCTCATTACTAAGCAGAAATTAGCTGAAAATACCTCTGCCTTTCTAATACTAAGGGCCTCATTTATGAGAGGTTTGCACCACGCAGCATGGTACGTGCGTGACGCAAACCTCCAAGTCAGATTTTTTAAGCTGCGCAAAGCCACTTTGCGTGGCTCTGAGTGGCTTCAAAATTTGGGAGTAGCGCATTGCTGCGCAAATTGCTGCTTTGCGATACTCTGCCCTGGGTAGGCGTTCTATGGGCGTTGCGTGGGTGTTCCTACTCAACTCCCATGGATTTTGACGCATCCCCAGATATACAGGAACTGGGGATGTGCCAAAACGTACACCTTCCCAGGGGAGGTGTATCGAGGAGAAATATCTATTTCTTCTCGTTTCTTCCTCAGCACACTTAGAAAAAGAATATGCCCCCAATATTGGTTTTGTGCAGGAAGGTGCCCATATAATATTACAATACATTTTGCGACATGCACAGCATATGAGAGAGGCTTAAGGGGCACTTGAAAGGGAGAGGAATGCAGATTGGTTGGGGTCCTAAGTGAGAGAAACTACAATACTTGGTAAAATAAACATTTTGAAAGACTTTCAAACAGAGAGTGATAGAGATTGTGTGTGATTTTGTCTGTGTGTATGTAAATATTCCTGGTGAAATCCAACAGATACGTCACCATAACGGACTGAAAGCACCAGTACCCAACAATGTACCAGAAAATAAATGTATTGGGGGGTGTAATACCCCAAAATCCCCTCCCGAAGCTACGCCTCTAAATTCAATCTCTCATACCTTTTTAAAAACCTGTATGGCATGTCTCTGCAAGTTCCAAACTGCCACGGCTTGTGGGCCACTTTCTAACTAACTGGTTCCCTAACATAGCTACTTTTAATTTGGTGCCGGAGACTGTTTCTTTCCCAGTTCGACCCTTGAAGGTCGTCATTTAAATTTCATTTAAAAATAACTTACGTCTAGGAAGAACTGTGGGAGGAAGTCTGCCAGGGGTCTCGACCAGATCAGGGCAGCAGTCCGCCGATAGCTCTGCCAAACTCTAAATGAGAGAGACTTGGGCGAAGCTCTGGGCAGCACGCGAGAATTCAGCAGCAGAGAAAGTGAAACCAACTCTGCTGCTACTCCTGGAGAGCACCGGACAGGACTGCAGGGCGCTCTCTGTCAGCAGAGATGGGCTCCTGCGCCTCACATTGGAGGAGCCCCACGCCCCCACTCCAGAGGGCCTCACCTTCAATGGATCCCGTGAAAAGTTAGTTAGCCTTCTTCTAAATTATTTGTAAAGGTTATGTCTCTTTACAGAGTTTTCTTTTCTTTCTCTCTGAGTGGGGCCCCTGATCACATTGGGGCCCCCCCGCACCGCGGGGGCTGCGGGGGGGTGTGTTACGCCGCTGGGCGTACGTGTCCCCTGTGCAAATCAGGCTGGGGTTTGGACTTGTCAAACAAACCCTGGGCAGACAGACGGCTTTTGTGAGCTGTTGCCAAAGCCTCAAACTTGCGAAAGAGGGCTCCTTGGGTCATCATTTTTAGCTGGAAATACAGGGGAGCAACAGATCACCCATGAAAACTTTTCTACATGGGTCACTCCCCACCTTGGACATTTCATCTGCCTGGGCCAAAACTCTGAGCCATAGCGAGCTGATAAAAATTATTAAAACAAACATCAAACTAATGTCCCTATTGGAGGATAAGCAGACTTTGGCAAGGCGGAGTCATGGGTGGTTAACTCTGCAAATATAAGAAGCTATACCCTCAAAGCTATCTAGCAACACCTTACAGCATCCATACAAAGGAGCAATTTTTAAAATTCAGGTTAGGGATAATGCCACTATTAAAGCTTTACCCGTCTTTGGTGAAGAAAGGACTAAGGAGATCAATGTAGGCTCTGCGATGAAGCATCTGAGGACATCATTCATGTGTTGTGTCTCTGCAATGCCACCTTAGATGACCACCGTAAACTACTACGCAAAGAGTTCATCAAGAGAGGGATAAGAACTTGCAGAGAGGCTGCGGTTGCATGCTTCAACCCTGCGGACCTTGCACTTAACTGCACGCTGGTAAAATTCTACATGAGCGTGGAGAAAAAGGTCAAGGCCATAGAAGCAAGGGAGTCGTAAGGAGCTGATGAAACTCATTGGGAAGTTGGTCAGAGACACTAAAGCACTTTAGTAAACATTCCTCCCTTAGCGGGATCCTGCAAAGATAGAGTCAGAAAAAAACTCTTTGCATAATAAAAACAATTTCACTCAGACTGGCTCAACTCTGCTCCTACTTTCTGTATCTGGATAGATCAACACCTTCCTGTCATAGGAACCGAATTTTAATGAATAACTTGCCTAATGTTTTAAGTTAGTTTTAGAAAAATGAATTCTTATGATTGCGAATTAATGGTTTTGTAGCAGTGAATAAATTGTATTGCAATGGTTTTAATTAACTAAGCAAATAAGCTTTGAAACTAGAACAAAAACTCTCTCTCTTGCACTGGGTAAATATCTGATGCAGGAAATAAGTGCTGATGCCCAAAAATAAGTGCTGGTGCCCCCCACCGGCAACCACTGGCTCAAATTAAGCACTGGTGTTCACAATAGTATCCAAGCGGTATATAATTGTTGCCATTACCCTCGTTATGCACCCTTGCCTTTGGCTCGGCCCATAATTGAGAGTTAAGAACATAATAACTATCAATGTCTAGCCAGAGGGCAAAAAAGTTTAAATACTGTGTAGTAATTATGCTGTCGAAATTGAATGCTTTAAATACATCATTAATAACATACAAACGCCAGCACAAGAAAAACAGTCAATGTTTCATGTATAGATATGTTTATAACATGTAAGGTAGAAATATCCATCAAAACAATAAACCTTATTTTTCATGAATTGTATGTATTGCCTGAGGAGTATGTCATTTTTATTTCCTAAAGTGCTCAGTATTTTGAAATATAATTATTTGTTCATTTATTTTAATTTTTCAGGCATATGTTTAAAACAGCTTTGAATGCTGTACAAATGTACCCCTGCTATGACGATGAGTGGACTAAGATTATTTTTGCTGATTACACCGTTACATTCTCTGATCAGCCAGCACATAATTGGTTTGTGGTTTTCAGGTAAAATTTGTACACGTACATTGCTTTCTTCGATTGTTTATTGATTATTTTTTTTTTGTGTGTTCAATTGAAATGCCTGTAAAAAGCTCCTGATTCAGAAGATTGGAAACTACAGTCTATAGATGGATCAGATATGGGGAGAGCTTTTCTAGCACATACTTGTGGTAGGGAAGTGCTTTAAACGTGCTCCAGAAGGACCACCAGTGCTAGATGCAAGAATAATTATAATAATACGTCTAGTGTGACTGCCAATAGGCTATGTTGCCTGAAATCATTAGGGGGCCAAAGCTGGTGGAACTTCTAAGCCACAAAATGGAATGAGAACCTTATCAGTGAACAGGAAACTGGCATGCATTTCTTACCGCTTCCGCTAAGTTAACCAACTGTTGTGGGCAGAAGTGCTAAGAGTTAGATTGATCTGCCTGAGACCTCTCATTCATCTCAAGGTGATTTTCCAGAGCCCCTCATTGAAAGCTGAAATTAGACCTCATACATGTATTGTCATTTTAAACGAAACTATTATTTGCTATGCCCTATTATTCTGTAAATCAGGTGAATAAGAATTAACATAATAATTATTAGCTACTCAGAAAATGGAATGAATAAACTGATTAATGCTAACTACACCCCAATCATATTCCATCACACACCCAAAATCAATTAGCCTCAACCTTATTATTAGCTCATTTACAGTTCGGTTACTCTAAAGTATGTTATGCTGAGCCATATAAAGACCCTACTTACGTTTATGCCGTCAAGCCTTAAGTGGGAAACCCATCGTTCAGCCTCCTTCTAGCAACAGTTGCATCTGCTTTTCCTCACCCAATCAACTGTATCTTTTATACCTTTTTTAATAAATGGGAGTCTGTGGATCAATGAGCAGAGCCCATGGTCAGCTCCTGTTTTGTTTCACAGCTCAGTGAACCATGGCACCTTTCAGGTCATAGGAAGTACACAGAAGCTGCTGCTTGGTAAGGAACCATGTAGTGTCTCTTACACTCAAAGCACCAGACTCCAAGCTAGCAGGAAATGTAAGACACTGCCACAGGGTGGAAAATCCCTTTCTTTGGTTCGTTAATGTAAGGAACAGAAAATATGTGGCAGTTGAGCACATTTAATGTATAAGTCTATAGGATGTGCACACTCTACAGTGTTTTTTTACATGTTTGCATTAAACATGTTTTATCATTTTAATCAAGAATGAGAAACGTACAGTATCTGATACGTACAAATAAAATGCAGCATGTGCTAATATCGTTGATTATTTAGCCACATGCATATTAAGAGGTACTGGGTTGTTAAATTTAGAATGAATACTTACATAGATGACTTGAGATTTGTGAAAATGTTTTTTTTTAAATGCACGTTATTTTTCTGTTTTATTTTAGAGAAGTATTTCATGTGCTAGAAGACATGCTGGTAGTACCAAAGATGTACACCACCATTCCTAACTGTTTTCTTCATGTCATCAATAATGACACTCTTGAGGCCACACCTACAGTTTTTAATAAAGTTGCACCTTATTTTTATCGTAAGAACTTGGTAAGTCTAAGTCTGTGATTTTACCAAAAATTCATTGTCATTGATTGCATGTCTGTCTTGTAAGAATTTCGACGATGGGACTAAGAGGTAAGAAATTTCACTAATTGCGAAACCTGTATTGTCGCACAGGGGTAAGACCGTTCCATGAGTCTGCATGGCGTAACATCTTTTACCACTGCTGAATGTATATTCTTGAAAGTGTTGCATGAGATTGGGGAAGATGAGGTAAAGCAGCAGAAGCTGTTTGATTAAACAAGAACACCACAAACCACTTTGCGGTTTTACAAATAAGAGCTGTTTTATCTGGACTCATCTGAAATATCTTATTTCATTAAGTTAATTCTAACTTTCGGGGTGGAGGCAATGGGCAGTCAAAGAGGAGAATTGAAATTGATCTCTCACTCTTAATAACAAAAATAAGTTATAATTTTTTCACCTGTTTGGTGCAAAAATTATTTGTTGTGGGTTACTGTTTGTAGAAACTATTATGTATGAGCCATATGAATATTGCAATAATATTGGCAACTTTTATTGTTGGGGATCAGTGGCAGTTCACTCATAAGGGTGTCAGGGCTCAGCCCTCTCTATTTTTTGCCGTCTGACACTCACTCAATATTGTCTAAAAAGTGATTGCCTTTACCTTACTCCAAGGCAGAGTCATGCAGTTTGAATCATCCAGACTGCCTGACCGTTGCTTGTAGCTAGGCCTTGCAGATCTGTTTGTTGGCTGGTACCAACGCATGAGAGGATATGCACAAGACATTGCAGTCCTGTGGAAATTGCAGCCCTGGCCTCAAGGTTCACTGATGAAGCTCAGAAGAGTGAGTCATAAAGGCTGTCTTGGGGCACTGCATGCTTCAGCCCTCCAATGCCTGAGGCTACGCGCCAATCATCTTGTCCCTCCACCCTGTCACGACTCGTTACAGTGTAGGATTGGTCAGTGAATCCTCACTGACCCTACCCCACCTTGGGATGTGTTAGGAAAGGGTGGGATGGGAATGCAAGAGCGGGATCTGCAGCTGGAAGCATGAAGCTGAGAATGCACAGTGCATCAGCATAGACACTACGTCACAGAGTCGTATGCTTTATCCATTATGCAGCCTCCACCTCTCAGATACCTGCATCAGTGCTGTGCTGGTGCATGAGACAAAGCGCTGAAGACAGGAACTCTGACTTGTAGGTAGCCGTGCACCTGCTCGGAGGGCACATAGAAGGAGCTAAAGCGGATTGGCACAGGCAGCTGAGGGTACGTAATTATACAATGCTCTCATATGTTGTCTGTGTGGATGTGGTGAGAGTGCATGCATGTGCGATACTGTATTTTTTTATCTGAAAGAGACTATTAGTTATGGATTCCTTACCCTAGAATTACCCCCAGGCGTCAGACTGGATCCGGATAATTTTTCTTCAGCAGTACCACTGCGCATCGGTAGGTGGCGTTGGTCGACTCCGTGTTCGTCGTTGGTGTTGTGATCGCCGGAGTGACGTCGCAGTATCTACTTAGACGCCGCCCCTTCGCTCCGACGTCAGTTCTTTCTTTTTCCGCGCCAGCCAGCGCAGATCCGGAGAGAGCGGTACCCTTAGTCTTTTTTGACTAGAGTTTCTTCGACTTTTGTCGACTTCTTTTTTCGAGTCGTTCGACTCATGGTGCAAGGGTTGTCACATCGACGGACCGGCTTCAAACCTTGTGGCTCCTGTCACAAGTTGATGTCAGTCACGGACCCACATCTCGTGTGCCTCTGGTGTTTGGAGCGCGACCACGACCCGAAGTCGTGCTCCGACTGCCAGGCCATGAACCCAAAGTCTTTGCGGGAGCAGTCCCGAAAGCTTCTCGATGCCCAGCCGCTGGAGGTCCTGGTCGAGAGGGAGGTCGCAGGACCGGTCGCGGAGTCACCACCATCACTCCTCTTCGAAGTCTTCGTCTTCGGGTAAGTCGAAGCACAAGAAGTAGGCGAAGAAGCACCGTCGCTCTTCGCCTTCTCCCCGTCCGTCGGCCAACGCGACGCGGGATGCGGAAGGTAGTCGCCCGCGGAGCCTGTTGGGTCGGCTCCGAGCTTCCCTCCCTTTCCGGGAGCTGGGGCGACTCCTGCCCAACTTCGTAGCTTTTACGATTCCCTCCACTCCATCTTTGGGCAGCCTGAATCCACCGGTGTGCCTTCGGGCCCCGCGGACTCGGCTGGGGGTTCTAAGCCTTCGAAGCTGGCGGCTTCGGCTCTGGCGCTGCAGGGCCCCCAGGGATCCAGGCCTGGATCCGGATCGGCACCGGTCGACCTTACGACACCTCCTCCGGCACCGAATCCATTGGCGAGACCTCCGCTCCTTCCCACGCCGGTTGTGTCCCCAGCCGGCGTCGACCTCGGCCTCCCCCTCGACATGGACATGGAGCCGGACCGGCGTCAACCGACGCCGGTACCGGCGTCGACCGGTACTTTTGTACCTCTGTTCTATCCTGGCGTACCTTATTGCCCTGAGTGGCAGCCAGAGGAGGGTGAGGAGGACTGGGAAGGGTCTATTGACCCTCTAGCAGACCAGCTGGAAGAGCCGGACTGGAGAGAGGAACTGGGTGAGGCCAGTGGTCTGGATACATCCCCAGACCTTGGTATGCTTTCTCCCCCTACTGTGGCTACGGAGGAGGGAGCCTCCTATGCTGTGGTGTTGTGCAGGGCGTCTGAGACCTTGGGCCTTGAGCTACCTACGGTGGCAGTCAGGACTAACCTCCTGACTGAGGTTCTTCAACCAGCAGCAGCCTCTTCGGAGTCCCTGCTGCCATTCAATGAGGCCCTCACAGACATGCTTCTGGGCACCTGGTCCAAGCCCAGCACAGGGGCTCCTGTGGATAGGATGATTGCCTGATGCCACCGCCCAGCCCTGGGCGACCCCACTTTCTTCTACCAACACCCTACCCCTGAGAGCTTGGTGGTCCGAGCCTCAACGTCCAAAGGCGCGTACCCTACTGCTCCCCCAGATGGGAAATCCAAGAAGCTGGATCATTTGGGAAGAAGATGTTTTCTTCTGCCAGCTTAGGACTGCGGTCTCGGGCCGTTACACCCACAATGTGTGGGACACGGTTGTGCAGGTGCTGCCACAGTGCCCGGAGGAGACCCGGGCCGTACTCTCCCATGCGGTCGCTGAAGGAAGGGATGCAGCAAAGTTCACCATTCGCTGTGGGCTGGACACCACCGACTCGCTAGGCAGGATGATTTCAATGTCGGTAGCCCTACTACGCCTTGCTGAGGTCCACTGGCTTCTCGGGCGATGTCCAATCGTCTCTTTTGGACATGCCCTTTGATGGCCATCGCTTGTTTGGCGATAAGGCGGGCAATGCGCTTGAGCGCTTCAAGGATTCTAGGACTACAGCCAGATCCTTGGGCCTTGCTACCACCTCTCACCCCACGCAGTCTGCTTTTCGCCCCTTTCGTGGCTACGGAAGGGGTGCCCCACCACGTTCTGCCCAGAGCCACAGGCCCGCGCAAGCTGTACAGCCTCTGCGGGGCCGGGGACGTGGGACCCACCACCGTGGGTCTGGGGGCCAGCAGGCAGGCCAGTCCACCAGTGCCCCCCTTTGCAGCAGCCTCCAAACCTTCCTAGTCCGACCTTTCAGGGCCACCAGTTGCCAGTGGGCGGCAGGATTTGCCATCACCTCCCCCACTGGCACAACATCACGTCGGACAGGTGGGTTTTCCAGATAGTCCGAAGGGGCTACTCCCTCCATGCTATCTACACTCCATCGCATGTCGGAGCATCACTTGGCCCTTCTCTGTCACGAAGTTGTAGCTCTCTTGGCCAAGGGAGCCATCGAGCGAGTCCCTGTGCCAGAAGTAGGTCGTGGCTGCTACTCCCACTACTTTCTGGTGCTCAAGAAGGACAAAGGCCTGCGTCCTATCTTAGACCTCAGGGACGTCAACCGCTTCCTCCGGAAGGAGAAGTTCAAAATGTTGACATTGGATCAGGTTCTGTCTGCCCTCGACCCTGGAGACTGGATGGTAGCATTGGACTTGCAGGACGCTTATTTTCACATCCCCGTCCTGCCGGCCCACAGACGTTACCTACGGTTCACAGTAGGCCACGAGCATTTTCAGTTTACCGTGCTCCCCTTTGGCCTTACCAGCGCCCCTCGGGTGTTCACAAAAGTGATGGCGGTGGTCGCAGCTCATCTGCGGAGATCAGGGGTTCCAGTCTTCCCCTATCTCGACGACTGGTTGTTGAAGACGAGCTCACCCCAGGCTGTCGTCGGCCACCTCCAGACTACGGCGAACCTCCTGCATTTGCTGGGGTTCACAGTCAACGTGCCGAAGTCGCACCTGAACCCTTCTCAGAAGCTTCTTTTCATCGGAGCGGTTCTGGACACAGCGCAGTTTCGGGCCTATCCTCCCAAACAGCAAGTCCGGGATATTCAGGCTATGATACCGATGTTCCAGCCTCTATCCCTGATTTCGGTGAGAATGACCCTGCGGCTGCTGGGCCTCATGGCCTCCTGCATCCTGCTGGTGGATCATGCCAGGTGGCATATGCGGGCTCTGCAGTGGGACCTGAAGTTCCAGTGGGCGCAGCATCAGGGGAATCTGTCCGATGTCATCCAGATCTCTGCTGGGACTGCACACCAGTTGCAGTGGTGGCTCACGAACCAGGATTGGGTCGACTGCAGATCCCTCTACCTTCCCCAACCAGATTTCACAGTGGTGACAGATGCGTCACTCATGGGATGGGGCAGCCACATGGGAGAGGCGGAGATCAGAGGCCTCTGGTCTCCGGCGGAATCCGGGCTCCACATCAACCTTCTGGAGCTTCGGGCGATTCGTCTAGCACTGAAGGCATTCCTTCCTTCTGTCAGAGGAAGAGTAGTGCAGGTGTTCGCAGACAACACTTCCGTCATGTGGTATTGCAACAAACAGGGCGGAGTGGGGTCTTGGACCCTCTGTCAGGAGGCCCTTCGTCTCTGGAAGTGGCTGGAACATCAGGGCATGTCCTTGGTGGTTCAACACCTGGCAGGTTCCCTGAACGCCAGGGCGGATTAACTCAGCCGCCGGTGCTTGATGGATCATGAATGGTGTCTTCACTCAGAGGTGGTGCAAAGTCTCTTTCAGCAGTGGGGAGAGCCTTGGTTAGATCTATTTGCCACCGAAGAGAATGCGCAATATCAGCAGTTCTGCGCGTTGGAATTTCCAAGGCGGCACTCGCTAGGCGACGCTTTTCGTCGCGGGTGGAGTTGCGGTCTTCTATACGCCTTTCCGCCTATACCACTTCTGCTCAGAGTGCTGAAGAAGATCAAGCGCGACCGGGTCCAAGTCATTCTTGTGGCTCCCGATTGGGCACGAAGAGTCTGGTATCCCGAGCGCTTGAACATGGCCATCGATCCTCCGATCAGACTGCCCCTTCGGGAGGATCGTCTGTCGCAGCAGCAGGGGATGGTCCTCCACCCGAAACTGTCCAGCCTCCACCTCCTTGCATGGAGATTGAGCGGCGACAGTTGACAGCTTTCGACCTTCCTCCCAAAGTCTGTAATGTTATCTTGGCAGCCAGGCGTCCCTCCACCAATACGGTATATGCCTGTAGATGGAACAAATTTGTGGCAAGGTGCACAGCAAAGGCTGTGGATCCTCTTTCTGCCCATCTTTCAGAGGTCCTCCTCTTCATTCTTTCTTTGGCCCAGCAGGGCTCTACTCTGGGCACTCTTAAAGGCTATCTTTCGGCCATTTGGGCCTTCCTTCGCCTTTCTGATCAGCCTTCTCTTTTCAAGTCCCCTATTATGAATCGTTTCCTTAAGGGCATTACTCACCTTGCAGGGTGAGTGAGCTTCAGGCTCTTTCTTCTAAGCCTCCTTTCCTTGCTGTTCATCCAGACAAGGATGTCCTTCGAACTTGACCTTCTTTTCTTCCCAAAGTGGTTACCTCTTTCCACATAGGACAGACCATCACTTTGCCCACCTTCTTCCCACCCCTGCATCCTTTCAAAGAAGAGGAGAGGCTCCACCATCTGGATCCAAAACATGCGCTTTCATTTTATCTGGATCGCATGAAACAATTCCGGGTGGATGATCAGCTCTTTGTTGGCTATGTGGGCACCAAGAAAGGTTGGGCCATGCAAAAACGAACCATGTCTCGATGGGTTGTTCTTTGCATTAATATGTATTATTCCTTGGCGAAAAAGGAACCTCCAGTAGGGTTGCGCGCCCATTCCAACAGGGCGATGGCAGCCACTACTGCTTTGGGATGTGGAGTCCCCCTTCATGACATCTGCTAGGCAGCCACGTGGGCTTCATTGCACATGTTCACTAAGCATTACTGCCTGGACAGCCAAGTCCGGAGAGACGGCTTCTTTGGCCGCTCTGTTCTTCAGGACTTCGTGGAGTGAACTTGGTTCGCAGACCCACCTCCGGGGTTGGTATTGCTGGGGTATCTATTCTAAGGTAAGGAATCCATAACTAATAGTCTCTTTCAGATGAACAAGTTACTTACCTTCGGTAACGATATATCTGTAAGAGACTTATATTAGTCATGGATTCCTTACCGCCCCACCCATCCTCCCCATTCTGCGAACTGACTTCTAGAGTAAGGGACTCCCTTTCAGGGCCCTAGTTTTATGCACCAGCGGTCAGTGTCTTGCATGGCTCTGCGCTTCTGGCGTGGAATGTCGTGTAAAGAACTGACGTCAGCGCGCAGGGGCGTCGTCTAAGTAGATACCGCGACGTCATTCCAGCGATGAAGACGCCAACGACTAACGCGGAGTCAACCGACGCCACCTACCGACGCGCAGGGGTACTCATGAAGAAAAATTCTCCAGATCCAGTCTGGGGGTAATTCTAAGGTAGGGAATCCATAACTAATCTATGTCTCTTACAGATATATCGTTACCGGAGGTAATTAACTTGTTCGTCTACTCTACTCTGTGCATTTCTAGGGGCACACTGCTTTATTTCCTATGCAGCCTTTGTATTCCTGCATGAGCCCACATTAAACCTGGCTCATGCACCACAGGCTTCCGTGTCCAGGAACTCTGAGGCCCACCTGGCTTCTGTCAGAAGCAGCCCATAAACCATTAACCTTTCAAGCACTTTTTTAAACAACTTTAGTCCATTTGCTTTCGAAAAACTATAATTTAGTAATACTTTCCATAAAATGGCCTTGCAAAGTCCAAATATGTAATATCCCCCTTGATTGGTTATTCTTCACTTAAGGGCAAAGTCTTCACACTACCACCCAATGGCGCTCCTCACACAGACCCTCGGTACAAGCTCTTCACACAGCCCCGCTGCCTGCTCATCAATCACATCACCCACAGTTGACTGCTCCTCACAGATCCCACCATTGGAAGCTCCTCGTACTACTCAGCTCTGCACATCACTGGTCATTGGCAGCTCCTCACACCACCCACCAGTGTTAGCGCCTCGCACTGCCCACTGATGCCTGTTTCTCGCTTTGTCTCCAGTGCCTGGTTCTGTCCATGAAGCATCCATTCAAGTCAGCTCCTTGAAAATTTTGAGGTGCCATCCTCTCAGATTGACCCACTAACAACAGTGCAGTTCCTCACCGCCCTCGAGTTCCAGCGGCACACACAGTTCACCACTGCACCGTTCTTCTTAATGCTCACTGCTGCCATCTTCTGAAATGGCCTGCCGCTGCCCACTTCTCAGTCCTCACACTGCCAACTAATGCCATCTGCCTACAGTACCCATCATCACCTCCTTGTCACATTTACCACGACTGCCAGTGCCTCATTCATCTCTAAGAACTATCAGCTCACAGAGACGGCCAGTGCCTGTGTGACACTGTGCTCATCACTGCCTAAGCCTGACAGGGCAAATGCTGCCAACTCTTCACACAATGCCAGGATCAGGGTCTCACAATTTCTGTCAGTATCAGCTTCTTTACCTTCCCTTTTGACTACTGCTGCCTCTAACTGCTAGAAACAGCTCAGTACACAGGTAGATAGTTAGCCAGTCACAAAACAATTTCAGGGAAGCTGCAGAGTAACTCATAGCAACCAAGTAAGGTAACATGAAGACTGGTCTTGCACTGTCTCTATGCTGCCACCACAGTTCAAGCGCCACAACCCGAGATAGGAATAAAAACACTACTCTGATCACTCATGTGCAATGCCAAAACACCTGAGATAGGCCACGCTACAAACACAACATCCTGCCAAACAAAGCACTCCCTCACAGTATAACGTGGCGCCTCTTCAGTACCTCGCAAGGGCTATAAGGCTTTATACAGTTGAAATTATATGCATGTGTATGTATGTGAGAGTGAGTGCACTGGCTGGCTCCTGACATATTGGTGGTAATTCTTAGTATTTTGGGTCAACCCATGGCATATTGGTGATAATTCCTAGCATTTTGAGGCCATCCATAGCAGAATGGTACCCTTAGTGGACAAAAACGGGCTCATTTGGGGCCACCTAAGGCAAATTGGTGGTAAGTCTTGTCATTTTGGGAGCATTCAAGGCAATATGATGCACACTGTGCGCAGAATGCTTGCCTTGGCATACTGGTGGTTGTGTTTTCCATATTTAGACTATTCATGAAACGAAGGTTCCCAGTGCAACCCTTGAAATGCTGGTGGACCTGTCGGAACAGATATAATTCCTTATTTATTGGGGATAACCATGGTATAAGATGGTGGTACATATGCATGTAAGGAAGGGTATAGCCATGGTGATCTATAGTAGTGAAACGTTGATGTTTAGTTGGGTACTGATCATGTGTTTACTGAACATGATAAGCTTTTGTTTGAAGGAATCAAGTTTATTGATTAAAAACGAGTGAAGTTAGATGTTAGGGGACAAAATTATTCCTTTTTAAAATGTATATTTAAAGAAGACGGTTGAGTGATAATCATTATTTCTTTCTGAAACCCTATTCTGTAAATTTACTGTCTGCTAAACTGATTGCGAGCCCTGCTGCGTGAGTCTGTAAAATCTATACTGCTCTGGTACTGTAAATGCTGCCTTCGACTGTGCAATCTGTGTAATTTTATTTTTCCAACTTGCCCCTTCCAAAGAGATTTACAGTTATAACATATGATGGAGGAATCTATTCTCAAGGGGAAAAATTGAATATAGAAATTACATTGTTCCTATTGTAAATAATAAGCCACGCAAATTTAAATTTTTGAACTAACTGTTTCACCATTGGCTTTTTAGACACTTTTAGGGAAATTGTGCTGAAAAATTGACTATTTTGCCACCATGTTCTTAAAATTAGGGCCGGTGGAACTGCAACACTTCTGGCGAGGGACAGGCTTAGTTGGCCATCCATGAGAGTACTGAAATATTTCACGAGAGCCTTTGTGTTTTTTAGAAGATTTATGTTATCATGGCATAAGTTTTTCTATTATATGGTTTTGGGTTAAGGATGGCACTTGATTTGTAGTTAGACAGCCAGTTTTCAGCTATTTCTTTTCAAGGGAGGCTGGCCATGCTGATTTGAGGAATCACGAAGGAACTAGCAGACACAGTTATTTATATCAGGAAGTCTAATGTTAAGGGGGTCTTTTAGCGTTTGCCAGATCGGGTCAACAACCGATTTATGGCCAGGAAGGCGGAGGTTTATAAATAAGGTGAGCCGTTCTTCCCAGGGAGGAGGCTATCATAGCCTCCCGGACCTGGCTGGCAGGAAATCATTTCAGCCTCTAACGTCTTTAGAAAAGTGTTAACTCTGCTTATCGGGCTGTATGCTACTATTGGAGAAAAATGCTTATGTGACCATTGTATTTTGGATTCGGACTGTGATTGGGCTTTGTCTTCTGATGTTTTCTCTTTTGAGGTGTGATACGTGGTTGTATAAGAAGTCAAACAAAATATACAGGTTCTTCGTATTTTCTGACGGAGATGTCATCAGAAAGGGCTAAGCGGGGTGGTTGCAATGATGAGGCTCTGGGAGACACTGCTTTACACAGTCAGTGAGCTCTTAGTGGCCTTTCCCTAACTTCAATGACATCTAAACGTGTGTGTGGAAATTGGATGAAGAATTGGACAATGGGCACGTGGTTTGAGAGCAGATTACAACGACAGTGATGTTTTTGTGCAGAGGTATATGCAGACCAAACATGGCATGATGTATTTGGGGTAATTCAGCAGTTGTGTTTAGCTATAATCGGGACAAATGGCATTTTTCTATATAACATGAAATGGTGTTTGTTGATCCACGGTGGATGGTTTAAAGCTAAATCGGCAGTTCTGTAATTAATGATTGGCTGGTGGAGGTAAGGGAACAGAAAACGGAAACAAATGCCCAGTACGTGTATATTACTAAAAAGAAAGAAACTATCAAAAACCTCCCCTGCTTTATGAAAAAAAAAAGGGTCTGTTTCTAAAAAAGGGTTTATGTGCGACGTAAAGCAAAAAAAAAAAAAAAAAAAGAATCAAAACTAAAAAGGGTTGCCTACTGCTAGTAATAACTATCTGATGTAAAAAATGATGGCTGTAACTACTAAAACTTAAAAATAACCTCTATTGTTTTAATACATTTTTCAGAAGGGGTATACTGTTGTTGCCGAAGCAGTTACTGGTGATTTCCCAGTGACAGCTGGAAAATGGAAATTGCGTCTCATCACATCCTACATCCCTCTTCCATCTCCTGCTCGAGACGTATTAAACAATTCTTTTTCCATGAAGGAATTCAAAGAGTACTTTATCCCGAACAAGGAACATATTTTGTTCAGGTAAGTGCAAGAAGATGTTATACTTCATGCATTCTCTCCCACTGTATAATTATTTTTATATTCATTATGATATTTGTGTTAATTATTATTACAGGTTATTAATTCTATGTGTCTTTATTATTGTTAGTCTTACTATTGTCATTCCCACTAGTTTAACTATTACCATTATTGTGTAGAATTTGTAAAACACTAGGGGGCATATTCTCAAGAACGTGTGATAACCATCGCAAAAGTAACTTAACGCAACCTTCAACATTGCAGTCTATCGCGGGTAATTTACGCCATGTTAACCAAGTATTCACAACACGGCGGTACCATGCGATAGTCTCCAGATAACGCGTCAACTGACCGCGTTAAAATCAACGCCACGCCGCAAAAATGCGAAACACGAACACAAAATGATGAGGCCAATCGCGATACGAAAATCCGCGAAAACCAGCTACAGGCCTGCAATTCACATGCGTCAGGCGGGAACAATCACCATAAAAGTAGAAAACAGAACAGACAAACAAATGCCAAACAACAGCGAAGCACAATGGACGCTGCCGGAGCAAGTACGGAGGAGAACCAGAACCCCACAAGCCCCCCGGAGGACCATCCTGGGACTTCGGGGTCAGAGAAGAACAAGGACAAGAAGAGTAGGAAGAAGCGGTTCAGTCCGCAGGAAAACAGGATCCTGATAACGGAGGTGATAGAACACCATCAACAACTGTTCGTCACCTCCACTGTGTCATTGGCAACGAAAAATGGACTATGGCAGTCCATCGTGGACAAGGTGAATGCAGTTGGAGTGCTGAAGAGGACAATGGACGAGGTCAAGAGGCGCTGGAATGATGTCAAGCGCAAAACCAAGCTGAAACTCGCCAACAACCTGAAGGCAGCAATGCAGACTGGAGGTGGGAGCCCAGCGCCACAGGAGGAGCTGGACGACATGGAGGAAATGGTGTCCACAGTCATCAGTGGGGAGACGGTGGCAGGAGTTGGGGGCCCAGACACTGCTCAACAGGACCCGACACAACAGCAACAGGGTGAGTAACGACCAGGGCCTGGGGGACGGGGGAGATGGGCACAATGGCACACATGCACAATTAAGTTGAGCACATCTGCGGACAAACCATGCCCCAGACCACCAACTCCCACCAAGAGACCAATGTACCCAAGTATGCAACATGTCAGCACTGTACAAGCACAGAAGTCAAAGGCACACCTCATGAAAGGGATAAGGGGCAGCAAAATCAGAGCTGCAGGGGCGACTCCCTCAAAATGCAGCACACACATCACATGCAGAGCACATCTACATTGACAACGATGTGACACAATCCGCAAAACACCGACAACAGAACACAGGACACAACTGGTGCAGCTTGGGTGCAGACACTGGCCAATCACATTTGGCATTGCAGGGAAATGTGAGTTGATAATCTACAAGTACAAACACACACACGTCTGTTGTCGAAATGTCCACTGTCCCCCATCAAATAGGCAGCTCCTCCCAAACAGCCACAATGTACCCAGTCATGCTGTCTGTATGAAAACATGTACAATGCGACAACATACATGTGGACACATTGTTAAACTGCATCTCCCCTTCACATTGCAGAGGGAGAATCAACACCTCCTGCAGAGCTGCCCGACCCTCTCTTCTCTGGAGACGAAGAGGACCACCACAGCTTCGACTCTGACGCCCTCCAACTGCTCGTGGACAGCCTACGCAGCCCACTTCCAGGAGCTGGGCAGCCCAGCTGCTATGAGGAGACCCCACCCCCTGCACAGACCACACAGCAGGCAGCACCCACCACCACTGCTGCCTCCCAGGACCCCCACGAAGAACACATGGCCTTCCAACGCCGTGTTTTGGGGTGCCAGGAGAATCTGGCTGAACAGGTGCGGGTGGGCTTCGACCGCATGGCAGACAAACTAGATGCCATACATGGGTGTCTAAGTCCCATCAGGGACCACTCACGGTCCCTAACGGACACCCACAGTCTGCTCCATGCTCTCCAACGGACCATGGCTGACATCGCTGGAGCCCTGACTCAGAGAATAGTACAACTGTCCAGTTCGAGTGGCTCTAGCGATGTCACACGGGAGTTGGGAAACATGCGGAAGTTAATGGAGACCATGGAGCGGGCGAATGCGGAACGAGCGGCTGCCACGGCTGCACACCAGCGAGAGGTAGCTGGGTTCCTCAATGACCTCAGGACCATCCTCATGGCATTGCTGCCACAAGGCCTGGCGCGGATGCATGCTGCTGCCACCACTCCATCCACATCTCCGCCCCCTGAAGTGTCAGTGCCACACAGTGCGGCAGACCTTCCACCTCCGGCCACTGATGTGTCACTGCCACACAGTGCTGGAGACAGAACACCACCACCCACACGTGAGGCACATGAAACAGCAGAGAACGAAGATGCGGATGATTCTGCCCTCGTGGTAAGAAGGACGCAGCAGCATGCATCTCATCCATAGGTCCGGCTTCAGCTTGGTACTGCCCTCTGCATCATCACCTTCCACTGTCCCCCGATGCACTCAGCGACACTCACCTTGGACCTCGACATGGACTGCTATATGCTGTTTGATCGCCATTGACACAGCAATCAGACTGCAGACTGAACTCTTCCTCTTCCTTTGGACTTGTCATTCCCTGAAGGACCCTGGCTGGCCTTCCATGGGACAACATCGTCATGTGGGGTTTGCATGGCCCTGTACTGCTCCAGATGCAACACTCTACTGAATGTGCATTAAACATTCATATTCACACAGATGTGCCAAGTCTATGGTCTTTCAAGTGTGGAAGTATAGATGAATGTAGGCTCACTGGACCCCTCTTACGTCCATGTGGCTCATGTCGTAGAACAGGGGTCACAGGGTGACACATTGCCCAATGCGGTCTGGGTGGCGCTGACACAACAACAGGGACACATGCATGAGTTACTTCCTTGTCCAGCCCAGTACAGAACCACGCCCAGGCCCCGGGGTCATTTACAAACCCTTACGCTGGACTTGCATACGCCAGGCCAGCCCACTCCGCTTACGCTCACAGGGGGACGGCAACGCTACATGTCCCATGTGTTTCCTGTAGTGATCTGCTGCTCACAGGTCTAGTTGTCAGCATGCCACAGCCACTCCCTCACGGCTGGTTTACACCACACCACACCCATCCAGCACACGCGTCTACAGGACATGTGACCCTGCCAATAAAAAGGGCCGGGCGCACGTGCTCGACCTCATTTCCACTCTCTATCTGGGTGCATCCGTGTGGTGTTAATGTAGGCATGAGGGCCTCGGGCCCTGCAACATCACATTCCCCAGGACCGGAGGTGACATGATGGCGTCCGCAACATGATACCCAATCATACAGGGTCCATGACTTTGGGACACAGACTTGGTGGCACCGGATACAGTGCGGCCGGCACAGGCACACCGCCACGGGACGGTGACTTTGGGTGCACTGAGGTAGGGGCACCTTAAGTCTTAAGTGCTGAGCGGGTGTGCAGCCTGCGATGATGCCCCGTCCCGGCCGTCCGGACTGCTCGGGATTTGTGTGCCCTGCTGGAACGCAGTGTAGGCCAGAGCCAGCGGGCAGCGCGAGCCTACCACCACGTGGCGTCGCATCCCGGATCACAGAGTTAGTGGCACCTCAAGGGCTGAGCGGGTGTGCAGCCTGCGATGGTGCCGGGTGCACTGGTATGTCCTCTGCCATGGCGAAATCAAGACCCAGATTCATATGTGAGACCTGGTGGCCTGCGGAGCGGGGCTGCATGATGTGGAGGGTGCCATGTCCGCGGGCCCCGGGAATGTGGCTTGCAGCGGCACGTGGTGGGC
Organism: Calotriton arnoldi; assembly: GCA_963921515.1. NCBI lineage: Eukaryota > Metazoa > Chordata > Amphibia > Caudata > Salamandridae > Calotriton > Calotriton arnoldi. Next base: position 686,333 of record CAWUFW010005293.1, read on the forward strand.
CTTCATTGCTACATGTCAAGGGCGGAAGGTGAGCAATGTGGCCTGGGTGAGCATTGTCGGCACTCCCCCACCTGTCCATCTCTTCTGTTATCTGTGTCCTGCTCCCCCTCTCTGTCCGTCTTTCTCTCGCCCATCCTCTCTCTCCGTCTTTCTCTCGCTCCCCCTCTCTGTCCGTCTTTCTCTCGCTCCCCCTCTCTGTCCGTCTTTCTCTCGCTCCCTCTCTTTCTCTCTCTCTCTCCTTCGCTCTCTCTCTGTCCTTTGATGTGCGCAAGACACACCTTCTCATCATGATTTTTGTCTTGCAGGCTGTGACCTACAGATTGTCCCGAGGGGAGCGGCCATGTGTCTTCATTTCTGTTCTGTGTTTCTTTGAATACATTTTCATTTGTTACATCGAAGGTGAATGTGTGATGCTCATTTTCGTGACGACACATGCATGTCACCAAATGTGATTTTGCGACATCAGGCGGATTATTTGGTACATGATTCCGTGTAGTTGATGTGGCATGTCTTTGGCCGGGGGGGGGTTCCTGGGGGTGGTGGAGGTGGGTGTTGTGGCCCTGTTGGGGCTCCGAGCTGCATGATCAGTGGCTCCTTGGCATCTGTTGCCCTTCAGGTGTGGCTCTGGGCTGGGCTCCATTTTGTGGTGCAGGCTGTGGTCCGACTTTGCACCAGGTCAGAGCAGGTGTTAATTTCCTGCTGCTAACGCGCCTTATCGCCTGTTTTGTGGTCTTATCGCCGATCTGGCTGGACGTTGAGAATGTTGCGGAGTGGTGTTTTCGCGGCTTTTTGCAAGGGAACGCCTACTCTGCATCTCATTAGCGATAGTTGCGGGGGTCATCCGTGGCGATGTTTTTTGCGGCTGCTATCGCGGGTGAACTGGTGTTATGGGCTGTTAACACCAGCTTGTGAATGGGGCGATAACTTTATCGCAACTTTGGCTGCGATAAAGTGCAGTTAACTCAGCAATAGCTCCTTGTGAATATGCCCCAATATATTCTAAGCACTTAAAAAAAGGTTTATTTCATCATTTTGAATCGGGAGTGTGGTTTTGATCAGCAATACGGTATTTCCTGCAGAGTAATTTAAACTAGATCCAATTGTTCTCTAAGAGGAGCCAAATAATCGAAATTCGGTCCCTCTAATTCTGGCAGCCAATGTTGAATGTTCTGTGTTAAAGCCAACATCCCAGGAACCACTGCTATTCCACCCTAGGGGCTCAGAAAATTCTCTTTGTGATGCTTGCACTCTGATCCGTCTACATCTTTAAAATGAACAAGCATTGGCAAAGCCAATAGGTCTCGGCGATGTAAGACCTATAGCTGTGTTGTACAGCACTGTGGTTGTATAGCATGTTTACAGTTTTTTTCTAAATTGCGGTGAAACAGCAATTATTCTTTTGGTATTTATTAAAGTGTGGGGTATGGTATGAGCTTTGGAATAAAATGTGAAATTTAATTTAAATTGATGGAAATGGTGCAAATTAATTAATGTGCACGTGTAAATAAAAAGAAGGACATTTCACATTTAACAATGCAAGTGAAGAGAGGTGGGCAACACATTTTGTTATCTTAAAGGAAACAGAAAATGACAGAGTGGGTGTATAACAGGCAAGCAGTTCCTCGAATGTGATAACATGTGGGCTTGAGCTAAGAAGGAATGCTATTTGTTTTTAAAAGCACAGCACAAGTATGCCCTTACAGCTCGTGTTATGGCACAGTAAAGTTGAAAATAAAACTTAGGTTGTGGGTGAGGTCCAGTTGCAAATGTTGTTTAAAGCTGTCTAACTTAACAAATAAAAGGCAACATTGTCCAAGGTGGAATAAAGGTCAAAATAAAGCTGAATGTACATTTTTGCCCTCTTGGATGCTTTTTGGACACTCACAAGCTAAAATATGTGAAGGGTAAAACATTTCCGTGTACCTGTTTTTGCTGTCACAACTATTGTTTAAAGCTGTTTAACGAAAAATTGAAAGGCAGCTTTGTTTGAGATGAATAAAACTTAGGTTGTGGTTTAGGTGCAGTCGCAAATATTTTTTAAAGCTGTCTGACTCAACGAATGAATAGCAGTATTGACTGAGGTGGAACAAAGGTAAATTTAAAGCTAAATGTGAATCTTGCCCCCTTGGTCGCTTTTTGGGCACCCATAGGCTAAAATAAGTGAAGGGTAACATTTTACTGTGTACCTTCCTTGCATCATGTGTTTTTGCTGTCACAACTATTGTTTAAATCTGTCTAACATAAGAACTGAAAGGCATCATTGTTCAAGAGAAATAAAACATGTTGTGGTTGAGGTGCAGTCGCAAATATTGTTTATGGTTTAACTCTTTTTATTGTTGATAAATGAAGAGCAGCATCAACCCATTTACATCCACTGGCCGGTGGGGAAAATAATAAACCAGTACCCAAAAAGAAATAGAATGGAGGAGTTAGAGAAGGAGAAGACAACTTAAATGAGACATAAGTACTCAACAAAATAGACATTTACCCAGCATAATATTAAGATGGACCCCATGTAAGCTGAGAGTTATACATAAATGAGGTGTGATACCCTTCAGAAGCAGCAGGTTGAGTGAGGCGAAGTACGCACAGATAGACAGGGCAGGTCAACTCCACAAACTCAGTCGCTCGGAATTGGATACAGGAGTCCCAGGTTCTATTGAAATGTGGCAGCGTATGCGTTACAGTCACCGTCAGCTTCTTCATGCCTACAAGTTCCCATAATATATGCAACCAATCCAATTTTGTAGGGACAACATCAGTACCGCAGATATTGTTTAAAACTGTCTAACTTAACAAATGAAAGGCAGAACTGTCCAAGGTGGAATGAAGGTAAATTTAAAGCTGAATGTAAAAGTTGCACTCTTGGTTGCTCTTTGGACACCCATAAGCTACAATAAGTGAAGAGTAACATTTTCTTGTATACCTTGTACACATCCAGTGTTTTTGAAGTCACAACTATTGTTTAAAGCTGGCTAACAAAATAATTAAAAGGCAGCATTGTTTGAGGGAAATAAAACTTAGGTTGTGGTTGAGGTGCAGTCACAAATATTGTTTAAAGCTGCCTAACTTAACAAATGAAAGACAGCAATGTTGTGTGGAATGCTGAAACACAAAGAAAACAGAGACATCTGGCACAAACCTGTGGCAGCTTCAGATCTCCAATTCCCTCTCCCCCCACACACACGTCAAAACAGTGCTTTCTACACTGCATTTCCTGTGAGAACGGAGTCTTCATCCCAGTTGAATGACCGCATATCCATATTAATGAAAACGTAGCCACTGCATTGTCACTGTGAATGGATCGGAAGTAAAGTTCATTGCACGTGAGACAAACTGCATATTAGTTTTACAATTGTGTTTTGGGACTCTACGATGTACTTTTCCCTACTTCCTTAACAACACTGCATTGAGAAGCCCTGCTTTGCTAAATGTTGTGTAAAAATTAAATTGTGACAGAGCAGATGTTGGTATTTGTATGGATGTCAGAGGTGTAAACACAAGCACCCGTGTGGAGTCCTCAAACCAGCAGTGGTTCCTGTGTTTGATCATTGGGGCATTGCCCCACTCATATTTTGACCCCCTGACCCCCTCTCTTATGTGGATGATAAAGTAAATTTTATCGTACAAAACACTGACTTTGCCTGGCTGCATGCATTAATTTTTGCCTGCGACAGTCAGCCTTCAGCCGCAGGCGTCAGCTGCTGTGAAGTGGGTGTGGTTTAATTTTGATAGACACCATCACACACTGCGAGTAAGCGCACGGCACCTGTGCCCAAAGTGCACATGTTGGTTAGGACAGATACCTTTCTCCGGCCAACGCGACATGCCCACTAGAAGCCTCTCTCGACCTGCGCATTAGGGACCAGGGGTTGATCAAAGCCGCAACCCCCGGTCTTTTAATGTGTGGTGAGTTGGCCTGATCGAAGCCATTCCTGGCGCTGCTCTCATGCTGTGTAACAGCAAGAGAACAGTGTCTGGATTGGAGAAGCACCCCCTCCCTCCTACCGTGCACGCCTTGGAGGGAGACATGGCCATGTGAAAAGTGGTCTGGAGTGGTCTGGGCGAAAGGTGTGACTCTGGCCGTGTTCACAGTGCCTTGTGCTTTGGTTGGTGAAGCTCATCCACAGTGAAGATTTGGACGAGGTCGATGAATGCGCCAGCTCTGCCTCCGAAGAGGGTCCTGCACAGCCTTTGTGCAGGGGCTACATTCAGGTGCAGTGGTACCACGAGGGCAACAAACAGGTGGTCAAGGAGAGCAGAATAAGACCACATGACATATTGCATTCACATTTATATTGATATAGCGGCTTTCATCCATATATTGCTACATACTACGTGTGAACCACTCTCGGTACGAAATATTTCCACAAATTCTCACACACTGTATATGACCATCACAAAAATATTCTACCGCCACCAATGACCACACATTTTACCTGCAAAATACCCCGCACATTGTACATGCTGAGTTACCCGCACGATGTGTTGTTCTGTGTTCTAATGGTATTTATCTTCCGTTTACCATGTTCATGCAGAAATCCCACTTTCTACCCAAGAAATACGCACACCAATCCTCAGTTTTTGTATGTGACACATGACCCACACACTGCATACATGCCACTCCTTTCTGCATTGCAGTTGTCCAACTCCGATCACAGCCTGGGTGCACAAGTTCCTAACACACGCTATAGGGTGCCACACATGGCAGCATTGTTCCCTAGAAAATCTTTGGGTGCTGTTTCATTTTTATCATTCACTAAGGCTTACATACTGTTACTGTAGAGTGCGCGCATCATTATTTTGCAGTTTATATTGTGCGAGCTCGACTCAAAGATATTGGAGCACCTTATATGAGCCACAGTTACGTTACACAAGGTCACATTCACCTTACATTCATGCATCATTCACCGTACATTACTAGTTCCTGTTTCTGCCTTTATGAGCGAGCCGTAGCAAAGGCAGGCCTAAGGCTAGAAAAGAAGGGTCTAAGGATCGGCAAGAGTGGCAACTTGACAGCGGTGATCTGGCTAACAGGATGAAAGGCCATAGGGTGTGCAGGAGGAGGAAAGGGTTGCTATAAGCAGTTGTTGAAGGAGGTATAGGGGTAGCAGTATGGATGAGAGCAGATGAGAAAGACAAGGTGGGCAGTGAGAAGCATGCATTAAAAAATCATGGATAGGTGAAGAAGGGTAGACGGTTTACGAGGAGAGCACTGAAGGAAGGAGCCATAAAACAAGAAGTGAAGGAGAGTTGCGTGAGTAAGGGTGTCTACGAAAGGATGTTTTGTATAAATCAGTGAAAGTGGAGTATTTCAAAGGAAATAGGGTATTGAGAGTCAGTAAGCAGAAGGTTAATCAAATCTAGATAAAGCTAGAGGTGGCCTCAGTAAAAGGTTTAAAGCAGTGTGTCTGTAGTGCACACATCACAAACTTGACTTCCGTCACCTGTCCGCTCCAGTCACAATCCAGACAATGTGAGACTGGCTTGGCCTGGGACAGAATCTCTACGAACACATGAATGACATGTTGCACTCCCAGGTCCTTCAGCAACATGAAGTGGTTACCAACAAGTTGCAGCGCACGCTGGGTCGGTTGTGTTCTCCCGCAGAGTGGGAACAATCCCAGGCGTGCGCTGGGGCCTACCTCAGCTGATGCTCTTTATGTTACACTAGGCTGCTTGTTTGGTTGGTGCGCTTCACAGGCTGACACAACTGGCAGCCTTCCCGAAGCTTCCTTTTAGCCTTAAAGAATGAATCAGCAGTAGTTCTCTAGGGCGAACTGAGCGCTTCCCTTTTCGAAGCTTCACTTATTTCATAGAATCACAATAGGAGTTCATGTAATTCACGACTTAGGGGACGATTACGATGTCGCCAGGAAAGCATTCCCACTGAATCGGGTTAGGAATGCTTTCCAAACTATTCGTATTCGGGGAGTCCTACCGACCGATTACGATGTGTACGGACTCGGTTCCGTCGGACTCCCATTGACTTCAGTGAGAGCCTGTGTTCCGAACGAGAACACAGACTCCCATTGAAAAAAGGGGTGGGTGGGTAAAACCTTGCACCCTGTGGCGGGCACCCTATGGTGCCTGACACATTGTGCATGGTTGGGAAGGGGGGGTCCCTTGGGTACCCCCACAGACCCCATCCGGAACCCTACGGGTGACGGGGGGCCTGTTACGGGCCCCCGAAGTCAGATTTTCACAGGCGTTTTGTCTCAGCCAAACCGATTATGAACGGTTGTTCGAATCGGTCATCTTACTTGCTCGTTCGGAAACTGTCGCCATTGGGCTGTACGATTCGGCTCCGAACGACTCAGCTGCCTGAATCCCGTTCAAACTGACAGCCCGGAAGGCGTCCTTGCATCGTACTCGGTCGTTCGGAAAGGTGACCGATTCGGTCGGGAACATAGGTCCCGAATCGGATTTGCAGAATCCAAATTCCGTTCGGAGCCTTTCCTGACGAAATAGTAATGGGCCCCATAGTGTTTAAACTCCTGGCCTTAATATTATCATATGATGCATTCTAGGAGTTGTAGTGTAGGTTCAGAACAATATGATGGAAATACTAGATTATGGGGTTTTTGAAAGGATATCCCTGGACTGGAAATATAATGTTCCTGGTGAAATGGAGTCATATGGCAACACTATAAATAGTAAACAGCCGCAAGTTCAGCTGCCAGGCTAGTCTTATTTGCTTCTGTTAGTTGCCATCAAACTTCTACACAGCCCTAAGTAACTGTCTATGTATGATGAATCTGTATTTCACGCACATGCTACAGGATGTTCTCTGCACACACTGGCAGTCATATTTTTTTGTGCACAAAATAAGGCTACATTTAGTTCAGGTTTTTCTGTTGGTATTTGGCAGTCAGTCTTATCCATAATTCCTTTTTGGGAGATTATACGCAGCAAAGGTTACCTGATGACTCGGTTGTGTACATAATTTAATAAAACAGTGTTAACACTGCCTACAAATCTTCTGATCCTATGACCATAAAGGGGCAGTCTAGACACATTTTTCCTTTTCGTGAAGTTGTCTCCGCCACCTGGCCCAAGCCTTGTCTTTGCTTTTATCTGACCTCCCTTTACTTTGCCCCATGAAGAGCTAGGAGCCCTTTTCAAAACTCTGATAAAGCCTGAATTACTTACCTTTAATGATTGTTACTCCACCTCTTCCTTCTTTCTTCTAGAAATTACACAGTGAGGTCTTATCATAGGAAATTGCCTTCTTTCTTTCTCAAATTTGCTTGAAGATGCACTATATGCCCACTCCTTTTTCAAAAATTTCCTGGGGGGAGGAACCCCCCCCCGGCATCCCCCTTCCTCGAACCCTCTTTATGACGATCGGGCTCGCTCGCCACAGGGCACTCCCGCACTTTTACGCCTCACCACTTTCAAATGTCACTAGTCGCCACTGGCTCAAAGAACACAGAGACATTTGGCGTAAACCTGTGGCAGCTTCAGATCTCCAATCCCTGCCATGGGAGAGGGAAAGAGGCAACAGGAGACAGATGATGAGCAAGTGAAAACATGAGCACTCATCTAGAGTGCTCAAATACAAAAAAAATAGTAACACTAAAATGGGAGCAGTTGATGCACACAAGTACTTGGCCCATGCTCTGGATGAGGGCTAAACACAAGAAGAAGCATGACTCATGCATGCCATGGACAAACGGGAACAAAGGATACAAGAGCGACTATGGAGCGAACAAATGGTAAACCTGTGGGCGGGCTGAAGCCCACTGAATGGTAAACAACATGTCTCGTGGACCTAAAAAGGGATCCTGTCTTCAGTCACAAATTCTATCAACTAAATACTTCTCTGTGCCTGTGTCAGCCATGAGATATTATCCTGTCTGTGCCTTTTATTCAGCCTAAATACATTAACTGTGAGTTCAACAGATTTAAAGTAAAAGGGTGCTGGACTCTCATTACACTAAATGGTAAAGAATTGAGACAGCGCATGCGATGTCTAGCCGAGACCTAAAAATGTGTTGAAAAGAACCATTAGCTGGGAAATTATTTGCATACAGAGCAATGTTTGCTGGTACAGTAAATCTTGTTTTCTGTTTCCCGGTTGGTTAGTGAAAAGGCAGGATGGCTGTCATGTGGAGGGCCGCATTTGGATAAACAGAGAGGTGGATTGCTCAATCCTCCCAGAAAAGCCTGGCTCGGTCCCTGAGGGCTCGAATCCCTGCAGGCAGGAATGGACTCGACACACAGCTATGTCCTGCACCCTGCTGTAAGGGGTTCTTTGGTGTGCCCGGTCTATAACCCATTGGGAGTGAGGAGGCACGCCTGCCATGGATTCGCAAGCAGCTGGGTACATCCCTGCCTTGCTAAATACGCTGTCCTAGTATCTCCCCATGCCCTCAGAATATCTAAATATGCACATGTATGATACATGACTGGCATAGCTTATGTCCTGAAGAGCTCCTGAAAACATACAGAACGGCAGACAGTACACACAGAGCATCTAAATTTGCACATGTATAACACATGTCCTTAAAGCTTGTGTCCTGAAGAGCTCCTGAACACCTATATGCCTTCAGAATGGAGGAACACACCAGCGGAGCATAACACCTGTAAGCTAGGTGTCCTTAGAGTCATTGTGTATTTGAATATCTGAGCACACATGCATGACACATGAAGAGCAAAATGTGTGTCCTGGGGATCCCCTGGACACGTGTATGCCTTTAGAGCGGCAGAACAAACAAGCGGAACATATCTCCTTCATAAACATTGTACATTCGGTTGTGTGAACACACATGCATGCCACATGACAAGTGAAGCGTGTCATTGGGATCTCCTGTAAACATGTAAACTGTCAGAACACACACATGCAGAGCTTATCTCCTGTAAGTCCTGTAAGTTATGTGTGCTTAAGGTGTACCATAAACATTGTTAGTTTGGATGTCATAGCACACATGCTTGATACAAAACCAGAAAGGTTTGTGTCCTGAGGATCTCCTGAAAACATGAATACCTTCAGAACAGCAGAACACACATGAAGAACATATGTGCATTTACAGTTTACTGTAAATATTTTGCTCTTAAAGGTCAGAACAAACATGTGTGACACATGACGATCGAGGCATGTGTCCTGAGGATCTACCCAAAAAATATACTTTCAGGATGGCTGAATACACATGCATCTCATGATCTGTAAAGGATGTGTCCATAGGATCTGTTCAAGGCACTAATATCTGAAGATGGCTGCACGTGCATGTATGACACATTCTTATTAAAGCTTGTGACCGGAAGATCTCCTGAAAATATATATACCTAGAAGATGGCCGAACGCACCTACACAAACAGGATCTGTAAAGTATGTGTCCATAGAATCTCTTGAAGACAAGAATATTTTCAAAACAATTGAACCCTCATGTATGACACATCAACTGAGATGATTTGTCTAGCGCCAGATGTTGAAACCCAAGGAGAAAACAGTATAAGCATTAAATGGTCAGGTGTCAACCCGTCCTCTTTTCTTGAAAGGATTGTGCATGATTATCATCAAGATATTAAATCTGTATGGAGGGGAATCACTCAGATTCACAGATTATTATGGCCTTCAGTAATATCACATCTGCAATAGCAGGAGACCTAAAAATTAATAATAAATAGAACGTCAAACAACGTACTAGCTGGTTTGATCGACTATGTTCAAAAGCAAACCAGGACCTAAAAAAGGCTCTAGGTCAAGAAATAGCAAAATTATTAAAAAAAGTTGAGGAAGTCTTATAAACAGGCCTTAATCAAAAGAAGAGTATCAATACAGGAACAAGCTTGGGGAAAATTAATACAGGCAGCAGGTACTCAGGATGTAACATTATTTTGGAAAACAATAAATCATCCTTTTTTAAAGACCAGACTTCAGTAAGGATTGAGATCTTAGTGCAACCTTCAGACTGGATAAGTTAGTTTGGTCAGATATTTAATCCAAAAAATGGCAGTCCAATAACTTTCAGAATTTTTTTTAAGGATGTGCTGTCCAAATCTGGTTCCCATTACTTTGGAAGAGATTACAGTTGCCTTAGCGAGATGCACAAATGGGAAGGCACCGAGTCCCAACGGAGTACCTATAGACTTGTTTAAATCAGATATTAATTTTTGGTCACCCTAGAGTATGCAATGCCTCAGCAGGGTTTTTTTTGTCTACAACATGGACACAAAGTGTTATTGTACCGATATTCAAGAAGGGAGATAGGGGAGATGCAAAATGTTATCGCTCCATATCCCTTCTTTACTCAACCTCAAAATTGATAGGCAGGATCCTTTTGGAAAGACTAGAAAGTTGAGCTAACGACAACTCAGTCCTTACAGAATCTCAGTACGGGTTTAGAAGAGAGATAGGGACAATAGAGCAATAAATCTTCACTCAATTATTAGTAAATACACTCTCTCCAAGAATGGCCATCTACATCTATGTTTTGTAGACTTAACAAGCACGTTTGACCTGGTCATTCACACAAAATTATGGCAGACATTGGATAAGATGGGTGCCTCTAATGAGATCACTATCTATTTATCACAACTATACAATCACCTATCCGCTAGAGTACGATATGGGTCCAAAGGCGAATGTACTCCATGTTTTAGAGTAACACGCGGGATTAGGCAAGGCTGAGTCCTTGCCCAGTTATTGTTTTCCCTTTATGTTAATGGAGTTGATCAATTTTTACAAAAGTTGAATGCAGATGCCCCTAAGGTTGGTAAACGTATAACCCCTGTACTATTGTATGCAGACGATGCAGTTCTGCTATCCAGAACCGCAAATGGGCTCCACTCTTTGATTGAGAATTTTGCCGAATACGTGGAAGAAAAGGATTTAAAGCTCAATCTAAAAACAAAATCACAATGGTATGTGGGAAAGGGAAGCCTAAAGCCAGAATACACCATGTAAAGGAGGCACCGATAGCGGAAACACATACTTTCACGTATCTGGGCATACCTTTTACATCTAATGCTCACGGGGGCCACAGATTGAAACATGTATATCAACATTTTTACAGTCAACAGAGGCCATTTTTAGATTTTCTGCCAAGACAGGGAACAAGCCAATAAGAGAGATACTGACCCTTCATAAGAGCAAATGTATCTCGGGAACTTGTTATGTTGCTGCACTATGGTGAATGGCTAATTGTGCCCCACTCCAGACTCACGAGAACATCTTCCTAAGGAGACTATTAGCCGTCCCTAACTCATCTCCTTCTTATATAGTACATATGGAGCTAGCAACTCCCTATATTGATGATCATATTTGTGTAGCCCCACTAATTGCTTGGCATGGGATCTGGAGTAAAAGTGGAACCAGATTTACCCAGGATATTCTAACCGATTGCCTGGGCCTTGATTGCAGAAATAAAATCCCATGGTTGGTATATGTTAGCAAACTCTTAAAAGAGTTTGATCAGAACATTTATATTAATGCTTCTGTGCACATATTTTTTGTGGCAGCCAGGGCTCCGGTAGATCATCTCCTCCGCTCTCTGGGACCAGCAACACCTGACTCCCACTCTATAATGCTTGGGTGAGTATTTGAGCCCCATCTCCTTGCTATATTGCCCTTGGCCACTCCAGTCACCATCATTAACCAAATCTTATAGTTTTTAGGCCAGTTTTCCTCCCCTTGCACTGTAAATATTTGCCATTTTGCATTGAGGGGCAACATTAAGGAACGAACTAGGGACATTACCTCAGTCACCTTGCGCCAAAACTCTTAAATCACTGGGCAAGCCTAGAGGATATGAAAGAATGTGCCCTCATGGTTACAGCCCCTGACGCACAACAGTGTTTTGGCCGTACCTATTTTATGTAGGAGAGTACTTAGGTAATATGTCCTGTTTAAAATTTTTATTTGGACTTACCTAAACCTGGCTCAAATGGCCTCTTCCCGTGGGCTCTGGAGAGCCTCTGCTCAGTCCTCATCGTCTAGTTCACCCAGGTTCTCAGTCCAGGTGCTTCTCAGGGGTCCCAGCAGGTCAGGGGAATTATTAACCAGTTTCCTATAGATTGTGGAGATCCCTTTGTTAGGTATTGGCTCTGTAAGCAAACGATCTTCCAGAGGCTAGGCCTCCAGCAGTTGCATTCCCTCAATGATATGCCTTCGCAGCGCACGTGCCAGTTGGAGATAGCTGTAGTTCTTAGTCTCCGCCATCTCAAATTCATGGCGGAGGACCTCCCCATCAGGGTACCAACTTCTCGGAGCACGTCACTGTGCCACAATTGTGTTAAAGCTGAGAGTTTATCCATCCAACCCAAGTATCCTCGGGCTTCCCTCCATACCCGTGCAGCGGTCCCCGTGTGTGATGGCAGGGTTTTTTCTCTTTTCTTACAGTAAAGAATCACCGCGTGGTCACCATGACACACCGCGTCTCTGTCGACACGCAGCTAATGCTTCATGACTAATGTTGCAAAATTGTAATAGCGGTTTTAGTTTGAATTTATAGCTACCCCTGACAAAGGGCTGTCCATTCCGAAATGCATTGGGTCAAAGCGACTACAGCTGCCTAGGATGAATAATGTATTCCCACATGCTGCAGAAAAAGGCCGGGATAGGCATATCTACAGCATTTGAAAAAATTGGGAAACATGAAGCCTTGTATGTGACTGAAGAAAATAATGAGTAACTCATGAAATAAAACATGGTTCAAAATGGATTAAAATTAAATAACTAACTCATGATGGAGTCTATTGACTAGTGTCTGAATCGGCTGTGCGACTAGTGGTTCCAGCTTAATGTCGCTCCACATGTTTTGAAGTCATTCATTCTTGCCTTTGGGGCAAGGCACTACGCCATTCTATACGCAAATATTTTTGCTTTTAAGCATTTTGTGAAAAAGTACTGTGGAATACAAAGGTGTGCATTCTGTCTTTTAATATGGATATTGAAGAGTACGCCATTTGCCACATCATCATGGAGTCTGTCTAGTTGGGAGAGGATGTTCCTGCGCAAAAACGCATGTGGGTCCCAGGTGACATAGATACCCAAGTATTGTAATCCCTCCGTCACTACTGGTGCCATACGTTCAGCAGGGAGTCGTATCGCTGACCTCGACAAAGGGAATATTGTGGCCTTAGTCCAGTTTATTCAATAGCCGGAATAGCTGCCAAAGAGATCAAAGATTGTCAGTATTCTGGCTACCGAGAAGTAGGGTTTTGTGACGTATAATAGGACGTTGTCGGCATAGAGGGAGACATGCTCCTCCCAGCCGCCGTCTGCTCTAATTCCTCATATAAGCAGATCCTGGCAAATCCAGGCCTCAGCACATGTAAATTTGATCAGGAATGACTACTGTATCTACTTCTAATGGGAAAAGTAAGCAAATAATGCAGTCATATTGAACACTAACTTATTTTTCAAGAAAACTAATGTTCTTCTCATTCTTTCGCACATTATTCAGATTTCATTGAACTTTCATTGAATGTGTACAGTCAGCTGCAATTTTATGTTGTGTGTTCTCAATGTATCCTTTGTAGGTATTCTGTAAAAGTTTCAGTTGAACATATGGCCACAATACGAGTGAAAACATCAAGATCAGATGTCTTCATCAAGCTACAAATCCTTAATAATGAGCAGGAAGTCGTGAGCACAACTGGAAAAGGCTTGGCCACAATACACGCATTTCAGTTCCAACCCCCAGAGAGGCCAGTCAGCTCTCTTTGTAAGTACTCCTCATATATATGATAACCACTCTTTCTTTGGCGCACCCATTTTTAGCAGGCCACAGAAAATTGCACTATCTTGAGTTGTGTTATTTGTTTTACTTAATTAAAAAAGTGTCTGTGTCCTATGAGTGTATTAACCAGTAAGGTATCATACCTACAGTCTTTGTGTGTTAGGTGAGGTTACTAGTACACTTTTCACATAATGGATTCTATTTCGTCCACGAATTCGCTATCTTGTAAAGGTAATCACCCATTACTACGGAGGCTTTACTCCGCATACCATTACTTCGCAAGCGTTACAACGCATGCGATGTAACAACGCGTAGCCTTTACTACGCAAACTACTCCCTGCTGTAAGTCTGGAGTTCCATTGACATTTTATTCTGTAGTTGTAACGAGGGTTACCATGTGTCTGTGAGAGTTTGAGACGATTTAGATGGAGGATTGGTAAACATGCTGCCACCTTGTATTGCTGAATCTGTATCATAGGTTTGGCATTGATTTATGTAAAGGTTTCATAACCAATATGGTTGCCATAGCATGGAATTTGCACTTGTATGTGTGGCGAAATTATAAAGAATATGTCTGTCAGCTCATACAAATTCATCAATATGACTGTATCATGATTACAAGCCTTAATAAAGCAGTATAAATGTGACACACATCTCAGCTGTAGCTGTGTTTCAAAACTATTGAGAATAATGGAATTTGGAATGTGTTTGGTTGACACCAACTTTGGAATTACAATTAACTCTTTGGAAATGTTTGGATTTCAATGAAGACTTGAATTTAAAAAAGATCTTCTTGGCTTTGCTTCCAATTATTGATTAGTATTCATGTTTCTGAGGAGGGTATATTTGCTGATTTAATTGACAATCATCTAGACAACTACCAGAAATACATAGGTGATTGTCGCTGTGGTCCTTTCCTCAGATCGTTTTTTCCACACCTCATGCCACAGGACTCCAGTACAATAGTCTTTATTGATTTTAGCTATTTAGGGGTTTTGTAGAGGGCTACTAACCATACAACGGTGGCCTAAGATGTCTCTGGGGTATGGATGCATATATCAGATATGTGGGTCATAAGCTAATGCTATGGAGAACCCAGTTATAAGAACCAGGTAGACTAACAGGAACCAATCAATCAATCAATCAGGGAATTGTAAGCGCGATACTCACCCATGAGGGTCTCAAGGCGCTGAGGGGGGGGGTCCTCAGATCTGTTTAGCCGAAGAGCCAGGTCTTGAGGGTCTTCCTGAAGGTGTTCAGGGAGGGGGCGCGTCTGATGTCTGCCGGTAGCTTGTTCCAGGTCTTGGCTGCAATGTGAGAGAAGGATCTTCCGCCTGCTCTGGCTCTGTGGATGCGCGGGGTTTCGGCCAGTGTGAGGTTGGAAGATTGGAGGTTTCTTTTGGGTACGTGGAAGTTGATTCTGTCGTTGAGGTATTTGGGTCCGTTGTTGTGTATGCATTTGTAGGCGTGCGTGAGGATTTTGAAAGTGACTCTTTTCTCCACAGGGAGCCAGTGGAGACTTCGTAGGTGTTGGCTGATGTGTTCGTGTCGGGGGATGCCGAGGATGAGTCTGGCGGCGGTGTTCTGTATTGTCTGGAGTTTGCGGAGTAGGGACTTGTTGATGCCGGTGTAGAGTGCGTTTCCATAGTCCAGTCTGCCGGTGATGAGTGCGTGGGTGACTGTCTTCCTTGACTCAGGGGGGATCCACTTGATGGTCTTGTGGAGGATGCGGAGGGTGTTGAAGCAGCTGGAGGTGACGGCGTTGACCTGTCGGTTCATGGTGAGTGATGAGTCGAGTACGATGCCGAGATTCTTGGCGTGGTCTGAGGGGGTAGGTGGGCTTCCGAGGGCGGTCAGCCACCAGGTGCTGTCCCATGCAGAAGGGGTGGTACCGAGGACTTCTGTCTTCTCGGCGTTGAGCTTCAGGCAGCTTTTGGTCATCCAGACTGCGACGTCTTGCATTCCTTTCTGGAAGTTGAGTTTGGCAGTGGTGGGGTCTTTGATGAGGGAGAGGATGAGCTGGGTGTCGTCGGTGTAGGATACGATGTTGAGGCCGTGTTGTCGGACGATGGCTACGAGGGGAGCCATGTAGATGTTGAAGAGGGTGGGGCTCAGTGATGAACCCTGTGGGACTCCGCAGGTGATTTTCGTGGGGTCGGAGAGGAAGGGTGGGAGTCTGATCCTTTGGCTTCTTCCGGTGAGGAATGATCGGATCCAGTCCAGGGCTGTTCCTTGTATGCCTGCGTCGTGTAGTCTGGCGACTAGTGTGCGGTGGGAGACGGTTTCGAAGGGTGCTGATAGGTCGAGTAGGATGAGGGCTGCGGAGTGGCCTTGGTCCAGGAGGGTGTGAATGTCGTCTGTGGCGGCGAGTAGGGCGGTCTCTGTGCTGTGGTTGCTTCGGAATCCGGATTGGGACGGGTCAAGGACGGCGTTCTCTTCAATGAATCGTGTCAGTTTCCTGTTGACTGTTTTCTCTGCAACTTTGGCTGCGAAGGGGAGGAGCGAGATGGGCCGATAGTTCTTGAGGTCGGTGGGGTCAGCTGTGGGCTTCTGGAGCAGGGGTCTGACTTCTGTGCGCTTCCAGTCGTCTGGGAAGGTGCCTGTTTTGAAGGTGGTGTTGATGGTGCGTTGTAGTTCAGGTGCGATGGTGGCCGCGGCTCTGTGGTAGATGTGAGGGGGGCAGGGGTCGGTGGGGGCCCCCGAGTGGATGCTTTTCATGGTCAAGGCGGTGTCTTCGGCCGTGATCGGTGTCCAGTTGGAGATGGTGGGCTGGCTGGTGTGTCTGGGGGGCGGGGGGCCGTCTGTGGCACCTGGTGGATGTTCGATGAAGTTGTCGTAGAGGTTTTTGATCTTGAGGTGGAAATAGGTTCCAAGCTTGTCGCAGAGGTCTTGGGATGGGGTGATGTCTGTGGCTTCGCTGTGTGGGTTGGTGAATTCTTGAATGACACTGAAAAGTTCCTTGGAGTTGGTGGAGTTGGCCAGGATTTTGTTGTGGATGAAGTTCCTCTTGGTGGCTCTGATCTGGTTGTGGTAGTCCGTCATTGCGTCCTTGTAGGTGGTGTGGTTTTCGGTTGTCTTGGTGTTTCTCCAGTTCTTCTCCAGGCATCTGCAGGTGCGTCTGGCTTCTTGGAGAGCGGTGGTGAACTAGGCGGCTTTCCTGGGGCGTTGTCTGTCGGGGTTGCGTAGCGGGGCGAGCTCGTCTGCGCAGTTGGAGATCCAGGTGAGGAGTTCTCTGGCTGTGTCGTTTGCGCTGTTTGCGTCGGGTGCCCAGGTGTGGTTGTCTCGGGTGAGGGTGGAGTTAAGTTGCTCGTCGGTAACCTTGCTCCAGTTCCTTCGTGGTGGGCGTGGGGCTGGTTTGGGTGCCTTGGGTTTGTTGATGGTGAAGTGTACGCAGTGGTGGTCAGTCCATGGCAGGAAAGGAGGCATGTACCCGGACACCCACCAGCAAAACTGTCCCAAAGAAAATGACAGAGCCTTAAAAGAACATAGTCCTGAAAGTCAGTGGTAAAGAAAGCATGAGTCTTTAATGATTTTCTTACAGTAAGCCTCAGGACTCACAAGGAGTGGTAGAGAATTGCAGACAGAGTGCCCAGAGTGCTTAGAATGTGAAGAGTTTGTCCTTCATATGTCTTGTTTCTTTTAGCAGCCTGCAAAGATATGCAAGTGTAGGCCAGTGGTTGGGGTGCATTATTTGTTTAATAAATAGAGTGGCACATGCACATCAATTTAAAATTTCATTTACACTTCAATGTCAGCTTTTTATGAATGACAACATTATACAAATGCAACAAAAGGTTTGTTTGAAGTAAAGAATAACAAGTATATGAGGAACGTAAAGGAACATGAGGAGGGAAGTAAGGGGTTGACACCACAATAAACCGTGGCTGCTGTCAAACAGAGTTGTCCACATGTTTGTGAAGACTATTATTGTCTAGGGTCACTCTTTTGTTATGTTTCTTAGAGTTGACAAGGGAAGGGATGATCAGGAGGAATATACATTGATTGGTATGAAAGTGAAATTCAAGTGGTGTAGGATGTGATATTTTCTTCTGTTGGTCCTGGCTCTCTCTGTAGAGTCACCCCCACATGTTTTGCCTTCACACCTCCTGTTTTGCTGAGTTTGTATTTATTAGCATTTAGGACTCTGTGCACAACCCAACTTCTCACATCTAACACTAGTCTATGTCCTAACTCATGCTCAAAGCCATTGCTTTGATGGTCCAGTTCAAATTCTCTTTGGAGGGCATAGCAATTGGTTTCTCTAGCCACATGAGGTGCCCATACCTCTGTTCCTAATCTTGAGAATGTATTCTGAGCAAATTTATGCACTCGTTTTCTTGAAGGAGTTTTGAGTTTGGTCAATTTCTTTAATTTGCATTATCTCTGATTAAGTTATCAGATCATTCATTCCTGATGGATACTTTTTCCTGCAGATCCCTTACCTGATGAATTTCCCTTCCAGGCAACAGAATGACTCGGAAAAGGTTTTCCCCAGCAATATCTCTCTATGGTGGCCAAGTGGCACCCTACAGCTTTAGCCACAGCTGCCCCTCATGTCAACACAGGAGCATGTTAGGTGCCAACAGACATCCTGGTGTCAGTTGCTAAGTTTCTGTTCCTCATTAGCTTGGGTCCACAGCCCTTTCTTGTGTATCAGTGACAAAATGCCACCGCATTTTTGACAGCGACTAAGTCAGTTGTCTCCTCAGAAAGTTTTAGAGTTCAATTCAAGTCTTGTCGCAGGTGCCGTAAACAGAACTTGTCAGACCAGCATACCATGTGGAGCCTGGTATTGGAACTCAATGCCACATCCATTACATGCACCTGAAGGGCAACAGGAAGTGGGAGCAGGTTGCTTTTGGCCAAAGTCTGCATAGAGATGCAAAAGCAATCTCCTTTATCCCCCGGGTAAGCAACATAGAAAATAACGAGTTGCTAAGAGTTCTTCCACATTGAACACAAAAGCTCCATGAAAAGGAGAAGTCCTCTTCTTCCTCAAAGAAATGGTCTTACTCCCAGGACGTTTCAGAGTCTCAACCGTTCCTTAATGACTGTTCATCATTGTTGGATAAGTTTCAGACATTGACAAAGGTGACACTAGAATTTCCAGGCCCCATCATTCTTTGATGCACAAGTCGAAGCCTTCCACCTGGCTATGTTGGATCTGTTCTGAACAGCTCCTGTATACTCTGAATGGCTCCGGACAAGGGGCATGTTCCTATAGGGTTCTGATTCTGGTGGCACAAATTTTGCACCTCCCAATGCGGTGCCTCCACAGGCGCCGCCTCAGCCCCAAAAAAGTCAAAGGTGCCAGGGCACCTTTGGCCATCCGTCTTTCGGTGCCAGCGCAGATGCCACCTTGGAGCCTACGATGGCCATTCCCTTGAAGCCATCAAAGTAAAAAAAAAATGTCCATGTGGTAAAAAAAATATTGGGACTTCAACAATGTTTCCTTGGCATTGCACCTTCTTAGCGCTCAGAGATTTGCCTGGACTGAGGAGTCATCTCTGGCTCCAATGCCTTCCCAATTCCAGAAAAGGACTATAACCGCACAGAAGATGATGATTCAGAGGCTCATAACCTACCTTTTCTCCTCTATAACATTAATGCTGGTTTATACGTGGACATTCAAAATGCAGGTGGCCTCGACACCTCACAAGAGAGGGCACTTCCCTTACCCTTCTGGCACGGCTCCAGAAGGCGTTTCCTCTTTTCCAACTTTGGTACAAAAAGTAGCTGAAGCCTTGGAATTGGCCTTGCACTTTGTGGAGGTCAAGTCTAACATTTTGACTGAGATCTTGCAACCTTCCTACACAGTGGTGGAGCCCCTGCTTCCAGTCAGTAAGTCTCTCTTGTATCCTTTCATGTCAACATAGGAAAAACCTTTTTCAGGCCAAGCAGTTTTCATGCAGATATCCAGATGCCATAGGTCTGCTCTGGGTGACCCCCCCTTTCTGTTCTTTCACTTATCCTCAGGAAGTCAGGTAGTCCTCCTCAAATGCCTTCCCCACAGTGCCTACCTTCTAAGAAACTTGACGCTATGGGCTGAAACGTCTTTCCTTCAGGTAGCCTTGCCCTCTACTCTACTAATGTGACCTGCCATCTGAAAGAAACAGTTAGTTATAGATTCCTTACCTTAGAATAACCCCCAGGCTTCAGACTGGATCCGGAAAGTTTTTCGTCAGCAGTACCTCTGCGCGTCGGAAGGTGGCGTCGGTCGGCTCCGCGTCCGTCGTTGGCATCGTGGTCGCCGGGATGGCGTCGCGGTAGCTACTTAGACGCCGCCCTCGCGCGCTGACGTCAGTTCTTTCTTTTTCCACGCCAGCCAGCGCAGATCCGGAGAGAGCGGTACCTCCAGTCACTTTTTGAGCAACTTTTTTGAGTCCAATCGACTCCTGGTGCACGTAGGGATGCCCGGCTTCAAGGCCTGCGGTTCCTCTTCCCGAATAATGTCGGTGACGGATCCGCACCGCGTGTGCCTCTTTTGCCTGGAGCGCGACCATGACCCCAAGTCGTGCTCCGACTGACGGACCATGGCTCCGAAGTCTTTGCGGGAGCGGTCCCGAAAGCTTCTTGAGCACCGGCAGTCGGCTCCGCGCCGTCCGAGGTCCCGGTCATGAGGGAGGTCGAGGGACCGGTCGCGGAGCCATCACCACTCGTCATCCAAGTCTTCGCACTCGGGGTCAGGTAAGTCAAAGCACAAGAAGAAGTCGAAGAAGCATCGTCGCTCTTCGACTTCTCCCCGTCGGTCGGCTGACGCGACGAGGGATGCGGGCGGTGCCACTTTCCACGGCTACGCGTGCAGAGCCTGAAGGGCCGACTCCGAGTTTCTCTCCCTGTCTGGGACCCGGAGCAACCCCTGCCCAGCTTCGTCAGTTTTACGAAGTTATGCATGCCATCTTTGGGCAGCCCGACTCTGGAGGCACGGACTCGGTTGGGGGCCCTAGGCCTTCCCTGCCGGTCGACCTTGTGACGCCTCCACCGGCACCAACTCCACCGGCACTGCGTCCGCTGCCGACGCCGCCTGGCCGCCCCAGCCGGCGTCGACCCCCGGCTTCCAACTCAACGTCGACACGGATCCGGACCCGGCCGGATCCGGCGCCGATGGGTACTTTTGCCCCTGTGTTCCACCCTGGCCATTTTCAGCCAACATGGCAGCCAGAGGAGGGTGAGGAAGACTGGGAGGGGTCTGGGGACCCTTTGTCAGACCAGTTGGAGTACGATCCGGACTGGAGAGAGGACCTGGGGGATGCCAGTGGTCTGGATACCTCCCCAGACCTTGGCATGTTGTCTCCTCCTACCGTGGCTACGGAGGAGGGAGTGTCTTACGCAGTGGTGTTGCGTAGGGCAGCCGAGGCTCTCAACCTCGAGCTTCCTACGGTGGCAGTCAGGACTAACCTCCTGACAGAGGTGCTTCAGCCGGCGGGGAGCTCTTCGGAGCCCCTGCTGCCATTCAATGAAGCCCTGACCAACATCCTTTTGGGCACTTGCTCCAGGCCCAACACGGGGGCTCCCGTGGATAGGATGGTTGCCCGACGCCACCGCCCGGCCCCGGGCGACCCCACTTTCCTCTCCCAACACCCCACCCCGGAGAGCTTGGTGGTCCAAGCTTCTACTTCCAGGAGCGCATTCCCTAACGCACCTCCAGATAGGGAATCCAAGAAGCTGGATCATCTTGGGAAGAAGGTTTTTTCTTCCGCCAGCTTAGGACTGCGGTCGGTAAACACTGCATGTCTATTGGGCCGTTATTCCCTCTCTGTGTGGGACACGGTTGCGCAAGTACTGCCTCAGTGTCCGGAGGAGGCCCGGGCCGTACTCTCCCAGGCCGTTGCCGCAGGGAGTAATGCAGCAAAGTTTACCATCCGCTGTGGGCTGGATACCGCCGACTCTCTAGGCAGGACGATTCCCACGTCAGTAGCCCTTCGTCGCTACGCCTGGATGAGAGCGACTGGATTTTCTGGGGATGTCCAAAGCGCTCTTCTGGACATGCCCTTTGATGGCCGTTGCCTTTTTGGCGACAAAGCAGACCATGCTCTAGAGCATTTCAAGGACTCACGGGCTACGGCCAAGTCCTTGGGCCTCTCAACTCGCCCTGCGCAGTCTGCTTTTTGCCCCTTTCGTGGCTACGGAAGGGGTGCCCCACTATGTCCCGCCCAGAGCCACAGGCTGGCGCAAGCTGCACAACCTTCGCGCGGCCGGGGACGTGGGAACCACCGCCGTGGTTCTGGGGGCCAGCGGGCGGCCCAGTCCACCAACCCCCCTCTGCTTCTGCCTCCAAACCTTCCTAGTCCGACCTTTTAGGCCCATCAATCGCCAGTGGGCGGCAGGATCCGCCATCACCTCTCCCACTGGCATACCATCACGTCAGACAGGTGGGTTTTGCAGATAGTCCGAAGGGGTTACTCCCTCCCTTTCGTGGCTACCCCTCCAGCCATGCCACCTTAGTACCATCGTATGTCAGAGGATCATCTGGGCCTTCTCCAACAGGAAGTCACGGCTCTCCTTGCCAAGGGTGCCATCAAGCGCGTTCCTGCCCCAGAAGTAGGTCGTGGTTGCTATTCCCACTACTTTCTGGTACCCAAGAAGGACAAGGGCCTGCGTCCTATCTTGGATCTCAGGAACGTCAACCGCTTCCTCCGGAAGGAGGAGTTCAAGATGTTGACGCTCGCTCAGGT
The DNA here is from genome assembly GCA_963921515.1 of Calotriton arnoldi. Taxonomy (NCBI): domain Eukaryota; kingdom Metazoa; phylum Chordata; class Amphibia; order Caudata; family Salamandridae; genus Calotriton; species Calotriton arnoldi. The sequence goes on from CAWUFW010005293.1 coordinate 708,693, forward strand.
CTTGTCTGTCCTCGACCCTGGAGACTGGATGGTAGCGTTGGACTGGCAGGTCGCTTATTTTCACATCCCTGTCCTGCCGGCCCACCGGCGTTACCTGCGGTTCACGGTAGGCCACGAGCATTTTCAGTTCACTGTGCTCCCCTTTGGCCTTACCAGTGCCCCTCGGGTGTTCACGAAAGTGAAGGCGGTGGTCGCAGCTCATCTGCGCAGATCAGGGGTTCCAGTCTTCCCCTATCTCGACGACTGGCTGTTGAAGGCGGGCTCGCCCCAGGCTGTCGTCTTCCACCTCCAGACTACGGCCGACCTCCTGCACTCGCTGGGGTTCTCCATCAATGTGCCGAAGTCACACTTGACCCCCTCTCAGAAGCTCCTCTTCATCGGAGCGGTTCTGGACACAACGCAGTTTCGGGTTTATCCTCCGGAGCAGCGAGTCCGGGATATTTGGGCTATGATTCCGATCTTTCAGCCTCTATCCCGGGTTTCGGTCAGGATGACCCTGAGGCTGCTGGGCCTCATGGCCTCCTGCATCCTGCTGGTCGATTATGCCAGGTGGCATATGCGGGCTCTGCAGTGGGACCTGAAGTTCCAGTGGGCGCAGCATCAGGGGAATCTGTCCGATTACGTCCAGATCTCGGAGGGCACTGCACGACAAGTGCAGTGGTGGCTCACGAACCAGGATTAGGTCAATGGCAGATCCCTCTCCCTTCCCCAACCAGAACACACAGTGGTGACCGATGCATCCCTTCTGGGATGGGGCGGCCACATGGGAGAGGTGGAGATCAGAGGCCTCTGGTCTCCGGTGGAGTCCGGGCTCCACATCAACCTTCTGGAGCTTCGGGCGATCCGTCTTGCACTCAAAGCTTTCTTCCCTCTGTTCAGGGAAGGGTAGTGCAGGTGTTCACGGACAACACCACCGCCATGTGGTACTGCAACAAACAAGGCGGGGTGGGGTCATGGACCCTATGTCAGGAGGCCCTCCGCCTCTGGACATGACTGGAACATTAGGGCATATCCCTGGTGGTTCAACACCTGGCAGGTTCTCTGAACGCCAGGGCGGACGAACTCAGTCGCAGGTGCATGGTGGATCACGAATGGCGTCTTCACTCGGAGGTGGTGCAAGGTCTCTTTCAGCAGTGGGGAGAGCCTTGGTTAGATCTATTCGCCACCGAAGAGAAAGCGCAATGTCAGCAATTCTGCACGTTGGAATTTCCAAGGCGGCACTCGCTAGGCGACGCTTTTCATCGCGAGTGGAGTTGCAGTCTGTTGTACGCCTTTCCGCCTATACCACTTCTGCCCAGAGTGCCGAAGAAGATCAAGCGCGACCGGGCCCAAGTCATTCTTGTGGCTCCGGATTGGGCACGAAGAGTCTGGTATCCCGAGCTACTCAACATGGCCATCGATCCTCCGATCCGACTGCCTCTTCGGGAGGATCTTCTGTCACAGCAGCAGGGGACGGTCCTCCACTCGAACCTGTCCAGCCTCCACCTCCTTGCGTGGAGATTGAGCGGTGGCAGTTGACGTCATTCGACTTGCTTCCCGAAGTCTGTGATGTGATCTTGGCAGCCAGGCGTCCCTCCACTAAGACGGTATACGCCTGTCGATGGAACAAATTTGTGGCATGGTGCACAGGAAAGGCTGTTGATCCCATTTCTGCCCCTCTTGCTGAGGTTCTCTTGTTCCTCCTTTCTTTGGCCCAGCAGGGCTCTGCTCTGGGCACTATCAAGGGCTATCTTTCGGCCATTTCTGCCTTTCTTAGGCTTCCTGATCAGCCTTCTCTCTTCAAGTCCCCGGTTGTAAATCGTTTCTTGAAAGGCATTACTCATCTCTTTCCTCCTATTCCCTTCGTAATGCCTCAGTGGGACTTGAATCTGGTCTTGACCTATTTGATGTGCGCTCCCTTTGAGCCGCTTCACAACTGTCCTCTCAGACTCTTAACTCTTAAAACTGCATTCCTGGTAGCCATCACATCTGCCAGAAGAGTGAGTGAGCTCCAGGCTCTTTCATCCAAGCCTCCCTTTCTGTCTGTACATCCGGACAAAGTTGTCCTCAGAACTCGTCCATCCTTTCTTCCCAAGGTGGTCACCTCCTTTCATATTGGGCAAACCATCACTTTGCCCACCTTCTTTCCGCCGCCGCATCCTTCGAAAGAGGAAGAGAGGCTCCACCGTCTGGACCCAAAACGTGCGCTTTCCTTTTATCTGGATTGCACCAAACAGTTCCGGGTGGATGACTGCTCTTTGTTGGCTACGTGGGCGCCAAGAAAGGTCGGGCCGTACACAAGCGGACTATCTCCAGATGGGTCATTTTGTGTATCAAAGCCTGCTATTCTCTAGCAAAGAAGGAGCCTCCAGTGGGGCTACCCGCCCATTCCACCAGGGCGACGGCAGCCACTACTGCTTTGGGACGAGGAGTTCCTCTAAATGACATCTGTCAGGCAGCTACGTGGGCATCGCTGCACACGTTTATGAGACACTACTGCCTGGACAGCCAAGTCCGGAGAGACGGCTTCTTTGGCCGTTCTGTTCTCCAGGTCTTTCTGGTGTGAACTTGGTTCGCAGACCCACCTCCGGGGTTGGTATTGCTGGGGTATCTATTCTAAGGTAAGGAATCTGTAACTAACTGTTTCTTTCAGATGAGCAAGTTACTTACCTTCGGTAACAATATATCTGTAAGAAACATAGGTTAGTTATAGATTCCTTACCGCCCCACCCATCCTCACCGTTCTGCGAACTGACTTCTAGGGTTAAGGACATCCTTTCAGGGCCCTAGTTTTGTGCACCAGTGGTCAGTCTCTTGCATGGCTCTGCATTTCTGGCGCGGAAAGTCGTGTACAGAGCTGATGTCAGCGCGCGAGGGCGGCATCTAAGTAGCTACCGCGACGTCATCCCAACGACCACGACGCCAACGACGGGCGCAGAGCCGACCGACGCCATCTTCCGAAGCGCAGATATACTGCTGATGAAAAACTTTCCGGATCCAGTCTAACGCCAGGGGGTAATTCTAAAGTAAGGAATCTATAACTAACCTATGTTTCTTACAGATATATTGTTACCGAAGGTAAGTAACTTGTTCGTCTGATATGTTCATACTGTATGGAAGTTGGCTACGTTTACAGTAATCAGCTGTCCAGCCTGCTTCAAAAACATTTATAGATCTGGCCATTGACAGATTAAATGCATCTATCAGTTCTTGAAATGAGGTCTGGATTCTGCACACAACGTTGCTCATCCACGGGCATGGGTATCACACTGCCCTGCACACTTCAATGTGTTCCATTGACCGCTCTGGAGATGTCAAAGAAACACTCATGGACATGGAACACTTAAGAAGCACTAGAACCACAGCTTGTGTACTTGGCCTAGCTTCCCCAGCAAAACAATATAGAAAGGCTTCATGATACTCTAGAGACATACATTTAACTAAGGGGCATCATTCTTAGCCAGACCAGACACCCTAGTAGATATACTGTTCCTTTTGGGCAGAAGTGGACCTAAGGGACACCTTCACCAGCAACAGCTTCATATCCAGTCACTGGCATCCTCAGCTGACTCTTCTGCCTCAAAACGTCATGTAAGTGTCCTTCCTTTACAGCCACCTTTTTCTGGTGGGGGGTGTCTGACATTTCCCCACCAATTTGGAAACAACCACAACGGATGGCTTGGCCACCCAGCTAATGTGCAAGGGCTGCATCCTACCCTTCCTGTCCCCCCCTCCAAATTGCCCGCCTTTCAACCAGGCCTCAATTTTGGCAGCAGAAGCTCATGCCTTGCTAACAGTCCATAAAGGTAGTGCCTTTGGGAGAATAGAGCAAGGTTTATATTCCTTTTACTTCTTGGTCGCAAAGAAGGGCAGAGGTCTGAGGCCTATTCTGAATTTCTGACCAATTAACTTGTTCTTCGGCAGGACAAGTTCAAGACACTGTCCTGGAGCCAAGTCTTACTGGCTCTAAAAGCGGGAGATAGTTTGGCAGCTCTCCATCACCAGGACACCTATTTTTATCCTCCAGTTCATCCTGCCCAAGAATTTACCTTAAGTTCATGGTGTGATCTCAGCACTATCAGTTCACAGTTCTATAGTTCGGACGAACTGAGGGACTGACAGACTGACGACCACTGCATCTTTATGAAAGGGCTAGCAGTTATGGTGGCTTCACTGAAATGGCCAGAAGTCCATTTATTTCCATACTTGTACGAATGGCTTGTGAAAGTGGAGTCCGTCACACTGATCAGGCGACACTTTCAGTGGACCCTGACTGTCCTCCAGAACTTGAGCTTTACCATCAATGTCCAAAGGTTTCAACACGCTCCGACACAGAGGCTGACCATCACAGGGGCAGTACTAGACTCAACATATATGAAGGGCTTTTCTCCTGTTCAAAGGGTCGAGGATATTTGGGTGATGATTCCAAGATTTCTGGCCAAGACTTGGGTCCAGGTGCTCCAGGTATGGTGTCTGCTAGGTCTTATGGCCTCATTCATCCTATTGGTGCCACACGATATATAGCAGATAAGGGCCCTTCCATTTGCACCTGAGATCACAGTGGCTCCAGCATCAGACGAGTTTCAGTAATAAGGTGTAGATCTCTCATTTTGTTCATCTAGATCTGCACTGGTGGACAGACCCTTCCAAACTTTAAGTGTCTTGTCCTTTCAGCCTTATGCAAGTTCAGACTACCGTGGTCATGACATTGCCTTACTGAACTTGGGTGCCCATCTAGGTGACATGATGGCACAGAGCCTTTGGGCCATGTTGGAGCCGCACCTGCACATAAATGAGCTTGAGCTGTAAATCGTCTATCTTGCAGTGAAGGCCTTTATCCCCTTGCTTCTCGAGGAGAAACATTCAAATTCTGTCAGAAAAAAACACTATACTTCATTATTTCAACAGACCATGTGGTGTGAGGTTGTGAACCGTATGTTGGGAGGCGATTCACCATTGACCGTGGGTAGAGTGGTGGGGAATCTACATGTGATTAGTTACTATTAGTAGCTATACAGTATTAGCTTAATTTTGTATTAAATATTGAGTTATTTAAATAATAAATTAAATTAAAATAGATTTTTAAAGATTTATATAAAAAAGCCAAACCTAAAATAAAATATTTGTATTTATTTTTACATCTTAAAAAAATATTAAAATATTTTATCGTAAAATCATAATAATTTTTATAACTTCAACATTAAATTGAATTTATAACTATTTGTAAAAAGTCAAAATAAATGAATTTATTTTAAAATGATTTTCTCTGGAGTTCTATTTTAAAACCCTGCCTCCGTTATTTTCTGTGGGGGTGTTGCAGTAACAGTGGTTGGCCATATGTGGTACTGGACCTACTCCAGGTCTGGACTGGAGTACATATACCACTGTTCGAGTATTTATAGCATGTAGTAACTTTAGAAGTACAGTTTGTGAATAGCATTGAACTTACTCTTTTGTGGGTGGGTGTCTGTCCCTCCCTAAACTCCTCCTTTGCCCTTCCTAAATCCCTCCTTAATTCTCCCTAAACCCTTCTTACTCCTCCCTAAACCCCTTCTATTTAGTAGTAGTATTTCCCTTTATCCTGGCACTTAGCTGGTTCGACTGCCATTGCAGCAGGATTGGGACCGACCAACAAGTAGTCGGCGGTCTCACCCGCTTAATTATGGTTCGACCGCCATGTAATCGGTCGGAATCATGGTTTTTTCCATTGCAGCTTGTGTTGCGGCCGGAAAAGGGCCACAGCACAAGCTGCAATGGAAAAATTAAAGTTTTTAAACATCCATGCCCCATGTGCCAGGCACCATGTGGCCATGGATGTTTGACACAGACCTCATAGCAGAAGCCCATGGGGTCCCTGCTAGCGGCCCCAAAACTCCCTCTCCGAAAACCTTCCCATGGCGGTCGGACCGCCATGGAAAGGCTGTCGGAAAGGGACATCGTAATCCCTATGGTGGTGCCTGAGCAGGCACCGCCCCTATTGTAGGGAATACGAACCAACTACGGTCTCCTTGAGCCCGTTGGAAGCGTCAGTTTGTCCCTCCGACCGATGGGCTCCATCCAAACGCATCATAATGCGGCAGTCGGACTACTCTGATGGATGTTGGTCAGACCACCACTGACAGCCTGTCGGTGGCAGTCCGACCAGCATCCTAATGAGGCCGTAAGTGCCAATGAAGATGGAACTCAGAAGGTGAAAAAAAATGACACCAACTCAGTAGATGAATAAAATAAGATTTAATAAAAATCTCCAAAAAATAAACAGACCAAAATGAAGTGAGCAGACAAGAAATAAAGAATCAAAGCACAGCAAACAGAATGAAACATGAGAAAAAGAAGGGATAGACTGCAAAAGGACGTCCTCACCAGTGTCCCATTTTCAGTTGGTAGTAATGATCTTCTTTGACCACCAAATTTAATCATTAGACCTGGGCAGCAGAGAGTAGCAAAATAAATTCTATTGTTGGCATTGTCGAACAAGGCACCATTTTCCAAATACAGAAAGATGTAATGGGTAAGCATGGCGAATGGCATGGGCATGCTTCTAGAAGGATGCCTTGTCCTGGAAGTGGCTCTTAGAGCTAACATTGGAGAGCGCAGAATAAACAACAACACGTATGCCAGTGCCTTTTAGGTCTGACTGCCATCGGGCTTGTATCGGCAGAGAATGGCTAATGGTACAAAGCAACTGTTGTAATCCTGGGCTTTGGAGGTTGTGAGTCACCCATACCCTGTCTGCCTTCCATGATAGGGCTGTTCAGCTTGCAGCAGCACTCAGAGGATTTCACCATGTCCAGCAGCCTGGATCACCTCACACTCCTGGCAGTGCCGGTTGGGGCAATGACTAGGTAGGACATTTTTTGCTGTCAATGAAACACGGCTAGATAAGGCTGGTAGAGTCTCTGGCTCAGGGCTAGGGTAGCAATAATATGCAAATGTAATCTTAGTTTTCTGGTATCTGTTATGTCATCATTGCATTCATTGAACATCTAGCAACTAACCTCTTGGGATGTCCCACAAATTCGATTGAACTAAGAGTAATTTAACAGCCTCCCACCTGTTACCATCAGGTCAACATATTTTTGAAGCTGGCCTTGTGGATTTGCTGCTTGTGATATGAAGAAACTCTCTGAAATAATTGTATCAAGAGACCTCAAATGTGGTTTCATAATGATCAGGGTCAATTAGCTGGTAATTTCTGGTAGTCGAAAGTGTGGATTTTAGGCAACTATCTATTGCAATCACCCTCGAGAAAGAATGCATCCGAGATCTGCTGTTGTCCTACAAATCTGAACCAATGACTTGCTGTCTGCACCCTTTGAAGTGGCCAAAACCTGCCACTATGAATTTTAATCCTGTCAGTCCCCTTGCAAGGTCCATCCCTTAAGCAAAAATAAATATCAAAAACGGATCATCAGATTAATGCAAATCCAATTCTCATTTCCCGAAGATTTTGCTGTGACTTACTCTAGTAGTAAAACTGACTTACTCCTGGATTCCAGAGTAAGCCAGGAGTACTGCTAGAATGGTGGAGTTAGCCAGTAGTACTAAAAGATTATGTTACAACTACTTTTAGTGAAATCCATGGGGCGGATTCACAGAACTAATCTGAGATAAAATCCTAAACTTACTACTTTCGGTATTCACAGAAGGCATTTAGTAGTAGTAAAGTTAGGAGTCCTCGTGAGTTGACTCGTGAGCAAGGAGCGTGGGCTCCGAAACGCGTAGAGTGTTGTGCCACCTTTTGGAATAAACTAATTTTCTTCGCAAAGACTTAGGTTCGCCGTCCCTGCTGTTGTGTGATTTGAGTTACAGCATTTTCGAAGGATATATATATATATATATATATATATATATATATATATATATATATATATATATATATATCTGTGTGTGTGTGTGTGTGTGTGTATGTATATGTACTCATACCTTTTTATATATTTTATACATCCTTTTATATAGGTATCTCTGTAAAAGGTCATGTTATGCTGCCTTTCTTAGGAGGGAGTGTGTTTTTCCTTACGTTGCTGCGCTTTTCCTCATGTCCTAGAGGGACCTTTACTTGTTTGTTACTTTGCAAATTTCTAATCCTTCCTCCTCTGTGGGTTCTACTTTGAATAGTCCCAGAGGGCTCACTTAACTCTCAAAGAGTTACCCCTGACCACGAGTGGTCTATGCCCATAATTGTTGTTATTGCTCGCATTGCTTTTCCTAAAGCATTGATTGGTGCTTTCTACATCACTTTTTTCTATGGCAAGGAGCTTTGTCTCAGTGGTATTAGCTATTGTCCTTGGTCTTCAGTGCCATCCACTAATGGTTTGGTTACCACTGTGGGAGCTATGTAGTATTATGATTATATGAAGTGTTCTTTCCAAACACCTCTTTATTCTTCTGCCATGGGTGTCTTTCCCATGTTTTTCCATAGTTATGGACTTCAGTTTGGTACGCGTTTTCCACAATATTTCTGGTGGAACTTCTTCTTTCCGCACCTACCTTTCCCGATAGCTGGTCACTCTCTCTCTCTTATAATAGGCCATCTAGTCCTAGTCAGGGATCTTTGGTGGGATCAGTTCGCAGACCCTCCTCCGGGAATGGTATTGCTTAGATATCTAATTCAAAGGTATGGAATCTGTGGCTAGATGTCTCTATCAGATAAATAAGTTACTTACCTTTGGTAACACATTATCTGGTAGAGACAGGATCTAGCTGCAGATTCCTTACCGACCCACCCATCCTCTCCGCTCTGCGGACTAGTTTATCCTTTTGTCTACCAGATCCCTTTTTGAGCGCTCTCGTGCCTTTCACTAGGTTTAAAAAAAAATATCTGAAAGAGACACGTTAGTGATAGATTCCTTACCTTAGAATATCCCCAGGCGTCAGGCTGGATCCGGAAAGTTTTGCGTAGCAGTACCCTTGCGCGTCGGTAGGCGGCGTCGTGCGGCTCCGCGTCCGTCGTCGGCGTCGTGATCGCCGGGATGACGTCGCGGGCAGTACTTAGGCGCCGCCCCTGCGCGCTGACGTCAGTTCTTCTTTTTCCGCGCCAGTAAGCGCAGATCCGGGAAGAGCAGTGCCCTGGTCAATTTTTGACCATACTTTTGGTGATTTTTCACTGTGTTTTTCCAGCTTTCAGGTGTCGTAGGGATGCCCGGCTTCAAGCGATGCGGCGCCTGTGCGCGGATGATGTCCGTCACCGACCCGCATTGGGAGTGTCTCTTCTGCCTCGGCCGAGGCCACGACACCGAGTCTTGTCCCGAATGCCAGGCCCTCAACCCGAAGGCTTTGCGAGAGCGGTCTCGAAAGCTCCTCGAGGCCCGGCATTCGGCTCCGCGGAAGCCCCGGTCGCGTGAGAGGTCCAGGGGTCGCTCGCGGAGTGCACACCGGTCGTCGGCGTCGAAGTCTTCTTCGTCCGGTAAGTCTCGACACAAGAAGTCCAAGAAGCATCGTCGCTCTCGGACTTCGCCTCGCCGGTCTCGCGACTCGGCTGAGGCCCCTCCCGGCACCGTCCCCGCCCCCGCGGCCCCGGACTTGCCTGTGGAGTCGCCCCCGTCATACCCGCCCTTCCCGGGTTCGGGGGCGGATCCGGCCAAGGTACAGGAGTTCCTGTCGGCCATGGCCCGCCTCTTCGGGCCTTCAGGCCCCTCCGGTGCGCCTTCGGGCCCCGCGGGCCCTGATGGGGTTGATCCGGCGTCGCCGGCGGCTCCGGCCCCGGCGTCGCCCGAGCCTCCAGCCTCGATCCCGGCTCCGGCTCCGGCCCCGGCCTCGATCCCGGCTCCACAACCCCCATCGACGCCGGTCGACCTCACGACACCTCCGCCGGCGCCGATGTCTCCGGTGCCGTTCTCGACGCCGCCCTGGGCTCCGGGCGGCGTCGTCCCCCAGTTCCTTCCGGCTCCGGACTTGGACCCGGAGCGACGTCGCTCGACGCCGGCTCCGGCGCCGATGGGACCTTGGGTCCCAAATGTCCCTCCTCCTCCTTATTTTGAACCAGAGGAGGACCAGGAGGACTGGGAGGGTCTGATGACCCTCTGACACGCAACTGTCAGTATGATGAGGACTGGACAGAGAGTCTAGGGGAGGCCAGTGGTCTGGATACTTCTCCTGACACTGGCATGCTGTCTCCTCCCGTGGCTACGGAGGAGGGGGCCAATTTGCAGTACGGTGTTGCGTAGGGCTGCTGGGGCCTTACGTCTCCAGCTCCCTACTTTGACGGTCAAGCCTAACATCTTGACAGAGGTGCTTCAGCCGGCAGCCTCCTCTGCGGAGACTGTGCTGCCGTTTAACGACGCCCTCACGGACGTTCTTTTGGGCGCCTGGTCCAAGCCCAACACAGGGGCTCCTGTGGATCGGAACGTGTCACGACGCCATCACCCCGCTCCGGGCGACCCCTGTTTCTTTCTGTCCACCCCACTCCTGAGAGCTTGGTTGTCCAAGCCTCCGCTTCCCAAACCGCCTTCCCTACCGCTCCTCCGGATAGGGAATCCAAACGCCTGGATCAGTTTGGGAAGAAAGGTTTTTCTTCCTCCAGTGCTGGCTTGCGGTCCGTTAACACCGCTTGTCTTTTGGGCCGATATACCCACTCTTTGTGGGATTCGGTGGCGGATGTTTTGCCCCAGTGCCCTGAGGAGGTCCAGGCACTGCTTTCCCGCGCCATTGCGGAAGGAAGGGATGCGGCCAAATACACTATCCGTTGTGGCCTTGACACCGCCGACTCGCTGGGCAGGTCGATTGCAACGACGGTGGCGCTCCGACGCCACGCCTGGCTAAGAACCACTGGTTTTTCAGGGGATGTCCAGAATACTCTCATGGACATGCCCTTTGATGGAGTCGGTCTTTTGGGTCCAAAGCAGACCATGCGTTGGAGCGCTTTAAGGACTCACGGGCTACTGCCAAGTCCCTGGGCCTTTCTGCTACACGCCCTCCGCTGCCTTCTGCTTTTCGCCCCTATCGTGGCCACGGTAGGGCGCCCTTCACGTCAGCAGCCCAGCCACCGGCCCGCGCAGCAGGCGTCTTCGCGTGGCCGAGGACGTGGATTCCGCCGTGGCGGATCGGGCAACCAGCGTGCGGGTCAGGCCACCACCTCCAACCCGTCCGCGGCCTCCAAGCCCTCCTAGTCCCTCCTTTCAGGTGCACTGCACGCCAGTAGGGGGCAGGGTCCGCCATCACCTTCCCCACTGGCGCACCATCACCTCGGACAGGTGGGTCTTGGACATTGTCCGAAGGGGCTACTCCCTCCCTTCGAGACCACCCCCCAGCCATGCCACCTCAATTCCACCGCATGTCAGGGGATCACTTGGTGCTTCTACAGAAGGAGGTCACGGCCCTCTTGACCAAGAGGGCCATCGAGCATGTTCCGACCCCAGAAGTAGGGCGTGGTTGCTACTCCCACTACTTTCTGGTGCCCAAAAGGACAAGGAGGACATGCGTCCTATCTTGGACCTCCGGAACGTCAATCGCTTCCTCCGGAAGGAGAAGTTCAAGATGCTCACCCTAGCTCAGGTCTTGACTGCCCTCGACCCTGGAGACTGGTTGGTAGCGTTGGACTTGCAGGACGCGTATTTCCACATCCCCGTCCTGCCGGCCCACCGGCGTTACCTTCGGTTCACGGTAGGCCCCGAGCATTTTCAGTTCACCGTGCTCCCCTTTGGCCTTACCAGTGCCCCTCGGGTGTTCACGAAAGTGATGGCGGTGGTCGCAGCTCATCTGCGCCGGGCAGGGGTTTCAGTCTTCCCCTACCTCGACGACTGGCTGCTGAAGGAGGGCTCGTCCCAGGCAGTCGTCTCCCACCTCCAGACTACGGCCGAACTCCTGCACTCGCTGGGGTTCTCCATCAATGTGCCGAAGTCGCATCTAATTCCTTCTCCACAGCTCCTTTTCATCGGAGCAGTTCTGGACACGACACAGTTTCGGGCCTATCCTCCCGAACGGCGAGTCCGGGATATTCAGGCTATGATTCCGATCTTTCGGCCTTTATCCTGGGTTTCGGTACGGATGACCCTGAGGCTGCTGGGCCTCATGGCCTCCTGCATCCTGCTGGTCAATCATGCCAGATGGCATATGCGGGCTCTGCAGTGGGACCTGAAGTTCCAGTGGGCGCAGCACCAGGGCAGCCTGTCCGATCACGTCCAGATCTCGGAGGGGACTGCAAAACAGTTGCAGTGGTGGCTCTCGAACCGGCAATGGGTCATGGGCAGATCCCTCTCCCTTCCCCAGCCAGAGCATACAGTTGTGACGGACGCGTCCCTTCTGGGATGGGGCGGTCACATGGGAGAGGCGGAGATCAGAGGCCTCTGGTCTCCGGGCGGAGTCCCGGCTCCATATCAACCTTCTGGAGCTCCGGGCGATCCGGCTTGCACTCAAGGCATTCCTTCCCTCTGTCAAAGGGAAGGTAGTGCAGGTGTTCACAGACAACACCACCGCCATGTGGTACTGCAACAAACAGGGCGGGGTGGGGTCTTGGACCCTTTGTCAGGAGGCTCTGCGCCTCTGGACATGGCTGGAACATCAGGGCATGTTCCTGATGGTTCAACACCTGGCAGGTTCTCTGAACGCCAGGGCGGACGAACCTCAGCCGCAGGTGCATGATGGATCACGAATGGCGTCTTCACTCGGAAGTGGCGCAAGGACTCTTTCTACAGTGGGGAGAGCCTTGGTTAGATCTATTCGCCACCGAAGAGAACGCGCGATGTCATCAGTTCTGCGCGTAGGAATTTCCAAGGCGGCACTCGCTCGGCGACGCTTTTCGTCGCGAGTGGAGTTGCGGTCTGTTGTACGCCTTTCCGCCTATACCACTTCTACCCAGAGTGTTGAAGAAGATTCGGCACGACCGGGCCCAAGTCATTCTTGTGGCTCCGGACTGGGCTCGAAGAGTTTGGTATCCCGAGCTACTCAATATGAGCATAGATCCCCCGATCCGTCTGCCTCTTCGGGAGGATCTTCTGTCGCAGCAGCAGGGGACGGTCCTCCACCCGAACCTGTCCAGTCTACACCTGCTTGCGTGGAGATTGAGCGGCGGCAGTTGATTCCTTCGACTTGCCTCCCGAAGTTTGTGATGTGATTCTGGCAGCCAGGCGTCCCTCCACTAAGGTGGTATACGCCTGCAGGTGGAACAAATTTGTGGCATGGTGCACAGCAAAGGCTGTGGATCCCCTTTCTGCCCCTCTTTCTGAGGTCCTTCTGTTCCTTCTCTCTCTGGCCCAACAGGGTTCTGCCCTGGGTACCATCAAGGGTTATCTTTGTGCTATCTCGGCCTTCCTCAGGCTCCCTGATCAGCCCTCCCTTTTCAAGTCCCCTGTTGTTAACAGGTTCTTAAAAGGCATTACTCACCTCTTCCCTCCTGTTCCGTTTGTAATGCCTCAGTGGGACTTGAACTTGGTTCTTACCTTTTAATGTGCGCTCCCTTTGAGCCTCTGCATAACTGTCCTCTTCGTCTTCTGACTCTAAAGGCAGCCTTTCTGGTGGCCATCACCTCCGCTCGGCGGGTGAGTGAGCTCCAGGCTCTTTCTTGCAAACCTCCCTTTCTGTCTGTTCATCCAGACAAGGTTGTTCTTCGGACGCGTCCGTCCTTCTTGCCAAAGGTGGTTACTGCTTTCCACATTGGGCAGACCATCACTTTGCCCACCTTCTTTCCGCCTCCGCATCCTTCCAGAGAGGAAGAGAGGCTCCACCGTCTGGACCCAAAACGTGCGCTCTCCTTCTATATCGACCGCACGAAACACTTCCGGGTGGATGACCAGCTCTTTGTTGGCTACGTGGGCGCCAAAAAGGTCGGGCGGTGCACAAGAGGACCATCTCCCGCTGGGTTACCTTGTGCATCAAGACCTGCTATTCTTGGCTAAGAAGGAGCCTCCTGTTGGGCTGCGTGCCCATTCCACCAGGGCAACGGCTGCTACCACGGCCTTGGGCCGCGGTGTTCCGCTGCCGGTTATCTGTCAGGCAGCTACGTGGGCCTCGCTGCACACGTTTACTAAGCATTACTGCCTTGACAGTCAGGTCCGGAGGGACGGCTTCTTTGGCCGTTCTGTCCTCCAGGACTTCCTTGTCTGATCTTTGTTCGCAGACCCACCACCGGGTTGGTATTGCTGGGGTATCTATTCTAAGGTAAGGAATCTATCACTAACGTGTCTCTTTCAGATGCACAAGTTACTAACTTGTGTAACGATATATCTGTAAGAGACAGTAGTTAGTGATAGATTCCTTACCGCCCACCCATCCTCCCCGTTCTGCGAACTGATTTCTAGGGTTAAGGACATCCTTTCAGGGCCCTAGTATTTTTCAGACACCTGTGTCAGCTTCTTGCATGGCTCTGCGTTCCTGGCGCGGAAAGTCGTGTACAGAACTGACGTCAGCGCGCAGGGCGGCGCCTAAGTACTGCCCGCGACGTCATCCCGGCGATCACGACGCCGACGACGGACGCGGAGCCGCACGACGCCGCCTACCGACGCGCAAGGGTACTGCTACGCAAAACTTTTCCGGATCCAGCCTGACGCCTGGGGATATTCTAAGGTAAGGAATCTATCACTAACTACTGTCTCTTACAGATATATCGTTACACAAGTTAGTAACTTGTGCTTTAAACATTTTACAAAAAGAAGATTATTTTGGGGCACACTGTTTCTATAAGCAGGTTCTCTAAGTGGCTCCAAGGTTTTAGCGCGGAAAATAGTCACGGAAGAAACTGACGTCAGCGCCTCAGGGGAGGGCTTATATGGACTCTTTGAACGTCACATCTGGTGGAAGACATCGCTACAGACTCGCTGGACGCTCTCTACCGATGCGCAGAGGTAGTGCTGTAGAAAATTGTCCGGATCCAATCTTCTGCCTGGGGATAATTCAAAGGTAAGGAATGTGCGGCTAGATCCTATCTCTACCAGATAAGGCATTACCGAAGGTAAGTAACTTATTCTATAGGAACATTGAACAGAGGTTATTGTGAGAATATCAAAAATAAAGATATCACCTGTCTGATGGCCAAAGTAACACATATTGTTTCAATAATTGCTTTCTTCAGAACAACCTCTGAAGAAGGTGGTAGGAGATGCTTTCTCGCCTGGGATTATGTCTCCACTTGGACCACATATTGTAAGGTTGTTTAATGGAAAAGGCGAGATACTCCACATCACTGTGCTAGAGCAGGTTCATGGTCCCTAATGTCTTCCTATACACTATAAGTGGCAGGGTCAAGAAAACGCTAAGAGCGATATGCCCGACAGTATAACTTTAGCTCTCAGATAGATTACATTTGCTATATTATGTCTCACAATCGTGTTCTAAAAACACACAAAGCTCTTTACTTAGGGTCCATGTGTCATGTAGTTCCTATAAACCTATATAGGATGTGCGCGTTTAGACAACATAGACTGTGGGAAAGGTGTCCAGACTGATTCCAGACACTCCCACCGGGTATGTTAGCCTGTATACCAGCTAGCTCACAGTGCCACTGTAAACTCCTCTTACCAAGCAGAGAATAGTTCTTGGCAACTATCGAAAATGACAACTCTGTCCCATCAGGGATCGTGGAAACAGTGCAGTAATTTTCGCTCAGTCACTCATGCTCACTTTGTCTCAGAGAGATACACAGAATAAACGGTGGGGACGTTTTCAATAAGTATTTATTGAACCAGCGTCATTCTAGTGTAAAATAGGTGTGCTGAAACAACCATAAGGTAGAAACAGATATAAATGATTATAAGCTCCAACAGAGTAAAAGGATGGTAGATTCCAACCATAGTACTAAAACAATGAATACAGGCAGGTATAAAAATACATGACAGTAATAATGCGTACTCCCACGATGCACCCCTATCTAGATATACCTACGTGTACCTAGCATGTATGTGGGTGTCAAGCCAAGAATCCCTCTAGGATAAAGTCAACCCCATTACCTGAAGTGAGAGACTGTGGGACCTCGACTTGGTCTCGAGATGGACACCCCGCAAGGGATGTCAGACAACTGCGAGCTGGAGTGTCTGCATGCAGGAACCTCAGCGTCGTGCGTCAGTGTGTCAGCATGGAAGTCCTTTTTAGGTCTCGCATAGGCAGCGCATGCGCTGCCTCTCCGAGGCATCAAGTAATCTGTATGTTGGGTGAAACTCCGCCTATTGCCGGGAAATTTGTCCTGCCGCTTGCCATTTGTTTAACGTTGGCATAGCTTTTCTTATCGGGCTTTTTATTGGCTGTAGATGCGATGCGTCAATTCCGTTTATTCCGGAAGCAGCACCGCCTAACTACAGTTTTCGTCCACTTTCGTGGACTTCCCTTCTTCAGCTCTTGTGTTTAAGAACTCTTTTTTAAATTCTGACTTTCGCCTCGATCCTTCAATGTGCATTACTTTTATTGACTTTCGCTGTCCCGTACACACACACAACTCGCGGCATTGGGGCGCTTCTTGTGTTTATTTTCTGCACGCATTACTTTTATTGACTTTCGCTGTCCCGCGCCACACACACAACTCGCGGCATTGGGGGCGCTTCTTGTGGTTATTTTCTGCACGACATGCAAGCTTTCACTTTTAGTTGTAACAATGGCAGAAATTTGACTTTTGCCCTCCCTCAGTGCAATGGCAGCGGTGGGCACCACACACAACACTTTCGGCAATGGCGGGCGCTTTTGGTGTTTATTTTCTGCGCGCCATGTGAGCTTTCACTTTTATTTCTTTGTCGCAACGCCGGCAATTTGACTTTCGCTGTCCCGCGCCACACACACAACTCGCAGCATTGGGGGCGCTTCTTGTGTTTATTTTCTGCACAACATGCAAGCTTTCACTTTTAGTTGTAACAATGGCAGAAATTTGACTTTCGCCCTCCCTCAGTGCAATGGCAGCGGTGGGCACCATACACAACACTCTCGGCAATGGCGGGCACTTTTGGTGTTTATTTTCTGCGTGCCATGTGAACTTTCACTTTTATTTCTTTGTCGCAATGCCGGCAATTTGACTTTCGTGTCCCGTGCCACACACACAACTTGCGGCATTGGGGGCGTTTCTTGTGTTTATTTTCTGCACGACCTGCAAGCTTTCACTTTCAGTTGTAACAATTGCAGAAATTTGACTTTCGCCCTCCCTCAGTGCAATGGCAGCGGTGGGCAACACACACAACACTCTCGGCAATGGCAGGCGTTTCTGGTGTTTATTTTCTGGGCGCCGTGCGCGCTTTAAATTTTATTTCTTTGTCGCAATGGCAGCGATTTGACTTTCGCTGTCCCTCGTCGGTGCTGTTCATTTTCAGCGCACCATCAGTAACCCTTTAAGACTGGCCCTGGAAGCTCTTAGCACTCTTTCCAAACACGGGGCTGAACACTCCCTCACATTTCCGAGACATAGATTTGAAGAGACAGACTACTGGGATTGAAGGAACCCGCACCTTCCCTCGCCTCCTCCTGCTGGTGAGAGCCAGACACCCCGTCTCCCCCTCCTTCCTTAGTGCATCCAGACATAGTGTGCGCCCTGCCTGCAAATGGCCCTTCCACCGGTGCCACCTCCTGTCTGTTGGGTACCAACATACGCTGCTGTCCCTGTCAATGGACAGTCCAGTTCCCTGCCCCCTCCTGTGAGGTGCAGACAAAGTGCTCGACCCCCCTTTCTCCGTAAGGACAGCTCCCACCATGAGAAGTAGAGCCACCGTTATGCTGCTGTGCTACAGAGCTACCTCAGGCAGCCACATAGCATTTCATTATTTAATTACAGGTATGTTTTAGATGTATTTATAAATCACGAACATAGCTGCAGAGGGCAGCACAGCGCTGCAGGAGAAACCGGATAAGAAGTCAACTTGTGCAGATTTTACGCATTAAGGTACTCCTGGCCAAGATTATGTGACCTTTCACCTTTGTTAACCCTTATCTGACCTGCCTGAAGCATCTGAAGCAAAATACAAGGGGCTTTAAAGCCAGCTCAGTTTACTTGCCCGGAGCAACTCTGCTCACAAATAGGTCTCACATTTACAAGAGTTTGAGCTATTGGCATTGTAAATGACAATGCCTTTTATTTATGTGTTAATTAGCAAAACAGATAAATAAAAGGCATTCTCATTTACAATGCCAACCGCTTAAACTCTCACAAATGCGAGACCTATTGCATTGCAAATGCTTGTTCTCCTCTTCCTGCCTCAGCAAAGATATGGTGTTTATATACCCAAAGTGGTACCCTCAGGCGTTCTACCTTGCTGTATCATGTCGGACTAGGATGACGGAAGGAATGACCCTTATACATAGTTATTATGCAGGAGATGGTAGTCCTGCTGAGATTCCAAGAATCCTCATGCATAATGAATGAGGCTGGTTTTCTGAGAAAACCCCACGTCATTTAAGCAGTACCGTAACTAGGTAAAGGTCAGGACCAAGAACCGTTATGTAGGTTAATGGCAGGGGAAATATAGGTGAAAGGTTTGGTTACTACCTGAGCCTATATCGGGGCACCTGTATGAAACATAACACATGGAATGACATTAAATCACAATGTGTTGCATCAGTTTGCAAGCCTGGTTACTAAAATCTTGTAATTTAGAAAATCTGGTCTTTCCCTATCTTGTCTTTTCTCTAGTTTGCATAATTATTCTCCAGTGAGAGCCCGATCAGGGATAGGTAAATCAGCAAATGAAATGTTTTCCATACAGAAAGGTGCATGCCCATTCATCGTTTTGCATGAAAGCCTTGATTAGGCAATCACTCGCTCCCCAGAGAAATATGCGACACGTAATTGAAATGCTTTTGTATGTGATGCTCAAATAAATGATTGTACTCTTTACAAGTGCTGCTTTGTAAAATACATTCTTATGGATTTCATTTTGCTGAAAGTAAACTGTAGCATTCATTGCTTAGTGTACATCTGTCAGCCTTTTCCAGGTAGTAGAGGAAATCTTCTGGTTGTGTTAATTTGCATTGTATTGTAACATTTTTATAGTTCTTCATAATTATGAAAGTGTTTGTAATGTGAAGCAGAAAGCTGTGAAGCAGATAGGGCTACATTCACAAAAACATACCATCTTCCTATTTTGTGCCAGATGGGCAATTGGTTTCAACCTGCAACTGGACTGGATGATGGGCCATGTGGTTTGCAACAACCACTTTTACTGCTCTGTGGAACTCGAGGTTGTTGTGAAGGTTTTAGAGTTTGGCTGCCTGTACCGAGAAAGTTACAGTTTACTCCTTAGTTTAGCATCTTGATGTTCTGGTTGTCAGAGCAGAAGGAAAGTTGATGTGAAAGCTGATTATGCAGTGAAAGGTACAACTAATAGGTTGCTATCCTATCATGATGATGGATTGTAGGCAGAGATAGCATTTAGGTTATCGCTGGTTTAGTGAGTAGGTGTCAGGGACCAATTTATGGAGCTTGAGAGCTTCTCAGCTTGATTACAATGGATGCATTGTTTACACCAAGCAGGATTTGTCACATCAACTGTTGAAGTCGCTGAGGATACTTAGGGCCTTAATTAAAGTTTGGCGGACAGGATATTCTGTCACAAACTTGGTGATGCCCTATCTGCTGTATTATAAGTGCATGATAGCCTATCACACTTGTAACATAGTGGATGGGACATATGTCACATTTTGACGGACTGTGCCATTAGCAAGACTCTAAATAAAGCCCATAGGCTGGTATGTTGGAGGGCAATTTTCTTGAATGTGTCAGGGAAGGCGACTAAGAAGGATGGATTATGTGGATGGAAGTCTGTGGATCAGAGGGAATGAAAAGGCTTGTGTAGGAGAAAAAAATCAGATGGATTTGGACTATACAAGTGTGAAGTCCTAAAATATGGTTTTTCCTAATATTTCTCTTTGTGGACAGCTTCTGGTAATTGAATACGATGGTCTTGTGGAGTGTTAGGCTGTGTAGTGACCTATCCAGCTTTATGTCAGGAAGAGGAGATTTGAACGTGAATCTGTGATTAGATTGTGAATCTGTCTAGGGAAAATAGAGGTACAATTCAACGAAGTTAAAGCTTTCAAAAAACCTTCCAGATATTAAAAGTCTAAGGGGCATATTATCAAGAAACGGCGTTAAAATTATCGCCGCTTTAGCGGCAGAAAACTGCCGCTAAAGCGGCGATAATGGACTTGATAATATGTCCTTGAGAATTCCAATAGAAGCCCATGTTCTGGTGTCAACATCCACTCAGGAATGATGATAATGCAAACATATGGATGAAGCACCTCCTTGACCACCAGATAATAGCTGTCTCTGCTCCGACCTTTGGCCGTGGATGTGCAGCCATATGGCAGACACAGCTTTCTCAATAATCACTTAGTATAAGAGTTGCATCACTATATAATAAAAATCTATTGGGTGCATCCAGGAGAGGCGAAGCTGCAATCCTTTGGAACACTCAACTTCCAAAATCATCAGATAATAAGGGGCCTACCCACAAAAGGTAAACTTACATTTGAGTAAATATACACGTGTAAGGTTACTCTTACTCTTTTGAGTAACTTTAACACCTTGTGCTGTTCACCATTTACGACCGTAAAGTTACTCACAGTGTAAACTTACATGTCTCCAACACCGGAATTCAGGGGGTGGAGCCTTTTTTCACAAATGTAAAGTTACCACTTGTATTTTTTCACATGTTCACATGTAGCGAGAGATCTCTGCCACTGGGACAGAAATTTCCCTATGATAAAGTACAGGGAAATGTTTAAAATTTTATTAGAGTTAAAAAAAAAATTAGAAAAATATTTTTGTCTTAAATATTAATGTTAATTAATTGTATATATTTATTTTAAATTTAGAAATATATGAAAAATACATAATTATTAACATATTGTTAAAGAGTATTCTCTCTTTTCCAGCCACTCCCCTCTGTCCTTCCCACATTCACTACTAAAATGTTTACTTACGTGTGGGGAGATATCCGCACATAAAAAATTGGAGAATTGGAGGCTGAGACCTCTGCACGTTGGCATGTGAATAGTAATTTGTAGTACGTTTGTAGTACGTTTGTAGTACTACTAAACATAGGACAAAAAGCAGTTGGCGAATATGCCTCAAAGAGTGTCTACAAGATATTAGGAGTGTAAGGGTTCCAATTAGGAGCGGCAGTTGCAATCATGTGGAATACATGCCTTCGAAAAGCATTCAGTAGTTGAGCCAAAGGGATAACTCATTGGTGGAAATGTAACCTCAAGGAAGATGTTGCTTCAAACAACCATTGCTACTTTTGAATAGCCTACAAAAAGTTGGGGATATACGTGGTCCACCCAGAGTTGGCGAAAGTGCAAGCATATGGCAGAATCAGCTGTCAAAATCCACCAAAGATTACAAATAATGTATGGCAGGAGAGAAACACCTAGACGATGTGTTTTCAGTAATCACCAGTCATTTTAGGTGCTGTGATTCATTAAATGAAGGAAGGAGGTTGCAGAGAAAGTGTGATTAGCAGGTTTAAGCTTGGGTGGAGGTAAGAAAAGATGAAGCGCCTGTTATTAGACCATTCTGGACACGAAGAACCCCAAACAGTGAAGTTGCACATTAGTTTCACTTAACTTTGCTGCTCTTTAGCTGTGTGCTCTTGGAAGAGAGGTTAAATAAGGTAAGTATGGGAAGGAAATGTAGGCCCACCCTATCCAAGAAGCATTAAGAATACATGAGAGAGTAACAAGATCCCAAGAAACTCCAGAAAAGAAAAAGGAATAACTGTTCTTCAGGCACCCTAACATTGGCTGGAAGGGTGGGGGGGCGGTTTTGTTACTGGGGGCCGATATTGCAGCACACTGGCAGCACCCCCGGCCTCCCAGGGACTGGCCTGACAAAATTGCCAGGGCTGCTTTGTGTACCCAGTCCGTCCCTGATCTTCACCGGTGATGAGCCAATAACAAGGTGGCCAAAACTATCAAAAACAGGTACTCTCCATATATTCTGTTGCAGGCGGGATAGTAAAGTCTTAGTAAAGCCCCGGGTGAGGGGGACCTACATCTCAGAGAGTAAAGAGGGTGTAGAAGGACATAGTAAATAGCAGGAGAGTAAATGCAGAGGACGAAATAATTCAGAAAGGTTACACCTATATTTGGCTTGATAATCCCAAAATATGTCTGAGGTTAGTGCAAATAAATGCCTGATAGCACAAGGCAAAATGGAGACTCAAATTGCTATAAGCAACAGGTTACCGACAGGAGTTACGTACTCAACCAAGACACTCGATCAGTTGGCTCAATCTCTGAAAACATCAATGTGTGCACTGAGCACCAGTCACAGATCATTCTAATTTCTTTTTAAGCCCAATATTTAAGAAGTTCTTTCAAGTCTCATGAGAGTGTTCCTGTAATTCATTGACCAGCTGCTGCCTCAGACTGCTTTGCAGTTTTAATCCAAACTTAGAATTGTCTCTTTTAGAACCTGTGCACAAATGTGGCATGAAATAACAATATTGTAATACTGCATTTATATTGATTTTTACTTCTGCTAGTGGCATTGCCATCTCTAATGTGGATAAATGTGTGAGATGCTGTAGAAAAGTGAATGCGGCAGACGCACGGAGTTTTGTGGTTTGGAAGCTGGCCATAAGCCTGGCAGTCCCAGTTGGGGACGAACGAAGGCCTCTCTCAGCTATGGAGATGATGCTGTACATAAGGACCAATAGATGCAGCCTACTACCAGACTGCCTACTGATTGATCCTTTTGAGACACAGCTACTAGCTTCAACGTTTTGCCCCCAGCCGTGGTCCATGCAGGTAACACCGGTGGGGCCGGGTGAGTGAAGTAGAGTAACTACAGAGTTGCAGAAACCAACACACACAACCAAGTTAAAAGGATGTCCCACCTTCCCCACCTTCATCTGCTCGCCTTCACTAGCCTGTTTGTGGCTGTTGACTGATGTCCTAAAAACTTGGTAACAGGTGGGACTCGGTTCCATGATGTCTCTTGTCGGAGGATTTATGGATTCAATCAATCAATCAGGGGATAGTAAAGCTTGTTACTCACCCATGAGGGTCTCAATGAGGGTCTCAAGGCGCTGGGAGGGGGGTATGGTTGAGCAGTCATTCAACTTCCGTATAAACATTTTCACCTGGACCCCTCTCTTCCTGTGAAGAACATTAAGACTGTAGCAACATGTATGAACAAAAGAACATGTGAATAAAATATTGCCTAAGAACAAACGTCCTTTTTTGGTTTTTATTGGTGATAGTGTCCCGGAAATGTGAATTAATATGACAGTGCTATATTTTTTTTTTTAACACTGAAATAGCGTTTTTATTTGCTATGCATTTCTCACTCACTTCAATGGTCAAGAAGGAACTTAGACATATTTGTAAAGGTAAAGTGACACGTCCTTAAAAGTGCCAGGTAACATGTGTGACTGTGCATGAGAAAAAGCTAAGCTAAATTTTTGTTTTTTATAGCCAGCAAAAGCCAGTCAGCAACAGGAGTGGGACTGAAAAAAAAGAGCAGCAGCCATACTGCAATTGATAAAAGGGATAAGGCTCCCTCCAGACAAGGAAGTGCCGTTGGGAACCACACACCAGCAGAAGACGTCATTTTTGAGAATGGTTTAGATACGCATCAGGTAACATTTGAATATATCGATGAAAAAATATTTAAACTATGTCATACTCCTAATTCAGTTGTTTCAGGATAGCCACATAGTATATGAGACGTTCTCTTTTTCACTGAGAAAGTCTTGTTCTGTTCCTAATGAATGAATATGAATTACGTTTTCAGTCCTTTGTTATAGACTTTGGTCTGCAAAAGTCTGTTTTGATCCTTGCCAGTGAAAATAGTCTTTAACTAGTCAGTGTCTGAGATGACATCTGATCCTTATGTTGAATGGCTTTGATTATTTTATTAGCTTTATCAGAGACCTTTAATGTGACCATAGTGGCATGCAATTTTTAATTATTGCTGTCTTAATTTCTCTGCCTCTCCCCCTCCTTTCACTTTTTTGATCGCTGTATGGCTCTTGTAGGTGAACTGTGGACATAAAGTCCTAGGTCCTGAATCTCAGAATCAAGATTTATTACACGTTTGTTTGACTGAATTAAAGTACAAATTTTAAAAAGGTCATAACAAACATGTATCGATCTTACATCATATAAAAACGGCACTTCTGCTTATACCAAATGAATAAGATCACGCCTAAAATTGGGTTTGATGTTTATTGCCTGTCTATGAGTCAGTGCTGGACATATGAACAGATATTTGGGAGATCTTGGAGTGCATTTCAACAAAATGAACAAACTTGATCTTGCTATGCCAAACCCTTCCATTCCCCTAAATGTGAAGCAAGGAGAAGCCCTTCGCTTTAGGATAACTGCATGGTTGCTTTTTGACATATGGGGTTTAACCTCCTTATCAATTTACAATAGTTCAGATCAGATTAAACAACATACTTTGTTGCGGCTTTCTTTATAGCATTTTTCATTTTACTTTGGAAGTCCCTTTTGTTGTGGAATCCCTGACAGGCCCAGGAGAAAAGAAATCAGTTATTGATCTGTTGAATTGTACCTCCTTAATATTAGCCATATTAAAGGCCTGATTTACGCTTGGCGGACAGTACTCCATCCATAACGGGGGCAGAGGATATTACCTCTGCCAACCTCATGCACTACCGTTTGCCAAATTTAGAGATGACCTGCGGCCCTGTGATCATCTCTGTACCTTGAAAGGAACCACCATCACGACGGTTCCCTTCAGGTACAAAAACTGTGGTGAACTGCTGCCATTGGTTTTTACGGCCGTTCCACATACTTTTAAACATATATATATATTCACTGAAAAAACCATAGGTTTCAGGGACGTTATAGTTAGAAATTATCATTTGAAAAACCTTAGAAATTCACTGAAAAAACCACAGGTTTCAGGGATGTTATAGCTAGTTGGACATTTCAGTCATACAAAACCAGAGAAATTCGGCCGTTATAGTTAGTTGAGCTAACTATAACTCTGCGCCCCTGCAATGCACTGCTGATGACGTCACATATTACATCATTCATGACATGGTCAGTGACATCACTGATGACATCACTGATGACATCTCAAATGACAACACTGATGACATCACTGAGCTCAACTAACTATAACGGCCAAATTTCTCTGGTTTTGTACGAGTGAAATGTCCAACTAACTATAACGTCCCTGAAACCTGTGGTTTTTTCAGTGAATTTCGAAGGTTTTTTAAATAATTTCTAACTATAACGTCCCTGAAACCTATGGTTTTTTCAGTGAATTTCTAAGGTTTTTTAAATGCTAATTTCTAACGATAACGTCCCTGAAACCTATGGTTTTTTCAGTGAATTTCAAAGGTTTTTTAAATGCTAATTTCTAACTATGCCTACTGAGGTAGGACATGTGCAGAAAGAGGAAGAAAGGCGCAGAAAGAAGCAAGAGAAATGCAGAAACAGTCAACAGAAGTCCAGAAAGACGAAGAAAAGTGCAGAAAGAAGCAAGAGATATGCAGAAAGAACCAACAGAGGTGCAGAAGGAGACCTTGTTGCAAAGTCATCCTGTGCCCCCAACATTTTGCTGACAGGTACTGGTGGTAACTGACTCTGACTAACCAGGCCCGGAGCCAGTGCTATGCTGAAAGACACTTAGAATACAGTGAAAACACCTACATACACTAGGGTACACTATGGGTTGGGGTACCCCTGTGATTGGCATGACCTCCCCTGTAAGGCCCTAGTACATAATAGGGCAGGGGGATTAAAACTACCTCTAACTCAGAGGTGCAGAAAGAGGCAAGAGAAGTGCAGAAAGAAGCAACAGAGGTACAGAAAGAGGCAAGAGTGGTGCAGAAAGAGGGAAGAGAGGTGTAGAAAGAGGCAAGAGAGTTGCACAAAGAGGGAAGAGGGGTATAGAAAGAGGCAGGAGAGGTGCAGAAAGAAGCAACAGAGGTGCGGAAAGAGGCAAGAGAGGTGTAGAAAGAAGCAAGTGAAGTGCATAAAGAGGCAACAGAGGTGCAGAAAGATGCAAGAGAGGTGCAGAAACAAGCAAGAGAAGTGCAGAAAGAGGCAAGAGAATTGCTGAAAGAAGCAACAGAGGTTTAGAAAGAACCAAGAGAAGTGCAAAATGAGGCAAGTGAGGTGCAGAAAGAAGCAAGAGCAATGCAGAAAGAACCAACAGAGGTGCAAAAAGAGGCAAGAGGGGTGCAGAAACAGGTAGGAGAGGTGCACAAAGAGGCAAGAGAGGTACGGGAAGAGGCAGGAGGGGTGCAGAAAGAAGCAAGTGAGGTGCAGAAAGAGGCAAGAGGGGTACAGAAAGAGGCAAGTAAAGTGCAGAACGAAGCAAAAGAGGTGCAGAAAGAACCAACAGAGGTGGAAAAAGAGGCAAGAGGGGTGCAGAAAGGGGTAGGAGAGGTGCAGAAAGAGGGAAGCCGAGTGCAGAAAGAGACAACAGGGGTGCAGAAAGAAGGAAGACAGGTGCAGAAAGAAGCATGGAAAGAGCAGAATGAAGCAACAGGGGTGTAGAAAGAGGCAAGAGAAGTGCAGAAAGAAGCAACAAAGGTGCAGAAGGGCAAGAGAACTGCAGAAAGAGGCAAGAGAGTTGCAGAAACAGGCAAAAGAGGTACAGAAAGAGGGAACAGAGGTGCAGACAGAGGCAAGAGAGGTACAGACACAGGTCAAAGGGGTGCAGAAAGAGGCAAGAGGGGTGCTGAAATTTGCAAGAGAGGTACAGAAAGAAGCAAGAGCAGTGCAAAAGAACCAACAGAGGTTCAAAAAGAGGCAAGTGAGGTGCAGAAGGAGGCAAGAGAGCTGCAGAAAGAGGCAAGAGATTTGCAGAAACAGGCAAAAGGGGTGCAGAAAGAGGGAATAGGTGGGCAGACTGAGGCAAGAGAGGTGCAGAAAGAGGGAAGAGGGGTGCAGAAAAAGGCAAGAGGGGTGCAGAAATTTAGAACAGAGGTGCAGGAAGAAGCCAGAGCAGTGCAGAAAGAACCAACAGAGGTGCAGAAAGAGGCAAGAGGGGTACAGAAAGAGGCAAGTAAAGTGCAGAACGAAGCAAAACAGATGCAGAAAGAACCAACAGAGGTGGAAAAACAGGCAAGAGGGGTGCAGAAAGGGGTAGGAGAGGTGCGAAAAGAGGCAAGAGGGGTACAGAAAGAGGCAGGAGGGGTGCAGAAAGAGGAAGAGAATTGCAGAAGGAAGCAACAAAGGTGCTGAAAGAGGCAGAAAGGGTGCAGAAAGAGACAAGACAGGTGATGAAAGAAGGAACAGAGGTACAGAAAGAGGCAAGAGTGGTGCAGAAAGAGGGAAGAGGGATGCAGAAACAGGCAAAAGGGGTGCAGAAAGAAGCAAGTGAGGTGCATAAAGAGGCAAGAGAGGTGCAGAAAGAAGCAAGAGAGTTACAGAAAGAGGCAAGTGAAGTGCAGAAGGAGACAAGAGAACTGCAGAATGAGGCAATAGAGGTGCAGAAAGAGGCAAGTGAGGTGCAGAAAGAAGCAAGATAAGTGCAGAAAGAAGCAACAGAAGTGCAGAAAGAGGGAACAGGGGTGGAGAGAGAGGCAAGAGGGGGTGCAGAAAGAAGCTGTGTGATGCTTGCTGGAGGTACCTGGTGGGCTAGTTGGCCCCCAGGGACCCTCAGTATTCAAGGGGACTTAATTCCCCAACTTAGAACGCGCGAGGGGGTGCGTTTGCAGAGTGGTGCAGGGCACCTCATCTGGTACACAGTAAGGGGAGAGGAGTTGGCCTAATGGCTAGGGCGGTTGACCTCCAAGCTGGGGAACCGGGTTCGAGTCTCGGCAATGATGCTGAACATCCTGTGAATCTGGGAAAATCACTTAATCTCCCTGTGCCTAACAAAAATGAATGTGTCCTCATGTAACACAACTGGTGCACGTGTAAAGCGCTCTGATACCCGATACCTTCCTGTCAAGTTCGCGCTATATAAAACTCCATTAAAAAAAAAATCCTTACATGACTGGTGTGAAGCGCACTGGTGAGATGGCACATCTAGTTGGTCCATCTGCCCAAGCCATTTTCCCCAAACCTTGGCGTGTTTCGGGGGACACCCACGGGCTTCGTAGACCACTCGCTCCTGCTGTGCACACCAGTCCACACCTCTCCTCCATTTTGCCAGGGTGGGCGGTCTACAAGCCAACCATTGTGAGGCAATGTCGCGTTTAGCCACCAAGAGAGCCGTTCCCAAGAAGGACCTCTCAGCCCTTGTTCCCCCAGTCCCCTCAAATACCCCAAGTAGAATCAGTTTGGGTGACATAGGAATCTCCCAGCCCAGAACCCCGGACAACTCCCTGAGCACCTCTGTCCAGTAGGTAAGTATGACATCACAGGCCCAAAGCATGTGGTAGAAATCTGCGGGTTCAGTGCCACATCGTGCGCAGGTGGGGTTGAGTCGCAATCCGGCCCTATGTAGGCAGTGTGGGGAGAGATAAACAGAGTAGAGATGGTTGGTTTGAATGAGGTGCAGGCTGGCCGAGGTTGTTAGTTTCCGAGGGGCCATTAGTGCGTCCCTCCAGTCTTCATCCTCCATTGGTCCCACCCAATCCTCCCACCGATTCCTGAGGTGGTCCAGCGTCCTGGGGGAGTTAATGATAAGTGTACAGTAGGTCTGTGAGTTCCCCCCTCTGCCCATGTGTCCCATCAACAGTTTGGCTTCCAGCGGGCTGAATTCCGGCAGGGGGTCCGGTGGAAGGGAGTGGGTGGCAAGTGCATGTCTGAGCTGGAGGTATTTGTAAAACTGGGAGTGTGTGAGGTTGTATGTCTGCTGCAGCTCTTGGAAGGACCTACATGAGTCCCCGACCAAACGTCCCCCAATGTAGGGATACCAATACAATCCCAGGGGTGAAAGCCGCTAAGGGACGCCTTTTCCCTTAACCAGGTGCCATGCCAAAGTGGGGTTTGCTGCGTAAGCCTAGTCTCCCATCACACATGGCGCAAGGCCACCCTCCATGTGAGAACTACCACCCGGGTCTCCATAGGCAATGAGAAGGGGATCGGGGTTCCATAAAGCATGCTCTGAATCTGAATCCAGCTGTGTGAGCTCCACTCTGTAGGCGGGGTCCGACCATCCCCTGTTGAACCAGTCATGGATGACGAGCAGATGGGCAGAGAGATAGTAAAGATAGAGGTTGGTCCTCGCTGGCAGGGTACGACGGAAATACATGGTCTGGAGTCCCTCCACAGGAATGATGTTGTGGCCCTGTCTAGGGCCAAGAACCAGGTTCAGGGCAGCTGAAGCAGTACGTTTTGAAAGACGTACAAGAAGCGTGGAAGTATCATCATTTTGTATAGGGCGATACCGCCTAAAATGTTGAGGGGAGGGAACGCCACTTGATAAGATCAGATTTAGCTTTCCGAACCAGCAGTTTGAGGTTAAGGGTCCAAGTGAGTTCGGGGAGCAGTGTAACCCATATACCCAAGTACTTGAAGCTGAGTCTGCGCAGCGGGATCCTTTCCTGCCAGGTCAAAGCAATCCCGGGACGACGCTAGGGGAACCAATACGGACTTGGTGGGATTCAGTCGCAGGCCAGATGCCTTTTCGAACCGCCCGAGCAATCGGAAGCATCGGGATCCACTCACTGCCAGTTGGGCCAGGTACAGCAGGACGTCGTCTGCGTACAGCACAATGCGGCTCTCGTGGCCTGCCCCCCACCTCCAACTATTGAAGTGAGGGCCCGTGCGGATAAGTACGGCTAGAGACTCTATCGCCCGGGCAAAGAGGAGGGGGGACAGGGGGCAGCCCTGTCTGGTCCCCCGCTCAATAGGAAAGGTTTTTGAGAGGACTCCATTGACCTGAACCCGGGCTGTGGGATTGGCGTAAAGGGTCTTCACCATGCCCTGGAATCTGGGCCCAATACCGGCTCGGATCAGTACTAACTGCAGGTAGCCCTAATCCACCGAGTCAAAGGCCTTTTTAAAGTCGAGAAGAAGTAAGGCAAGGTAGGGGGCAGATGGTGTTGGTGTGCTAGGGCCATGTGCAGTCGTCTGATACATTGTCTCGTGCTCTGGAGCGGCATAAAGCTGCACTGGTCCAGATGCACCAGAGTTGTGATAATGCACCGGAGTCGATTCACCAGAATCGCGGCAAAACGTTTTACGTCCCCGTTGAAGAGATAAATTGGACGGTAGTCAGTACACGAAGTGGATGGGGGCTATGTCTTGGGTATCACTACTATGGTTGCAGAATCAAACTCGGCTGGGAAAGACGCCCCCCTCACACGACCTCTTGATAGAACTGCAAGAGGTAAGGGATAAGAGTCTCTCGCAATGTGCTGTAATATTCCATCGGGAAGCCATCAGGACCCGGAGTTTTGCTGGGTGCCATACCGGCCATTGCGTCTCTGATCTCTTCCACTGTGAGGGGTTCTTCCAGGGCACAGGTGTCAAGGCTGGGAAGTAGAAGTGAGTCGAGGAAGGCCTTGGTTACCACCACATCTCAAGCCACGGGTCTGGCATATAGGTTTTGGAAGTAGGAAGCAAAAGTCTGCGCTATCTCCGGTAAGGAACGCTGGGGTTAGCCATGGATGTTGAGTACTTCCGGGACGATCCTATTGGCCTGCGGGTGTGAGACCAGCCAATAGAATAACTTCCCATTTTTGTCCCCCCAGCCGTAGATTCTGGCTGTTGTAGCCCTCCAAAGGTGTTTGGCCGTCTCAAGGGAATGTAACCAGATGTCCTCCCTGATAAGGCCCAGGCGATGAGAGACTTCCACCTGTGGGCCCGCTTCCAGTTGCTGTTCCAACCGGAGAGCCTGAATAATTGTTCTTTAAAGAGACACCCAAGTATCTAAAAAATGTTGTCCCATATACTAGGACGTACTCACCCTGAGCCAGACAGCTATTCTAAAAGGTCCAAGACAATGCCTTCGACTTGAATCAAAGACAGTGGATTTGTTTCTCCTAATTTAGATGGAAAGCACTTTATTCCTTTTAAGGAAACTAGAAAGTCGGGTATATGCAAGGAGAACAATACTGGAGCAACTATAACTCTATGTTGAAGTTTGTTTCTGGCATCTGTCTTTTTATATACTCTTTTCTGCTTCCACGTTGAATCCAGACCTTCTTTGTTTCATGGGGGTCAGATATCAGTAGTAACTAGTGAATGGGGTTAGCCTATTGTAAAATCTTCTGCCAGATGATTAGTCTGTCTTCCTTATTAAAAGTATTTGAAAAATTAATGACTGCTGTGTGTGGATGCATATCACTTTTTCATCATCAACATTCTTTATTCGATTAAAATACAAGTTAACAATAAACGAGACAGTTAAATACACAAATAAAAACTCAAGATTAAAATAGAAATGTAGACACTGCTACAGTAAGTCACCCGAGCATACCTCATTATTTGAACAGTATTTAAAAAACAAACAACATTATAGATAGCATATTCACCAGACAATAATTATTAAAAAAATAACTTTGGATGAACCTGGGTAAAATTCCAGCCCTTCAACAGTGGAATGATATACAATGTCCTTGGTTTCTCATAAAATCTACAAAACATTGTGAAGTGCAGAGTATCCTGCGGAGACAACCAGCCACAGTCGCAAGACCCTAGCTATTTCAAATCATTCCAACCTCTTTGGGCCACAAGCAATAAATGGAACAGGTTGAACCTAAATCTAGTAAGAAAAAAGCAATGGGTCACAAATGTGAGATGGAGTTCCATCAACTGGACTATTTTTAACAGAATAAAGCCTGGACTGTAGTTTTTTATAATTACTGACTTTCCCTGTTCCATTTCCTGTACATTAAAAATTGTTTGTTCACCATTTCCATTCAGACTTGACCAGACGGGTTAGTGAAAAATAAGCACTCCCTAAGTTCCAGAAAGACTCCTTGATATGCTTAAGCCACGATATACGGTGGGCATTATCAAGAGAGATACAATCCCACAAAATGTCCTTATTTAATTTAGTTACAACACGTATCCAAATGTTTACCCAACACAGGAGAGGGTGGTGGGCCAAGACATCTGAGAGGTAGCTCGCACCAAGTTCCTTATGAGCAATAAAAGATGGAGTGCTCTGAGGAACATTTAACAAGCGCCTGAGAAATTTATTTTCAATAATATGTAACTGATAAATATTCACATACCCCCATATGTCACTACCGTATAGAACTTTAGGAAGACATTTTCCTGATATACCTGCAATAATGTCTTTAATGGCTTCCTACCTTATCTGGAAGCAAAACCAAATACTGCTGCATTCTCCCTTATGAACTTGCCCTTTTTCGCTTGTAACAAGGGTTACAGGGTCACTGCGGAGTCAAATCTCAATCCCAAGAAGGAGAATGCACTGACCTTCGATAAGGTATGTGTCCCTACCTGAAACGTTTGAGATTTCGTAGATCGTTGTCCCGTCCGTCTCGTTTACAAAGGATTTGTTCAAATGAATTGCTAAATCCAGCTCCTCCATAAAGACCACAAAAGCTTCCAGAAGGATTTGTAAACCCCTCCTAGTTCTAGCCTTCAATACAGCATCATCTGCGTTTAGCAATACAGGCAACAAACGTGTTCCTATTAAGGGGCAATCTGCTCTAGTTGTCACTAACACATGTTTTAATCTGTTAATATACAAAGTGAATAAAAAAAGCATTGGAATGCACCCTTGTCAGACCCCTCTGCCCATTTTAAATGAACAAGTACAATGAGAATCATCCGTAAAACAGACTACTGATGAAGTATTGGCATGAAGATCCCTCAAGAAATAAACAATATCAGGATCAACCCCCATGGATAATACAATTTTCCATAATTTAGCACAGTTAACTCTAGCTAAAGCCGATGTGAGGTCCATGAAGGCCATGTATATAACAGATCATGCCACTACATACTTGTTCGTGACCATATAGAAATTCAGGCACTGATCGATAGAGGATCTACCTGGCCTAAAGTCATACTGCAATTCCCCAAAAAGTTTGTTTTCATCTACTCAAGTCGTTAGTCTGTCTAAAAGGACCCTCCCCAGGACCTTCACGACTGAGTCAATTAAGGAAATTGGTCTATAGCACTGGGGATTGTCCTTATCGCCCTTTAAAAAAACTGGCACAATAATAGAAGTGGTCTAAGAATGAAGGGGGCCTTCCCAAACCTCTGCACCTAGGCACAGAGTTAATATCACTTAAATATAGATGGTAGGGGTCCCATCCGGTCCCGGGGTCTTGCTCTTGGACAACCCTAATATTCCTTTTTTAACTTCTTCTAAATCAAATAATGAATTTCAGGTCCCTTCCAAGCTTCATTTCTACATTCGAGCTTGCAATGACTTTGGCAAGCAGCTATCCGTATAGGCTCTACGGGCTTGAACTTCAGAGCTCTTTGTAAACTTCTAAGGGCTTGAGTGCACCCTTTATCAAGCCATTTAGAAGCTGACTTATGCTTATTTGCCTGAGAAAGAGACTAAGAAGGTTAGAGGCTTTCTGGGAAATACTAGAAAAATCCCCTAAAACATCACTAAACAATAACTCAATATTTAACCAAACGGTAACCTCCAATAGACAGTCAGAGTATAGATTCCTCTTAAAGATCTCAGGGGTCTCCTGTGTCCATCTAAGCCCTCTACCCTGATTGACCACTAACCAGACACTATTGTCCACTTCTATTCTTCTATTTCCATTTTAACTGACTGCGACCACTCTATTGAAAGGCAAACTGGATTATGATCACTAAATGGGCTCTGTGGAATCTTTATATCAAGTAAGCAC
Source organism: Calotriton arnoldi (assembly GCA_963921515.1). NCBI lineage: Eukaryota > Metazoa > Chordata > Amphibia > Caudata > Salamandridae > Calotriton > Calotriton arnoldi. Next base: position 742,253 of record CAWUFW010005293.1, read on the forward strand.
AGTCCTGGGCACACGCAGTGAGGGTATTCGCAATATAACAATCAGTATCGATACGTTATATAAATGCAGTGGTCGACATCAGTATTGGTTCAAAAAAGTTTTTTTATATCTCAACAACGACTATGTCGAATACAATGAACCAGCCGACACGTGTTTCATCACTGGGAGAGGTCCCGTGACTCATCAGGGCTAAAATGCGAAAGTAACTGGAGGAGTGCTGGACCCTGGAAACCGGTGATAATTCCAACCCAATATGGGGTGAGCGGGAAGCGGGAGCAACTAGGCAGGCAGGCGCTGGATGTAGTGCCACGCTGGAAACAACGGTAGGAGGGGACCGCGGGCTGCGTGTCAGCCGACGGCGAAAATTAAGTAAGGGCTGGGGCTGTCCAGTGTCCGGCGGGGTAAAGGTGGCAGGGAGCCAAACAGGCGGAGTGCGAAACAGAGCCCTTGTTTTCCCGCACCCGGCCTCTGTTTTGCACTCCGCCTGTTTGGCTCCCTGCCACCTTTACCCCGCCGGACACTGGACAGCCTCTTCCTGTTACTCCAGGGTCAATCAACCCTCCTAGCGCTGTGGCACTCCCGCCCCAGCCCTTACTTCATTTTCGCCGTCGGCTGACACGCAGCCCGCGGTCCCCTCCTACCGTTGTTTCCAGCGTGGCGCTACATCCAGCGCCTGCCTGCCTAGTTGCTCCTGCTTCCCGCTCGCCCCACCCGCCCTGCGCAGTCTGCCTTTTGTCCCTTTCGTGGCTACGGAAGGGGTGCCCCGCCACATCCCGCCCAGAGCCACAGGCCAGCACAAGCTGTTCAGCCCCTGCGCGGCCGGGATGTGGGAACCACCGCCGTGGTTCTGGGGGCCAGCGGGCGGGCCAGTCCACCACAACCCCCTCTGCAGCAGCCTCCAAACCCTCCTAGTCCGACCTTTCAGGGCCACCAAACACCAGTGGGTGGCGGGATTCGCCATCACCTCCCCCACTGGCGCACCATCACATCGGACAGGTGGGTTTTGCAAATAGTCCGATGGGGCTACTCCCTCCCCTCCGAGACTACCCCTCCATCCATGCCACCTCAGTACCATCGCATGTCAGAGGATCATCTGGCCTTTCTCCAACAGGAAGTTTTGGCACTCTTGGCCAAGGGAGCCATCGAGTGCGTTCCTGTCCCAGAAGTAGGTCGTGGTTGCTATTCCCACTATTTCCTGGTGCCCAAGAAGGACAAAGGCGTGCATCCTATCTTGGATCTCAGGAACGTCAACCGCTTCCTCCGGAAGGAGAAGTTCAAAATTTTGACGCTAGCTCAGGTCCTGTCTGCCCACGACCCTGGAGACTGCATGGTAGCGTTGGACTTGCAGGCCGCTTATTTTCACATCCCCGTCTTGCCGGCCCACCGGAGTTACCTGCGGTTCACGGTAGGCCATGAGCATTTTCAGTTTACCGTGCTCCCCTTTGGTCTTACCAGTGCCCCTCGGGTGTTCACGAAAGTGATGTCGGTGGTTGCAGCTCATCTGCGCAGAGCAGGGGTACCAGTCTTCCCCTATCTCGACGACTGGCTGTTGAAGGCGGGCTCGCCCAAGGCTGTCGTCTCCCACCTCCAGACTACGGCCGACCTCCTGCATTCACTGGGGTTCTCCATCAACGTGCCGAAGTCACACCTGACTCCCTCTCAGAAGCTCCTCTTCATCGGAGCGGTTCTGGACACGACGCAGTTTCGGGTCTATCCTCCCGAACAGCGAGTCTGGGATATTCGGGCCTACTTCCGATCTTTCAGCCTCTATCCCGGGTTTCGGTCAGGATGACCCTCAGGCTACTGGGCCTGATGGCCTCCTGCATCCTGCTGGTGGACCATGCCAGATGGCATATGCGGGCTCTGCAGTGGGACCTGAAGTTCCAGTAGGCACAACATCAGGGGAACCTGTCCAATTGCGTCCAGATCTCGGAGGACACTGCACACCAATTGCAGTGGTGGCTAACGAACCAGGATTGGGTCGACGGCAGATGCCTCTCCCTTCCCCAGCCAGAGTTCACAGTGGTGACCGATGCATCACTTCTGGGATGGGGCGACCACATGGGGGAGGCGGAGATCAGAGGCCTCTGGTCTCCGGCGGAGTCCGGGCTCCACATCAACCTTCTGGAGCTTCGGGCGATTCGTCTTGCACTCAAAGCATTCCTTCCCTCTTTCAGGGGAAGACTAGTGCAGGTGTTCATGGACAACACCACCGCCATGTGGTACTGCAACAAACAAGGCGGGGTGGGGTCATGGACGCTATGTCAAGAGGCCCTCCGCCTCTGGACATGGCTGGAACACCAGGGCATATCCCTGGTGGTTCAACTCCTGGCAGGTTCCCTGAACGCCAGGGCGGACAAACGCAGCCGCAGGTGCATGATGGATCACGAATGGCGTCTTCACTCGGAGGTGGTGCAAGGTCTCTTTCGACAGTGGGGAGAGCCTTGGTTAGATCTATTCCCCACCGAAGAGAACGCGCAATGTCAGCAATTCTGCACGTTGGAATTTCCAAGGTGGCACTCGCTAGGTGAAGCTTTTCACCACAAGTGGAGTTGCGGTCTTCTATACGCCTTTCCGCCTATACCACTTCTACCCAGAGTGCTGAAGAAGATCAAGCACGACCGGGCCCAAGTCATTCTTGTGGCTCCGGATTGGCCACGAAGAGTCTGGTATCCCGAGCTGTTACACATGGCCATCGATCCTCTGATCAGACTGCCTCTGCGGGAGGATCTTCTGTTGCAGCAGCAGGGGACGGTCCTCCACCCGAACCTGTCCAGCCTCCACCTCCTTGCGTGGAGATTGAGCGGCGGCAGTTTACGTCATTTGACCTGCCTCCCGAAGTCTGTGATGTTATCTTGGCAGCCAGGAGTCCCTCCACTAAGACGGTAGACGCCTGCAGATGGAACAAATTTGTGGCATGGTGCACAGCAAAGGATGTGGATCCCCTTTCCGCCCCTCTTTCTGAGGTTCTCTTGTTCCTCCTTTCTTTGGCCCAGCAGGGTTCTGCTCTGGACACTCTAAAGGGCTACCTCTCGGCCATTTCAGCCTTTCTTAGGCTTCCTGATCAGCCTTCTCTTTTCAAGTCCCCTGTTGTAAATCGCTTCCTTAAGGGCATTACTCATCTTTTTCCTCCTGTTCCCTTCGTAATGCCCCAGTGGGACTTGAATTTGGTTCTTGCATATCTTATGTGCGCTCCCTTTGAGCCGCTACATAACTGTCCTCTCAGGCTTCTGACTTTAAAAACTGTCTTTCTGGTGGGCATCACCTCTGCGTGCAGGGTGAGTGAGCTCCAAGCACTTTCTTCTAAGCCTCCTTTTCTGACTGTTCATCCGGACAAGGTTGTCCTTCGAACTCGTCATTCCTTCCTTCCCAAAGTGGTTACTCCTTTCCATATTGGACAGACCATCACTTTGCCTACTTTCTTTCCGCCTCCACATCCTTCCAAAGAAGAAGAGAGGCTCCACCGTCTGGATCCAAAGCGTGCGCTTTCCTTTTACTTGGATTGCACAAAACAATTCCGGGTGGATGAGCAGCTCTTTGTTGGCTACGTGGGCGCCAAAAAAGGTCGGGCCGTGCTCAAATGGACCATTTCTAGATGGGCCGTTTTGTGCATCAAAGCTTGTTATTCCTTGGCAAAGAAGGAGCCTCCAGTGGGGTTGCTCGCCCATTCCACCAGGGCGACGAAGGCTACCACTGCTTTGGGACATGGAGTCCCCCTTAATGACATCTGTCAGGCAGCTACGTGGGCATCGCTGCACACGTTTACAAGACACTACTGCCTGGACAGCCAAGTCCGGAGAGACAGCTTCTTTGGCTGTTCTGTTCTCCAGGACTTCCTGGTGTGAACTTAGTTCGCAGACCCACCTCCGGGGTTGGTATTGCTCAGGTATCTATTTTAAGGTAAGGAACCTATAACTAACTGTTTCTTTCAGATGAACAAGTTACTTACCTTCGGTAACGATATATCTGTAAGAAACATAGGTTAGTTAGTTCCTTACCGCCCCACCCATCCTCCCCGTTCTGCGAACTGACTTCTAGGGTTAAGGACTTCCTTTCAGGGCCCTAGTTTTGGGCACCAGTGGTCAGTGTCTTGCATGGCTCTGCGCTTCTGGCATGGAAAGTCGTGTACAGAACTGACGTCAGCGCGCGAGTGCGACGTCTATGTAGCTGCTGTGACTTCATCCCGGTGACCACGATGCCAACGACGAACGCGGAGCCGACTGACGCCACCTTTCGACATGCAGGGGTACTGCTGACGAAAAACTTTCCGGATCCAGTCTGACGCCTGGGGGTAATTCTAAGGTAAGGAATCTATAACTAACCTATGTTTCTTACAGATATATCGTTACCGAAGGTAAGTAACTTGTTCTATAGAGGCACAGCCCCTTCCAATAAAAGTAGCGAGTACTAGTGGCAACTTAGAGGAGACCAGTTTATCCAGGGAATGAGCTAGGTTAAATTCACGTGCAAGAGAGTTCAACAAGTCCCATTTCCTGGTATTGTTGTATTCCTCTTAGGGTGTCCATAACGGGCTTTCCAATATCATGTCCTTATATAGGCACAATTCGCCCTGCCCTTATATAGGCATAGAATCCCAGGCCTTATTTAGGCATTAAACCGTGCACTCCAAATACAGGCATGGTCTCTGACATCCGTCCACCCTAACGTCACAACGAGTTCATGAAGAACAGACCCTTAGGCTGCGGGAGTTTCCCTAGCCCAGGACTATTGATTTCTTCAAGGCCTCATCTATTATGCATGAACCATTATTCCTTAGGGGTTCATTCATGACGTCTTTCGTTGTCCAATTCACGTCAATGCTAACATTCCTAAGGTACTCTCAGGTATAAATATACCTTCCCTAGCCCCTGTAAACTAGAGGAGACCTCGACTTCAGAGGAGCCCGTATCCCGGCCTGACGCACTGAGAAGACGCTGCCATTCCCTGCACGCAGAGAGCCCAGCTTCCAGCTTCCAGTGATCTGACTTCCCTTGCGGGGTGTTGGAGTTCGAGTCTGGCAAAGAGATTCCAACCTCTCTCATTCCTCAGGTATGGAGCTGATAAGAACCTAGAGGGACTCTTGGCATACTAGGCATACTAGGCTTAACATACTCTTAGTATACCATAGTAAGGAATACTTCACCTACTTCATACCTTGTCCTACACTTAGGTTAGGTACAATCGGGTAGAACTAGCTTAGCACCGCATCGTATGAGTACTCGCATTTTTAGTCTATGTTATTTATGTAACAGCATATGTACTAAAAGATAATGCTATCGCAGTATTATTTATTTCTACTGCTCACCCTGTACATTATTTATCTCGCATACTGTCTTGTGATCGTAACAGCACATTATACTTACACCAGAAACAAGACTGTTCAATAAATCTTTTATTGAAAACGCCCGTCTATTATTTCTGTGTAACTCTGAGGAAAACTAAGCATGCACGATTGAGCTGAGTGAAATAGTTATCTAGTGTTTCCACGACTCTGGGACACGTTCTGATTCTAAAAGGGAAACATATTGGTCATGTTTTGCGGCTGCCAGAAACTACTCCCTTCTTGTTGTCAAGGAGTTTCTAGTGGCCTCTGAGCTAGCTGGCACAAGTAATTAAGTTTAATATACTCGATAGGGACATACTGACCTTAGTCCTATGTCAAACCTATAGGATATATTATTCCAATGCGCAGAGCCTATTAGGGAAATAGGAGCTACACTACATGGCGCCCAATGGTTTGGTAAGGCGGTAATTCAACGTTAGATACTGAGTAACTCAGCCGTGCTATTTTCTCTCATAGACCCCTACCCATATACTCCAAAAGACGTCTGGAGTGGGCAGGGTTAAGTATCCACCACGGCTACATAGGGCAGTACCCTATATATTAGCTGTTTGGTTTGCTCAACGTTGAAGGATACAGTGTTCCAAAATATTGTGCACCTTATCTTTGTTTCCTTGAAACGTGTTCTACATTTTTGAAAAAACAAAATGCCTGACGGAGACAATAACACCGAAAACGGTGGAGCTGCGGCTGATCCAGCCCAACCAGCAGTTTTTAACCTTACAGGTTTAAATGAAACTGAGGAGGGTGTTGTTCACATCCCTCAAAACTTAAGAAGAGCCATAACTCTAAAACTTATAAAACATGGCCTATCGCCAAGAGGAGGTAGAGCAGTTTTCGTGATAGAGGCACATGAATCATTTCAGACAGAGGTATTCTATTCATGGGTACTACTTCCTGAATGCAATCCAACATCACAAACATTTCACTTCTACAAAGAAGATGATCTACCAGAGGAATACATTCCTTTCGAGGATATTGAAATTTCATTAACATACCAAGAGCATCAGCTCTGGTTTAAAGGCGCCCTAAAACATCACAAAAACATTACCAGGCTCGGTCCACTAGGTAGACCAGGAGCAACATGGCCGATTTTAGCCGGCTACACACCTCATCCTGAACTGGATATAATGACAGATGAGGAATTACATACTCAAATAAAAGAGTTAATAAAAATTTACAGACAATTGGTCCAATATGTCATGCAGACTTTTACAGTCCGACCACCATTGACATATCCAAATCCAACTCCCCAACAGGGGAATACACTAAAAATTACACCACAGACTCTCAACTCAGTCATGGGTAAAATGCCCACAAAACATGAGCAAATTCCGTTTTGGATAGCTCAAAAAATTACTCAAATCGAAGCAGTATTTCCAAATACTAGCCCGCATGAGAAACACAGAATCCTAACAATCAGTTTACCAATGGGGATCACACCACAACTGGAAGACTGCACCACTTGGGGCTCAGTCTTTGCTGCCATCTATACTAAAACACATGGTATTCCGTCAATTGCGGTAATACCTGATGTCCTAAAACAAATTCAAAACGAATACGGGGCAGAGCCTGCTCTAAATTTAGGTATGAAATTACTGAAAAATTTCGACCAGGTCTCAACAATAATATTATCTAATATTAAAGGGGAGGCAGCAGCAGTGGCGATCCGCCAAAAATTAAGGGAATTCGATGTTACAGAACATCAAACTGAGCTACCCAGAATTATAGAACAATCTTATGCAGAATTAGGCAGAGATAGTTTGGGTGGAAGACCACTGAAGCCAAAACTATCTGAAAGTCCTGAGAAGGACTCAATAAAACAAACTCCTACATCTTCTAAAAAGAAGTGGGAGTCTACTAAACAAAAATCAAACGAGAAACGTTCTCAATCCCGAGGTAGGTCTCCTCAAAAGGAGCCCTCTGAAAGGAGGTATAACCTCAGGAATAGGGATAATTTGAGAAAACCTGATAGGTATCATGATACTGATACACGTTCCTCTCGTCCCTTTCAGATCTCACCACAGACTTCGGAAAGAAGAGGACGGACGGAACACAGAGAAGAAGGCGTGACATCGAAAGACGACAAACACGCTCCAAAAACTAAAGCAAAACCTCAATTCTCCAAAAAGAAAGTAGCAGGTCTAAAGATTAGACATGCCGAGAATACTGAGAGCACAACTCAAGAACGGAGAATGGGCTCAGACCATGCTGGACAGTGCAGCAGAAGTCACAATAGTTCACCAGAACCTGAGGGAACTTCTGGAGATAGTGGACTTGAATGAGTACATCACAGTTGAGACTGTAGACACCAGGGTTAGTACTCCACAAAGGTTATTTGAAATAACACTCCGGATGGAGGGAGACAAACCTAGACAGGTGAAAGCACTTTTTTGAGAAAGACTATCAAAGGGCTATGACATACTTCTAGCAGAAAAAGACTGGCCACCACAATTTGTCAGGGAGTGCCCACACTGCGAGGACATTATTATGCCTGCCTTCTCCAACCATATACCAATGCATCTAAGATATACATATGCCAGGAAATGGGCAGTGGCCCAGGCCCCAGCATTATATAAAAATCATGTAGGATGGGATGAGGATTCACCTCACCATAAAATACATCTGAAACATGAACCAACTGCACAAAGGCAGTACCCAATAAAGCAAGAAGCTAAAAACAGGTCAGGGAGATCTTAGATCAACTTGAATACCAAGGGGTGATTGAAACATGCACCTCCTCAATGAACAATCCTTTGTTTCCTGTCTCCAAACCAGACAAAACATATCGTCTAGTTTTGGATTACAGACACCTAAACACTTGTTCTAAAACTTTTGCAGTGCAAAATGCACATAGCACAGCATTAATGAATAACATTGTGCATAAAAAATATAAAACCACATTAGTCATCTCAAATGGTTTCTTTTGTCAAAACATAGCATCTGAAAGCAGGTACTTAACAGCATTCTCCATAATGGGGACCCAGCGTCACTTTTGTCGACTCACACAATAGCCCAGGTTTATTCTCAGCGAGGGTAATGGAGTTACTACAAATTTATGACAATGAGGCATTGTCCTATGTCGATGACATTTATCTGACAGACGATGACCTGGAAAAACACTTGAACAGGGTGAGCACCATTATACTGGGATTCGCCTCTGAGGGTTACAAATTCAACTTTAAGAAGTCTAGAATTGCCCATCTCAATGTCCTATTTCTAGGATATGAGCTTTCAAGTGAAGGCAAGAGCTTGGCAGCTAACTTTTTAGAAAAGTGTGCGCTGCTCCAACCTCCAAAAACGCTAAAAAACTTACTATCCATCCTGGGTTTCTTAAATTTTGGAAGAACATACATTCTAAACTACGCAGAAAGGGTTAAACCTCTCTACGCATTAATCAAACCTTTTGCGTTCACTCCAGGCTAACATGTTAGCAACAAATCACTTACAAACACGCGTAAGTGAACGAAATTTGGTGATCCGAATAATTTCGGGTCAATGCGGATTCACCAACTTAACTTTCAATGAGGGTGAAAAAATACCAATAGCGTATAAATCACACTTGTACACACAAGCGGAAATGCGCTTCAGTTCTACTGAAAAAATTCTAACAGCAGTTCAAACCGCTGTAGCAAAAGAAAGAGCCTTAGCCCAAGGGAAACGCATTATTATCGTAACCCCAGTACCTGCTTTAGAAGCGGTTACAAAAGCAAGCATTCCAAATGCTAAAGCATTGTATCCAAGATGGATACAATGGGTTAATTCTCTTGCTGCAACAGATGTTTTATATGTTTTTGATCCTGATTTGAAAACACAAGCATTCCTGCAGTATGAACATGAATGTCCCCTGCCTACTGAAATTCTGCCTCTCGATCAGTACGAATTCATAATTTACACTGACGGATCCGCACAACCCGCAATAGGGGGTAAGCAAGCTTACAGTGCAGCGTGTGCTATCGTCAAAGTTCGCATGCAAAATGGCATCTTCAGACCTATGGTCACAAAAACGCAGTCTCTAGGAGATTGTACAGCTCAGCGAGCTGAACTACAAGCATTCAAACTGGCACTTGAAAGTACAGATCGAGAATTCCCCACACTAATAGTGTGCGACTCCTTTTACTGTGTTCAGTCGTCTAATGAATATATACAAAACTGGCTTGAAAATGGTTTCAGAGGTGCGAAAGGTGGCACAATAAAGCACAAATTGCTTTTGGAACTAGTAGTTCAGTTGAAAAACGAACTACCAAAGGCTCACGTGATCCACACACTGAGTCATCAACGTGATGGCGTTCACGTTGCAGGGAATTCATTGGCTGACGAAGCCGCAAAGGGGGCTATGCAAACGGCTTCCGTAGCTGCGATCACTCGTTCAAAAACAAAAATAGACGGTGAGATAATGTTGGCTGTCAATGCTTCAAGCAAAGGCAGCAGTGCAGCGTTACCAAAAAAGTTTCCACTCAAGTACTCTTATGTAATTGATGCAAACAACGTTCCTTTTGCGCGAATCCCTGGAGTGGGGGATAGGGTAATTCCAAACTTGGAACGTAGAGCAGCCTTGATTTATGAAACACATTTAGGGGAAGGTCTGTCACATCAAGGGATCTCTAAAACAATTTTGACGTTAAAAGAGATGTACTGGTGGCCTGGAATTAATACAGAAATTCACATATTCATCAACAACTGCTTAGACTGTAAATTACAGCGAAAGAGCCATCAGACACCATGCTGCGAATGCGGCAACCCAGTGCAGACACCATTGTTAGACAGCATTAGACTTTCTACGCACCTGCGTCCTACTGGACAAAGGCATTCCCACAAATACTGAATCTAGGTTCCTATGGTTATGGCCTCAGCGCTCAGCTGACGCTCGAACTGTTATAAAAGATTTGCGAGTCTTTATCGGCATATACGCAATAGGCACGCTACATTCTGACCAGGGTCCTGCGTTTAGCTCTCGGGCTTACAAAGACGCCATGGCCAGTCTGGGCGTTGCATTGCGGTACTCCTCTCCATTCCATCCTGAGGGAAATTCGGTTGTGGAAAGGAAAACCGGGACATAAAGCAGTCTATAACAGCTAGAGTATTAGGCTCGGGTGACGGGTGGGTCAAACACCTTAGTGGAGTTCAACGTGCACTTAACAACCTGCCAAGATGTTCTCTAGGGGGGGTCACTCCATATGAGGTCCTATTTGGGACAAGAATGTGGGTACCAGACTTAGAAAACGTAGGCACAGTGGTGGAAAATAAACCCTTTGATATCAAAGATCGTTTGGCTGTTTTACAGGACTTAAACAAATTAAGAACCAAACAAAGCAACGTATTCCTACAGTCAACCACCACTGGGGATCAACCGGCTGTCCCAGCAAGGCCTGTCTGGATTCCAAAAGTTGGGATCTAGTCAGAGAAAAAATTGCGGACAAGAAGGAATTTGGACCTTCTTACAGACAACCAGTACCTGTCCTAGCAGTTCAAGGAACAAGAACAGTACTACTGCCGCCCCTTGCTGGAAGAAAGGAGAAAAGATTTGTGTCCATCGACCTCATCAAACCACAGTATGTGGCCAATACTAAATAGTAGGCCTCGTGGACTCCGACCTAGTAGCAAACGCACTCCTCTCGCTACTATCCAAGAGGTTCATACTGAAAGACTGATAACCATCGAGAATTCAGCTGAAACAGATGAAGGACTAAGCAACAATGCAATGGAACTCATCCCTCTTGAACACCAACCAACAGTTCGTCCAAATACACCTGTCTACACAAATGTAGCAAGTGATGAACTGGTTCCAGTGATTTCGACGAATCCTGATGCAATTCCAACAATTGACAGAACTGCTTCTGGCTACTTCATTAACTTTGATACGTTCTCAGAAGATCCGAGTGAACCTGAAACGACGCCAGTGTCATTAAAATTCAAGCAGCAAACACAAGACTTTCTTCACTTTCTGAAAAAGACTTATTTGGTTTCTCCATGGATTGAACTCTGGATTACATCTGGACTTTTTGTTTTCCTGCTCTGGCTAGCTTTGGTAACAACTGTAAGCGTGCTTATAAGTGGTAGATACATCCATGTGAAAACTGAAGGAAAGGACGTAAACGTACTTTTGAAACCTCATAAATCTTCCCATCGTGAAGCAAGAGACTTATCATCAGTGAACATCACAGCTGTTCCTATACATGATGGTATAGTGTGGGACAAAACAGATTTTGATATATTCGGTCCGACGGAAGAATTGAACATTCCACATTTGTTTAAAATTTCACTAAGTGATCTAATCACGTCCAGTACCTATTCTGATGATTGGGACTTTGAAACTGTGACTGACATTATGTTTGACCTAGAAAAATCTGCTGCATTTTCTAAAAATGAATATTTAGAGGGTTCATCAGACTATGAACAACTGTATTGTTATAACCACTATGGTCATCATTTTTTGCATAAATCTGCATATCCAAGAAATGTGTTTATGTTTAACCAATGTGAACATTGTCCTACACCACCTAAAGGTAGTTCAAAAACATTTGCCAGTAAATTTCCATATTTTTCAGGTTACAATACATCTGATCCAGAAATGTTTTACTATAAAAATGTAAACAAAACAGGACTGAAAATTATGTTAACAAATACAAAACAGATTTATTCTGCAATATTTAATACCCAACTGTCTAGACAGGGTTTTGACTTTTGGAAAGACACAATAGACACAAAAACGTTGTGGGGTACTAAAGAATGGCAAGTACAGGGGATAGAAGTTTTATTTAGAGCCTGCATCATCCCTGAACAAATAATGTTTTTGAATGAAACTATCCAACAAACATCTTGTCTTGGATTAGCCAAGATAAAAGAGATGAATACACCTTCTGTACCAACTCCTGCAAAAAATAATGAAACACAGGCAGTGGTGACAGTAGACAATATACTACAACTCAACAGATCTAATCCTGATTGGAAAAAATGGTTGATCTGGCCCACAGACACGAATAACTGTCAGGAAAGATTCCTGAATAAAACTCAGGGTTTTACCATTCATAGGCCAGACCCAAGATATGTCCAAAGACAACATCCGGGGGTAGTAACAACATACAGTGTAGGGAAATTATGCCTCGATTGGCTGCATACATCTACACTACAGGATGTAAAACAACACTTATCCTTACTTGCAAAGGACGCAGATCTTAGGGATTTCTTGCTTGGACCAAGAAAACCGCGTCAAAAACGTTTCATATATGCCGGTATTTATGCTGCTTATAATGAAGCTTGGAAGGTATCACAGATAGAGGCCGCAGAACAAATACGTGAACTTGATCGTATTAATTTAGAGAAAACACTCTCTGTGGTCGACAATGGGTTAACAACTTTGTCCTCCAGAATATATTCATTGGATGGCATTGTATCCTCTGCTATCGACATTCTAGAACAAGATTTGGCGATGTTACAACAAGGCCAATCTCAATTACGTTCTATTATGTTATTATGCTGGACGCTGCAATTATTGCGAGCGGGCTATGTGCCTTGGCGTTTCATCAACACAACGGCTCTGTTTGCAGAATACAATCTAACTGATAAACAGATCGAAATGGCACAAAGAGAAGCAAAGTATACAGTGCTGAGCATTGAAAAACTGGAAAAGTTACCATTCACAGTGGCAGAAAACCAGCTACAGAATGGCTTATTCATGGCAAAATTACACTACCTGTGACTACTTTTCAGTTTAAGTATTGCCTCAGACAAATGCAAGCAGGCAAATATGAAAGGTTGGGTAAGGAATACATTAAGACATCTTGGGCTTTACCGTATACATATAGATGTTGGAGCGGGGATCGTGAAGTGTTTTTAAGCGGTAAAAGCTGTAAACGTGCACTAAGCGGTTCACTTGTATGTCAGGACATTTCCTTGCACGGGGCTTGTAATGGTTCTGTGGCAAATTTGTCTTGCCATCAGCAGGGTACACCAGCTGCTGTGATTAATCCAACGTTCGGACAACTTTCAAATGGGAGTTACCTCATGTTGAATGATCAGAGTTGCTGTGGCATGCTGCCAGGTATCCCATATCTAGTAACGGTCAACTCCAGGGTCACTTGCTGTATGCAAGTATTGTTTGCCCCAATAGACACAGTCAGGGAGTCGCCTCTATGGCCTTCGCTGAACGTCTCTTTTATAAGATTTGATACTCTAAGCAGAATGAAAGTCATGCTTTTACAGCAAACAGTGCCTTTGACCTCGGCCAAAGAAACCTATGATCTACAAGTAGCAAGGACTTCGGCTGAGATACAGACTTTAATACGTACAAACTGCCCTATACATTTCGTGGAAATGATATCACGTATCTTTAACATGTCTGATACAACCGGAATTGTACATGTATTTAAGAGCATCTGCTCAGGTCTGTTAGCACCTTTCCAGGCAATACTCGGAATCATCCCGAACTTTGCACATTCGGTGTTTGGTGGCATACCATTAATTCTAGCACTTGTTGCCGGAATTCTATTTCTCTTCCTGCTATTGCGCTATGGACAGCCAATTCGCCGACATCACTCCGAGCGACATGGAGAAAGCTCTCCTTGAACGAAAGTGCCGTGAGCAAATAGTACAGCTTTTGGGCATAAATCGTCTACGGGACCTTAATACCACATGGTTCCTGTCATTCAGACCAATCTGGCAAGATTGCATCTTACCTGTTCTACGATGCCTGCTATGCGGTGTAGAATGCGTGTTGGACACCTGTCTAACATTTCCATCGGATGCGCCAACGGATGTCGATACTCTGCTGGACCAGATAACGGCCCATGCTATGTGTTGTCCCCAGCGGCTTCCTATCCTGATGACAGCATTCATTGAGATCTCACAGACGCTTCCGGCTGCTGCTGAGGTACGAGAAAGAACTACAGGCACATAGGTAACAACGGACGCGAACATTGCGACAATTGAAAGCAATGCTTCACATCTCTGTGCAATTAACCTGCTTCACGAGGTGTTCCAACTCACACCAACTACAGTGGATGATGTTTTGTCTATAGAAATAGATGATCTAATGTTTACACCAGATCCGTAAACTGACTCTGATTGCGCATACAGTGTTCCAGAGCTGCAGTGACAAATTTGGCCTTCATTTTTAAACAACTTGGAACTCTACCAAAATTGAACTTTTTCCCATTTTTTTTTAACAAAAATGGCACATCAATCTGCTTAAAGTAGAACTAGCCTTATAGTACAGACTTGGCGGTCCTTCCAAAGACATTTAGTCATCTTATGTGTCTAAAAACAGTTCATTTAATTTTCCTGACATGAAATGACTTATCGATCATTTTCTGTCACATGTAAATATTACTGCTTATTTCATTCCAATTGCATTTATTTTCGAACTTTATGCCTGAAATGATAAGCAATGCTTCGAATGTACAGTACCTATTTTGCATTCTAATATGTTTTTTTTTTAAATGCCTTTTTAAATGGTTGTATGAAATATTTTAGAAATATGCGGTACTCCATTTTTATGTTTAGCATTTTAAATGTTTAGCATTTATGTATTATCGTATACACGAAAGTGGAGTGGGTGTTGTATTCCTCTTAGGGTGTCCATAACGGGCTTTCCAATATCATGTCCTTATATAGGCACAATTCGCCCTGCCCTTATATAGGCATAGAATCCCAGGCCTTATTTAGGCATTAAACTGTGCACTCCAAATACAGGCATGGTCTCTGACATCCGTCCACCCTAACGTCACAACGAGTTCATGAAGAACAGACCCTTAGGCTGCGGGAGTTTCCCTAGCCCAGGACTATTGATTTCTTCAAGGCCTCATCTATTATGCATGAACCATTATTCCTTAGGGGTTCATGTCATGACGTCTTTCGATGTCCAATTCACGTCAATGCTAACATTCCTAAGGTACTCTCAGGTATAAATATACCTTCCCTAGCACCTGTAAACTAGAGGAGACCTCGACTTCAGAGGAGCCCGTATCCCAGCCTGTCGCACTGAGAAGACGCTGCCATTCCCTGCACGCAGAGAGCCCAGCTTCCAGCTTCCAGTGATCTGACTTCCCTTGCGGGGTGTTGGAGTTCGAGTCTGGCAAAGAGATTCCAACCTCTCTCATTCCTCAGGTATGGAGCTGATAAGAACCTAGAGGGACTCTTGGCATACTAGGCATACTAGGCTTAACATACTCTTAGTATACCATAGTAAGGAATACTTCACCTACTTCATACCTTGTCCTACACTTAGGTTAGGTACATTGGGGTAGAACTAGCTTAGCACCGCATCGTATGAGTACTCGCATTTTTAGTCTATGTTATTTATGTAACAGCATATATACTAAAAGATAATGCTATCGCAGTATTATTTATTTCTACTGCTCACCCTGTACATTATTTATCTCGCATACTGTCTTGTGATCGTAACAGCACATTATACTTACACCAGAAACAAGACTGTTCAATAAATCTTTTATTGAAAACGCCCGTCTATTATTTCTGTGTAACTCTGAGGAAAACTAAGCATGCACGATTGAGCTGAGTGAAATAGTTATCTAGTGTTTCCACGACTCTGGGACACGTTCTGATTCTAAAAGGGAAACATATTGGTCATGGTTTCCGGCTGCCAGAAACTACTCCCTTCTTGTTGTCAAGGAGTTTCTAGGGCCTCTGAGCTAGCTGGCACAAGTAATTAAGTTTAATATACTCGATAGGGACATACTGACCTTAGTCCTATGTCAAACCTATAGGATATATTATTCCAATGCGCAGAGCCTATTAGGGAAATAGGAGCTACACTACAGTATGTTCCATATGTAAACCCTCTGAAGACGTACTTTTTAAATCCTTCCTCAGTGACGTGTAAGGGCCCCTACACAAATGAGTATTAAAATCCCCAGCCAAATTATATTAGCAATTATTCCACTCCTTTGGTCAAGCTCTCTTATGAATAAGCCAAAAGCACCGCAATTGCCCACATCATGCGAGGAGGTACTAGCATTAGAAAAATTCATAAAAATTAATTTGGGAGTTCCGGGGAGCGAAATTCATAAGGCCTGAAGGGTAGGTATACCCATAAAGAGCTCCTCAACTTCACTTTCTAGTCCAAGGAAACAAAAGTAACTAAACTTCCTTTAACCCTATCTGCCTTTGACGCACGTGCAGGGCTGCAGAAAGTCTTATACCCCTCCAGGAAAAAAACAATGAGATGTGACCCATGTCTCCTGTAAACAGATCACAGTTAGACATCTAATAAAGTTAAGCCAGTTCGTATCCTTCATCTTGCCCCATAGGTCAACAATGTTCCAGCTTATGAGTTCTAGTCCTATTGATCTCATCGTGCAACAACTACCCGAACTAGTAGTGGTAGACGCCTGGCATGCTACCAGAAGTGTGTCTTGTAATCTAAGTCAGTCACAGTGATCCAGGATACTCAAGGCTCCTATTTGTTGTCTATCTGTAGAAATAGGCTCAAGGAGACCCACTCTTGTGTGAGGTCCAAAATTACTTACTGGCTGAAAATTTGCAGGACACAGGCTCGATCGGGTGGAAAAAACCCAATGGGAGGGCCATGATAGATGAAGCTTTGCTGGTTTTAGAGAAACCCGTCGCAGCCAATGCACAAGCCGCCAACCCGGTCTTGTTAAAATTTATAACCACACAATTTCGTACAATTGTTTTAGTATCTTTCCCAATGTAGCCCATCCTTCTGCCCATGTTGATCAAATCATAAATATCAGACCCCAAGGTGGAATGGCTCCCTATCCAATGAGTAGCCTTATTTTTATGTTACTTGCAGCAGTATTAGGCTTCAACTGGGGGACATTGCCCAAAACGACCACATAAGGAGAGGCCTCAGGAGGAAGATCAATGGTAACTCCCGCCCTAGAAGTAAATAGATTGTCTGAGGCAGAAGCGGTATTACCCCTTTAAGACCCCAATTTACACATCTGGGTACAGGAATCACACTTATTATTATTTAGCATTTGTAAAGCGCATAGCTACCCTAGGGCATCCCAGCGCTAGAGGATAGACAGAGGAAGTGGGTTCAATTTATAAAGCGGATTGCTGGAATAGCCAGGTCTTGAGAAGTTTCCGCAAGGGAAGATAACGATGGATACTCTTGGTTAACCTGAGAGGAGTCCTCTCCTGCCCACCACTTTGATCAGGCACCAATTTAGACTAAGTCCTTCTGTCAGACCGGGAAACACTTCCATCATCCAGTAAAGGCACCTAGTTGAATTCCTTACTGACTAGATCAACTCGAGCCGCCTCGGTTCTGCTAGCAATAGCAAATTGTCCATCATTACCAGACCAGTTTTGATTGAGCAGTTTTATCTCAGCCTTAATTCTAAAATTGAATGCTCTATATTACCAAGACAGTTGCCATTAGATTCAACTAGCTCTTTGATAAGTGACTCCGCCTTGGAATACAGCTTTTCCAATACAATGTGAACCCAGTTATTATGCAAGATCAAGTCCTTAAGTAAACCATCAGGAAATTTCACACTGTTTAAAGTACTTTTTGATGATTTAGCCTCTTGACTGCCCACTCTCTCTTTTTTTCCTCTCCTGGGCTGGAGAAAAGGAGTATGAAACACTGTCCTCAGAGGGAGTGACTGCCTTTGGGCAAGCCCAATGGACTTCTACACGTACCCTCCCAAGATTGCCTCCACAAAAGGGTCCTTCTTCACCAGGACACTCTGATACAATTGCTGGAACAAAGTCATTCTTGGAGACTGGGCTGGAACTGTTTTTACTTTGTGAAACAGGCTTAAAGACATTATGACCAATATGAACGTGATGCACCAGCTTCTCCTCCACATTGGTAATCTCTTCATTGAGAACCCCTACTGCCAATGACAAATACAATAATATACTGGACTTAACCTGATGGTGCTCATCTGTCTCCAAAACTATCTGTGTCAGTGGACCCGTAGGGACAGTTAGTTTACGTTTCCCCATTGTTCAGCGCTCGGAATGCTCAATGTCAGAGGGTGGGCCATGTCCGGTCTCACCCGGGCATGTCCCGCAGCTTCCAAAATACACCCACAAGGTGCGGCAATCAGCTCCCCCCTACTCCAGGCATTCAGCAGCCTGGGACTTTGAATCTGGTCCCTAGGCAAGTCGGGACAGGGCAGTGCAGGCTGTGAATTCCAGGCAGTGGTATTATGCGGCTTCCAAAATATGCCCGCATGGCGCGGCAATCAGGTCTCCCCACCTCATGGCCTACAGCAGCCTGGGACTTAGAGTCTGGTCCTCAGGCAGGTCAGGTTAGGGCAGTGCAGGCTGTGAATCTCATGCAGCGGGGTCCAACAAAATACGCCTGCTCGGCGTGGCAATCAGCCTCCCCCCCCCCTTGGCGTACAGCAGCCTGGGACTTAGAGTCCGGTTCCCAGCAAGTCAGGGCAGGGCAGTGCAGGCTGTCGATGTACATACATTCACTGAAAAAAATAAAGGTTAAAGTAATGTAATAGTTAGGTATAGTAATAAGATTTTAGCTTGTATTAAAAAGAATCCTATAAATTCACTGAAAAAATCAAAGGCTAACATGATGTTCTAGTTCGGTGTTGAAATAACACAAAAACTAACATTTGAAAACCAAAGAACCCTGATGTTCACCAGTTATAGTTCACTGAGCTGGGTCACACCAAGAAAGAGCTGGAGTTCTCTCTTCCATACATCCTCCTTAACATAACACTTAATACACAACTGGTATAGCAGGGATCATCGCCCTCTGTTTTATCAGGAACACAAAACAACTTATGTACTTCATGACAGCTTGACAAAATATAGAGATATTGGTCGGAAAGGTCTCACCCACTCTTTTGTGGCATGATTTATTATTGATACAAAAGGGGATGATGGACGGAACGTTTGAGCCAATTAAACACTCACCCCCAGTCAACTGATCTGGGTTTAATCCATCATCATTCTTTAGCTCACTCCACCACCCCAGTTCAGACATGGCCATATGCAAATCAGTCTGACCCTGTGCCTCATGGGAACAGTCCAGCCCGAACTGCCAAGCCATGTCTTCCCTGGACCGGAAACAAGCATCCTAGGACCGGTTTCTGGCATTCCAGCCGTCATCAGCCAGGCTTGCTTGAATCCCCTTTTGTATCGCTATGATTTATTATTGGGCAGTCTGACCCACTGTGTTAGGATAATACCAACATGGTGATCTCAACCTCGTGTGGGAGGGTCAACAACGGGGTCCAGTTAGTCTTAAAACAGCCTAAGTAGAAAGAATTTTCTTTATTGTGTGGTACACTTGGCTGGATTAAACAGTGTGGACATGCTGTAGAGAGCTTACATCTCAAGCATCACATCACAGTCTGATTGCCAACATGTTTCGTCCACAATCGGATACCTCAATGGAGGGTCACGGGCCTTCGTCAGGGTGGTCCAGGTACTGCTAAAGTCAGTAGTTCATGCACTTCTCAAGGGCATGCTAGGTAAGAATAGGTCTTACCTGTCAGTGTATCGTCTTCACCCTACATTATTTGGGTGTTGTGCCATGCAGACCCACCGGGGAGGAATCTCCCCTGTAGTCACACATTCGTCAAGGTCCAGGTTCCTGCCATCCACATAGGCCAGCCGCCGGTGCTCGCTGGTGGTCGGACTGGCCAATGATGAAACGTGCCACAACAGAGTGGGTGAGACCTTTCCTACCAATATCTCTATATTTTGTCATGCTAACTGTCATGTAGTATATAAGTTATTTTGTGTCCCTGATGAAACACGGGGTGATGATCCCTGCTAAACCAGTTGCATGTTAAATAGATCACTGAGCTAACTATTACTTACACCCCACAATGCACTGCTTAGGGCCTCATATATTACATCACTCATGCCATGTTAAATGACATCATTGATGACATCATTGATGACATCTCAAATTACATAATTGATGACATCACTGATGACATCACACACACATAATGACATCGTCCTATAGGGTATTTGGCGATGTAGTAATTCAACACACTACACCTTTAGACAAATTTCTGTTCACCTTAATGGGATTACCCTCTTAAATAATTCACATGACCGGCAATATTAAGTCAAGAGGTTGACAGGTATACATATTCTACTGAAAAGGCACCTTTTGTCAAGAGCTGTGGACAACCCTCTGTACTTTAGTAAAAAATCTACACACATTCCTGAGATTGGCACAATGGCATATAACCTTAGAGCCATGCTTCCAACACCAATGTGCGATAAACCACCTGTAAGTGGGACACCCCTCGATTCTACATTATTCAACAATCTGCAGTGCCTCAAAATCTTTAGCAAATTTCTGGAATTAAACATCCACACCTTATAAACATCATTGCTACATAGTATTTGTCTGTACCACTGTATCTGAAAGAGACTGTTAGTTATAGATTCCTTACCTTAGAATTACCCCCAGTCGTCAGACTGGATCCGGAGAATTGTTTCTTAGCAGTACCCTTGCGCGTCGGTAGGTGGTGTCGATCGACTCCGCGTCCGTCGTCGGCGTCGTGTTCACCGGGATGATGTCGCAGTGTCTATTTAGACACCGCCCCTGCACACTGACCTCAGTTCTATCTTTTTCCACACCAGCCTAGCGCAGATCCGGAGAGAACAACCCATTTAGTCACTTTTTGACTAAGCTTTATTCGGCTTTTGTTGACTTCTTTTTTGAGTCTTCGGCTCCTGGTGCGCGAGGGATGTCCCATTGTCGGACCGGCTTCAAGCCCTGCGAGGCCTGTCACAAACTGATGTCTGTGACGGGCCCGCACCTCGTGTGTCTCTGCTGCCTGGAGCGCAACCACGACCCAAAGTCATGCCCCGACTGTCGGACCATGAATCCTAAGTCTTTGCGGGAGCAGTCCCGAAAGCTATCGGAGGCCCGGCAGTTGACTCTGCGTCGTTCCTGGTTGCGCTCGAGAGGAAGGTCTCGAGACCGGTCGCGGAGCCCCCACACCTCATCGCACTCCAAGTTTTCGGGTAAGTCGAAGCACAAGAAGAAGGTGAAGAAGCACCGTCGCGCTTCGCCTTCTCCCTGTCGGTCGGCTGACGCGACGCTGGACCCAGAGCATTGTCGCTGAAAGGCTCTGTCTTCAGTGCCACCTTCTGGGACGACTCCGCGCCTCCCTCCCTTTCCAGGAGCCGAAGCGTCCCCTGCCCAGCTTTGTGCATTTTACGAAGCTCTCCTAATCCACCGGCGTGCCTTCGAGTCCCACGGAGCCGGTCGGGGGTTCTGGGCCTTCGAAGCCGGCGGGTCCGGTCCCAGAGGACCCCCGAGGATCCAGGTCTGGATCCGGATCGATGCCGGTGGACCTTACTCGACCTTCCCCGGTGCCGATCCCGGCAACGATGTCCCCGACGCCGGCCGTGCCACCACCTGACGCTGTCCCCATCCTCACCCCCATGATGGACCCGGAGCCAGATCGATGTTGGTTGCTGCCGAATCCGACGCCAAAGGGTACTTTTGTTCCCCTGTTCATCCCTTGTGTTCCCTATCACCCAGAAGGTGGTGATGAGGATTGGGAGGGGTCTTCTGACCCTGTAGCAGACCAGCTAGAAGAGCTGGACTGGAGAGAGGACCTGGGTGACGCCAGTGGTCTGGACACCTCTCCTGAGCTTGGCATGCTTTCTCCCCCTACCGTGGCCACGGAGGAGGGAGCCTCTTATGCTGTGGTGGTGAGAAGGGCAGCTGAGGCCCTGGGCCTGGAGCTCCCTTCGGTGGCAGTCAGGACTAATCTCCTGACGGAGGTGCTTCAACCGGCGGCAACCTCATCTGAGCCCCTTTTGCCATTCTACGAAGCCCTCACTGATGTCCTTCTGGGCACCTGGTCCAAGCCCAGCACAGTGGCTCCTGTGGAACGGACAATCGCCCGCTGCTACCGCCCGGCTCCGGGCGACCCAGTTTTCCATAGTCCAAGCCTCTTCCTCCAAGGGCACATTCCCTTCTGCTCCCCCAGACAGGGAATCCAAGAAGCTGGATCATCTTGGGAAGCGCATGTTCTCTTCCTCAAGCTTGGCACAGTGGTCTGTGAATACCGCATGCCTCTTGGGCCGAAACTCCCATACCATCTGGGATACGGTTACACAGGTGCTGCCTCAGTGCCCGGAGGAGGCCCGGACCGTTCTCTCCCAGGCAGTGGCGGATGGGAGAGACACAGCTAAATTCATGATTCGATGTGGACTGGATACCACCGACTCACTGGGCAGAACGATTGCCACGTCGGTAGCCCTTTTGCGCTACGCCTGGATGAGGACTTCTGGCTTTTCTGGGGATGTCCAGGCAACCTTGCAGGACATGCCCTTTGATGGCCGTCACCTTTTTGGTGACAAGGCAGACTCGGCGCTGGAGCGCTTTAAGAATTCTCGAGCTACGGCCAGATCCTTGGGCCTCGCAGCGGCGACTCGTCCACCTCAGTCTGCTTTTCGCCCCTTTCGTGGCTACTGAAGGGGCACCCCAACACGTCCAGCCACCGGTTTACGCAAACTACCCAGACTCAGCGTGGCCATGGACGTGGGACCCAGCATCACGGGTCTGGGGGCCAGTACACCCTTCCCACCCCTACAGCTGCCTCCAAACCTTCCTAGTCCGACCTTTCAGGGCCATCAAAAGCCAGTGGTCGGGAGGATTCACCATCACCTCCCCCATTGGCACACCATCACGTCAGACAGGTGGGTTTTGCATATAGTTCGAAGGGGCTACTCCCTCACCTTCAAGACTACCCCTCCCTCCATGCCACAGTTTTTTGATTGCATGTCGGAAGATCATTTGGCACTTCTCTGTCAGGAAGTTTCAGCTCTCTTGGTCAAGGGAGCTATAGAAAGGGTCCCGGCGCCAGAAGTAGGTTGTGGTTGCTATTCCCGCTACTTTCTGGTGCCCTAGAAGGACAAAGGCCTGCGTCCTATTTTAGACCTCAGGGCCCTCAACCGCTTCCTCCGGAAGGAGAAGTTCAAAATGCTATCCTTGGCTCAGGTCCTTTCTGCCCTCGACCCTGGAGACTGGATGGTGGCGCTGGACTTGCAGGACGCCTATTTTCACATCCCCGTCCTGCCAAGCCACAGGCGCTACCTGTGGTTCACGGTAGGCCACAAGCATTTTCAGTTCACCATGCTCCCCTTTGGCCTTACCAGCGTCCCTCGGGTGTTCACGAAAGTGATGGCGGTGGTTGCAGCCCATCTGCGCAGATTAGGGGTTCCAGTCTTCCCCTATCTCGACGACTGACTGTTGAAGGCTGGCTCGCCCCAGGCTGTGGTCTCCCACCTCCAGACTACGGGGGACCTCCTGCATTCACTGGGGTTCACTATCAATGTGCCAAAGTCACACCTGACTCCCTCTCAGATGCTCCCTATCATTGGAGCTGTTCTGGACACAGTGCAGTTTCGGGCCTATCCTTCCGAGCAGCGAGTCCGGAATATTCGGACTATGATACCGATGTTTCAGCCTCTATCCCGGATTTCGGTGAGAATAACCCTGAGGCTGCTGGGCCTCATGGCCTCCTGCATCCTCTGCTGGTGGATCATGCCAGGTGGCATATTCGGGCTCTGCAGTGGGACCTGAAGTTCCAGTGAGCGCGGCATCAAGGGAATCTTTCCGACTACGTCCAGATCACGGAGGGGACTGTGCAACAACTGCAGTGGCAGCTCACGAACCGCACTTGGGTCAGAGGCAGATCCCTCTCCCTTCCCCAACCAGACCTCAAGGTGGTGACAGATGCGTCACTCCTGGGATGGGGCGGCCATCTGGGAGAGGCGGAGATCAGAGGTGTCTGGTCTCCGGCGGAGTCTGGGCTCCATATCAACCTGCTGGAGCTCCGGGTGCTTTGTCGGGCACTGAAGGCATTCCTTCCCTCTCTCAAAGGGAAAGTGGTGCAGGTGTTCACAGACAACACCACTGCCATGTGGTACTGCAACAAGCAGGGCAGGTGGGGTCATGGACCCCATGTCAAGAGGCTCTTTGTCTCTGAACATGGCTGGAACATCAGGCCATGACTCTGGTGGTTCAACACCTGGCAGGTTCTCTGAACGCCAGGGCGGACGAACTCAGCCGCCGGTGCCTGGTGGATTACAAATGGCGTCTTCACTCAGAGGTGGAGCAAGGTCTCTTTCAGGGGTGGGGAGAGCCTTGGTTAGATCTGTTCGCCACCGAAGAGAACGCTCAATGTCATCAATTCTGCATGTTGGAATTTCCAAGACAGCACTCGCTCTGCAACCCTTTTCGTCATGAGTGGAACTGCGGCCTCCTGTACGCTTTTCTGCCTGTACCACTTCTGCCCAGAGTGCTAAAGAAGATCAAGCGTGACCGGGCCCAAGTCATTCTTGTGGCTCCGGACTGGGCACGAAGAGTCTTGTGCCCAGAACTCCTGAGCATGACCATCGATCCTCCACTCAGACTACCTCTTCGGGAGGATCTTCTGTTGCAGCAGCAGGGGAGGGTTCTTCACCCGAACCCGTCTAGCCTCCACCTCCTTGCGTGGAGATTGAGCGGCGGCAGTTGACAGCTTTTGACCTTCCTCCCGAAGTTTGTAACGTCATCTTGGCAGCCAGGCGTCCCTCCACTAAGACAGTATACGCCTGTTGATGGAACAAGTTTGTGGCATGGTGCACAGCAAAGGCTGTGGATCCCCTTTCTGCTCCTCTTTCAGTGGTCCTGTTTTATATAATATCTTTGGCCCAGCAGGGCTCTGCCCTGGGCACTCTTAAAGGCTATCTTGCAGCCATCTCTGCTTTCCTTCGGCTACGAGATCAGCCATCTTTGTTCAAGTCCCTTATTGTAAATAGATTCTTTAAGGGCATTACTCATCTCTTTCCTCCTTCTCCCTTCGTAATGCCTAAGTGGGACTTAAAGCTGGTTTTAACCTATCTTATGTGCCCTCCCTTCGAGCCTCTTCACAACTGTCCTCTATGCCTCCTCACTCTGAAGACAGCTTTCCTTGTTGCCATCACCTCTGTTCGCAGGGCGAGTGAGCTTCAAGCTCTTTCTATTAAGCCCCCTCTCTTCTCTGTTAATGTTAATGTTACTGAAATTTATAAAGCGCGCGTATACCCAGAGGTGTCTTGGCGCTGAGGACATTAGTAGACCTGCTCGGGCGTCTAGGAACAACCAGGCGTTCTGGAACAACCAGGTTTTCAGTCCCTTCCTGAAGGAGGAGAGGGAGCTCGCACTTCTGAGCTCAGTCGGAAGAGTGTTCCAGAGTTTAGAGGTGCCATAGCAAAAGCTGCGGCCGCCCCAATGCGATGTTCGGATTCTGGGCACTGTCAGGAGTTTGGCTCCTGTAGAGCGAAGATGTCTGGTCGGTTCATACCAGGCGAGAAGTTTTTGCAAAAAGACAGGACCTGTGTGGTTCAATGCTTTGTACGCCAGACACAGAGCTTTGAATTTTATCCGTTGTGCTACAGGGAGCCAATGCAGGCTGCGAATCTCTTTAGATACGGATTTACACCTGGGGATGTTGTACAGTAACCGTGCAGCTGTATTTTGAACACTCTGAAGCTTTTTTAGGCACTGCTTCTGAATGTTTAGGTACAGCCCGTTACAGTAGTCAAGTTTAGACTGAATCAACGATGTGACTACCGTTTTTCTGGTGTCCACAGGAATATAAGGGAGAATCTTCCTTACTTTCTTGATAAGGAAGTGGGAGGCGGAGACAGTAGCATTTGTGTGCTGGGTAAGTGAAAGTTTGTTGTCAAACCAGACTCCCAGGTTCTTAGCCTTAACCGCAGGTATAGGTGGATCTCCCATCTCTGCCGACCACCACAGATTGCCCCAGTTTGGTTGCATATTAACAAAAATCAGGATCTCTGTTTTATCAGAATTGAGTTTAAGACAGTGTGTACTCATCCAACGATTAATGGCACACATACAATTCTGAAATTGCTGAGTAGGGGGAGCCTGATTTTTATATGCTGCCAACACAATCTGGGTGTCATCAGCGTAAGACATAAGATTGAACCCCGAGTCCCTGATCAAAGGGGCCAGTTCGGAGACATAAACGTTAAATAGTGATGGGCTCAGGGAGGAGCCCTGTGGCACTCCGCACGGGAGGGTATAAGGCTTAGAGTGATACCCATCAACAGAAACTGTTAACCTCCTGTCCTTGAGAAAGGAGGACAGTAAGGCCAGAGCTGTGCCCCTGACCCCCAGCCTCTCCAGCCGCTGTTGCAAGAGGGAATGATTGACAGTATCGAAAGCGGCTGACAGATCAAGGAGTACTAGGGCAGCCGTACCTCCTCCATCCATCACCGCTCTGATCTCCTCTGTGGCTTTAATAAGAGCTGTTTCCGTACTGTGTTCTTGGCGGAAACCAAACTGGGAGTGATCAAGCAAGTTGTTTTGGCGAATGAATTGGGTAAGTTGGATATTCATAAGTTTATCAATTATTTTGGCAGGCAACGGCAATCGGGCTATAGGGCGATAGTTATTTGGGTTAGTTGCGTCTAGGGTGGGCTTTTTTAACAGCGGGAGGATGGAGGTGTCCTTCCACGCGGACGGAAAGTTGCCAGAAGCAAACATTGAGTTGAAAATTTCTGTTAACCCTGGACTCACCAGGTCCGCAATTTCTTTCAGAAATACTGGCGGGCATGGGTCCGAGGGAGATCCTGACTTAGCTTCGTGAATGTATTTCGCCACTGTTTCAGATGAAATAGGTGAGAAGCAAAGCAGGGTGTTCTCATCCGAGTCAGGGCTTATCAGAGGGGTAGTGGAGAGGTGCGCTGATGTATCCTCAAATTTTTTTAAAATGTCCAGGACTTTAGTTTTAAAAGCAGCTGCAATGTCATCACAGGACTTTTGATTGCCCTTGAACCCTGTAGTCTTGGGTGTAGTGAGTTTGTTTACTACTGTGAAGAGTGCTTTAGAGGAATGTTTTGCTTCCTCAATCTGTTTGGTAAAGTGGTCCCTCTTTTCTGATATCAGTAAATTTTTATACTGTGTTATGGCACTTCTGTACACTCTCTTCTCTGGTGAGTAATAGTTTGCCCGTCAACACCGTTCTAATCGGCGGGATTTTTGTTTTTCTTTCCGTAATGCGTCGGAAAACCAGGGTGCCGAAGGAATCTTCCTGTTCCCTGTTGTTTTTTTAATAGGTACTGCGGCCTTGATTGCTTCAGTTAGCCAATCTGTGTATTTGGTCACTATTACGTCTGGGGGACCGTTTAAATGAGGACGAGAGCTCTCCAAATATGTCTGCAGGATAGTTTTATCCATTTTACTCCAGTCTCTCTGGGTCGCGACTGGGGTCTTGGAGGTCCCTTCAAGCCCAGAAGAGATGATTGGGAGGTCGAATTTAATAAGCGAGTGGTCTGACCACGTTAAAGAAAGGGTTTCTTTACAAGTAAGACCGTGGACTGAGGTGAAGATACCATCTAGTGTGTGTCCCGCCTCATGAGTTGGGGTCTGTACCAATTGGGTAAGAACGACGGCCCCCAGAGTATCTATCAATACCTCTGTCTCTCTGTTGCCCCTGTCTTCAAGATAGAAATTGAAATCTCCAAGGATAGTGAAATCATTATTTAGGAGAGTAGGTTCTAGAAGGCTATCTAGGTTAGACGTGAAAATGTTTCTAGAGCTTGGAGGCCGGTACAGGCAGATACCTCTAAAAGTCTGCCTTGGGCTAAGCTCAATTACAAAGTGAAGAGCCTCGTAAAGAGGCGTGGAGGTAGGGTGAAATACAACAGGGAAATGTTCCCTCAAAATAATTGCAACTCCACCTCCTCGTTTGAGTGGTCTGTCGACCCTGATGGCCCGATATCCGGCCGGGATAGCGGTGACAAAGTCAGGGTCGGAGGCAGCATCTGCCCAGGTTTCTGTCATGAAGAGTATGTCTAGGTTGCAATCTGAGATCCATTGTGCGATCTCATATTTGTGTTTGGCTAGTGATCTGACATTTACAAGACCCCCATGCAGTTTAGCACTCTCTGTGAATATAGAAGAGCTGTGACTCTGGGATATTTTAAGGGGCTGGAAAGCCCTAGTCTTTTGTATTTGTGAGAGTGTATAACCACAGGGACATTTTACGTCACCTTCGTCCGGAATAAATCGGCTGCAGTTTTTCATGGGAGCGTTTAGGAGGCGTAACTGTTTAGTAGTATAGCTGAGCACCTGAGTATTAGAAGGACCAGGGGTCCTGGCCCTGGCCCCGGGCCAGGCGCGGACGGGCGCAGACGGGCTTGCCTTAGGCGCGCCCGCTGCGCGCGTCCGCTGCGTTCCCGCACCATCTGGCAATTTAAATGATTCCGGTGGATGACTAGTCCGCGTCCAACCGGAAGTGTAGACTGGGCGGAAATGAGGAAGAAAGATGATGGTGGAGTGTCCGCCCTCCGCGCAATCGGCACAGCAGCCGTGGCGGACCGGGGTCGGCAACCACTACGTGTGAAAGGAGGCAAAGTGCAGGGAGTCAGAGAGCAAAGAGCAGGTAAAAAGTCCTTTTGTTAAAATAACTGGTACGAAAGTGATAGCAGGTAAAAAGTCCTTTTTAAAAACAACTGGTACGAAAGTGATAGCAGCAGTATTTAGAACAGTAGCAGCAACAGTATGTGGGAGAGTATCGACAAACACAATTAAAATACCCAAGTTAAAAAACGGCGAGGCTGAAACAAAGCGCAAGGCGCCAGCAGGGCTAACTAGAGTGCATCCGGACAAAGTGGTGTTTAGGACGAGGCCTTTGTTTCTTCCCAAAGTGGTTACACCTTTTCACATTGGACAAACCATTAATTTGCCCACCTTTTTCCCACCTCCGCACCCTTCCAAAGAGGAGGAGAGACTCCACCGTCTGGGCCCCAAACTTGCGCTGTCTTTCTACCTTGACCGCACAAAAGATTTCCGGGTGGACGATCAACTCTTTGTTGGCTATGTGGGTGCCAAGAAAGGTCGGGCCGTTCAAAAATGGACCATCTCTAGATAGGTTGTCCTGTGTATTAAAATATGCTACGCTTTGGCGAAGAAGGAACCTCCAGTGGGGCTCCGTGCTCATTCTACCAGAGCTACGGCGGACACCACTGCTCTTGCTCGCGGAGTTCCACTACTTGACATCTGTCAGGCGGCCACGTGGGCATCTTTGCACCCGTTCACCAGACATTACTGCCTGGACAGCCAAGTCCGGAGGGACAGCTATTTTGCCCGTTCTGTCCTCCAGGACTTTCTGGTGTGAACTTAGTTCGCAGACCCTCCTCCAGGGTTGGTATTGCTGGGGTATCCATTCTAAGGTAAGGAATTTATAACTAACAGTCTCTTTCAGATGAACAAGTTACTTAACTTCGGTAACGATGTATCTGTAAGAGACATATGTTAGTTTTAGTTTCCTTACCGCCCCACCTATCCTCCCCACTCTGCGAAGTGACTTCTAGGGACAGGGACTCCCTTGCAGGGCCCTAGTTTAGCGCACAAGTGGTCAGTGTCTTGCATGGCTCTGCGCTTCTTGCATGGAAAGTCGTGTCAGAACTGATGTCAGCGCACAGGGACGGCGTCTAAATAGACACCGCAACGTCATCCCGGCGAGCACGACGCAGATGATGGATGCATAGTCGACCAACCCCACCTACTGACGCGCAGTTGTACTTATAAGAAAAAATTCTCCGGATCCAGTCTGACGCCTGGGGGTAATTCTAAGATAAGGAATCTATAACTAACTCTGTCGAGGCACACGTGATATCCCTCCTCTATCGCCAGACAAAGGCCTCCTTAACAGATGCCCCCACTGAATCCAAACAACGATGGGAGACTGATCTGGGGACCCCCCTCACAGACATAATATGGGAATATTGCTGTACTCAAACTGGGAACATATCGGCCAACAGCCGCTTGCGCATCATACATTACAAATTCCTCCACTGCATGTATTACAGCGGTTGAATAGATATCACATTAGGGAAGATAGTAGATGCGATAGATGTGGGACCATAAATGCTGACTTTCTGCATTTGGCCTCGGATTGCGCACCCATACAGGCATTCTGGCAGCGGGTCCTGACGGCACTCAGTGAGATGATAGCTGCACCACTGCCGGAGTCGCCTGTCGTAGCGCTGCTGGGATACACGGCAGAATTCAAGGTGATGCATAGAAAATTCATTGCGCTAGGCCTATTTTTGGCTAAGAGAAGAATCACTTGCAGATGGGGAAAAGGAAAGGCCCCCAAATTTAAGGTCTGGCTGTAGGATCTTATATTGTGGCAGCTACAGTCCCTGGTGTATGCGGAGCTCCTCCCACCCACATCCAGGCCAATGGATATATGGGATCCGTTGAGAGGATATTTGTTGGCACACCCGTCATGGGATCAGCAGGGGGAAAGATAAGTTGAATGTATTAATGGGTGAGAGAAACAACAAAGAAGTGGAATGTGAGGTTAAATAATAGAAGAAGAAAACTGTAAACAGCAAAGGAGAGAGTACTGATGAGAAATATATTGGTCGCGGAATGAGGATAATGGAGATGTTGCCATGTGTGACTATTATAATATGTATACTCAGGGAGATGCATTTCATGTTGTTTGTATTTTTTTTTAAATTGTAATAAACAAATAAAAAAAAAATTAAAAAAAGGAATCTATAACTAATATATGTCTCTTACAGATACATCATTACCGAAGGTAAGTAACTTGTTCATTACAACCATTTAGCGTAAGCACGTGCCCAGATGTCCACTGGTGGATAATCTATTGTCAACAGAAGCTTTGGCCTTTCTCACAGATTTGTTGGAACAGGCTTTGGCTTTATGCCATAACCTACTTTCAAACACACCTCTGGAACCCACATCAGGTGTGGTCTGCCTTTACCTTTTTTAACAGTTGTTGGTAGTTGATGATGCAGTGATGCAGGTCTACAGTGTGTTTCTTTCCCTAGTATACTTTTGTTACTGTATGCCCACTCAATCAAACATTTTAGAATATATTTTTAAATTAATTTAGCAGAAACATCCAGTAGCATTATCATACAGTAGTTCCTTGGATTTTGTGCAATACCTTTCTAAAATAGAGGCATGATAAGGCTTCATTTCCAGGAAGTATATAAATATTATGTGTTAAAATCTGAAGTTAGAGTGTTTGCCTTTAGAGTTGAGCATGACGTCATGTAGCTAATGCTGCATATAGGTGCCATCCTGTGCCCTGAAGTCCATTTATGATTTTCTGTGCCCTTTGATGTTGATCTGAAACTCTGCTCTTTCAGTTTTTACATATTTTCCAAAGTTTTTCTCTAAAAGTTTTTGACAGTGTTCAGAGTGGTCACCAACCAACACTACAGGACTTAAACCATGCCATGTATGTCTCAAGCAGATCTCACGCACGGAAATGCAGAACATCTGTCTTTGGTGCCTCTGCACCAAGCATGAATCTAAATCCTGCAAAAAATAATCCCTTATGTATCCAAAGGCCAGTAGGTTGCAAGGAGCTAAACTGTATGTCACTGAGCACAAGAAAAGGGTTTTTTCATTCTTAAGTTAGGGGGCCGTTTCCAGTCCCATTCATTGTCTTGGGGTAATTGTAAGATGAAGTCAAGTGACAAGATGGATAGAAAACACAAGAACACAAGTGTTGCTCTTTAATTACCTGTTACTTCTGCTCCAGGGAGAGATCTCCAACTTACAGAAATCCACAGATTTCAAGGAGCCCATGCAAGATGATTCTGTCTCTTTCTGGCATGCCTGTGGGCTTCAAGGATCCACCTGGGACTTCAGTCAGGCTTCTGCCAGCTGTACCTCCCACAACACTGACAGACCACATACGAACTAAGCCAGCTCTGCATTCAGCACCAGTTCGTGCCTTGACTATTTTGCCACAAGCTATGTCAGTTGATCCCTTGACATTGTCACACCTATCTTCAAAGGCACATGCACCAGATCCCACTTCCACTCTGATATCAGATTAGTATACTGCTTCGGCTAGGGCATGCTACATGTCATGAAATATCATCAACAAGGCCGGACCTCAGATTAAGGAAGACTCTCCTTCTGTCCCTAGCCATGGAGACAGTGTTTCAGGAGAATGGATGCCCTCTTTGGCTCTTATTCAATTCCTTGAGCATGTTCCCCATAATTAATTTTTCATGACAAGGAGTCAGACCATTTGCTGCACCCATTACATTTATGCTGGCGTATGCCTTGATCAACAGTAGCTTGAACAAACCAGAGATGGAACTGACTTCGCCCCTAGGGGGCCCTACAGAAGAGAATGCTTCTTTTGCTTTTGTGATACGCAGAGCCACAGAGGTGCTAGAATTACAGCTTCATACAGTTTAAACTAAGATTAATTTTTGCTCAAAACTTTGCAGCTCAGTCCCTCTACTTTGGAGCCATTATTACCATTTAATGAAGCCCTTTCCCAATCCCTCATGGCGGACTGGCCCAAGCCTTGCTTCACCCTGGCAGCTAGTTGCCCAATCGCTATAAGTCATAGATCTTCTCCAGGTTATCCATCTTTTCTGACACAGTGTCATACTCCTGAGAGCCTTACAGTTCAGGCCTCAAGATAAGTTAATCCAAATTACTTTCCTGCTGCTCGATTATACAGAGGATTGAAGAAAATAGACTATAGCCCAAAGAAGTATTTTCATCGGCTAGTCT
The DNA here is from genome assembly GCA_963921515.1 of Calotriton arnoldi. Lineage (NCBI taxonomy): Eukaryota > Metazoa > Chordata > Amphibia > Caudata > Salamandridae > Calotriton > Calotriton arnoldi. The sequence goes on from CAWUFW010005293.1 coordinate 775,111, forward strand.
TATGCTCCATACCCTTGAATGCTGTCTATCTCTTGGGTTGCTACTCTCACGCCATATGGGATAAAGCGGGTTAAACTTTGCCCACTTTTTCTGAAGGCTTCCGAAATTCTTTTTCGGAAATGATACAGAATGGCTATTTCTCTGATTTTGTCGTCTGGGTTAAATGTACCAGTATTATCATTAGATACGATGCTTGGATGTATCCCATTAGATTTTCCAAGGGCATTCAAACCTTATTCATGGATATGCTCCTTGATGACAATGTCAAACTTCTTTACATCATTGGGGGTTTACTGCCAGTGCATCCAAGTCACACTTGACTACTTCACAGATACTCCTGTTCAGCCAAGTTATACCTGATACGGAATGGTTTTGTTCCTTTTCCTTGGAGAGGAAAGTCCATGTCACTGGGCTATGATCCGGATGTTTCCTCCTCTGTCCTGGATATCAGTGTGGATGATTCTGAGGCTGCTGGGATTGTGGGCCTCCTGCATCCTGTTGGGCAAACATACCAGGCGACACATGCAGGCTCTGCAGTGAACCTCAAATCTCAGTGGGCATAACACCAAGTGAATTTATCGCATTGTATCCAGATTTTGGACGAGATTGCAAAAGATCTGCAATGGTGACTGCTGGTCCATGGATGGGTCAGTGGCAGACCTCCTCTCCTCACCCCACTAAGACCCGACAGTGGTCATGGATGCATCGCTACTAGGTTGAAGAGGCTATCTGGGAGAGGTGGAGATCACAGGTCTCTGGTCTCCAACAGAGACTTGACTCTACATAATTTTTTCTCGAAGACCTTCCTGCGCACCATCAGAAGAAGACTTGGGCAGGCATTCACAGACAACACCGCCATAAGGTACTGCAACAAGCAGTATTTCTCTGTGGTAAACCACCTAGCAAGACCTCTAAACGCCAAGCCAGACAAACTCATCTGCCAACGCTTAGCAGATCATGAATGGCAATTAAACGAAGGGGTGGAGCAGGGCATCTTCCATCAAAGGGGAGTACCCTGATTAGATGTTTTTGCCACCGCTGGGAATGCGCAAATGTCCACTTTTTTGGAATTTCCAAGACAACTTTCTCTCTCAGCCTTCCATCTAGAGTGAGAGATAGGAATCATGTATGCCTTCCCCCTGCTGCCTTTCCTGCTCCGAGTTCTGAAGAAGATCAGGAATGACTGGGCCCAAGTCATCCTAGTTGCACAGGATTGGACCAGGATAGTGAAATACCCAAAACTCCTGGACACAAGCATCTGTCCTCGATCAGGCTTCCACTTGGGAAGAATCTTCTGTTGCAGCAGCAGGGCAGGTCATGCACCCAGGCCTTCGCAATTTGGATTTCCATGCCTGGAGATTGAGTGGCGGCAGTTGACCTCTTTCAACCTTCTTCTTGAGGATTTTGGTTTCATTTTAGCTGTGAGGCATCCCTCTACAAAATTTGGTGTGCACCAGTTGTTGGGACAAATTTGTGACTAGGTGTGGAACCCAACAAATCGACCCCCTACAAGCCGAGTTTTCTAAAGTTTTGCCGTTTTGAAAATCTTCTGTTGTGATGAGATTTTTGAAAGGTTTGCAGCATTTATTTCCACCAAAAACCTTTATGATGTCTCAGTGGGACTTAAACTTAGTTTTCACTTTTTGATGTGCACACCTTATTAGCTGCTGCTTAGTTGTCATTTAAGACTTCTGACATTAAAAAGGGTCTTACTCATCGCTATAGCATCGGCTAGGCGTATGAACGAACTGCTCAAACCACCTTACATGACATTCTCTCCAGACAGTTGTTGTGGAGGACCCAAGCTTACTTTCTACAGAAAATGGTCACTCTATTTCATGTTGGGCAGGCTATCAACCCCTCCCTTCCCCACCAGCATTCTTTGCCTCATATCAGCCCTCTAAGGAAAAAAACAGACTTTATCATTTGGACCGTAGGAGTGCATTCAGCCTCTATATTGGTTGCACCTAAGAACACTGGGTGGACGATCAGCTCTTTGTGGGGTTCCCCAGGGCAAAGAAGGGCAAGCCAGTGCGAAAATCAGACAGTCTCCTGCTGGAGTGTTCTCTGCATAAAGATCTGCTAAACACTGGTGAAAAAGCAACCTCCAGAGGTGTTACAGGCTCCTTCCACCAGAGTTTTGGCTGCTTCCACTGCGCTAGCACGTACAAGTACCTGTCCTGGTCATTTGTCAGGCAGCTACGTGGACCTCTGTACATACATTCACAAAGCTACTACCTCAACAGCCAGGTCTGTCGAGAAGGGAATTTTGTTCGCTTGATCCTGGAGGTCATATCTTGTTAAATCCCTCATTGGTGCTGACCAATCATCTTAAGATGGTGGAAAAGATGCTGGTTGTGGCTCCCAGGTATCCAATCAGCTACGATTCTATCCACAGCATCATTGCTTGTGGCATATAATGCTGAACCTCCAAATTTGCTTTCAGGACTTGCACTGAGTAGCAGGAAAAAAATATATTGTCTTTGTTCTAAGGAGAAACGCCAAGCCAGGAACATATTCTGAAATCAATATATGTAGCACTTAAAACATCTTTTTAACTCCATCTCTGATACCCTTGCATTACCCTCTGTGGATAAGACATTGATGTTGATGATTCTGAAACAGACAATCATCTGGTATCTACAATCATGCCTCCTAGGGTTTTTCTCCACCTCAAAAATGGAAAACCGGCAAATAGAGATTTTTAATCTTCAAAAGATGGGCCTGCTGGTTTAATTTAATAAATGTGTGTTAAAGGTTTTCATGGCTGTATATTAGAAGCCTTCATGTGCCTCAGTAGTTTCAGGAGGCATAGACACCTCTGCCCGACTCTAATTTCTGATAGCTCACTACACTGCAGGGTGCTTCATGGGAAAACACTTTATTGGTCAAGACTCTCCTAACGCCTTTCCTCTCAGTTTTCCCAGACGGCAGTCAAACAGATTAGTCCCTATGGTGCTGTACATTTTTTCCTCTGGAAAGTTAGCCCTCCATCTGTCCCATTTCACATGTATGTTTGCTAGATATTCTTGAGCTTTTTGGAAAATGTCTGAGCATGGTAGTACTCATCTACAGAGTTGAATAAAAGGGTTAGATACGGTGAACCCTACAGTACGGCTTTTAGCAGAATGTGGGCAGTTGTTGAATCTCAGCATGAACAGAGATACTTGCATTTTCTACCAGGGACAGAGGGCCATTGCTGCTTTCATGAGAGGATGTATTTGCAGGCTATCTACAAGGTGGTCATTTGCTCTTCTGCCCATACATATGCAAAATATTATCGCCTTCACTCAGACGCCAAACTAGAATCTTAGTTCGAAGATCATTGTTTCAGCTCTTTTTTGTTAACTTATCTCCTTTTCAGATATCCTAGGCTCTTCCATTCATATTGGATAGTTTTTTGCTGGGTAGTCTTTCAAAGATGAATACCTCATCGAAAGTCTAAATCTGGTGGAGCAACAAAGACCTGGTGTCTTTCTAACAGTGACTTTGGCTGCTACAAGCAGGCAAAATCTCTGGGTGAAATCCCATGTGTCAAATGAAAAATAACCAGTGGGATCTAGCTTTCTTTGGGAACCCCCACCCTCCGTGTACCGCCTCTCCCCCACCTCCACAAAACTTGCCAGTGCTTTTGTTACCATTTAGTCCAGGGGGAAGTTGAGGAATAAGTTACGCAGCACCACACCTTGCTTTCAATGGTTTCTGTGTTACCTGTGTAGATTTTTGTTTGGCCGGCATCCCCCTCAATCCTCATTTTGCCTGATCACCCTCATTTGTTTGGGGGGATTGAGGCTGCTGTGTGTTTTTTACTCTGTGCACTGGGCCTCTGCTAACCAGGCCTCAGTGCATGTGCTCAGACCTCTAAAACTTGTTGAAATCAGCTATACTCCTATTTGACATGTTTAGCTTACCTATACATCACTAGTATAAGGCACAAAGGGTACCCAGGGCCTGTAAGGTAATTGTCACTAGTGGACTACTGCACCCATTGTGCCACCCGCTACAGTGACAGTGCAAACCTGACTGCAGGCCTACCACTGTAGCCTGCCTGTGCAGTTTTAAAATTGCAAATTCGACCCGTCAAAATAACCCCTTGTGACAAGGGTAAACCCTCTCTTTAAATATAAATAGGTCACCCCTAAGGAGGTCTTTATGCCCATAACGCAGTGTGCATGGTATTCAAAAGAAGAACAAATAACAGTTTAATGGTAAACATGTCCTTACAGTGGCAGGGTCCCAAAAAGCTATTTACCCTGAAGCATGGTTAACTGTTCCATAGGAAAACATTTGGATACAATATTTAATTTAATAATGTTATCCATGCCTAGGAAAGAGTACAAAGTTCATTCTTGGACATTTTAAAATAGTTATTAGAAGCTCAATTTATTGGTAAAGTAGGATTTGCAATAAATATTTTGCCAGAGGTACTTTTAGAAAGCCAGCTCTTCCCTGCCTAAAGCCTCTAAAAGCTAATTTGCATGAGCTTCCAACTGTCCCCCAGGAGTTGAGTAGTTCATTTGATGAGGTGTGAACTTGCTCCTAGAGTTTAGACAAAGGCCTTGGGTGTGAGGAGGAGTTCATTACCTCTGGCAGGATGACCATCTGGGCTGTGCCACAGAATTTAATTAAACTTAAAGAGGCCTACCCTGTCACGGCAGGTGTAGCTAACACCTGGGCCTGCCTCTTCTTTGTCCCTCTAGTCATCCAGACAAATCTGAGTGGAATAGTAGCTGCCCCCTTAACCGTTTTTTAGTGACCACAAGGGAGGTATTTCTTTTTTGCATGGCCAAACCTCTAGGGTGGGCACAGGAGCTGTGCACAGGGGAAGAATTTGCCATGTTCGAATTAGGTACAGAGGGGCAGTGTGGGATTGTTTGTAGTAGAGGGCGCAGGAACTACTGCAAATGTGGGTAGTTACCCCTGGAAACATTTTCCCTATTGGTTAGGGAGGGTCCAGGAGTTATCCCCACCCACAGGCACCCTCTTCTGAACACTGCTGGACCAGTGGGAGACAGAAAAAGGACTGCACCTTGTGTTGAAACCTGTGAGGAGACCTGAAAGGCTGGACCATCCCACCTGTACCCAGGACAAAGAAGTGGACTCCAAGGGTCAGTTGGCTGACCTGTTGAGCTACAGGGACACAACAAGCTGTTAGAAGCCCTTCCCTGAAGAAGCCAGCTGACAGTTCCAACTGGACCTGCCCTGTACCCTGCTGGTGGCTTCTAATTGAGTGAGTCTTGACCACCAAGTGCTATGCCGGAAGTCCTGGGACCCCTGGCTGTTTCAAAATGTACTCCTCCTAACAATCTGAAAAACCTTGGACATGGAAACGTTTTGGGTCCAACGACCTCCAGACGACCGGAACAAACCTGCCAAGTTAGTATGTCGAAGGCCATTGCTTCTGGGTCAAATATTCAAGTTGCTTCCACACTGAGCTTTTCTGCAGCAGCAAATCCATTTCAGTGGGACATCAGTGAAAGGGTATTCAGCCTCGTGGAACCATGTTGAACTACAACTTATAGCCTTGCCCCACTTGAGGAATTCAAGCTCCAAAAAAATGACTAAGTGATGTTTAAAGCTTCACTGGGCAAAGTGCCAAAAGCATCTGGCTGACTAAGAACCTTCCTTTGGTGCAAATTTTGAATTTATCCCTCTTGGAGCTTTCCGGCCGAAAGCCAGTGGCTTCTCAGGACCTAGTTCTATGACTAGCTGAACTCTTGGAGCCCTTCTTGACCACAGCCTGCTGCCTTGCCTCACCAAGTTGAACATGATCTCGCTGTTCGACCTGCTCTCCTTCGTAGGCGTTACTTAGCCACTAGGTAGGTCAAGTGCAACCAGATGACCACAGCAGGCGCTTAATGCTTTTTGGGGCTATTTTCATTTAAACATTCATATCTCCGGTTCTCCTTATTGGATATTTATTGTTTTGGTGGTGTTTGGTTCATTCAGTTAGTCTGTGTTATTATAAATAGGAGTGAGGTTTTTATTGTGGTGTGCTTTAGACTTTTTAACTGTTTTGGCTCTTCGAAATGCTGTACACATTTTCTTAAGTTAAGCCTGTCTCCACTGTGCCACAGCTACCAGGGGTTGAGCTCAGGATTTTTATTTCTATTTTCAGAGTTTTATATAGCGCAAACTTGATCCGAAGGTATCGGGTATCAGAGCTCTTCACATGAGCACCAGTTGCATTACGCAAGGACACATTCATTTTTGTTAGGCACGGGGAGATTAAGTGATTTGCCCAGAATCACAAGATGTTGAGCGTCGTTGCCGAGACACGAACCCGGTTCCCCAGATTTGAGGTTGATCGCCCTGGCCGTTAGGCCACATCCTCTCTCCTTTAAATTCCGTTTAAATTCCTGTAACCTTTACTGGACCCACCAAGAACAGTGACATTATTACTTGCGGTGGATTACAATCCACCCCAACTAATAACCCACTTTCTCACAGAGGTCTACTTGGCTAGAGAATTCTGGTAACGGTTGGATGGGAAAGCTCCATGTATGTTTTCAGTGTTGTCACATCAGGTCAATATCGAAAGGTGATAAAAAGCTAGGTGTTGCCAGCCTGCCTTTGGAGACTTTCAAAGATGTCCAGTCTGCAATTGTACATGAAACCCGTCCGAGTCATCATTATTAAGGGCTCATAACTTTTTAATTAATTTTCTAGAGGTTTGCATTTCCTGTTCTTGAAAAGAAGCACATTTCACAAGAAATCACCTGGCATTTTTTTTAAAGTAATATGATTAATAACACAAGCAATTGCAAATTGTTACATAATGTTCAAGATTTTCATTTGTGTTTGTGACATTGTGTTGATTTATGACTGTGCTGCGGTCGCCTGCTTTACAGCCACGATACAAATATATTATCCAAACGCTAGTCCTGCACAACAGCTGGATACTTACGGAAAGCGAAATGGCATTTGTGAGAAGCCTCAAAGAATCAGAGAATAATGAAGTCAAAGGTAAGAAAGCAATGCTTAATTTTCATATTTTAATCAGTTTTTTCCCAAACATAAGCGTATTTGTTTTAGGTTTGTATTGCTTTGTTTCTAATGGGAGGTTGGGGAAGGGGCAGATTTGACTTCCTAAACCCTAGGGGTATATGGTGTAGAGTTTAATTAGAGTAACATTTATTATCAGGGATGTGCGAAATATTGTCATTTTTTTCCGCATTTTGAAAAATAACCCTAAATGTGCTATCTTAAGTTTACATTTCAATTGAAGGATACCTTGTTTTGAAAAGTAACAGATAACCACAGGACAGTGGTTTGAACAGAAAATGTCTCTTAAGCAAGACTGTCCACAAGAAGCTGTCTCCTGGAGCTGAAAGTGACACAAACATTCATATTGCAAAATCTAAGGAAATGTTTGCAAATTTCACGCAGCATGACATTTCGCTGGAACAATTACAGTTTCGATCAAGCCTAGTTATTAATTATAAGAGGCACGTAGGCATGTACCCTACACAATGTTACTGATATTAAAATAATTAAACATTCTAAATATATATTTACCTTTTTGTTTTGTACCTGTGCAGGCGGATGAGAGGACTTCTTAGCCTTGAGCTGTGTATTTTATTTGTTGAACTCCTTTTCACATACTTCCATAAATCAGAATGACCAAAGCATAGCCATACCTCTGGTGTCCAGCATACACCACACCCGCATTGTTGAATAGAGAACATGACATAGATAAATGGCTCTGTAAAACATCAGTCTTATCGATCCGTAATCACATCATTATGTAATTGTATCCCAGGTGTGATCAAACTTTATTAACTGAAAAATATTGAAGATACCTTTTAACTATTATGTATTAGAGGTGCATTGTCCTCGCACATCATACAAAATATTACATTAGCGCACTGTATATTCACCATTTTCAATAGTAAATTTGCAGGAATTACAATTTTTTTTGTCTCGAGGCAAAGTCAAACGTCCTGGCGAGGGATAGGCAATTAAAGTCATGAAAATTTCGTCATTAGCATTTATTAATGCTGTTAGGAAGTTACGTCCTCTTCCGGGCAAAAACGTGAGTTTCCCTTCTTCCCCCTCCTCCCTATCTTCCTAGGCACTGCCTGCGACTGTTATTCTATTACAGAAGTCCCCAGGGTAGGTGTGGTAGACCTCTGGCATGGGAGTTCTCTTTTTCTGAAAGCCATTAAGGTCCTGTTGGCTTCCCCTGTACAGCAGCTGCTGCAGGTGTCCCTCCGAGGCCACTGGAAGACGAGGGATGAAAAGAGATTAGAATGTTCTGCCGGCGGGTCTCGAGCACAGATTAGTGTCTTTTCGAACTCCATTGGGTACAGTACTGAACATGGTAATGCTCTAAAACATGAAAACGCACATATCTATTAGGCCTGCCCGTGATACCTAGCATTAGGGCAATGTAAGAAATTGGGTTATTAGATGAGGGGGGTGAGTACCCACCTCAGGTAATAATCACAGTCCTTGTCACGGGACACCCCTAAATTCACGAAATAAACCTGAGCTCGGCCCCTTGGTACCTATGGCACAGATCAGACGAGGTTAGCTTAGAGGCAATGTGTAAAGTATGTATGCAGTTCTAAAGCAGCAATAAAGTCTGAATGCAAAACAGTAAAAACCCAAAAGCAAATTTGGAAAAATAGAGTAAAATTTAATAAACAAAATGACAAAAAGTCAATAAGGGGAATTAGAGGTATGAATTTTCAACGTTTTACGCAGAACTAGCTCAAAGAAGCACAAAGTGCCAATGATAGTAAAAGGTGATCCGGGTCTTGTGGCTTAGTGGACTGATGCGTCCACTGTAGGGCCCTGTGTTTGACCTCATGGTCACAGGTTCAGATCCCAGCGGGTCCACTCAGCCTTTCATCCTTCTGAGGTCATAAAATGAGTACCATTGAGTTGGGTAACAATAAACATCTGTTATTCAGTGCCCAGATACCCACGGTGAGCTTTACAAATACACATGTTATGTTAACGGTAGCTGGGGACCTAGGTGCAAGATGGCGCTGATCACGATGGAGTGCGGGTTGGATACACTAACCAAGTTCCCCCTGATCAACTATCTTACCTTCTGACTTTAGTCTTTAAAGTCCCAATCCACCACCGGAGTACACTTCTAAAGCCCCCAGGACCTCAGTAGAGGTACCTAGAAACTCAAAGAGTGGCAGCTAGAGTACAGCCCAAGTCCAGTTGTTGCTGGGCAGTTGCAAGAAAGGTCTCTTGTAGCTTGTTGCATCTCTGTAGCTTAAACAGGAGGTCATCCTTATGACCTTTTAAGTCCACTTCTTTGTCTTGAGTACAAGATGGAAAGCAGCTGCAGCCCTTTAGGAATCTTTGCAGGCATCAGACAGCATGTCCAGGAGTTTTCTGAAGTGGTACCCTAGAGGTGCCACATTTATGCCTGCCACGAGCTAGTGAGTGGGACTGACCCCTGGGAAGGCCCTAACCTATGGGATAAAGGTTCCTGTGGCTAACTCCACCCACTTTAGCCATTTTCAAGATGGCCGAAGTCTTCAACCACACTTAACGTGGGCTCTGAGGACTTGGGGTGTGTGTGGGGGAGTGTACTACCTAGTGTTTTTCCTCACCTAACACTAAAATACAGTTTTAGGCAATCCCTGTGGCCCCAACAAACTCTGAGAGAAAAGTCTGGTAAAACAAAAGCTGAGCTTTCAGCAACCAGACAGGGGAAACACACAAAGGGGCATATTCTCAAGCCCCTATCGCCATGGGAATGTCACTTTTTCTGACGTTCCCGTGGCGATAGGGCCAGCGCCTTATTCACAATGCAGCGTTAAGCTACTTAATGTGGCTTTAAGCCACGTTAAGTGGCTTAACGCTGCCTTGTGAATAAGGCCCCTTTCACGCTAAACTTAGCGTGAAAGGGGCGTGCAGTGGGTGTTGCGGTGGGCGTTCCACCGCAACACCCATTGAATTTGACGCTGCCACCTATTCTCTAGGGCGGCATTGATAGATGGCAGCGCCGACCTTAAGACCAGGAAAATCCTGGTCTTAATTGGCGAAACGAGGAGAAATGCTTTATTTCTCCTCGTTTTGCTTTTCCATGTGTGCTGCCTTGTGCAGCACACATGGAAAAAGCAAAATGCCATGGTTTGTTCATGTACAGGAAGGTGTCCCTTCCTGTACATGAACAAACTCTTTAGAATGCCATTTTGTAACTTTCATGTGTGCTGCACGAAGCAGCACACATGAAAGTTACAAAATGGTATTTTGGGATTGTTTATGTGCAGGAAGGGGCACCTTCCTGTATATAAACAACCCTCCCTGCACAAAGACACCCTTGCACTCTGGTGCAAGGGTGCTTGCGTTGGTGCTAAGTTGTGAAACTTAGCGCCATCGCAGGGGGAAATGCCAGGCTGCACCACATTCTTGAGAATAGGGTGCAGCCTCGCGTTTCCGAAGTGGCGGTGAGAGGCGTTAAGCCAAGGAGGCTAACGCCTCTCACCACCACTTCATTGAGAATATCCCCCACAAAGTGTTTTGGCATTCTGTTTCCCTCCTTTGAAGTACGCCCCAAAATGTTATATGTAAAACCCCAACAGACCTGCCAGGTAGGATGTGACATTCAAACAGGATTTGACACACTAATGTCTAAGAGGATGCAGTTCTCCCTCACATTGGGGTTGGTGTTAAGCTTGCTAAAAGGACAAAAGGGAAGGCAGGCTCAGGTTTGAGCTGCCTCTGCTGTGATAGAGGAGGCTCCTTTGCAGTGCACTAAGGGTCTAGATACAGCCCCCAGGCCATCCTGTCAAGGGAGTACAACACCTTCCCACACCTAAGACCCATGGTCCCGGTCCTGGGAACAATTCACATCTCACCACAAGGGAGCAATCAAGCTTCTACAAGACGATTGAAATCTTAAAGTAAGGCCTCTGTAATCTTTAGACAGGCAAAAGGTAACTTGTTAAAGTAGATTTTCCATAATAGTTCGACAAAATTCGACTTTACAATTAAACTGGTTTTTGACTATTAAAAGAGTCAGTTTAAATATTTCTCTGGCTATTAACAATCTGAAGTTAGAATTATAAGGTGTTTAATGTAATCTAGTGTTTCTCTATGAAAGCAGCACAGCTTGCAACAGTGAAAATAGATTTTATGCTATTTCACTGTAAGGATGTCTTGAATATTAAACTTTTACATGCCCTATTTTTAAATACCATGTGCCCTATTCTCTTAGGAGTGACTTCCTAATAAAGAAAAGGAAGATTTAGGCCTGTCAAAAGGGTTTATTTTGACAGGTGTAATTTGCAGTTGAAAACTGCGCAGCCAGCCTACAGTGATGGCCTGGAGACATGCTGTAGTGGTTAGCGCAAGGGGTGCTGCAACCCACTAGTGACATTAAACTTAAATGCTGTGGGTACACTTTGTATCATATACTAGGGACTTATAGGTATTTTAAATCAGGTGTACTCCAATTTCATCATGTTTAAAGGCGGAGCACAAACACTTGACCCCTGGTTAGCAGGGGTCTAGTGCACAGAGTTCCATAACCAGATAAAAATAGGGGTTAACAAAAAGATCAAACAGTTTGAGGTGACCCTGTAGAAAGGACAAATTTCCAATAGGAAGAACATATTTTGAAATAGGATTCCCAATTTGGGAGTTCTTTAGGATTAGGAACCCTTCAAATGGTGTCAGAAATACAAAAAATACAAGAAAAAGGAAGAATGGCAAGAATAAACTGGCTACAAGATGGTCACAGACTTGCATCAATATCATTCTGGGATGATCCTAAGAATACTGTTTTGCACACCTTGGATCATGAAATATTGTGTGAGAGGCTACGGACATCAGAACTCATGGTCCTGTCTTGAACTGCTTCACTTCTTACCTCACCTTTGGAGCCACATTATCAGCTTTCCTCCGTTCAACTGTTGTACAGACATCCCGCTAGACCTCACAAATCACAGCCCTATTCTGGAGCTCACTAAATCATTCAACTTTACCTGTCACAATTTTGCGAATGATAGGTAGATCATTCTACACCTGAGGACTCCTACTGGCCATTGCCAGGGCCTTCTAGCAGTCAATCTCAGAATGCTGTGGAATCATTTGACTCTACTTCTAAGAAGTAGATACTCACCTGCTGAGCCTAGACTAGTTAGGATCTGACCTCAGTATGGCTTTTGGACCTTGAGCGCCATCAATTCTCTTGACTAAAGTGAAGAATTTGATAGTGATCATGGATGCCTACCTGTCTTGCCGACCAAATGATCACAACATGACTAACAATATCTTCTATAGCATGAGAATTATTATTTGTCTCTTTATTTAGCCATTTTATAAAGAGCTGTGTGTAGTATTAGGTTACTACAGAGTGCAAGAGATAGTTACACAAATATATAGATAGAAAGAAAAAAAAAGAACAAGGACGGTACATTGGCATCTGATCAGCTCTGATCAAACTCTAACATTTGCTCAGTTAATGGCATGTGTGAGTAGTTACATATTCAGAAGTTTCCAAACCTCATATGATTGGGTTTAGAGCTCAGATTGAGGTTGAGGTTATTACCCAGTGGCGGTCCTTGAGTACCTAGGGTTTGGCCTTTGTATTTCATCCTCTTGAAGGTTCATTCATTAAGCAGAGGAGCAGACACATTTACAGATATTTATGGGAGGTGAATAGTGATGCACCTGTTTCTGCCGGTATTCAAGGTCTTTCCCCCTGTACACATTAAGGATGTTGTTACATTGGACCTTGGTTTTAACCCTGGCATTAACTGGAAGCCAGTGGAGTGTTTGGAGGGCATGTTTGGTATTGTTGCTCTATCAGAATTTTAGGTACAATAGGAGGTCTGGTCCAAAAGCCTGTTTAGTCTGGTAATGAGTTTCCCTGAGAGACCAGTGTAAATAGTGTTACAATAGGCCAGATGTGCCATGACTAGAGATCTTGCAAACTCCATTGGTGATAGGTTTGGGATAGTGGTAGAATGATATGTTTAGAGGACAGCTGGAGTAGATACCCTTAACAACTGCATTGACCTTAGGAACGGAATATTAGAAAATAGAGTTCTTACATTTTAGTGGAGAAAGGTTGAGGGCTCCAAGGTGTGGGGGCTAGTCAAGGGCATCTAGTCATGCCCAGTTTCTCCAATGCCTATGATCTCAGTTTTAAATTCATTCTTGGATTCAAAACTCTCCTTCATCCAAGATAGAACAAAGTTCAAGCACAAAGTGATGCTAGTTGATAGTTGAATTGTGAGGTCTGTTGCCTATGTGAAGTGAATTGTGACTGCTTAAGTTTGGAAATTCATGTGGTATTGTAATAATATTTGTGCCAAGGCACATACATAGATATCAACTAGAAGACAATAAATGATTTTCTTTAAGAAATGTGGTGTGTAGATGGTTTGACAAAACCTATCTTAAAATTGTGGTTGGAGTCGTTAAGGAATGATTGCCCCCATGTTAGAACGGGGTTGGTTATACCTGCCTTTTGTTCAAGGCTTTCCAGTAAAATAGTGTGGTTGTCTGTGCCAGGAGGCCTGGATAGGACAAGGAAGGGCTTTTGTTTCCTCTTCTGTGAAGAAAAGTAGCTCCTCGTTTTTTTTAAGGAGGAGGGATGACAATGTGTTTCACAGGGGCTGGAATTTTTTAAGAATGAAAAGAGGAATTTATCACTTTTGTCTTTTTCATCTCAGTAGATGAAAAGAGTTGCTTGAAACATGAGGCTGAGCAGATGCCTGTAAGTGTACTAGATGCTTTTTTCTTTTTCGTCATTTACAACAGCTCGTCAAACTCAAGAGACTTCATTGAGGTGAAAGCAGACTGTAACATAGGTGATGGTATAGGAATGTAGGTAGAGTAGGCCGGAGAGTTAGGGATGGAATCTTGGAACTTGGTGACTTTAGCTGCAAAGAAAGCGTTGCAGTCTTGCTAAGTCATTCAAAGTATGATTTTGAGAGCCTCGGTGTTTGATAGCTTATGACAGATATTAAACATTTCCTCAGTTTTACTTGGTGACTCTTGGAATCATTTAGCATTGAAGCACTTTTTGGCTCATTTGATGGTTGTGTTACCCTTTCGCATATTTTATGCTTCAGGTTTTGTCTCTGCAGCCTGATATTTGTGCTATTGTCAATCCAAATTGTGGTTAGAATGTTTTCAGCTTAGTAGGTCTCTCTTAAACCACTTGCTAATTGCTTTGATACCCATCTGAGGTGTTCTAGTTTTGGCTGGGGCTAAAATATCAAGGGAAGATAAGTTGTGATAGATGTTGATAAGCAAAGGTTAGTGATCTGTTCAGTCGGTGAGGTTGGTATTGACTGAGTTGCCCTTTGACTCAGATTTGTCTAGATGACGAAGAGAGGGATGGGAGGGTGCTGTTGTGGTTGATGAATATATGTGCACCGGGTTGGTCAAGCATATAAAGATGAAAGAGTTTTTCTAACCAAATTTGCTGGTGCACTGTCAGGATCAGTGTTTCATGTTTATGGGTGAAAATAAGGTTGTACATGTGACCATCTGCATCCTTTGGAACATTCACCACCTATGTGAAGTCGGTTGCCTGCAAGTTCTCAGTGGGGGCAATGGAAGGTGTTGAGCCCTACCCATCAACCCACAGATTAGATTAGACTCTCACTTGAGCAGAATTGTATTGGTTTTGAACTGCAGGTGTAGTGTCAGTTTGAGGAATTTCTAAAATGGTTGAGTTTTGACCAGGGGAGGGAGATGGGGTGGTATTGAATTGCTTAAATGAAATAGGCTTTGGGCTTGATGAAACTATAGATGGCTATGCACTGAAAAGAGGTGTATGTCAGATCATGAATGTCTGCGCAGGAAATGTCAGGACTGTATGCTAAAGCAACCTCTTCCCCTTTTATATGACACTCTTTTTTAAGGAGATTTTGTAAACTATAATAAGGAGGTCATCGAAAAGATGATAACATTGTACAGAAACCGGCTTCAGTGAGGTCTGCTGGGCAACATCTCGATTCAGATAGAAGATTGTTTATGTCCTGTGTGTTCTTCATAGCACATTGGGTGTTTAGAAGCCTGAGTTTTACATAAGAGAACAGTGGTAGTAGTTGAAAGGAAGCGATTGGGGGAGCTGATGACCATGAATTGCTAAAAATGTGGTGGGGAAGGGAAAGAATCAGTGGTGAATGGACTGTTGTCTTTGGCATGCCAGGTAGTGTGCCATGGAGAAAATTATAACCACTGTTATCTGGTCTTGCTAGCCGAGTCAACCTCAAAAGTTAAAGCCGACTGCGATGGAGGCAGGGTGGATATAGGAACCAGTGCATCTCAGTAGAAAGTGTACCTTCAGATGTAGACATTTTTCTGGAAAAAAGTGGTCGTCGACGAGTCACCGGCAGGGGAACCTGCAAGCTGGATCTGAAGCAGGGCTTGACAACAGTGGGTTGCTGGAAAGCAGGTACCCGGTGCAGTCATTAACAAAAACGGGAGCGTTCGATGGGGGCAAAGTCCATGCCTGGGGAGGCCTCGACATTGATGGAATGCTGCTTGGCATCGGTCCTGATGATGGTCTTTACATTGTGGCTTAGAAACGTGTCTGAAAACCAGATCTCCTTCAGCCGGGCAAACCAGGAAGTTGAATCGGGCTGGTGGTTCAATGGCTTAAGCTCCACAGCAGTTCCGGTCTCCTGTCTGTTTTTTGGAAGAAAAGTTGTAAAAAAGTTTCCAAGTCCCAGCTTTTGCAATTTGGGCTGGTGGAGTACACTCTAACACCAGCCACGGGTCCAGGGCACCACTTGGGGTTAGGACTCACTCTAATACAGGCCAGCAGCAGGGTCCTGGGCAGGTCCAGTTGGTACTGGTCAGCTAGACAGTTGCAGCCAACTGACCCTTGGGTCCTGGATTCAAGGTAAGCCGGTCGACTCTTTCTCGAGGTTCTTAAGACAGCAGGGCAATCATTCCAATTCTCCGCAGGTCCAGGAGTGTTCTGATGAGAGGTCTGTGTGATCCACTCTTATACCCAGTGCCAGCCTGTGGGTGGGAAAAACTCCTAGCCACCTTCTAACCAATAGGGTAAAAGTTTCCAGGGGTGACATTATTCACTTTTGCAGCACTTCCTGTGTGTTGTACTGTAAACTATTATACAGTGGTCCTCTCTACCTAAATCCAACATGGCAGAACCATCTTCCCCTGGCAAGAGTTCTCTGTGCCCACCCAGAGGTGTAGCTATGATAATGTGCAGACCCTCCTTTGTGGTCACATCAAAGCAGTTCAGGAGTTGCTCCCCACTCCCCCTGGGTTAGGAGCCAAACAAAGGGAGGCAGGCCTAGGTGAGAGCTACAACTGATAGTAACTGGGTAGGCATCCTTTGAAGCTCATGAAGGGGCCATGCACAACCCTCCAGGCCACCTTTCCACAGTCTTATCTTTTTAACCACTCTTTGGAAGCAGTCCACATCCCAGACCAGGGGAGCCATTTGGCAGTCAGGTGACACTGGATGCTGAAGGAAAGACCCTATTAGCTTTAGCAGAGAAATGACAACTTTCTAAAGATTTCATTTCTAAAATAATAATATAAAAAACCGACTTGACCATTAAGTTGGATTTTAAACTACTATTAAAATGAGTCCTTGAATCATGTTTCTAGCTGCTCCTAAACAGAATTTAAGCACTATAAGTTATCATAGTGTAAGGGGGGGGGCCGTATCAAGCCCCCAAGCTGTAAGCAGCCGGCAGTGCAAGCTCCTCGCCGGCCCATGAACCCCCCACCCTCGCCGAGCCACCACACCCAGAGCCGGGCAATAACCGGGGCGCTCCCGGATTGCTAACACTTTGGTGGGGGCAGTGAGTGTGGGAAAGGGCCAGCAGGGACCAGAGGAGGCTGTGTGCGGGCACTTCCCTCATGCAGACAAGATAGCAGCTCTGTAGATGCATGGAGACCCTGCCTGTGCGGTGTTGGCTTCGGTTAGCGATCGTGTTGCAGGTTCGGCTGCAGCACCTGCAGTGGGGCTGTCTTTGGCGGTTGGTTCCCCCATATTCTCTCAGTGACTGGCCCGGTGGTGGGGGCCCGGAGTGCTGCTTGTAGCCCTCCAACTCTGAGGGCAGGGTGTGGGGCCCTCCCGCCTGCAGGGACACAGTAGTGCCGCCATGCCGTTTGGGCCATTCAGAGTGCCCCCGGGCTGCCAGGTGAGGAGTGCAGCGGCTGGCTGGGGAGGCCTTCATGGCCCATGATATTTCGGATTGCTGGCTCTGGGGATAGCGGGGGCCCTGAGGACCTCCGCCCTCAGGCCTCTTGACCACTCTGTTTCTCCAAGCTGCTGGCCTCTGGGGGAGATTTTAAGTCAACTGCTGACTTCTGCCCCCAATGTTGTCTGCCCCATGGAGGGCTGGAGCCCCTGCTGATTGCCATTGTACCCCACCTGAGAGGTGAAATGCTGCCTGCCTTGCATCGAATGCTGCTGCCCTGGACAAGCCCAGCTTGTAGGGCTTTGCTCTCCCCTTGCTACTTTGGACATTAGTTTGTCTTGCAAAGCTGTGGCTGGAGCCTGACGGCTTTGTTGGCTGGGGATCACGCCCATTGCCTGTGGGGTCCCTCCGGGACTGCTGTACCATTTGTTGGGTGGTGGAGTGGGTTGTCATCCCCCTGTTTTCCTGCTGGAGGTGACCTTGGCTTTTCCATCCTGCATTGGGCCACCCTATCACCACTCCTAAGGCAGTGGCTGACAGAGCCACACCTCCTAGCATTACTGCTGCTGATTCTGACTGTTGAATTTGGGAGAACCTTACTCTCCCTTATCTGCCCCCGGCATGGGTCACACTCAGAGGCCCAGGGATGATGCCCTGACGAGCTCCCCCCAGGATGGGATCAAGCAGGGCTCTGGGGGCGGGGACACCTCCCACATGGACAGAAACCTTGATAACTACTGTCCGCAATTGATGCTACCGGGGAGCGACTGGAGGTCAAGATTGAATCTATTGCGATTGAGCTAGGCCTCATTCGCGAGTACTCTAAGTAAGCGGCAGAGAGGGTGTCTGCCTTGGAGGTGTCAGTCCAAACCTTAGCGCTCGAGGCCCAAAATACGGAACGTTGCCTCACGGAGTTAGAGGCGCACACTTGGCGACTAGCTGCCAGGCTGGACGACCGGAAAGGGAGGGCCCACCATAACAACAATAGGTTCATTGTCTACTGGAGAGAGTGGTGGGAGACTCAATGCTTAGTTTTCTTGAGGACTGGCTTCAGGAGGTCGTGGCCTTGGAGGGCCTGTCTAAGTTCTATGCCTTGGAGTGGGCGCACAGGATCCCTGCTCACCTTCCTAAGCCAGGGGCACTATCCTGTCCAGTGGTGGCCTATCTCCTACATTTCCATGACAGATACTTCCTCCTTCAGCAGCTCTGCAAACATGGCCCCTTCGTGGTGGAGAATGCTGAGGTCTCTCTCTATCCTGACTTTACCCTCCAGGTTCAAACTCAGTTGCAGTTAGGAGAAGGCCTCTGAAGTTGCGGTTTCTTCATTCCTTGCTTTTCCCGGCTCATCTGAGAGTGCAGACAGAGGACAAGTCTCACTTTTTCACGGATCCTGCAGTTGCATGGAACTGGCTGGAAAGTTATGACAAGGGGACAGCTTGCCCAGAGCTTACAGTTCATAATCAGTCAGAGCACGAGAGACGCAGGCGTTCTCGACAGTGGGGAACAAACTGACTACTAAGCAGCAGGCGGCCCAAGAATGGATGAGGACAGTGGAGACGGCAGCCTCCCTGAGATCTGGCGTGAGCTAATCTGATCTTGGGACGAGTTCTTGCAGGGGGTCCATTTCAATCTCTGCAGGCTTAGAACCTTCCTGGGGGGTCAACTCGGGCACAGCAGATGGCACTGGCTGGTTGGCGGCTATGTTTGGTGAGGTGTTTGCCTCGTTCATGGTGCTGCAATGTAGTGGCTGTGTTATATCCTTATGTGTTTCAAGGTCCCTAGTTTTCCTATTCTTTAGGCTTGGGAGAGGAGGCTGAGCAAATGTGGGAAGCTTACGCTATGTGCGATATTTTCCCTTTTTAGCACACTGTATGATTTTTGGACTGGCTGGACTCTACCCCCTGCTGAGCATTCCAATACACACTTGGTTTGCCCTTGTGATGGGCCTTAGTTTGTAGGCTACTAGCCTTCCTTTGTTTGGACGGTGAACAGACATAATATTGAGTTGGAAATATCGAGTAGCAGTAATATCGAGTCCAAAATCTCGGACTACAAAAATATCGACAGACAGAATATCGTTTTTCAAAATATCAAAGCAATTAATATCCGTAGCAAAAATATCGTTGTTAAAAATATTGTTGTTTTATTTAGTGTTATGTATTTTAGTGTGTATTTTATATGTATGTGTTCTATTTTTTTGTGTAAGTATTGCATTTGTTTTTTAATCTATGTGTTACATTTTTAGAAGTTAATAATTTTTTTTTAAAGTAAATTTTGCTTTTTAGTTACGTAGCGGGTTGTGGGTTTATAGGAGAATAGGGTGGGAAGTAATTTAATTATAGTACATTTAATAATAATTTTTATAAGTTATTAATTTATTTTAATTAATGTTTGCGTTTTTGTTCCGTAGTGGGTTGTGGGATTATAGGGGAATAGGGTGGGAAGTAATTTAATTATAATTAATTAATAAATAAATTTGATTAATTAATATGTATGTATTTAATATTTTATATTGTTATTTGTGGTAATTAATTAATTATTAATTAGTTATTAATTGGTTGTTAATTATTAATAATTTTTTGGTACATATCTTAATTGTGTATTTTTTTTAGGAGCGGGTTGTGGGTTTATAGGGGAATAGGGTGGAAGTAATTTAATTATAATTAATTATTTAATATTTTTAATTAATTAATATCTATGTATTTAATATTTTATATTGTTAATTTTGGTAATTAATTTATTTTTAATTAGTTATTAATTGGTTGTTAATTATTATTAATTAATTGGTAAATATCTTAATTGCGTTATTTTTTTAGGAGCGGGTTGTGGGTTTATAGGGGAGTAGGGTGGGAAGTAATTTAATAATTAATTAATTTATATTTTTAATTATTTGATAATTATGTATTTAAAATTGTATACTGTTAATTGTGATAAATAATTTATTGTTAATTATTTGTTAATTGGTTATTAATAATTAATTAATTATTAATAATACTATTTGTGTCATTTTTTTAAGAGTGGGTTGTGGGTTGATAGGGGAGTAGGCTGGGAAGTAATTTAATTATAATATATTTTATTACATTTTTTATTATAATATTTATTTTAAGTTGTTTTATAGTGTTTAGTGTGAATTAATTTATTATTGATTGCTTTTAAATTGCTTGTTAATTTTAATTAATTAATTATGTTAATAGTGTTATGTTTTACAATATTGGTGGTCATTTATAGGGGAATATGGTGGGAGTTAAATTTGTTTTAATTAATTAATTGTTTGATAATTAATTTTAATTATTTTGCTTGAGTGGGAATAGTAAATTATTCCCCTTTGCTATCCAACACTTTCCCTACTGTAGCATTTGCTGGAGTGAGAATAGTAATTTTATCCACTCTGCTATCCAACACTTTCTCTACTGTTGCACTCTCTGGAGTGGGAATAGTAATTTTTACCCCTCCGCTATCCAACACTTTCCCTACTGTTGCACTCTCTGGAGTGGGAATAGTACATTTTATACCCTCTGCTATCCAACACTTTCCCTACTGTTGCACTATCTGGAGTGGGAGTAGTAAATTATTCCCCTCCGCTATCCAAAACTTTCCCTACTGTTGCACTCGCTGGAGTGGGAATAGTAATTGTTACCCCTCCGCTATCCAACACTTTCCCTACTGTTGCACTCTTTGGAGTGGGAATAGTAAATTATTCCACGCCGCTATCCAACACTTTCCCTACAGTTCTACCTGCTGGAGTGGGAATAGTAAATTATTCCCCTCCGCTATCCAACACTTTCCCTACTGTTGTACTTGCTGGAGTGGGAATAGTAAATTATTCCCCTCTGCTATCCAACACTTTCCCTACTGTTGCTCTCGCTGGAGTGGGAATAGTAATTTTATCCACTCCGCTATCCAACACTTTCCCTGCTGTTGCACTCTCTGGAGTGGGAATAGTAAATTTTACCCCTATGCTATCCAACACTTTCCCTACTGTTGCTATCTCTGGCGTGGGAATAGTAATATTTACCCCTACGCTATCCAACACTTTCCTTAATGTTGCACTCCCTGAAGTGGGAATAGTAAATTATTCCCCTACGCTATCCAACACTTTCCCTACTGTTGTACTTGCTGGAGTGGGAATAGTAAATTATTCCCCTCCGCTATCCAACACTTTTCTTACTGTTGCACTCCCTGGAGTGGGAATAGTAAATTATTCCCCTCCGCTATCCAACACTTTCCCTACGGTTGCACTCCCTGGAGTGGGAATAGTCATTTTATCCCCTCCACTATCCAACATTTTCCCTACTGTTGCTGTTAATGTAGTGTCTAATGTAATTGTAAAAGATTATAATATTTTAATATTTTAAATTATTATATATATATTTTATTTTTATTTTTATTTTACTGGTATATGTATATATATATATATATATGTATGTATTTATAATTTTTAGTATGTTTCTAACATTTTATAATTTATTATAATAATTGTTTATAAATATTAAGTACATTTATATATTATATTTTATATATATGTATGTTTAATTATTTTTAACATTATATTTATTATATTAAACATTTTCTAATAATTCTAACTATGTTTTTTTATTATATGTATTATTTACTTCATTTTACATTATTTTTTAGGCATTTAAAAAAACGATATTTTTGACAACGATATTTTTGACAACGATATTTTTTTATCGATATTTTTGTACTTACCATGATGTAGATAGGACTTCGATATTCTGGGCAACGATATTTTTGTCCCGATATTTTTGTACCTCGACATTTTTGTTGTTGATATTCTGTCAGTGATCCGTTTGGACAGGATGTACGTATATCACAGTCCAGGGGGTGGAGGTGGTGGAGTTGAGGGAGTTTTCTTGTTTGCTTCTTTTGTTTGGTTTGTTAGCGATAGGTGTGCTGCAGATGTGACTGGTTTCTGTGGCTGGCAGTTGACTTACTGGTTGTGTGGCTGGCACGGAGTGCTGTTGCACACTGGGACATGTGAGTGCTCGTCTGGATAACTGACTGAATCCGATTGATCACCTGGAAAGTGTGGGGCTTGTCCACACCCTCTAAGTGCTATAATGTCCTGGCTTACTTAAAGCGGAGGAGGGCGCAAGTTGTGTTTCTGCAAGAGACACATCTGTCAGATTCTGAGGGCAGAGAGCTCTGCAAGAGATGAAAGGGCAACTGTACTGCACTGCTTACTCTCCTTTTGCAAGGTGAGGCCCTTATCTGGATCAGGCCTGGGATGCCCTTTCAATTACATAAGGCAGTTATCAACCTTGACGGCAGATATGTGCTGGTACTTGGAAGGTTGTGATTGGTCAGTGGGGCCTGGCTGTACTTCCTTTTCCAAGACAAGGAGAGCAGGAGCAGAGACGCGGGACCACCAGCAAGGCAATTCTTTTTAATTTTTTGCATACTCAACCATCCCCCCCTGCCACCACCCCCAGCCCCCCCACCTGTGAGCCATGCCGGCCACCACTGGGTGGCAGGGGCAATTCATGGTGCAGGCTGCAGTGGCCTTCCAAGAAGGGCCCTAGCACATAGTTTTTTTTACAAATTAAGCACTGCTGCTGCGGCTCCTTTATCTGTTTGCGACCTTTAAGGTGGAAATTCCTAGGGCGTACCTTCGGGAATTGGATATCATCCTTCTCATATTATATCAGGGATCTTCGAGAAGCAGGGTGGCCCTGCGAAAATTGCGATTGCCAGTAAATGAGGGTGGTATGACTGCCCCGGACTTTGAGCTTTTCTATTTAGCCACTCAGTTGCAGTGGGTGGCTCTGTGGCTGTTGGTGGTCTGAGATGTCTAGATGTGCGGATAGGAAAAGGCGGTGCATAGATGGATAAATTAGTAATTTATTGATTGAGAAATCACTCATTCACTCAATAGCCTGTTATCTATCAATTCTGCCATTTATCCATGCGGATTAAAGGGTCTGACAGAGGTATATTCTGCTTAGCTGCTGGGGTGAGGAAGATGCACATTAGAAGTTGGTTATCTCTCTACCTATCTGTGGGAGGCTGGCTTAGTATATGGCGCTCACTTATGTATGTGTAGCACCCTGCACTAATCCAAACAACCCTTATGGTGATTTTAGTGGTCTTACACAACCTTAAAAAGCTCTCTAAGTGGTAGCTGTGGAGAGCAGCCTTCAGGCTTAGTGCAGAAGGAGTGTAAAGCAGCTTGTTTTGCAAGTACTTAATCTTATGGTATAGGTTAAGTGAAAAAGAACCACACAGGGTCGTTATAAAAAATATGTGTTTATTATAAACACTCACTAACACATTGCATTATCTCCTACCCAGAGATATAACCACAATGCACACAATACTTTGATCATAGAACACGTAAGTGGCACAAATACACAGTGGTCTCCAGGGGAGACCAAACCATATACTAAAATAGTGGAATGCGAACTACGACCTAAGTCAAGAATGGACTCAGAAGACAGAAGAGCCGGGGACCCAAGGAACCACCCAAGGTGAGTATCTAGGAACCCCACGGAGTTCGTGTGCAGAGTGGGAACATGAGCGCATGCTCAATACAAGTCAACGGGTAAGTTGTGGTTGCAATTCTAAAGAAAAAGGACCCTTCCCAGCAGACCCTGAAGAAACCCTGTGGAAAACGGAAGGTTTGAGAGTCACCCCACCCATGGATACCCCTGGAACTAGGATACCTACACCAGGGAAGCCGGGTGCATAGGTGCAAAGTGACATTGGATTCAAGGTGAGAGGTACCTGCAAGCAGAGGGGACAGAGTCTATGCCACTCAGGAGTGACCAGGAGGCAGGGAAGACGAATGCCCACGGATGTCGGAGATGCAGGAGAGTTGACAGTGCCCTTGAAGTTGCAGCTGTGCGGACCAGGCAACGCTGTGGAAGACCAGGAGCCATTCACGAGCTGTCCTGCGTCGGATGTCAAGAGCCAAGGGGTCAGTGCCCGACAGGGGCACCAACAAGTCTTGGCAATGTCAACCAACATAGTAGTACAAAAAGATGCAGTGTCGGGACCAGCAAGGTCCAAGTGACTCACCACAAGCAGGTAAGTCAGAGCAGGCCCCAAGCAAGCAGGGGAGCCCACTGGAGCCAAAGAAGACCCTCAAGAGGACCCACGGGCCGAAGGCACTGGAGTCGCAAGCGGACCTCGAGCAGCTCACCAAAGGATGAAGGCCCACGGTGCAGAGGATACGTTGCAGACGAAGACCTTGGCTGCAGGAGATGTTTGAGGCTGGAGCTTCTTGGAGCCTGAAGATCTCTGGTGAAGAGAGTCAACAAGCCTTGGCAACGGCATGTTGACGCAGTGCACAGGGGTACTGCTCCAGCGGTTCCTACAAGGGATGCTGGCTTCAAACATGCTGTGAAGACAGTGCAGGCCTTGTGGGAGTTGCAGAACCTCCACCTGTGTTGCTGATCCTTTTGGAGTCCGTAGGAGCTCAGGAACAGCAGACTGTTCAGCTTTGTTGCGGTGCCTGCAGATGCAGGGAGTGATTACTTCACTCCAAAGGAGATTCCTTTGGGTGTCTTGGATAGCCACAGGCCCTGTGAAGAACATGTATGGAGCACAGGCACAGGCGTTGCAGAAGACTGGCAGGTCGACGAGTCCAGGAGCAGCAGGAGCCTTCTCAGTTGCAGTCTTGGTTCCCAAAGCGAAGTCAAGCGAAGGCCAAAGTGCCCAGACGGTTTGAATTTGAAAGTGGTTTCAGATCTGAATCTTGTCCCACGACGAATCTAGGGATCCATCCACAGGTAAGCCCTTAAGTACCCTAAGGTAAGTTCACAATGCACCGAAGCACACACAACACTATTAATCTTATCCCCAAAAAGTCCCATTAGTTAGCAATAGTTCCTTGATAGTCGTTGATAGAAATTCAAGCAGATGCCGGTACATCAAGTTTTTCTTTTTATTTGGACAGTTGAAAAAAAAAATTGGCAGCAGCCGACACACACGTGTTTCATCCTTGCGGACTTTTTCAAGGCTGATTTCAGTACCACGAAACAGTCATCATTCATGTGCTGCGCACCAGCAAAACGTCAAAACCTATGTACCAATGTATCCAGTGTAAGTCGCAACGCCCATGCAGGGTTCATTAAGTTTTCACTATAGTTAGGGGGACGTCAAAAACTTTTGGGATCTGGCACGTGACGCTCAGGATCCTTTCAGTTACACTTCAGGACAGCGTTTGTTCACACGGACGTATCAAGGTCCGGCGTCTACTTGTAAACTCAGACGTTTGGAGTCTACACGTTAATTGAATGGGATTTTTTTTTTACTAGTGGAACACATCCCCCTAACTAAAGTGAAAACTTAATGAACCCTGCATGGGCGTTGTAACTTATACTGGATACATTGGTACATAGCTTTTGAAGTTTTGTTGGTGCGCAGCACATGATTGATGACTGTTTCGTGGTACTGAAATCAGCCTTGAAAAAGTCTGGGTGGACGAAACATGTGCGTGTCGGCTGCTGCCCCCAAAAGAATTTCTACTGTCGAAAGAAAAATAAAAACTTGACGTACCGTCATCTGCTTGAACTTCTATCAGCGACTATCAAGGAACTACTGCTAACTAATGGGACTTATTTTGGATAAGAATAACAGTGTTGTGTGTGCTTCGGTGCATTCTGAATTTATACGATACTAGACTGCATTGTCTTTGGGGCATAGTAGACTTATACCCAAGGCGGGTGGGTATTCAGCACCATGCGAGCACCGCTAAACAAGTGAATTCCTTTATAATTGTGGGTGTTGAAAGTTACAGAATCGACTAACAGATGTGCAGACATTACGGCATAACCACCATAATAAGTTTACCCTAAGGTAAGGGTTGGGACGATTCAGGGGTACCTCCCAGAGGAGGGGCTGGACAGTGGGGAGGGTACTCCCATGTCCTTTGTCCAGTTTCACGTCAGAGCGAGAGCCAACGGCTCCCTGAACTGGTTTCAACTGGAGTATGCAAGGAGGGCACCAAATGTGCCCTTCAAAGCAGACTAGTGGCGCTGGCAAGTGCCCCCACCCTGTCCCAATACACTAAGTCCCGGCTGGGAGGTGGTCACACCTCCCTGTGACAGGAAACCTACTGTCCTGCCTTCCCCTGCTCAAGCTTGGCTCAGCAGCAGGAGGGCAGAATCGTGTCTGTGGTCGGCAACAGCCCTAGTTTGCTGTCCGGGTCTAGAGGACTGTTACCGGGAGCACTGAGGGCCTCTCGGAGGAGCTTTACAGTGCATGGAATCATGGGGTATGATTCCAAAATGTTTGATACCAAACACAACAGGGTTCGTTCCAGCCAGTTTCGAGATAGCCATCGCGTAATGGCGCATGGCCACTCTATGTATCGTAATGGCTGATGCATTTATAACCCGGGAGAACGGACTCCGTGGTTTGTAGGCGGTCCTGCTTATGCAGCGGCACCCTCACACTTATAACCGAGTACCCTGCCTTCAGGATTGAAAGGCCTGCCTTAGGGGTGACTTATAGGTTTTAAGTGTAGTGACATCAGATATAAGTAAACCTATATCTGTCGTAAGTGGTGCTAGCACCAGCTTACACAGGCTGCAATGGCAGCCCTGTAGTCTCAATTTGAGTGGTCTCACATGGGTAGCATAATACATGCTTCAGTCAAGGGGGGACCCCTGGTGTACCTATGCCCTGGGTACCTTAGTACCATATACTAGGGACTTACAAGTGTACATCAGTAGCAAATCTGGGGGTACCTAAGTACTCACCATGTCCAATTTAGGGAACAAGCACAGAGACTGGGGTCATGATTACCAGGATCCTAGTCAGACTAGTCAGTAAAACATAATGACACCGGTAAAAAGTGGAAGTGACCATGAAAGCAGATCCTACTTTCCTACACTATCTAAGATAGCACAAGTAAGGGCAATTAGAAGAACATCTAAAAAATGGGTGCTGTATAATGAGTTTAAGATTGTTGTGGTTTGTGGGCTCGAATTTGCAATTGTGATGTGATGGGGATGAAGGTGGGAACATAATTACACAGTTACTCACATACAAACACAGTTAGGCCCAGATTTACATAGAAGTCACACAATACACTGCAGCAAGTAAGTTCCTGTGCTGCTTTGTGTGAAAGAGAGAGAGCAAATCTCCCTGCACTGGCACACCTTTGTCTACTATGCTCCAATGCAGATACCCTTGCATCATAGTGCAAGGGTTTCTTCTTTGTCTGAAGCATAGTTGTTGTACTAGAAGGGGGCTCTCCCAGTACAAATACAATGCTTCAGGGCTTTTTCCACGTTGTATGTGTGCTGTACAAGGCAGCACGCATGCAAAGTGGAAAAAACAAGGAGAAAGGAAAATATTTCTTCTCGTTATGCCTCCCTCAAGGAAGTGCAGGGTTTTGGACAAATCCAGTTCTTTGTAGACCGGGATTTGCATCAAAGACCATGGGTGGTTGCATAGGAATGCCCATGTAGCTCCCATGGAACGCCCCTACACTCAAAGTAACGCAAGACAATGCATGCAACAACTTTGCGTTACTTTGGGTTACTGTTCAGCGCAATAGTAATTTTGGATGGGTAGTAAATTCCACCTGAATTTTTGGCGTTAGAAAAGGAACACAAACCCAATGCAAACCGTTTGTAAATCTGGGCCTCAGTATCCGAGAACTTGCACACGCACAGACTGCACACAGACACTGCTGCAGCAGTCAGCACGTGGTAGCGGAGGCCTTGCTTCCTTTGGACCATGTTGCAGTAAGACTTGCCTTGACTTACTCAGCTGACTTACTTCCTGGCCCTGTCTGGAGGCCATCCATTTACAAGGCTCAGGGTGGCCTCAGACAAAGGCCACCTCCTGGGGGGTACACACACAGGATTCAAGTTTATGATACTTGGTTCTTTGATGTGGACAATCTGGTCAGGAAATGGAGCACTTTACACAATTCATGGTAAATTGAGCATCTGCACCCCTTTAAACACAGAGAACAGTTGCAAAGCAAAAACAAACTGCTATCGCATCTTTTCATTTTCAGCCAGAGGAAGAGTGTGTACCGAAGGGACGTGCTGTCTAGCATCTCGGCAGATTTTAATAGTGACCCAGCTGACCATATAGTGTATATTATTCCATGACAATTGGCAAGAGGAGTGGTAACCACTTCTTATTTTGTATTTAGCGATTTATACCTTAAGTCGGGCATTTCTAAGTGCTGTAGATGTAATATGCCCATTGTATGGTACTCCAATTTATCAGCCTCAGAAGGAAGAATGGGTATTTTTCCCTCAGACACCATGGAAGGCTAGGCTGTTCCCTAATTAAAGGGTAAGGGGTATGAAAGGTATTTACTTAAAGAAGATGCTGTAGTTACAGAAGCAACTGGGAGGGTTTTTAAAAGAAGCCTGACAGGGTTCTTCATTGATGGCTATTTTTCTTTTTAGCATTGTTCTTTGATTTCAAGATATATCTATATATCTAGGTTAATATCTACGAAGTTTTTGTGTTGGTTTGCATTACTTTTTTAATTCAGACCAGACGCAAAATCCTGGTTGGTATTTGCAAACCAACGGCAATGTGGATTTGCGTTGGTTTGTAACTAAATGTAGTGCAGTGCAGTACAATGTGCAGCATCATGTTGCGTCAAGGAGACGTTTCATGGGTGGTGCATTGGTGTTCCCTTGCATCCACACATGAATTTTGACCAAGACTTCTACACTGGGATTTGCACCAAAATCCTGAGCCTGGCAGGAGTAACAAGGAGTATTATTTTTATTTCTCCTTTTTTTCCTCTTTGCATGTGTGAGCAACTAGGAGGAAATATTCTTGAAGCATAGTTTTTGGACAGGAAAGAACCCGTTCCTGTGCAAAAGCTATGCAGAATCCAATGCAGGCATCCTTGCACTATGGTGCAAGGGTGCCTGCGTTGGTGCATGGCACTACAAAGTGTTCCATCGCCGGGAGAGAGCTGTACGGAACCATTTCTTAATAGATACAATGGAGTTCTGCTCTGTCCCATTGATGCAACGCAGTACAGCAACTTTGCTTGCTGCCCTGTGTGTGTTAGCCCTTAGTAAATCTGGGCTTTAGCGTTCTTAAAAACTGTCACATGATATAGTGAGAAAGATAAAGATTCGAGAAGAAGAGGAAGAGTGCATGTGTATGAAGAGATGGAGAGAGCATGTGTTTGGAGGGGGAGATGGGACAGATTATGATACAACACAAAGGGAGAGTGAGAAAAGTGAACAGAGATGGGAAGAAAGAGGACATCTGAGAGAAGAGAGAGATAGGAGGAGAAAGAAATAGGGGAGAGACTGAGTCGGAGAGATAGGAATGAGGGAGAAAATGCATGATACGGACAGTAAAGAGGGAATAAGAAGGATGAAGGGAGACAGTAAGATAGTGAGAGAGAGGGGTAGGGGTAGGGGCAGTGGCGCAGCTAGGGGTGGGCGAGGTGTGGTCCACCCTAGGCGGCACGAGGTTTGGGGGCGGCAGCCTTCCCGTGCTCTTACCTGCCGTCTCTCATGGCGGCAATAGCAAGCACCCCCCGCTCCTTAATGCATTTGCCGAGCAGGCGGCAAACGGAGAAAACTCACCAGCACCCCCCACCCTCTTTACTGTGGCTGCCGCGGGGCGGCAAATGCAGGGACGCCGCCACTGACGGCCAGAGGGCTAGCTACGCCACTGGGTAGGGGAAGGAGAGGGTGATGGTGATGGTGGGAGAACGAGAAAAGTTATCGGAACAAATGAAAAATTATGAAGAAATTAAGAAAATGAGAGTGTGCGGTATGAGTACAGAAAAGAGTGTTTATTGATGTTGTGTGCACAGTTGTGCTTTGATAGCTCATACTGCTTTTTTAAATTTTGCCATCTATTTGTCCTTGCTCCTCTTCCCACTCCATAAATCACAATGTAAGTATCACTTTCTTAGCTGCCACAAGGAAACATCATGTTGGATACCGTCAAAAGAATCTTGACTTTTTTTCTCATCAACACTGTGCATGGCGCCACTTCTAGTTAGGCTTATAAGTATCAGGTTAAACGTTGCAGCATGCAAGCTACCTAGGCTACGAAAGCCTCAAGTGGCTTAATGTGTCACACGTAACATGGTACCACTTGGTAGCCAATATTTAGAATTTAGTGGACCAATTCATGTTTGCACATGTCTTGGCATTTCAAGTGTAGGTTTTAGGTGATGATTGCGTGTTGTTGGGATTCCATTGATTAACACACATTCATTCCCTTTCCTAAGGCACCATGCACTGTTTTAGCACTGGTGGTGCGTCAATGGTCATATTTTCTTAATAAGTAGGGCTGTCGCCAGTTTAGTGCTGCTGTAGGTGTAGGGCAATTGAATATGGTATAACAAAAAAGGGCCTCCAGTTAGCCATCACCCTGCATTTCAATTATTAATGACAATCCCAGGAGACATGTTAACCATGACCTCTTCCATCGTCCTTATGAGAATACACCAAAATCTGCCCTTGCTTTTATAAAAAAAAGTATTGAGAAATTTCTGTATTGCAATATATATAAAAGGATTACAGTAAACCAATGGTGTTAGTCCTGATGAAGACCTCCAAAACATTACAGTCCCCTTCAGTGAGGTTGAAACGCACTGTATCATCATTTTTAAGCTGAGCAGTGCTTCCAAACAAAGGAGCAGTAACATTTCACTGGATTGGTTTAAGATAATAGATGGGGTCTAAAAGTACTAAAAATACCACACCTTCAGCTGGACTAAGTACCTTTTCTGATAAAGTGAACTCTTGTTAAATGTTGAGGGTTCCCTACAAATGATTCTTTCGGCTTTATAAAATGGTGCCATAGAAATCTTTTCAGTTTGTTTCTCTCTGAACTTTGTATCATTAGTCACAGCATTTATATGGACTGCACACTTTGAGAGATTCTTTCTATTGGGTCACTTGGTGGCGGGTTTACATATATTGCTTACAGATTGCTTTTAAATGTTGTGTGGAATTGTGTTATCTTATACAATGAAGAATACATTATTTGTAAAGAAATTTATCTGGCATGAAAATTAAGTACAAGTGTGGCGTTGGTATAAATAACTGAGCTACAAGATTTGTTTTTGTACTGTACTCATATTTGCATCATAGAATGGCAGAGCCTTTCTCTGTGTCTCTACTAGCAAAGTCTGTGCATAAATTGTGCTAAGGACAAAGTAAATCAGAAACACGTTTATGTGACCTCTTTTCTAATATTTGATTAACTAATCTTCACGAATGATTTGAAAGTTATATGACATATTGCTGATTTGTGCCATTTTCCCATATTTTTCAATGGCTTTCCTTTGACGTGATGATGTGTCCCGACTGGGCATTTATATAAAACCTGACCAAACATAACTTCCACACTTGGGCAGCATCCAGAGAGAAACACGAGGAAACAAGTCACTCTCCCGGCGGCGAAGCTCGCGGCAGTACAGATTCTCAGAAATCAGGCCCCGCTCACAAAACGTCTCGCAAAGGGAAAGAAAAATCAGCTGAGAAGGAAAAGTCGAGCAAAGACAAAGATAAACTGCATTCAGCTCCAGCGTCTAGACCAGAGTCTCGGGTAAGAGTCACTTATTTGTATAAATTCAGCGCCGCAACAATGCAGCCTTTAAATCGGAAAAAAGGCTGCACCTAACTGCCTAGGTATTTCCTTGGTTGATAATGGTACTTATTGGGCCACATGTATGAAAATATCATTTTGTAATTATCAAATAGAGATTTTTAAGAAATCGCTATTTGGTAATCGCAAAATGCAATGTAACAAAACGGACAGGAAATATCGATTCCCTAATTGCGATTTCTTAAAAATCGCAAACGCAATTAGGGAATCGCTATTTGTAATTT
Organism: Calotriton arnoldi; assembly: GCA_963921515.1. Lineage (NCBI taxonomy): Eukaryota > Metazoa > Chordata > Amphibia > Caudata > Salamandridae > Calotriton > Calotriton arnoldi. The sequence goes on from CAWUFW010005293.1 coordinate 807,041, forward strand.
CGACTCCACTCGTTCCTATGGGCGTCAAGGCCCATAGGTGAGAAGGGTCTTGCATTACCTAACTTGCGATTACCTAATTGGTATTAGCGTTTCCTAAATGCACAGTTCGCATTTACGAAAGGCTTCTTACATGTGCATTAGGGAATCGCCAATTGCGATTCCCTATTTGCATTCGCAATTTAGGTAATTGCTAACAATTGTGATTGCCTAAATTGCAAATGCCAAAGCCTTTCATACATTCAGAAAGGCCATTTTGCATTCGGAAGCCGCCGAATTTTGCAATTCGCACTGTTTCCAAATGCAAACTAGTTTCATACATCTGGCCCATTGTTCGGTAGATGCATGTGTATTATGAAGCTGTTTTTAGCAAGTGCTGATGGATGCTTTAATAGCCTGATGATTGCTTATTGGAGTTGTGTGTGTTCAGAGTTCTGTATTAATGTGTGCGTAAATTGGTACGTGGTAATCTTGGTGAGCAGTGCTGTTGTGAGCATGCTGACACCCAACTGATCGACTTGTCTGTGCAAGGTTATTTGTTTGTGAAGAGTAGAACCCTAAGTGTGCTAGAGCATGTTCTGTTATTGTTAAAAACCAAATCCGACTCAATTCTGCAATAGAAACTTTTGCAAAGTCAACCGTGACTAGCAAAAGCAGTTGCAAGGCCATGTTTATAGCAAATTGTGTGCTTTACAAGTGCAGATTAAAACATAAAAAGCCAAAAAAACACTACAGTCTTCTAGATGATATTTTTAAATGGTTTGGTTTTTAAATATCCTGACCATTGGATGAGACTCTTGCAAAGCAATGCTTATAGCAAATTGAGTGCAAATTAAAAAATGAAAAGCCAAAAAAACACTAAAGTCTTCTAGATAATATTTTAAGATGGTTTGGTTTTTAAATATCCTGACCATTGGATTAGACTCTACATTTTTAGGTCGAGCATTCAAGACCTCTTGTAAATACTTTAGTATATACTTATATGTGTATGTACTTTGTGGGCTCTGGAGATCAGCCCTAGGACTTGTCTGCTTCCGCTTAGGGACTTTTTTTTCTGTTCAACTGCCTCTATTTAACTGTCTTGATAGAAAATGACCAGTAGAGGTCAGTAAAATACCAGAATTGCTTTCTGCTTGTTCAACGGCCTCCATTTAACTGTCTTGATAGAAAACGACCAGTAGAGGTCAGTAAAATACCAGATTGCTTTCTGCTGAGGGACTGTCTTTTTTTAATTTTTTTGGCAACTGCCTCTATCTAACTTTCTTGATAGAAATCGACCAGCAGAGGTCAGTAAGATACCAGAATAACTTTAGCATTTTCTAGATTCCAGTCCATAGAAATTGTCTTCCACAAGCACCCGTAGACAATATTTTTTTCAAATCTTGTATTTTCAGTGATATGACCACCCAAGGCCCTGATTTTATATTAAAAACAGAGCTTTGGACTATACCATTTCCCACTGAAAGGCAATATTTCTCTCCATGTGTTCCCATACCTGGCGTGTCACGCAGTTTGGTGCTTACTTTCCCTCCATGTTAAAGAACAGTAGAGGTTTCAGCACCCACGCTAATGTGCTGCATAGCTAAATACATGTAAGGTCCAAAAGTCGAGACCGATTGCATTGCAAATGCTTGTTCTTTAGGAGATATCGCTGTGTCGGAGCCTATGCACTTGTGTTGTGCAGCACTTTGGTACATAAATGATACCACGTTGTCGACCTCGTCTGTTTCCTTTCACATGCAAAGGTTTATATCCATTACGTCTAATATCCCTATAAGTTTCACAATCTCTAGTATTTTCTTTTTTCTGTTCCTTTTCAAGAGGAGAAAAAGGCCTTCCGGCTTCTAGAATGCAGTAAATGCAGTCAACACACCCAACAGCTCTGGTTTTCATGACCTAACGCACGCAAACAACATTTGCGCATACATGTGCTTGCATGTATTATCACAATAAAGCCAGATGTCCATAATGTCATCTGGGTCAGTTCATGATGCCACAGGGTTATTTCCATTGTTGTGATCTCGGTAATTTATTATGCTATTTCACTTATTGTGATTTAATATTTATGCTAATTACTATTTTAAAACCCGGGAAATCTTTTATTGTTTTGATCAGTCAGCAAATATATTTTTATCACCACATCTTTAACAAACTAAATCAGTATAATTGGTCGAAAACACCAACGCTTTTCTCCCATTATGCCCTACTACTGCCACTGCTGTGACCATTGACGGAGCAAGGTCAGCTCACAATGATTTGAAAAGTGCAAATAAATGATATTCATGGACAGAAACAGGAAGGTGTGAAAAGAGTGGGTAAGTAAACATGCATTTCAGACTAGCCAAGCCGGCTAGGCGAGTTTGTTTCAATGGCAAACCTATATATATATATATATATTCACTGAAAAAACCATAGGTTTCAGGGACGTTATAGTTAGTTGGACATTTCACTAGTACAAAACCAGAGAAATTCGCCCGTTATAGTTAGTTGAGCTAACTATAACTCGCGCCCCCGCAATGCACTGCTGATGACGTCACATATTACATCATTCATGACATGGTCAGTGACATCACTGATGACATCTCAAATGACATCACTGATGACATCATCCACGTGATAATCTGATGCACCTCCTCACACCCTAATATAACCTTTGATACACCCACTCTAAAATGCAGACTACCATTTTCGAAACCGTAGACACACCAATACCAGTTACTACATACCCACTCACTGATTCCTAGGTCTACACACATGTCCACTCATTCATCCATACAGTTACTCATACATGCAGTCACTCATCAATACAGCACTATCATATGCCCTCATACACCTATACAGACACTCACACACCACCACTCACCCATAGAGTTACTCAAACACCTAGTCAGTCATGCAAAGAATCAATTATACTCCCATTTACTCACCTATACAGTTATACACACACCACTTCATACAGATACTAACGCATACTTACTCTCTTCTACAATCACTGACACAAGCACACACTCATCCATACAGCTACTCTCACAATCACTCACTCTCACATATAGTCATTTATATACTCCAACACTCACATATACTGCCTTTCACATATGTAGTTACTCACACATGTACCACTGAGACATTCATTCACTCACCAACACACCCATATACACACTCACCCACCCATACAGCCCTTCACAGATGCACTCTTGAATCCATACACCCAGTGAATCACCTACTCACACATCTATGCACAGAGTCACACACCCCCACCCACCCACCCACAGAAACACTCAGGCACCCATACAGATACTCAGACAACCAATCAATAACCCATATAGACACTCACGTAGCTACTCACCAACCCATGCAGCTGCTTACACACCAACTGACAGACTAATACAGACATTCACACAGTTTAGTCACTAACTCATGCATTCAGTAAGACACGATAAATCACTCACTTATAAAGTCAGTCACGCACCTACTAAATAATCTATTCAGACATTTATACACCCACTCATTCTTCAATACACCTTGGCATATATATATATATATGAAACATATTTAAACTTTACAGAAACACATAGTCACTGGATGATGTCATCAGTGATGTCATTTGAGATGTCATCAGTGATGTCACTGACCATGTCATGAATGATGTAATATGTGACATCATCAGCAGTGCATTGCGGGGGCGCGAGTTATAGTTAGCTCAACTAACTATAACGGGCGAATTTCTCTGGTTTTGTACTAGTGAAATGTCCAACTAACTATAACGTCCCTGAAACCTATGGTTTTTTCAGTGAATTTCAAAGGTTTTTTAAATGCTAATTTCTAACTATAATGTCCCTGAAACCTATGGTTTTTTCAGTGAATTTCTAAGGTTTTTTAAATGCTAATTTCGATCTATTATGTCCCTGAAACCTGTGATTTTTTCAGGGAATTTCTAAGGTTTTTTAAATGCTAATTTCTATCTATAACATCCCTGAAACCTGTGGTTGTTTCAGTGAATTTCTAAGGTTTTTTAAATGCTAATTTCTAACTACACCTAGATAGGTAAGACGTGCAGAAAGAGAAAGAAAGAAGCAAGAGAAGTGCAGAAAGAAGCAAGAGAGGTGCAAAAAGAGGAAGAAAGGTGCAGAAAGAAGCAGGAGAAGTGATGAAAGAGGCAAGAGAGGTGCAAAAAGAAGCAAGAGAGGCACAGAAAGAAGCAAGAGAGTTGCAAAAAGAAGAGAGTGAGGTGCAGAAAGAGGAAGAAAGGCGCAGAAAGAGGCAAGTGAGGTACAGAAAGAGGCAAGAGAGGTGCAGAAAGAGACAAGAGAGGTGCAGAAAGAGGCAAGAGAGGTGCAGAAAGAGGCAAGAGAGGTCCAGAAAGAAGAAGAAAGGTGCAGAAAGAGGCAAGAAAAATGCAGAAAAAGGAAGAAAGGTGCAGAAAGAAGCAAGAGAAGCGCAGAAAGAAGCAAGAGAGGTGCAGAAAGAAGCAAGAGAGGTGCAGAAAGAAGAGAGTGAGGTGCAGAAAGAGGCAAGAGAGGTGCAGAAAGAGGCAAGAGACGTGCAGAAAGAGGCAAGAGAGGGGCAGAAAGAGCCAAGAGTGGAGTAGAAAGCCAAGAGAGGTGCAGATAGAGGCAAGAGAGGTAAAGAAAGAGGCAAGAGAGGTAAAGAAAGAGGCAAGAGAGGTACAGAAAGAGGCAAGAGAGGTACAGAAATAGGCATGAGAGGTGTAGAAAGAGACAAGACTGGTGCAGAAAGAGGCAAGAGAGGTGCTGAAAGAGGCAAGAGAGGTGCTGAAAGAGGCAAGAGAGGTGCATAAAGAGGCAAGAGGGGTGCAGAAAGAAGAGAGTGAGCTGCAGAAAGAGGGAAGAGAGGTGTAGAAAGAGGCAAGACAGGTGCAGAAAGAGGCAAGAGAGGTGCAGAAAGAGGTAAGAGGTGTAGAAAGAGTCAAGAGAGGTACAGAAAGAGGAAGAAAGGTGCAGAAACAAGCAAGTGAGCTGCTGAAAGAGGCAAGAGAAGAGCAAAAAGAGTCAAGAGAGGTGAATCAAGAGGCAAGAGAGGTGCAGAAAGAGGAAGAAATGTTCAGAAAGAGGCAAGAGAGGTGCAGAAAGAGACAGGAGAGGTGCAGAAAGAAGAGAGTGAGCTGTAGAAAGAGGCAAGAGAGGTGCAGAAAGAGGCAAGAGAGGTACAGAAAGAGGCAAGAGAGGTACAGAAAGAGGCAAGAGAGGTGCCGAAAGAGGCAAGAGAGGTGCAGAAAGAAGAGAGTGAGCAGTAGAAAGAGGCAAGAGAGGTGCAGAAAGAGGCAAGAGAGGTACAGAAAGAGGCAAGAGAGGTACAGAAAGAGGCAAGAGAGGTGCAGAAAGAGGCAAGAGAGGTACAGAAAGAGGCAAGAGAGGTACAGAAATAGGCATGAGAGGTGTAGAAAGAGACAAGACTGGTGCAGAAAGAGGCAAGAGAGGTGCTGAAAGAGGCAAGAGAGGTGCTGAAAGAGGCAAGAGAGGTGCATAAAGAGGCAAGAGGGGTGCAGAAAGAAGAGAGTGAGCTGCAGAAAGAGGGAAGAGAGGTGCAGAAAGAGGCAAGAGAGGTGCAGAAAGAAGAGAGTGAGCAGCAGAAATAAGCAAGAGAAGTGCAGACAGAGGCAAGAGAGGTGCATAAAGAGGCAACAGAGGTGCAGAAACAGGCACGAGAGGTGCAGAAAGAAGAGAGGTGCAGAAAGAAGCAAGAGAGGTACAGAAAGAGGCAAGAGAGGTGCAGAAAGAGGCAAGAGATGTGCAGAAAGAGGCAAGAGAGGTGCAAAAGAGGCAAGAGAGGTACAGATAGAAGAGAGTGAGCTGCAGAATGAGGGAAGAGAGGTGCAGAAAGAGGCAAGAGAGGTGCAGAAAGAAGAGAGTGAGCTGCAGAAAGAGTCAAGAGTCGTGCAGAAAGAGACAAAAGACAACTAGATTGCTAACATTCTATATTTATTACAAAAGTGTGCCACGCCTGACGTCATCTTGATGTAATCAAAACTGTAATACCTAAAGCATTTCCTTTAGAAATTATAGAAATGAGAGGGTTTTATTTGCATAGAAATTATGGTTAGTGCTCTAAAAACTAAAATGAGGACATATTTTCTGAGTTCTCCAATAGCGACAAAGCACTTTTAAATTATTTGTTATCTTAATGTTTTTTTATCCAGTTGACCACTTGATTAAATGTTACGCTCAGGGAGAGAATGTGGTGTTACTTCCAGAGCTGCAGACTTTGCAACTGGGGAACCAAGTTGGAGTTTCTGCTTCAGCTCGACATTCTGTGATTCTGGTCAAATCACTTAATCTCCCCATGCCTACAACCAAAATGAGTTTGTCCTTGTATGATGTAACCAATGCTCATGTAAATCACTCCAATATCTGACCAGCCTGCACTATATAAAACTGCAAAAAAACAAAGGATAAAAAGTGTTTTCCACACTTCTGTCATTGGGCTATACGTGGGCTACATCTGGGTGATATTTGTGCTACATTTGGGCTCCTTTTTCTCTGGTGGCCATCTTGGGAGACTTAAATTAAATTCATTAAACTTTATTCGATCTGATTTAGAAACATAGATCATAAAAGTGTACATAAAAACAGTAAATCCTCTTTCTTAATACAATACAGTGAGAATTAATTAAAACCAGTAGGTAAAAACGGGTGTTACAAAGCCCGGTTCAGAGCAACTTCAGGTTAACAGAATAGTAAAGTTCAATGTTTCGCAAGATCAATCTCATGTACTTTGTGCAAAATACGCAATAAGGGGTCCAAGTAAGATGCAACGCTCCAATACCTGACCAGTCTGCACTATATAAAACTGCAAAAAAACAACAACAAAAAAAGTGTTTTGCACACTTCTGTCATTGGTCTATATGTGGGCTACATCTGGGTGATATTTGTGCTACATTTGGGCTCTTTTTTCTCTGGTGGCCATCTTGGGAGACTTATTTGTTATGAAGTTTCCTCATTTCCTCATTTACTGCAGTCTCCTCAGTAGGAAATGCTTTCAGTTTTTTACTTTGATTCCATCAAGAAGGCATTCAGATGTATCACACATTTGCCATAAATTCAGAATGTTAGCACTCTAGGTGCTCATTAGATCACTGTAGTAAAGCTACTGCTCACCAGGGAGTTAACTGGAAGTCTACTGCTGGTATTGAAAGTGATTGTTTCAGTCTGCATGTCAGAATTTTCTAATGAAATAGAAGAGGATTTGAGATCTCACTTAAAACATGCCCTAATTTTTCTTTCTGCAGCACTAACCATAATTTCTATGGCAAAATGAAACCCCTCATTTTGTTCCTTTTTAAATTAAATGTTTTAAGTGTTACCAGTTTATTCCAATCAAGATGGCTCCAGGTGTGCCATAATTTTGTCTTAAGTAAGACTGTTAGCGCTCTAGTTGTTCTTTAGAACACTCTGGGAAGCTGCAGTAGAACACAAAGGAATCAACTGATAGGCTGCTCCTGTTGAAATATAACAGCAAGATATTTGAGATCGAACTTAAAACATGTCCTAATTTTTCTTTCTACAGCACTAACCATAATTTCTATGACAAAATGAACCCCATCATTTTGTTCCTTTTTAAATTAAATGTTTTAAGTGTTACCAGTTTATTCCAATCAAGATGGCTTCAGGTGTGCCATACTTTTGTCATAAGTAAGGCTGTTAGCGCTCTAGTTGTTCTTTAGAACACTCTGGGAAGCTGCAGTAGAACACAAAGGAATCAACTGACAGTCTCTGTTCTTGTTGGATGTACATGTTTTATTGAGAATGTCAGACTTCATTCTCACATGACTGAGAAAGATAATGTGAATTTACAGAAATATGCTCTCATTTTAGCTTCTGGAGCACCTTCCAAACCTCTATGGGACAAGCATGAGAAAATAGTTTTCTCTCAAACATGATTCATGATATCTCAGCAGAAGGTTTTTCACAGGGTAAAATCACCTTAGAACACACCACAATTTCTAAAATTAGTATGGTACCATCAACAAATGAATTCTAATGTAACTAAAGTCTGTTATCACCCTTTATAGTTCTCCTTTTGGTGACCCTCAAAATCTTCTATTCACTACAATGCATTTCAATGGGGTGCTATCATGTATATTGGTCCCAAGATGGCTGCCAGCAATTCCAAGATGAACTGCTGACAGCCAATCAGATCTCACCATGAGATGTGTGGTTATGCTCCGCCCAGATATCGATATTTTTTCTTTTTCTAATTTCTCAGCAACTACTGAATGGATTTACACCATTTAACAAAAAGGACTCTTTCTGAACCAAGACCTACCTTTTTGCCAAATTTGGTGTAATTCCGTTCAGCAGTTCGGGCTGTAGCTTTGTCTAAAGTTTCCTATGGAAAAATACATGGGGAAAACACGTTTTGGGACCCCCTTTTTTCTCGGCCCCGCTTGGCGAATCACCCCGAAACTTTCAAGACAGGAGCTGACCGGAGCTGATCACTAGTTTTGAAAATTTCGCGAAGATTCGTCAACCGGCGCCAAAGTTATTTGGAAAACAAAAAACGCTTTTCCAATGGAAACTAGGTCCTAACTATAACTACCTACTGGCGACTGCCAGTAGGATATATATATATATATATATATATATATATATATATATATATATCCCCACACTCCAAAATATGCCCGTTCGGCAAGAAGCACGCCAACACTGAGCTTCAAGCCCTTTATTAGGTATAGGTGTCGTCAGCCTGCTGATCCCTTTCACAGCCGTCACACCACTGCTGCCTGATGCATTTCGAAGTTGAAAGTCTTCTTTCTCAAAGGCTGGTGGTGGTAAAGAAACAAGCACAGTCCGGTCACAACCACTCTTGTATACACGTAATTGCGCGCCCCCTGATGGGCTGTTCTGCATGAGACTGCTCATGGTGTTATGGGAGTTGCAGTGCCGGCAGGAATTACGTTCCATATTTTAGTGCATTCAATGTCTTGCTGGTTCAATTAAAAGCCCGCAGATGAGCCTCAGCAGAAGGGCGCATCTTAAATCCTGTGTTGGTGCCCCACAAAGAGAGACTGGAAGATTCCAAACCCTGTGGCCCCCTAAATTAGCGGGGCGGTGCATTCTCGGCGGCATGGCCGCCGCCAATATCTCCACGCTCCAAAATGAGCCCGTTCGGCAAGAAGCACTCCAACGCCAACACTGAGCTTCAAGCCCTTTATTAGGTATAGGTGTCGTCAGCCTACTGATCCCTTTCACAGCTGTCACACCACTGCTGCCTGACGCGTTTCGAAGTTGAAAGGCTTCTTTCTCAAAGGTTCGTGGTGGTAAAGAAACAAGCACAGTCCGGTCACAACCACTCTTGTATACACGTAATTGCTCGCCCCCTGATGGGCTGTTCTGCATGAGACTGCGCATGGTGTTATGGGAGTTGCAGTGCCGGCAAGAATTACGTTCCAGATTTTAGTGCATACAATGTCCTGTTGGTACAATTAAAAGCCCGCAGATGAGCCTCAGCAGGCGGGCGCATCTTAAATCCTGTGTTGGTGCCCCACAAAGAGAGACTGGAAGATTCCTACCCCTGTGACCCCCTAAATTAGCGGGGTGGTGCATTCTCGGTGGCAGGGCCGCCGCCAATATCTCCACGCTCCAAAATGTGCCCGTTCGGCAAGAAGCACTCCAACGCCAACACTGAGCTTCAAGCCCTTTATTAGGTATAGGTGTCGTCAGCCTGCTGATCCCTTTCACAGCTGTCACACCACTGCTGTCTGACGCGTTTAGAAGTTGAAAGTCTTCTTTCTCAAAGGCTGGTGGTGGTAAAGAAACAAGCACAGTCCGGTCACAACCACTCTTGTATACAGGTAATTGCGCGCCCCCTGATGGGCTGTTCTGCATGAGACTGCGCATGGTGTTATGGGAGTTGCAGTGCCGGCAGGAATTACGTTACATATTTTAGTGCATACAATGTCCTGCTGGTACAATTAAAAGCCCGCAGATGAGCCTCAGCAGGCGGGCGCATCTTAAATCCTGTGTTGGTGCCCCACAAAGAGAGACTGGAAGATTCCAACCCCTGTGGCCCCCTAAATTAGCGGGGTGGTGCATTCTTGGCGGCAGGTCCGCCGCCAATATCTCCACGCTCCAAAATGTGCCCGTTCGGCAAGAAGCCCTCCAACGCCAACACTGAGCTTCAAGCCCTTTATTAGGTATAGGTGTCGTCAGCCTGCTGATCCCTTTCACAGCCGTCACACCACTGCTGCCTGACGCATTTCGAAGTTGAAAGTCTTCTTTCTCGTAGATTTATGTGCTGGATTAAGTTGAAAGGAGCCCGACCCGCCCTCCTCCATGAAACGAAAAAAGACACGATTTTCCTTCTTAGCAATCGGATGGGAGAAGGTAAAGGGAGCAAGTTAGCAGTATTTGTCTCTGCTTGCATATTTGAGGACATTCAAGTGCACAAATGGAGAAGTAAAAGCAATAGGAGGAGCACGAGTTATAGAGCTTAGTTTTATGCGCACTGGGACTCCTTTATAAAATGACAAACTGTGCAGCTTTTAAAATGGACTGAAATGTACCCAAATATGCTGCTATATTTAATGAAAGACATACAAATTTGCATTGCGCACTTTGCAGAAGTAACACGACCCAGAAACGGCTGAATAAAAAGGTGTTTTTTTCAAGTGAAATCACGTGGTCAGTCAGAGAAGGAGGAAGCTCACCTGTGATCAAGGCTCCCAAGAGCTTTGAAACGCGTTAGGTTTTTGAAGTGAACTGCTGCATACATGTATATATATATATATATATATTCACTGAAAAAACCATAGGTTTCAGGGGCGTTATAGTTAGTTGGACATTTCACTCGTACAAAACCAGTGAAATTCCCCCGTTATAGTTAGTTCAGCTAACTATAACTCGCGCCCCCGCAATGCACGGCTGATGACGTCACATATTACATCACTCATGACATGGTCAGTGACATCACTGATGACATCACTGATGACATCTCAAATGACATCACTGATGACATCACTGATGACATCATCCAGTGATTGTGTGTTTCTGTAAAGTTTAAATATGTTTAATATATATAGGGAAAGGCGTATTGAAGAATGAGTGGGTGTATAAGTGTCTGAATGGATGATTTAGTAGGTGCGTAACTGACTCTATAAGTGAGTGATTAAATGTATCTTACTGAATGCATGGGTTAGTGACTAAACTGTGTGAATGTCTGTATCCGTCTGTCTGTTGGTGTGTAAGCGGCTGCATGGGTTTGTGAAAAGCTACATGAGTGTCTATATGGGTTATTGATTGGTTGTCTGAGTATCTGTATGGGTGCCTGAGTGTTTGTGTGGGTGGGGTGTGTGTGACTCTGTGCATAGATGTGTGAGTGGGTGATTCACTGGGTGCATGGTTTCAAGAGTGCATCTGCGATGGACTGTATGGGTGGGTGAGTGTGTGTATGGGTGTGTTAGTGAGTGAATGTATATCTCAGTGGTACATGTGTGAGTAACTACATATGTGAAAGGCAGTATATATGTGTGTTGGAGTATATAAATGGCTATATGTGAGAGTGTGTGATTGTGAGAGTGGCTGTATGGATGAGTGTGTGCTTGTATCAGTGATTGTATAAGAGCGTAAGAATGTGCTAGTATTTGTATGAGTAAGTGAGCTGGTGTGTGTATAACTGTATAGGTGAGTAAATGGCAGTGTGATTAATTATTTGCATGACTGACTAGGTGTGTGAGTACCTCTATGGATGAGTGGCGGTGTGTGAGTGTCTATATAGGTGTATGAGTGCATATGATAGTCCTGTACTGAGTGACCATAAGTATGAGTGACTGTACGGATGAGTGAGTGGATGTGTGTGTAAACCTAAGAATCAGTGAGTGGGTATGTAGTTATTGCTGTTGGAGTGTCTATGGTTTTGAGAATGGCAGCCTGTAATTTAGAGTGGGTGTATCAAAGGTTATATTAGGGTGTGAGAAGATGCATCAAATTATCACATGGATGATGTCATCAGTGATGTCATCAGTGATGTCATTTGAGATGTCATCAGTGATGTCACTGACCATGTCATGACTGATGTAATATGTGACGTCATCAGCAGTGCATTGCGGGGGCGCGAGTTATAGTTAGCTGAACTAACTATAACGGGGGAATTTCACTGGTTTTGTACGAGTGAAATGTCCAACTAACTATAACGTGCCTGAAACCTATGGTTTTTTCAGTGAATTTCAAAGGTTTTTTAAATGCTAATTTCTAACTATAACGTGCCAGAAACCTATGGTTTTTTCAGTGAATTTCTAAGGTTTTTTAAATGCTAATTTCTAACTATGACATGCCTCAAACCTATGGTTTTTTAAGTGAATTTCAAAGGTTTTTTAAATGCTAATTTGTAACTATAACGTGCCTGAAACCTATGGTTTTTAAAGTGAATTTCAAAGGTTTTTTAAATGCTAGTTTCTAACTATGCCTACAGAGGTAGGACATGTGATGAAAGAAGAAACAACGCACAGAAAGAAGCAAAAGAAATGCAGAAAGAAGCAACAGAAGTCCACAAAGACGAAGAAAAGTGCAGGAAGAAGCAAGACATGTGCAGAAAGAACCAACAGAGGAGCAGAAAGAGGCCTTGTTGCAAAATCATCCTGTTCCCACAACTTTTTTCAGACGGGTACTGGTGGTAACTGACTTGGACTAACCAGGCCTAGAGCCAGTGCTATGCTAAAAGACACTTAGAATACAGTGAAAACACCTACATACACTAGGGAACACTATGCGTTGGGGTACCCCTGTGATTAGCATGACCTCCTCTGTAAGGCCCTAGTACATAATAGGGTAGGGGGATTAAGACTACCTCTTAAAACGCACCACGGGGTGCGTTTGCACAGTGGTGAAGGGAGGGGGGGCCTGAGGTGACGTGTGCAAACACGCCCTGTGGCCGTTTTAAGTTGGGAGATTAAGTCCCCTTGAATCCTGAGGGTCCCTGGGTTCCAACTAGCCCACTAGGTACCTCCAGTAAGCGCCACAGAGCTCGAGCCCCCCCACACAGGTTCTTTATTTTTTTTTTAAAAAGCCCCGGGGGGTGGCGGTCCCCGGGGCTGCGGGGGGGCCATGTGCCCCCCGCAAATATGTAAAGAAAGCCCCGGGGTTGGCGGTCCCCGGGGCTTGGGCCCCCCCATTCACAATATAAACATTGCCCCCGGGACTTGGCCCACCCGGGGGCTAAATAATAACGAAGCGCGGGAGTCAGCGCTTCTTTTTTTTTGTTTTGCGGCCGGATCCGCGGATCCTCCGCGCATTTTGCAAATTTTTAAAAAAAAACAAAAATGCTTTTTTGGCCTCTGGGGGTTCTTGTGGGACCCCCTAAGCAGGCCTAGGGGGTCAGGGTCTTTCTACCCTGCCCCCTTTTCTTTTTTTTTCACCTTAGTTTCCCTGTTTTCTTCTGAATCCCTCTTCTACTGAGTCACAAGATGGCTGCCAACACTTCCTGGTTTGGAGTGTTGACAGCCAATTAGTATGAAGCTCGTGGTCGAGAGGGTGTACGGATCCACCGCGCCTCTAAATATCGAAACTTTTATTTTTGATTTTCTCAGCAACTACTGAACGGATTTATACCATTTAAGAAAAAGAGTTCTTTCTGAAACAATGGGTTCATTGCTAGTGGCCTACAGTATCATATTTGCATATATAGAAAGGGATATTCTGCTCCTTAATGCAGAAAATGGGTTCTATTGCCCTGATCCTATTCACAAAACAGGTATGTGCAAATTGAGCACCGACTGGTTTCAAAAAGGGATGTAATTTGCGATGCATCCTACATGCTAATAGTTTGCATCGCATAGTGCCCATTTGCACAGTGTCCCAAAATGACCTGCCTAATGGATAGAATATTAATTAACCGCTTCGCCGCGATCAGAATTCCGCCCAGGTGCTGGACATTCCGATCACGGGTGTGGTCGTAACGAGCTCAGCTCGTCATGCGCACAGCGCGACCGCGCAGCATGACGAGCTGAGCTCGTCATGAGCATCGAAGGGGTTAAGCAGGTCGCAATTTGCAACCCCCTATGAATGGCTGCAAATGCAGGGATGGTTGCCTGCAAGTGACAACACACCACCATACTTTCATTTACTTTCCCAAACAGGAGACTTATTTAAAAGCAGTCCATTAAAAATAGAGGTGCTGCTTTTTCTTAAAACAAAAACTTGTTTTGGGACACATCCTGGACAGCAGACAAGCAGTGGCCCTGGGACCACTGCCTGCTCCTCCAAGGCCATCCCATAAATATTCACAAAGGAAAAGTTGTCCCATGAGGACACCTGTTGCTTTGTGAATTATTTACCATCCCAACGTAAAAGGTGGTAACTGTTCAATGGGCGGTTACTACAACTCAGGCCACAAAACATTGGTGCATTAATTTGTGACTCGCAAAGAGGAAGGGCACTCTCCATTTATGTCTTCTGCTGTTTAAAGTTCAGAAAGGTTTGCTAATCACCTTTTACAATGTCGTTAAGACTTTTTCATCTCATAAATTGGGCTTTGTATGTTCTGCAAAAGTGTTTTGCAGTCATAAAGCTTGGTTTACAGACTTTGCGACTGCAAACACCTTTAGTGTACTAGGCCCATGCTCACTTACCTTCTTCCAAAGCGCACCTCACTCTCCCCTATGCTGCAGTCCGATTCAGATATGTACACGTGAATTTACACATCATCAATTCATTACAAACCCTTCCACTGTCACCTAGAAAGTGCTGTTAGGCCAAAGTCATCCATGTGCTAAAATAGGATGGCAAGCCGTGGCTGGAATTCTCTAGAGGGGAAGAGACTTATCCTGCCTGCGGAAAATCAAATGATCTATAACTTTTTATTCTTCTAATAGAGCCGGTTAGGTTATTCCAAAGCTTATTAGCCTGAAGAAAAAAACCAATGAAACTTTAGGCACATCAGGTAAAGCCCTGTCCAGAGATTTAAGTTCTTGAGTGGAGTAACATAATCTTCACCTTGGATCTCAAAAATGCTTGGGCAGAACAATATACAGCCTATTATGTGTTGGTGTTAAAAGACATGTGGACTGGCCAGCAACATGGGCGGCTAGTCGCATTTACCTGAGGTCCGGTAGCCCAATCTTTATCCTGGAATAATCCTGCCTTCCCTGCCACCGAATAATGCCTGTCGGTGGATCCTTTAATCCCCGACACCACTGGCGCAAGCTTAGACAGATTGAGGGAGAGCTGAGTCTGATGTGCTTGGAGGAAATCCGAGGGGAATCGGAGCCGAGCGGTGGCCGTCCAAAATGGCGGTGGAGGCGCGATAGCCTAAGACTGTGCGCCCACGCCGAGGACTGACACTCGAATTGGGACCCCGTCCTCGACCCACTGCAGAAGACGCTGGGCGCCGGGAGAGGTGCGCTGGGACAGCGATGACACTTGCAGCGGGGCCGACCCTCCCCCCCTTTGACTAGAGAGTCATGGGGGTGTAGGCCTGGTGTGTACACAGGTGGGGGAAGCCACGCATGAGAGGAACGGAAGCGGAGCTGACTGAACCCGGTGGCCGGCCGCGGCTATAAGCTCGAGCCGGGCAGCAATCCTTTAACTGACGGAGTGTGTGTGGACCAGCCTGGCGGGGGAGCAACCTCTCACCGAAGAACGGCATGAAACACTGCTAACAAGGGAGCAGGGGGAGAGCGGCGAACGGTGTCCGGACCCCGGCGGCCGTATTAAGGCCGGGCCTGATCAAGACACAGGTGAGGGGGGTCCCCCCTAAAAGAGAAAGAGTAAATCGAGGCGCTCTGTCCCCAGCCGATGGACGCTACTGAAAGTCGGGTGGTGCCCCGAAGATAACCCCCGAAGCAGTGAGAAACAGGCCCCAACACAAACTGAGGGAACAGGACCCGTGAGGCCCGCTCATAGCGCAAGTGAAGGCAGGCCGTGCGCGAGCGGGTGGGGACGAGCTAGGCCGCCTTCGCTGTGGATAACCCCCCTCAGAAGCCCGACAGATATACAAGGCAGAGTGGACACCAAGAGTGAGGGACGCTGAGCCCCCTGTGCACCCCCCCTCCCCGGTTCGCAGTCCGGGAGCACTGAGAGGGCCCGGTGCGGCCAACGGGAGGAGGCTACTGAGTGGGACATAACTCTGCCACTGCAAGCGGCGACTGGGACTGCAGGTATAGGTGGAGGGGCACGCCGTATTGCCTTGCCTCTCGTCTGGAATGGAGGGGCGGCTTTCTACCTCCTGTGTTGCGGGAACCACAAGTCTCTGGCGTGGGCACGGGCGCCGAAGAAGTATAGCTATACCCGTACTTGGCGGGTGTCCAGCCCCATTCGACACCTCAGTGCCAGGCAGGGGACACGCCAGACTACCTCACCCTCCGTCTGACACGGAGGGACGGCTCCCCACCTCCTGTGAAGTGGGCATCATCAGTATCTGGTAGGGGCGCGGGCACCAAAAGACCCAGCTGTACACGTGCTGAGCAAGCATCCAACCCCACTCAACACCACTGAGCTACGTGGCAAGAGAGCTGCAAGAGAACATAGTGGCTCCCCCCGCCTTTTTTCTCTACACCGCTTGATGCTGACTATATAGCGCTTCCTCCCTAAATCCTTGATAACGGCGCAGTGTCACCTGAAAGCCCGAGAGGGGGCAGACCCCCCTCCCTCCCCCATCTGAGATAATAATGGCGAAGGACAAAGACCCCAAGCCTCAAAAACAGGGGAAGATGGATAAGTACACCAAAGTACTCCCACCATCGGCCGGCGCGGAGGGAGAGCCCTTAGACCCCCTGGATAACACAGCCATTCTCCAGGCGATTAATGCACCTAGAGATGCCATAGAGGGCAAAATGGCCGAGATACGGTCGGAGGTTTCCCTTCTGCGCAAGGACATGTGTAACATTGCAGAAAGGGTGACCCAAACAGAAACTTGTGTCTCCGAGGTGGAGGATCGGACAAACACGTTAGACTCTGACGTTAGAACGCTGAAAGCAAACATGAAGGAGATCACATGGAGAGTAGATGATGCGGAAAATAGAGCCAGGAGAAAAAACCTCCGCTTCAATGGGGTGTCAGAGGGACAGGAGGGCTCGGACCCAGTGACATTCCTATGGACATGGTTGCAAGATTCTCTCCCTGCGGTAATATTTTCACCCTGCTTTATTATTGAGTGGGCCCACAGGATGCCGAGCGCAAAACCACTGCTGGGAGCCCCCCCCCCCGCACACACTTATAGCAAAATTCCTCAACTACCAGGATCGTGATGCCATACTCAGAGAGTCGCGGCACATAGGGGAACTTAAGTTGACTAACGCAAAGATTATGATCTTCCCCGATTACTCCAGAGAGGTACAGATAATGAGACAAACATTCGACTCAATGAAAGTCAAGTTGAGGGCCATGCAGGTGCAATGCATGCTCCTCTTTCCAGCCAAACTAAAGGCTGAGGAAGCCTGGGCCTGAATCGAGGAGCGCCCTAGGCTGCAACAGAAAGCGAACAACAGTGTGAGCCACAGGGCAACGAGGTGACACCGAGATGGGAACCCAGGCCACAGAGAATAAAAAAGAAGAGGTTGCTGAAACAAGGGCATAAGAAACAGACGGGAACCCCGGCGGCTGGCACCCCGCTTAGACGAAGGCGAGGGACTTCTAATGGAGACTCGCCACAGGCTAGAAGTGGATATTCCAATCAGGGAGATAGTACTCATACAGATCATTCAGACAAAGAATCCCTAGTAGACAAAGACAGCGATCACCCGCTACTTAAGAACATTGTGGATATGGAGAACTTAACTGCTGGGGCACCAGTGGCAGAGGACACGCAACAGCAACAAGAAGAAAGTGGCAAGGAAGGCTGAGATATGGGCAGGGGCCATGAGCGGACACATGGCTGAACAGCCACAGAAGACCCCCCAAGACACTACCAGGCTCAGGAACTGCCTGAGCAGAACACTATTTTGAAAAGCTTATATCCTTTACTGTTTTGGTTTTAATGTTTAAGGGTTAGAAGGGGAAAGTGGGACCACAGACTTCTCAAACTGTACTTACGCCAAGTTGTCATGTTTACTGATCAGAGAATGGTCAGAAGAAGTGGTAGAAAGTGGGGTGGGAGGAGGCGGGTAGGGAGTAAGATATTTCGCAGTTCGGAAGTTTATAATAATTTTAATGTTTTCAACAGCAGGAACCTTAGAATCAACGGACAGGGTCAGAAGATAGGAGATCAGCAGATATATTCGCCAACACCCGACATGTTAATCACGAGAAACACATACAATAGGTGATGAAACCTACACTGCATTGACGTGAAACGTCAATGGATTAGGCAGTGAGATAAAGAGAGAGCGCTAGTTAATAGATATATTAAGAGACTTAAGCCTGATGTTGTTTTCTCGCAAGAAACCCATCTGCTTGGTACACACTGTGCCTTTATCGGCAGAGGACTCTACACTACTCTGGCACATGCGGGGTTCTCCCCAGGGGTGCGCGGAGTTGCTCTATTACTTAGGAAAACCTTCCCCTTTCATATAACAAAAGTCTGGACCGATCCCAATGGGACTTATGTTGCTGTCCAAGGGACATGGAAACGGCGCGAATTCACACTAGTCAGTGTTTACGCCCCGCCACGACTACAGCCCCACACTATGGAAGCGGTAGCCAAGATACTGCTTGACTCAGACCCCTCTACACACCTCATTGGAGGTGACTTCAATGACGTGGTAGACCCATGATTAGATTGCGCACAGACGGCAGCTGGAACCCGAATCCCTACACCATTGGCAGACTTTGTGAGGTCACTAGGGTTGACCGACCTTTGCCGTCATCACCACCCAATAGACTGCGCCTACTCTTTCATCTCCGGGGCACACAGGGTCTTCTCTAGATTGGACTACTTCCTTGCCCCAGCAGGTGAAATCCAATCGATCGACAGGGTAGAATACCTGGCACGGGGCATCTCAGATCATTCACCATTATGGTTAACAGTACAGGGAGGGAGGCCCAGACAACGCCCGGACTGGAGATTGAATGCCTGGGAGCTCCACGACAAGACAGTAACAAAAGCAGAGACCACAATATACTTCAGAGAAAACAAGGGCTCGGTGTCCTCGGCTAACACCCTATGGGAGGCCTATAAGGCAGTACTGAGAGGCAGGATACAAGACACTATAGCACGCAAATGTAGGGAGGACACACAACAGATAGAAACTCTAGAGCATAAACTCTTAGACCTAGAGAGAAACATCACCTCTGATACCGATAAGGCCCTATTTCAACAACTAGCTGTCACACGGGGGGAGCTTCGCGCACTGGCGGAATGAGAAGAACAGACCCAAATACAGGCCACACACCATAGGCTGTACGAAGCAGGGAATAGAGCAGGACGACTTCTGGCTTGGCTCAGTCGGAAAGAAATGGAGGCAAGCTGGGTGAACCAAATACAAGATGAAGACACACAACACACAACTACACACACCATAGCAGGAGCCTTCACACGCTACTATGCAGACCTATATGGGGCTAGACCGCTAGTAGAGGAGACACAAATAATACGCTATCTTGATGGCATAGACATGCCCACTCTGCGACAGGAGGGCAGAGATGTCTTTGCGATAGAACTCACTCTAAACGAAGTACAAGAAGCCATAACCAGGCAAAAATCGGGAAAAACGCCAGGGCCAAACGGGCTGCCAGCTGAATTCTTTAAGCAAAATTTGAGCGTGTTAGCCCCCCACTATCTAAACATGTTCTTGGCGGCACGGGAGAAAGGAACACTGCTGCTAGATCTTCGCCAGGCCACGGTGGTAGTTATACCGAAACCAGGTAAACCCCCAGAAAAATGTAGTTCCTACCGTCCTATCTCCCTATTAAACGTCAAAACCAAGATTGTAGCCTCTATACTAGCGGCGAGGCTTCTACCAGTAATTACCTCGCTGGTTCACCAAGAACAGTCAGGCTTTATGCCCGGACGGGACACACGTCTCAGCTTGCGCAGATTGGCCAATTGGCTAGACACTGTCAAAGACAGGCCTACCTCGCAGATGCTCCTATCCTTGGACGCAGAGAAGGCCTTTGACCCGGTCCATTGGCCGTTTATGAGGCAGGTACTGGTGAAGTTAGGATTCAGACCGGAATTCAGGGCATGTGTGGAGCTCTTATATTCGAACCCTAGAGCACAAGTTAGAGTCAATGGGATCAAATCAGCAGACTTCCCCATCCAACGGGGGACTAGACAGGGCTGCCCCCTGTCCCCCCTGCTATTTGCGCTGGTACTGGAGCCATTGGCATGTCAGATTAGAACCCATCCGGGCTTAAAGGGTTTTCAGGATGACGAAGGCCAGCTAAGAGATGAACGATTCTCCCTATATGCAAATGACATCCTGCTCTATGTCACCAACTCAGGCACGACACTCACACTGACGTTCCAGTTAGTAAAAGACTATGGTAAACATGCAGGGTACAACATCAATTGGGAGAAATCAAGTCTCTATCCGTTGGGAGGCCCCATAGACTTGCGCACAATACCAGAGTGTCTCCATATTACCGAAGAAGGCTTTAAATACCTAGGTTTATACATTTCCACGAATGTAGCAGACTGCCTTACACACAACATTAAGCGTGTCCTGGCTGAATTTCGAGAAGACGTGGTCAGGTGGAGACGGCTCCCTTTGACGCTGCTGGGGAAGGCGGCCATGTATAAGATGATCACGCTTCCTAAACTCTTATATATACTTCAGAACACATATTGTAAGATTCCAGAAACGGTATTCAAGGCAATAAATGACAAGCTACGCACATTCTTATGGGTTGGGGGACACCCAGGAGTGGCACTACAAACACTACAACGCAGTCAGTATAACGGAGGCATAGCTCTGCCGGATATTCAAGCCTATTATCGGACTGCACACCTAATAGCTATTAACGAATGGAGTCAAGCCCCGGGAGACCACCCAACATATGCCTTGGAAAGGCTACAATTCCAGAAACATTCCCATCTACATTATATATACGGGGAGCGGGAGTGAGAGGCTTGCTCTCAGCAACACAGAGGACGATCGAGGCCTGGAGAGGGGCGGAAAGACAAATGGGTTGGGACAAAAAACTAACCAAGTTTACACCGCTGTGGGAAGGTAAACGGCTCCCAGAGCTAGCGAAATTGCGGGGTTTTAGAAACTGGGACACATTAAGGATCACAACACTAGGGGATATAATACGGAATGGGGACTTAATTACTTTTGCAGACCTCCAAGCAGAGTACAGTCTGTCAAACACACTGATACAAATGCATACAACTCCAGCATGCTTGGAGAACACAAAAACCTGAGCTTGCAGGCATCCCCGAGTATGCACCATTGGAAGGGCGACTATTGCAGGAAGTGATACCTTCAAAGGCAGTTTCCTGGACATATAAAACGTTGATAAACAATATGCCCGATAGACTGATAGCCCTCAGAAGTAGATGGGAGGAAACGACAGGCCCACTGGAGGACATCAATTGGGAAGCTGCAAGGGAGGCAGCGATTAAGCTCAGGCTACGACTGATACAGTATAAGGTCCTGCACAGGGTTTACTACGATAGAGCGTGACTCTACACAATGGGCAGGGCGGAGGCACCTGATTGTCTACGCTGCAAAACAGACCATGGCTCCTTCATACACACCCTATGGGAGTGCCCACTAATAAATAGATATTGGTCACGAATAATACGAGAACTAAATAATATACTAGAAACCCAGATCCCAATAGATCCTAAATATATCCTCTTGGGTATACCCACTGACATTGACGCCCCCAGATACAAACTCCTATTAAGTAACTTAGGCCTCATAGTGGCAAAACGGGATACGGGATATTGGTAAGTACTGTGGAAGGGCGGCCCTACCTACCATGACAGAATGGCGGGCCAACATGGACCTTTACATGGGGGCTGAAAAGACATTATATGCGGCCAGAGGGTGCCCCAAGAAGTTCCGGAAGATCTGGCAGCTGTGGCTGAGATATTACGGGGTAGAAATGATGGAGGACGAGGCACATGTGACACAACCCACCACGCAAGACTCACAATAGCTAGGCAACATATTGCAGGCCCTAAGAATATATGAAGTGCTTGAACCACTCCCAGGGCTAGATGGGAAGGAGTGGGAGAGGAGTAGGAAGAGTTACCATATGAATGTACCTTTGGTTGTATTGGCGGCAATGACTATTGAATATGATGTTGAACCTGTCATGTACGAGATGTACCTGCTGATGTTTTGGTTGTTTGTAAAATCTAAAGAAAATGAAAATAAAAACAATTAAAAAAATTAAAAGAAGACATGTGGACTGGGACTGGAAACCAGTGCAGCTGCCACAAAGTAGGGAAAGCTGGTGATCTAGAAGGCATTTTAGTCACAATACATATTGTCTGATAATGGATTACTTTTAGCTTCTGCAGTTGTCATTTTGAAATTCAAAGGTTTGCAGTAGTTCAATTTGACACCAGCCATTGCCCTGACAAATACAGCCAGATGACTTGAACTTTTAGTGATAGGTTGAAGTAGGCATCTTTTGTCTTGACCAACCGAACAATATTAGTATTGACATACACGCTGTAATCTAAACAATTGACAAGATGTAACTGTGAAGCGCTCCGATACCCTTGGGTCATGTTTGCGCTATATAAAACTCTATAAATAAAATAAATACATAAAACAGGAGTTCCAGTCAGCAAACGTCCTCTCTAAGGAACAAGTCAAAATCTGTCTTGGTGCCATTCCATTTCATCAAGCTCAGCCCTGAAGACGTGGCATGTTAACGCCGTGAAACACATGTTGGCTGAATAAAAAGTCATAGTCAAGAAACATTGTACATCTGGGAAGTTATGACATAAATATTTTTGGGAAAATGCTGAAAAACATGTGAGCAAAAACAATTTGATAATAATTCTAAGCTCTACTAAACATTTGAAAGTCTGGTTATAACACCTTTTATGGTGTTGGAAACTCTGTGAAGAAACTTTTTATTGTATCTATGATGGTTCCTATTGTGGCAGAATGCTGATAATAAAGTTGATTGCCTAATCAGTGCGTTGATGACTATATGTAACTGTAAGTAGAAGCTCCCTACGGATATTTTTGTAAAATTTACTTAGGATGTTTAGAATGGCAAACTCTATGTTGTGTCCAGGCCTGAAGCCTGATTGGTGTTTATCTGATTGGAGGATATCTGTCAGTAGGTGTGAAGGAATGGGATTGTCGAAATATGTGGTAGGTTTCCTTGACTGAATGGTTTTCTGGATTTCCTCCTCAGACTGAGATCTGAAACTGTTCCAAAAGCTCCTTTTTATTTGGGACCATTGGGGTGTATTGGTCAGTATTCTTGCTGTGTGCTATAAGAGTGGGGTTGCTGGCTTCACTAGGTTGTGTGCTATCTCGGCTGGGAATAGAGTTGCATATGGTTACAATTTTATCTTTAAAGAGTGTGGACAAGGTGTTGCAGGTGTCCGTCAAGTTGTTTGCGATTGAGGGATCCGCAGGTTTTCCTGATTGTTGTTTTATTAACTCAATTAGTTTTCTGGGCCTGTTCTTGGCTCTGTCTAGTTGCGATCTAATCTCTGTTGTTTTGACATTCAAGATAGCATTTTATAATGAGATTCTTTGCATGCTCAAGTGTTCAAGGTCGGTAGTTTCTGATGGATACTTCTGCCTGTGGATTCCTCACCTTATGAATACCCCTTGCGCCAGCAATCTCGCGGATATTCTTTTCCTAGCTCTCCCACGTCGACGAGGACGTCATAATAGCACGGCTCCGCTTGCGACTCCGTATGACGTCATCTGAGCCATAAGAAGACCTCGTCGGCGTGCTGACGTCAGTTCCCTTTTTTACGTGCCGTCGACGCGTAACGGTTTTCCAGGGACTCTCCATCTTCAACTTTGTTTCCTTGCGCAAAGATATGGCTACTTCTAGGAAATCCGGGTTTAAGCCTTGCAGGGAGTGCGGAGGCCATATGTCGATCACGGATCCTCACGAAGACTGTCTGTGGTGCCTTTCATCCGACCACGACGTCGAGGAGTGCCGTTCATGCAGGAAAATGAACCCGAAGGCGCTTAAAGAGCGTGAAGCAAAACTCTTTATGGCCAAAGCCAAGAAAGAAAAAAGAGGGAGAAAGCGGTCTTCTTCGTCACACACGTCGAAGAAGCATAAGAAATCTAAGAAGTCCCGGCGTCATTCATCGAAGTCGAGGGCTTCGAGGTCGACTCCTCCTCCTGAGCGACTCCGGAGAAAGGACTTTGTCTCTCCTTCCCCTTCTCCAGCTCGAATGTCACCGGTGTCGAAGGGCTCTTCGGCGTCGAGAGGATCACCGGCGCCCTGTAAAACTCCGACGCCGGAGGAGATGTCTCCTATTCCTTTGGCTTCACCAGTGCGGGCGCCGTCTCCACTGGCTCCGCAGGATCCGAATCCACCGCAGGAGGTCCCCGGGCAAGGAGGTACGGGTTCTTATCCTCCTTTTCCCTTGCCTGGGGCGGACCCATCGCAGTTCCTCAATGCGATGTACGGGATGTTTTCAAGGGCTAGTTTCCCATTGGGTGTGCCTTCAGGTCCCTTGGCCTACAATTTGGGTGTTCCACACCAGTATGCCCAGGCCCCCTTTATGCCATCCGCTCCGGCTTGGCACTTCCCGACGCCGAGGTCGTCCACTCCGGCACCTCGAGCTCCGTCGGATGGGGAGTCGGCGTCGTCTCGGATTCGAGCGGCGTCGAACGTTGTTCCAGAGGGCCTTCCTCTTGCTCCGTTACCTCCTTCTCCGGCGCCGCGTTTGGCGCCGTCGACTCCGTTTTTGGTTCCGCCGACGCCGGTTCCGACGTCTGTGCCTAAGCAGCATTCCCGGAGGGAGATTCAAAGGCTGCTAGAAGAGGAGGAGTATAGGCACACGCAAGATCAGGAGGAAGGTGAAATAGTGGAGTCACTTGATGACTTTGAGGGTCTGCAAGAGGCCAGTGGCTTGGACACTTCACCAGAATATGACCTTTCGTCACCAAAGGCTGGTCTACCATTGGAAAATTTGCCCTACCATGTGGTTGTGAGGAAGGCAGCTGATCTGCTGGGTCTTCAGCTTCCAACATCTGAAATAAAGGCTAACATCTTAACAGAGGTCCTTAATACGTCTTCTGTGGTCTCAGAGCCACTTTTACCATTTATAGACACATTAACTGAGCCAATTTTGGAAGTGTGGCAGAAGCCCTTGTCTGCGCCTGCTGTCTCTAGGTCGATTGCAAGAAGATATAGGCCGGCCCCTGGAGATCCTGCCTTTCTGTCTTCCCATCCAACACCGGAGAGCTTGGTAGTACAAGCTTCATGTTCAAAGCAGTCTTCAGGTGCTTTCCCGACTACTCCTGGAGATAGGGACTCCAAAAAGATGGAGCAAGCGGCAAAAAAAGTGTTTTCGTCGGCAAGCATGGCATTGAAGTCAACAAATGCTACTTGTCTTCTGGGAAGGTACATCCATGCTTTGATGGATACTGTGAAACAGCTAGCTCCTAAGCTCCCAGAAGATGATAGGGCTAGCTTCATGGAGGTACTTGCTGATTCACAAGCAGCTGCTCGTCAGGTGATTCAGTCTGGCATGGACACGGCTGATTCTGTTGCACGGGTAATGGGCTCTTCCGTGGCAACCAGAAGGCAGGCCTGGTTAAGGTCTTCTGGTTTTTCCCCTGATGTCCAGGCGACTCTCTTGGACTTACCTTTTGATGGCACAAGGCTGTTTGGATCCAAGGCGGACTCTGCCTTACAACGTTTTAAAGACAGCAGAGCCACGGCTAGATCTTTAGGTCTTCAGTCTCAGCCCAGGGGTTATGGTTACAAACGCCTTCGTTGGTTTGGAAGAGGTTCTTCCTTTCGTGGCCGTCAACAATTTCAACAGGGTCAGCAGCAACCACAACAGAACCCTTTATACAAGTCCTACAGGGGCAAGAACAGAGGCCGTTTTAGGGGAGCCTCACGACAGCAGTCCTCCTCCTCCTCTTCCTCTCCTCCCCTCACCGTTGGTGCTTCAGGGAAGCAGCTCTAGATCCCCCATCTTAGAGCATGTTGGTCCTGTTGGGGGTCGGGTGTCCCATTTTCTACAAGATTGTAAACTGATTACAACAGATCGTTGGGTTTTAAATCTTGTAGAGAATGGGTACGCCCTCCCTTTTCTAGAGTTTCCACCTCCTTACCCTCCTCGCCAAGGTGGTTGTTCAGAAGACCATTTGTTGCTTTTGCAGCAAGAGGTTCTTGTCTTGTTACAAAAAGGTGCGATAGAGGTGGTTCCAGAGCAGGAAAGGGGTCAGGGGTGCTACTCCCGGTATTTCCTGATTCCCAAAAAGGACGGACATTTGAGGCCGATCCTGGACCTCAGGATTTTGAATTTTTACCTCAGGCAGGAGAAATTCAAAATGTTGACTCTAGCTCAGGTTCTTCTTGCGCTGCAACAGGAAGACTGGATGGTGTCCATCGATCTGCAGGATGCGTACTTTCATCTTCCCATCCTGAAGTCGCATCGGAAGTATCTACGTTTCACGGTAGGGTCGCAACATTACCAGTTTGCGGTTCTACCGTTTGGTCTGACTTCCGCGCCACGAGTCTTTACAAAGGTGATGGCGGTGGTAGCAGCACATCTCAGAAGATCAGGGTTCCTGTCTTCCCCTATCTGGACGATTGGCTGTTGAAAGCCAAGTCTCCGGAGATGGTGTTGCGTCACTTGCAGATGACAACGCAGTTGTTGTTCAACTTGGGTTTTTCAATAAATGTACCCAAATCTCACCTGGTGCCTTCCCAGCGCAGCCTGTTCATAGGGGCAATACTGGACACTACTGTTTGTCGTGCATTCCCGCCTCCACAGAGGATTCTCGACATTCAGGAGATGATTCCTTTGTTTCACTACGGAGCGGTTGTTCCGGTCCTGAAGGTCCTTCGCCTGCTCGGTCTGTTCGCTTCCTGCATACTGTTGGTCAGTCATGCACGCTGGCACATGAGGGCACTCCAGTGGTGCCTCCGCAGGCAGTGGTATCAGCACAACGGGGATCTCGGGAGAAGGTCAGAATCTCCAGAGACGCTGCAGCGGAGCTGACTTGGTGGGGTGTGCAGGGCAACCTGTCTCAAGGGAAGCCCTTTCAACTTCCTCCACCGATAGCCACAGTAATCACGGACGCCTCCACTCTAGGGTGGGGTGCTCATCTGGGGGATCTGGAGATCAAAGGTCTTTGGTCTCCAGAGGAAAGGTTGCTTCACATCAACCTTCTGGAATTGCGGGCGATACGTTTGGCACTAAAGGCTTTCCTTCCTTCCCTTCGCGGTCGGTCAGTTCAGGCCCTGACGGACAACACGACCGCGATGTGGTATATCAACAAACAGGGAGGTGTAGGGTCGTTTCGTCTCTGTCGAGAGGCTCTGCGACTCTGGTCCTGGGCTCAGGGCCAGCAGATTTGTGTGTTTGCAAATCATCTAGCCGGGGTGCTGAATGTTCGTGCGGACAGTCTCAGTCGGCATTACTCGGCCAATCACGAGTGGCGGCTTCATCCAGAGGTGGTCCATCACGTCTTCCAGATGTGGGGGTCTCCTCGGTTGGACCTATTTGCCACTCACGAGAACGCGCACTGCCCGTTGTTCTGCAGTCTCCAGTTTCTGATGCAGGGAGCGTTGGGGGACGCTTTTCAGTTGAGTTGGAGCTCTCAACTCCTTTATGCGTTTCCTCCCATACCCTTGATTCCTCGGGTTCTGAGGAAGATTCGCCAAGACCGGGCCCAAGTCATCTTGATCGCTCCGGATTGGCCGAGAAGGGTGTGGTACACAGATCTTCTTCACCTCTCTTCGCACCCTCCGCTCCGTCTCCCTCTCAGGGCAGACCTCCTCTCGCAGTCGCAGGGGCAGGTTCTTCACCCCCACCTCCAGAGCTTGCACTTTCATGCCTGGAGATTGAACGGGGCAACCTGAGTTCGTTCTCTCTCCCACCAGATGTGGTGAATGTTATTTTATCGTCCAGGCGACACTCCACCAAGTCCATTTACTCTTCCCGTTGGTCTAAATTTGTTAAATGGTGTGGAGAGAGATCTATTGACCCTTTGAAGGCTCGTTTATCTCATGTTTTAAGTTTTTCACTTTCCTTAGCGCAGCAGGGTTTTGCTGTAGCTACTGTAAAAGGTTACTTATCGGCTTTGTCGGCTTTTATCTGTTTGCCGGATCAGCCGTCCTTATTTAAATCTCTGGTGGTGATGAGATTCATTAAAGGTCTTACAAACATGTTTCCTCCCACTCCTTTTATTATGCCTCAGTGGGATTTAAATCTTGTACTTACTTTTCTCATGGGTTCTCCATTTGAGCCTCTGCATAGTTGCCCTTTGAGGCTTCTTACTTTTAAAACGGTTTTCTTGATTGCCATTACCTCGGCTAGGAGGGTAAGCGAGTTGCAGGCTCTTAGCTCAAAGCCTCCTTTCCTGACCATTCATGCAGATAAGTTGGTTCTAAGGACCAGGGCTGCTTTCCTTCCCAAGGTGGTTACCCCTTTTCATTTGGGACAGTCCATTACCCTTCCTACCTTTTATCCTCCCCTCACCCTTCCAAGGAGGAGGAGAGACTTCACCGCTTGGACCCAAAGAGAGCGGTCAGCTTTTATCTGGACAGGACCAGAGAATTGAGACTTGATGACCAACTCTTTGTGGGTTATATTGGTCGGATGAAGGGTAAAGCTGTTCTCAAGCGGACTCTGTCGAGATGGATTATTCTCTGTATAAAGATCTGCTACGCCCTGGCCAACAAGGAGGCTCCTGAAGGT
This sequence comes from Calotriton arnoldi, assembly GCA_963921515.1. Lineage (NCBI taxonomy): Eukaryota > Metazoa > Chordata > Amphibia > Caudata > Salamandridae > Calotriton > Calotriton arnoldi. The sequence continues at coordinate 835,757 of CAWUFW010005293.1, forward strand.
ATCAGAGCTCATTCTACTAGAGCAAAGTCTACTACATCTGCTTTGGCTAGAGGTGTACCTGTACTTGATATTTGTAAGGCAGCAACTTGGACCTCCCTCCATACCTTTGCAAAGCATTACTGCTTGGATTCCGAGGTTAGGAGGGACGGCCATTTTGCTCGTTCTGTTTTGCAAGATTTTTTGGTTTAGTCAGGTGGACACCCTCCTCCAGGAGAGGTACGGCTTTGGGAGTCTATTCATAAGGTGAGGAATCCACAGGCAGAAGTATCCATCAGAAGAACAAGTTACTTACCTTCGGTAACGCTTTTTCTGGTGGATACAATATCTGCCTGTGGATTCCTCACTGACCCACCCGCCTCCCCGTTGTCCACCTGTTTCTACCAAAAGATGCTTTGATTGATATATCTTAATCATGTTTGCAATTTTGTTACTTAGAAATGCCTTTTCTATGGCTATTTCGCAATGTCATTCTTGAGGATGCAAATGTGAATTTATATATATGTATATGTTTGGTATGCGATGTTTGCATTTGAAAATGTGTCGGTCCCCCGTTTGCCTCGGTGGCACGGAAAAAATGGGTGGAACTGACGTCAGCACGCCGACGAGGTCTTCTTATGGCTCCGATAACGTCATACGGAGTCGCGAGCGGAGCCGTGCTATTGTGACGTCCTCGTCGACGTGGGAGAGCTAGGAAAAGAATTTCCGCGAGATTGCTGGCGCAAGGGGTATTCATAAGGTGAGGAATCCACAGGCAGATATTGTATCCACCAGAAAAAGCGTTACCGAAGGTAAGTAACTTGTTCGTTTGGGTCCTTCCGCCAAAGTCCCTCCAGGTGTCTTAGTTTTCTTCTTTCATTGTTTATGTATTGGTTGAACCACGGTACGGGAGGTTTTTTCTTCTGCCTTTTTAGATGTAATGGAGCAGCCTTCTGAACGATGTTGGTCATATTGCTGTTGTAGAGGTGCGTCAGTTCTTGAACCAATGTTTGTTCCATCTGAAATTCCAAGGTTGTTTGGCATAACCCCATCAATTCTGTTCTGTTTACGCTTTTGTAATCCCTCACCCATGTTTTTGCTCTTTTCGTTTGACCCTTAATTTTTGTTTCTTGTGTGGATATTTGGAAAAGAATTTGATGATGATCTGACCAGTCTGTTGGGGTGATGTCTAGCATGTTTACTGATTCCGGTTTCGCGATGATGTGGTCTAGTGTGGCACCTTTGTTGTGTATTGCTCCATTGCATGCTTGAACCATGTTGAGGTCCCAGAGCAGGTTACTGAGTGCAGACACTATGGGGTCTGTGCCATTGTTCCAGTGAAGGTTGAAGTCTCCTAATAATATTTATTAGAGTGTGAGGAGGGATTGATTGTGATCATTTTATAAGTTGCTCCAGGAAGATTGTGTTGTTACCTGGTGGAGGGTATACAAGGAGTGTTTTCGCTAGCAGTTTCTGTTCAAGCTTGATTTCAGCTCCCAAGAGCTCAAAAGATGATGGATCTTCTAGCGAGAGAGAGTTTATGGTTATGGAATTTCTGTGAATTATGGCAAGACCTACCCCCGTTTCAAGTGTGGTCTAGGTGTAGGATGGAAAAGTCCGGTGGAATGAGAAGGTCAAGTATTGGGGCTGCCGTTGGGTTAAGCCAGGTTTCAGTTAGGAAGAACATGTCCAGATTATGCGCCAAGATCACATCTGCTATATCCGTAGGGTGTTTTGCAGCTGATCTGCAATTGTGCAGCATGCATGTCAGTTTTGTTACTGTTTTGTTAGTTACTGTGGTGGATATTGTGTTAGTTGCAATCGAGATCAGGTTGTTGTGATTGACTTGCAGTGGGTTTTGTCTAATGTTTTTGAAGTAGGATGTCTTGACAATCGGGATGTTGAATGTAGTGTCAAGTGAGATTTTCTGTGTGCCCTGATAGTATATTAGCAGAGTGTTTATCTCTTCTTCTGTGAGGTAATTGTTCGTTCTTCTTGGTTGGAGAAGTTTGTTGTCTTGGGGAGTTGAGAGATACGCTTTCTACTAGAAGGGGAGTCAGTGTACTTGGCACACTGACTCTCGGATGAGTACAAGTCTATTGAATTTCTTCTTGACCCATTCTATGTCTTCTCTAAGTAGTTACCAGTTGTCATTGATTTGGTGAGCAGAGAATTTGTGAGATTGGCACTGGCAAATAAAATTATCGTTCTGCGTGCCTGTTTGCAAGTTTTAGTGACTGGTGTGCGTTTTTTTTTTTCTATCACCTGCACTTTATCTTTGGGGTGTTTCTTGGTCACTAATCTATTTTCTGTTGTTGTGTAGTTGCTCCTCTGGCTGAGTGAGCTGTTTGTAGGAGGGTCTAGATGGGGTCTCTGTGGGTCTGTGTAGACTGCAAAGCTATGAATGTCATTGGGTGTAGTTCTTTGTTCGGAGTTAGTAGGTTTAGGGCAATAATTAGGAGACAAAGGACGTTTCTTGGTAGCCCTAGCCCAATTCCTGTTGTTGAGTAGTTGCTCCTCATGCTGAGAGAGCTGTTACTTGATAGTCTATTTGGGATCTCTGTGGGGTTGAGTATACGGTAGGGCTATGATTGTCATTGGATGTAGTTACTTGATCTGAGTTAGTAGGTTTAAGGTGATGGTTAGGAGACGGAGTATGAGATGGGTTACTATAAGTTTTTGCTTGGGCTACTACTTGCCTTTTTAGGTCACTGAAAAGTGAGTAAAATGCTTGTAGGTCATTGTCCGCTGTTTGGATAAGGATGTTGCCATTTTTGTAGATTGAGACGGTAGCTTTCACTTTGAGTGAGGGGGAGGACGATATTGTTAGTTTGAGACCATAGGGGATGTTCTGTGTTGCTCTGACTGCCTTGAGGGAGTAAAACGTATTTTGACATTTTGCTATGCGTCTCGTGTAGAAGATCAGGTCAGTTTTAATTGCCTCTTTTTAGAAGCAAAAATAGGAGTCTGCTATGAGAGTTTCATAGTTGTTTCTTATAATATTGTGTTTGAATTTGTTTGCTCCGTTTTTGGATAAGATAGGAGGGTAGTTGATTCTGAGTGCATTAATTCCTGAAGGGGACAGAGTGGGCACTATTCTGTAGTTGTGGCCCAACATTACATGTAGGCATGTGTCCTATCCGCAATCCACAGTTTTGCAAAAGAATGCAAACCACATCTAAATATTTACTTGTATCATATGGGCAAGGCTATCAAAAGCTACTAATAAAGCCAATAATATCAGGATGGCAACTTCTTCGCTGTCCAAAATCTCCACTCCGGATATTCTGCATTGTTGACATTATGAGATCACTGACCAGACCCAGCCTTAAAGGACAATAAAAACCAAAAAGGAATGGTTCAATGAAACCCAAATAGGTCAGGGTAGGGATCTGGAGCCCTTGTTACCAAGGGAAAAACCTGTGCTTCTTTAAGCAGACAGATATGAGGCATCGCTAAATGATGCATTACTTAAGTTGGTGAAGGTAGGAGCAAGCACAGAAAAAGTTTCCTTGATGACTGAGTTGGTTGGCATTGAAGGCATGAATTAACTTTCCAGCCCTGCACAATGTCAAGAAGTAGTTCTACAGTAACTGTTGGCAGATTAAAAAGGCAAATGTTTATATCATATTATATTAAAACTATTTGTATAGTGCCCAAACACCATAGGTCTCTTAGCGCTGAGTCAGTGAGAGCCAGAACAACATCAAGAAACCCCCAACCAACTTACTTACCAGTGAGTGAAAGTCTGACGAAAGAGCCAAGTTGTAAGAACATGTCTGAATGTAGAAATATATTTTCATGATGAACTGCACCTGATAGAGAAGTCCAAAGCTTGGCTGAGCATGTGGACAATCTATGGCATAGTTTTGTGTTTATTAAACTGGCGAACAACAAGTAAATTAGCCGAGAAGGAGCGTAGGTTCCTGGAAGGAAGGTACCTCTTGAAGCTGCTGCTAATTATTGAGAGAGCTTATCAAATAGTGTTTATACACAATATAGAGGGTCTTAAATGTTTTTAAAATGGGGACGTTGCTTAATCTGTAACTGGGGAAGATGGGCGAGTAAGAGGCAAGCAAAGGATCTTGGAGCCTCCAATATTAGGAATGCAGCTGTATTTTAGATGACTTAAAGTTTATGAACCAGATATTCCGGGAGTCCCAAATAAAAATGACATGAGGAGGAAGCTCGGTTGTGTGGCAGCAGGTCATTCCATGCATTAGGATGGAGCAGGCTTGGCCACTGGCTCTGGTTTTCCGTACACGTGGGATGTGTGCACGTAGGAGTCCAGCTGTGCAGAGGTGCCTGGAGGGTGTGTGAAAGTGGATGCGCTTGTTGAGGTATCTTGTTGTGCCGTTGTGTTTGAGGTGGATCGTGGCATCAGCTCATGATGTAATCCAACTGTTGAAATTCTTGTTGGCTTCATTGAGGTTGCTACTGTGTTTGAACCGATTGGGAATGACAGTGATGGTCCATTCTCTGTCCAGGAGGTTGTTCCAGTTGTGGTGGGCTATTCTGGCAGTGGTTGGTGTGCGTCGGAGCAGGACAGGAATCCTGAAATTGAAAATGGTGTCAATTTGTATGTTGTCTATTGGGTTGCAGATGGGGTCCAGGAGGTGTCCGATGTAATGAGTAGGTCCTTTGACTCGTTGGGCCCGATTCACAAAAGTTATCTGAGACAAAATCCTAACTTTACGACTTTCGGTATTCACAGAAGGCATTTAGGAGTACTAAAGTTAGGATTCCTAACTTTACTACTCCTAAACTGAAAAAAATCCTAACTTTACGACTTTCGGTATTCACAAAAGGCATTTAGGAGTAGTAAAGTTAGGAATCCTAACTTTAGTACTCCTAAATGCCTTCTCGTTGTCAATGGAATTCGGTTGGATGCACATACCCAAAGATAAGATTACTTTCAAATTCGTGTGAACGCAATTCTATATGGTTATTATCCATCTTCTCTCACAGACTACGATTTGTGAATGCCCTGAAGAAGTCCTGCGTTACAGGACGAAACGCGTTGGCTGTGGCTTTTAAAAGAACAAAATAATAAAGAAGAAACTTTTTTCAACCAACTTGAGGATGATTCGATTATAACTATATGCAATGTTATGTTCTCTAGGAGTGGTGCTTGTTTTTCCTTCTGTAGGGTTCAGTTAGGTTCCCATGAGAAACAGCTGGTCATGGGCATGGTTGTGTAGCATGTTCAAAATCTCAGTGGCGTTTTTGGTGAGTGAGCTGTTGATGAGGAGTGTGCATATGAGCTTGGAGTGCTCTGTGGGTGATGTCTGGTCAGTGGGTGAGTGAGAGGGGGAGGTGATAGGTGCTGTCGGTGTGGGAGTAAGAAAAGGTATGTGTGAGAGAGTGCATTATTTGCAAGTGGCGCAGGAGAAAGCTCCTTGAGTGTTGTGTAGTACGATGGGGTAGCAGCAAAATGGCAACAGATGTGGTTGAAACAAGGAGGGACGCGTTGGGGTAGCGGCAGGTGGGAGTAGGATCATGGTTCCTGGGCATGGTCCAGGTGCAGAGGGGGACTAACCGGCTTGCCTCTGGCAAGCCTTCGGCACGCTTGTTTTGCACTAGCAACACATCTGTGCTCTGGCCACTATTAGAAAGGGCCTAGGAATGTGAGGAGTGCATGGGGGTGGGAGGTGGTATGATGGGGGCATGGGAGGCTGGAAGCAGGGAGCTGTGGGAGCAAAAGGGCAGAAAGACAAAGGCACAGAAATTCAGAAAAGAGGCACAAAACAAGGACAAAGGCAGAGCAAAAAAGCACAACTAAAGGGCAAAAACAGAACAGAAAATGGAGCAAAGTGGCTCAGAACAGTAGGCTACAAAACGGAGATGACACCAACAGAGAGAAATGTCAGAGGAGAAAGACATTCATGCCAAGCCTGAAGCATACCTGACAGGAGTAAGCGAGAGAAAGAAAGAGATTGAGAGAGCGAGTAGGAGAGGAGTGAGGTGAGGTGAGAGTCTAAAGGCGCAGGAGCAGGTTCGGAAAGGGCCTTGCCTGGATGGAGGTCCGGGCAAAGGCAAGTCCTACAGGGCTCCATGCTTCCCGAAGTTCTTTGGAGCTGGAGCTACCCCTGCCAACTTAAGGAGTTCTTGATTGCCATGCACTCCATCTTTGGGCCACTGGCTCCCTCTGGCATGCCTTTGGCCCCCCAGAGCTGAGAGATGCCCCTGCTGGGTTACTCTTGGAGGGTTTTCCCTTGACATCAGCCAGGTTCTCTGGATTCACCCACAGATCCGGACTGACACAGACACCCACACTGGTCCCAGTCCCCTCGGTGTTGTTTCCTGTGCCACCAATGCTCCTTGAGGTGGCCTCTGTTGTCTTCTCTGACTCGGAGACGGTGCCGCCTCTACACTGCTCGACATCAACACCAGCGCTGCCTGGATCGCGTCAACCCGCCTGGACTTGACACTCTTGGGCAACTCCACCTTCCCAGATTGGGGCGATGATGAGGAGGGCGATGACCTCCTGGAGGATGATCCCAACCAGGAGGAAAATTGATATGAGGAGCTGATTGATGCCACCTCACTAGACTCTTGCCTGGTTTCTACTCCGGGCCCTTCCAATGACGTAGAAACGTCTGTCGCCTTGGTAATATACAGAGCAGCGGAGGTCCTTGACCTAGAGTGGCACTCAGTCGAGGTCAAGACCAGCGGAGGTGCTTCGATTGGGGGTCAGCTCTGTGGAGTCGCTATTCCAAGCCTTTAAAAGAAGAAGCCAAGCAAGAGGACTTCATTTCCCATCACCCATCAGCACAGGAAATTACATCACGGCACTCTGCACTCCTCCCCCTCCCAGGACCTAATTAATGGCAGCTGGGCCTGTCCCCACCTTGATCGCACCCAGCTCAAGGAACCCTGGTCCAGTCACCCCAAGCGATACTCCGCAGCACTCCTTAGGTTGCTAGACCTCGGATGCCGTTCCCCCAACTGCTGTTGTGGTGCACCACTGTAGGAGCTTTCACTTGAACCCACTGCCAATTCTCTAGCAGTCACACACGCACACTCCCATTCAAATACTAACAACGTCCTCAACACCCCTTCCCAACACACACACCACACAAGCACCAACTAAGCCTACATGCCCACCCTACACCACACACCACAGCGAACGCGCATGTCAACAACCACTGGCATGCATGGTTCTCAACACACAATCACTCAGCAAACACACACCCAAAGAATGGGACTTGCTGAGTAGTGACACACCTGATATCCTCTTTATCACAGATACCTTGCTCAATCCCTCATTGGCTCCCAACATCGCAATGGCACTCGTAGCGGGCTACCAGATCGCCTGACAGGACTGCCTTTACAAGCCAGGAGAAAGACTCGCTATCATCCTCAAGACATCCCTCAAAGGCACAACATCCACAGAGAACGCCACCCTATTCATGGAGCGCCTGCACTTCAAGCTGCAAATCTCAGAAAACTTCACCCTGAACAGAACCCTTGCCTATCGACCACCCAGACCACGCACTACCTTTACCAACCTCATCACCCACTTTGTCACTCCGTTCATCATTGACTTCAGAGTCTACCTTCTCCTCAGTGACCTTAACTTTCACCTGGAAGACCAAAAAGATTCATGCTCCACAGTACTCCTTGAAAGCTTGAGCAACATCAGGCTCACCCAGCTCATCTCAGAACCAACACACAACACAGGACATACACTGGACCCCATCTTCACCACAAGCGACAGCATCAAATACATCTCCACCACACCGTTCAAATGGACCGACCATTCCAACTTCCACTTCGAAATTAACACACCTAAAGTCATCAGCCCTACCAGTTTCAGCTTTCCAAGCCGCAGCTGGGTCAAAATCACAGAAGCAGACTTGCTCAGTGCCCTCAGCATGGATCATCCTAGCCCCACAGACAACCTCAACAAGGACATCAACAACTGGATCAAGAACTGCGTGCACTCCCTCACACCCATCAAACACAACAAGCATAATAGATCATACAAGCAGGCCAACTGGTACACAGAAGACCTCTGAGACACCGAACGGCACTGTAAACAACTAGAAAGAAAATGGAGGGCCAGCCACAACACCACTGAAAGAATTACCTACAAGGCTGCTCTCAGACAGTATCACTAGCAAGTAAGAGACACCAAGAAAAAAGCACTAGTGGCATCGAAGGAAGTTCCAACAGCGGCAAGTAGATCTTCTTGATCGTTAAGGATTTCACCTCGCCCTCAGCCACTGTCACCAACATCACTGGCTCCCAGCAATTCTGCAACAACCTATCCAACTGCTTCAACAGCAAAATCGTAAATATCTACAGCAACTTCGCACACAAACCCAACCCCAGAGAACTTGTTGCTAACCTACCCACCACAAACCATGATGGCCACCTGACCGAATGGACATCCCTCACCAGAAACAACACAGTGGCAATCATGTGGACCATTCACTCACGGGCCCCAACGGACCTATGCCCCCACCACATCTCCCTCCTGCCCTATCAAGCCAAAGTGATTGAAAAGGCCATTAACAGGCAACTCACAACCCACCTCGAACTTTACCATCTTCTAGACAACACTCAATCAGTTTTCAGAAAGAACCACAGCACCGAAACAACACTAATTGCGGCCACCGATGGCATTCGAATCATCCTGTACCAAGCGGAAACAGCAGCCCTCATCCTGCTAAACCCATCTTGGGCCTTCCATACTGTCTTCCATAGCACCCTCATCAGAAGTGTTCACGAGATTGGCATACAAGGATCCGCTCTCAAAGGGTTCTGTTCCTTCCTCATGGGAAGAACCCAAAGAGTCAGACTGCTACCCTTCACATCAGAGACCAAGAAATTGATATGTGGAGTCCCACGGGGATCGTCCCTCAGCCCCACCCTTTTCAGCAAAAGACACCGCTCACCAACATCACCCGATCACAAGAAATCAGAGTCATCTCCTACGACGATGACATCCTCACCAAAACTGCCGCTGCCAGAACCAACTTCACCAACTGCTTGACCATGGTAGCAGACTGGCTGCAGCTTAACTCCAACAAGATGGAAGTGCTGGTCTTCGGCAATAAGACCTCCCCATTGAACACCGCTAGGTGGCAGTCGGAGCTAGGACCAACATCCACAACCACAGACCACGCAAGAAATCTAGGAATTATCCTAGACGACAAGCTCAACATCACGACTCAAGTCAAAGCAGTGTTCACTACCTGCTTCCTCATGCTACGTAGACTGTGAAAAATCTTCAAATGGTTGCCTCAGAACACTAGACAGACCATCACGCAAGCACTCATCGCCACCAGGCTGGACTACGGCAACACTCACTACGCTGGACTCCTACACAGATGCCAAACCATCCAGAACACCCCTCATACTCATACTTGACCTCTCACGCCACACCCACACCCACATCACACCGCACCTCAGGAAGCTTCACTGGCTCCCCATTCACAAGTGCAGCCAATTCAAGCTTCTCACGCACACATACAAAGCCCTACACAATGCTGGACCAGCCTCATACACTTTCACCAACGCATCAGACACATATGATCTGTCTCACTCGCACACATTCCCCGCATCAGCAAAAACGAAACTGGAGGTCGCTCATTCGCCTACAGAACACCCAAGACATGGAACAACCTCCCTTCATTCATCAGAGCCTCCACCTCACTCCTTGAGTTCTGCAAGAAGCTGAGCACGTGGCTCTTCGTATAAGCACCTTGGGGACCACAAACCTACACACCTGCCGAATCTCTCAGGTGATTAGTGCGCTATAAAAATCAATATAACATGACATATTATAACTATTTAATCAGGTCCTCACTGACGTTCTCATGGGGGCCTTGATTAAACCCTGCATGGGTGCTCCTGTGCACATAATGACTGCCCTCCCTGCCCCCAGAGACCGGGCCTTCTTTACCCAACATCTGTTTCCCGAGCCTGGTGGTGCAGGCCTCGACGGCCAAACTTAACCCGAGCTCATTCCCTACCACACCCCCTGATAGGGAGTCAAAGAGGCTAGATACCTTAGGAATGAGGATCTTCTCTTCCACCAGCCTGCATTGTGATCAGTGAGTACTCCTGGGCTGTTACACCAGTGTGTTGTGGGACTCGGTTGCGCAGCTGCTGCCCATGCTTCTCGAAGCGGACCAGCCATCTTTCACCAGACAGTGGCTGATGGCAGACATGCAGCAAAGTTCGCCATTCGGTGCAGATTGGACACCAACGACTCACTAGGCAGGGCTATGTCCTCAACACTGGAACTCTGCCGCCATGCCTTGCTGTGGTTGACCGGGTTTCGTGTTTTCAGTGGATGCCAAATCTTCCCTTATAGACATGCCTTTTGACAGCTCCTGTCTATCCGGCAATAAGGCGGACACAGCGTTTCAGTGCTACAGGGAGAGTCGGGCCACTACCAGATCCCTAATCCTCTCGTTGGGTTCCTGAAAACAGCCACAGTCTTCCTTTCACACCTTCCATGTCTGCGGGTGGGGCTCCCATTCCAACCTTTCTCCCCAGACCAGCAGGCTTTGCCATCCCTTTGTGGCTGGTAACGTGAATCCCACAGAGGACATAAAACCCATTCCCAGCATACTGTCCACTCTCGCGCCCCTCTGCCTGTCGCAACCTCCAAGCATCTTCAATGGATCCTCAACACAACACACCCATCCCATTGACTGCAGCATCAGGCACCACCTGCCCTAATGGCATGCTATAACCTCTGACAAGTGGGTGCTCCATTCCACATAGGGCAAAACATCACGTTGCTGACATTTTTCGCTTCACCCCATCCTCTAAGGAAAAGGAGAGGCTACTCTGGTCGGATCTAAAAATAGCTCTGTCTATTTACATTGATTGTAACAGAGACCACCGGGTGGATGATCAGCTCTTTATCGGTTTCACAGGCGCAAAAAAAGGCAGGACTGTGCAGAAGAGAACCTTCTCTCTATGGATTGTACTTTGCATCATGATCTGCTACATACTAGCTAATATGCAGCCACCTGAGAGCTTGCTGGCTCATTCCACCAGGGTCACTACTACTGTCTTATCCCACGGAGTACCTGTCCTAGATAGCTGCCAAGTTGCTACGTGGGCAGCACTCAACACGTTCATGAAGCACTACTGCTTGGACAGTCAGGTCCGTCGAGACAGGTATTTTGCACCAGGGTCTCGTAGTTTGTTCCAGTTTGCAGACCCACTTCCAGGAATATCAATTCTAAGGTGAGAAATCTGCAGTTGGGAGTCTCTATCAGAAGAACAAGTTGCTTACCTTTGGCAATGCTTTTTCTGTCAGAAACTTTAACCACAGATTCTTCACCAACCCTCCCATCCACCCCAATCGCGAAATGGGCTCTTCACCCTGAAGCTACTCTTAGATTCTGCACACTGGTCATACATCATTCAGTCATGGCTCAGCGTTTTTAATGCAGAAATAGTCACAAAAGAAACTGATGTCAGTGTGTGGGGTCCGCCTATATAGCTACCACAAATGTTTCTTCCGAAGTGGACGAGACAGACGCAAAGCTGATCGACACCATCTACCGGCACGCAGATACTGCTCAAGAGTTTTCAGATCCAGTCTGATGCCTGGGAAATATGCTAAGGTGAGGAATCTGTGGTTAGGTAGGGTCTGTACCAGAAAAAGCGCTACAGAAGGTAAGTAACTTGTTCTTTGTGATTATTTTGTATAATCGAAGAACGTTTTTATGATAAAGATGATGAAGTCACAAGTTAAGATTCAATCAAGTCCTGTTCAGCCCTCCACCTCTTTAAGCTACATAAACTGAATATCATTTAATTGGATAATATTTGTTACAGTACTTAGAAACAGCATAAATGCAGCCTGAAACACTATGTAAAGAGGCATTGTCAAACCTAGTAGGTCTGGATTTTTTTTGTAAAAAATGTAAATATCATCTCATTGATTGGTGATTTTGTAAATGTGATTGTGCGGATTGGTGAGCTGGTGACTATTAGAATAAGTCAAATAGTGCATGAAAGATTGGATGTTTGACTGCATAGATAAATAAATGTACAAGTGAATAAATATGTGGGTGGATCTATTAATAGATGGGAAGCACTTCCTGGAGCTTCTAGGGGTCTGCCGTACATGAAGAATAGAGCTCTTAACAGAGAGCTGTCTTCTCATAACATGTGACATTCAGCATGATGTGAGCAGGAGCCACGTCCATATTGAGGTGTACAAGTCTGACTTGCAATGAGTGAGGCTTGAGAATCCAGTCTTAGTGGCCGGATGTTCAAGGACTGCCTTTAGCGTCTAAGAGTTTTAGGCAGCTGTACACTTCACAGAGCTCAAAGTGCAGGGCGTATACACTTCTGCCCTGTGTCAGAAGGAACTCTCAATATGTTTTGCAGTGGAGTGTGGATACTACTAAAAGTGAAACTGATGTGAAGTGCAGCATGAGAGAAGGACCCTCTCCCAGGTCTCCTGGTGCAGTGCAGGATTCTGGAGGCTTCCTCTGGAGCCTCAAGTAACTAATTGGCAAGTTGAAATCCATATTTCCTTATTTGAAGTAGTGAAATTGATCTATCTCTTTAAAGTGGAGAAAAAACTGCAACAACTGAAGAATGTTTAGGGCCAGATTTACTAAGATTTTATGTTGGGAAGTGGCCCCTTCTGTGGCACAGTCTTGATGAAAAATCCATGTTGGAATTTACAGAGCCACACAAATCAAGAGTTGCATGGCTTTCTGTGGGATTTTAATCCTAAAGTAACATTACTTTGTGTTACTTTGAGTCAGGGAGGCGTTACGTGGCTGGAGCATGGGTGTTCCTGTGCCTCCACTTATGTATTTTGACTCAAACCAATATTACTAGATAGACTCTGATAGTCTCTGTTAGCTGCTGTTGCTCCCGAAAACAGTACACGCATGCATTGTGTTGGAAGCACTCCCTAGGGAGTGGAATAATACTCCTAGCATCCGATACCATGACAGTGAGACAAAATGCTGCTCTGGGCTGATCCAAGTTGTGATTACCATTGTATCGAAGTAAAGGTTCAAGGAGGCTGACCCAAAGCAACCAATGGCTGAAGCTGCTGATCCAAAGCCTACTCATTGTATTAAAAAAAAATGGCTGCAGCAGTTCTATAAAGAAATTAGTATTGAGGTGAATTGTGGTTACTTATGGTGATGTAATGCAGCTAGTGAACTAGAGCAGCAAAAATAAACAACCGGCAGGATCTGCCTAGATAGGAGTACCCATTGCTAGTATTTTATGTGCTGTTTGACTCTGGTTGTAATAAAGATGGAAAACTTGCAGAGGAAAAGATTGGTTTGATAGGAATGAATTGGATGGGCTTGGGTCATTCCAGATGCAAACCGGGATCATGAACAGCTGTCAAACTCGGCCATTTGCTTTCTTCAACTTCCAGTCATCCTTGGTTTAGAGGTGGGTCCAGCCAGAACCTGGTGGCTGATGGATAGTGAGGGAGCTGAGCAGGAGGGACAAAGAGACAAAGGACCTAGGGCTGGGTTCCTCAAAAAACGGGATCATCTACTCCCAGGGATTAGTAGGGGGAATTCAGAATCTGGGAGGCGCTCTCTGGAGTGTGGTCACTCTTGGGCTACTGGAGCGAACCAGGCAAGAGAGGAGAGACCAAAAGCTGAGAGAGTAGGACCCTCTGCAGGAAAACCACTACTCCCAGGGCTATTGGGATATGAAGATGCAGCGGAAGCCATAAGGCTGTGTTCCCTTTGGCTTGGCAATATCACTTCACTCAAGTGCGTGTAACTAACCAGCAGCATCATCTGATACCTGGCAGCTGGCAATGCAATTCGAGAGGCGGGTAGGGGTAAGACAGAAATCCCAGAGAGCAGATCTCACATTGTAAGGGTCTAGCGACTCCCAGGGCTCAGCGTGCAGTGCACAGTCCTGGAGGTCTCCATTAGGGCCTTGATGTTGGCAGGTTGGGTAGTCATGAGTCAAGCAGGGAGAGGCGAGAAATCTAACAGAATAGGTTTCACACTTGAAGGAGATCTGCAATGCAATTTACATTGACATGGGGTTTGAGGATGGCCCTGGGGAAGCATTCTTTCTAAGAAGACCTGCAATATCCCAAGATGGTAAAGTTTCACAGCAGTTTTGTCGACCAGTAATAGAGTTCATATATCAAGGCCGCGGATGGCGGCTGAAACGCGTCATGGACATGTAACAGCAAAATAAAGCACTTCCTAACGTGGAGTCTGTGCCCAATTATTTGTGGATGAAAAATTTCGGCATTGGAACTATATATGTGATCAAGGCAGGCGACTGCCGAAACGCGTAATGGCGAGACTGTTTGTGCGTTAATAAAACAAAAATATAGGCACAATACCTGGGTCCACTCTCGTTTTTCTGGAACGACTGATGTCAACGAGGAACTGCAGCAAAACAATCCATAAATAACGGATCATAAGAACCTAGCCAAGGAGAAAGTGTGGGTTCACCAAATTGGTGTGAACCTCAACTGTCAGTAGAAAAGAAAACTTTCTTTTCTTGAATCCCCTCACTCACCCAGGGTTGCCCCTAGGTGACATGCTTCATCATTGGGGCCATCCCAAACATCTACTGCTTGGGGCGTGCTGCGACTTGCGAAGTTACGTAGGAGCACTTGTTTTGTGAATATATGTGTAGTGCAGTGTAGGGGGAGTGGTGTTTGTGCTAGTTAAAAATATACATAACTAGTGAGCTAATGCTTTATTCCTGCTCCTAGTTGGTAAAGATAAAAAGGGGGTTAATAAAAGGGAAAAATAACTGTTATGTGATTATAATCCCTAGTATTGTGTCGACATGTTTCGAGGTGTCCCCTAAACCTCTTCTTCAGGACAGCATGGGGGCCAGCCCCATGTGTACCACTCCGTGCAGAACTTATATTAAGGTGAAAAACAAAATATGAAATGCACACCTATTGTGTGCGCATTGATACCATACATACGGTTAACTCTGAACACGCAGTATTTAATTAGTGGCAGTAATATGCCCCATGGTCTGTCTGGGTGGAGGGGCCTGTAGAACCTGTGCTCGGCTGCCCTCCGTCTGTGTGACCTATTCGTCCCAGGCTCGACCGCATCGCAACGAGGAACTGCCATATATATATATATATATATCAACTTCACGCTTGACAAAATTCAAAACGAACGGAGCCGACTCGACTGCGAATTGTTCAGGTTGCTTTAATCACGTTAGCCATAACGCGTTTCGGCTGTCACGACGGCCTTGATCACATGATGTTTCCATGCCAATGGATTGCCTTTTGTTTCCGGGAGTCAAGCTAACATAGAAGAAAGACTCCTTCCCTTATGTCACAAAATACAATTCATTTTGTCAAGTTACAATCACTTGCAGATTCTACCGCATTTTGGCATTAAATAATTTCAAGTGCAAAATATATATATATATATATATTCACTGAAAAAACCATAGGTTTTAGGGACAGTTATAGTTAGTTGGACATTTCACTCGTACAAAACCCGTGAAATTCCCCCGTTATAGTTAGTTCAGCTAACTATAACTCGCGCCCCGCAATGCACTGCTGATGACGTCACATATTACATCACTCATGACATGGTCAGTGACATCACTGATGACATCACTGATGACATCTCAAATGACATCACTGATGACATCATCCACGTGATAATCTGATGCAGCTCCTCACACGGAGCAAACCTAGGGGGTCAGGGTGTTTCTACCCTGCCCCCTTTGTGCGCTTTGCGCACTTGTTTCTGTCCCTCGGTTCTACCGAGGGACAAAATGGCTGCCAACATTTCCTGAATCGGAATGTTGACAGCCAGCTGACAGCCAATTAACATGCAGCTCGTGATCGGGACGGTGCGCGCAGGGTGCGCTGAGGGTACGCGGACCCTACTCGGCCATAGATATATCTATCTTTTTACTTTTGATTTTCTCAGCAACTACTGAACGGATTTACACCATTTAACAAAAAGGGTTCTTTCTGAACCAAGAACTACCTCTTTGCCAAATTTGGTGTAATTCCGTTCAGCAGTTCAGGCTGTAGCCGTGTCTAAAGTTTCCTATGGAAAATTGCATGGGGAAAACGCGCTTTGGGACCCCCTTTTTCTCGGCCCCCGCTTGACAAATCCCCCGAGACTTTCAGGGTAGGAGCGGACCGGAGCGCCCCACAAAGTTTGAAAATTTTGCGAAGATACGTCAACCGGCAAGAGAGTTATTTCAAATAGAATGTCGCGGATTTCCTATGGATAATAGGTTGTAACTATAACTATCTACTGGCGACCGCCAGTAGATAATATATATACATATATACATACACACACTTTCCTCTTTATCTGTCCTTGACAAGAAGTACACCGGCTCGGGCTGTGTGAGTTAAAATTGCTTTTATCCATAAAGATATGCAGGCAAGAGGCTCACAATCCCAACGCTTTTCTGCTCAAGCGAGCCTTGATCACGGGAAAGTCTCTCTGCATTTAATATTGCCCACGTGATTTTTAAACGCAGGCCGTATTTCTTCTATAGAGCGCACCTGGGAAAACAGTAAAAGAGTCTTTTATGTAAGGAAAATAGCGTGATTCAAAAATTTCAATTCAATATTAGACGCTAAAAACCATCTTATACTTTCAAATTGTTCCCATTGCGAAATGTCCTGTGTGCCCCATGTGCACTTTCAGCTTTTACATATCCTTTAACTTTTTTTAACCACAACGGCCAGCAAACGATTTCCAAACACTCGAGAGAGAACTTTCTACGAGTTCCCTTTGTACACACAAGTAGAGGTTCAATGTAAATCTGTTAGATCTCAGGAGATTTCAATACATTTATTTGGCTACATGCATGAGTTAGTGCTGACAATCAATACATATGTACAATATGTAAATAAATGTGGTGTACTGAGTTTCATTAAGTTGTGCAGATAGGTCATGTGCTGTGTAATAAGACAAGAAGATGTTCCAGGTGGTTCCAAACCAATAGTCAAGAACTGCACCTAAATGGCCACACAGGCTCTCTTACTCTTTTTCAACCTTTACCCTTCTTTAACACCCGGATTATCTCTGGTCAGTGTAATGGCCAACTCTTAAATAACACGATTGCCCCTCTATTACCAAAGAAAGACCTCTCCATTGAATCAAAGTGTTGCCTCTCATGTGTGTGGCTGCTTAGAGTTGTCCATGGCGTTTGCGATTATGTTTGCTGGAACCCTGCCTCTGGGGTGGAGTTATTTATACATTCAGATTCTAACTTTCTTACATGTCCCAATTGCAGGCTCAGCCACTGCAAGAGCCACCCAAACCAGAGTGGAGTTTGCGCATTGTAAGTGATCAGAGTGAAGCACATGCTTTGGAGGTCAAGAAAGACACCGAAAGAGCAGATGAAATAAAAGCTATGAAACAAGCTTGGGAGTCTGCAGAACCAGGAAGAGCTGTCAAGGTACAGTGAGCACTGTATGCAAGATCTAAATTCAACCTAGAATGTCCATGTGAACGTGCTGGGAAAGGGGGCGAAGGGGGGCGACTCTGAGGCTTTTAAGTCTCAATGAAATATTTAAATAATATAACATTTATATGTATTGCTATTTTTATAGTTATTTTTCAGACTGAAAAATATGGTTAGTCTCCTTCACATCACAGTGGACATTTTAGAGATTTCCTGGTTGTTTTTTTTTTTTTTTTTTACTGTCATGTTTGAAGATATATAAAAGATAAACAAGAAAGAAATCAATATTTGCTGACTTTGTGATTTAAATAGAGAGGCCATCAGTGCCTAATTGTTGTACAAGATGCCTGCTTTAATATGTAGGAGCATGGAGAGCTCTACAGAAGGACAAGCTTTGATATGGTATGGTTCCCCTTGCCGGACCCTCTAGAAATCCCGGGGATTGCAGAGCTAAATGGAGCTTGACAATGTTAGAGTCCTTTTGAAAATAGTTTAGTCTGTGCTTTTCTTGTCCTTGTGCCTTTTCCTGCTGACAAATGACCTTTGACCCTTTTCTCCTCAGTGAATTTCTTTTTCCAGATTGACACCGTGCCATTGCATTAGTGTTCCTTTCGATTATCTCCTGAGGAACCCCATTCTAAGCCTTTCCATACATGATCATGCTTCCCACCATTACCAGCTGGTATTTTTGGGTCCTGGGTAAAATAGAGAGTTAAGGCGAGTGCAAAAGTGATTTCCCGACACTTCGCTCTTCTGTATTTAATGCATGCATAGATAACGGAAACAGAATTTGGTTGAAATGATTGAGAGTACTCTGCTCCACTAAGCTCATATGTACCCCATCATTTTAAATGATTTTCTCCACTTAAACCAGTCTATTATTTCAAAATAGTTCGAGTGCAGTCCCTGTCTATAGCAGAATTAGTAATTCCAAAACATGTAAAAGACTATACAGTACTCCATGGTCATCCGGTTATAGTAAGGCGGGCCTCAAACTTTGTAAACTGAGTCTTCTAGCTTGGAACAGACAATTTGATCATGTCTTCAAATCACAGCATGACTAATGTTTTGTTACAGTGGAGATGTTAAATCTTATGGTCTTCTTCTAAAGAAACCCTCTTGACATTAAAAATGCTGCCTCGACAATTCTTCTCACCTAGATCCTTGGCTTTAAAACACAGAGCTATTGGCTTAGCCAGTGTTTTTTTGCAATCAACTGCATTCCAAGATGGCTGCCAGAGTCCTGATGAAATGTGCGTGCCATCCTTGTGATGCGTTGCATACTAGTTTGTGACACGTGTGGACTTTTACCATGGAAGATGGCAATATTATATCAGTAAATTAAAATGTGTTTTCGAAAAAGACAAAGAAAAGGCGTATAAAGTACAAAATGAGGAAGGGTGTGACTGCCCTGAGAGTCCTAGGATGCTTGTTTCCGGTCCAGGGAGGACCTGGTTTGGCAGTTCGGGCTGGACTCCCATGAGGCACAGGGTCAAGACTGATTTGCATATGGCCAGGTCTAAACTGGGGTGGCATGGTGAGCAAAAAAATGATGGATTTAACCCAGATCTCTTGACTGGGGGTGAATGTTTTGATTTGTTCTGCATTCCGTCCATCAATTGTGTGTCTTTTGCATTTTGAAACAGCCAGGCCCTCTTAAAAAATATATATGTTAAACAAAATTCACATGGGGGGCAGGTGAGAAGCTGAACGATTAGTCAGCACCGGAAGTAGGGAGTGAGGAGATGAAAAGAGAGTGCGAATGGGTGAGTGGGACTATACAAGAAAGAAAACCAAGGGGAAAGAGTAATGCACAAGGGAAAGAACTCAGAAATAGAGAACTGGGGCAAGTTAAAGGAGGAAGCAGCACAAGGGGCAGAGCAAGAAAACACAGGCACTCTCATGGAGTGCTTACAGAAAAAGAAAAACGCAGTTTCCTGGATGCAGTAAAGGTCAGCATTGGATAGATGCGAGCCAACCAATCAGTACACTGTAAGACCAAAATGCTCTTGGCTAGGACATACACATGAACAGAGATGAAAGCCATTGAATCAGGAGCTGGGAAGGGAGATAGACATCAGTGCCATCCAATTACGCGCAAGGGTGCTGACCCAAAGCATATTGGAAGCAGTGGGCCTTACGAACTGACAGTTGGAGCTGTTAGCAACAGAGACCTAAAAAGGCAGTCGAATAACGAGATACTGCTAAAACAGTCCCAGTGAGGTCAACTTCTGGCAAACACACATTCTCGAGCATACCCCAGACGTGTAGCAAAGGTTTGCAGACATGGCTGGGTGTAACAGCAGTGCTATCACTCAGTTTTTCTGTAGGCACAACAGCAGCCATCTTCGCATGGGGGATGAGGATGAAAGATCTCATTGGATGTCAACAAGGTGGTGCTTGGGCAGCATCACCTTGTCGACTCTGGAGGCACTGAAAGGAAGCATAATGTTGTTTGAATATTGTAGAAGGTCTAGACATTGTTACTCAAAGTACCCCTTGATCTTTACATGCGGCCCCCTGGTCAACACCAGCACTGGGCTGCTGTTTGCTCGGCTCAGCACTAACAATAAAAAGATGTTAAATAGACAGGCAAACATTTATTTCAATGTTTATTGGTGTTAAAGAAAGAAAGTAACTAGGGTCTTAACTTTTGAAACAACTGCATTTTTAAAGGCATCTGGCAACAAAAGTGTAAAATATAGCAGTCTCTTGAAAATTCAAAAAGTGTATTTATTTAACATGCAGAACCTTTTCACTTTAGTTAAATTTATTATATTAGTGCATTGAGAATTATTGATTTAAAAGTGATAGTTTTCAAACATGAATTTAGAAACATGGATTCTTCCTCCTACCCTGACAACAACACCAATAGTGAACTAAAGAGGCACGTCAGTTGTTAGGTACACTCTTTGGGTGGCCTGGGTTCCTATTATACATGAACAACATTATAGTTTATTAAATCAAAAACAGGAGAAGGTTTTGTACAGGGCACACCCTGATATCAAGTATTTCAAGGTCACTTTGAATGTGATAATGAAGAAAAAGGAGGGATAGTGAAATTAAACAATTGCCTAGGATCACACAATATGGTAAAGTAGGGGAAACCAGGATTAATCCGAGGTTTTCTGGTTTCACATTGTTCAATTTAGCCACTAGATGTATATCCTTCACTTCGCCTCTGTTGCCTGACCGTCACCCCACTGGCATCAATGCGGCCCTTCACAGAGGAAACTTTCTGCTCCTTGGGAAAATGTTTGCGAGTACCCGTAGTCTAGGACATGAATTGATATTTCCAATAGAGCCTTCTAGCCTCAGATTTCTCACCTTCTGAGTTTCCCCGCACGCCAGACCGGATCCGTAATCTTTTACAGCAATTCCCCTGTGCTTTGGTAGGTGGTGTAGTGTGGCTCCGAGTCTAATCCATGCTGCCTAGGATGTGATGTCAGGGCCACCATATCTGTGCCACTTCTGTGTGCTGCCGTCAGTTATTTTCTTTCTATGGCCTCCAACCCAGATCTGGAGTTTTTTAAATCCTGTCACCTATAATAGAGAATATTTTCCCTCAAATTAACCAAGTGTAAGGTACATACCCCCTCCAAAAACAACAGGTTTTAAACCATGCAGGGAGTGTGAGATGTCAGTGAAATACACCAACGATGTCTGTCTCTGGTCCCTCATTTCAGACCCTATTCCAGCGCTTATCCCGTTGTATCCCAACTTCCCCGGGCCTCTGGCGATGCCTCTCAGCTTCAAGAGCTCAAGCAGGCTGTAAAAACTATCTTTGGTGCCTCATCAGATGCCTCTAAAGCACCTTTGGGCCCTAAGGAACTGAGGTGGCCTTGAGTCGGGTTACTGCCAGCGGATCCATCAGCGGCTGACCCACTCAACCTCACTTCGAGGCTGGCCCCGCCTCCCACCCTGTCCCCACTAAAGAAAGTCCTGACCCAACATCCTATACTGCCATTGGTGCAGCGACCGATGCCTCAACACTGGACTTTGACACTGACTCCGCCGTTACTGACGTCGGAAGGAGAGCCAATCGTTTTATCACACTCCAATACTCAGTTTCCACCACCCCTGAGGTCATAGCCTTCTCTCATGTATTCTGATCCAGAAACGTCAGACCCACACGAGGACGATGGTGTTGATTAAGGCACCTCCTATGATGATGTGAACCTCCTTCTAGATTTGCAGGATGCCAGGGGCCTGAACTCCTCCACAGACATTGGTCTTTCCTCCCTTAATCCAAGTATGGCAACAGAGGAATCAGCCTTCTTCAAAACAGTGATAAGGAGAGCAGCGGAAATTTCGAACCTCAACCTGCCCACGACAGAGGTGAAGACTAATGTGTTAACTGAAGTGCTTAATCCTGGGCAAACAAACCAATAACCTCTTCTGCCTTTCAACGATGCACTTACTAATGTGTTAGTGGACGCCTGGGTAAAGGCAGAATCTTGTCCCCCAGTTAATACAAAATAGCTTCCTGCCTACCACTGCAGACCTGAAGGGTAGTTGTTACACTGCCAATTCGACTTTGCCATTACCCTTAATGGCAAAGACACCACTTCCCTTAATAATATATGTAAGTTTCCCCTAAGGAAGGCCTACAGAGTCATAAGGCAGGGAGCTGTTTATTATTAAGCAGGACATGTATTTGATATATGTCTTTACAGCAACACTTCTAAATTGTTGTTTTGCTGTGGAAAGGTTAGTAGCCTCATTGGCTAACACAGGGTTTCAGGCTGGCACCTCAGCCTGGCTAATTCCTGAACGGGACTACCTAACTAGGTATTGAAAGGTATCAAATTAATAGTGGTATTAAACCCGACCTGATGCCCAGATCGATTTTAATGTCACTATTAAAGTAAAGCAACTTTGAGAAAGTTGCCACTCTGTGACCCAGCTGGTCCAGTGGCCTCACATGAGCCCTGGCCCACAGATAGCTTTCAGCCCGTCTGAGGAGTAGTGTTAACGACAACCAGGTTTGAAAACAATAGCAGCCCACTGCAGGAGGAGGTGTCACCTCCCCCTTGCAGGAAGCCACTCAGGGTGTTAGCCCAAAAGGCGAGCTTCAAAGGCAAAGCTGCCTTTGGTAGGCAAATGGCTATAACACTCCTGAAGGGCTGCCCTTTGTTCAGGTAGACAGGCTGGGGACAGGGCCCGAGAGGGAACATTAGTGCCAAAACCGTTTTTCCAGTGGCGATGTAGCCATAATACCGCCACACCTCTAGGCTGGGCTGCCAAGCTCCTCACAGTCGAGGGAAGGTTCAGATATCTTGGCAGTGGCTGGAATAGGGCACTCTAGGATCATCAGATGCCACACATGGCCCGAAATTGGTCACTAAATAGGAGGGGACCTGGTAGCCCATTGGCTAGTGACCATGTTGTCCCCTCAGGGCACTTTCCTGGGTTAAATTTGGCGCCCCTGGCACCCTGAACCACAGATCACTTTGGAACTGGAAGAAGGACTGCCCTGCTGCCCATTGGACTGCACAAAGAGAGGCTGCACAGTCTGCTGCACTGCACCTGCTGCACATTGGGCTAGCAAAGTTAGGATTGTGCCTGTGTCTCCTGGCTTGGGGAAAAGTCACTCCCCAGGCCCAAGCAGTAACTCCAAGGGTCAGTTGGCTGGCCCCATGGAACAACACAAGGGACATTAAAGCTGAAGAAACCCAAACTGGCAAAGTGCTTGCCATCGGAGAAGATTTGCTGCTAGCTGCCACTGGGTGCCCCAAGAGACCAGTCCTTGATGTCCAAAAGTTGCACCCGAGGCAGCCAGAGTGCTGTCAGAGTCCAGATTGGTCACTCAAGAGGGACACTAACTCCCACTAAAGGATTTTGCAAGGACCGGGGTGTACGGAGACCGGTAGCCCAGCCACAGCTGACCTTTTTCAGTCTCAAAGAGTACTTCAAGGGACTCCGACCTCTGTGGCCAAAGTCACTCCACATGACCTGTGCACTGGGGATTCACCACAAAGGCACCCTCACCGATAGCACCATAACCAGAGCATCTTTGGGCAGCTTTTCATCCTGTGTCCTTAGCATCAGGACCATTCCATTTTTGTCTATCGCGGTCATACTGTAAAAGTTGGAACTGGACTGGAAAATGCTCTATGGGCAAGATAACTGTCCAACTCAACCCGATTGGGCCCCCAGACCTTCTCCCTGTCGGATTTGGACACCCAAGATGGGCCGGAGAAGCTGGCCTAACTGTTTAAAACTTTTCAGAAGTTTACAAACTTTTTATTGATTAATGCTTGTTTGCGTTTGAATTGAAAAGTGATTTAAAAAAATCTGTATCTCCGGAATCCACCAGTGGATTTTGCTCATCAATGACTAAAAAAATTCTTTGAAATATACTTGATTTTTATAAATTGGTGTTGAATGTCTTTCTTATTCCGTTG
The DNA here is from genome assembly GCA_963921515.1 of Calotriton arnoldi. NCBI lineage: Eukaryota > Metazoa > Chordata > Amphibia > Caudata > Salamandridae > Calotriton > Calotriton arnoldi. Next base: position 859,546 of record CAWUFW010005293.1, read on the forward strand.
TTTGGTACTGTTAAATGCTTGACACTAAGGGCTAGATGAACAAAGCATTTTTTAGGTCGCAAATGGGCCAACTTGCAGAATCGGGCCATTTGTGACCGGAAAAAATGCTTTTTTGGATGTACAAAGCCCAAATTTCCTATTCGGTATTTGGAAGTGGTGTGTGGAGGGCGTCCCTTCCTAATACCGTATCAGAACGGTATGTATGCATGTTTTGCAATCGAATTGCAGTCGCAAAACACTCACAATGTACTGCCAATTGAAAAATGGTAGTAACCCATTCGCAAATGTGAAGGGATCCCCAAGGGACCCCTTCCCCTTTGAGAATGGTTGGTCAAATATTTTTTAGGAGCAGGCAGTGGTTCCATGGACCACTGCCTACTCTTAAAAAAGGAAACTTCCAAGTTTTCTTTTTTCTTTTTAAATGCATCCAGTTTTTCTTGAACTAAAATGTTGTGCGTTTAAAAGTGAAAAAAGATTGCTTTATTTAAAAGCAGTCATATACGTGGAGGTCTGCTGACCCCAGCGGGCTACCAATCCGGTGATGGCTGTGAATCCAAATGGGTTGCAAATTGTGAACTACCTCATTAATATTCATGAGGTAGGCTTATTTGCAACCCAATAGGTATCGCAAATGAAACTCAAAAGAGTTTCATTCATTAGAAAGAGCGATTTCATAATTGCGATTTGCAGGAAATCACAGTTAGGAAATTGCTATTCATTACTTTCGTACATCTAGCCCTAAGTTCCTTTGTTCAAGCCTTGCTACTCGAAAGCCTTAGCCACCCAGAGTTGAGCTTAAGGTTGTTCAAACGAGCCTGACTGGACCCAGGACAGTTTTGTAAGTGTATATAATGGTAAGGCCACATAGCATACCATATAATACACTCAAATCCTCACAAATGTGAATTATTTTACTAATAATGAGATTGTGTATGTCATGTTGCACACACTGATTTGGTTCTTGGTGCTTAATAGTAGATGTTAACTACAAGAAAACTAAACAGTCCTCATTGTATTACACTCAAAAGAGACAGATGGTTTGAATGCCCAGGTTTGAGCGCAAATTGGGATTTTTTTTTTATATTTGCTTCTCAAAGGACTTTGGGCCTGATGTACAAAAATTATATTTAGAGATTCCTAAATTGCAGCAAATACCGAATCGCGAATTAGGAATCCCTAAATATGATTTAAGTACCTTCCCTTTGGGTAAAGAGAGATTCATAAGCATTCTGTATTTTAACAAACCGAATCACAAATTGCTAATTGGTATGTGTCGCAAGTGGTGACCGTTGTCCCTGCAGTGAGAGAGAACCTCACCCATTTTAGGGAGTACCTTTACTTTAAGCTGCACAGCAGAAAGATAACTTGTCTCCCATCTCTGTAGGAATGCTAAGTGATATGCCCTGCCAGGTGTCACAAAAGTAGGTTTGCGAGAAGATGAGCTGGAAGTGAGCCAGAAATTCTTGTGGAGGAGTGTGTCTCTGAACAGGAGAAGTGGTTTGGGAAATCGTCCTTGTCTGTTCCAGAGGAAAACCAAAAAACACATTTAGACCAGAATTCAGCAAAGGATAAATGCTGTAGGTGTCACTTAAAGGTCTGTGGAAAAAGGGAAACATTCGGAACACCGCGGCCTCAGCCACGCGTGTTCTGACTACGCAAGCGCTACCACGCTTGCCTTAACCACGCATATGCGTGGTTAAGGCAGTGCGCGGTCTAGCTGCTGGCTGGCGGAAGCAGCCAAGCAGCAGGAAGGATCAGGAGAGGAAGTGACACTTTGAGGTAAGTGGGGCTGGGGCTGAGTTTTGGGGGTAGTTTGTATGGTTTTGGGGGTGTCGGGTAGTTTTCAGGGCTGAAGGCTCGAGGTAGTTGTCAGGGCAGGGGGTCGGGGTAGTTTGAGTGTTGGGGGGCTCGGAGTAGTTTTCATGGCTGGGGTTCGGGTAGTTTTCAGGGATGAGGGGTTCTGGGTAGTTTTCAGGGCTGGGGAGGGGGTTATTTTTTAGGACAGAGGGGATAGTTTTAGGTGTCAGGGCAGAGGCTCGGGGGCCCTTTTAGGGCTCAGGGCGGGGGGCAGGGATTGTAATACTTTTTAGGGCTTAGGGGACAGGGTAGTTTTTATGGCTCAAGGGGGTTGGGGTCGTTTTTAGGGCTTGGGGGTAGTTGTCAGGGCTGGGGGAGGGGGTTGTTTTTTCAAAGGAAGGGGGTAGTTTTAGGTGTCAGGGCGGGGACTTCGGGGACCGTTTTAGGACTCAGGACAGGGGGCAGGAATCGTAATACTTTTTGGGGCTGGGGGGCAGGGTAGTTTTTAGTGCTTGGCAGGGTGGGGTCATTGTTAGGGATTAGGGGAGGTAGGGTCGTTTTTAGGGCTTAGAGGAGGGTGGGTCGTTTTTAGGACTGGAGGCAGGGAAGTTTATAGGGCTCGGGGGAGAGTCGGTTGGTTTTCAGGAGGGAGGGGTGTAGTTTTAGGACTTGTGGCAGGGGTCGGGGGCTAAGACTTTCCTGTCAAGTCTTAACCCCGGATATGTGTTTACCATACATGCCTTAACAACACATAATTTAGTTGTAAAGGCATGCGTGGTAAAGGCATATTCGTGGTTAAGACTTGCATTGTTGAGACTGTGTGGAACCGGCATGCGTGGTAAAAGCATGCGTGGTTCCATCACACAACAGTGGAAAAAAATCAGAAAGTGGTGGTATGACATGCTCTTCCGCACCAAGGAGAAGGTAGCATCATAAACACAGGAGGCTGCAGGTACAGGTTGGGACCAAGTAAAGAGCCATGGTCTACCTCCTTGGAAAAATATTAGAGTCCACCTACCAGCCTGAATCCATCTCTGGAGTATTCAATATTGACACATCAGCCCCTGAATCTGATGCCCCAAGTCAGTTTATAACAATGTACTTATGGGAATATATATTAATGATAAATAAATGTAATAACTGTTGCACACTAAATGGACCTAAAGATGTGGTAATAATAGGACATTTATTTACAAAGTAGTAAAAATGTATGCAAAATGTTAATATTCATAGATTAATACATTTCAGGTTTTCATAATGATCAGCGCAATGCATTGTGGGTAATTAGCCATGTGCATAACACCAAGTCTTGCATAAAAAACTGATATATTTGCCTTTTGAGCTTGATGGGCTATTTAAAATATATTGAAAAAGCTGCATATAATATTTACATTTAGCTCTTGCTTTATTAATAGCCAAAACTGTTTGAATTTACATACTTTAGGACAAAACATTATAAACACAAAAAGTATAGCAATAGTTTCACTATGTTTTGACCTGCAGTAGCTCAGCCTACTCATACAACCCCACCAGAAACAAAGGATGTTGGTGATTCCTCTTGTCACACAGAAGCTGAAACCACTGATACAGATGTTACCATTCCTACAGAGGCAGACAGGTCACCCAACAGGCCAAACACCACCCCTGCTTTAGGAGTACCATCTACAACTATTGCTCCTTCTGCAATTTCTCAAGACCATTCAACACCATCTCTTCCTATGTTACAAAGAGAAAGATGGGTTTTAAGGCCTATTATAAGGTCCACTATTACCTAAGTCCAGGAAACCTCACCTACTTCAGCACAAATCCATGTATTGGAACAATCAATGTTAAAAAGTCAAATAAAGCAGCAGAGTACTGCCTCTGAGTTGAGTAGACGGGTACCAAAATTAGGTTTAACAATTTCTGAATGTAATGGAGCCCTTACGTCCACACTGATGGCTCAAGACTGTAGCACACCGGCGCCAACAGAGTCACATGAACAATTGCCTCTAAACTTTGGAATGTTCTGTTGTGAGAAGTTGGCCTGGTATATGCTGTTCACTAATTAAAGTGGACACCTTGCACCAGGGCAAATCGACTCTTATGGTAGATAGGTTTAAGACAACCTTTTAAAGAAAGCTATCCTAGTGGTAGCTGTGGAGAGCAGCCTTCAGGCTAAGTCTCGGAGGAATGTAAAGCAGCTTGTTTTACCATATAATCTCTTGAATCACCAAATGAAAAGACACCACACAGGTATATATATCAAATATATATGTATTTATTTCTAAATAACTCTCTACTAATCTCTTTATGAGATTAGAAGACAAACATATGCACAAATCAACGTTTCACAATAAGTTAAGCACAAAATATGGCTGGGGCCCTAGGGGCGTACCAGACCATATACTAAGTAAGAGTCTTAGAAACAACGACTTGCAGGGAGACAAGGCCTAGGGCCTTCAGAAGTGCTGGGGCCTCACAAAACAACCCAAGGCAGGTAAGTAAAGGACCCACGGGGGACGCGTGCAGTGTGGATACACAGGCGCGAATCGCCGTTAACTTCAATGGGGCAAGTCGCGGTTGGAAATAAAGAGTTTTAGGATACTTCGGGAGAACCTACAAGCAAGTCACTTACAGGGTAAGTAGTTCTAGGGCCCACACCCACAGGAGCACCGTAGTGCTGGAGTTACCTCACCCAGGGAAGCCGGGTGCACAGGTGTCCTTTGGTGTCGGGTCGCGGCGTCGTTTTCAATGGCGAACAAAGAAGACTTGCTGCTTGCGGGAGCTGAAGAAGTGTCCGGTGGAATCCAAGCCTGGATTCTGAAGAAGGATGACCTGAAAGCAGAGGGGACAGTGTTCAAAGTCACTTGGCAGTGACCCGGGGCAAGGAAGATGGATGCCCACCGTCGTCGGTCGCTTCAGGTCGGTTGCGGGTGCCTTGACTCTTCAGCCACGTGGTCCAGGAGGCGTCGACGACGACCAGGAGCTGGATTCGGTGTGTCCCTCGACGTCTGCAGCTGACTGCGGTGTCGGCAACTCGATCGGAGCCAACAAGCCTTGGCAGCCGCAAGTCTCGGGGAGATGAAGAAAAGTCGATGGCGCAGACCAGCAAGGTCTGTGGAACTCACCCAGCGAAGGTAAGTCAGGGCAGGCCTGGAGCAACCAGGGAGCCCTTTGGTTTCTTTAAGAAGTCTTCTGGGGACCCACAAGCCAGCGGGCAAGGGATCGCGAAGACACCTCGGGCGGAATCACTCAACAGGGGCCCACGGTCACTCGGGACGGTGTAGGCCTCTGATCTTCGGAGGAATTCCTGCTGGAGGTCGGGACCACACGTGGTCCAAAGCACAAGTTCGTGGAACGTTGTGAAGGGGTTGCACTCGACAATAGTGCACGGTACCCAGGGGTCGCGGTTCCTCGTTACTCGTGGGGTCCACTTGCCTCAGCTTCGCTGGGGACTCACGATGGCCTGGGAGAGGTCAGGAAATCCACTTCTTGGGCTGCAGGGACTTCGGACTCCGGCGGGAGCGGCGTAGTTTGCGACCGTCGTTGTCGTTTTTGGTGCCTGCCAAGCAGGGGAGTCACTCCTTGACTCCAAGGGAGATTCTTCTGTCTTCCAAAGGTAGTGGAACGTCGAAGGGCCAGGATTCTTCTGTAGAGCGTCGTCCAGGGGTTATCTGCTTTGCAATGGCAAGGTTCCCCCTCTTAAACTAAAAGAGGGGATGGACTAGCTCTATGACCCCACCTATGGGAGGGTCAAGGGAGGGGGTGGCTACACCCACTTCCCTTTGTCCAGTTTCGTGCCAGAGCAGGGGCAGGTAGCCCCTGAGCTGGTTTGAACTGGCATATGCACAGAGGAGCCTTCTGCTCCCCCAGTGCAGGACTTCAAAGCACTCTAAGAGTGCACCCACCCAGCCCCAATACACTAAACCCTGTCTGGAAGGTGGTTACACCTCCCTGTGACAGGATGCCTATTGTTGGGCTTCCTCCACTGCGAGTTTCGGTCATCAGCAGGAGGGCAGCCCAGTGTCTGTGACTGGTGGCATCCATTTTGTGATGCCAGGGCTCTTTAGGATTCTACCGCGTTTCCACAGCAGGTACATGTCTTATCCCTCTAGAAGGGTGGAATGCTACCCCCGCCGCCAAGATTGGCGGGGGGTAGTATTCCAAGATGTTTGACACCAAACACGACATGTTTTGATGCAGCCATTCCAAAGTTAGCATTTACCGCGAGGATATAATGCACTTAAGAGTATATGGTTTAACCGCATCCACAAACAGCACCAGAGAATGGACTCTGAGAACTGCAGAGGGGCCCTGCTCATGCAGAGGCACCCCCTCACATAGAAGCCAAGCACCCTGCCCTCAGGATTGATAGGGCCTGCCTTAGGGGTGACTGATAGGTTTATATGTGTGTGCAGGAGAGATATAGGAAACCTATATCTCAGTGAGGGGTGCTAGCACCACCTCACCCAGGCTGCAGTAGCAGGCCTGTGGTGTCAGATTTAGACTGCTTCCCAGGGGTGGCATAACATATGCTGCAGCCCCTGGGAGGCCTGTGAAGTACCTATGCCCTTGGCACCTAAGGTACCATATACTAGGGACTCATAAGGCACCACAGTATCCAATCACTAGTGCACCTAGAGTGCACTCCATGTCATTTAGAGAGAGAGCAGATAGACTGGGGCCCTGAATAGCAGGGTCCCAGTCCAACTAAGTCATAAACCAGCAAAACACCATAAAAAAAGTGGGGGCAACCATATAGTCAGATTCCACCTTCCTACATCTGTTGAAAGTTTGGCTACAGGCACTTAAACTATGTGTTGGTGAACTGCTAACACGCAGGTAGAGCTAGTCGATCACAGTGGTGATGTAGCAGGGAGCCTAACCCAAATATCCAACAAAGCTATTGCAGGAATAAAGGCAGCAAGGAGGAATTGAGGAGGGCTAAAGTGTGAGCGGCATTTCTCCTAGAGTGGAGGAGAAGAAAGGGCTACACAGCATTAACCAGAAAGACCAACTACTGGACAACATAGATGCAAACAGAAATGCAGACAATTTGAGTATTTTCTTGAGGGTAAACAAAATCATTTTATTATTTCTGTAACAAAAATATTTTTCCAAATCTGGATGAATGTGTTAAAAACTAATCTCTTCTTCATCTTCAAGTTAATCTGTTGATAATATTTTGCACAATGCTGTGTTTCCTTAGTACATCAAAATAGTGATTCGCTATTTGGTAATTTCAATTAGCAATTCAGTATTTACTATCGCAAAAATAAGAGTTTGCTAATTATGTGGTATGGTGTGATTCTTTGTACATCAAGAGTACCCTTTTTAGTGATTGGAAACCAGTTTGCAAATTTTTAGCGACTCACTATTTTTGTATATCAAGTCCTTTGTTCCTAGTTAAGGGCCTTGTGCTGAGTTGGAAATAAGTGGACAAGTGGCATTTTGAATTAATGGACTGTTAAACAGCTGTATGTTATCATTGCAGTATTTTCTGTGTATGAGAAGGCTAACACGTTCTATTTAAATGCATGTTTCATAGGCTGAACAGTCACGCTTGCATTTTATCAACACGTACACGGCCAGTCTTTCGCCAAAGGATCAAACCGAAACAGAGAAGCCACCATCTACAGCTGGTGAGCAGGGTCAAATCGAAACTGAGCAGCCTCCAGTTGCAGCTGGGTCAAAGGATCAAATCAAAGCTGAGCGGCCTCCAAGTGCTGTTGGGTCAAAGGATCAAATCAAAGCTGAGCGGCCTCCAAGTGCAGCTGGGTCAAAGGTTCAAGCCAAAGCTGAGCGGCCTCCAAGTGCAGCTGGGTCAAAGGTTCAAGCCAAAGCTGAGCGGCCTCCAAGTGCAGCTGGGTCAAAGGTTCAAGCCAAAGCTGAGCGGCCTCCAAGTGCAGCTGGAGTAAAGGATCACATTGAAGCTGAACGGCCTCCAAGTGCAGCTGGGACAGAGGAAACAGGTATAGACATAATTTTAAAGTGCACAGTAGATCCAGCGTGGTACATACACACCACTCAAAGTGCTTCTCAGACAAATAGTCTTGTATGAGTTCTGCAAGCTTTTTGTGGTTGCTGTAGCTTTTAACAGAATTGTATCAAAAGTGTAATTGATAGTGTATGTCTGTTAGCAGATGAGCAGTGTTGGGGTTTACATAAAATAACCTGCAAAATGTCTTACTACGATCTGACATACAAAATTCCATGCAAAAATAATATCCTCATCTAGGTCCATATTGGTATAATTTCCAATTGGGATACCTTTATATCCACTGCTAATGATTATTTTCTTAGCAAAGGGGACTGTAAAATCAAGTTTAATTTAAAAACATGGGTGCGTTTACTTTGTGCATTACTTTGATATTTGCCCTTCAGATAAAAGCAATAAAGCTCAGTTATCAAACCTGGAAACTGTGAGTCCTGAAACATTCCACAGTTTCTTCTCTCTATCTATTGTGGACAAAAACTTTTGAACAATAACGCATTGAAAGATAATTAGAATCCATAAACAATCATAATCCACATTTCAAAATGTTGTAATTTCAAGATGGCGTCTGTGCACCAGTCATAAAATAAAACATCCTGTAACTACAATACAGTGCTTGACTTCTTCAAGCAACAGTTACCCTTAATAGAAAAATCTATTTACACAGCCATCAACATTACCATAAAGGGTAATTCCTTTAAATTCTGTAAACAAGATACAGCCAGCCAGCCAGAAAGACCTGTTAAAGCCAAAGCTGAGAAGACAATCATAGGTAACGAAGGTCATAAACGAAGATGGTGGAGCACTTTCAAGAACTGGTTAACCACCCTATGGCACAGTCTCCACCTGACATACAGCCAGCTGACGAAGACTTGCCAATCAACTGCAGCAGACCAACCAAGGAATGAATATGGCAAGCCATCAAACATTCGAGAAATGGGAAGGCAGCAGGACCTGACAACATTCCTGTGGAGGCATTGAAGGCAGACATTGAAACATACATAGACATTCTCTACTCCCAGTTTGAAAGGATCTGGGAAGAGGAAAAGGTGCCATCAGACTGGAAGGAGGGATATCTCATCAAGGTCCCCAAGAAAGGTGACCTGAGTAACTGCGGAAGAAACAGAGGGATAACTTTTCTATCAACCCCAGGCAAAGTGTTCAACAGAGTCATTCTGAACAGAATGAAGGAACAAGTCGATGCTCAGTTGTGAGACCAGCAAGCTGGCTTCCGTAAAGATAGATCCTGCACAGACCAGATTACAACACTGCGCATCATCAGTGAGCAGTTAATGGAATGGAACTCTCCCCTGTAAGTCAACTTCATTGACTATGAGAAGGAATTCAACAGCATGGACAGAGGGACTCTTTGGAAACTCCTCTGCCACTACAGTGTTCCAGATAAACTTGTAAGAATCATCAGGAACTCTTATGAGGGAATGAACTGAAGATAGTCCATGGAGGACAACCACAAAAGCATTCCAAGTGAGAACCAGAGACCGCCAGGGTTATTTACTCTCGACTTTTCATTCCTGCTGGCATAGACTGAATCATAAAGGCATCCACAGCAAGGAGAAAAAATGGGATCCAGTGGACACCTTGGACGCAGCTCGATGCCCTGGCTATTCTCTCCCATACCCATCTGCAGATGCAAGAGAAAACCGACACTGTGGCAGCCACATCAGCACAACTTGGCCTCAACATTCACAGGGGAACACACAGATCCTGAAAGCCAACACCGCCAGCACCACTGCATAACTCTTGCAGGCCATGCACAGGAAGAGGTTGAGGCCCTCACCTCTCTGGGCAGTGTCATAGGCAAGCAGGGCAGCCCAGACGTCGATGTCAAGGAAACAAATTGGCAAAGCAAGGGCTACCTTCAGTTAGCCAAAGAAGATCTGGAGCTCCAAGGACCTTACGCTGCAAATCAAGATCAAGTGTTTTAACACCAATGTAAAATCGGGCCTTCTGTATGGAGCAGAAACCTGGAGGACAACAGTGACCACCACCAACAAAGTCCCAACCTTCATAAACACCAGTCTGAGGAAAATCCTCCAAATCCACTGGCCAAATACCATCAGCAACAATGATGCAAGCCCACATCAAACACCACCAGGCAAGCCCTGCTCTGGAACCCTCAAGGGTAAAGAAAAAGAGGAAGGCTAAGAAACACTTGGTGTTGAGGCCTCAAGGCGATGGATTACACCTGGAGTCAGATTTAAAGAAAAGCCCAGGAAAGAGATGGCTGGTTGATGACCTATACCACAAGAGGGGTAGTAGGCATAAGTAAGTAAGTAAGTCTGTAAACAAGGCAAGCTTTGTCTTAGACAGTCACATTTCATCTTTTCTCTTCTCATCTCATCTACTCAACTGTCAAGAACCTTGTTTTAGTGTGTTCGTAAAAGAGAGAAACAATACACACCTCCAAACTCTGAATTAAATCTTGGTGTTTCAGGTCCAGTGCTATGAAAATCACACTCTAAAGTTAAGACAGGAGGTGTAGTTTACATGCATATTTAAATCTTATCTACCACACAAATAGGTGCATAATATTTTGACCTGAAATAAAATTATTTGAAGGCTGCTGAATTCAACCAATCATCTTTCTGAAAATAGAGCTTTCAAAGTCATTGCTTCCCAAGGAGAGGGAACTCCAAACTTTGTTACACCTACCCAAGCTTTCTGCATGCCCATTCTGACCCATGTAACTAGGGTAGCTGAAGAAATTGGCTTAAAGAACTTCAAAGACAAAGCAACATCTGATCATTGACAATGTCTCATAAGCTTTCAAACTACTACAAATTGGGGGGTTTTCAACCAATTCTGGGAAAAAGACTAAACTTGAAAGAGTTTTAGTGCTTCTACATAAGTGAAACATAATCCCTTCTTGGATAACATTTTTACTAGAACTGTACAATGCATGACCATGTGAAACTCTTCTAAACAGCAAAAAACACAACTCTGCTTATATATTCATTATTTGTGATCATGGATTATTAGCTGCAGGGAGAAAGATATGAGCTCTAACAAAGTTAGTAATCCGCTGTCTTGTGCAAATACAGTTTCACAAAGACATTCTTATCTTTCTACTGGTAACTATGGTACGAAAGCAACAGGCTTTCATAAAAAACTGTGAGTAAAGTATTTAAGCAACACCAAACCAACATCAGAGTCAAGAAACAAAGCAGTAACATCTTTAAACCAATTAAGGGAAAAAAGGAAAGTTTAATAAGTAAAACAAGATAAAAATTAGATGAAGGGATCGGGAGGCATGTTTTAGAAAGAAATCCAAAAGGCGCCCAGAAGAAACAATGGGAATTTAAAAGTCAATGTTAATCGATGTCTATTACAAAAAGTTGCCACAGAAGGTCCTCTCTTTTACCAAAAAACTTTAAAAACACAGCAACTTGGTTGTCTGCCTAACACAATAGGCAAGGCAGGGACTTAATCAGTTGCCTTGCAGGCTTGTACACTCAAATACTCCCAAACATTGAGTAGTAGTAGTAGTGGGAGACAGGTTCAAATATTCTCTCCAGCCAAGGCTCAAGCTCGAATACCAGTTCCCATTGCGCTGCTGACTCATCCCTTCTTGTTCGTTTTTTGCCTTAGGACTACAGGAGGTGGCTGGTCTGACCCTTGAGTAGCATGCGCCAAGAACGAGGGAGTTCAGGATCAAGTGCTTAGTTGCTGTGCCAGGGAGGCAGCAGCAGGCTCCCCTTTCTTCTTGTCTTCTCTGAAATCTACCTATGTTCTGGATCCTTAGTCATGTGAAACAAAAGTAACAGTAGTGCCTCTGCAGTGGTTGGTGGAGAGCAATTAACCAATTCCTGATAAATTCCCATAGTGAGCCCTTCCTTCTTTTGTAGACATTTCTCTGACGGGGACTAAAACTGTCCTGCAAGGCACTGTTCTGCAAAACTTCTAAGATGATAGAATATCACTTCCAGTGCTGGAGGTCTGTCAGATATCCCATTAAATAAAAGTACCTCTGTCTTCTGACCAGAAGGAAGCCAACCAGACTGATTTTAGGTCTGGTTACTCTCATCAGAATCATGTTTTAATATACATATGCCCTTCCCAGAACTGGGCTCCTGTCATTCCTTTGTGCTGGCTTGGCAGTTAGTGTAATTTGATTTCTCTCCTTCCCATAAATTCCTAGATAACTATGTGTGGATGTTCCTATAATTAAGCTCTCCATTTTCCTTTTAAGAAATATTCCATCTTGCAGCTTCACTTAGTGGCATTTTGTTTCCCAGATGGGTGTCATTCACACATTCTTGTTGGGCTGCAGAAATATAATTAAAGTTACCACAGGAGGTAGGAGTGTGACAGATACAGTTTGGATGCAACCCAGGCAAAGGTTGAGATGCATATCTTTTCTAGAAATCAGCCTTGTGACATATTTACTAGAATTCTCTGTTCTCGAATGAATGAGACCTTTGATACATGTCAAACTGTCAGCAAGGTGATTTCTAGTGTCTTCCAGATCCTTGCATGTTAGTGTATCCTGATACCCCCGGCTGTGTGGATTGCCACCTCCCACAGTAGCGCCAGTCTCCTTTGAGCCCTTGCACATTGTTGTCTCCTGTGATCGGGCCATTTATGTGAATGTATATTTGGTGCAAGTACAGGGGTGGGGATGATAGGAAAAGTGTGATAGCAGGGTGGAAGGCAGAAGTCAGGAGCGATGAAAAGAGGTGCTGCCCTAGCACAAGAGGAACGGTCATCTGCCACAATGACAAGTGGCAAGTGAGAGAACATCGTTGTTGGGAAACAGACCACAAGTATACAAGCATCTGTGATAAATAAGCTACAAACAGTACACACAGTAAAGATCCAGCAGACAGTAGTAAGGAGAGATGTAAACTGGGGAATAGGCCTGGGAAATGAAATCCTTTTGCTGAAAGTCAGTTTCCCCAATTGCAACTTCTAGGTAATAACATAAAATGGTGGCGGTGTGCGCAGATAAAGAGAAGGAAGACTTCTTGTTGTGTAAAGTCTGACAGGAATATCAACAGGCATAATAACCACAGAAATGTGGAGGTTCAGTCAGGGAGGGCATGAACATTAAGGGTACCCTGGAGGAGGCAGGAATAAAGAAGGGTCAGAAACTATTAGAACAGCTCACATGATCTAAATGCATGAAGTTCAGGCTTTAGAAAATGCAAAAATAGGCAATAGGTCTGGCAAAGTGCTCACAGAAAGTACTAAGGGCCACTTGTACAAAAGGTTTTATAGGTCGCAAACAGAGATCTGGCAACCATCCAGTAAGCAACCCCATGTTACATTCGAAATACTAAACTGCACTGTTGAAATCGCTGCAGAAGACAGAATGAACTATGGAGTTTTGCATAATTTCATTCTCTAAAATAGACCTCAGATAGCAGTTAGGAGCATGAGCAGTTTATATCCCAAGCTAATTATATTGGCTAGAGCCTAGACAAAAGCCTGGCTATACCAAGTTTTAATCTAAGTAGTTGTACCGGAAAAGACAATTTTAGTGTACAATATTTTCTTTAAATCTTCCCATTGCAAATGTTTACAAATGACCAAATTCTGATTGGGGTATGTTCCAGAGCATGTATTAATTAGGGGGAATTTTGATTTTGTAAATTTGGATGAAATAATCAAAGTGTCTTCTCCCCATTAACAATAAAATTGCTGCTGGGAACTAGCTTGAACCAGAGCTTTATTGCTTAGATTTTTAAAGTTCAATGAGTCTTTTAAACTACTACTAATAATAATAATAATAATCTTTATTCGGCATATGAGAAAATATGACCATAAAAGATACAATTTCATCAACACATCAATATAAAAACAGTGATCATAAGGCTAAAAAACTCTCGAGACAAGATAATACAGTAAAAGCAGTACTCAAGGGTTATTAAAAAGCATTGAAAGACTCTACAAACAATCATAATTGATACACAGGTTAGATAAAGGACTTCTGCTTTTATGTTCCCCTGGAGTTTCTTAGCTTTAAAGCAGATCTTAAAAAGTTCGAGACACAGAATAGGGTAAAAACATCTGGGGACAGTTTTAAAAACAGCAGTATTAAAGGTTCTACCCAGACAGGAGTACTTATGTACTACATCCAGCCTTTCTATACCCAGGTACCAGGAACATGGCAGGGATCTTTTCTTCCCCCTGAAAACCAAGATTTTTGTCTTTGTTAAATTCATTTTTAAAATGTGCTTCTGTGCATAACTGTGTAATACTCAGGCTTGTTCGGAGACCCTTTAGCAATCTAGTCAAATAAAATTCTATAATCCACATATGAAAGGGTGTGCAACTGTTTGGAACCAAGTTTTGGGGGATAACTTTTTTCCTTCCTGAAGATGGCAAGGAAATCTGTATGGTAAGAAAAATCTGTAAGGTAGAAAATCTGTAAGGTAGAGAGGTATCTCTAAGGTTTAAAATAGGGATAGGGATAAAAGACTCTTGGCACCACTCAGCAACATTTTGTACCATGTAGCAGAATGAAGGGACACTACCACACGAAGTAAACCACAGGAATACCTAAAGCTACCAGTTTTAGCCATAGGGTCAGTTTATCCATGGAATCAAATGCAGTAGAAAAGCCAATAAAAGCTGTGTATAACAATGTCCTATTCCTTACAGCGTACTTGTCCAATACAAACTGCAGAACTGTAATATTGTCTAGGACTGACCGAGCTCCCTGAAGCCATATTGTTCTAGGGAAATAATGTTTGCTTCCTTTGCACAGTTCTCCAAATGACTAAATATACTCATTGCAAACATTTTCCTCACTGCATCAAGAAGTACAATTTGGCAGTAACTTCCCGGGATGTGTCTACTTATTTTCTTATGCAGGGGGACAATAATGCTTTCTCTCCACGATTTTGGCAGATGACTGGAGATAAAACAGAATTTGAATAGGGGCACCAGCACTTTAGCCCATGGTTCAGGATTGTTTTTTAGCACCAAGTTTGGAACTTCATTTGTTCTCATTGCAGCAGAAGATCTAGCCCTTCGAATATATCCTGAAATCTGGTCAAAAGATGGGAACTGTACAAGTTCAGGTGGTAGAGGCAACACCTTGAGAGAATTGGCGACCTTATTTGGTTTGTACAGGTGCTTGATATAGTCAGACAAGGTTTCCAGTGTTATCTCACTTGCTGATGAGCCCTTTTTCAGGCCAGAGTTAAAGGCAATGATACGCCAAAAAACCTTGGAATTTTTTCTGGAGAGACATCTAAAGCAAGTCCTGCTGTCTATGCTTTAGGGACCTTCTGTAATTTTTCCTTTTCCCTGTCAAGGATTTTATTATCTTTTTGCGAATTGGCTAAAAAAGCATATACTATATGTATAATAACTTATTAATTTCTATTGATAGTTATCTTTCCATGCCGTTCTTTAATGGACCTCTCTGTCAAGAACTCCTTTTGTCTTCATTTTTTAAATGCTTAACCACTAAAGCTATTAAAGTTTCATAGGCGAAAGTCAAATCGCCCTTCCACGTCTTGTTCTGGAAAATTGAAAAGGCTGCAGCCATTTCATTGACCTTAGCCACATTTTCCGTTCCAAGATAATTTCCCAGTATTAGAATGAATCTCCTCAAAATATCCAATGGCCCTATCACTTACACTTTTGGGAGACAATTTAGCAAGGAGAAGAAAAGAGCATGGTCACTGGGAGGAGTTTACCTTTCATTAAAATGTGATATCAGATGAAAGATTGCATAGGAGATAATCATAAAATCAATAATAGAAAAACTAGAAGGACCACGTCTGGTTACTTTTGCTGGGATATCGGGATCTTTTTGTCCATTTAAAGGGATTGTTCCTAGCAACTTAAGTTCTTCCAGAAGAAGGCACCATGCCTATTACTCCTGATATTTTTTGGGAAAGGGGCCTCCGGTATATTCCAGCTCTCTTCTAGTTTGGAATACTGATGAAGATCCCACAAAGTGTTAGATATTTTTGCATTAAAGTCCCCTGTGATTAGAAGATGGGGATTTTTCTTTATCTCATATTTTATTTATGTGTCGAAACTTTATTTGAGAGTGCTATTTTACTGAGTACCTGGTAGCACATATACATTACTGACTAAAAGAGAGTTATAGTAAGGCTGTGACAAGTTTGGTAGTGAGATCTTTAGACTTTGAAGGCAGTTGGTATCGAACATATTTTGTGGGTCTTTTGTCAAACTCCGTGGAGAGTAGTATTGACAGGCCCCAATTTGCAGATACTGCAGGGCAATTAAATGCACAATAAGAATCGACAATTAGGGCTTCTGTTTGCCAGGTTTCGTGGAGACAAATTAAGGCCGGATTGTAGGATTTGAGAAAATGTATTTTGCTTTCAGCAATCCCTGCCACATTCCAAGAGAGAATGATAATATTATTCCTGCTAAATAAACTGTAAATTCAAGGCAATGGTGTTGGTGTTGCTCAGTGTTCCCAGGAGCTATGCCCATGACGTTTCTTTCTTAGTATGCTGGCTAGATTGCTGTAGTTCTTGTTTTTTACAATTCTTCTAGTAGTTTGCACTTCAGCTTTTACTGATGGTGCAAGACAGGGCAAGGCCCTTGGTTGAGCTGAAAGATGAGGACATAAATAGAGGGGGGCCTTTGAAGTTTTGTAGATTACACTCTCACACTCTGGGGCATTTTTACACGCCCCTTGCGCCACTTTTGCGTCAACTTTTAACTTGGTAAATGTGACGCAAATGTGGAGCATGGGGCTTGTAAATCTGCACCTCTGTATCTACAGCCCTCGTTTGGTTAGATACGGGATATATGTCATATTCATTCTTTCTAAAAAAAAGTCTTCATTTTGGAGAATAATATTAGGAGTCATATTAGACTAGAACTCAGCTCTTGCTGAGGTCAGTTTATTTTTATCCAGAATTAATACCCTTTTTATTTCTGCTGAAGAGATCTGTTCCAATGAAGGAAACAGATGTAAAAGATTTTAAATCTCTTCTCTATCTAAAGGTGCTTTTTCGCCCACAAATAAGGAGTTGAAATCTATTGTGGTGTTGGTTATTTGAGGGTTTTAAGATATGATCTCTTTTGTCAGTGGGATTTCTAATATCCTATAATTTTTTAGTTTTATGAATGCATGGGAACTCTGGGCAGGGACCTCTTCGTCTCGGAAAGTATTGACTGCCACCTGAACTCTATCTGCTGCAGGATTTACCCCTTTCGTTTTGCTAGTGAAATTAGCGGGGTTGATTTGGGCCTGTGCACTATGAGGAGCTACTTCGCCCCTATGCGTGATTGGACCGTGAAGTTGTTCATTAAACCTTATTTTCCGCCTGCTTTGTTTGAGGCTCTCCTGTTTTTTACTTGCCTTCTATTTATTTATTGCCTTTTCCTTAAATGGGGAGCAGAAATCTCATCCTCTGCATTTTTCGCAGCACTCTGATTTTCCATTAGAGTAGGAACAGTCTTAGGCGACTTAGCCCCTTTTTTCTCAAATATGGGGAATACTGTCCAGGGCGCCATCTCCTTGGGGCAGAATGGTAAACCTTGGTCCCCTTCAGGCCCTTGAGGTTGTTCTTTGGATTTGATTTAAACAAGTTCAGGAACATATAAATTACATCCTGTTGGATGTTTGCCTTTTTAGATGTTTTTTTTCGCGATGGATCCTGGTCTGAGAGGCCACATGTTTTCTCGTTTTCATTAAGTTTTCAGTTATGAGGCGAGTTGCAGACATTACAAGAAAGGGAGAGACTTGATGTGCAGATTCCAAGGAGCCCACCCTATCCTCATTCTTAGTTTGTGTTAAAAGAATGGCCGTTAAGGAACCAAGTATATGATCGGAATTTGAATACGTTTTCGCCAGGAGTTTTAACATTGAGTTCAATATTTACTGAAGAACAAGGAGGGCTTCAGAGATAAGTACATAGCCTCCGGGCTGTTGAGCGCTAGCATTCATGGGGAGCTCTGGGGTATTTCAGAGGTCTACCATTAGGGACGGACTGCTTTTGAAAAGAGCCAGTTTCTTCCTAGGGAGCGGCGTGTCATTGATAAAGACTTTGTGGAATCAATATCTACATCTGGGAGGGTTTAGTCCATCACCTGATCTGGGAACTATGAGCCGAGGTCTCTCTTATGAGTGTTGCTTTCGGGGCACTCTTGGAGCTGTGATACGTCTGTCGAAGTCAATACAGGACTCGGGGTGAAGTTGGCCTTGGCAGTGCTTAGCAATAATGCTGGTGAGACAAAAGATAACAGAGGAGAAGTATAAGGTGTTTTCTCGGTAAAGAAAGTTAGACTCTGTGGCATGTTGACTAGAGCACCAATATGCAAGGCTCTTCGCCTCACTTTAGCAGTACTTTTTTAGTAAAGTGTGTCTCAAGGAGATCTCACAAGAACATGCCTTAATTTTTTGATGGCCATGGTCGGTAATTTAAAGGTTTTGACAATCCAGAGAATAGGGATGAGAAAGTGAAATAGCAATTAAGTTCCTTTGCAAATGGATATACCGCTGCCCAAGCTTGCATTTAAGTGGTGCACCAGAATCTGCTTGTCTATTAATTTGTTTGTTGACTTAAAGTAACCCTTTCAGCTGTGACTCATACAATCACAAACTTGCTGTAAATGGTATGCCGAAATATAATTTTGAGCTGGAGCCGAGGAGTCACCATTAGGCAACTGGTGCACCACAAGCTGCACTGTGCGCCCCCGACCCCTCTCTCCCTGTGCAAGGGCTGTTCCAGGCACTTATCCTGCCAGTAATGCACTCACCTAGGCAGCCCTACCAAGTAGCATGCACCGTGGGTTAGACTAATGCATTTTAGTGGTGGTGTGAGCATCACCATACTAAACTGCATTAGTCACGCTTTTTATAGCTCCTCGGACCAACATTATAAAGTGCCACTAGGCACAATATTCATATAAGGCAGCCGACGTACTTCAGCTTGCGTAGCCGCAATTATCATTGCCAGCACCTCACTTACTCATCCAGGTAGTAAAGAGGGACCTTTCCTGGGTTAGTAACAATGTGTCAAACAGTAAATTGTTTCTGCAGAGAATTTTCAGTAAATTAATAATTGGCTCAGCATCTCTGGGTAACTGGATCTGGGACCTTTCCTGGGTTAGTAACAATGTGTCAAACAGTATATTGTTTCTGCAGAGAATTTTCAGTAAATTAATAATTGGCCCAGCATCTCTGGGTAACTGGATCTGGGGTCAGTCTCATGAAAAGAAGGGGAGCCTGAACACAGCCCCACATGGTGCCTTTCTGTTTTCCGGCATGCAAGGCTAATGATTGGCAGTTTGTATTTTGCAGATCTGCCTTTGTGTGTGAGGTGGTGGTGTCACATGGCCCCTGTGCTCTGTGGAGCACTGGTGCAGGTGTCCATCCTGGTTGACAGCAGCAGCAGCACAGGATATCTCCTCTAAAAGCTGCTATACATTTTTAGGTCGAGTCTGGGCAGTGCATGCACTGCTCTGCGAGGCATTCTGGATTGAGGTAGGGACTTGAAGCTCCGCCCACTCTCCGACCACATTATTCATTGGTTTGTGTTATTGTCCACTGTTATCTGTGGCTGTTCATTGGTCAAAAAGCTTAGTAGTCCCTCCTTAGTACCACCTTGTCTCATTTTGTAACCTACCATGGTGACACCCCCTGTTATGTGTGTTGTTGCTCGGTAGCCTTTAATTACAGCCTCCGAGCATTATTTTCTAAAATAGCTTTGTCCTGCCTGCTGTAGGACACGCTCTCTCCTAATGCTTTTTAAAAATTTTATAGCACGCATTTGCAATGCAATAGGTCTCACATTTGCGAGAGTTTAAGCTATTGGCATTGTAAATGGCAATGCCTTTTATTTATCTGTTTTAATAACAACACATAAATAAAAAGCATTGTCATTTACAATGCCAATAGCTTAAACTCTCATAAATGCGAGACCTATTGCATTGCAAATGCTTGTTTTTTCTTCTCTCCTGCCAGCCCCTCTAAGCCTTTGGACATAAAGCCCGGGCTGCTGGATGCTGTTGACTTTAAAGTCAACAAGTTGTAGGCCTCATATGCACTCCTGCGTAATGTTTGTGGGGGTCCCTGTAGTCCAGTCCAATCCTGACAGCTGAGCATACACTTTAAAAGTGGTAATCAGCCCCAACGGTGGCTTCAGAGCCGTCCCAGTGGCGACGAAGGCAGTGTGACCGTTATTTCACAGAGCCTGCCAGCAGCGCAAGAAAACTGCCTGCATTGCTGCACTCAGGGAGCCCAATCATAGAGGGCAACACAGACAGTCTGCATCCCAGCGGCCCCCCAACCATGGCTCCAGTTTCAAGACGCTCTCTGCTGCTGATTCTCATCATCATCATCAACTTTATTTCGATCATAAAAGATCCTAAAAGTACACAGCACATTATTGATAAAATACAAAATATAAAAGAGTAATCATAAATAACGTTATCACCGTAAAAATATCTTTAAGATCACAGGGACCTAAAATTGAACGCGTCATAAAGTGCATTTAGTGCGTCTTCTCCACTGCATGCCAGTATCTAAACAGGCCAAAGACCACTACTCTGCATGTATCGGTCATCAAGACTCTTAACACCTCAAGGTAGTGGCCCGGGCCAACTATTTTACAGAGCGGGATTATCCATTTTTTCCTTGGAGATTTATAATAAGGACAAAATACTAGCAAATGCACGATGGTCTCTGGACTGGCATTACACGCAGGACAAAGATCATCATTAAGAACATCATTACACCACTTTATACAAAACTGTTTTGTGGGGAGGGTCTTCTAACGAAACTGAAAAAATAATTTGCGTGCCAGTGGAGGGACAATTTCATCTATTGTGTCCTCAAAACAGGAGACAGATTAAAAATTTAGAAATTCAGAAGTCAAGCGACCCTCGGTTTTTGCCAGGGCTTGTCTTGATATAACTTCCCAGAACCTTTCTTTCAGCCTCACTCTAGGTATGGAGGCCAGACTTTCCGTGTTTGACCAAAACCCTCCATCCCAAGCCTCCCCAGTAACTCTCTTAATGATCTAAACCAGGGGATCGAGATATATCAATGGTGACTTCAGGAGCTCGATTAATGGCTCCCGATAAGACACGAGTTCGTCCACAGACCACAACCTGTGCCAGAACATTAAAAGTTTATAATTTAGTTTATGTGTTAGCTGTCTGTGTGCAAGATCCAGGTATAGGGGCACCAACGGGGTACTGGAAGGTAAGTCTACCAAAGATCTAAGGAAACGATTCTCAATTGTAGACAAGCAGTTGGTAATACCAGTGCCCCACAGCTCAGCTCCGTAGAGTGCCCCTCCTAGTACCTTAGTGTTATAAATTTCCAGGGCTGGCGCAAGCTGTCTAGACAGTGTTTTCCTGTGTATTTTGGTGTTGTTGGCAGTCTGATGTATTAATTGCATTTTGACTTTCTCAATATGTGCAGCCCAGTTAATTGATGGTGTCAGGAGGATGCCTAAATAATCAAAAGCATCATTCTCAGCTTGCCTTGGTAGTCAGGTGAGTCTGACGCAGAGCTCTAAACTTAGTGAGATGGGGGACAGTCTCAGAGTGTGAGGGCGGGCACAGAAAAGACATGGTTAAAAAGAACAAAATAATTCTGTCTCTGTTTTTTATTGGTTTTTCACCTTCAGGTAACCACATATAACATAACACATGCACTCTAAATAAAAGTTCAATTAATAACAGGAAATGCTCTATTTTACATTGTGAAACCTCAATTGGTTAATTCAATCTCTCTGCAGAGGTCTCTGTGTGTGTAACCAGAGAGAACCCAAATTGAATCCTGATTCTCACAGTAGAAAATGGTGACTTGTCTGTTTATAGTGCTACAAAATCTAATTCTGTAGCTGAGAAAGCACTTTGACTATGCAAGTCATTAATTGTATTCTACACAGTAAAAGATAAACATCACTGAAAGTGTCACACATATGGCTTTAGACTGTCGCTCCTAAGTACACTGAAACCATGGAAATGTCACACATAAGCAATCTGAAAACTTGGTAGCTATGTTTCTACCAGGAGGCTGCAGTTCCTGCTCCAACCCCAGGTCGGCCCTCCCCATTCTCCCCCTCACCCTCCCAATAATTCATGAGCGACAAGCTCGTGTCAGGACTCACTGTTTAGTTCCACCTGCTCTTTTTTTTTTTACCCGTCTCTCCACTGAGACTGAAGCTGGTCACCGTGGGGGACTCTAGAGGGCCGCCGGAGGTAGCGGATGACTGCAGGCCGAATCGAAAAAAACTTTATTTGGTCTAAAAAAAACATAAAAGTGCATAAAACATGGATACATACATCAGTCAATAAAAATTAAAAAAAACACCTTACAGCTGGATCCACAAATTGATCTACAATTGTCTTGACAGTAATCATTATACGTCATTAGAGACCAAAAAAGACCTGGTATGCATATTCAAGAGATTAAATAATCATTCAAATCAATGATGCAAAAAACCAAGCCCCCATTTATGACCCCACAGTAAAACTAATCGAACTGCAGTCCTAGTATAAAACATCATCACATTTAAACTCAGCTAGCACCAAGTCAAACAAGCATATTGTGCATGAAGTGATGAGACATATGAAAAAAACCAAAAAATATATGAATAAAATAATTCAAAAAGACATAAAAACCTGATAAAAATGCATAGCGTAAGAAACTGAATTCCTCACAAGAACGTAAGAAACGCTCAAGAGACCTATTCACGTCCCTCATTAAGCGTCTTTATAATCCTCAATGAAGAGCCAAGAAAGTAAGCCACAGAACAAGTTGTATGTACATCCGAAAGTAGCTGTAAGTACATTAGAGCAGGCTAAACATGAACAAAATGCAACGGTTTCAGCAAATGCAATACAAACTTTCTTCAAGGGATATCATAAAATCCACAGAAAAAAACAAAATGCAAAAGATCCTGGGGAAAAAATTGTCACATGTACAGGGACTCAGGTTCGTACCCCACACACAAAGTGTAGGAAATGCCAACGGCATATGAAACTGATTGAACCTAAATATTGTCAGGAGAAATCGATGATGAACATTAAAAATACTGAGCAAATAAGGTTTATTGGCAGGGCTTGTTAAATCAATGCATGTCCATGAACCAAGGGTTTCTCCAGCTCAATACCCTACCTCTCAGTTTCCCTCGATTGTAGGAAATTACCCTGGTTCAGGGGATATTGGCTTTCAAAATGGTAGCGGGCAGCTCAAATAGGGCTGGCCTGCCTAGTTTGGAAAAAGTATCCTGAACACACTTCAGCCATTTGACTGACCTCCACCCATCGGGCTCTAGGCAGTCCTTAATTATCTCCCTACTTAGGTGATTTTTTGGTTGCATCCAGATAGTGAACCATGGAATTAGGGGGAGGAAGGGAATGAGATCCGACAGGTAAAGCAACCCTAACTCCTCATGGACCATAAACGCAGAGGTAGAAGCAGGAACCTCCAACAAACACCTTCAGAACCTGTTTTCTTCCACATGAAGCTCCCTTTAGTTGACATATCCCCATACATCACTACCATAGGTGGCTACTGGTCTGATAGATCTTAATCACTGGACCCAGTGGTTTGCTACCAATTCTAGTGGAAAAAGAGAAAAGAGCCCCTATGGATCTTGACCGAGCTGATCTCTTGGATTTTAACAAAGGGGCCCACATAGACTGGTCATCAAAGACAACCCTTAGATAAGTATAATTCTGGACCCTGGACAGCCTGTTGCCCTGAATATAAAAAAATCTCAGCTTGGTCTTTTTGGTGCCCAGCACCATTACCTGCAATTTACTGTAATGGGTAGAAAGACCGAGATTATTCATAGATAGTACAAAACCGTCAAGCAATGTCTGGAGACCCAGGGCAGTTCTAGCCAGTAGGACGGTGTTGTCTGCATATAACAATGCAGGGATCTGATGGGAGCCTATTAGGGGGCAGTCCGCCTTCCTGTCGATTTGCCTAGCCCCCAGATCTTTCACATACAAAGTAAATAATAAAGGGGCCATTATACACCCCTGCCTCACACCGCTCCTCCAACGAAAGGAGGTGAAACTGGACCCGTCCATAGTATAATGAACAACCGCCTTCATATCCTGGTGTAATTCAGTGAGGAAGTAAACAATGTCACTATCCAGACCCATATCCAACCAGATCTGTCACAATTTAGATCTATTCACCTTATCAAAGGCGGAAGGCAGATCCATGTATGCGATAAACAGTACCCGTGGTTTAGCCACAGTGTACTTATTGAAAAGCAAGTATAAGTTTAGACACTGGTCACACGTACCCAGGCCCAGTCTAAACCTGTATTGCGGATCTGAGAGAACAGACCCATCCTTTGCCCAAGATATTGCCCTCTCTAGAATTACCCGGCCCAGGACATTCACAACGGAATCTATCAAAGAGATGGGCCTGTAGCAGCAAGGGAGATCCCTAGAGCCCTTTTTATATACAGGGATAATAATGGATTGGGACCATGAGGATGGTAGACCAATGTGCACAACCAGGTTAAACAATCATGATAATATCAGAGCCCACAGACATCTTAAACAGATCAGCGGGAATCCCGTGTGGGCCTTGAGCCTTATAACCTGTCATACAAACGATTGCTAGCGCAACCTCCTCCACATCAAATGATGAATTACACTGTTGTGTGATTGGTACCAAGGGCTCCTGCAACTCAACACAATCCGAAGAGCTGTAGATCCCTCAAAAAGCTCAATTCATTTCTATGGGGGATTTGAGAAGAAGTGGAGTGGACGGCAATCTCGCTGAATAATGGACAATTGGCTATCTCCCAAAATTGGCTATCAGCCTTAGTTGAGTCCTCCATGAGGTCAGACCAAGCACCCTCCCAGAGTTCCCTCTTCCTCTTTTCTAGCACCTTTTTGTAAATAGTATGTCTAGTGGATATCAGAGACTGATCTTTGGGTTGAGCTTTAAGCGCGGACAATAACAATTTGTGGGCGTCAGAGCAATCTTTGTTGGACCATCTGGGTTTGGTGTTGACTACTTTTTTGGAGGGAAGAGACAATCTGGCCTTAACGTCCTCCCCAATCTCATGATATGCATTCAAACAGGCTTCATCATCAGGCTCATCCCCTAAGCACAAATCAAATTCCGTACCCTTAGCAGCCACAAGGCTCTTCAGAAAGTCCTCCGGGATGATTTTAGACCATTTTATTCTTCTACCCTGATCGGTCACTTTACCATCCATATAAGTTAGAATGCTTTGAGCAGGAGATCGGTCAAAAAGATACCTAATACAACGGAGACACAATAATGGACGCTAACACCAGAGACACCTATATCGAAAGGGCCCGATAGATGCCGCAAGGGAGCAGAAACAAAAATTAAATCTATAGAGGAGTTCACACCACGCCCAACAAATGTGGGAAAGAGACTGCCATCTAAATTACAAAAAGCTTTGGTGAGGACACATTCCAAATTGAATTCTGACAAGATATTATTCAAGTGGGCTCCCTCTTGGCTGTGTTTGAAATGTAAGGTTTCATCACTGTACATTTGGTCACATGAAGTGAAAGAATGTGAGCATGGGTGTATATTAAAGTCTCCCACTAGAATAACTCCCTCTCTTGCAACACCCTGGGATTCAATATCCATTAACTCAGCCCAAAGGGCCAAAAGTGTGTCACAAAAGGAAGGGCCGTCAGTGGCATTATAGAAATTCAATACAACAAACCCACCAACCACTGGTGATGAGAACAGGATGGCCTGCACATTGGGGGAAGTTATGTCTAAGTACTCTGACTGACAATCTAGGGAAAGAGAGCCCAAAAGTTAACAACCCATCTTTAGGGTGACCCCTTAGGGAGAGCACAGCAGGATTAAAAAATTGACTTATAGCCATCTAAAAAAAACGAACCTTCTACCTCCTATAGACATATTGTGGCAAAGGACTGTAGGTAGGCCAACCAATCCAGGAGAGATCTTTTACTATTTACTCCTGACACATTCCAAGAAGCAAGTCTGGGGGCACTAGCAACACTGTTAAAATTTGAGTTTGTTTGACATTCTACTGTCTTGACGGGACTCAAAGCCTGATTCACACCACGAACAGCAAGCCCTGAGGTGCTAGCAATGGTGGTATTATTGATGTCAAAGCACTCAGTGGTGCTGGTAGAACTGCAGGTCTCGTATATGTCTATACCAGAATAGCCACCCTTGGGCATCCTCCAAACCCTATGGGACAGTTTTATTTTACCTATAGTAGGAGTTAAACACCAATCTGCAGCAGCAGGTGTCGTTACTGGCATATCATGGGGATTGCCCTTTGTGCTACAACAAACACTGTTACCCTCTTGTGGTAAAAGATACGAAGGCCTCAAATCAGAATCACTGCGCACCTCAGGCAACAGGGCCCCTGGATCCGGCAACTCCACCCCACCCAATCTAGTTGCTACCCGTATCAGGCTTGAATTTGTCAGGACCCCACAAGTCTTACCTTCTGCTTGTAGAGTAGTCTCGCAGGGATGACATGAACAACCTCCACCATCTCCCACCTTAGCAGGGTGGTGGTGGAGGCCAGGGGAAGGAATCCTAAAAGGTGGTGGTTTTGTTTTCAGTGTGCAGGCCCGGTTGGATATGCCCAATGGAGATGTAGGAACCCCTCTTGGAATATTGCCTGTAAGTACAAACCAACAGGTAATCAATACCGCCCTCACAAGCACACATACATACACGCTTTTGGAAAAGCAGTCAGGGGAAACTGCTATAGTCACCTGGGATGTGGCACTCAGATAGGTTGTGGTGTATGACCTTACACACCAAAGGAACATGGAACATAAAGTAGGCGCACCTGAGCTGGTGAAGTAAGTATCAAGAATGTGGATTCCGATTAAATGAAAATGAAGTATCAAGCGCTCCTGCGCAGAAAGAAATAACAAGATGAGAGACGACACATCCTTGTGCGTGGCCCTCTTTAGACATACATGAGCGCTCCTGCGCTGTGAACAAACGAGGCTGAAAAGGCAACGCGCTCCTGCGCGTGCCACCACATAGCGAATGCTGGAAAGGCAACGCGCTCCTGCGCTTGCCACCACATAGCGAATGCTGGAAAGGCAACGCGCTCCTGCACTTGCCACCACATAGCGAATGATGGAAAGGCAACGCGCTCCTGCGCTTGCCCCTGCGCCACCAGGTCGGAAAGCGCTTCTTCTGAAGTTAAGTGGCTGGTCTTGTGGCCATGCGCTCCTGTGCTAGCCACGCCAACGAAAAACTACACTAGCGCTCCTGCGCTGGTGCGGACGATCGGATACCAGAGCCTTTCGTGAAGGCTGACGTAATTATCGGTAACGCGCTCCTGCACTTATCATTGTACGAAAATGCCTGAAGGAGCAAAAATGAGAAAGGAAAAGGCAATGCGCTCCTGCGCGTGCCTTATACAACAAGGTCTGAAAGCATTTCTGCGCTTTCGCTCCGCAAGGGTCTCTGAATTCGTAAACCACGCACTCCGGCGCGAGTTACGCAAGGAAGTCTGCACGGGCACCCCTGTGCCGGTACGAATGCTGCGATACCTGTGTCTTCCAACAGAATCGAGGAGGAAGAGATTGCTCCGTGGGCTCCGACTCCGCCTCGGTCAAATCCAGGATCAGAAGCACCTAGGGCTGAGCACCGCAGGTCCTTATGCGGTCTCACCCGGAAGTGCCCTAGTGGTGACTTTTGGTTTTGCTTCCTGGTTATGGAAGCTAGACTGCTAACCCTACAAGGAAATGGATCACGCACATGCAGGCACACGGACTGGATCCATGACAGAATTAGCCTAATATCGGGGCAAAAAAGCCAATCCAGTGCATCAGCACCCAGAGCCTCAAATCTGTTTGATGTTTTTATGACAAAGTTGTTAGCCTCAGTCTCTCTCGGGTACCTAGTAAAATGGCATTTGATTCCTAACCTGGACCATGTTGGGGTGGGGGTGGAGGTTGGCCGATAAAAATAGCCTTGGTGCCAGGGCCTCGATGGTAGATAGACTGGCCATCATGCTAGCGAGGTTCAAAACTGTAGTAACAGCACCCAAGCAGTCAAAATGAATGACAATACAGTCCCCATTATGGGTTTTAGGGGAAGGTCCCAATCAGTCAACTCTCTGTGACATGATAAGCCAATTAGCCAAATTATGGCCCTCACTGTTCAGAAGGGACAGCCAGTGACTCACTTAAATACTTAGGGTGTGGTAGTCTTCCCCAGTTTTGTTTTTTAAAACAGGGACCCCAGTAAGTACCACAACATAGGGGGCAGAGGCGGGTGGAAGGTTTAAAGAAACATAAGGAGAAGTTGGGACTGTTTTATTGCTTACACCACCCAACCCTCCCCCCGTCCCTACCCCTGGGGAGGCCTGGAGCCTTTCTTTGGAATTGACACCTCAGAGTTCCCATGAGTACCCTGGCTCATATTTTGAGTTTCCGTGGGTTCCTGTCTAGCGGACAGGTTGGGGGCGGAAAATAAGGGACCTTCTTTGGGTGGACAGTAGATACCTGTGTAGCATGATATTGTCTCCCTCACAATCTTTGAGCCCTCAGAGCCAAGACTCATGGTATTCAAGGCATTACCTATCAATGACAGGTTGGTTTTACAAAACTGCATTAAATTATTTAGACTGGCTTTACCAATCAACCAAAAGAAGGGGGGACTAGGAACCATTCAAGGTCAGAGGTCTTCTCTTTTTGCAATTATGATGAGTCAAAGAATGTGAGGGTAGGTAGGGTAGTGGGTGTGGTGAAATGTGTTCTAAAACTGCCTAAGGAGTACCGTTTTTGGTTTTAATAAAGGGAGCCCCTTGTCATGGCTGAAAATGAAAAATTTGAGTTCTGTCAGCGGGATATTACGACCCATGACAGTCTCACAGTGTATCTATTAAGGTCGACATGTTTCACACCTAAATGGTCCAGAAGAGATCCGTGGCGCTTCTTCAGGACAAAAAGTGATATATCCCTACCCTACACCAAAGCTGGATATGTGACTGGGGTTAAAATAATGTTTAGAGAAAGCTGAGATTCGTAATACCTATGTGTATGTTGAATCACTAGCTGGATCTCAAATTCCAACCATGAAAACATAACGAAATGCAAACTTCCATGAGAAGGTTCACCTGTATGTAAAAAGGTTCCAATGTATTGTTGAGGGAGTACTCCTTAACGCATATAGGTAGGTACTCCCCATTGTCAAGTTTGCTATGTCATGTTTTTTACAAATGAACAGAAAACATGCTAGAAGTGCAACCGTCACTCCTTTGTGATCAGTGAACAAATCACACTGCAAATCAAGCAAGTGACATAGTCGTGATAAAAGGCACCATTCTGACAAGACAGACAGAGATACATATACAGATGACAACCTTAAACCAAATCGATATTGCATGCCAGCTAAGGGTAGGTTAGAAATCTGACCCTGCTGGTGTCTTGGTAATTGCACCTTAGATCAGGGCAGAGTACCATGTCTTAACTGCAGCTCAATCTGCAAAGATAAACAAGTTTAAGCAGTTTAAACAGACATGTACATGCACCAGGAGTAGCCGGGGATGTGCTGCTGTAATCGTAATACTCACGTGGTCACAAGTGGCAGATTTGCGTTTGTGACTGTCTCTGCCTGTCTGGAGATAGTGTGCAGGGCAGAGGGTTGCTGAGTTTGTATCGGCCGAGAATGAGTCTCAGGTGTGTTAGCAAGTGCCCATCCCGTATTCAAGACCATGGGAAAAGGTTGCTGATCGGTGCGGCCATCTTAGATGAGTGTCTATTGGCTAGAATATGCGCTATGTCATTATAAGAATGGAAAGAGTAGAACGGATCGCAGGCACAATGTGGGGATCGCCGGGTCCTGTATTACTAGCGAGGGCACTGGCAAAATCCTGCATGGTTGATAATATCTATGCACCCGTGCCTCCCCCTTCAGGTGCCTTGTGATGACGCTTGAAGCTTCAAAACTAGATCAAGTGTTGTGACAAAATTAACATTTGAAGAAGGCGGTGGCCATCTTGGCATTGTGCTGCCTCATATCACTTACTGCCAAGTCCACTGGATTGTATTAAGATGAAATTGGATTCCAATTTAAGTGAAGGTGTAATGTCAGATGGGGTTTATCAAGCGTGACAAATGGCTCTCAATAAATGTTTACTGATGGGGCTGCCACTCGCAGACTACCCAGGTGGGGACGTGTATGAAAAATAAAAAAGTCCATAGGACTCCACATGGAGGTGAGGGGCAGTGAACAACGCCTGGCCAGTCACGATTTCGACAACATATGGTACTTGTGGTTGTTATGAGCGTTGCGCAGTGAACAACGCCAGGCTAGTGATGATATCGAGGCCATATGGTACTTGTGGTTATTATGAGATTGTAAGCTATGCGCTGCCTTTGTGGAGATCAGTTTGTGTTATGCTAATCAGTTTCCCACACAGAGATGTACCATGTGAGGGTGAGGTGCCTTAGTGATCTTGTTATGTCTGTCACGCGCCAAGTGAAGAAGAGCGCAAGTGTGACATAAGCCAACCACAGTCTCAACCATAGACTGTAGTAATGGAGCAGACTCATTAACATTATTGTTAACAATATGGTCTCTAAACAGTCTTGAGCTATTGGCCTCCATTGGGAGCCTACTGGGCCAGACCACCCTTAGTCTTTGTACCTGTCCGTCCGGACTCTGTAGCTACCATTTTACAATTTTTTTACATTTGGTGCTGGGAGAACACAGTCCATCTGGGAAATCCTGTTCCCTGGCACCTCCTCTAATTCGTGAACATCAGCAGTGAAAGGTATAGCGGTAGCTGGCTGAAATGAACTAGATCCTCATACAACGTCTTGACGTATACCATTAGGGGCCAACGTGGGAGTTTCCATTGAAACAATGAGGACCAAACGAATGCCTAGCCTCTCTTCACATGTACTAATTTCATAATTGATTGCCCCAGCCACAATTAACGATTTGGAGAAGCCATTTGGGCGGAATCCTTTTGTGCTTCTCCTGGCTGTGGGTTCCCTATGTCCGTGGAAATACATTTCCGCTTGCCTATCTTGCAATGTGGGCGTAAAGGCAGCGAGAATGCAGAGGCAAGATCCAGAGAGAATAGATGAGTTCAGACCGCCACAGGCTCTTCGTTGCTTTTCTTACTGTTGAGGTGAACCATGACTTATTATATCGTGCATACAAGAGGTTAGAGGAGCTAAAAAAACAGGCCCCTTAGGACACCCCCCCTCTGCATCTAAGAGCAATTATTCCAATATCTGAAAGCCAGCTTTTATAGAAGAGCCCTATTCTCCATTTGGGTCACATATAAATCAAGCCCTCCCTCACCCAGGCAAGGGGCTACCCACTGTTTTGAGTTAAGGTACTGGGCAAAGTAACAACTGAGTGATTAGGAAGATCTTACCTGGTAGTGAACACTGTATCCAATCGTAAAACCAAGGTGGGTTGCTGAGCCTAGCCTCGTCCGGCTTTGGATGGATGCAGATGGGCCCGCCCTTGGCCCGGGCTTTACCCCAGGTGCGTCCTGCACTGCAGGTGTGCAAAGGTGCTTTTCAGGGCTCATTGTGGAGGCCCGCCCCCTCAGAAGGTGATAGGCTGCAGGTGCACCTCCTGGCGTGCTGTGGTTTGCGAGATTAAGTCCCCTGGGACTATCAAGGTCCTGTGGGTCAAGCACCCTAAATCCACTGGTCAAGCTGTCCCACGCTGCGAGTGTGCACAGGTGCTTCTTAGTGCTCGTCGTGGAGGCACCACCCCCTCAGGAGGTGACATGCTGCAGGAGCGCCTCCTGGCGTGCTGTGGTTTGGGAGATGAAGTCCTGTGGGGCTGTCAAGGTCCTGTGGGGTCAAGCAACCCAAATCCTGTTGGTCAAGTAGGCCAGAAAAAAGAGAGTAGAGACGATCGACTAGTATCTCTGTAGGAGCGGCCGCTCAGATGGAGCAGACTAACTGGAGCAGGAGTGGGCGCGGGCATGAGCATGCATGGCCTCTCCCCCGTTGAGGCCACGAAGATCACCAATTTCAATTGTGCGTCTGACTCTCTTTACGTCAACTTCTTTGCCTGCTTTCACAAAATCACAGTACCAAACCTTCAACTAAATAAAATAGACAATATTTTCCTTGTCACTAAATATACCATAATGGCAAGAGCTAAGAAGAAACCTTTCTCGGGCGAGACACAGTGCAAAAACAACACTCACACTTAGATTAAGGCGTAAAAGTCCGCTTTAATAGAACAGGTCTGAAAAACTGTACCATTAACCACCTGGGTAAATTGCCTTACAAGACTAATCAGCCTCACTAATACATTGTAACTCCTAAAAATCCCTCCCCCCTAAAAAAAAAACCTCTTGCCCCCCCCCCCCACCCGAACTCACCCTTCCTACCCTAAACATTGTGACACAATTCCTGGTCCCCTATGACATAATTGCAGGCTCCCGTTGTTACCATTGTTGCCTCCATCCCTTTGGTCCTTGCCCTGTTCCCTGACCTCTCTGCTCTGTGCTAACACCCACTTCCTCACCCCCCCCCCCCATCCAACAAATGTCTTCTCGCCATGCCAACCAGGAAAACCCACTGGTGTTTTCCTGACCCACCTATAGGAGAAAGAGTCAACCCAAAGTGCGTCTAATCCCACAGCCTCTCTCCCAACAACTCTGCAATCTTCAAGCGAAGCTCCAAGATATAAAACTCATTACTCCTAACTGATAGTTGCACACCGTCCTACTGAAAAAGAGAAATATCGTCCAGCACAATCTCAGAATACTTCAGAACAGAAATCCACAAAAGGGCACAAAAATCTCTCATTTCCCTATTCACCTTCTTTTTCTGCTTCTTCATGGTTCCAGGCTTCTGAGCACCTCCAAAATCTCCTTGAAACCAATTCCGTCCAGAGGATATGAGTGCCTGCCCAACATTTCTTTATTCTTCCTAAATCCAAGTTTGTGACCTTCATCAAGCCAATACCCGACTGTGACACAAGGTCCTTTTCACCTAGATGAATGACTAAGAGATCTGGACAATGTCTCCCACACAGCCTAGCCAATAGTATACCCAAAAGTTCTCTCCCCGCATACCGCTTTGTCCACCCCACCACACCATCACTCGAGTTCCATCTAAACCAAGCTGCCATTCGAAAATTGGAGAGTCTGCTTGTTTCATTGCCCATCGCACCAAGGAATGTACCACAATGTGGAAATGCTTCTTTTGGGCCCTGCAACGCAACCTAAAAAAGAAAACAGATAGTTAAAACCTCTCGAAACATGCTATAATCTGCAATCAACCAAATCTGCATGCACATAACGTCTATTACAACTAGCTTTCCAATTACCCAAATTAATTACAGTATCCTCTGGAAGGCCTTTTTGCTTCTCTTCCGTAGCCACGCCCAATCCTGAATGAGTGTGTTCCATAATCCTTAGGACATCTACCCAGGTGCCCTAAAACTTGTCGTAAAACAGCCAAAACTTGGAAAGGCATCAGCTGAGAACCATCATCGTGATCAAAAACCAGAACTGTAGCATCTCGCAAAAACCATGCAAAAGCAAATCAGCAAGCCACTGGGCAACCCAGGGGACAACTCCTCCGTAAAATCACCTCCTTACTCCCACCCAACTGATCTGTCTTTGAACACCGCAGAGAGATCCTGGTCTCCTCACACAGCGACATTCAAATGTAACTACCATATCATCCTTTCAAGCAATTCCGAAATACGAAAGGCCCTGTGAAAAAAACATGCCATACACAAGGAAAACAAAGCTACCTCCCAAGCGGAAAACTAAACCCTGTCCAGCTGACTTAAAATTTCATGTAATAACTTACCATATATCAGTCTCCGGGCTTCATAACGAGCCCCGCTTTTCCTAGCTCAACCCACTAGTATCCTCCTGCAAACCTCACCCTCCATTGGATCTCAGGTGTGTCAGCGAGCGATTGACTTACTTTCTCAGTGAGGAAAGCTCATTTAAGCTGTTTCCCTGCACTCTGTATTTGGCGCTCTGATACTCAAGACGGATTGTTGTTTAGGATACTCTGTGTGCTTTTTACTCCATCCCACGTTCAAGGGGAGCCCAGAGCTTTCAATGGTTCAGAGTACTTTCCCATTACACCTCCTATTTGCCTTTCAGTCATAATTACAAAGTACTGTAAACAAAATATTGGCCATCCGAACCGATATCGTCACAGCCAAAAGACCCAGCTCAATGTGACTCATAATGAAACACACTGCATCATTTCTCCGCCGCACTACAGCCAAAGGGCCTGTCTCCCTCCAATGTGCACCAGATCGCAAAAATTCCAACCAAGCTTTCTTGTAAATCCTACGGGTAGATACCGCAACTGACTTCTCAATAAATTCCAAAATTCTCATTCTCCCAGCGACCAGAGATCCCATGGTATCTTTGTGTTCACCTGGTCTACTCCCGGCACAAGCCCAAGGTGAACTAGTTGGCACATCCGCTATATTATCAGTCAGTCAGTCAAATAACTTTGTTCAATCTTAAGATAAGATCATAAAAGTACAGTACATCATAAAGTGCATTCTCCCAAAATATCATGGTGTGTAATTATA
Source organism: Calotriton arnoldi (assembly GCA_963921515.1). NCBI lineage: Eukaryota > Metazoa > Chordata > Amphibia > Caudata > Salamandridae > Calotriton > Calotriton arnoldi. Next base: position 893,814 of record CAWUFW010005293.1, read on the forward strand.
TTTTGCAAGACATAGCTAATCGGAATTCACATAAAATAATTTGTACACAAATGACAATTATAAAAAAATAAAGACGCAGCTTTTTAAGAGTTAAAACCGTCCATGAAAGACCTCCAAGATAATCCCAATTCAATATATAAAATATATGGTTCCATATAAAATAGCATAAAAAAGTTAAAATATATGATCAATTAGATTAATGCATGATATTATTAAGAATCTTTTAATCTCCTAGTCTTTATTGACAAACAGAGGTAAGATGCAAGGCAATGGCACACAAGGTGGTCAGACAACATTTGTAAAAAATACAGAACAGGGCGACATTGTGTAAATTTGTATTTCTGCATGACAGGAAAAATGAACTTTTTGCAGTAAAATTTACAAAAGAAAATAAAGTGTAAATTGGATTGTGGGGAGGTTCCATCACATGGACAAACTGACAATTCGTTTGGTGAATAGGTTCCCGTAGGGTAGCCTATCGTACACCGGATAAGATTTAACAACAATTTTTCAACTCCTGGAACATATCTTGCTTTAAACAAAATATTAAAATTTAAACAACCCAGCATGAAAATCCTCAACAACGTCAAAATGTTCTCATCTCGAGCCCTTAGTGAATTTATCAGGTTCACTACTGGTTATTGTCAACATTAAGAACCACCCACCTGTTGGCCAAAAGCTTCTCCCACAGTACCATCACCACCACCAGGAGGAAAAACTCCAAGAAAGCAATACTTTATGTACCAATCGTGACGGTGGCCACTTTTCTGCCACCCAATGTCCATCCCAAAAAAGACCAAAAACATGCGCATCGGAAAAAATTTGCCACTGCTGTAGCAAGTCTTCCTCCCTTGACCACATTGTGACACCATTGAAATCTTTAAGGAACGAAATGCACATCCTTAAATCTGTTTTGACACTAACTTTCAAGCGTACCCTATAGTGAGGTAGCACTGCACCTTTCACGGAAAAACCAAGACGTCTACAAAATACTTAACCTACTCTCACTACCCAACAAGAAAAATGTAGATGCCCCAAAAGGCGTTGAACCTTCCTCAACTTCAGCTTATTAGAAAGTACCACCTCTTCCATAAGGGAAATCAATGTCCGCACCTTATCTTTGGGTAAACAAACCTCCATGAACTGGGAATCTATCTCATTATCCAGGAACGTGAGTGCTGTACAGGGACCTTCTGTTTTTCAGGTGCCAACGGAACTCCCAACTCCTTCATCGTCTCCTGAAAGGCTCGTAACGCTTTCAAGCACACATCATCCAAATAATGGGTGACATAGCGCACCCCACTCCTGAACTGAAAACAAACTGCAAGAAGGTACTATACATCTCAAACAACGAACATGATACCAAACAACCTATAGGTAACACCCTATCAATGTAAATCTTACCCTCAAACTGCAAACCTAACAATGAAATATCCTCCGGATGAACCGGCAACAGGCAAAACTCTGACTTCTCTTAATATCCGACTTTGCCAACTCTGACCCTTCCCCACAAGCCCTGAGCAACGCAATAATTTCATCCACCGAAGCATAGTGTGCAACTGAATCCTCATTTGCGATTAAGTCATTCACTGATTCACAGCCAGGATTAATGGTGAATCAATCGATATTCCCCTTTCTGTTTCATAGGTACCACACCCAATGGTGAGATGGTCACATCCTCCAAAGGTTAATATTGAAAAGGACTGACAATCCTCCATTCCGCCGCTTCCTTCTACAATTTTGCAGCACCACGTCCGGATTTTCCAAAGCAGAACGCAACTTGTTTGCCAAACACTGCATCCTAGGGCTGTGATAAAAAAACAAAAACCCCAAAACAAACACTTAGCTTCCTTCTTTTGAGAATAGAACTGCAACCAATAGCTAAGTATATGAAACCCAAATGGTGTAGGACCCTTTTCCCATCACTGTCTGGACTTGACCTGTACCCCTGTCTGCGCCCCTAAATTAGGACACTTGCCAACCCATTGGCATGCCCCCTAAACATTAAACCACAGGGTGCATCCATTCGCGATTAGTGCGGTTGTGTCTGAACCTGCACGGAGGTCTTGTACAAGCTCCCCTGGTGAATGACCAACGAGCACCAGGTTGCTGGTATTGCCCTCTCCCAACGACTCTGGAAAGGGCTTATACTGTAAAGGGACCCCACTCACGGAATGAATCACTGGAACTGGTATCGCCGATCTCATCCATTGCATCCACACCCCATTTCTTATCCGCATTCACCACCAAACGAGCTCTGAATTCCTCATCCTATCTTAATCAACCAATACCCCATGGTCCATCTGGGCTCATTGTAATACGGACATATATTTACATAGTAACGCACATCACTCTGGATGGCGCTCACAGAAAACACTAGCGTAAATCAAAAATGCTGACGTCCAGTTCTCAATTGTTGTCGGTATCCTTGACCTTCTGGCTAGCTTGCACTCTTCCTCCTTAGAGCCTTCTTTTGCCTGAACCTCCCTATGTAATAGTTTAAACACATCCACAAATTCTCGCTTCCAAATCTTTTATTTCATAGACTGGATCAGATGCGCCCCCAAAGGCATCAAAATACCCATGTAAGATAGTTTTTGTTCTTGACACTACCCCCAGATTCACCTCAAGCACTGGTGCCACTAGCCATCTCACCTGCATTAGTATCCACACTATCCTTCGCAACTTGTTGGTCTGTTTCCTTTACCTTCTTCATCGTGTCAGTTTCCACAGTAGCCGTTTGCACAGCCATATCCTTACTTGAATCCCCAGAAAACCCTCTGATACTCTCTTGACTGGACTATTCCCCACTCCCACAGATACTAGCCTCAGCATGGATTTGCATTGATTCCCTTTCTTGCCCCCCCTCCACTTGCTCTGTCACCTTAACTTTTAACTTTTCCTCTGCCTCTTCAATTCCATTTTATCCCACTGCAGCACTGACTTTGCAACCTGCAAAGCACCAACACTACTCCCATTGTTATACACCCTGCCCTTCTTTCCCATCTCTATCCACTGGCTTACGCATCAATACTGTGGAATCCCCAATCTCACCCTCTTCCAGAGATCCCTCTTCATCATAATCCAAAAGTGACTTTTCCCCAGCCCACCCCACCCCAACCCATCAAAACAATATCCTCAGCGCTTGTGCTTGGCCGTTCCCCATCCCCTACACCACCATCCATGATGTTTGAAGTCTGGCATTGCTCCCTCGTTGTCAAGCAGCTCGCTCTGGATAGTGCTCTCTCTTCAGCCCGGTATCCAGGAAACACCCAGGCCTCCACCGGGGTCTGGAAACTATCAGGGACCTCACACGGTCGCATTTGCCAGCCTTTCTCTGTGAGGTCTCTCAGCTCCACAGAGTCATCACATCCAGTAGTCCCTCCAGTTGCCCCAGGCTGTCCACTCATCTCCTTGCCTGCCTTATTTGAAAACCATACCCATTGACCTATGTGACGCTCCTCACCTTTGCCTTCCTTCTCCACTTAATGCGGCCTGTGATATGTATCCTCACCTGCCTCTCTCTGCAAAACTCTCTCAGTGAATGCCAAAGAATTAGCCATCTCCCACATCTGTACCTTATTGAGCATGGGGCTCACCCAGCTGGGTATAATCAGCCCTCCATTGGGAACCCTGTTCTCCCCCTGGATAAAATCAGCAGCTCCATATAACTGGCTAAACTGCACATCCATCTCACCCCCTTGATGGCCGCTGTCACTCTCTGAATCCGATATGACAATTAGATCCTCCGAAAATCAGGGGCGCCACCATCTTGGACTGCATATCTAAGGGTCTTTCCTCTGCAATCACCGCCATCTTGGCTAGCGCTGCTAAGTGCCTTTCCTCCATTTCTACGAACACATGAGGGCAGACTTCTTGAATCTGCCCCCTGCTGTCACACGGCCATCACCGCAGGCAGCACCTGCATCCCCTACCCTCTCCCGAAACCCCGCACCACTTCATCTTGAAAGACACAACTCTCCTCTCTGGATCGTGCCAGAAAGAAGAACCTCCATAAACAAGCCACTGTGCGCCGTTGGAGCCCCACCTCATGTTCCTTAGGTACTGCGTGCTCTCTCCTGTCGTCCCTACTCTTCTGACTACATTACTTGGGCTTATGTGCCGGGGAGAGCAAGCCAAAACCGCGACCGCCACTCCCCTGATGAAACACTCTGCGGATGTTTCAGGCCTACCCAGGATTGCTCAAGAATGCCCGCTTTTATTAAGTCCTTCCAACCTTCGTCCTGCAAAATGTTTAGGCCCTCCACCACCCTACTCACTCATTGACATGTTTTACTCACAGATACATTGATTATATCACATTCCAAAACTGCTAATCGTATTTGGCCTACCTACAAGTCACACCTACTAAGCGCCTTGTCCCTGGGTGTGACAAAGCCAAAAGGCTGCCTTCAACCCATCCTCAACTTATGAAACCCCACCTATATCTCACCCACCCCACCCTTTAACCAATAAGGTTCCTGTGAGCACTGCCAGAGCACACCACACAATCCGACAAGCCTGAGGGGGGTAGACTGGGCAAGCCCATCTCCCCCAAGCCCCCATTATGTCAAGTAAAACAAAAAATCGACACGCAGCACAACAAAGTTGTTGCCGTTTATTTATCTTTTGTATTGTTAAACAGTGATATGGCCTTTCCAGTTGTAGGTGTTGACTCACTGTCAAAAGATTTTAGTCAATCCTGATACTATATAATGAAAGGTCCAAATGCTGAGCATGAAAATGCCTGCGTAGCATGCCTGTTATACGTCCATGAGGCACGAGCCATAAAATTGCCACCCATGAAAGGCAGTATGTTTATGGAAGAGTTGGACTTCAAAACATCTCTGGAAAAACATAGAGAAAACTGGAAAAATACCTGTATTATTAGGGCAACACTTGAGGAGCTCAATATGGTTATAAGGCCACAACTAGTTTCTGTTATAAAGTATTTAAACCAAGTACAGTACTCGTTATTTGGGGTACTTGTGTTTATGCCTCCATAGCTTTTTTTCCACATAAGGTATCTACACCAAACTTAGGTCCTTTTTTCCAACACCATTGGGATTCTCAGGGTACCCCGAGTTTGTGAATTACCCCAGAGGGGACTGAGAAAATAGCCAAAATATATTGCAAAATTTGGGTTCTTTTGGGAAAAATGGCAAAAAGTGCTGTGCAAGAAAGTGTCTGTTTTTTTTTCTATAAATGGCATCAGCGAAAGGTTTGCTATGCTAAAATCACCATCTTCCTATCCTTCAGGAGACGGCAGAGCTGTAGCTAAAAAACTATTTTTTGCTACAGTTTTGGCATTTTTCTAATCGGTAGCCCATTTTCCCAAATTTCTGTACTTTCATCCTACTTCCAGTTTGTGGTGGAAACAGGTGTGAAACCCATGGCTAATACTGGAAAGCTATACATTTCTGAAAAGTAGACACACCTGTGAATTCAGGAAAGGGTAATTTGTGTAGATGCCTCAAGGTTTTCTAAAGAAACTGTTTAAATAAAAAAAATGAGTATGGAAAACAGCAATTTATGACAACGTTTTAATCGGAAACTTCTTGACACCATCGCCGTTTTACAAAAGCAGGACACCGGTACGTCCGCTAGACCCTTTTGCTTAAGGGGATACATAGGGTTTGTAGGTTCTCCAAGACCCAGAGGTACTGAGAGCCAACAATTGAGCTGTACCGAGAATAGAGCAATTCATATGTTAAAATGTAAAGAGTGAAAAATGGGTACAAAGGAAGCCTATGAATTTCTGAAATGTACACTAGATGCTGTGCTTAGGAGCAATGGTTATTTGTATATCTCTGAATATATGGATATCTATACTAGCATGTTATTCAGAGGGTATTTTGCAAAATATCTTCTCTCATACAAAATAAATGCTATTGGTAATAACAAATGTTCTAAAATTCTGTTCTAAAAAGTGGCATGCTTCTCCTGATAAAAATGGTACCCCACTTGTGTGGCTGGGCCTAGCACCGGTGGGGCAATACACCCTAAAACACGACCAGAAGGCATAATATTTTATCCAGCAGAATCCAAGCTTTTTTGAGGGGGCATAAACAATCTGTGGCGGTGCTGAGCGATGCTGTGAGAGAGAAAGGGTGTACATAGAATAAAGAGTGGAGCGGGATAGAGAGAGAGAAAGAAGGGGAGAGAGAGTGAATGAAGGAGTTTGAAAGAGAAACAGATAAAGGGGTGAGAGAGAATGAAAGGCTAAAAAAGATAGAGAGGGGAGAGTTAATTAAGTAGAGAGAGAATTAGAGAGGGGAGAGAGAGAGAAGGCGGGAGACAATAAGAGTGGGGGGTGTGGAGTTTAAATAGAGTGAAGAAGTGACGCGGAAAAAGTAACCTTAAATATAGCTTTGTGCTTTGCGCGAATAAATATAAAAAAAAAAAAACTGAGCGAGACAAAAATACTGGTAATTAGGCTGTGACTCCCAATATAAAACAAATAGCGATATAAGGTGAAATCGACCCACCGAAGCAATATTTCTAACTAGACAAAAAAAAGCTTGCATTTCAATGCTAATCGCTGTTGTTTTTCATGTGACTGTAGTCCAGGGCCGTCAGTTGGTAATGTGAGCAGCTGCTGCTGCGATTGAAACATCAGAGTCCAGAGAGTTAATGAGCCATGACGAGGAAATGAGGAAGAGATAGGAAACCCAGATGCCAGCTGCGCGTGCACGCCATCGTGAACTCAAGCTGGTCGCCAGCCGAAAGCCAGTGGGTTTGCACTTCCAAAACCCGCTTACTAAAACTCTCGGCCAGACCAGCGCAAGCGCTGGTGCAGGCCGAGACCTAAAAATGGTACCTCACCTGTGTGGGCTTAGCCCATGTGACAGGAAAGGGCCTAAAACGCAATGTGGACATGTCACCTTTTTCCATTGAAAACTAACCCTTTTTTTAAATTTAGGTAGCAGTGGATTTTGGGCACTAGCTCAGCCGGCACCTATGGAAACCTACTAGACCTGCACATTTCTGAAAACCAGAAACACAGGAGAGTGTCATGGCTTGCGTTACTCTTTACCCAAAAGTCCTTGCAAAGCTCAAACTTTGGCTAAAAACACACAATTTCCCCATTTTACAATGACGGCACGTTCTGTAATCTGCAGGCAGCCACACGTTTTCTACCACCCAGTGTTTCCCCACTTCCCTCAATAAAAATGGACCTCACTTGTGTGGGTGGTTGGGCCTACTTCAAGCAATAAGAAAGGGCCCAAAACACAACATGAGACTTCACATTTTTCCACTGAAAACTGACCCTGAACCTTTTTTTGCAATTTGGGTAGCTGTGGAGTTTGGGCCCTAGCTCAGCTGGCACCTCGGAAAACCCACTGTAAGAAATTGGGTTTTTGATTGAGTGGGTTGAAGATCCTTCTCAAGCAACAACCACAATTCTTTTCAGGGAGAACCACAAAAGTCACTAAATTAACCTGTGCTTAACCATCTGGTAGCTTGTCGAAAAAGCAGTCAGACTTAACTTAGAGGCACTGTGTTAAATATTAATGCAGCACGCAAACAGTAATAAAGTGAAAACACAACACAAGAAAGACTCCACACCAATTTAGAAAAACAAAGCAACGTTTAATAAATAAAATGTCACTAAAATAATATAAATGCAATCAGTAGAACTAGAGTTATGATTTTTTAAAGTTTTCAGTGAAAATTGCATCTAAAAGATCAAAGGGCCAACTGCGGGTATCTTGTCATGCAAAACCAGGACAAACTCAAAAGTTATGGCCGACGGCGATGAAGGGTGGTTCGGCTACATGAGGTGGATTGGGCCAGGTCTCTGATTACCTTCTGACTTGGAAGAAATGTTAAATAAAATGAGATGGTAAAGTTCAGCAGGGCAAGGCAGCATGGTGTCCGAGGAGGAGGCATCGTCGTCGGGAAGTCATTGGACTAAGTCATGGTGAAGATTTCTATGTTCGCACTCTGTCACTTTTTTGAAAGTTGAAAATCTGTAGGACGACGACGCTGCAGGTTGTAGCTGACGAGGGCTCTGTTGCTCAGCGGTCTCTCTGAACAAGATTTGCTGCTGTAGGGAAGAATGTAGCAGGAGCTACCGCAATGTAAGACTGAGCGGCAATGCTCATTGGGCGGATCAGCGATCAGGTAGGTCCTATTCTCCTTTCGGTTCTCAGGCTACTTTTTGGTGGATATTTATCCCAAGTTTCAGGTTTTGGCTGGCAGAGCAAGGTTATCACCAATTCCAAGGATCCAGAACGGGTTGGACACCACTTGGGGGGGGGAGGATTCACTCCAGGCAGAGGCCATGTGCACGGTTCAAGGTCTCTAGAGCTTGTTATGACCCTGTAGCTCACAAAGGAGGCCAGCCAACCAGCCCTTGGAGTTACTCTGGGAGTTCTGGGATCAAGCATCAATGTGGACCTCAAGCAGTAGGGAAGTCCTCTGAGGTTACAAGTCAAGACTGAAGCAGCAGGGAAGTCATCATAGGTACAAAGCAGGCCTCAATCAGCGGGGCAGTCCTCTGAAGTACAAGGCAGTCCTTCTGGAGGTCCTCCGCAGGTTTAGGAGTGTACTGAAGAGTTGGTCTAAGGGTCCAATATTTATACCTGGTGCCAGCCTTTCAAGTGGGGGAAACGTCTAGGTTATCCCCTATCTGGTTCTGAAACTTTCCTTCCTTCCCCGGCTCCAAGTCGCCCAGACTGACAAAAGGCTGGTGTCATGTTCCTTTGTGAGTGTGCTGGAGGCAGCCCTTTTAAATGTAAGTGGGGCAGGGAACTGCTCTGCCCCACCCATCCTGGCAGGATGACCCATAGTAACAAAACTAAGTCCCCCTTTCTCCGACTGTCTGAGAGTAATACACAAAGGCCTACTGCCAACTATTCACAATCATGTGACTCAAGACACAGGTTGCAGGCACCAAATGGTTAGGACAAAAAAATGGCAACTTTCTAAAAAGTGGCATTTTCAGAATTGGGACTTCAAATCTGGCTTTGGCATTAAAGAGGATTTTAAATTACAATTTGTCTCAGACCAAACATCACATTTCTACCTGTTCCCAATCAAACGCGAGCACTTAATACATTTAATAAGGTAACCCAATGTTATCCTACAAGAGAGGTAGGACTCACAGTAGTGAAAAACAAATTTAGGAGTTTTTCACTACCAAGACATGTACAACTTTAAATACAGTGCATGCTGCCCTATTGGCTGTTTTGGGCCTACTTCGGGAATGACATATTTCTTAAAAGAGGAGATTTAGGCCTAGCAAAAGTTTATTTTGCCAGGCCGCATTGGCAGTTTAAACCTGCACACAGGCTACAATGTCAGACCTGAGACCTGCTTTAAATGGCTACTTAAGTGGGTGGCACAATATGTGCTGCAGGCCCACTAGTAGTATTTAATTTACAGGCTGTGGGTACTTGTAGTACCACTTTACTAGAAACTTATAAGTAAATTAAATGTGCTGATTGGGTGTATGCCAATTTTACCATGTTTAAAGGAGAAATCACAAGCACTTTAGCACTGATTAGAAGTGATAAGGTGCACAGAGTCCTAATGCCAGCAAGGAGGGTAGAAAGCAAAATGTTTGGGGGAAGACTACACCAAAAGCTGTCAAGTCTAACCCCTACCAAATCTGCACATTTCTGAAAACTAGATACCCGGGAGAATCCATGGTGGTGTGATTTGCGTGGCACTCACCAAGACGTTTTACCAAGAAACCCTTGTAAACCTCTAACCTTGGCTAAAAACACACATTTTTCTCACGTTTCTGGGACAGGATGTTCTGGGATCTGCAGGGAGCCACAAAAGTTATACCACCCAGCGTTCCCCCAAGTCTCTCACTAAAAATGGTAACTCGTTTATATGGGTGGGCCTAGACCCAGCGACGGAAAAGGGCCCAAAACTCAACATGGACATGTCACCTTTTTCCACTGAACACCGGCCTTTTTTTTTTTTGCAATTTCGGTAGCTGTGGATTTTGGGCCCTAGCTCAGCTGGCACCTAGGGAAACCTACCATACCTGCACATTTCTGAAAAGTAGACACCTGGGAGAGTCCAGTGTGGTGTGACTTGAATGGCTCTCAAAAGGTAATTTTGCCCAGAAGCCTTTGCAAACCTCAAACTTTGACTAAAAACACACAGTTTTCCCACATTTTTGTGATAGAAAGTTATGGAACCTGGAGGGAGCCCCAAAAGTCCTACCACCCAGAGTTTTCCCAAGTCTCGCAATAAAAATAGTACCTTACTTGCAAGGGTGGGTCAAGAGACCACAACATAAAAAGCCCTAAAGCACTAAGTGAAGAGATCAGCAACTAGACACCCAAGGGATTCCCGGGTGGTGTGCCTTATGTTGATCCATTGACCTTGGTTGGATCCGTCCCGTCACGGGTACTAGGTAGAGCCAAACAAGTGGGACAGCGTTTTTATCGCAACAAGTAAAGTTAAACTTGGTGGTAGGAATTTTGTGGATTCCTGCTGATTTTTTTAAGTTTCCATAACAGTAGTGTAAGGAAAATGTGTATTTTTAGCCAAAAGTTGAGGTTTGTGGGGCATTGGAGGTAAGTGCTTCCCATTAGGAAAACCACCCTGGACTCCCCGGGTGTCCAGTTTTCCAAAATGTGTGGGTTTATTAAATTTCGCTGGGAGGCCGCGGAGCACAGGCCCAAATACCGCAGCTACCCCTATTGCTGATGGCTCCACTTTGTGTTTTAGGACAGTTCATGTCTCAGGAGCTTGTGGATAAGTGAATGAGATTAATGCATGTTACGCCACCCTAGAAACCTCTGGGTGTTCAGTTTTCAAAAGCGTTAGGAGATGTTAATGTTTCTTCTGAATCAATCCACAACTCAGGCACAAACACATGCCGGTTGGTTTTGGCACTACCAGAGGTAATAGGTTAAAGCATCAATACTAATAACAGTATTGGAATATTGAACCCATCACTTAGTGTTAGAGAGTTGTAAAGCTGTGTCAAGGCACCAACCACTTTGCAGTCTATCCACATGCCTTTAATGTGCGTCACACAAAAACATTAATACTGATTGCCAGGGATCCAACACACACAACACTGACATCAACAAACAGTTCCCATTCAAGAGCCCATCACATTCGTACACCAAAAGTACTGAAATGACAAACAATTTGCCACTCAACCACTGATTACCCAACCTCTACCAAACAATGCACACATTCTTCCAGCCAACAGCCACATATTCCGCCAGCCAACTGCCACACATTCCACCAACCATTAGCTGCACAATCTCCACTACACACATACTGCCAGCTATGGTTGAGTTAGCGCCGTGAGTACACTTTCACTTCGACTATGAACATCTGCTTCTACTTACACAAAATCCATATTCAAACAAACCTAGGTTACAGTTTAACTACCTGTTCATGCCTGTCCATGTCTATCTCATCTGCAGTCCTAATACTTCTAGTGTGCCAGGTGCACCTTTAATAAAGCCCCACGTGGAAGCCAGAAACACTGTTCTTTCTTGCGCTTTCAGCACACTCTGTGTACTAAATCCAACTCCTTCCAGTGTGTGGAAGTAAGTTGGGGTTGTCTGGGGTTGCTTTTGTGGCCCATTGTTCAGACTGTGTGACCAAATGCACCTTTGAAAATGGGACTAAATATTCCGGGAAGACTCAACTAAATTCCCTACAGAACACTTCTAGAAAAGCTAAGGGCCATAGAGTTTGGTGGACGTCATGTCCTCCATTATGTGCAGTGCATTGACTGATATGCACTAGTCACATAGCGGCGGAATATGCGCTATGTTCTGACGAAGGATGAAGGTGGCAAACAGACCACAAGTATGACATGTGCTGGATTGTGGGTATAGAAATCTGTATGTCACTCCTACCTTGTTCAACTGCCTTCCACCTACAGAAGATCCCTAAGACAACAAATCCAGGTTAACCTTTGGCTACCTGTTCATGTCTGTCTCTCACCTGGAGTCCTAATAACACAAGGGAGCCATGTTCACCTGCTCTAACACCTCCCCATAGCATCCTGCTTAGGCTAAGGAAGACTTGTCTGTCATGCACTTTCAGCGCACTCACTGCACTAAATCCATCTCCTCCCATTGTCTGAAGTAAGTTGGAGGTGTCTAATGATTCATTTTTGGCCCATTCCTCGGACAGTGTCAGCAAATTTACCTTTGAAACTGGGGCTAAACATTCCGCAGCAGACTCTACTAAATTCCCTAAAGAGCATTTCTGGAAAGAATAAGAGCCTTGGGGTTTGGTGGACAGGGTATTCAGTCAAAATATGGTTCATGTCCTGTTGACCATTATTGTTGACCACTGAAATGCACTTGTAATATGGTGGACAGACCTTTCACCATATTTTTGAAGGTGGCATGCAGCCAAAAGCAAGATCAATGTGTGCCACTTTACTGGAGTCAGTAAATACTTGGTGGCTTAAATCTAATCAAGAAAGAAAAAATATTGGATTAGAGCTCTTCTTTTAAAATTAGACGGATGAGTCTCCAAAGCTCCACAGCTATTCAAGTAATGGCCCACGTAAAGTTATGTATCCATATGCAGTAATTGGGGCAGGTAGTAATTCCTAATCTGTGTGCTCCACTTCGCTCAGTTTCCTGGAACCTCACTTTTGTCTAGTAGAAAGTGAAGTAAGTTGGCAAACAGATGGGCACTCGGGACAGTAATAACTGCTCTCCTGTCACTTTCCTTGCCGAGCACAAACTATGTATTGGTAATATCGGTGACTCCTTTGCTCTGTTGCAGGAATGCTGTTGTCAAAGTTCATATCCTGCAGTCTTGCAGAGTCCTCCACAGCAGTCGAAGTAGAGGCTTCTGCTTCTACAACAGCAAGGCTTTCAATAACAGACAACTGAAAGTCAAGGAAGGACATCAGTCTTCCTGTGGTGGTCTGCTGATACACAACATGTGCATTGTACATTGCCAACTGAATCTATTTGGTAGCCAACTTCTTATACCATGTGCAAGTTTTACAGCTCACAACGTGGTTGAAGAACTTGGTTTTATTCACTCCACCCATGTGCTTATTATATACAAGTGGGCTTGCGGATTTCTGTCAAGTGTCCCTAAACCGTGACATGAGAAGTTCTCTCTTTGTGAAGAGTAATGAGCACATATACCTACAGCCTGTCTGAGTCCTTGACCTCAAGCAGTTTGTTGCAACGTACTGCTCTGGCCTTTTTGGAGCTTCTTGAAAGCAATCTCAAGAGGGAATACTTTGTCCTGCTTTCTAATTATACTGCAAGCCAGAGTGCCAGTCTTGAGCAGTTCACTAAACAACTGGAATGCTGTAAAGACGTTATCACATAAAGGTTATGACTTTAATAAAGGAGAGATCGGGCAAGCTCTCAAACGATCTTCTCACTAACTCCTGACGTGGAAGAACAACCTGCAGGATTTATTGCGGAATTCCTTCCGTGTACACTCTCATCATGTGCACATAAACAGTAAAGCTCCCGCACAACATATACATCTTGATGCCGTAACAAGCTTTTTAACTATGTACTGCATGAACAGCAGTTGCCCTTTGTACAAGATCAAGGACTCATCAACTCCTGTATTTTTTCCAGAAGTCTAAATCTCTGGAAACTTGGCAGACAAATGTTCCACGAGAGGCTGAAATTTAAAAAAACCTGTCATATCTGAGAAGTCCTAGGGCGATGCAGCAGAATGGTCATTGAAATACAGCATACACTGACAAATCAAAGTCTGTCTCTGCTCATAACTGGTGTGAAACAGGGTGTTACCATAACCACATGAGTAGACCAGTAGGACTGCATGGTGTGTTTGTGGACTATTCCTATTTTCAGTGTTAGGCATGAAAGTTTTTTTTCAGCTCCCCAAGTGAAGTGGAAGTCTACAGGTGTGCCGTAGAGTGAGACGCCAGAGTACCTCCATGCTCCCTAGGCAAAGGAATTGCTGTATTGACCTTACACCTAGCATCTCCAGGGCAATTACTGGCTGAACTAAATTAGGAGTCTGTCAAGTGAGCACTCCAAGGGAAGGGAAAACATATACAAAGGTGGCGGGTTGACCATACCCGGGGCCCACACCGTACACAAAACAAGACATCTCTAGTGTATAGTGGAGTCTCTGCTCGTGGATCGAAGTTCATTCGCAATCTATGAACAGGGATCTGTTTCAACAAGGCATGTCTGGAAAGTGGAAGTTCTCATCTTCCCAACGATTCCTCTGCACATTTTGTGCTGGCATGGAAAGCTTGAACACTATAAACTAAACATCAAAATGACCGCCTATTTTCCCTTTCCTGGAGGGGCCGATCACTCTCCCACTTGGTGGCCAATCGGTCCCACCAGGGAATGTTAAAACATAAATATATATATGGCCTCGAAAGGGTCGATCATACGCAGGGGGCCTATACCCCACTTCAAAAATATAATTCATTGGTGTCTAGTGAATCCCTGCTCATGGATCGCCATGCGTCCGCGATTACAATCAGGTTTCAGTTCAAAAAGGCATCTCTGGAAAGGGTAGACTCACTTCTTTCCAGCGATGCCTCTCTAACACTGTGGGGTAGGCTGGTGTTACAAAACCCGACCGGATGCACAGGAAGATGTCTTACCTGTTCCTGAATGAGCTGTCCCGTGTGATCAGTGACGCCAGTGCACCGTGCAGCGCGTAAACGTCACTGATGGACAGGGGAGGGGGTTGATGGCACAGAAGCAATTCCGCCATATCCCCCACACCAGAAGACATGCAGAAAGTTTCCGATGAGAGCACCAGAGCTTCCCCCATGACCATCCAGATTATTGACCATGGACACCCTCAGCACTGAGGAGGCAGCGTGGAGGATGTCAGCGGGTTGTTCACCCCATCAAAGGGGTTACTTAAACAAAAATTGATGGATCAGATGCTTTTTTTTTTTTAGTCCTCATTCGCCTTTAAGAAGAAATAGAGATATTTGGTCTTACTCTGGGGCCCCCCTTACCCGACACCATCCAGAGATCTCTGTTTGTGACCCAAGGTGGTGCACACTTTACACTGAACAGAGCGGTGAAGTATCACAGTGTAAAGGCATAATCATAGGACTATGTTCACATCAGATTTCAGCCAATTCACGCATGGTATCCAAAAATCTTTTTTCTTGTTAGGTGATGACCTATCTAGATTGATTGTATATTTTACAGAATTAATCCATTCGATTGTAGTCGAGAGGAACATTTTTTATCCAGTTTTTACATATTTCCCTTCGGGCAAGTAAAATCAAATAAAACATTAGTTTGTTTTTATTAGCAGGTAAAGATTCATACTGTGCCGGGATCCCAAAAAAACCAAGATTAGGCTTACCTGGAGTTCCATTCCGAGTATTATAGAGATACTATTACTCACATCTGCCCAGAAAGATTGTATCAATGGACAGTCCAGGAACATGTGTATATCGTCTACCTTTTCTTAGGCACATTTAGGGCATTTCGGGGTAGCACCTTTCCCAAATTTAGAGAGCTTTAAAGGTGTCCAATAGACCCTATGGAGACAAAAAATGTGGTTTCTCTTTAAATTTACAGCCTGCACCGTGGAATACAAAATGTTACAAGATACTTGCCATAGGTCTTCTAGCTGGATCCCCGGCAAGCTCTTTTCCCACAACTCCGTTGGTAGTCTAAAGTCACCCTCTGAAAGATCGATCAAAAGCCAATATAAGTCTGCTACTTCTTTCTTTCTTGCGACTTTCCTCATCAATGCAGATTCCAATTTGTTTGGAGAACCAATGTCTACTCCAGTTACTTGATGCCAGCTTTTCATTTGGAGATATTTGAACCGGGATAATTTGTTGTTCGTAATCTCCGACCACTCATCCCACAAAAGTAGAGTTCCATCTTTAACTAGCTGTTTCCAACACATCAGTCCCGCTTCCCTCAGGGGTGCTGCTAACGTATCCTTTGTCCATTCCGGGGAGCCAGGAGCATCCCATATTGGGGCTAACGCACTATATTAGCTGATCTTTAACTCTTTTCTGATTTTATGCCACGTAGCAGCTAAACCATGTAGAATCTTGACACGCACCTTTTTAAAGTATTTGGGAACTCCAAATTTATAGATGAAACCCTGCTCCCCTCCCTTCACATCTAAGAGCATCACCTTTAACATTTTCCCGATATCTGAACCATCTGGTTCATTGTATAGCCTTTTCCCATTCCTTATGAGAAAGACCCATGCAAAATAGGATAAATCTGGTAAACACAGACCCCCCTTATCTTTCTTTCTACGCAGCTTTTTCCACGAGATCCATGTACCTTTTGAATCCCAAATAAAACTGCTTATCTTGGACTGTAATTTCTTTAGCCAGTCCTCTCTAAAAATCAAGGGGATATTCTGAAATATAAACATGAGTTTCGGGAAGATCATCATTTTTATTAGATTCACCCTTCCAATAATTGTCAACGGTAGATGTGTCCAGTCTGCTAATGACTTGCAAATCTCTTTACTAACTCTTTTAAAGTTTATTTCTGGGATTTTCTCGATATTTTGTATCGAGAAATTATGATACCCAAATATCTCATCTCAGTTTTAATATTCCCTTGTTGTACATTGATATTCCAGCCCATAATCTCTGTTTTTGTTTCGTTCACTTCATAGCCTGAAATACAGCCAAATTGAGAAGTCAAGTTATACAACACAGGGATCGCAGAGGGCAGATCTGAGGTATATACCATTAAATCATCGGCGTACAGGGCCACCTTTTTTTCCCAGCAGCTGTATCTGAAAGGGAATATTTTATCTTCTTGTCTAATTTTCACAGCCAAGGGCTCTATATACAAGTTGAAAAGAAGAGGAGACAAGGGGCACCCTTGTCTGGTTCCCCTCGAGATCTTGAACGGGGCAGATAAATTCCCATTTACCGGACCGTGGCTGTGGGGGTTTGATATATCAGATCCACAGTCCTACAGAAGTTCTCTCCCAGATTACACTACCTCAATACTTTCTGAAGATAGGGCCAATTTACCCTATCAAAGGCTTTTGTAGCGTCCAAGGTGATAATAGCCAGGGGTATTTTATGGAGTGTAGCTAAGTCTATTGCCCCAATTAAGTTATAAGTTAAGTCCTGTATTCCCCTCCCCTGGACAAAACCTTTTTGATCCTCGTGTAGGAGGCCCCCCACCACCCCGTTTAACCTTTCTGCTAAGAGTTTAGCGAAAATCTTATAATCGCAATTAAGCAATGAGATGGGCCTGTAAGAGTCACCTGCATTGGGCAGTTTAGCTGGTTTTAAGGATCAGCGTGACTATAGCTTCGTTCCAGGATATTGGCATATCTCTTCCTTCCTCACAAATATGTGAAAACAGCTTTTCCATTACTGGGATAAGAACCTCGCTCAGACATTTGTAAAACTCTGCCGGTATCCCATCCGGGCTTGACGCTTTCTCAGACTTCCCAGCCATAATGGCCTTCCTGATCTCACTCCCTATAATGGGACTATTAAGGTTATCAGCCTCCCTTTCATTGATTTTGTTCGGAACATCCTGACCCAGCCAAGCCTCCACATTCTCTTCCGTACCTTCTAAACCCTCCTGGTATACCTTTTCAAAATGGTTATGGAAGGCCTTTTCTATTTCTTCACTACTTGTAAGGGTGTTTCCAGGTACCTCACTCCTGAGTTCTTTTATAAACCCTTTTACCTGGTCAGTCTTAGTTTTCCATGCTAGGAGTTTTCCGCATCCTTCCCCATATTCAAAGTGTGCGAGTTTGCTCACTTGCCACCTCTTTCTTAATCTCTCTTCAATCACCCCGGCTAACTCCAGCCTAAGAGTCTGAAGACCTGTTTGTATAGGCCCTAATTCCTGTTCGACCCCTGAAACTTGTAGCTGTTGCTCCAATCACTGAATGTTCTGTTCTATTTCCTCTGCTTCACCTCTATACTTCTTCTGTTTGAATATCTGCAGAGACGTTATGTACCCCCTTAAAAAAGCTTTATAGGAGTCCGATACAACCCCTAATGGGGCACTATCGAGATTAGTCGCAAAAAAACTCCAGAGTCTCAATACTCAACTTCTCAATCACTTACTCATCTAGTAATAACACGATCCATTGTCCACCTCCTCTGTACTAGCTTTGCTGGCAGATCTAAAACTAAGGTTATTGCAGAGTAATCTGATAAATGTATACCTAGATGCTTTGCATCTTTCACCCATCTTTTCAGATCTTGATCTATTAAGAAGAAATCTAATCTTGATTGATGGCCATACTTTTTATTATTAAAAGTAAAACCCCTTTTGGTACCCATTTTATCTCTCCATATATCCAGCCAGCCTAGTTGTTTCATGGAAGACTTTAGTAGGGACCGCATCTTACTGTTAAGAATTGATGTACTCTTTGATGAACGGTCCAAATCAGGATCCAACACTACATTAAAATCCCCTGCTAAGATTATAGGGTCGGGAAAGCTTAATAACTCCGTGAGTAATCCAATAAGAGAGCTGGGATCATCCATATTAGGTCCATAATACCCAGCAAAAGTGAGTTTATGATTAGAACCTAATTCTAGCTATAGCCCATCTCCCTGCCCTATCTACTTTACTGTCTTCTACTGTGATATATGGGCTCCTCTTGACCAGAATTGCCACTCCTTTTATAGTGAGCTGTTGGGTGGTACAGATAAAATCTTGTACCCAGCTTCTAGATTTAAAAAGGTTTCTCATTTCTATGTCCGTTAGATGCGTTTCCTGCAATATTAAAATCTGTGCCCGGGCATCTTTTAGATATTGTAGAATCTTTTCCCTCCTATACTTAACTCTTAGCCCGTTCACATTCCAAGAAAGGGCCTTCAACAGGGTACTTTTGTCACTTATCAATTGTGCCAAGTTCTTTCTGCCCACCGGGCACCATATACCATACTAAGGCGAACAGGACATATTTTTTTTTCCCACTGCTCCCCACCCAGTGTCCCTTACCCTTACCCCACCCAAACCCCTCTGTGAGACCCACCCCGGAGAACCCTCCTTTCCCCTCCTCCATGGCCCAAACCTAGGCCTAAGGGGGCCCCTCCTGGAGTTGGAAGAAACACTTGATACCTTGCAACTTTTTACTGCTTTTCTTGCCCACTTACAATATTTACTTAGCCTGAAAAAATATTTAAAGCCTGTAGCAAATTTAACAAAGTTACTAAAAGGGGGGACCAGTTTTCCTGCCCCGAATCCTCTAACTTGTCCCTCCCTCTGAAATGGAGTGTAGGATTTTCTCCGCCTCTTCCACCCGCCGAAAAATCTGCATTTTGTTGTTGTGCATTACCCGTAAGATTGCGGGGAACTTTAACTGCGCAGTGGTGCCTAACTTCTTGAAAGGGTCAAGCAATTTCTCCAGCTCCCATTGTTTGGTTGCAGTGATCGATGACACATCCGATCTTATTTCAAAGCTAATTCCATACACCGTTAACGATTTCATTTTCAGAGCCTTAACCAGAATCTCTTCTTTTCTCTTATACGTATGGAAGTGAATTAAAATCTTTCTAGGCTTTGTCTTATTTGGGGTTAACCTAAATGGGTCTCTATGCACCCTCTGAATGTCTGCCATGAGATCTTGTTCCGTACAGTCAACTCGGGTTCCTGCTTTAATCAATCTGACCACAAATTCTTTTAGGTTATCCCCCTCCGCCCCTTCTTGGATCTTTAACAAACTGAGGTTATTTCTTCTTTGAGTGTTTTCGATGGATTCGAGCTTTTCTTGAATGCCCACCCCATTTTCCTTGAGCAAAGTGATCTTTCTTATTTTCCTCAGTTTGGGATGTTGACACCTTCACTGTTGTTTCAAGTACTGCAGTTCTGGCTGCCAGGACATCCAATTTCGTTTCCATTTTCTCTCATGCCGACCTAATCTCCGTCTGATTTGTTTCGGAGATCTCAAATCTGCTCTTGACCTCTGTTGTCAGCAACTGAATCAAGTCTGAGACTGACTGAGGTGGTGTCTGATTTGATGGTCCGACCTTCGAGTCAGAACTTAACATCTGACTTTGACCATTATCCCCTGATTGTGAGTCCCTCCACACCTCAACCTGGGAGGATGCAAGATTTGCAACCATTTCCTGACTCACAACATCCGCCATCTGCAGTTCCAGGGGAGTTCCCTCCAATGACTGAGGATCGTTCGCCAAGGCTTGGAACCTATTAGGGCTAAGGATAGTCTCCATCTTGCTTCCTGAAGACCACGGGGTACTATTTGGTGGAGAGATACCTGAATGTTTCAATATTAAATTTTTGGCATTACTTTGAAAAAGGTTCTCAGTGAAGGGGTAACCTTTACTTTATGCTGTTGGGGTTGCGCCCTTACCTTACTTGGTTTCCCCCTCTTAGGGTTCACCCATTCCTCAACCTCTGCCTCAGCGTGATCTAACCAGGTGCTTACAGCTTTTCCCACTTTTAAGATATCCTGGTCTGAGTTACCTTGTGTGTTTTTGTGATCGATTAATAAAGACCCCGTAACTGGCCCTGCGACTGCACTCCTTAAAGAATATCTTCCTTGCTGTAGAAAATTTACTACTGTATGCCCCTTTGCACTTGCATTTGATTTCGACTCCAAACTGTTACCTTGCTCCTCCCAGGGGATTTTCACTTTCACCCTTGAATTTACCCTCGAGTGCTTTGCTTGGGTAGCACTCTCCTTGCTTCTCCTAGTGCTCCCCTGCAGAGACCTCTCCCCCCTACTTGTATCCACAGTGACGCTTTCAGAGTCCTTCAGGCTCCCTCCTGACTCTCTGGAGGAGCCTGCCGCGCTTGTGCTGCCCCTGCCTCCACCACCCCGGACAGTGATTCGCGCTACCGCTCGCCGTCCTCTGCCGAGCTCGAGCGCTGCGCGGGACCACCATGGATCCCGAGAGTCCCGGCCAGATTGTCCCGCGGCCGCCGCCTCCGATGCCGTCGTGATCAAAAACAGCGTGAAAACAGAGCTCCCTCCTCCTGTGTCGATCCCCGCCGCCAGTAAGCAAATTACTTCAATCTCCTAGACCACACTCCTCATTACCACTTTCATGTACGGGCAAGAAAAAAGCTTCCAAAAAGGCTTCCGACTCCTGGAGCCTCCGCGACCTGCTGCTAGCTGGCCGCCATGTTCTCCTCACCCGAAAGATTGGATGCTTGAATCATTTTCAGCCACTGGTAATTACTCAGAGCAGTCCATTGTGTTTTTTGCTCACCATGCCACCTCAGATTAGACCCAGCTGTGTACAAACCAGCATTGATCTTGCTCCAATAGGAGCAGTCTAACCTGAACTGCCAAGTTAGGTATTAACATATGGCAGGTGGGAGGGTTAGTGGCAGCACACCAGGCCATGGTGGACACGAGGGAGGGGGCATGGGCATGCACAAAGGACCATGAAAGGTAGAAGCTGCACTCAGACAAAATAGAGCAGGAGAAAGCGGGCAGAACTAGGGGCAGCAAGCTGACCAAGGAGGGCGGGCAGGAGGGGCAGTGACAGCACAACAGACCACTCAGGTCAAACTGAAGCGGCAATGCAGCACAGTGGACCATGGAGGGCAGGAGTGAGGGGCATCACAATGGTCTGTGAAGGGCAGGAGGGAGAGGATAGGGACATGGACTCAGATGATGGAAGGTAGGGGGAGGGGGCAGGGACAAGGGCAGCAAGCTGACCATGCTGGGCAAGCAGGGGGGGCTACTGCAACACAACGGACTGCAAAGGGCAGGCACAAGGGGTAGAGGAAGCTCAATGGACGATGGAGGGAGGGAGGAGGTAGGGGCCCTTACACAAATAATAAAGGGCATGTGGGAGAAATGCAGGGGCAGGAAGGTAACCACGCAGGTCAGTCGGTAGGGGCAGTGAAGACACCACAGATCATGCAGGGCTGCAGTGAGGGGCCAGGGACATGGACAAGCTAACTATGGACGAGGACAACCAATCACATTGACCGCAGTCACATAAACAATGGAGGGCATGTGGAATCAGGGCAGAGACAGCAAGCTAACCACTCAAGGCAGGAGGGAGGGGCAGTAGCAGCACATCAGACTATGCAACACAGGAGGGAGGGGTTGGGGTCATGTACTCGAACAACAGAGGGCATGGAGGAAGTATTTAGTGGTAGCAAGCTAAGCATGGAGGGCAATTGGGAGGGGCAGTGGCAGCCCAAAAGACCGCGCACGACAGGAGAAATTGGGCAAGGCTTAGACTAGGACAAAGCAGGGCAGGAGTAAGGGGGAGGGGCTGCAAGCTCGTTACCAAGAAAAGACCTGCATGGAGAACAGAGGGGAGGGAGGAAGGGGCAGTAAGCTGACCACAGAGGGCAGATGGAAGGGGCCGAGCATGCAGAGGGAGAACAGAGAGCGGGCAGGAGGGGGTGGGCCAGGAAGCTGACCACAGAGGGCAGGAGGTTGGGGGAAGTGCACACAGATAAAGAATAGAGGGAAGCAAGAGGGGAGCAGGGTCAAGGCCGGCATGTTGACCGTGAAGGTCAGACTGCAGTCGGTTGACCATCAGCAGGGAGTGGACCTGTGCCAACCCCTTGTTGCAATTGGTCGAAGGCTGTGTACAATGGAGGTGTTGACTGAGTAGGTTCAAATACCCTAAAATTCATGAAAAAACAAAGGTTAAGTAGATGTTATTGTCAGGTGTGGTAATATAATCTTCCCTAAAATTACCCCAAAAAAATCTGAAATTCATTGGAAAAAAACACTATGTTTTGATAGAGACATCTAACCGCAGATTCATCTCCTTTTTAATATTCCCCCAGGCGCCAGACTGGACCAGGAACATCTTAACTAGCCCTGCATGCTGGCAAATGGCTTTTTGTCAATGTCGTTCTGCACCAAAACAGACATGCGTGGGCAAATATAGGCACTACCCATGCATCCTGACATCAGTTTCTTTCTTGCTGCGCCAACAGCTGTGGATCAGAAGCTAGCAATGGTCTCTAGAGACTGTGTTTTTTTGAAGTTTTCAAAACATTCCTCCAAAACCATTTTTTTACTATTGTGCTTGGGCAATGTCCCCTCCAAAGTTGCCAGGATTGCAACCTTGTGGGGAATGTCACAAATAAATGTCTATGACTGGCCCACACTTTGTTTGCCTATGGTGTTTGGGATCGGAACATGATTCCAAGACCAGCTGCTGCTGCGCCTTGATTTACCCAAAGATAATCCAGGAGCATGAGGTGAAGCTCTTTATCGCCAAGTATCAAAAGATCCAGTGTCAGTCAAAGTCACAGGGGAGAGCACAGTCCGGCTCAAGAAGCTGAACCCATGACAGATTGTCCAAGTGTTCGGCTAAGTCCAAGAAGAAGCAAAAGAAGTCCAATTGGGACCCAGCTCCCTACTGCCACTCTCAATCTCCTGAGAAGCCACAAGGGTGTCATTGTGCCTCCCAGATCTGCTCCTGAAGTCATTCTGTGGAATTGGCTCCTAATCCTACTTTTTACCAGCCCGAATTCTACGGGCCTGGGACAACAGATCCAGCAGATTCAGATTGCAATGTTATACATTTTTGGGCACAACACCAAAATCCCTCTGGCGGGCCTACGTCCCCATAAACCCGAAAGGCCTCCCGTCTGGACCCCCACTGGTGGAGCCTCCCTTGGCACTAGCTGGAACCCTCAGGTCCGTACTGGCTTCGGTACGGACCTGAGTCTCATGCCAAAACGTGATCTACTGATGCCGTCATCCGGACGATGACGGCAAACCCATAGTGCAGTCCGACGTCAAGACAGTAAGAACACCAACCGAAACCGAGACCACGCTTGACATCCCATATTCCTTCACACACGGGCAATCCTTCTGACACTGGCACAGTGAATTTGCCTCAAGGGACAACGCTTATGTATGATCTTTTTGGGACAGATTTGGATAATGACGTATGATACTGGAAATTAATTTGCTCAGGCCTGCCATGAGGACAATTGGTATGAGCATCTCCAAGAAGCTGGTGTACTGTACTCTTCTCCAGACACTGGCTTGCTCTTGCCTCCAGGCGATGCCACTGAGGAAAGAGCATCATTTTCCATGGTGACGCAGAGAGCTGTGGAATCTTTGGATCTAGAGCTTCCCGCTCAAGAAGTGAAGAAGAATGTATTGACTGAGGTGCTTCAACCAGTCCAGACTAGTTCTGAGCCATTACTTCCCTTCAATGAGACCCTTTCCAACACTCTCTTGGGAACCTAAGCTAACCCTTGTCCGGAACCCCCGGTTAATCGGCAGATTGCCAATTGTCATCGTCCTGCACCCGGGTATCCTGCCTTCCTAAACCAGCATCCTTCACTCACCAGCTTGGTAGTGCAGGCCCCAGCAAGAAAGGTGAACCAAAATGTGTTCCCTACTACTCCTCCTGATCGGGAATCCAAGTGAGTTTTCTCATCTATGAGCCTATGCTTATTTTCACATCCCCGTCATGCAGGCCCACAGGTGTTATCTGAGGTTGATGGTGGGCCAGGAGTGTTTCCAATTCACTGTGCTGGCCTTTTGCCTCACCAGCTGCTCTTTAGTGTTGACAAAAGGGATGTCGGTGGTTGCAGCTCACCTTCAGAGATCGGTGAATCCAAATCATCCCCTATCTTGATGAGGCGGGCTCGTCCCAGGCAGTCATCACCCACCTGTAGACTACAGCAAACCTCCGGACATCATTGGGATTCACTAAAAACATGCCAAAGTTACACGTGACTCCTTGTCTCACACCCACTTTCATTGGAGCCACTTTGGACATGTTGCAGTTTTGCGTCTGCTCCCCAGAGTGGGGAGTCCGGGACATTCGGGGTATTATCCTGATGTTTCAGCCTCAGTCCTGGATTTCAGTGAGGATGACTCTGAGGTTGCTGGGACTGATGGTCTTCTGCATCCTGCTGGTCAAGCATACCAAGTGGCATATGTGGGCTCTGCAGTGGGATCTGAAATCCCAGTGGGGGCAAACCCAAGAGGACCTCTCTGATCAACTCCATATTTCAGAGGAAACTGCAAAAAATCTGCAGTGGTGGCTACTGGACCACGATTGGGTCAGTGGCAGACCCCTCCCTACTTCACCCACAGCTGACAGTGGTGGCTGAGGCATCGCTTCTGGGATGAGGTGGCCAATTGGGAAAAGTGAAGATCAGAGGCATCTGGTCTCTGGCGAGGGCCTGGCTGCACATCAACCTGCTGGAGCTGCAAACCATACACTTGGTGTTGAAATCTTTCCTGCCATCCATCATAGGGAGGTTGGCTCTGGTGTTCACAAGCAACACCACTGCCATGTGATACTGCAAGAAGCAGGGTAGGGTAGGGTCATGGCGTGGAAGGAAGGGAATTTTATTGGTGGTGCAGTACCTGACATGATCCTTGAACGCCAGGGCAAATAAACTCAGCCTTCGATGCCTTGCAGATCATGAATGGTGGTTACACCTGGAGATGGTGCAAGGTCTCTTCCACGAATCTGCTTGCGACTACCGAGAACGTGGAATATCATCCCTTCTGAGCATTTGAGTTTCCTTGTCGTGTGTTTTCTTTAAGGCCCACTTAGTTTGCTCGTATTTTAGTTTACTTGCACATTTAGGCTGCTTTGCCTTGCACCTGTTGCACTTGGCACATTTATTTTTGTGCCACAACATTATTTTAGAAAAGTACTGCACATGTTTTTTTTATTGCTTCAGACTGTCTGAACATCTTGTACAAGGTCAAACAACACTGTGCCCGGTCTTTTGTGACCAGTTAGCCAACATAGCTTGGCACTCAGACACAACATACATTCACATCTGCTGTTTTCAAGAAGACACCTCGTAACACTTACACAGAGACAGGTCATTTCGAAAACAGAGAGGAGACATTCTAGCAGAGCTAAGGTCCGGATGAGAGAGAAATCCCCTGCCTGAGATGTAGAACAACTATATATGCATAGCAGGTATGGGGTTCGCCACTAAACCCAGAGATTTATAATATAACACTGCGTTTCCATAGTGGGGGTGGGCTGAGGCAGATAAATACTTTACCATGGTAGGACTTCTTATTGTTTATATTTTTCTTGTA
This sequence comes from Calotriton arnoldi, assembly GCA_963921515.1. Lineage (NCBI taxonomy): Eukaryota > Metazoa > Chordata > Amphibia > Caudata > Salamandridae > Calotriton > Calotriton arnoldi. Next base: position 919,749 of record CAWUFW010005293.1, read on the forward strand.
ATGCTCCTCATGCTGTTGGGATGCATATGTTTTCCAGTTGCTGCGCAGATGTTTTCAAATAGAGCAAGATAAGTTTCAATAAATATTGAAAGCTGTCCTTGTGTCTTTTTTGTTTATTATGGACATGCATGAGTGAGAAAATTAAAGGTCACCAATCTGTTTCCACGTTTCCATGAGGGGACTAGAGTTTTGTGTTCTGGGGTGCTAACTTGCCTGTCACTCTGGGAAGGTTAGGAGGGCAGGTAAAGACTATGAGCTAGTCTGGATTGGGGCTCATAGGTACTGATGTGGTATGGTGACTAAGCAGAATCCCTGCAACATCCGAAGCAGCTCTAGCTCGAAGGCTCATCCTCCTAAGATTGGAACCTGGGACTCCTGTATGTCTTTCTGCCGATACCTCTTTTGCCCTAGGTTCTGAAGAAGATCCAGACCAACCGCGCCCAAGTTATCCTAGTGGCTCTGAATTGGGCACCGAGAGTATGGTATCCTGAACTCCTGGGCATGAGCATGTGCCCTCCGATCAGGCTACTCCTTCAGGAGGATTTCCTGTCACAGCAGCAGGGCAGGGTTCTGCACCCAAACCTAAACAGCCTCCACCTCCATGCTTGGAGATTGACGGCAGCAATTGAGCGCTTTTGGTCTTCTTCCAGAGGTCATCAATGTTATCTTGGCAGCCAGGCATTCCTCCACCAAATCAGTATACGCCTGCTGTTGGGACAAGTTTTTGGTCTGATGCTGTACCAAACAATCTAACGCAGTTAACGCCAAATTGTATGAGGTTTTGCTGTTTGTGTTGTCCATAGCACAGCAAGGCCTTGCGTTGGGCATGGTTAAAGCATACCTGTTGGCTAGTTCAGTTTTTACCATTGCTGGATCAGCCTTCATTGTTTAAATCACCAGCCATGATGTGTTTTCTCAAAGGGTTACAACACCTTTTTCCACCTTCTACTTTTGTTATGCCCCTGTGGGACTTGAATTTAGTTTTTACTTTTCATATGTGCTCTCCCTTCGAATCTCTGCACAGCTGTTCTCTTGGGTTGCTTACCCTCTGTACATTCGTCTTCATGGCCATAACCTCGAAATTGAGGGTGAGCGAGCTACAGGCCTTCTCTTTTAACTCTCCTTACACCACATTCTACACAGACAAGCTCGTGTATGTGCCTCCTTTTTGCCAAATGTGGTGACTCCTTTTCACGTCGGGCAAAGTGATGGTACAGTTAAGTGTGGTAATAAGATCTTAGCTTACATTAAAACACCCTAGACAATCACTGCAAAAAAAGCAAAGGATAAAGTAGCGTTATAGTTGGGTGTTGAGAAGAGTTAAAAACTAACCCTCAAAAACCACTGAAATTTGCCACTCATTGTTTACTATGCTAACCATAACTTTCTTCCTCGCCATGCACTGCTTATAACTTCACACATTATATCGCTTATGAAATGTTAAATTACATAAGTGTTGACATCACTGATGGCATCTCAAATTACATCATTGATGAATTCACTGATGACATCATCCAAGCTACTGCACCTCAAATTACTCTGTAAACTGTTTGATCATTTTAGAAAAGAAAGTAAGTAGCAAAGGGCCCTCAAACATATACAGCATGATTAACTGAATATAAATGTGTGCATCTATTGGAATATATACAGTGTAGTCCTGGAGAAAAGTCTTATTCAGTATGGTAAACTTTATATGGAGCACAGCTTAACTACTTAAAAAGTTTTACATGTAGAGCTATTGTCAATTTTTATATTAACTGGAGATTTATAAGATGCAGATATTTATTTCCAGAAGTTCAATGAAAATTCTAAAACATTACAAATTGGTGAAGAGTGTGTAATCTGTGGGTGACTCATTTACAAACGGTTCAAGTTGAAGAATGATTATAAGCGTTGTTGCAATGGTGTCCGCATTCTGCTCGTTTCAAGAATATGCGCAATATATTAATATAAACACGCCTTATTAGTGGCTAAAGCATATGAAGCTGTTGACTTAAAATTGTATGCCAGACTAGGTATTTAACAAGTACATCTCATTAAGGTAAATAATGATCAAAGGCTCTTTTGAATGTTATTTAGGGTTAAATAAATTGCTCACTACATTAATTTCTACAGAGGCATTAGTGTCCCTGTGCACATGAATACCAGTAAAAAAGAGCAGAATCTCTACTAAATGTGGGTGCTTTTGCCAATATCCTTTATGTCCTGCATGTTGCAAAAGGTTATGCCCATGAGCGCTACAAAGGTGGTAGAAATTGGGTCTAGATGTATCTCGCCAGTACCTTCCAATAGACAAATCATATAGCAAACTGTCACATTTATTGGATGATGTAATCAGCGTTGTCACCAAGGATGTCAGTGATGTCATCAAGGATGTCATTAAACATGTCATGAGTGATGCGAGATGTGAGGTCATAAGCAGTGTGTGCCAGGGGTGCAAGTTATAGTGAGCTCACTGAATTTTAATGGGGTCATTTCTGTGTTTTTGTGGGTTTTAAACTTTAGTTTTTAGCTCATTTCAACACCTAACTATAACATTACTTTAAACTTTGTTTTTTAATGCGGGGAAAATATATATATATATGACTCCTACACTAATTCACAATTGAGTCTGCACTCAGTACAGTAAGGTGTACCACAACTGTACAAATGCACAGTGTGGATGAACCTCACCTGTGCTGAGATTACATTTACCTTCATGTTCCTTATTTAACCACCATTAAGTAAATAATTCAACAAAAGCAGGAACGACAAACAGACTTATCAAGTACTCTAAAGTAAAACATCTTATGTTTTTTTCACAGTTGCGCCTTCTGTTATACCTGGAGAGCAACCAATAACAGCACCGGCCCCTGCAGCACAACCTAAAACATGGGCACCCCTGGATCTTACACCATACTTTAGGTAAGTTGTGATCTTTCCAATGTATATCTGGATATTTAAAAAGGTTTCGTCTTAGAGTACTGCCACAGTAAGCAGCCACGGTAGTGGCAACTATCCGACTATCGTCTGACGAAAATACCACATGCAACCATGCTTTTAACCAGACAGTTGTTTATATGCTAGACTCTGAAAATCCTGGTTAAGTCCATTTTCCATATCAAATGTATATTTCAGTGATTGTTTTGCTACAATGAAATATGATTTTTTTATGTTTGTTATTTCTGTTGTGTTTTTCCTGTGGGTATGTCTGAGTGTGCATTGATAGGTTGTATGTTATGCACTGTGTGTTCCCTATAACCATAAATTGACATATTGTGTGTAAGTCCTTGTTTCTAAAGAGACTTGTTCAGATAGGGGGACCACTTTAAGTGGTTGGTAGAGGTAGATACAGTGGGCCAGAAGTGCATTTCGCAATGTTAGCAGATACTTTCGTCCTGACTGGATAAAAGTTTCGATTGTTTACGTTCGTCTTATTTTAAAACAATGAGAAAAGCAATTCTGGGGCTGCATTACACATGCGGCACATTTTCCTTCATTGCGCCAGGTGCACCTTTAAAAGGGTGCACCAGGCGCAATGAAGGAAAATGCACCACATTATGGAGCATGCACTGCCGTCAGGGCAGCCGCGAACTCGTGCTGCCCTGGGAGCAGCGCATTCATGTGAAATACAGAGCGGCTGCTTTGAAGCCGCTCCGTGCTTCACTGTGCAGGCGGCAACCCGCCTGCACTTTTAAAGAGGAACAGAAATCCCCTTGCAGGCGGGTGCAGTCAGTGACTGCACCCACCTGTAAGGAGATGTCTGGGGGTCCATGGGACCTCCTTTCCCCCCTCCAGAGAGCTGCTCTCAGGAGGCTCACTGACAGTGCGCCACCTTTTAGGTGGCGCACTGTTAGTGCGCCTCCTAAGGACTTCTTTGCCTCTGCACCTTTGTCGGTAATACGGTGCAGGCGCAAAGGCAAATTAATTCCCTCATTTGCATGGGACATGCCCCCATTCAAATGAGGGAATGCCACCTTGAAGATAGCGCTGGCGCTTTAGTGCCCCAGCGCTATTGGTATTACAGAAGGGGCCGCACAAGTGTCTGCAGCCCCTTCTGTAATACCAAAGAGCCCTGTGGGTGCGCAAAGCGAGCGCAAGCGTCCGTTGCGCCCCCGTGGCCCTTTATGAAATATGGCCCCTGTTTGGCAAAAACATTCCTCCCCATAGCAAAGAGGGGTTAGAACTGATAAGAATTATGCTCCGTCCAATACCTCGTATAGCACCACCCACCAGCTTCAGGGAAATAGCACCTACTTTATTTCAGATATCTTCAGCTTCACAGACCTCACTCCTTACCTTTTGTATTCAAAACACCTGTTTTATACTTTGCATTCTTTCTTGCATAATCTCGAGTTGCTTTGAGCAAAAATACACATATCTTTGGGAATTTTACTTCTGATGGAGATTAAATTCCTCTGCAGATCCTTTTGGGAGTTTTCACAAATACATTTTGGAGTACATAATGTATCACTTCTGTAATACTCACTTACGTACTCTTATATGCCTTTGTAATTTGGGACCAAATCATCTCCAATGAGATTATAATGGAAATATTCAGTGAATATTCATATATAATTAGTGCAAATAAAAATGACTGTGCCCTCTTGGCACTTTTGCTAATAGGAAGTTGGACTTTTAGGTTCTGATTCACAAGACCGTTCTGTTCTAAAAACTGCCTTGTCTGCCTTCTTGCAGCACTGTTCGAAGCGCAGAGATACCCCTTCGGGGGTGATTCAGGCGCTATAGAAAACCTATAAATAAATAAAGAGGTCTCTTGTAGTAACTACTCCCCATACTTTTGTGAATCAGCACCATTTTCTTTAAAATATCCACATCATAGGATGGGACCCTAGAACCTTTGCAACATCCAATCTCAGTGATATCCACACCGTAGGATTGGACCCTAAAACCTTTTTAACATACATTCTCAGCAATGGGCTTGATAGATTAGAATGCTTTCACATTTTCTTACTATACATAAATCTCTTTACTTCAAAAATTGAAGATATCATTCAATGCAGACATCTTATATTTGTCAAATGAATACTATTCTTTTCAGTGGTGACAAGACTAATCCTTTTAATTTATTATATAAAGTGCTTAATTTCAGACATCTGGTTAGCCAGCACTTGTTCACCTCTGGGCATACTTAACACAACTAAGGGCCAAGCCAGCCCTGTGAAGGTCCATAGATGACCACCATGCATTTGAGGACTACCCACCAGATATTTTCAGAAAGAACCGTAATGCATTGATTACTCGCGATATATCTTATGGACTCAATCTCTTACCTGGAAATGCATAATTAAGAAAAAGATAAGCCTTAAAAAAAAAAGCAGGCCGTGCGCCTGAGGAGGTGAAACACGTGTTGGCTGTCTGGATGCCTGGAACTAAGCAGTCTTATGAAGTACTACTCTAGTGGAAAAGCAGGCCCAACTCCTCTTGAATGCACTTTTTACATCAAACCAAAAATAAACAAGTTAACCGTTATTGATAACATAATATATTGTGTACCGTCCTCCCCAGCCCGGGAGTATACAAATGACCACACCACACATGGAGCTCTGTAACAGACATCTTACTCTTCAGCGTACAGCACACACACTGCCTTCTCATTACGTCATAACCGCTAATAACCACACCTCAACACTTCCCAGCCAATTACGTAATTCCTTTGTTAAATCCGCCCAGAACCACGAAGGTCCTTAGAAACGGGGTGCGCCACTTATGTCCCTTGATGTCTCTTTGGAGCCACGCATCGCTGACTTGGTGTAATGGCACCCAAGTGGATAAGCAGTGCTGCTACTCCCTACCCTTTCATTTCACAGAACTGTTTTAGCTTTTATGGGAGTTGACACCAATAAGGAACCTATACAGTGTACATTCTTTCCAACAGAACTAACCTTACTGAAAGCACATAATATTGGGGCATATGTATCAACATTTCATTTTGCGAGTCCTTAATAGCGAATATTTGCGAATCGCCATTAAGGACTCGCAAAATTAAATGTATGTAGGTTTCGCAATATTAATTGCGATTCCTACATATTCCTTAATTGCAAATCGCAAATTGCGATTCGCAATTAAGGAATACCTTCCCATTCATTCCTATGGGCCTAAAGGCCCATAGGAATGAATGGGAAGACATTCGCAATTTGCGAGTACTCATCAGGTACTCGCAAATTGCGAATGCAATTTCAAGGGTGCAAGGGTGTCAAAAGGACACCCTGTTGCACCCCTGAAATGAGCATGTGTGCACATGTGGCGCACATACAAGCCCTAAGGGCATGTATGTGCGCCACATGGCACTTTGAAAAATGCCAGAAAGTGCATTTTTCAAAGAAATCGCAAATTACCACCAACTTGAAGGTGGTGGTAACTTGCGATTTCCAAAAGCAAAATCGCACAACTTGGGTGCTTCAAGAATTGCATTTAAGGAATCGCAATTTGTGATTCCTTAAATGCATTCGCAGAATAGGAATCGCAAATTTTGCGATTCCCTATTGTGCAAGGGCCTTTTGGGATGATACATCCCAAAAGGCTTTTTCCTGTTCGCAAACGGGCCGATTCTGAGAATCGGCCCGTTTGCGAACGGGAAATAGGCTTCATACATATGCCCCATTGACTTTTAACTGCTACTGTGCATATTGTTTAATTTTTAGAGATTCCTCAGCAGCACCTTATGGTTTGGGTAGAGGTGCGTTTTATACCTCTAAAAAGAAAGCCAGAGTAAAATATGTTGCGTCACTGATCTTCGAGTTAGAGCTTGATTTTCAGGTAGTACAGCTCGGGCACAGCGGAGTTGCCCGTTTCTATTTCTGACCTGCGCTTTCTGAAATAATGTAGTCACTTGGAGAAATATCAGATTAAATGAATTGACTTTACACACTCCAGGCACATAAAAACAGGCGCTGTGCTCTTCACTGAGGCAGCACAGCCCATCATGTTCCTGCCATGGGTAGCTTCGTTTATTCAGTATTGTTTTTCAGATGTATGAAGAGGGTCAAGAGACCCTCACAAGGGAGCAGAAGCGCTTGCTCCACTCCTGGTCGAGTGAGAGATTATTTCTTCTAGGACAGTTAAGAAGATAGATTGACTATCTAAAATAGGCTGATTTAAATGTGAGTCCGTGAACACTTAAGGCTGGAATTATGTTTTTTTTAAAGGAACATTATAATTTGAAAACGGCATAGTAGAGCAGATCTGCTGACAATGCCTGTTACCCAGTGTAGCTCCAGGCTGACATCATCGCCACCAAGAAAAAACCGTTTTAGGATAAGGGATTTAGCACTCTACCAGTCACCGACTTAATAAACACTAAGCCGAGGTGCCACAAAGCAAAACAGGGCACCTTTCAAAAACCAAAGCTCCATCAAAATCTCAATCTCAATTAAGAAAGGTTAACAAAATATCCTCACTAAGGGCCTCGTTAGGAGTTGGGTAATGCACGGGCCGAAATTGCAAGGGCTGCATTTAGCAATGCTGGACAGTAATTCCCTCAATGTCCCCACCATCCAATTATGAGTTAATCAGGATTAACTTTACAGATCTGTTTTTTTTTCCATTTTCATGGTAAATGGGAGTTCTGTGGCTGGTTGCTAGATGGCTGCCATGGGGCAGCAGTGTGCTTGAGGAAAGCTGGCGATCTGTTTTTGCTCCCCCTTGGTGTCACAGGTATTATGGTGGGGTACTTCGATGCCCCGGGGCCACAGCCTTTTTTCCAGGGATGTGGTTGCTGGTGTTTTGGGTGAAGCAGCATGTTATAGAGCTGGAGGCTCAAGGGCAGCCAAGCATCATGGCCATGGGGAGTGCTGCCTTCTTCCTCTATACCTTTTGTAATGATGGGGTGAACAATGTCAGCCCAGGCATGTGCCTCTTGCCCTGGGCTGTTCTCTCTCCCTCTGACCTTGTGCAGTGCCGGTCCCAGCATTGCTGCTGTCGTGGTGGAGGCAGTTGGGTGGGTGGTCTAGGGGTAGTCTGGGGTCCGACAGGCTTGCTGTCTTCCTTGCATCTATTTCTTTGGCCTAAGGCACTTGCTGCTCAGGGGGCACTTAGAGAGGGATTGCAGGGTGAGCATTGTCAACTTCTACTATGATGCTTACATGGGTCTGACCAGGGCCGTACTCTGTCTCTTCCTACAACCCCTGTCCCCATGCAGCCTCCAGCTAGTTTTTACTGGCTGCACTTGGTGAAAATATGGCCCAGCAATTCCATACCAGGGACCTACTAATTTTAGGTCAAAACACTGGGCCTCTCAGAATATGGCAGAGCACTACCTCCCCTAGTGATGCTGCCCTCCTGACTTGTAATTAGGCACTTAGATGAAAAATACCTTAGCACACGAGAACAGAAGCAATTCTATTTACTTTAATCCCATTTGGTTCATACTGTTTCTGCATGAGCCTACTGGTTATACCACCAGTACTGTGGGTAAGCGAAGTGGAATTTCAGATTTTTTTTTTAAAACTGGGGGCAGTCTCCTCTTGGTCACATAGAGAGGCCAGGGCCGTTATAGTAGGACTGTCTGTTTTTGTTCATTGGCCTTCTCATATCAGCACATTCTCAAACTAAACTGAAGCGGCCTTGAAAAGCCATCATTAATTAGGGGAGACATTGTTGCTGGCAATAGGGGCAGACTGCAAGCCCCAGGAAGCTTCGCGGCAGCAGCCGCCACCACCGTCACGACCGCGCCCGGAGGCGTTTGTTAAATTGATTCTGGGCTCCCACAGTGTGGGAGACCTTGTTGCTGGCAAGAGGGGCAGACTGCAAGCCCTAGGGAGCTTCGCAGCAGCAGCCACCACCGCCCTCACGACCGCGCCCGGAGGCGCTTGTTAAATTGATTCTGAGCTCCTGCAGCACGGGACGCACGTGGGACGATCCTGGGCACGTGCCAGGGTGAAGACCGAGCCCATCTTCGCCAGTCATCGGCCGTAGGAGGCTGGGCTGGGCTAACCCTCTTTCATCCACGTCAAGATTACGCCATTCAACAAGTAAGCCTGGCTTATAGCCTTATAGCATTGACCTTTACTTTTGTTTTTATCACTGTTGAGTTATCTGGGCTCTTCTGCTACTGTTATATAATATGGGCAAACGTAAGGCAGGTGACCCTGCGAAAAGTGAAACCCATGCAAAAAAAACACGGAGGCCAGGGAAAGGCAGGTCAGAGGCGCCCTCACCCAATTTGCGTACACTCGCTGATATTGACACTTTAATAGAGGAAGTGGAGCTACTCCTGACCACTAATGAGAAAAAAGGGAAGGGTAAACTACCAGAAATTCCGGCAATGTTTAAAAAACCCAAAGTTTGCAACCGACCAGATGTGGCTAAAGAATCTCTAGTGACAAGTGTAGAACCCCCTGTTTTCTTGGAATCCTCCGAGCAAGTTCTGTCCAGCTTTGATGAATCCAGTTGTCCAGAAAAAGCGGATATGGCCTGTGCACATCATACCCTAAAATAAATGTAGTCTCTAATGTGCCCTGCCACAATCGTTTCGATCCTTTACATTTGATTGACCAAAATGAAGACATGTCTGTACATCAGGTATCTACAAAAGCAACCAAATCCAGCCAACTGGAGTTATACATAATGATCATGGTGGGATGAGTAGTTTTGACACACTGGACTCCAAATTGGACCATCTTAAAAGCTTAATTCTTTCTCTGTCGGCCCAATTTACTAGTTTGTTAACTAAAACATGCTCTTGTTGTCAAGATTACAAGCGTAATAAAGATGCCCATGAGCCTCTGGCGTCAGACCAATTGGGTATTAATCCAAATCTTCCAACTTCGGTTGAACCAACCTCAGTTACACGACAAGTGGCTACTACAAATAATAATAAAACACATTTTGGAAAAATGACTGAATTTGAAAGACCATCAAGTAAATTTCATAACTCTTACCCTACTGCGGGCACCCACAGATTTGACACATTGCGATCACAAAATCACCTGAATCGCCTAATCAAAGATTCATTGCCTCTTGCCACTTCGTGGGATGGGAGAAATCACTACACTGACGGGTGCTCATCTCTAGTACACTATTATGGACTCTCATCAACCAAGAAGTCACTTTGTAAAAGATTATTCCAAATCGCCACAAGAGTCTCCGTCCATCTCTTCCTTACGATCAATCTACATGATTCAGGTCCCGAAATTGAAACCAGAATCTTTCGAGGACACAGAAGCCATAATTAATAAAGTGACCCATTGGCTGAGGGTTGAGCGGAATTATCTCTCTGTGGTTGGATCTGACATTGTGCACGCAAAAAGACATTCACCTAGCCTATCCTCACATGATTACATACAAGTCATTTTACATTCGAAGTATTTGGTTAAAAATCGTATAAATTTTGAACTGCGTACATGTCATCTCATGGGGGCTAAATCGCTGGGAATAAGACTGAAGGCATCTCCTCCATCTGCTGAGATCCCAAAAGCTTCTGCTGCTGCTTCATCGAACCTGGAGGAAATTGACTGACTAATGTATAATTCTAAATCAAATCATTCTTGGCCTACAAAGTGTATACTCAGTGGAGTATCTGTTGTAAATCCCAAAATGATAAAAATTGATTCTGCTCCTGAGTGTAAAGAGTGGGTCTAGTTTGATTGCCATCAATAGGAGTAATTTTTTTACAAATTGCACTATAGGAAATGTTTTGGAGACTAAAGATGGTGTTAGTTTAGACATTGCTAATATATACAATTCTTCAGGAAATTGTTGTATTACTGATAATGCATCAATACAGTCACTTACGGCCAATCTAGGCAACACCCAGGAAGTTGACAAACGCAAGGACATCTTGCATACCATGATAGATATGAATGAGAATGTATGTCCGGATGGGATGCCAGGCGCACCACTTTAGAAACGGGTCCAGCAGATCGAATTGCTCCCCACCCAGCATTAGATTATTATTGTGGAATGTAGCTGGATTAGGTTAAAAGTTGATTGATCCAGATTGGGTGGTGTATATATAGAAGGAACCTGAGCCACAGGAAAAGTGTATGTCGACGGTTTCATTACACTTAGCATAGATGCAAAACCAGCAGAGCAATTTGGAAGAGCTATTGGGGGGTCTTATGATTCTAATTAGGAATGGATGTATTAGTGCATTTACATTAATTGACACAGATAGCCCTGATCTAATTGGGATCACTGTGACTCGTGCATCAGGACTTCGTTTGGCCATTTTTAATATTTACGTCAGAACCATAAGGATATCTGACAATTTATCTACATTACTTCTTCTGGAAAAAGCCATGGACACTGTACAAATAAATACAAAAATTATAGTAGCAGGGGATTTTAACCCTTCTTACGAACCTTCCATCTATTTAAATGAGATTACAGGCGAGGAAGAGGAAATCTGGGGTATTCCCCCTTTACTAGGACAACTGAAGAAAAACCTCTCCAGTCTTGCATTAAAATTAGCATCTTTAACAATTAGTAGGGGACTTAGAGCATGTAATGGGCGCACCGTCTCTGATCACAATAGAGCACCAACATTTAAGAGAAGAGAGTTTACTATTGTCATAGATTATGTTCTTGTGAGATTGTGGTGGCTTCTGACCGATATGAAAGTGGCAACAGGATTTGATAGTGAGCATAACTCGTTAGAAGTAACTTTGGTGGGAGAATCCCTGGGGCAAGAAAATAATATTTGCACAGAAGTAACTTTGGTGGGAGAATCCCTGAGGCAAGAAAATAATATTTGCACAACTATAGTACCAGCTCCTCTTGTAACCAATAATCGTCGCTATGTTTCTTGGCCTAATGTAATGTCAAATCCAAAATTATATCCACAGATTTATATTCTTTTTGTAAAGCACTTGGCGAATTATGTGGGGTTTAACGAAACAGAAATTCCTATTTTAAATATACACAACCACCAATTTGAAGAGTTGCAAAATGCCTTTTATAAGGACGTATTTCATGTGAAACCCAACTGTGTTAAGGAGATAAAGTGGTTTGATCAAGCATGTAAACTAGCTAAGACCTCACTAAGGATGTCTATCATAGATGGTGATCGGACCAAAATTAGAAAAGCAAGATCCAGATATAAGGCAAACTTTAATTGACAGAGTTCTAAGCTTTTGCAATTCTAGGGGTTTAGAGCTTATCGTGAATAAAACTAAGTATATTGTGTTTGAGAAAGCCAAGAGGAAGAATCCCATTGTTCATGTAGGTAGTGAGGTCCTTGAAAGAGTACACAATTTTGATTATCTGGGTGTTAGACTTATGGACAATTATAGATGGACAAGTCAACTTAATAAGAGCACCCTAACAATAGAGCATAGATCTAATGCTATTATCAGATTTTATAATCAAACAACATCACATGTAAACTCACCTGCCCTGGAAATCTATCATGCTACTGCACAGGGTGCAACGCTTTATGGTACAGAGATATGGGGCTATGTCGACCCTCACCTGCTGACAATAGCGGAAAAAAAATTCATTAGGAAATTGCTCTCTCTTCCATCTAGCTCACCCCTTACCCCATTATATTTTGATGTGGGTTTGAAAAGAATTGCTGACTTGGCTGTTTTAAAAATTCTAGTTTATTGGGTCCGACTTTGGACTATGCCAGAGTTAGGAGTTTATAAAGATTCACTTATAGACTTATTAAAATGTCCAAGAGCTAGGAATCTTCCTTGGGTTAAACTTGTTTCGGCTTGGTTGGGGAAATTGGGGTTACAGAGCTACTGGGACGATCCAACTGTGATTTGTAAAGATGATCTCAAGATTGTGAAAGCTCGTTATTGGGCCTACATAAATGATGGATGTATAACAAATAGCTCAAATGGCCCTCTGACCAATTGTTTTGAGATCTTAAGCCCTTTCCCGTCTTTGAGCAGTTTTTAGATTTAATATCCCCACCTCTAGCTAGAAACTTGTATATACGTTTTCGTCATGGGACCCTCCCCTTAAGATCTTTTACCTGTAAATGGTATATGAAACAAGACTTTATTATTTGTCCAGCATGTGGCCTGAATGATGAAGATGAGTTACTCATAATGCTTTTTTGTCCTGAGTACTATAATCTACGTTGCAAATGGATTGTGCCCATTTGCCGTGACATGGGAACTCACAGACACCTGGTAGCTTTCAGGATTTTAAAAAGCAATACAACCCCAAAAATAGTATTTGCAGTAAGTAAATTCCTACAAGCAATCTGGTTTAAGAGAATTAAAATTCTAAAGGCTGCTGCTTAACGTTGTGCCAACTGAACAAGTATTCTAAAATGCTTTTCTTTTTATTCCTTTCTCTTTTTAGACAACAAGGACCTTTTTATATAACATATTTATAGTGAAAACCCTTATTGGGATACAGTAATTGTAAACCTTTTTCCCTCTTGCACATGATTGTTGGTTGCACTATGCACGGTCACCTTTGGATTTATTGCACTGTCTTTTATATTGCTCCTCCGGGAATGTTATTTTATGAAATGGTATGATGCTGCTTGGACATTCCTATCTCAAGGGGTTGATGATGTATTTTTACTTGATTTTATTATAGAATATGAGATGATTATTATTATTTTATGCATTTTCTTTTGAAGTTGGATAAAGTGCAAATATATTGATATTGTATTTTTATAGTATATGTTTCAGTGTTTTGTATTTTGATATGCGTACACTTTGATGGTTAATTATTACTACTACTATTAAACAGTGGCGGCTGGTGACATTTGAAAGTGGTGAGGCGTAAACTTTCTGTTGGAGTGCACCGTGGCGAGCGAGCGCAGCGAACGCGCATGAACATCTTAAGGGTGGTTCGGGGGGTGATACCCCCGAGAAAATTTTGAAAAAAGAGTGGGTAAATGGTGCATTTTCAAGCAAATTTGAGAAGCACAGAGACTAGAGCTGCAAACACACATAGAGCCTGCTGCAGCACTGTGACTAGGACTGGTGCCACACACAGAGCCAGCTGCAGCACAGAGACTAGAGCAGATGAAATGCAAATGTATTGTCAACATTTATCATAAATGTGCCAAAAAGTAAGCAAAGCCTCTCCACCTACGCTGCATACTTACTGATCAGTACGTAGCTTCCATTGGTGCAGCAGGTGCAGTGCACCAAAGCCCAGAGCCATAAGGGCCCCATTGAACCCTGACAATTGCTTCATATTACTACAACAGTAGCAGTAAAAGGAGCCATTTTGCTTGCCTACACCATGGCATGTGGCATCCGTGCTATGCCACTGATGTCAATCGGTAATGGGAGAAGTTTAATGCCGCTGCTAATGCAATTGAATCACGTGGTTCATAAAGGGCAGCTCGTTACAACAAAAAGGATTATGTGTGGCCCCATAAACGTGATGCACAGGAAAGGCCTACTGCACCAGATTAGATCAAAGGGGGAAAAGGGTTTTGTATGTTGCTACTTACAATCTACGATTAAACTTTCGGAAGAATTAAAACGTGCCTCTTAGTTAAAGTCACACATGTACAGGGCGGGGTCTCAAATTCTCCTATTAATAATAAACAAACAAAGCAGTTTGATCCAACGTGTAACATCCTGTCACGAATCTGAGGTGAGGAGTATGCAATAGCTAAACAGCATGGCACGTCTGTATGTGAATAAATGACAGGCCCTTTAAAAACTGATCAACAACAAAAAAAAGGGTAAACTAAAATATCACTGCCGGGTCAGAGCACAACTGGGAAATTATCGCAGCTGTTAATTTAAATTAAAATAAACAAATATATGTGCCCAGTGGGATATAGTGTAGCACATATCGATAAAAGCGTGACCGTGCAGACAGCTGATAATATGAAAGTCACAAAGCATACTTACAAGAATGTGAGACTTTTCACAGGAACAAGTCTCAGCACAATCTGTCATGTCTGTTTCTTTTAATTTCCTTTGTTTTATTTATGTTCTATAGTGTATGAATAACAGGCTTCGTGAGGATATAACTTCATGTCTCCTTGGATGCTACTGCATGCTTTTTGATCTCATGTCTAATACTCGCGGGGGGTCTTGCGCAGAGGCGGGTCTTGCGCGGAGGGGGGTCTCGCACGGGGGTGGGGGGCCGCGGGGGTTTGAAAATAACAAAGAAGCTTAAACTTACCTGACCGGGTCCGCCACCTCTGCTGTCTGCTTCTGGGCCGGGGTCCGCGTTTGGCGCCTTCACTGTCGTCGTCTTCTGCGTGAGTGGCTACTGGCTGGCAAGCCCTCTCAGGCTCTCAGCCAATCCAGACGCTGCTCCAGAGTCCAGCAGCGCCAGGATTGGCCTGGAGCAGGGTCACTCCCTGCCCATTAGGAGACCGGGGGCTGCGAATGAAGCAACCCTCGCTCTCCTAACACCTTCGCCGCGATCGGAATTCCGCTCAGGTGCTGGACATTCCGATCGCGGGCGTGGTCGTGACGAGCTCAGCTTGTCATGCGCACACGCCCACCACGCAGCATGACGAGCTGAGCTCGTCATGAGCATCGAAGGGGCTAAGGGGAAGGCTTAGTGCGCATGTTCGGGCTGGTCTTAAAAATGACCAGCCCAAAAACGAACATGCGCACTATTGCGCTGTCACTCACCCTGAGTGCTGCCGCAGCCCCACCCCCTTCAGCGTCCCTCCTTCATTCTACTTCTGACGCTAATTCCATTCCTGATTGCTGGAATTAGCGTCAGAAGTAGAACGATGCCGTGGGCCCGTTGCATTGGTGAGGCAACGCCCGAACGCCCCCAATGGATGCACCGCCACTCCCCTTGAAATGCTAGAAATTAGAATGCACTATGCAAATATTTTAGAATTTCACTTGCTATTCTTCATTCCAGAAGATGTGGGAAATTACATATTATTTTTCATTACGTAAAGTTTTGAGTATTGCCACACGCTGGATATTGAACACATCTCCAATTATGTGATGCCAAAACCGAAGAAACACTTCTCTTGGTGACTTATCCTTCCTACTAATCCTTAGTTAAATCTGCTAATTTGTAGAGTTTCCTACTTTTTGTTACATTCACTGCTAATTTGTTGATCCAGGTTATTTCCCCAACATATCTTACTTCGCTAATAACATTATATGCCTTTACCAGATATTGGGTGGCAGATTTGCTAGACCTTGTTGTTCTAGCAAAATGCAATAGGTAAATTGATGCTTTGGTGACTGTGTCTAGTTTAAATTCCGTGGTTTTTGCTTGCTTTCTGATAGAAAAGCGGCATGTTGGTCTCTCTATTACCATGTGTAATTTTAAACAAGTTAACAATGTGTCTGTGGTTATTCGAATGTTTTTATCATACTGATTACAATATGAAACAGAAGTTTGACCAATTCTGTAGAGTGCGAGGAGTTAATTTTGCACGGTGTTTGTTTTATGTCACCCATTCAGTTTTTTTCCCTGTCAATGTGTCCTGTTATAGCAAAACCAAAGGGGATGATGGACGGAGTGTTGAACATTGCAAGCACTCACCCCCAGTCAACTGATCTGGGTTTAATCCATCATCATTCCCCTTTGGTTTTGCTAAGTTCGCCCTAAGTTGGCAGGGTATGCCCAGACGTGGGTCCCTTGCTCACTTTGCCACTGGATTCAAGATAGCCTGGCTGATGAGGGTTATGAACCCGAAACCGGTCCCAGGATGCTTGTTTCCGGTCCAGGGAAGACATGGCTTGGCAGTTCGGGCTGGACTGTTCCCATGAGGCACAGGGTCAGACTGATTTGCATATGGCCATGTCTGAACTGGGGTGGCGGAGTGAGCTAAAGAATGATGATGGATTAAACCCAGATCAGTTGACTGGGGGTGAGTGCTTGCAATGTTCAACACTCCGTCCATCACCCCCCCTCCCCCTCCCCTTTGGTTTTGCTAAATGTGTCCTGTTACCCAGGTCTCTGAGCTGATACATCTCAAGCCCCTTAACATTCTATCTACACGAACTAGTTTTATACTTCCTAGTTGGGAGACAGTCATTGAATTTTTTTTTTTTTAGCTTTATATTTAACGAGTAGTTTTATATTTTATGTTTTTATATTAATATTCTATTGGTTGCAAAATATAACCTAATTTGAGATTAACAGAAGGCATTGCCTTGTCAGTATTGCATGGCTTCTTTTCTTGTTTCAAACCTACTTACATAGCAATGTGTCTTTTGTGGTTTGTGGTTTAATAGAACAACTATTTATAAAATTACAATGTGGAACTAAACTAAAATGCCAAAAAACGTTTTGTGATAAATACCATTTCTAAATATGCCTAAAAATGAGTGGAAAATGAGAAAAATATAGCACGCGTAGTATTAAATCTTGGTTCTGGAAGATTATAAAAAATGTAAAAATACACAAAAAAACTTTCAACCATTCATAAAAAGAGGTAATTGGAAAACTGTAGTTACAAACATAAAAAACGGAAGTAATAAAAAATAGAAAAGAAATAGTTTTGGGATCACAATACTCTTCTCCGTTGATACTGTGGTGCTAAATAATTGGGTAAAACAGAGGGGGCAAATAGCAGTGTTAAAATTGGGAGGTAGTTGTTCAAGGAAGTGGGAGAGACAGGTGAAGAGTGTGGCAGGGGAGAGAGGGAGGGAAAATAACTTGGTAAAGAGATTACCTTTAGTTTAATAAGAGGGATGGGGTAAAAGAGAAAGGCAGAGCAAACATAGAAAGATAACTAGCGGTGAGTATTTGGGCTGCACATGTAAAGATTGACAACTGTATGTTTTTAAAAAGTTCTTCAACTTCATCAATTGATAAGCTAATGATTTTGTTTTTAAACTAAAAGGCTTTAAAAATTTGCCCTGCATGGCAGCAGGAAATTTCCAGCTGTCATGCGCACTTGGGAACTGCCACTGCATACTGTTATTGTTAGCACTGCTCCTTTTCTGCCTCTTCATTTGGAAACCCCCAGGCTGGGACATCTTGGAGTCCCAGGATGGTACTTTCTGAAAAAGACCTGTAGCTGCAGATTCCTCACCTTTTAAATATTGTCCAGGCATTTGACGGGATCTGGAAACTTTTTCAGCAGTACCTCTATGCGCTTGTAGGTGGGTGTAAGAAATTGTGTTACTGGTTGACTGGAGTGTGAGCCCTGGTCAAGCAGCAACCACAATCCTTGGCAGGATAATTCACAAGCAAACCCCAAATTAACCTGTGCTCAACCCCCTGATGACTTGGCACAGAGCAGCCAGGCTAAATTTAGAGGCAATGTGTAAAGTATTTGTGCAACACTTCAAACAGTAACACAGTAAAAACACACCACAAAAGGAGCCCACAACAGAGTTAGAAAAATAGAATAGTTTTTAGTAAATAAAACAAGACCAAAATGACAAAAGTCTAATTTGTAGAACCAGAGATACTCAATTTTAAAGTTTTTAGAGAAAAAAGCGCCAAAATGCGTAAAGCGCCAACTGAGGATATCTGGATGCGCTGGACCAGGACAAAGTCTTGAGTTCAGGCCAACCCCGATGGAGCGTGGGCCGGATACAGGGACCCCAGTTAGGCCCGTTGAACAGATTACCTAAAATCCTAGGTTGCGGAGTATTGCGTGGATCCACATCGAGATGCATCGTACAGCTGAGGCGATGCGTCGGTTCCAAGATGCGGCGAGGCTGCGGTGCAGGGTGCTGTTGTATCAACATCGAAGATCCTGTTGACGGGGCTTGTGATGCGAAGTTCGGCATCTGGGATGCGGCGCGCAGTCAGGGTGATGCGCCTGTTCCTAAGAGCTGCAAGACTTAGTTTCAGAGTCTGGCGTTGTCGATGAAACTGCCATCGATGAGAGATAGAGGGCCTGTGCTGAGTATGCACACCGAAGTGGCGGTTCTGAAGGTGATGCGGGCTGTGGCTGTGATGGGAGTCTTTGCGGCGGGTCTAAGCCACACTGCAGCGGAAATGCGTCGGTTCTGCTCGGGGTTGCACCACACAGCAGAGGAGATGAGTCGGTTCCGCTGGATCCACAGAGGCTGGAAAACAAACTTAAACCCACTTCCAAGGGTCCAGGACTGGGGTGGCACCACTTGGCAGGGTAAACTCACAGATGGCAGAGTCCAGGTACAGATGCAAGGTTGTTGGAAGCCTGTTTTGTTCCTGAGGCTTCAGGTCAGGGGGCCAGCCAACTAGCCCTTACAGTCACTCTGGGTTTCGGTTCAAGAGATGCAGGTCTATCCTTCTCACTGAGACAAGAGGGCAGCAGGCAGTCGGTCAGCAGAGCAAAGCAGGAGTCCAGCAGAGTGCAGGCCAGCAGAGTGCCAGTTCTTCAACAGCACAGCAGTTCTTTCTGGCAGAGATTCCACAGGTCCAGAAGTGTACTGAAGAGTTGGTGTCCGAGGTCCAGTATTTATAGCCAGTTGTGCCTTTGAAGTGGGGAGAAGCTTCTAGAGGCATGCCTTGCACAGATCCTCTGCCTTCCCTGCCCTGGCTCCAGACTAACTTCAGGGGATATACTGCCCTTTAAGTGGAAACATGACAGCCTATTCAGGGGAAAGTGAGACTATGCCCAGCTCTACCCTCCCATCCTGCCAGTGATGGCCCATCCAGTCACACCTAAGCTCCCATTGTGTGTGGCTGTCTAGGAGGAATACACAAAGCCCAACTGCCAACTACACCCAGTCGTGTGACCAGAGATGGCTGCAGGCCCCAAATGGCTAAGGCAATAAAATGCCAACTTTCTAACAGTATACAAAAAAAGTGATGGATGGAATGCTTAAATGTATCTCAGCCACTGGTAATTACTTGGGGCTACATCTCAGTCCATCAGTATTTTGCTCACCATGTCACCTCAATTTGGACCCAGCTATGTGCAAATCAGTCTTGGCATTGCTCCAATGGGAACAGTCCAGACTGAACTGCCAAGCCAGGTCCTCCCTGAACCAGAACACAAGCAACCCAGGATCGGTTTCGCCCTTGTTATGGGCTCATCAGCCGGGTACAGCCTGGTTCCAGTGACACAGTGTGCATGGGACGAACGTCTGGGCATACCCTTGCACTTAGCAAAACACACAAAAGTATACAAAAAAGGGGAAACATCCATTACAACGCAGTCATTACAACGACCTACCTTTACACCGCAACTGTTACAACGCAACTGCCTTTACATCGCATGCCATTACAATGCATGCTATTACAACGCATGTCACTACAACGCATGCCATTACAACGCATACCATTACAACGCATGCCATTACAACGCATTATAAGGTAAGTAATGGAGATGTTTTTAGTTTTAGGGTGGGTAAGGGTTTTGGGTTACATGGGAATAGTAATTTTTACCCCTACACTATCCAACACTTTCCCTACTGTTGCACTCACTGGAGTTGGAATAGTAATTTTTACCCCTACACTATCCAACACTTAATAATTTTAACCCCTACACTATCCAACACTTACCCTACTGTTGTACTCACTGGAGTGGGAATATTTAATTTTTACCCCTACACTATCCAACACTTACCCTACTGTTGCCCTAAAAGTATTATGCGTTGTAATGGTATGCGTCGTAATGGAATGCGTTGTAATGGTAGTTTTTAAAAATGGGTTGTAATGGCATGCATTGTAAAATCATGCGATGTAATGGTAGTTGCGATGTAAAGACTGCGTTGTAAAAGCATGTGTTGTAATTGCATGCATTGTAACCTCATATATTCCAAAAAGAGTAATGGATGGAATGCTTCAATTCATCTCAGCCAGTAAGGTCCTCAGGGCCGCATTCCAATCCATCATTATTTTGCACACCAGGTCACCTCAGTGGCTCACTGCGCTACTGGAACCAAGCTATACCTGGCTGAAGAGCCCTAGCTAGGGTGAAACCGGTCCTAGGTTGTTTGTGGTCTGGTACAGGGAGGACCTGGCCTGGCAGTTTGGGCTGGACTGTTCCCATGAGGAGCAGGGTCAAGACTGATTTGCATATGGCTGGGTCCGAACAGAGGTGGCATGGTGGGCAAAAATGCTAGATTGGGATGCGGCCCGAGCGACTTCCAGTGGCTGAGATTAATTCAAGCATTCCATCCATCACCTTGTTTTTGAAATTTCTAAAAGTGGCATTTTCAGAATTGTAATTTAAGATCCAACTTCACCTTAAATTAGGATTTTAAATTAGGATTCTGGAGTCGCCAAACATGAACAGGTTATCTTTCCCCATTTGGAATTTACACTTATAAAATGTAATGAGGCAACTCCAATGTTATCGTAGAGATGCAGTAATGAAAAATGAATTTAAGAGTGTTTCACTACCAGGGCATGTAAAACTTAAAAGTACATGTCCTGCTTTTTAAATATATTGCACCCTGCCCTCTGGGCTGTCCAGGGCCTACTCTAGGGGTATCTTATATGTACTAAAAAGGAAGGTTTGGGCCTGGCAACAGGTTTATTTTGCCAGGTCGAAATGGCAGTTTAAAACTGCACACACAGATTCTGCAATGGCAGACCTGAGACCAGGTTGAAGGGCTACTTAAGTGGGTGGCACAATCAGTGCTGCAGGCCCACTTGTAGCATTTAATGTACAGGTCCTGGGTACATGTAGTAAGTTACAACGCTATTAGGGGTGAAGTAACACTCCTTCTTCCCTAATAGCGTTGTAATTAACTACACATGGCTTTTGGGCAGACCACGACACGGGCTGCACGCAAACAAGTTTAAAATGGATAACTGTGAAATCTACAGAAGCAGGTGTGCACTTGGACACCCCCATTTTGTGATACATGCAGTAAGTAACACTTTACTAGGGACTTATAAGTTCATTAAATTTGCCAATTGGGATAAGCCAATATTACCATGTTTAGAGAAGAGAGCACAAGAACTTTAGCACTGGTTAGCAGTGGTAAAGTGTGCAGATTCCAAATGCAAGCAGAAACGAATAGGACACGTTACAACGCAAACATTTACAACGCATGCCTTTACAACGCGGTTTTTACATCGCAACATCCATTACAATGCATGATTTTACAATGCATGCCAACACAACGCATTTTTAGAAACTACATTTACAACGCATTCCATTACAACGCATACCACTACAACCCATACCATTACAACGCATAATACTTTTAGGGCAACAGTAGGGTACGTGTTGGATAGTGTAGGGGTAAAAATTACTATTCCCACTCCAGTGAGTGAGATTACAACGCATAATACTTTTAGGGCAACAGTAGGGTACGTGTTGGATAGTGTAGGGGTAAAAATTACTATTCCCACTCCAGTGAGTGCAACAGTAGGGTAAGTGTTGGATAGCGTAGGGGTAAAAATTACTATTCCCACTCCAGTGAGTGCAACAGTAGGGTAAGTGTAGGATAGTGTAGGGGTAATGCGTTGTAATGGCATGTGTTGTAGTGACATGTGTTGTAATGGCATGCGTTGTAGTGACATGCGTTGTAATTGCTGTGTTGTAATGGCATGCGATGTAAAGGCAGTTGCGTTGTAATGACTGCGTTGTAAATGTAGTGCGTTGTAATGACTGCATTGTAATGGTTGTTTCCCAGCAGAAACAAGGCCAGAAAAAGTGGAGGAGGAAAGCAAAACGTTGAGGGGAGGACCACCCTAAAGCTGACAGATCTAACAGTGGCACCATGCAGCTTGCCACTATGCTGTTTCACTCTGGAAATGATGTGTGTAGACTATATAGGCACCACTCCCACACGCTGAAGTCAGTTCCTTACTTTCTGTTCCACTAGACATGGATCAAAGCTACCTCTCGTTTCCTTAAGATAGTTTTTCAACTTAAAATTTTCCAGAGTGCAAGGGAAAGGCCACCTTCCAAGGTAACAGGTTTCAAACCCTGTAAGGAACTGTCATAAATAAATGTCTGTGACAGATCCTCATCAGGTTTGCTTGCTGTGCTTGGGTTCGGTCCACAACTCTAAGGCCAGCAGTGACTGCATCACCGAACCTGATGGTCATATGAGACTGTGAGGCAACACTCTATTTCACTAAGCAGCGGAAGACTCCGCGATGAGACCTGTCCAAGTTGAAGGGTCGTTCCTGGTCCAGAAGTTGCAGGAGGCGTTTCAGAGGTTGGTGGTCGTCGTGCTTCTAGTCTTTGGGTAAGTCGAAGAAAAAACATAAAAAATCCAAGCGGGACTTGGCGCCTTCCCACCACTCACCTTGTCCAGAGAAGGTGTGATGGCATCTCCATGCTTCTTGATCTCTCACCAAAGTTGGCTGACTTTGGAGCCTGTCCTACAGCTTGTCATGGCACAACCCGAGTTCCCGGGACCGTCTGGACACCGAAGCAGATCAAAGAGTTCTGCAAGCCACGCTCCGATTCTTGGGATCCTTACCGACTCCCTCTGGTGCACTTATGGGCCTCAAGGAGCTGAGACCTCTCCATCTGGCATACCACCAGTGGGTTTGCCCTCGGTAGCAGTTGGACCCTCCGTATCCTCCACTGGGCCTCCTTTGGCACCTACGTTGACTCCTTCCCCTCTTAACGCTGGTTGCTGGCAGTCTGGCAGACCATGAGTGGCAGTTACACCCAGAGGTTTCGCAAGGTCTCTTCCACAAAGGGGGAGAACCCTGGCCTGACCTCTTCACCACCGCAGAGAACACTCAATGTCAGCACTTCTGGATATTGAAGTTTCCAAGGCATCTCTCGATAGGAGACACATTCCACCTAGAGTGGAACTTGGGACTCCTCTATTTCTTCCCGCTGATATCTTTCGTGCCCAGAGTTCTTAGTGCCTCATTAATGAGCATGAAGAGTAATGATATCCAGGGCTCCTGTACTTGAGCATCTGTCTTCTAATCAGGCTGCTCCTCCTGGAGGATCTGCTGTTGCAGCAACAGGTCAGGGTTCTGCACCTGTCTTCACAATCTCATCCTTCATGCACGGAGATTGAATGGTGACTGTTGCACATCTTTGACCTTCCTCTGGAGGAGGTTGATGTCCTCTTGGTTGCCAAGCATCCCTCGACAAAAACTGCCAGATTGACCTCCCTCCATGCAAAGTTATCTGACGTTCTGTTGTTTGTTTTGTCTCTTGCCAAGCAAGGCTTCGTTTTGGGCAGAGTTTTAAAAGATACCTTTTGGCACTTTCGGCTTTTTTACAGTTGCCGGACCAGCCCTCATTGTTTGCATCACCTATTTTGATGCATTTTTTGAAAGGCCTACAACACTTATTTCCTCTTTCTACCTTTGTAATGCCAGAGTAGGACCTTAATTTGGTCCACACATTTGGATGTGCTCTCAATTTGAGCCACTTCTCAACTGCTCAATGTGGGTTCCGACTCTCAAGACAGAGCTTCTCCTTTCCATAAGATCGGCGTGGTGAGTAGTGAGCTCCAGGCTCTCATGTCTATAGACCGTACACCACGGTCTTCCCAGATAAACTGGTTCTGCACACACTTCTCCTGTTTCTACTTCTCCTGTCTCCTGTTTGACAGTTCTCCTGTTTCTAAGCGCTGTAAATGACCAAATTGCCATGTGTATCTAGCTGTATGTAGGAATAAGAAAAACAGAGAACAGGATAGCATTCCAAAAGTCGAGGAATAAAACCAGCAAGGGACCAGCCCTGGCCTACATCAGGCAGAGCTGGAGCAGTGAAAATAGAAAGACTTGTACAGCATACTTAAAAGCTCCAAAATTAGAAATATTTCGCATATTCTGATGGATATCATACCAGAGCTTGGGCTGTGAAAAGCTCTTCTGCTGATGTGCATCTGCTTAAATTAGGGCACAGCATGAGAGAGGCAGTACTTGATCATAGTGACCAAGTAAGGTTATATGGGGAGACTAGGTGGAATAGAAAGTCTTGGCTAGTCTTGTGAAAGGATTTTTGGAAGGCTAGCAGCTTCTTGCCAAAATTTGTGATGCCGTTCCACGCCTGTCAAACTCTCACTCTGGCGTTGTTCTATGCTCCTCCTCACACCCTAAGGAGAAGGAGAGACTCCATCAGCTGGACCCCAAAAGATGGTTGAGCTTTTACAGTGATCTCACCAAAGCACACCAGGTGGACGATCAGCTCTTTGTGAGGTTTGCTAGAGCAAAAAAAGGCAAGACTGTGCAGAAGAGGAGTATCTCTCGTTGGATCATGCTCTGCATCAATATCTGCTACTTACTAGCCAAGAAGCAGCCCAAGAAGCAGCCTCCAGATGGACTGTGAGCTCATTTCACTCGCACTGGCACTCTGAGTTCCTGTCCTGAACTACTGCCAGGCAACTATATGAGCATCACTCCATGCATTCATAAAGCACTACTGTCTGGACAGCCAGGTTCGCTGAGAGGGGCATCTGATAGAGATTTCTAGCTGCAGATTCTCTATATTAGAATATTCCCCAGGCATCTGACTGGATCCAGAAAATCTTGAGCAGTACATTTGCACACCGGTAGGTGATGCCCATCAAGTCAGCGTCGCAGCAGCAGGGCAGGCCCCTGCATCCAAACCTGAGCATGCTCCGCCTTCATGCATGGAGATTGAACAGCTGCAGTTGAGAGTTTGCGCTTACTATAATCATCGAGAAATGTCTTTCTACAAAACAACTACTGTATACCTGTTTTGTGTATATTCTTAAGGCTTTCGATCATGTCAACCAAAACCTTCTGTGTAGGAAATTGGCTGGTTGGAACATTCCCACAAATGTGTTACATGCCATCCAGTTACTATACTCGAACAACTGGGCACAGGTCAAACTTGGCCTGAATAAAGGCTTGTCAGACAAAACACCAATAAAGAGGGGTCTGACGTAAGGGTGTGTTCTTCCACCAATGCTTTTTAATCTTTTTTTAGCTGACCTAAGCTCACACCTAGATGCAGCCAACTCTCATCCTTCGAGCTTGAGTCTTTGTCAAGTGTCTTCATTACAGTACGCTGACGATGTAGTTCTCATGAATCTCACTGAAATTGGACTACAGAGGTTACTAAACAATCTGCATATCTACTGCATTGAAAAGGACATGACCATTAACCTTACACAAACTCAAGTGGTGGTGTTTGGCCGGAAGGTTGAAAAGAAAGGGAGCTAGTCACTGGGTCTTAAGAAGCACATGCTATAAATATCTTGCCGTCTGGTTACAGGACCGCCTTCCATATTGATTACATCTTAATTCATTAAAGCCAAGGATTGCCTTCTTAATTGCAGCTCTTCAATCTCTATGTCATAAATTACAAAGACCAACACTCCTGCAGCTTCTTACAATGATAAAGACCAAGTTTATCCCAACAATTAGTTTTGGGACAGAAGCCTTCCCCGGAAAGTTCGGGTGTTTTCTTAACTCTGCACAAGGGAAGGTATTTTGCATTCTCTTTCATCTTCCCCAGAACACATCCCCATCCCAGATTCGGTTGGAATTGGCCTGATCAGCTAACAACTAGCACAACAAGCATTTGCAATGCATTCGGTCTCGCCTTTGGGACCTTATATGTATTTAGCTATGCAGCACATTAGCCTGGGTGCTGAAACATCTACTGTTCTTTAACATGGAGGGAAAGTAAGCACCAAACTGCGTGACACGCCAGGTATGGGAACACATGGAGAGAAATATTGCCTTTCAGCGGGAAATGGTATAGTCCAAAGCTCTGTTTTTAATATAAAAGCAGGGCCTTCGGTGGTGATATCACTGAAGATACAAGATTTGGAAAAAATGTTATTGTCTACAAGTGCTCGTGGAAGACAATTTCTATGGACTGGAATCTAGAGAATGCTAAAGTGGTTCTGGTATTTTACTAACCTCTGCTGGTCGTTTTCTATCAAGAAAGTTAAATAGAGGCAGTTGCCAGAAAAATTTAAAAAGAAAGTCCCTCAGCAGAAAGCAATTCTGGTATTTTACTGACCTCTGCTGGTCATTTTCTATCAAGACAGTTAAATAGAGGCAGTTGAACAGGAAAAAAAGTCCCTAAGCTGAAGCAGACAAGTCCTAGGGCTGATCTCCAGAGCCCACAAAGTACATACACATATAAGTATATACTAAAGTATATATACTAAAGTATATACAAGAGGTCTCGAATGCTCGAACTAAAAAGGTTCCATACTCAAGTACATCGCTATTAAGACTCTCAGATACAGCTAAATTACATCGCCTGCTATGGAAAGAAATTCAAACTGGACTTTTGATAAAAACAGACGGCTTGGCTCAGGCCTTTGAGCAGGCACAGACTGATTTAAATGGAAAAGAGCAATGGGATCTGTCACTATCTCATGACTCCTTCAAAACAGCCCTAACAAACAAATGAAGTGGTTATCATGAAACAGGGATAAAGAGGACTTAGCAAAAAAAGATTTGCATGGACAGTCATTGACTCCAACTAGCAGCCCTTTCCGCAGCCATAACTAACAGCGTTATTTAGATCTTTCTACAAAAACAAGCTCTCCATTTGTGCTTTGGTTTGTGTCAAACAATTGACTGCATGCCTAATTGGCTCCCAAAACCTCACTACCAAGTGCAGACTTTGCTATCTACATGAAGAAAGCTTGATTCATATCTTATTGATTTGTCCCACGCTGCTAACTGAACACAAGGGTTTATTGCAAAAATGTTTTAAACAGCATGGTGCAGGATCATATCGACATGCGCTACTTTTTTGTTTGAAGGGTGAAACCCCCCCAAACCATTGCAGCCTTCACAAAAATTATTATAAAAGTGGACAAGTTATTGGCAGCGAAAAGTCCAATAACTGTTTTGCCGCCAGCTCTATAAATAATTTGACCTGCCATTACAGGTTTATAATATTGTCCCCATTATATGCTTTCTTGGGCATGGTTCGCACCAATATTTCAAATTTTTACTGACAAGGAAATAAGAATGCATGGAAGTGGTGATATTATTTGTACTAGTTTACAATTTTACTGTTTTGCACTTTTTAGTGAAATTTGCACTAATGTTTCCATCTCTATTTTTTGCTGATTAAGGAAATCAGAATGTATGGGCGTGGCGATATTATGTGCACTAGTTTACAATTTTATCGTTTTGCATCTTTTAGCAAAATTTGCACTAACATCTTTGCATTTTAATTTGGAAGCATCGTTGAAAAACCAGAAGATGCTGTGAAAAATTCCAAATACAATGATGCTTTCTTGATCATCATGTTTATTAATGATTTTTAGCTTCTAACTTTTATGTTTTCTTGTAGAAAATGTTATGGTTTTAATCAACTGAAATAAACATACTATGACTTGCAGTTGAGAGTCTTCAATCTCCCTCCCGAAGTCTGTAAGATCATCTTGAGGTCCCTCCTCAAAGACCGTATACGCCTGCTGAGACAAGTTTGTGTCTTGGTGCACTGAACAACATGTTGACTCTCTTCCTGCACCCTTGTCCGAAGTGTTGGTGTTAGTTTTGTTATTAGCCCAACAAGGCCTTTCTCTGGGCACAGTTACGGGGTATCTTTCGGCTTTTTTGCAGTTGCCGGATCAACCCTGCCTGTTCAAGTCACCTGTTGTGACACGCCTTCTGAAATGTCTTCAACATTGGTTTCCCTCCAAACCTTTCTTCATGCCCCAAGTGTATCTTAATTTGGTTTTAACTTTCTTAATATGTTCACCCTTTTATACCCATGGATAGTTGCCCGCTCAGACTTCTCACAAACAAAACAGTCTTCTTTGTGGCCATCACATCCGCCAGGAGGGTCAGCGAGCTGCAGGTGCTCTCTGTTAACCCTCCGTTCACCAACGTCTTTCCAGACAAACTGGTTCTCTGCACAGTGCCTCTTTTTTGCCAAAGATGATGACACCTTTCCACTTTGGCCTAAGCGTCACACTGCCTAACTTCTTTGTTCTGTCTCACCCCTCCAAGGAGGAGGAGAGACTCCACTGCTTTGCCCTGAAAAGAGCATTGTCATTCTACATCGATCGTACCAAACACTGGGTGGAAGATCAATTCTTTGTTGGGGTCACTGCAACAAAGAAGAGGAAAGCAGTACAGAAACGGACCATCTTCAGATGGATTGT
Source organism: Calotriton arnoldi (assembly GCA_963921515.1). Lineage (NCBI taxonomy): Eukaryota > Metazoa > Chordata > Amphibia > Caudata > Salamandridae > Calotriton > Calotriton arnoldi. The sequence goes on from CAWUFW010005293.1 coordinate 948,542, forward strand.
ACTTTCCATTAAGTTTTGCTACACATTGGCCAAATAAACAACCCCCTGAGGGTTTGTGGACTTATTCAACTACAGCCAGAACGTTAGCTCACAGAGCCCCCACCTTGGACATATGTCAGGCTGCAATGTGGGCGTCCTTGCACATGCTCTCTGAACACTACTGCCTTGCCAGTCAGTTCCATTGTGACAGACATTTTGCCCATTCTATCTTTCAGCAATTTTTGGTCTGAACCAGTTTGCAGACCCACCTCCATTGAGGTATTGTTTAGGTATTTATTCTAAGGTAAGGAATAGCCGGCTAGAAGTCTCTATCGACTAAACAAGTTACTTACCTTCAGTAATGCCTTATCTGGTAGAGACTCTATCTAGCTGCAGATTCCTTTTCGACTCTAACAGCCTCCCCGTTTCTGCGAACCGGTCTTCCTACATGAAAGGTCCCTGTAGGTCCTTAGTTTCTGCACACTGGTAAATCAGCCTTCTGATGTGGTGCTGTGCTTCTGGTGTGGAAAGAGTCGCATAAAAAACTGATGACCGTGCTGAGTTGACACCTAAATAGGCACTGCGCACGTCACTTCTGGTGTGGGCAACGCCAATGCGGAATGATTATGACCAATTCGCTATTGGGGCTCTGCCCCTGGGTGCGCGTACAGCCTCGAAAGCAACTGATGTCAGCACTCGGGAGTTGGCCTACATAGGCTCTGCATGTCATTTCCAGAGTGGAACCGCATCAGTGCATAGCAGCATGGTGCCATCTACCTGCACGCAGAGGTACTGCTGCAAAAAGTTTCCAGATCCAATCTGATGCATGGAGAATATTCAAAAGGTGAGGAATCAGCAGCTAGATAGAGTTTCTTCCAGGGAGAACATTACTGAAAGTAAGTAACTTGTTCTTCGGGAAAAGGAAATGGCTTCTATTGTGTCTCAGGGTGCCAATTAGGTTACACTGCCTCCACTTGATGTGCTTTGCATGTGGTATGGGACACAAGGCTGCAGTCCAACGTTGTATATAAAATACTGTGCTTGCGCAAATTCAAGAAAGCGTCTTACTTCTTTATGAAGTAGCAAATTTCCCGAATTCACCCGAGCATATCAGCTTAATGTGAAACACCAAACCCTAGTGAGCAGGTGGTTATAGTTGGGGGAAATGGGAGGTCGATCTCCCAAATAATTACAAACAGAAGAAAAATGCGAGGAGAGAGAAACAAGGAAATGGGGAAGGGCGAGGAGGAAGGAGGAGTAAAAGGACAGAGACAAAAAGATTTGGGGGTTGTTACTGTTAAAGATGTGGGGTTTTTACTGTTAAAGATTTGGGGGTTGTTACTTTTCGCGCAGGCTTGCCAATGACGAAAAGAAAAAAATGTGATGATAGAGCTACTTTTTAAGAAAAACAAACTTGTAGAATACAATTTCGGGAGCAAAGGCATTCACTGAATTGGAGTCTAGTATTTGGCAAATTAAACCTGCTATGTGATCCCATGCTCAAAACTGGTATTCTACTGTTTTCTTTTTCTCTGAGATCACATACAGCACGTTCCGGCATTTTGCAGATACAAGCATTTTACTCATCATGAAGAAATCTACTGTAAGGTTGTAATAGAACTGTGAAACAGAACTATGATGGTTAAGGTTTGCGGCACTCCACAAAAACCTTTAGGGCCTAATTTATGAGAAGTGACGCATCGCTGCATGAAAGCAGCGATGCAACACTTCTCGGTGCGCCCTCCTTGCGACACCTAGAATGCGTAATATTTACTGTATGACGCATCATGTCGCAAGGAGTTACAGATACGTCAGTATTACTGGCGTATCTGTTGGCGCAAAAGTGGCGCATTGCTGGAGTTGTGTTGGAAGCGTGATGCAACTCCAGCAATCAGTAGCGGCTCCTGGTGGGAGTGCTACCAGGCGGTGACGTGGGGCGGGGGAGGGGCAGGGTGGGTGGTAGTAAACACCGGAATACGGATGAATGCAGGTAACTAGACAATTAAATCAATAAAACGAATTTCGTTGCGCGCGCTGCACCGCCAAATGCACTAAAAGTGATGCAACGGCGGCGCAAAAGTGATGCAGGGGCTCATAAATAAGCCCCCTAGTGCCTTGGAATGACAGCGCTACAAACTTCCCTTTTTATCTGGGTGTTTCGGCAGAGAACCCACCCATGCTGGAGCTGCATCAGTTATGTCAACAGCAAGAGAAGAATTAGTCAACCTATGTGCGGGAGGGTGCAGTAATAATAAACATAGGGGGAAACATACAAGAAACTAACGCAGCGCGGTTCTGCAAGTCATTTTGCTGCGCTGCGTTAGTTTCGAAGCATAGGGATGCAACATATTTTTAACAATATGTCGCATCTCTGTGCTTCCCCCTGCGCTGGCGCACGAACTGCTGCCATGCACCAGCGCAGGCACCCTTGCACCATGGTGCAAGGATGCCTGCGTCGTGGGAAATTGTTTTTGTGCAGGAAGGGGCACCTTCCTGCACAAAAACAATCAATTGAGGTGATTTCCTCTTCCAATGTGTGCTGTAGATTGCAGCACGCATTGAAAGAGGAAAAAAACGAGGAGAAATTAAAACATTTCTCCTCGTTGCTCCTCGCTACGCCACCCCTAGGGTGGCGTAGCATTCTGACGCATTTCCAGATTTACTATTTCTCGTAAATCTGGAAATGCATCAGTAGACATGGGTGTTGCGTGGGAACACCCACAGCAACACCCATGTCACGCCCCTAACACGCAAAGTGTTGCGTGAACAGGGGCGATATTTACAAGCACAGGTTAAGTCACGCAGGGTGACTTTACCTGTTCTTGTAAATATCACTTAGCAGGCTGCGCCACCGGTGCGTCACGCAACGTGATGCACCGGAGGCGCAAGGGGCTTGTAAATCTACCCCAGAGAATGATGTTGAGAATGATGTAAATCTGCCCCAGAGAAATTTTAGGCAGCATCAAATCAGGATCTCCCTGTGATCTTCTTCCTGCTCCTGTACTTCTACAATTTGAGCAGCCATCATTGGAAATTGTTATGGAACTACTTAATGCCTCACTTCAAGAGGCCATGGTCCCGCCTGATTGGAAACATGCTATGGTCCTCCCATTGTTGAAAAAGGCAAATGCTGATCCTGATCAGTCATCTAATTTTAGGCCCATTTCCCTACTTCCTATTTTTTCCAAAATCCTGGAAAAACATGTAAATCTACAACTATCCAAGTTTATTGAATCTTCAAACTTTTTACATTCTTCTCAGTCCGGTTTCAGAGCAGGCTTTTCGACCGAGACGACTCTTCTCGGTGTCACCGAAATGTTGCGACAACGTTTAGATACAGGTAACACAGTGGCCCTCATATTGTTAGATTTGAGTGCCGCATTTGACACGGTTTCTCATACCGTGCTAATTAAATCTTTGCAGTCTCTTGGCATTACCGGGACAGCACTTGGCTGGCTGTCTTCTTTTTATCTAAACGGACCTTCCAAGTCTTTTCATCCAGGGCTACTTCTAAAATCCAATCTTCTCCTTATGGGGTACCTCAAGGGTCGATTTTAAGTCCTCTTCTGTTCAATGTCTATGTACAACCTTTGGCAGTGATTGCAGAAGAGGCTGGGTTATCTCTTTTTCTTACGCCGATGACACCCAAATAATTTTTCCCTTTCTATGGGAAAGCTGCAAGGTCCTTCAACTCTTCAAGTGGGCTTGAGTAACATTGCATCTTGGATGCAAACCAATCTACTCAAGCTCAATGGTGAAAAAACGGAGGTCCTTATTTTTGGGAAAAATAAAGACCTTTGGGGCCCCCAACATTGGCCCAGTGAAATGGGGCCTCTACCCTTGCCCACCTCTCAAGTCCGCAATCTGGGATTTATTATTGATAATAAATTATCTATGAAACAACATGCGGTAAAAACTGCAGCCACCTGCTTCACCATTTTAAAATGGTTGAAAAAAATCATCTGGATGCTCCCTAATGCTACCCAAAAGACTGTAGTCCAGGCACTCGTTACATCTAGACTGGACTATGGGAATATTCTTCTTTTGGGAGCAAACAGGGATGTGCTACGTAAGCTCCAGGTGGTGCAGAACTCTGCCGCCAGGCTGCTTTGCAAAATCCCAAGAATGTCTTCTACTTCTAATGCTTTGAGAGATTTACACTGGCTTAGAGTGGAAAATCGGAATAAGTTTAAAGCCCTGGATTATATGTTCAAGATTAAGACTGGTACTGCTCCCCAATACCTGCAAAATCTTGTCTGCCCCTATCAGCCTTCTCGCCTGTTACGCTCTACGACTCAGGAAAAATTTATGGTTCCCAGGGTCAAACTCACAAGAATGGGTGGCCGCTCTTTTTCTTATCTCGGTCCTCTCTTGTGGAACTCTCTTCCCATAGCGATTCGTAAAGAAACACTTCATTCAAACTTCCGTAAATTACTTAAAACTTGGTTGTTTAATCAATAATCTTACTTTTTTCTATTTTTTGTGGTTCCTCCAGGTCTGCGCTGGAAAACCCTTTTTGGGTAGCTATGCGCATTATAAAATCAGTTTAACATAACATAACATAACATAACATGTATGATATTTGCTGAACCTCCTCTGTTATTTTTGAGAGCAGTCATTGCAGACCCGGTGTGGAACATGGCACTAACCACAACTGAGGGATGTCTCAAATACGGTCATATTCCAATGCCTTGAGATGAAGGGCTTTAAGTGAGATGTTGACCTTGAGTGGGATTGCGGGTTGAGCTCCTTGATACAGATTTAGGTTTATTTTTCTCCAAGAGGAACGACTCAACCTGGCTTAAGTGTGTGTAGCAAACTACTATTCAGTAGTATGGAAGTAATAATTAAGTACATCAACAGGGCTGTAATGTCTGAAACACACTGTTCTATAAGTAAGTATTCGGTGGATCCCAGGCTGTAATTCTGTCTCCAGTAATATCATAACAAGATGACTCGTTGAGCTAGGCAGCTGACTGCTGACGTGTTTGTGGTCTGCAGTTCACGAGTTGAATCTCAGTTAGGCCAACTCAATCTGGTGTTTTGTCAAGATCCATATGTTGAGCATCATTAAACTGAGTACCAGTCACTCCTTTTAGTTACAGTGTTTAGAAATAGCAAGCAGCAGGATTAGGCGCTTTGAAATAAACACGTCGGTAGTAATAATTAGAGCCCTGATATTAAGCAATTTACAAACAGCAGTTTACAATCTCCAGAAAATAGTTGGTATTAGTACTTAACTAAAAACTTGTTTGACACTTCTCTTGTTTCTAAGCGCTGTAAACGACCAAATTGCCATGTGTATCTAGCTGTATGTGTGAATAAGAAAAACAAGAGAACAGGATAGCATCCCAAATGTCGAGGAATAGAACCAGCAAGGGACCAGCCCTGGCCTACATCAGGCAGAGCTGGAGCAGTGAAAATAGAAAGGCTTTTACAGCATACTTAAAAGCGCATATTCTGATGGAGACCATTCCAGAGCTTGGGCTGTGAAAAGCTCTTCTGCTGATGTGCATCTGCTTAAATTAGGGCACGCGCAAGAGAGAGGCTGGACTTGAGCATAGTGACCAAGTAAGGTTATATGGGGAGACTGGGTGGAATAGAAATACCTGGCTAGTCTTGTGAAAGGATTTTTGGATTACGTAGAATGATTTGAGAAGGGTCATTTGTTCTACTGGAAAACAGTTAAGAATTTTGTAATTGAAATTTTATTTATATAGTGCTTACTACCCCTGATGAGGCGTTTAAGTGCTTTTCGGCAAGTAGCACGCTACTCCAGAACCCGAGGGGGATTAGTGGTGGATTAGTATAGGGAAATAGAAGGTGTTAATTGGAGTGGTGGACATGTGAGCCGGTTAGCTGGATTGAATAGGATAAAGGAGGGATAGAGGAGGGAAGAGTCTAGAAAGGGTTATTTGGGAGATCATAGCAGTAAAATGAGGTTTGGGATGAGTCGAACTCATAGAGGAGGGAAGAGTCTAGAAAGGGTATTTGGGAGATCATAGTTGTAAAGTGAGGTTTGGTATGAGTGAGAGAGTGGTGGTAGAGGATATATTGAATGAGGTATAGGCTGAGATATAGAGTAGTGAATTGAGAGAGTTGATCATATTTTTTATTTACAGTGGGAGTAAAGTAATAAATATATAGGTACATAACTACATAAAAAAGGTATACAGGTATATGAAAAAAAAATAAAGAGAAATAAAATTGTATTATATAAAGACCCATATGTACGTGCTTGGATAAATATTTAGAAACTCAGGCTTTCAAGTGTTGCTGTACATAAAGCTAATTTTTTTTTATTTTTTATTAATATTTTTGGGTATTTTTATATTATTTTGTTTTGCGGAATTTGTGTAATTTGTTTTTGGGCAATTGTGCAAAATTTCTGGATAATGATTTCAAAATGTTTCCAAAAATGTTTTTCTATCTTCTAGCAAGAAATGCGCCCTTGTGTTCAAATTTTTGACAACAGGAGATGTTTCGTGCTAAAATAAAGCACAAAAAAAACCACAGTTTGGTGCAAATAATAGCTGCTCATGTTCTGATTATGCGCTTTGTCACGCACTATAATTTTGCAGCAAACGGCAGCATAATGGCTCAATTTCAGAAATTTCTCCTAACAAGTATGTGAATTATACCAGTGTAATTTAAATTTCACCTGGGCCTATTCCCCAGAGCACAGGCTGTCTGCTTAGGAGCTATCTGTGTTCATGAGCTGGGTGTGATGGTGGCATGAGCACAACAGGGCCGTTGATTTGTTAAGTAGATGGGCTCTAGCAGACAATGGCAGGCCAGCAGTCAATAGTGAAACTTAATTAAGATGGAGGCTAAGAGGAATTTTCAACTGACAGTCTAGTGAACTTGGTTGAGAGTTATAGACCTCTGCTAGTGCCATCAGTGCAACAATGCTTTCTTTATCATCATGTTTATTAATGATGTTTATATCCTAACTTTTATGTTTTCCTGTAGAAAATGTTATGGTTTTAATTAACTGAAATAAACATACTTTAACTTGCAGTTGAGAGACTTCAATCTCCCTCCCGAAGTATGTACGATCATCTTGAGGTCCCCCCTCAAAGACCGTATACGCCTGCTGGTGAGATAGGTTTGTGCCTTGGTGAAGCTGAACTGTTGTGCCAATAGGTACCTTACATACAGCTCTGCCAATGCAACTCTGTTCTGACCTGCATGAATACCCTCTGTTCTTAGTATAGATACAAATGGCTCTGCCAGTGCACATCGATCCTGCTGTGACACTCACGTTCAGCTCTGCCAATGCAACTCATTTCTGATGTGCACACATGCCTTCTATTCCAGTATACGTACAGAAGGCTCTACCAGGGCACCTCATTCATGACCTGCTGTAGTGATTCCCATATGTTAGTAACCCTCTAATCCAGAGGTCTTTAAACTGGTGGACAGGCCTGGACTGATATTTGGGGTTAGGGGGTATTGGGCTGTGGTCGGGGGGGAGCATTTATTATGCCATTAGGGAACAGACAGCACTCAAGCATGCGCAGACAGATATCATACTAGGGAAGGTTTTTTTGCAATGGATTTTTGGCCAAGAATGACAGCGGTAGAGAGGGCTGCATTATACAGAAAGTATACTATAGTAAGCTAGAGATATGTATAGAAACAGTGGGCCATACAGGTTAAAACAGCCCATCCTATAGGTTCAGTATCACGAGTAATAACCAGGAAGGAATCTGGAACAACAGAGAGCATATAACACATTAATCCTACAGGCAATGACCTGAGGTTTAACAAAAGCAATGGCCAAAAAACCAATAGTCACAACAGAAACAGAACAGCATTTTAAGTGGTGCAGCAATAGCCGTGAGGTGGAGAGTTTCGGTGTGTGTAATGTATTGGTAAATAAACAGTTGTCTCTAAACAAAGTATTGGCTCAGCATCATCAAGAGATAAATAAGTGGAGCATAAACTAGTCTACCTGGCCCTAATCCTGGACGGCAAGAGAAGGTGTATATGATGCTTTTCAGCATTGGCATGTTTTTCAGTGACCAGGATTGGGTCTGCTGTACCATGGGTGCCAGGACACTCAGAGGACATGTTCTGAGCTGTGTTTGAACCTCGGGATGTGAGAAGGTTTTGGGGTGTCAGTAGTACTGGGATGTAAGAGATGGTCCCCGGACAGGGAGAGGCATCATTCTCCCTTCAGAACTCTGGCCCTGAGAAGGTTACTATCTTCAGGTGGCTGCGGTTCCAAGGGTGGCAGGAGATGTCGACAAGACCAGGTCCAGGAGTTTCCGGGTACAATGAAGGGCCCTTGAGAGCTTGGGATGGAGGCTGCTCCCCTACCACGCCACAGCTCTTGTTCATAATTAGCCTTTGTGCTCAGAGATTAAGAGGAGACTGTAGAGGGGTGGTGGGGGAAGGTGTGAGAGTTTCAATGGATGAACTCTCAGCACACCAAGCTCTCCTGGGCAGGATGCTACACCCGGCATTAATCGCAGGTGGGGGGCGGGTGGGGTCGAGAGGAGGGGGGGGGTGATAATAAAGAAAAAACTTACCTGTCCGCCGGCCGGGTCCTGCGTTTTCTCGGCGCCAGTCCTGCACAGCGCCTGCTCCTGCTCTCCTGCCAGAAACACGAAGCAGGCAGCCTCCTTCCCCTCCCCTAAGCCAATCACAATGCTGCAATGGCAGTGTTGTGATTGGTGGGGACGCCGCCCTCCAGGAGCTTATGGGGAGGCCATTTTCGCCATGTAGGCTGCATTGCAGCCTGCATGTAGAAAGGGCAGAGTGCGCATGACTGGTTTGGGAGGCCCAAGAGGGCCGACCAAACCAGTCATGCGCGCTCAGGAGTGGGCACACCACTCCTCCACTGCCCAGCCCTGCTCGCAGAGCAGCTCCCCCACCTGCCCGCCCGCAACCAAACCCATCTGTTCTGCTTTCTCGCAGTGCAAAAAGCAGAAACATAAAATGGTAGTTATTACCATTTTATGTTTCTGCTTCTCGCACTGCGAGAAAGCAGTGGGGCGACGCTCCTCCGCCCTAGTGGAGGAGCCGCCCCTGGCCCCCACCAGGACAGCTGCAAGTCAATCAAGTTCAGGATTCAGCCACACATTCCCGCATATGAATGAGGCTGAGGGCCCTCAACCCCAGCAGGAGAGTCACACAGAAGCCACACATTCCCAGCTCCTGCTACTGGACACTAAGGTTCATCACATGCCCCCTACGACTCGCCCAGGACCGGCATCCTAGGGAGGCTTCTTTTGTAAATGTCCCAGAAGGAGTGCTCTGCGGAACCCCCCACCTCCACCGAAGCCTGATGATGGTGTTAGGTTCAAGAGACCTGAGCATGGGGGTGGGGTAGTGATAATAGAGAGTGACACTAACGAGGGACTTGACGAGAGGTTGAATGCACATACATATGAACCTGCTATAATTAATGCAGCTGGCAGCACTAAGCGCTATATATTTATCCACAGTATTGGAATTACAGTTGCAATCATTGAGTGATACTCAGAAGAGAGACTGCACCATGCGGTTGGTCTGCACAAATGTACGAACCTGCTATAATTAATTCAGCTGGCAGCACTAGGCGCTGTACATACATACACACTTATTGTCATTGCAGTTGTAATCAGAGAGTCATACAAGAGGGACTGCACCGAATAGTTGCCTGCACAAATGTATGAACCTGCTATAATTAATGCAGCTGGCGGCACTAGGTGCTATATATACATACACTCTTATTGTCATTGCAGTTGTAATAAAAAAATCATACTTACAAAAGAGCCTGTACCGAGTTGTTGTCTGCTCATACATCCAAACCTGCTACAATAATACAGCTGACGGCACTATACACATATACACAGTATTGTATTGCAGTTGTAATCAGAGAGTCATACTCATAAGAGGGACTGCACTGTGCGCTTGGTCTGGAGGGCCTCGGCCAGCAGCCGGACCCGCTCCAGGCCGCCCACCACCCCCAGGTGGGGTCTGATCTGGGCCAGGGAATGTGACCCGGCCAGGCTCCGGCAGACTGGTCTGAAGTCACAGACGGAGAGGCGGCAGCCACGCAGCGAGAGCAGTTGCACCAAGTTCTACCACAGGCTCTCGACCATCTCCTTCAACTCAGAGTTCCACAGGCTCTCCACAGAGATCTCCACAGAGATCTGGATGGAGCCTCCTCACCAACTCCCTTTTCTGCCATTCATTAGGCCCACTTTCAGCCATTTGTTAGCCTCAACATGGCATGTAGCCAACACTGCCCCATCCCTGCCAGCCTTTCAGACACTGGCCTGCTGGTATACTTCATATATACAAGAGTGCCTGCACCGATTGGTTGTCTGCGCATACTTATGAGCCTGCTATAATTAATGCAGGTGGTGGCACTTGGCGCTATACATATATACACAATATTATATGCAAGACTGTACTGAGCAGTTGGTCTGGAGGGCCTCGGCCAACAGTCGGGCCCACTCCAGGCTGGCCACTACCGCCAGGTTGAGGCTGAGCTGGACCAAGGAGTGTGGCCCGGCCAGGTCCCGGCACACTCGCCCGAAGTCACAGTCAGAGAGGCGGCAGCCAAACAGCAAGAGCAGTCGCACTGAGTTCTCCCACAAGCTCTCGACCACGTCCTTCAACTTAACGCTCTACAGGCTCTCCCCGGAATTCTGAATGGAGCCTCCTCACCAACTTGCTTTTTTGCCATTCATTAGGCCCACTTTCAGCCATTCGCCACCCTCAACATGGCATGTAACCGGCAATGCCCTAGCCCTGCCAGCCTTTCAGACACTGCCAGCCTTTCAGACAGAGAGAAAAACTCATAATTTTGTAGACCTTTCACTAGCTTTACAGCCATGTTCTGAAACCGTTGCGGCTTTGAGATGGACTGGTCTGAGAGGCCTACAAAGAGGTAAAGACTATGTCTATGTGGGATAAAACAAAGGATTAAAAAAACAATGTACTAGGTTTACAATTTTTAATGCGCCTAAACTGAACTGTTGTGCCAATAGGTACCTTACATACATAAAGTTCAAATATTGATTTGCTGAATCAAGCTTGGCAGAATTTTATGTCAGTAATGTACATTTAGAAATGTAGAAAATCCACAACTGTGACAGAATTAATGCATTTGAATATTTAGGGCCCGATTACGATGAGGCTCGGAAAGCCTCAGTCCTCAGGTCGGAGGCTTTCCGAGCCTCATTGCGATTTCATTTCCGACCGTCGCATTACAATGCAGACGGTCGAAACTGAAACCAGATGGTCTTTTCAACTGGATTCCGAGGGGCTCAAGGAGGCCGTCGGCCAGTTGGAGACCGGCACGTAATCCCAATGGACAGCATTTCCGCCGTTGGGATTACGATGCTCAGCTTTTGACACTCTTTCTATGCCGGACTTTCCAACATGAAAGCCTGTTGGAAAGCGAGTTTGGGGGCCCCTAGCAGGCCCCCCTTCACCCTGCGGCCTCCGGTTGGAGGCCGACAGGGCATCTATGGTGCCCCCTATTAATACCTGCACCATGTGGCAGGCACCTTGAGGTGCCTGCCACGCGGTGCAGGGATTAACAGAATCTCCCATTTCTCTATCGGAGTTTGTGCTACAGCCGGTTTACAGCCGCAGCACAAGCTCCCATAGAGAAATGGGAGTATTGCAGTCGCATTGCAATTGCAGTGTCGGGACCGGCGGAACCGCCGACTGGAGGTCGGTCGGTCCCGAGACCGCGGCAGTGTCGGTCAGAGGCAACTCCGACCGACATCGTAATTGGGCCCTTGAGTCAAGGTGGGCGTTTGAGTGTCAACCCTGCTAAAGTAGCTGAACCCACACAAGCTCACAGTTTTGTGGGTATTTACTTACTCTTGAAGGTAGTTTCCCACTGTAGCAAACACGTACATATTATTATCTGTCAAAGGAGTAAGTATATTTTGATATTGAATTAGGATAATCGGTAAAATGATCCTTTAGAGGAAAGAATATTTTCCTCTGGAGAAAATAATTAAAAAGAGCAACACATTTGAATTACATTTGAACATGCTGAACTTTTCACATGCTGGTGACTCCACATGAGTAAATATTACACGTTAGAGTGCTTCAGAAACATTATGCCTGTCGTAGATCTACTACAGTACGATTGGATCTTTTGTGAATCTATCAAAAATTCACTCAAAGCTCAGGAGTAACCCTTTGAGCGCAGAATTCCAATTTTTGTTTATCTTGGACTGTAATGATTTGGATCCCTAAGAGCATTTCTACATTGGTATGGTCTGAGTCTGTGATATTCCAGACGATTGCAAATGGTTCAGGTGATCTCAGCTTCTCTGATGGATTAATTTAAACATCTTTAGTATGTCCATACTGGCATGAGGACTTGTCAGGATTTCTAGTATATTAAACATTAGGAATATGATACATGATGGGCTTCATGAAGAAAGGCACATTAAACCAGAAGACGAGATATTGTAAAAATAAGACATTGGGAGTTATGTTCGGAATCCTAAGTTTGCATATGGGGTCTTAAATTCGATTTGTGTTCTTGGCCAAATGTTCTCCTCTTCCAAATTCTTAGTATTCCACATCTTCATCTTACTGATCGAGAAATGGGGTACCATCACATAAAGTATAAGGATACAAAATAAAATATACTATATCATTCTGCAGGACAACAATGCCAGAACCTGTACTTAAAAATGAGGCTATCTTACTACAGCAAGAGATGCAGAAAGCAGAGGAGATCCGTCAGTACAAAGAGCTTCGAGAGCAAGTGCTACGTGAAAGAGAAGAGGAACAGAAGTCGCGGGCACTGCTAAAACAAAGGTTGCTGCAAATGTACGAAGACCTGCAGGTACTTTAATCCCATCAACTATAACAGCATTCTCATTTGCCATGTTAAGCATTCATCCTTTAGCCAGTGATTTTGTTAATTCCCTTCAAACCTACACAATTCGGAGCTTGAAGAATAGGTTTTTTTTTATAATTCCTTCTAGCTGCAGTGCCTCAGAATTGTTTATAAATTAGCTCAGGGATAGCTCCATTTTGAACATATTGTCTGTGTGATTTGTTTTCATGTTACATGTTGTAAAGTGTTGCTACTGAACTGTTCATGATGTCTAATATATATAGTGGTACCATTACACTCCGAGGAAAAAGCCATCAAACGGGTAAATATTGCATATTTGTGGAACACAGAGGCGTTTTGCCTGGTGTACCACCCACATTTAGATCTGGCTTGACAACACAGTTGTCTGCAATACATATTGTTACTAGTTCCTTAAAATATACATAGAGTGGGCTTAGGGTTTGCCAGAAAAAAGCTCCTCCCGGTGCGTGGGCGCAAACAGATGGAGCTGGCTCCCACTTCTCCACAAAGGGTGCAGGCTGGGGAGCAAACAGGGGCCAAGGCGACCCTGGGACTCTCCTGCAGACCCATGGGCACCAATTGCTGTGAGTGCCCTGGATGGGCACCAGAGCACCCACAGCAACATTTATGTTGCTATGGCACTGTAGATGCAGTTCCTGGGGCCTCGTAATAAACCGAGGAGGAGGGGGCCACACGCCCGCCTCCCTGTAAAATTAAGTGGTCGCCCAAGGGGATGGGGTCCCCGGGCCTTGTGATGGCCCAAGCAGGGGGGGTCCTCTGGATGGCCAGGGAAAGGGTCCGCATGCCCCCTACCCATAAAATGGAGTGATTGGCCCCGAGGGATTGGGCCAGTGGAATCCAATGAAAAGAACAACGGCTTGGAGGGGAGTGGCGTCAAGTGGATTGATGTAGAGTGGAGTGGCGTGCAGTAGAGTGCTGTAGAGTCAAGTGGCATTAAGTCGAATACTGTAGATTCGAATGGCGTAGAGTGGAATACCGTAGAGGGGAGTGGCATAGAGTGGAATATCATACATTGGAGTGAAATAGAGTGCTGTAGAGTCAAGTGGCATAGAGTAGAATAACAGAGTGGCACACAGTGGAGCAGCATAGTGTGAAATAACAGAGTGGAGTGGTGTACAATTGAGTGGCATGGATAGGAGTGGTGTAAAGTTGAGTGGCTTAGAGTGGAATGGCATACAGTGGAGTGACTTAGAGTAGAGTTGCATACTGTGGAGTGGCATATGCAGTGGAATGGCATACATTGGAATACTGTAGAATGAGTCGCAAAGGGGGTTCGGCGGGGTTCTCCACCCTCGAGATTTGTTTTTAAAACAGTGCATTTTCAAACATATTTAAGAAGGCAAGAAGGTTTATAAAGAAAATGTGAAAGTCTAGTTATGACATCAATAAAGAGATTTCATATGATAGTGACGTAGGTAGCTGCTAATTCAGTATAACCACAGAATTTCATAACAGACTTTGAGATAACAATGCTGAGTACCTCACAGATTTCTTTATTTATTGTTATACCTCGACAAATGAAATCTACTGAGGAATTTGTGATTTCTCGGACTGGACACAAGACAGCAAAAAAAAAACAAACATTAAAAGGCACCGTACAAGGCACTTCAAGTCTCATTGAGGGGATGAAGAAATATGATCACATCACCCACATCACCCCATCCTGATTGAACTCTATTAGCTCCCCTTGATGGTCCTCTACAGCATCAAAACCAACTGCATCATTTATGAACATTGCAAATGATGCAGCTGTTGTTCATGAAGTAGTTCAGCAAAGCCATCATGACATGCTGCAGCACAACTTTTATCTTGACAGGCAGAGCACAGTTATCTAAAAATAAAGGCTGTTTTGGATCAGATGTGGAAGGGGTAGTAGTGGTGTTGAGAGTATCTCATAATGGCAGTTATGCTCATCCTATGTTAGATAAGTGCACCCTTTTCTCTCTCTACATCTTGTCCATATGCATATCTTATCTTCAGAAGCCTCCTTTCGCTGACTCTGTAATGCACTTCCTTGCATCTCCTTCACTTTACAAACATACAACGCACTGACTCACTTGTAAGCACTGCATTTACATTTACTTTTGCCTTCTCAATATTTTGCCAACTTCCTTCCCACAAAGTTGCACAGAATCACAATTGCAACTGGAATTAAGTGACCATTGCTCTGCTTGCTCAGCAGAGAGGCCAAAGACTGGATGACCAAGCAAGTATTCTGAATACCTTTTTGACCCACTGACAGGCACTGTGAGAAATTCGCACTGCCTGCAGCCTTTGCTTCAGAGCTTTCAATGGTGGCACTTCAAGTAATCTATGTATCTTATAAAAACATGTCGGAATGGTTTTTCCTAAAAGGTGCTTTTTTCTAATCAGAAGATAAAACAAAATTAAGCAGTATATTTGTTTTTGCACTACTGTAACATTTGGCAGCGGAAGGTTCGTGCTATACCCCACAGCAGCTTCCATGTGCAAACACCTCACAAATCAGGCCTGAGTCATTGATTTCTCCTTTGCCCTTCAATTGGTCACTTGATCCACTCCTGGTTTTTCGGCGCACTTGAATGCGAAGTCCGTCAGTTTGTCCATCGAAGCTGTAGCAGCAGGACGCGAGTAGCAGCAGCAGCAGGAGGGGGTACCGCACTGCAGCGTATCGCATCGCCCCAAGTGAGCAGCGAGCTGTGAGTAGGAACCAGAGCTGCGGGTGGGGCCACTGAGCAGTAGCTGAGGAGCACCTGGGCAGTAGCTGAGGAGTTGCGAGGGAGCCTGCTCGGCCCTCGTCGCGGCTCCTGCGGCTCTTTTGGCGGTTCTCTTGACGGCCCCCTCAGCAGTCAGCGGGCGGTCAGCGGGCGCGACTGAGGCAGCAACGAGGCCCGGCACTGTCCCTTCGCTTCTCCGCTCTCCTACCCCTCTACCTCGCCCAGGCTGCCCTAACCCGCTGCTTTCTCTGCAACTTTCACCGCAACTTGTACTTGCCGGCTCTCTACCCAGGCTGTAAGGTGAGCAGAGGTGAGCAGCGGCAGGCCGGATTGCCGAACTGCCGCACTGGGGAATCTCCCTTTGGAACCAAGCTACATAACTGCTACAACTTGCCACAACTGCTGAGGGCTGAAGCTGTCGGCCCCGCTGTTCTACTGCCTCAAGAGGGCTGCAGGGTTGAGCCAGTACAGCCCCCTCTGGGTAGGTTACAGAGGGGAGCCTGGCGGTTGGCCCTGCTTGGTGGCGCCTCACCCGGACCCCTAGGACTCCTGCATGTCCACGACTCCATGACAAAATTTTCCACGACAAAAACTTCAATTTTTCTGCTCCCTTTGAACACAAGTCATTTGGGAGTTCGATTCTAGCCGCTGGCTGGTACAACACTATCAAGGGTCTCCTTGAGGATTTATAGACAAACTCAATCTTGCAAGTCATTTACAATCGAGGGCAGGGCACCATGAGGTCGGGCAGAGTGAGAAAAGCGCCAGCGAAACCAAAACTACAACCCAAAGCGACAAAACGGAAGAGCAGGAGTGGGCTTAGAGACACTAGTCCAACTGACTTCGGCCCCGATAGTCGCAAGATGAAACGCGAAAACTTGACGAGACTAAAGTCAATCCGATGCTCATTACAAACTCTAATCCCCGCAACACAATGTTTTACAATGTGGCTAATAATAATGACTCTCCAGGCCAGGAAGGAAGTAAAATTCTAACCACAACCGCAATTGCAACTGTAACGGGAAAGGAAGTTGCAGCCAACACAAGGCTGGGCTCAGAGGACCAGGTCTTAATAGGAATAGAAGGGTTACCAACAAGGAGAAACCCTTGCTCCTTCCAGCCTAAGATATATACGAAATTTTCCTTTTTGAAAGATCCCGGCACAGCAATTTTCTCTAAAAGTGGCGCCATAGAAGGGCTGCAAACCCCTCTCTCACCATCCGGCAGCCTTGTTCAAACTCTTCAACCTACGATAAAGCAAACTACTGCATTAACTCACTTTAATGATAGACATCAAGATGGAGTCACCAGGAATTGCCCTGATCAAACTTCACAATCTGCGACAAAGCAAATTATAGCACTAATTCATTCCAATGTTGGATTTCAGCAAAAAAGTAATGGGAAAATCGGGGAGGACGAGCTGCAAAGCCAAGAAGTAACGCAACCAGCTGAAGGAATAAATGCACCATGCATAAACAAGGAGCGCGATTGCGACCAAATGGACCCCCAAGTCATCCATCAGAAGGACAATAACGTCGAGCGAACTACCTCCTTGCAAACCACTTCACAGGTTAGCTCACACAACGTTCATAATTCTTCCTTATACTCTCAACAGCTCAGGGTAGCATTCGAGGGCCCACTAGAGCTAGCAACTTTAAAATCTCACCAGCAAGGGGGAATAACATCAGGATTAGATTTCAAGCATCATCAAGCCTCACCTCAAGCTACAGAGCCCTGTCTTGGCATAGACACACAAACCTTATTGCAACATGCAGGGGTTGACACAGGGCTTGTCACGGAGCTCCACCAAGTTCCCTCACTAGCAGCAACCCAGCAGGAGGAACAAAAAACAAGGGAGCATGTATTACAACTAAAAGCCCCTTCCCCTCGATCCTTGTCATCCTCTTGTTTGGATGAAACGAGGTCCTCGTCGGTTCTGTCGGTATCTGGTAACCCCCTTGAAAAATTAACACCAGAGCAAGGCCAGCCGCCTCTCAATGAAGACCTCTACACTTTTAATGGCAACAATGGCGACATGTCCTTCTTAGCCTCCCAAGAGTGGGAGGAACTAGTCGCTTCCTACAGTCATGATCTTAAAAACCAACCTAAAATTGCGCGTTCAGAACGAAGCAACATCGGTTACACAAACAAAAATAAAAACTTAATTTGGGAATCCTTATTGAGCACCATGCAATATTCAACGGAGGCCTTACAATATCAGTCTCACAAACTGGATCTACAGCTTACAGTTCTTCAAACTCTAGCTGACTTCACATCAGGGATTCATAGGAAGCTATCTGACTTGAATGGACTAATAAAGAGAGGGCAAGAAGCGGCCTTTAAAACACAGTCACGGCAACAAGAATGTTCCTGTGCCCCAATAGTGGACAAACTATTAACGCTTCCGACAATACTGGGTGACTTATTGTCCATCTTGAAACCAACAATCACAACCCAGAAAACAGTTAGTAATCTTAATTTCATGGAGGGCTGCTCAACATCGATCCCTCAACCAATGGTGCTGATACCACCAAACAGCGAATTCCTACCAGAAGGAAGTGGACCTTTGCAAGATATCAAAATAGGTTCATCAGAAAAAAATAATCTATCAGCAAAAATTGGCTGTAAGCAAAAAAGGAAAGGTCGGAATAAGAAACCAACCGCCCAGGTCCAATATTCGACCATTCAGCCCCAGTCCCAGCCAAGTTTAGCCATAAACGACCTCAAAAGTGAGGAAATTCTAAACTCTCCGGCTCCAGCCATTGCGGAAGGTACAAAGGTATGGTCCACAAAACCCAATATTCTAAAGGCGCAGCAAGGGGGTTCTTCCCCTCCAGTTAGTGCTAGTAACAATCCGGAAGATTGTAACGAATCAACTAGAAGACCAGCCGACACTAATTCCACTCCCAGCCCTCTAACCCAGGGTAGAAATGTGTTAAACACTAATCTAAGGCAAGAGCCACTTATAACATCTGTAGACAGTAAGGCACTTACCGAAGGAATACAAACTACAAGGCCGCAGCCAGGCTTGGACACGCAGTTCAGCCACAACGAGCAACTGTTACCCTCGAGACATATGCTCGAGCAGGGCACCAGTACGCAAGATGCAACCCGGTTTTTACCCGACAAGCTGATATCACCTCATAATAACTTTAACCACGAAATATAAAAAGTTAATGCTCCATATTTTGGGCCTTCAGTCCACACAGCAAGCAAAAGCTTTGGCATACAGCCTCAAAATTAGGAATAAACTGTTTACGAAGCAATCATCAGTGATGGCATACAGCCTCACAATCAGGAATTATCAGAAGTGACTGACACCATAACATTTCTTCCCCAATACAAGTCACGAGGTCGTGTGGACACACTGAATAGAGGGAACGTACTACGGCTTTTACACTCTAGCCCAACTTTAGCGGACATCTCTACTTCTGACCTATTGTCAATAGAATTTTTGTCAACCAATAACTGTCAAAGCTCTGAAGCGACCAACACTAGATGGAGAACTTCAGAGCTAGCAGGTAGAATCTTACGGGAAAGAATTACATTTAAAAATTGGGGGATAACTTTGAAGCCAGTCCTAAAACCATTATATCCAACACCTTTTCTAAGTGACGACATAAATAGCCCAAATCTGTCGACCTTTTCAGTTCTGAAAGGAGCAAGGAGCAGAACTCCAGGCACGGTGACGGAGGCAAACCTGACAATCGCACTGTTACCAATTCAAGGTCAAATTGTCCCAAATCACCCTTCAACAAATAACTGGGCGCGCACACAGCGATTAATAACATCAGCTTGTACAAATTGACAACAGACGACCAAATTTCAGCCATCTCCAACAGAGCGAAACGGTACCACCATTTGTGTCTGGAATATCAATGGCTTAGCCTCCAAAACGAGTGACCAAGAGATCCTAAACTACTTAAAATCCTTTGATATAATCCTACTTCAGGAGACCTGGGAAGACAAGCCCTTTGAACTGCAAGGTTATACCTCTCACATACTCTCCGCAACCAAGGGATCAGTCTTTGGTCGCCGCTCGGGTGGCTTACTGCTTCTAGCCTCCATAACTGCAATAGGAGAGGTCCTTCCTATAAATACTCACCTAACACCTCCAAGCTGTATTCAGGCCATAAAAGTAATGCTCAAGTTTAATCAGCTCAAACAGGAAATAATAATAATAAATGTGTACGTGCATCCAAAACAGAAATCAAAAGCTGTGAAGGAGTTATTAACAGAGCTAAAGAGAGTAATGGACGCGGAAGCCACTGACCTTATCATCTTGGCAGGAGATTTTAATATGCATCTTCTAGGGCCCACTCCGGACGACGAACCCACGCAGGACCTTACAGACGCTTGGGGAATTCCGATGCAAGGCCAAACTGAGTCCACCAAGCATGCGAGAAGCGCGAAATACCTGCTCCGGGAACTGGAGCACTTAAATATGAGAGCTTTAAATGGTCGTTTTAAGGAAGACAATCCACCAGCAGCCACGTATCATTCGGCTACAGTATCATCACACCTAGACTTTACTTTTACATCTTTGACTCTGTTTAACAAATTTGCTACTTTTAAGATTGGCTACAACGAACTCAGTGATCATATGCCACAAGAGTTAAGTCTTTTAACAAATCCGAGTCAAACACCAGAAATCAGTAAAGCCATAGTGCTGGACGAGACCAGTAATCTTAAAAGAATAAGGTGCAATTCTCATAACATTGAGGAAATATCGACAGCTAAAGATCTGTATATTCAAGGAGGAGACAAGTCAGCTCAGCCTCTGGAAAGTTGGAAAAAGTTTGTAACATCTCTTGGAGAGATATTTACGTCCAGGCAGGGCATAAGACAGAAGAAAGCCTCAGCCATCCCAGCTAAGACGGCAAAAAGCCCAACTTCAAAAAAAATAAGGCAATCTATAAATCAAACTCTAAAGTTACTTCGCAAATCTCCAAACAACCTGAGTCTGCAAAGTACCCTCCGTGAATTAAAGACATCGCAGAAACGGAGGAGATGGGCGAATAAAAGAGCAAAGGACAACGAGTCATTGTCGAAACTTCTTTACAATGCCAATCAGAAAAACAGCGCCAAATGTTGGCAATCAGTTAACAAAATTCAGCCGCCCAACCACCCTGGTATAGACTCAAACATTACAGAAGCAATTTGGGTCGATTATCTCTTCAAAGACTTTAACAACCCGGAGCTAAAAACTGCTATTCCCTCTGACAATCTGGGAAATGTCTGCACCAACAACTCTACTATGGCAGCCTTAAATCAACACCATCCATATGAAGAGGTCAGCAGACAACCAAGGCTGACGCAACAGGAGACGACACCATTATCAAGCCCTAATTGCCTACCTAGTGCAGCAGAGGAACAAGATGGCCCAACAGCATTGGCAATACGGAAACAATTGCGAGAAGCAGACGGGCAGGAGCCCCCGGCCCCAATGGCGTCCCACCAATGCTGTACAAACAAGACCCCGAATTCTGGAGTAACGCATTGGTCCCAGTTTTGCGACACGCCCTAGGCACCACCACAATTCCAGAGTCATGGCGAGGCTCAATCATCAGCCCAATACACAAACAAGGTGAGAGGTCTGTCCCAAACAACTATCGATTGATAGCCCTCATCGATACCGAGGCAAAATACTTTGCGGGGATCATCTTAAACGAACTAGCAAATTGGGCCTCCATGAACCATATTATTCCCATTACACAAACAGGTTTCCGTCAAGGGCAAGGCACTATAACCAACATCATGGCTTTAACTATGCTTATGGACGCTGTGAAGCAGGGTAAATACCCCCTTTACCTTTGCTTTATAGACTACACCGCAGCTTTTGACCACTTAGACCGTACAAAGCTTTGGCGCAAACTGGATAGTTGGGGGATACCAACTCTTCTTGTAGATCAAATTAGGCTTTTGCATGCCAACACGTGGATTAGAATAAAGCTAGGTGCTGGGTCGCATCTCTCAAGCAGAATTCCCACCACTAAGGGTTTAAAACAAGGATGCGTCCTAGCCCCGCTGTTATTTAGCCTCTTCCTGGCGGATCTACCTGGGGAATTGGACAGCTGTCCATCGCATGCACCGAAGATAGGCAACATGACACTGACAAACTTGTTATATGCTGATGATCCAGTCTTAATCAGTCGGACTCCCATTGGTCTTCAGCACCTCTTGGATGTGACTCAAAAATTCTCTCAACGGAATTCTTTGAAAATAAATTTAAAAAAACCCAAAACCATGGTAGTAAACTACCATAAGAAGATATATCCAAGTTGGTATATAGATGGAAACCGTTTAAATCAAGTAACATGCTACAAATACTTGGGCATCCTTTTAGATCAAAACAATTCCTTCAAGCCACAGATGGAATCTTTACGTAGGAAGGGCACTATGACCTATCTAGCACTAAAACCCTTGAAGAAGCTACTGCCGGATATAAAGCTAGACCCTTTCTTAAAAGTTTTGCGAGCCAAAATACAGCCCACGATTACCTATGGGAGTGAACCATTGAGAGGGAAAGATGCAACTACTCTAGATAGTATAATAGCGACCTCCTATCGAGCGATCTTTCAGCTCCCCAAATATGTTTCTCCGGCCCAAATAAGGTTGGAATTTGGGCTACAAAACCAGGTGACAGAGAGAAGGGGAGCCTTCGTAAAATGCTGGCACAAGATCAAAGCTGCTGAAGAAGGGTCTCTGAATAACCATCTTTGGGTAGCGCTGTCTCGTACCGGAAAACTGCCAGCAAATAAGTATCTTTTGGAATCCATCAAGACCTTGGGCCTGACAGACCTTTGGAATAGCCCAACGGCTCACCAAGTATTAAAAAAAATCGTATAATATCAGTTATAGAGGATAAGAAAGCACTGTCAAAGCGAGCCCATGGTTGGGCTGCGCTCAACAATTACGACGTCCTAAAACCCCAACACTACTTCAAAGCAGGATCAAAGATCGCGACTAAGGAAAAAAATGTAAACCTTCGCTTGGGTGTTAGCTCAATTAACCCGTTTTTACCGCCTTGGGAAAGAAGAGGTGGTGATCCGCTATGCCGTCTGTGTGCCTGTGGTACAGAGAACCTCATTCATATTATTTCCATTTGTAATAAATTAAAAGTTATAAGGAGCACCTTATTAAAACCATCTTTTAATCAGCATTGAGTCAGGTCCTGCAGGCAGGCGGTAATGTTGTGCTTTAATCCAACCTTAGTGTAGCTAAACTGCCGCCTTACAAAATGTTTCAATCTTACTGCATAGAGATTGAAAAACCTATCTTCACCGGTCATGAATGTGCCCCACACAATGGACATGGGTATCACTTGAGCCAGCTCCGTTACCCTAATTTAAGATTCTTCATAACGGCATGAAGACGCTACAAACAGGCGCAACCTGTTTTTGTTATCTGTGCCTGGGAACATTTCGAGTGGCTAGCGCTCCACCTACACAAGATAAAAAAAACCCAGAGCAAAATTTTGCGATAGAACTTGGTGGACTGACAGTTTAAATAGATATTTATTTTTTTTATTTATCAATTGACTCTTAATTAGATTAAGCATTAATTTTACTGATGAATTTAACCTCCATGAGATAATTTTAATTGTTTTTCGCACAATATAAGGCGGACCGTTTTAACATGTTCAATTCTTGCACTACTTCAATGTGCTTCGATTTTAATGTCTATGTAATGTATGCAACGGTTTTAATTAATCAAGCATAATAAAAATGTACCTTACCTTACCTCCTTTGCCTCTGATCAGCATGTTTATCACTGCAGAAGAGCGTCTGTATGAATCATTCATTCGCCTTTGAGCGGCACTCATTGCCTTGATGTCGGGGTGCTTCAGTAGCAGGCTGTCCTGCCCAGTCACACCTCCTGCAGGGCGCTGCATGCTAGAAAACAATTCACACGCACTGCCAAATGGCCTGCAGTAAAAGCCAGACAGGCAAATGCGTGACCAAAGGTTGGCAGCAAAAAAACTCTGTTGCAGCAAAACAGTACCAACGAACACTCCGTGGCTCTCATCAGGATATGAACAGTTTTGCAAACAGAAGTCTGCGATATATACAGTGTATATATAATAAACAATTCTTTCACACAGCACTGCATTGGCACTGACAGAACACCAAAATAGAGAGCTCTCAGCTGACATGGTCCCACTGATTGCAACAGGCTTCCTTGCATGCCGTGTCATGACCCATAGATTTCCCTTCAGCACTAACCTCGGCCAGAGCCTACCCTCGTACAGAACCTAGGTGCTCTACAGCTCTGTGGAATTCCTTTACTATCCAGCTAATATTTGCCATCATCGTATTGCACCAAGGCTGACTCAGGCATATACCGTTTCTCAGCCTCAGTGACCAATGCCTGTTACTATCTATATTGTTGCTGTCCCGTATCAGCTACGCTACCAAAGCTTAAGATCTATTGTGCTACAGTGCTAAATAATTTCCCACGCACACCCACAAACACTCCGCTCTGCTCCTTGGGGGAGTAACTATTCAGCAAAAGTGCTGTCTCCACTCAGCCACAACACTGGACTTGCGCGGAGCAACAAGTGCATCATGCGCCAATGAAATTAAGTATCACGCAGCATACTATGGTTTAGATTTAGCACCATCTGCTCAAATAACACATTGCGTTTGTTTTATTCAGAGGAATCAGCTTAGCAACACAGTTCAATGTGCCATAGTTATCTGATCCTTGTTAGCACCACAAGTTAATATTCAAATACACTGTTCTTGTGCTGTGAATACCAGAAGCACAGTTCGAGGCGCTATATAATTTTAATGAAAGTAAAATTTAAAAATATTCACTCAACAAATAAATGTACAGAAGACGCTAATCACCATAGTTTACACAACATATTTGCTCCTATCATCCTAAGACCTGTCAGGCAAATAACAAAAGGAACAACTCCAAATGCACAGCTGGCGCTCCCAATGAAAGGCAGGATGGTCTAGTACATCCAAATGGCTCAGGTCTGCAAGTGACGGAAGAGTAGAAGTCAAACCCACCGTCACATCCGTGGATACTCTTCAGAATACCGACCTCTAACGGGAGGTTGGGGCTGTTTTTGTAGGCATGTGTTTCAGGAAAGGAGCACTCTTTAGTAGTGAGCGAGGAGCAGGGCCACCAACATGTCTGCCATGCTGCAACACCCACTTATCTGGCGTTTCAAATAATATGGCACAAATAGCTGATCACTTTTGAAACTAGAAGTCAACAAACACAATTTTTTTACTTTCACACAGCGTTATGCATTGCTTTTATGTTGTTGCATAAAACCAATGTAGCGCGCTTTGTGAAAGTGAAAGAATTGTCTATGTCGACTTCTGGTTTCAAAAGTGATCAGCTATTTGTGCGATATTCTTTAAAACGCCACTGCGCCAGATAAGTGGGTGTTGTTATTAAAAACGAATTCCTCTGAATATAAATATTTTTTTATTCAGAAGAATACGCTTTCAATACAACACCCACTTATCTGGCACTTCAAAGAATATCGGACAAATAGCAAGGAATACGGTATTTGGAATACCTGAAAATTTCCATAGGCCTGGCTTGACAGACCACCATAGTGCTAAAAGCCCTAGCAGAAATTAGTTAATCCAAGCTAACTAACAATTAAAACATACTCACCGTCTCCGCCGGGTTCCTCTCCGCAGTAGCACCGAACACGACTCGTGACTTGTCTTTGCCTCCAGGCGTGCATGCGTGCATGACGCGATTAAAGGAGTTTTGGCCCTGCCTCCCTCAGACCCTGTCCCACCCCCATGACTCTTTAGCCAATCTTGATCCTGCTCCCTAACTGTTTCTGTTAGGAAACATCAAGGGAGCAGTGCGAGGATTGGCTAGATCAGGTGCTGCCGGCGCTCATTTGGAGCCTTGGGGGCTGCGGCGGCAATACCCCGAGGCACCTACATTGTAGAGATAGGTAAGGGTTCAAGTGCGCAAGTCGGGACTGGTCGGAGCAAGGCACCGTTCCAACCCAACATGCACACTTCATCCAGCGAGGCCTGTCAATCATCAAGCAGGCTCCGAGGCTCCCAACCCCTCGCCCCCCTTACCCCAGTCACTCTTGTAACTTTCTCCGGGCCAATGCCGCTGCGGCTAGAAAAAAAATAATCAATTGAGCAACAGTAAATATTTTACTATGGCAAGACAAACAGGGGGGAAACGCCCCCACATCCCGATAAAGAAACCACCGCTGTACCTTATATTTTGCTTTAAAACCAGAATGCAGACTGAGTGTAAAATAAAAAATATGTCTAAAAATGCCAGAAATTAAAACCAACACAATAATACACTTTATTTCCCCTTAAATACAACATATTCGTGTTTTATGCAATTTTTCAACATATTTAATTTTTTTACATTTTTTAAAAGTAGCTTGGTAGTTCTAGGTAGTACTGTGGTACTCTTCAATTTTATTTATAAAAAAAATTAAATATGTAAAAAATTGGAAATACCCTGTAGTACGCTATATTTGTGAAATATAGTGTAGTACAGTGTATTTTTAATTTTCTTACATTTTAAAATTTTTTACTGCACTACTTCCTAGGTAATACTGCAGTACTCAGCAAACCTTTTAAGATATATAGAAACACACAAATAATATTCTCTACCTATTACCTCTTCATTAAAGTGGTAATAGGTAGGGAAAAAATAAAGCCTAATACTTACCTTTATCTAAGGGCCTGACCCAAAACATAGCCAAACTGTGATAAAAACAACATGGCTGCCTTTTTTTCTTTAGTAAAGGTAGCCATTAGCCAATCATATACTGTCTTGTCATCGGCAAGTACAGCAGTATACTGCGATATTACCGCTGTATACTGCTGCCCTATATATCACTAAGTTTTAGTGCCTAATAAGTACAAAACTTCTGAACAGATTTTCATGAAACAACAGAAGGGTCTTTTCCAGACCATAATCTATATTCCTGCCAACTTTCATGAAAATCTGTTCAGCTGTTTTACCGCTATGTCTGTCTAAAAAGCGTAAAAAAATGTCCTAGGAATTCCTATCTCTGGAAATCCGAACTATAACTACAGAGTGGCTACTCCTCCACTATGATATAGTATCAAAAAACGCTTCATCTATGGAAACTAGGTCTTAACTTTAACTACCTACTGCCGATCGCCAGTAGGTAGTTATAGTTAAGACCTAGGGGCCGATTCCGATCTCGCCGGTAGGGCTCCGAATCGGATTCGGCTTAACCGGATCCGATTCGGAGCCCTATTTCCCGACCGATCCGTACGCGCGTCCGGGCGAGCGAGTATGATGCGTATTCGCTGACCGACTCGTCCGGGCGTCCCGACCGCTCCGACCGACTCGATCCCGGGTCGAACCGCACCGACCGACTCGCACGGACACGACTTGCACCGCGCAATGGAGACGTTCCCCGGCCGGGTAAGTACGATGCGCGCCGCGAGCAGTCCGACCTAGCCGCGCACTCCGGCTCGAAAGAGCTGTCGGAGCCGTACTTTGGGGGTCCGTGTCGGACCCCCCCTGTACGCGTAGCCGCGCGAGTCGCACACAGGGGGGACCCATGGGTCCCCCCTACCTGTGCGTGTACGGCGCGAATCGCTTCGCCGCGTACACGCTGTAGGGGCGCACTTGTCCGCATCGCACCCATTGAGTCAATGGGGGCCCGCGTACGCGTTGTACGACAGGCTCCCATTGACTTCAATGGGAGTCCGACCGACTCGAGTCCGATGGCATACGTGCGCATCGTACTCGTTCGGTCGGACTGCACGGGTCCGATTCGGTCGGAAATCTCTCCGGGTCCGGCTCGGTCGGAGAGATTTCCGGCCCGAATCGGAATCGGCCCTCTAGTTTCCATAGGAAAAGTATTTTTGATTTTGCCAATAACTTTGGCGCCATTTGGCAAATCTTTACAAAATTTTCAAAACTAGTTTGTTGCTTACTGCAGCCAGCTGCTCTCTTGAAGGTTTCAGGGTGATTCATCAAGTGGGGGCTGAGAAAAAGTGGAGTTCCCCAAAGATTTTCCCCATGCAATTTTCTATAGGGATTTTGAACATGACCTCAGCCTGAACCACTGGATGGAATTACACCAAATTTTTCAGAAAGGTAGCTATTGGTCCAGAGAGAGCCCTGTTTGTTATTTGGTATAAATCCATTCAGTGGTTTTGGAGATATTAAAGGAAAAACAATTTGGTATATCTGGGTGGAGCCTAAACACAGATCTCATGGTGAGATCTGATTTGACAGCCAAGGAAGTGCTGGCAGCCATCTTGGGACCAATGCACATGCTAGCACCCCATTGAAATGCATTGTAGTGAATAGCAGATTTTGAAGGTCACAAAAAGGAGAAAGTATAAAGGGTGATAACAGATTTTAGTTGCAATATAAATCATTTGTTGATGGTACCATACTAATTTTAGGAATTGTGGTGTGTTTTAAGGTCATTTTACCCTGTGAAAAAGCTTCCTGCTGGGATTTCATGAATCATGTTTGAGAGAAAACTGTTTTCTCGTGATTTTCCCAGAGGTTATGGAAAGTGCTCCAGAAGCTAAAATGAGAGCATATTTTCTGTAAATTCACATAATCTTTCTCAGCCATATGAGAATGAAGTCTGACATTCTCAGTAAAAAATTTACTTCCCACAGGAGCAGCCTGTCGGTTGATTCCCATGTCTTCTATTGCAGCCTCCCAGAGTGTTCTAAAGAACAACTAGAGCGCTAACATTCTTACTTATGACAAAAGTATGGCACAAGTGAAACAATCTTGATTGAATCAAACTGGTAAACCTTAAACCATTTAATTTAAAAAGGAACAAGATGAGGGGGTTCTTTTTGTCATAGAAAGTATGGTTACTGCTGTAGAAAGAAAAACTAGGACACGTTTAAGTGAGTTCTCATATATCTTCCTCTTCTATTTCATTAAAACATTCTGACATACAGTGTGAAACATGCACTTTCAACACCAGCAGCAGACTGCCAGTTAACTCCCTGTTGATCAGCAGCTTTACTTACAGTGTTCTAACGAGCAATAAGAGTGCTAACATTCTAAATTCATGCCAAAAGATTGGCTCATCTGAATGCCATCTTGATGGAATCGAAGTGGAAAATTGAAAGCATTTTCTACTGAGGATACTGCAGTAAAAGAGGAAATTAGCCCAAGTATAGCCCGATGACAGAAGTGTGAAAAACACTTAATTTTGTAGTGTTTTTGCAGTTTTATACAGCGCAGACTTGACCCAAAGGAATTGGAGTGCTTTACATGAGCATCAGTTACATTACACAAGGACACATTTATTTTGATTTTAGGCATGGGGAGATTAAGTGATTTGTCCAGAATCACAGGATATCGAGCTGACGTTGAAACTTGAACCTGATTTCCTAGTTACAAAGGCTGCAGCTCTGGCTGTAATGCCAAATCCTCTCCTCTAAGTGTAACATATAATCAAGTAATCAACTGGAAGAAAAACAAAAAGATAGAAAATCATTTAAAAGTGCTTTGTCACTATTTGAGAACTCAGAAAATATGTCTTCATTTTAGTTTTTTAGAGTACTAACCATACTTTCTATAGGAATAAGACCCTCTCGTTTTCATTATTTCTAAAGGAAATGCTTTAGGTATTATAGTTTTGATTGCATTAAGATGACGTCAGGCTGCCACACTTTTGTAATAAATATAGCATGTTAGCAATCTAGTTGTTCATTAGAATGCTGTGGGGAGGTAGAGGTCACAGGCATGGACTCGGATAATTGAGGGCAGGGAGGAGGGTGCATAGGCAACAAGTTGTCCACGCTGGGTAGGCGGGAGTGGCAGTGGGAGCACAACGGACCATGGAGGGCAGGGGAAAGGGGGGCAGGGGGGCAGGGGCAACAAACAAACCATGCAGGAGACGCTGTGGCAACATAACAGACCAAGGAAGGACAGGCAGAAGGAAGAGGCAGTGACAGTACAACCATACATGCCAATAGGCCCGATTCAGGCAGGAAACTACTGATGTTTTTAAGCCCAAAGGGACTTTATTTTATCTGTCTCCTGCCTAAAATCTCCTCTTTTTCAATGTAAGTCAATAGGGAAAATCAATTCCCCAGTTTCTTTTTCTTCAAACTTTCCTCTTATCAAGTTCAAAATGTTGGCAAGTATGGTACATTGGATTACAGAGGGCAAGAGGAATGGGGTAGATCCATGGACTCGTATAACAGAGTGCAGGAGGGAGATGGGTAGGGGCACCAAACTGACCTTACAGGGCAGGCATCACGGGTTGCAGCAGTACAGTACACCACACAGCACAAGCGGTATGGCAGTGCAGCACAACTGACCATTGAAAGTAATAGGGAGGGGACAGGGCCATGCACATGGACAACAGAGAGCAAAGGGGAAAGAGGCAAGGCATCAAGCTGACCATACCAGACAGACAGGAGGGTCAGTTGCAGCATAACAGACCATGAAGGGCAGGAAGGAGGGGGCAGGGCCATGACAACGGACCAGACAAGGCAGGAGGGAAGGGATAGAGGCCTGCATATGGAAAACGGAGGACAGGGGGCAAGAGGGCAGGGGCAGCAAGCTGACCATGTAGGGCTGGCGGGCTGGGCTCTTGAAGCACAACACACCATGGAGGGCAACACTGAGACTATAATGGCATATACACAGACAATGGAGGGAAGGTGGGAGGGAGTCAGCAGCAAGCTGACCACACAGGGCAGGTGGGAGGGGCTCTGGCAGCACAGAAGTCCTGTCATGGCAAGCAGGAGGATAAGTGGCAGCCCAACGGCCAACGTGAGCAAGAGGGAGGGAACAGGATCATGCACAAAGGACCACAGAGGACAGAAGGGAGGGATAGGGGCTGGACACAGACAAGGGAGGGCAGAGTAAGGGGCTTTGCAACTGACCACACGGGGCAGGCAAGTGGAGCAGTTGCAGCACAACAGAGCATGGAGGGCAGAAGGGAGTGACAGCAAAATGGATCATGGAAGACAGGAGGGAGGGGATAGGGGCATGGAACTAAGACAGACAGGGTATATGCGGCAGAGACAGGTGGCAGCCACCTGACCATGCTAGCAGATGGGGGCGGCAGTTGCAGCTCAACAGAATACTCAGGGTAGATAGGAGGGGCAGTGGCAGGTCCATGGAACATGGTGGGTAAAAAGAAGTGCCTTCATGGGTATGTGAGTGAGTGTCTGAGTGGATCTGTGAGTGGATGGGAGAATGTCTGAGTGGATCTGTAAGTGGGTTTGTGAGTGTCTGAGTGGGTCTGTGAGTGTATTAGTGAGTCTGTGAGTGAGTGTGTGAGTTCCTGTGTGGATCTGTCACTGGGTGTGCGAGTGTCTGAGTTGATCTGTGAGAGATCACTGACAGAATATCGATGAGAAGAATATCGAGCTACAAAAATATCGAGGTAAAAATATAGAATGGCAAAATATCGAATCCCTATCTACAAACAGGTAAGTACAAAAATATCGAATCCAAAATATAGTTGTAAAAAATATAGTGTCAAAATATCGAATTTTTTAAATATCTTAAAAGTAATGTAAAATTAATGAAATACTATATATAATTAACTAAAACATACTTAAAAATACTTAAATAACTTTAAAATTAATAAATAATTAATGTAAGTTAAAAAAATAAACATACATTTTTATTTTTTAATACATATATATATTAACGTAATATTTATAAAAAATATTCAATATTTTTAGCGTAGTATAGCGGGAGGGTAAACTTTACTATTAGTGAGTGCAACAGTAGGGAAAGCATTGGATAGCGGGAGGGTAAAAATTACTATTCCCACTCCAGTGAGTGCAACAGTAGGGAAAGCGTTGGATAGCAGGAGTGTAAAAATTACTATTCCCACTCCAGAGAGTGCAACAGTAGGGAAAACGTTGGATAGCGTAGGGGTAAAAATTACTATTCCCACTCCAGAGAGTGCAACAGTAGGGAAAGCGTTGGATAGCGGGAGGGTAAAAATTACTATTCCCACTCCAGAGAGTGCAACAGTAGGGAAAGCGTTGGATAGCGGGAGGGTAAAAATTACTATTCCCACTCCAGTGAGTGCAACAGTAGGGAAAGCGTTGGATAGCGGGAGGGTAAAAATTACTATTCCCACTCCAGAGAGTGCAACAGTAGGGAAAGCGTTGGATAGCGTAGGGGTAAAAATTACTATTCCCACTTCAGAGAGTGCAACAGTAGGGAAAGCGTTGGATAGCGTAGGGGTATAAATTACTATTCCCACTCCAGAGAGTGCAACAGTAGGGAAAGAGTTGGATAGCGTGGGGTAAAAATTACTATTCCCACTCCAGTGAGTGCAACAGTAGGGAAAGCGTTGGATAGCGTAGGGGTAAAAATTACTATTCCCACTCCAGAGAGTGCAACAGTAGGGAAAATAATGATTTAATATTTTAATAAAAATAAAATAATTATCAATACCAATAAAAAATTAATTAAAATTACTTACCAATTACAAAATATTTAATAATTAATTCTAAATACCAATAAATATTATTTCTTAAAAATTAATTACCTATTAATTATTAATTAACAAAGAATTAATTTTCAATACCAAAAAATAATAAATAATAAAAAAATACCAAGTAATAATTAATTGACAGTAAATTAATTATCAATACACCAAAATATTTTCAATAATTAATTAATTACAATTAAATTACTTCCCACCCTATTCCCCTATAAACCCACAACCCGCTACAAAGAATAAATTAATACAATTAACATAATTATCAATTAATAAATTAATAAAAATTAATTACCAATTAATAAAAATTAATTACCAAATAAGAATTAATTAACAATAAATTAATAATCAATACCAATAAATAAAAATAAATAATTACTGAATTACAATTAAATTACTTCCCACCCTATTCCCCTATAAACCCACAACCCGCTCTGAATAATAAATTAATACAATTAATATAATTATCAATTAAAAAATTAATAAAAATTAATTACCAATCAATAAAAATTAATTACCAATTAATAAAAATTAATTACCAATTAATAATTAATTAGCAATGAATTATTTATCAATACCAATAAATAAAATTAAATAATTACTTAATTACATTTAAATTACTTCCCACCCTATTCCCCTATAAACCCACAACCCGCTACAGAACTAAACGCAAAATTAAATTAAATATAATTAATAATTCCTAAAAATTAATATTTAATTTACTATAATTAAATTACTTCCCACCCTATTCCCCTATAAACCCACAACCCGCTACAGAATTAAATTACGCAAAAATTAAATAACATAAAATTCATTACTTTAAAAAAATTAAAACATACATTACAAAAATAATACATACTTTTAACACATATACTAACATTTAAACACTATAAAAAAATTCGATATTTTTAACAACTATATTATGACTGTCGATATTTTGACAATCGATATTTCTTACCTGAATTTTGATATTCTTAACCACTATATTTTGGCAATTCGATATTCTGTCCATTCTATATTAAAAACTCGATATTTTGGCAATTCGATACTAAAAATTCGATATTATGTCTGTTTACCTCTGTGAGCGAGTGTGTGACTGTCTGTGTGGGTCTGTAAGTGGGTGTGTCAATGCCTGAATTCTTCTGTGAGTGGGTGTGTGAGTGCCTATCTTAGTCTGAGAGTCCCTGCATGGCTCTGAGTGGGTGTGTGAATGCCCGCATAGGTCTGTGAGTGGGTGCGTGACTGCCTGGTTGGGTCTGTAAATGAGAGTACCTATGTGGGTGTCTAAGTGGGTCTGAAAGTGTTTGTTTTTCTGTTGCAAAATGCGTCAAGATTTGCGGATCCATCGCAAATTTACACAGGGGGCCGTGCTGAGCCTCGCAAGGGATCCGCCGATTCCCGAAGTCGGGGAAAAACCGGATATATCTCATTTTTGTACCCAACATAGGTCCCTCTCACACTCCTCTAACACACCCATGGGGTCAGGGTACCTCTGCTCTGGCTCCTTTAATCACTTTGACGAAAAATGTTGAGACTGCAGGACGTTCCCCTATACTTAAAATGACAGCCTCAACCTCTCGGTCAGGTTGTGTTCAGCCAATCACAGCATTGCTGGTGGCACATGACTTTGCGGATCCACCGCAAGAGATACAGGGAGGGTCCTCGTCCCTAGATATCTATATTTCCTTTTTCTTTAATAACTCTGCAGCTACTGAACAGATATACGCCAAATCACAAAGGGGCTCTTCCTGGACCAACAGATAACTCTCTGCCAAATTTGGTGTAATTCTGTTCAGTAGTTCAGGCTGTAGTCCCCGCTTGACGCATCACTCCGAAACTTTCCATGCATAACTAGACATACTGTGGCACATTTTGGGGAAAATAGTGTGAAGGTTCTTCAAATGGGGCAAACATTATAAGCAAGTTAAAAAAAACGCTTTTCCTATGGAAGTTAGGTCCTAACTATACCTACCTACTTGAGACCACCAATAGGGTGTGTGTATGTCTCTGTGTGTATATATAGATCTGCAGAGAAGTTTCAGTTTTAATTACCCCCACCCCAGGTGGGCCAGGTGTGTTGCCTTTTTAATATTTTAAAGGAGGGTGAGTGCGGCCCCCCCTCTCTCCGAGCTAAAACATGCCCGTAGGACCCCATTCCCGGGGCCAAAACAAGTAAACAGTACCGTTGGTGCCCAGGTCCCAACCAACCAACACACTCACATCAATGAGAGGCCTTGGGAGCAGCTTTCCTCTCTGCTCCAGTTGGGAGTAAATCTATGTTCTTTGCCTGGGAGAGCGTGGGAAGCGAGTTTTGATTTTTTGATTTTTATTTATGTTTATTAGTCAATTAAAACCATAAACACAGCACAATTATACAGAGCAAAGAATAAAAAAGTCATCATATATCTACTTCAGCCATTAAATATCGTATTGATAGATCTTTACATTTTCTTTCAAACCTTCCTATCTAAAAAGATTAAAAAAATGTAATTAAAAAAAAATGCCCAGTACAGGAATTAAGTATCACGAGATGGCTGATCAAACGGCAACAATAACCCTAGATGAAGTAAAATGAAAATATACAGAGCTGCCAAGTATCGTGCTCCTAAATATACCGCTATAGGTAGTGAAAGTGCTTATGTGCAGGATCGGAAAGTGGATGTAAGTGCTCTGCTAAATGGACAATGGTTTACAGCGAAATAAGGTGCCTATATACGAGGCTGGGCTTTATTAAAGTACCAATGTGCGAGGCACAAGGCCAGGTTGAGCAAATCAATCTTGGCAGGACAGGATAGGTAACCACCACTATGGGGGACCCTAGTAGCCCGTTCTTGCCGCTTACTTGCTCATGCGAATTTAATCTAAAAGTGATGGGGGTGTCATGGCTTAAAATCAAGTTCCAGGCCCTCCGCCCCACCCCAAGTTCACTCAGTGCTCTATATTAATCAATTTTCTTTTAAAAGATTTTAAAAAATGTACAAAAACTGCACAAGTCTAATGTTCAACCTTGTATTTACTGGGTCCATTAACTCCACAAGGGCCGTCCTACAGGATCTGATTCTACGATCAAGAAATTCTCGCCTTAGTAGGCTTCTACGTTGGACAATCAGCATAGGGCAGATACATGTTACGTGGAGCAGAGTCTCGATCTCCCGATGGCACAAGCGACAGGTCCGGACTTCAGATAGACCGCCCATCCTCCATTTTAGCATGAGGTCTAGCGTGGGAATCTCTCCAAATCTGAGGCCCAAAAATGACTGTTTCACCTTCCGGTCATAAGGTGCTGCAAGCATGAGCGATTCCCTTGGTATTGAGTAAGATTTGAAAACCAGCCACCCGTGACGACGATTGGACAGCATTTCCTTATCTGCGGTCCAACTTTGCAGTCTGGTCAACTTATTTACCACTTTCTTAAAAGATGGGTCGTGATATTAGAAATCCAAAGGTCGCCCAACTCCAATAACCTAATGCTATTATCAAAATGTTTCTTGTGGGAGCCGTTTCCCGGTTGTAAATTAATCTCGGACCAGACTAGACTTGCAAAGGTGTTATCAGCCGCTGCACGCAGTTTATGACAGAGCTTTACAAATGCTGCCAGCCTGGCAAGAGACTGTTTTGTAAGAGAGAATTTTAAACGGAGTTGAGCAGGTGACGCCGACCTAGGTAATCTGAAGGTTTGTTTATAAGCTCTTACTAACAATTTGTCAAGCAGAGGAGCCTCGTCACCTAGCATTATCTCTTATCCATATGCGAGGGTTGGCAAGAATTTGGCTTTCATAACTGCTCCCATAGATTTCAACTCATCACCTTTAATGGATCTGGCCAATGTTGAAAATCCATAATTAATGGCCTGAGCTTTTGCCCTAATCACCTTCTTCTGAGATGCAAAGGGGTCATTTGCATCAATTTTGACCCCTAAATATACGTAGGAGGGAACTTAGTCAATTATATTTTCATTAAGATGCCATTTTTTACTTTTGTTGAGACCCCTATTGCAAGCCATCCCACTAGTTTTTTTTAATAGTTTTCTTCCAGGCCGTTCTTTTCTATATAGGTACCAAGGGAATTAAGCAACCTTTGAGCAGTGAGTTGGATTTCTGTTCCCTGCATGTGCTCTCGCATGTAGGGAACCACTCAGTGTCCCTGAGATGGGGTCCCCGGGACACTGCTCTCATCAGGCCCCAAGGGATGAGACCCCTGTTATAGCTCATTGATTGGGTACCTACGCCCCACTCCCCAAATAAAAAGTACATTGGCCCCGGGGTATGTGGTCCCTGGGACCTTCCAAAGGCTCAGCGAGCGGGCCACACACCCCATCCCAATTAAAAAAAATATATCGGTTCCCGGGAGTGGGATCCCCTGGGCCATTAAAAGGCTCGGGTAGATGGGCTGCATGCCTCCCTCCCCAAATAAAAATAAATATAAAGCAGGAATGTGAAATGAGGAGTGCCTTCTCATTTAAAATTCATTGTTTTTTTTATGCTCATGGTTCCTCAGAGTAAGGGCCAGGGAACCACCAAGCCTTTTTTGTATGCCGTGGGGGGCACCCAAAAATATTTTTAAAAAGTCTCCTGGGCCAATTGAATTCATGACCCCAGGAGACCTTACCATTATATTTAAAGCACTCCAAGCTGGACCTGTATGCTCTACAGCTGGAGTGCGGGACCGCCTTGTGATTAGTCCTGAGGCTGCATTTTGTGGCTGGAAGATTTCCTTCAGCTGCGCGCAGCCGGGGCTTTGATGCATCCCCTGACTTCCAGCCGTTGGGCACCCACAGGCATTTGGACGCCTGCAGGAATTTGGGCACAGGGCCTGGCCAGTGGCCAGACCCAGTGACCAACCGCGGAACCACTGTACCAGCACCCTGTACCACAGTACTCAGCGAATCCTATAGTGAGGTACAGCTATACCGGTAGTAGAGCAGCAGTACAGAAAAACCATGTAATAAAATAATTATAAGGGTCTTGTCATAGGCCATACCCTGTAGCCAATCACCACTGTGCAGGCCCTAGGCAATGTGTAGTGGGCATTTGCTGCGTGCAGTGGGTTGGCACCAGGCCAAACAAATACTGCACTTAAGGTCATGCACAGTGAGGGATTGGGCGTCCACAGGCCATTGCATTCAGAGCCTGGCCAGCTGGCTGGTTGGCCTAGTAACCAGC
Source organism: Calotriton arnoldi (assembly GCA_963921515.1). Classification (NCBI taxonomy): domain Eukaryota; kingdom Metazoa; phylum Chordata; class Amphibia; order Caudata; family Salamandridae; genus Calotriton; species Calotriton arnoldi. The sequence continues at coordinate 985,688 of CAWUFW010005293.1, forward strand.
CCCCAGTGGCCCACAGCTAAAGGCACTATGTGGGGTGGAGTTGGGCTCACGTGGGTTATTGATCATCGCAGACCCTGACCAGAGGTCTGGTCCTGCAGCCACCCCTCACTGTTGTGCACGGCCAGTTACTATTTAGTGACTTAACTACATCTTGCATCCCCTCATGCATGACTAATTATCTCACATATTACATTACTCATGACATGTTAAATGGTATGATTGATGACATCACTGATGACACCTCAAATTACTTAATCCATGATACTTCTTTTCCCATTACTCCATAAACCATTACATCATCTTAACAAAGAAAGTTGTTAGAAAACGGTCTATAGTCATATACAACATAGAGTTACTGTCCATACAGGTGTGAGTGTATACAGTTGATATAGCAAAAGCCCTGGAGGTAAGTGTGGTTGTATGCGTTGAAAGTTATATGGTGCACTGTTTACAAACCAGTAAAGATTAGGTTGCAAGTACTCCATGTTAAAAACACTATGCTAATCCTATACTTAAAAATGCTGCTAGAAAAAAGTCCTTTTTTGATGGAGGCGTGCCAACCAAGATGGCCGAGTGGGCGTAATCCATGAGGGCTCCGCAGCAGTCACTTGGAAATAACCGGGAATTTGCAGAAAATGACATAGCTTGAGAGAAAAAATGACATGCTGTGAAGAAAACACGAGTGAGGAGCAGATCGTATGAAGAAAAAGGACCCCTACTCCCTCGAATGTGGGTGGATTGCAGGAGACGTGAGGCCTGGCGGAATACTAGATCGATCCGCCGGCATGCCCTGGAGAGCAGAGCGGGCAGCCAAAGACGGCGATTACAGCCAGTGGTCCGGTTCTGGGCCCGAAATAGAACCTGTGACCGGTGGAAGCACGGTGGGGGACCTGTGACACACAGAGGATCTCGCAAACAGCGAACGCTGTGGGCAGGAACTGGTGACCCCCGCAGTTGCCTCATCCACGCGCCAGGGCGGCCGATGAAGGGAGTGCTGCATTCCTGGCCCCAGACGAGATCGAAGCGGCGAGGCTAACACCTGCTGAACTCTGGGGGGGGGACTTACCTGATCTGCGCTGCCTGTAAAATCCAAAACCTGAGGAACGAACGGCGGTAAGTTGGACACTGCAGGACTGCCAACCCCGGGAGAGAGCGAGGCCATGCCCGGGACCGCCTTTTCCTAACTTAAAGATGGCGGCGCGGTGATGCCTGGCAGCGACGGAGGTCCGATGAACATGGTGCACAGGGGCTGCAGCTCTGAAACAGCATAGAGACTATGACACCCCTATAATTATAAGCAATCCCACGCATGCAGATGGGCATTCTGCTTCTGCAGAAGACACTATAGGAGGCCATAGACAAGGTAACAAGAGGGGAAATTGGAGAGACCTTTACCGGGACTACGGATCACCTAGTCAAATACTGCGCAGCACAGTACCTAGAGACAGCATTGATAAGTGGACACAGAAGCTAATCTAGAGGAGAGTGTCAAATACACAGCATCATCCCAGTAGGGAGGGGATACGGCAAGTTCTGTGCCCCTGAGACCAGCTGATCTTCTGAGTACTATCTAGTCTTACCTTGATGCCTCCATGCCTCCTAAGAAGAACCAAACAACAGGGTTTCAAGCTACTTCACCCTGGTGAAATTCCGAGAACCGTCTACCAAATCCCCTCCAACCGACCCCATGGCTTTAACCAAGGTAGATTTCCTGGCCTCTTTGAGGGACTTCAAAACAGGAGCTCCGAGAGGAGCTGAAGGCAGACATGGTCTCTTCCCTTCAGACACTCAGAACGGACATTAATAATCGCTTGGCGACGCTTCAGCAAGATGTTGGATTAGTGGGTACTAGAGCCCTGGACCTGGAATCTAAAGTGCAGGAGCTGGAGGACCACGTAGATCATCTGGAGACCAGAGTAGACCACCTCAATGGTCAACTCAAGGCATCGATCCTGAAAAGTGAGAACCTTGAGAACAAGTCCCGGGGGGACAATGTATTGATTCAGAACCTGCTTGAGGGAACAGAGGGACTAGATCTGGAGGCCTTTGTGATGGGGCTCTTCTCTGAACTGTTGGGTGAGACGCAATTGAAAGTGAAGATTGAAAGAGTGCACAGAGTGGGCCCCCAGTTGGCAGGAGAAAACGCCATCCAAGAGATGTCTTGGTCAAGCTTCACTCCTTTAGGGTGAAGGAGGCAATCCTCCAGACCGCACGGAAATTCGGAGAGGCCACATTTCAGGGATTGTCATGTTCCATCTTCCAGGACATTACTCCAACCACACTCGCAAGACCTATGCAATTCCGCCCAGTAAATGACAAGTTTAGGCAGGAGCATATTAAATATCGTTGGAAATATCCCTTTGGGTTGGCCTTCGAATTTCACAACAGGCCTCATCATGTTACCGAGCTCAAAAAGCAACACAGCTTTTGGGCCTCTCATCTACTTTGGAGCAGTCGACGGAGAAAGGAGATGGGGGACAGCAGATTCCCCACGGGGATCAAATGGCAAAGACAATGGCAGACCCAATCTTGTCAAAGGGCACAGAGGAAATGTTGAAGATCTCTAACTGTTTGCTTGCTCGTAGAGCTTTGAAAATGTCAAGGAACTCACCAAATGGGAAGTGGTATAGAGATGCTTATTGAACCAGTGGAGTAATCACTGGTGGGGACTACGTTGAAATGGGGGTTCCAATGACACCACGTGTTTTCCGTCTTTAGCATAACCTCACTCGACTTCTTTTTCATTTTTAAGTCTCTACAAAATGCTGTATTTCCCGCTTTTCCTAAGCTACACAATGCGTGCCGGAGGAGAGGTATTGTAATGTTGATAACACTGTATTTGAAAATGAACTTTTGGGTTTTCCTTTTCATTGAGGTGTTTGTTCTATTTTATGTTATGGTACATGGGGCTTTCTATACACAAGTGGGACCGGTGAGAGGAGAAAAAGAGAAGACTACTCTTGTGCAGTCAATATGGGAGGTCGCTGAGCAGGCGGGGATTGTTGGAATGCTAAGGGTGGAACACTGCTGGAGAAAGGCTTAACTTACCCTAAAACATGATGCTCACAACACTAACTTGGAACGTAAGAGGGCTTCATTCTTCCGCCAAGAAACATAAATTGTGGTAGTATGTCGCTGACCAATTCATGACATGGTGGCACTCCAAGAAACCTAGCTTAAACGTTCAGAAGAACACCGCTTGATACACAGGAATTACCCAATGATGTATAAACCTTCAGCGACTTCCAAACATAATGGGGTGGCACTCTTTTTTCACTCATCATTGCAATTTAAACCAGAGAGTTGTAAGACGGATAGAGAGGGGAGGTATGTCATGGTGATAGTCCAAATATGAGGACGCTTGTGTACTTTTGCCATGTTCTATGCCCCTAATACCAATCAAGCCACATTTTTGTACACATTTCTGTCAGTATGGGAGGTTTCGTGGACGGGTAGACAGTGGTTATGGGTGATTTCAATCTCACTGGGGACTCAGGGATAGATAGCATCCACATCTATTGGTCTGTCAGAGGGAGCTTCCCGAAGGCTTTAAAAAAGGCATTTGGGGAATTGGGGCTGTTGGACGCATGGTGCACACTACACCCAAATGATCGGGACTACACTTTCTTTTCACCCTCACACCGAAGCTACTCATGCCTGGATTATGTTTTTTGTGAGCAATACTCTGGGCCAGGCCTTGAACAAAGCCATGTTCCATCCTATAGCGCTGTCGGACCATGCACCAGTATTCCTAAGCCTTGACGGGGAGGACCCCCCCAGTTCCCCCCCTAAGTACCGGCGATGGTTCTTCCCTGGGTCTTTAATTTGAGACAGACTAATGAGAGATGACCGAAGGAAAACCATAAATGATTACTTTCAGAAAATATTCCGCATAACACCTCCCCATCTAATAACTAGGACGCCTTTAAGGCAGTGTTACGTGGCAATGCATAACGTTAAATTCCTCCCTCAACAAGGTAAGGGCTAAGGAAAGACAGACACTGCAGGCGGAATTTCAATCCGCAGAGCGGATCCTTAAAGACAGCCCAAGTCTCCCTCATCAGAATAGGGTTACTGCACTCAGGGGGAAGCTCAATGCGATATATAATAACCAAGCGGAGCTCACCCTGCTCCGTCTCCAACCCACAACATACAAACACGGGAACAAAGTGGGCCCTCATTTAGCAAGGCGACTGAGGGTGAAGAATGAGAAGGAGTATATAGGAGAAATCCAGAGCGAACAGGGACGGGGCACAACCCGAGACACAGAGTAAGCACACATTTTCGGATACATCTCCCACTCCTTAAATACAGCTGGGGAGGCAGACGAACAACAGCAGCTTGACTATTTGAATGATGTAACCCTGCCTCAGGTCTCGGAAGCCCAAAATGAATCTTTAGGGAGCCCTATCACAGAGGAAGAGGTCTGCAAGGTAATATCAGACCTTAAACATCATAAATAACTGGGCCCTGAAGGGCTGACGGCCCAGTTCTATAAGACATTTACTATAGAACTTGTCCCCCATTTGGTTTCACTTTTCAATCATATGGCCACTATAGGCACAGTCACTGCTTCCATGAGTGAAGCACTAATATCTATCATACCAAAGCAGGGCAAAGACCCTAAGGAGTGTGGCTCTCATCGCCCTTTAGCACTTATAAACATCAATGCTAAATTATACTCTAAAATTCTGGCAACCCGATTGGAGGGCCTAATCCCAGATTTGATTCACCCAGATCAATCTGGTTTTATCAAAGCCAGACAAACACACAATTGTATCTGAAGAGTAGTGAACCTGATCGAGAAGGTCTCTAAAAAGTCAATACTGGCAGTCCTATTGGTGATGGACGCCAAAAAGGCAATTGACCGGGTTGACTGGCCTTTCTTATTTCACACTGAGGAATTTTGACTTCTGCGAACGGTTTCTCAATATGATTAAAGGCAATGACTCAGTACCCAAAGCCAGAGAACTAGTCAATGGGGTGAGCTCCAACGTTTTCCCCATGAGTGGGAGACAATACAGGGGCACCCAATATCACCCCTATTATTTGCCTTAAGCATCGAACCGTTGGCAGCCAAAATATGCTTAACCCCTCAAATTCAGGGTATCATCTTTGCCTCAACGGAACACAAAATGTTGCTTTTCGCAGATGATAGCCTATGTCCTTGACCTCACCCCAGGCTACACAGGAGGAGTTACAGAGCTTTGAAAGAGTGGTGGGGTTCCGCATTAATAGGACCAAATCACATCTACTCAACTTAACATTGCCCCCCTCAGATATTGAACAGCTGGGACTATCTGTACCCTTCAAATGGGCTAAGAACGACATCACATATTTGGGTATTAGATTAACTGGCAAGCTTACTGATCTATTCCAAGCCAACTATCTACCGCTACTGATGTAGTTGAAGGCTGATTTTAAAAGGTGGGCCCCCATGTATCTGTCATGGCAAGGGCGAATTCACGCAGTTAGAATGACGGTTCTCCCCAAGTTGCTCTATCTGTTTCAGGAACCCCCAGTCGAGTTAGACCAGAGATACTTTTCTGCCCTGCGCTCTTTGGCAATACGCTTTATGTGGCAGATGAGCAGGGCTCACCTCTCTTACAAAATGCTGCACTTACCTAAGTACTTGGGGGGCCTAGCCGTACCTGATTTTAATCTATATTATAAGACTGCCCAGTTGGGGGTGATTCCTAAGTAGTCTGCCTGTGAATCCGACAAACACTGGCTCCACATGGACAGAGCAGTGGTGGGCAAATATATCTGGGATGTACTGTGGAAACCAAAAGCGGATCGACCCCCCCAATGCATACCTGAGCACCCCCCACATGGACTACCCTTAAAGTGTGAGATGAGGTAACTAAATTAGAGACATGGACAACATTTTCCTCTCCCTTCACCCCAATTCACTTCCTCCTGGCATTCCCTCCAGCACTGCATTTTGGGCCCTTTGAGGCATGGAGTGCGGGAGGCTGTCTCACTGGTTCAGATCTGTTCCATAACTGGGTTATCCGGACTTTTGATAATTGTCAATGGGATTTCCACCTCCCTTCCATTGAATATTATCGCTTCAATCAGTTAAAACATTGGGTGCTCCAACCAGGGATGCGTGAGGCAGCCATCAGGGACCACACACCTTTCGAGCAGTTTGCTCGGAGAGGCAGCGGCATGAAAGGGAACATCACTTTTCTCTGTACTCTCTTAGTGGACACTCTACTTACCCTGAGGCCGCGTCATATGGAGCACTGGGAACAGACGCTGGGTGGCCCTATTTCGGAGACCAAGTGGTCTAAACTATGGAAGGATATACCTCGGTTCAATCATTGGATGGGTTTGAGGGAAGCTCATTATAAACTCTTATTTGATTGGTACCTATGCCCTTCCAGACTCAAACGAATCTTTCCCCAGACAACATCAGATATCTGTTGGAGGGGTTGTGGGCTGCTAGGCGACTTTAAACATATCTGATGGGACTGTCTGATAATTCGTCCTTTTTGGACCGAAATTTTGGCCCAACTTAAAAAAATCCATGGGTACCCAATCCCACATGACCCTGGCTTTGTCCTTTTAGGGTTAAGGAGTGGCTCCCTTAAATATCAGACTACTGTTGATAAATAAGTGATGGGGCTTTTGTTTGGGAACAACCAAAATGGCAGTGGCTGCAGCATGGAAATGCATGGATGCACCCTCACTGATACAATGGCATGTACGGTTGTGGAGGGCAGTCACGGATATTCTCTCGGACTCTTATAAAAATGTTGAATATGTCTGGGGCTCCTTAGTAAGTTATCTCTCGGAAGGCCTACCCTTATGTGCGTGCCCCACTAAAACAAGAGCTCTCCACCTATTCCAATTCTGAGTGAGCTGTTCCCTAGGGGAGGTGGGCATGAATAAGTCGTGACCCGATATCCTAATGCCTTTGTTGATATCCCTTACAGGAAGTAAAATCTCACCTGTTTCAATGCTGTACCCATGTACCGTAGGTTTATTTCAGGGGGCTAGTTTGGGGAGAGTGTGTGGGTTAGTGGATTTTCTTTTTTTCTTTTTGGGGTATTCTGTTTGTATACTTCTATTACTGTCAACATGTTTATTTCTAGCAATTGGTGATTCCATTTTGCGAACACTGTATCAGCAGAATAGCTATTGGATCCTCTGGAGGAATTGAAGAAATGCTTTATTGTAATACATACCAATTTGAAATTAATAAAGACAACTTTGACAACAAAAGAAATCCTATTTAGTGTTGATTTTGATGTAGATGCCCTCTTTAAATAGGCGCAGTTCTCCACCTAGTTCCTATCTTTGTTCTGCATACTTTTTGTGTCATTCTAAGTTTGTGAGTGTTTGGCTTTGACCCATACTGGGGGCTCTTGCATCAAGGCAAAGCTATGCTTCTCTTACAAGTTCTAATGAGAGTGAAACAAATGAGCCCGGGCGGCAACACGTTTTGGGGGCGGCGGCCTCCCCCAGCTCTTGTCTGCAGTCTCGGGCGGCAATTGCCAGCACTAACACTTTCCGCCCCTCCCCCGCTCTTCCGTGAGGCCGGCGCGGCAGCAATCCGTATATTCACCAGCACCCCAACCCCCCGGTCTTCAATGAGGCCGCTGCGGGCGACAAAGGCAGGGACCACCCCAGGTGGTCTAAGGTGTAGCTACGCCACTGGCTGCACCAGTTGTTTAATGACCAATATTTATCTCTGTTCATAACAGCCATAATGGTTTTGCTCAGAACTATTTGTGTAGCTCTCTCTTTTAATTTGCAGGGAGAGTACTAAGCATGGATTTTTTAAAGAATGTTTTTCTAAATAAAGGTTGAATTTATGATCCTGGTTTGGCTACTTCTTTGCTTACGCTTGTGGTTCAGCAAGGTTTCAGAACATCCATAGATGTAAGATTTGTCAGATTATTTTTCATTTCTCACTTTTTATGATCAGTCTGTGTTGTATTTATAAATGTGTGGCAAACAGAGCGTAGATTGACCTTTCTTAAGCATTCATTGCCGGCCAATGGCAACTCACTGAAAAGTCCATAGAGCTATGGCATGTTGTGTGCCAATGTATCATCTACAAGTGCAATAGCATTTTTTTAAATTTTATTTGCAAATTTACATTTTCATGATTGTTAGTTTGGTGTTTGTAGTGATGACGTAGCTAATTGATCCCTATATACTCTATTTGGTTGAGACATTTACTGCTTATGACCTAAAATTTTCCTAATTACCCCAAGTGATGTAAGATGTCCTTTGCCTGAATTTTGTAGCCATGTAAGCAGCAACGGCCCATTTTTAAGGTCCACCTTTTTCCTAATGTGAAGAGTGTCTGTCAGGTTGAGCAAAGGTCAGCCTGAAAGACACTCTTCTTGTTCAGGTTAAGCCTGGGCGTAGTTCGCGGAGTTTTGCTACGCGGGACTTCGCGAAGTTACAAAAAAAACTCTGCGAAGTTCCGCAAGTGGCGGAGTGTAGTGCGAACTGCTGTTCGTGCTGGTCTTTCTGCCGCTCAGGTAAAAATTCTACGCGAGGTGCAGCTCGCGCTCGCGAACACACCGTTTGCGAGCGCGAGCGGGGAAAAAACTCCGCTGCACTACGCGAAGTGGAGTTTTCTTGCACTTCGCGAGCTCCGCGGAGTGCAGAAAACTCTGCAAACTCCACGAACGGAGCGGAGTTCAACGCCCAGGCCTAGTTCAGGTTAGGATGCCAGGTGCTGTGCGTGTGCTCAATGCACAGGTACCTGGCTGCCTGAGCTGAACTTTGCCAGGCTGAAGATGTCACAGCCCTGTGGGTGTGACCACTTCAGCCCGGCAAAACGCTTTGTGGTACTCCCCGTCATGACAAGCAGGAACATCACGTATAACTTCAGACCTGGGCGCTTCAGTTTTAAGCCCTGAAGTGCACAGGGCCGATGGTCAATCAGTGATGCCTGTCACAGAATGGAGTGGGGTGGGGGTGGATGGGGTGGGGTCAGCAGTCTCACTGACTCCATCCTACTTTGTGACGAGTATAGCGCTACAGCTCCTCTCACTGACCAACCCATAACAAGATCAGCCAATAAGAGAAAGGGGCAGTCCCCAATCGACAGGAACCATCAAGGCATTCATCCCGCTTTTTTTTTTTTATGTTTCGTGTGCGCGTGCATGTGTGTATGTATGAACGTCTGTATATTTGTGAGTGTGTGCTGTGAATAGGTGCATATGTGCATGTGTATGTGCTTGTGAATGTGGGCACATGTGTGAATGCATGTGGGTGAGCGTGTGCATGTGTTGGCATGGCCCATCTGCCCCTCTCTGCTTGCATTACTGGCCCCCACTGCATTTAAGAGAACTCAGCATGAAATTTAGGGTGTATAAGGTCACAGGTGCAACAATAGATCTCTGGTGGAAAAGAATCTGCAAGAGAATGCCCTTGCTTTGTAACATCACATGAACAAAATCATCCATTCTCAGGTGTTTCTGCCACATTCTGGAACTGATTACTGAACAGATTAAGACTGAACCCCATGCCCTTCTGCAAACAAAAATAAGTATTTTCAGAATATACCCTCGTAGTGAGTAGTTGTTCCAAATGCTAGCCCCGTACTATATTCACTTTGTAGAGAGTTGCCTCAAACTAGACAATTGGACCTGGTAGACTCAATCACCTGTTAGCCCAATCCATCAATTAATCAATCAGGATTTATAAAGCGCAGATAGTCACCTGATAGGGTATCCAGGCTCTTGCAGGTCCCAGATGCTTATTCAAACAGCCAGGTCTTGAGGGCCATTCAGAATTCCAGAAGTGAGGTGATGGTCCGGAGTTGTGTGGGGAGGCTGTTCCAGGTCTTTGTTGCGATGTGGGAGAAGGAGCGTCCTCCACTTCTGCTTCGGTAGATGTGGGGAGTATGGGCAGGTGAGAAGGAGGTGGAGCATAGACTTCGACTGTTGATGGAAGTTCAGTCGGAGGTTAATGTAGGCAGGTCCTTGGTTGTGTAGAGCCTTGTGTGCGTGGGTCAGCAGCTTTAATTGACATCTCTTCTGTACAGGGTGCCAATGGAGTTGCCTGAGTGTGATGTGGGTTCATCAGGGAAGGCCAAGGATGAGTCTGGCTGAGGTGTTCTGTATGGTCTGAAGTCTCTGTGGGAGGTGTGTGACGATTCGTATGTAGAAGTTGTTGCCGTATTCCAGTCTGCTGGTGATGAGGGCCTGTGTCATGGTGCTTCTATTGTGTAAGGGTAACCACTTAAAGATCTTACGTAGCATGCACAAAGTGAGGAAGAAGGTGGAGGAGATGTAATTGTTCTATAAATTCATGGTGAGCCTGCTGTCAATGATGATTCTGAAGTTTCTGGAGTGGTCAGACGGAGTGAGTGCGGGTCCTAGGTCTGATGGCCACCAGGAGTTGTTCTATGTATTGCTGCTATTGCCAAAGATCAGTACTTCCGTCTTGTGTGTGGTCAGCTGCAGGCAGTTGTTCTTCATTCAGTCAGTCAAAGAACTCTATTCGCAATGTTTCTTTGCATAAAAGAATATACAGCACAATCAATTAATACAATTCATTTTTCAATTATCTAAAAACATTACTATAAAACCATATAAATTAGGTTATAAATGAGACGTTCTTGACTCATGGCTGTGAATTTCATAAAAGATTAATTACACCTTTTATCAAATTGATATGACATGCAGAGATTAAAATCAATACCCACTAAGCCAGATAACACTCCCTTTAACAAATAGCAGTGTCCCCTCATATCAGTGCATACTTCCTTCAGAAATCTAAAGTGCTTTCCTGCATTTTACAATAGTCCACAGATAAGGGGCTGAAAACCAAGCAGACTAAAACTTTTCGAGCCATTGAAAATGGGTCAATGCTTACCTACATGGTCTAAAATTAGTAGTGTGCCATAATGGTGCCATTATTGTTTTTCTCTGTTGGGAATAAAATGACCAGAAGAACAGTATGTGATGGGCTGTCTGTTCAGAAACACCGTCACATGGACCCCGGGACAAATATTTGTGTGCGTATGTGTTTGCTGGAAAGCCCAGTATAAGTGGAATACAATTTAATCGAAATATGGTCAGGATGAAGAGTTGCTGCTGAATATGGACAAAGGTCAGGTAAGATTGAACATCGCATCTCAATACAAATGGCGTGTGATAGAGATCAACACTAGATTTGTTTTTATTTGTCTTCCATCTCATAACAGCTGCATTTTTTAAGAATATCATATTCAATTTAGCTTTAGGGAAAGTAGAACAAGCGATGGAGAGTCAAATAGCTCACACAGACCCAGTCATGCCAGTGTGGAATCTACATATCTCAGCCAGGGAATCTCTTTAGCATAATCCAGTGTAAGGCAATCTCGTAATACTGCTTGATTTAGGGCCATCGTCTTTCTCTTCCAGATAGAATGCCACAGTATCAGAGGGGCCAATCTAACTGCTTCACTAATATACTAATATACCAACTCGTTATGGCATATGTAATTTGAGCAGCTTCGAGGCAGAGAGCAGCCTTTTAGTAAAAGCATTTTCAATATGTTTTAAAGGATCTATATTTACTATGCCCCACACTGTCGCCCCGTAAGTGGCTGCCATCTTTGCTTTTGAAGAATAAATATGTAACATTTCAGGGATAGGTTTATTCTAATCTTCTTTGAAAAATTTAAAAACAGCTGCAACATCTCTCTTCAAGTGAAAGGCTCTGTTGTTCAGCATATCCTTCCATGAGTAATTCCCATCAAATAAGACCCCAAGATATAAAAAAAAGAGTCAACCACCTCCACTCTACGCTGTGCAAGATAAAAGGACGGACACTTCTTTGGTGGTGAGTCTGTAATTAACACATTAATCAAGAAGAGGAAGAGAGAGGTACGTAGTGGACCTTGCCTCCTGTATCAAATAGATAATCAAAAGAAATCCACTAGAAATCTTAAACTGATATCCTTCCAGATATAGTAGTATTCCTTAAGGGAAAAGATTTACTATTCTTAAAATAATCCTCACCCACCAAAAGGACTCTTGGTGGCATGCTTCATCATCGGGTTCTTCCCTCCCCGCTGCGGGACGGGCGTGCTGCAACCGACAGAGACGTGGGACCACTTTCTGGAAGGTGTGGGCTATATTACAAAAAAATACCAGGCCACAAGGGACCTAAACTTTATTGAACCCTGTGGCTGGTATTGTTAAAAAGGGGGGTGTTGGAGGTGCACAATATAACGTATGTGTTACTCCTGGTCTACATGTTTCAAGCCTTTCCCTTCGGCTTTTCTTCAGGACCAAGTATGATTGATCCCTAATACCACTCCTGACTATTGGCTATTTTATTCTCTAGTGCCTATTCATGGTATATCATTGTGCGTTATACGATACCCAGTCAGTATGATGCTTCAATACTACCTATTTGGTAAGATGTCTCAATTCATTCTGGAAAGATAAAAGTATGCATAACATGGGTTAAATTTCTGGCACGTTAAGTGTTGTAAACCACATCACCATCCAGTGGAAAAATGTGTGATATATTTTTCTATCAGGGTGACATTGTCAAGTTGCCTTTCACTCTGTGTAAAAATGTATACGGACAAGACAGTACACAACAAATAACAGAAAAAACACACTTTTTATAATATCGTCATGTCCAGGCACTCTTTTCCAAAAAACATGCAGTATGTCCACTCATTGTGCTTCGTAGTCAGTGAAACACTAAATACATTTTGTGAGAGTACTTAGCTTGAAAAACGTACTTATTATTGTTCTAACTTTGCCCCATGAGCTCTGCAGGGGAGGGAAGCTTGTAGTCAAACTCTGAAGAGATGAATAAAATTTGCAAATTTTGAAGTTTAACAAATAAAAGGGATTGTGGTCCTCAGTGATCGAGGAAGCGGCTGTGCCGTACTTACTGCCTCAAAGCTACTCCCTTGCCCAGCATAATTTGCCTGCCCGTGGCTCCATGGGTGAACGTTAGTGACTCAGCCATCCTACTTAAATATCAGGTCTGCTCGTGCTCACTGCCTCATGTTGGTTTTGCATGGACCGCTAACCTTTCAAAATGGCCGCTGCACCGTGGCCTCATTTGGTGCATGATGGGAGGAGTATTGTAGTTGAGGAGCGACAGCCTCCATCTGATAATGATACTCCATGATATTTGTGATATTATCAGTGTTCTTGTGCAGACATATGGTTTTTGAAAGAAAAGACAGTTTCTATTCTCTTTTATGGGGTATTGGTGACTGATGTTAGAAAAAATCCGTAAGTGGAAGTGACACGGTTCGTGCTTATGTCGAGGCATGTAGTTTTTCAGGAAAAATTAAAATCCGGTTATGCAAATCTGCTCCACGGGATTCCATCGTTTAACCCATTTGTGTGGGTTTTCAATTAAAAAACCCATCATTGTTCCTTTTCAAAAAGTTGCGATTCATTTGGAATGTGTTCAATTACAATCCACTGTAAGTCTTGCACTGTATGTTTTTTGTCAATGTAATGTGCAGTCGGCCCAACACAGGATGACACAGGGTTGAGACTGAAGTCCACCTTCACTCCCCCAAACAATACCTTGCCAGTAGAAATTTTGGCATTTGAAAAAGCTGTGCTGAAGGATATAGAAAGTCTAAACCCAGACGAAATAAAAGTGTTTCATAATACCACAAGAGAACAGAAACAAGCAATAAAGGAGTTAGGAAACAACAGAGACCTGGTCATAAAACCAGCCGACAAAGGTGGAGCCATAGTCATTCAAACAGCAGTTGCATACCACCATGAATGTATAAGACTCCTTGAAGACCAAAGAAACTATGAAGAACTGACAGCAGATCCAACAGAAATCCTAAGGGTCATGTACTGTCTGCAATCTCACCACCAGAAGTAAAAAGATACGGTTAAATGACAAAACTGATTGGGAACAGCGCAGTTTAACAATTGCAACACTAAAAACGTGATCTACATGATCACCTGCCCATGCCAATTACATTACATAGGCATGACGAAGAGGATGGTGAAGACCCACATTTGTGAACCCCGGAGTAACTTACGCTGTGAGAGTGCCATGACCAAAATGTCTGCCCATTACATTGACAAAAAACATACAGTGCAAGACCTACAGTGGACTGTAATTGAACACATTCCAAATGAATCACAACTTTTTTTAAAGGAACAGCGATGGGTTTTTTGTTTGAAAACCCACACAAATGGGTTAAACGATGGAATCCCGTGGAGCCAATTTGCATAACTGGATTTTTATTTATTTTTTCCCCTGAAAAACGACATGCCTCGACATAAGCACGAACTGTGTCACTCTCCACTTACGAATTCTTTCTAACATCAGCCACCAATACCCCATAAAAGAGAATTGAAACGGTCTTTTCTTTTAAAAACACCTGTAATACCGTATGTCTGCACAAGAACACTGATAATATCACAAATATCATGGAGTATCATTATCAGATGGAGGCTGTCGCTCCTCAACTACAGTACTCCTCCCATCATGCACCAAATGAGGCCACGGTGCGACGGCCATTTTGAAAGGTTAGCGGTCCATGCAAAACCAACATGAGGCAGTGAGCACGAGCAGACCTGATATTTAAGCAGGATGGCTGAGTCACTAACGTTCACCCACGGAGCCACGGGTAGGCAAAGTATGCTGGGCAAGGGAGTAGCTTTGAGGCAGTAAGTACGGCACAGCCGCTTCCTCGATCACTGAGGACCACAATCCCTTTTATTTGTTAAACTTCAAAATTTGCAAATTTCATTCATCTCTTCAGAGTTTGACTACAAGCTTCCCTCCCCTCCCGTGCAGAGCTCATGGGGTAAAGTTAGAACAATAATAAGTACGTTTTTCAAGCTAAGTACTCTCACAAAATGTATTTAGTGTTTCACTGACTATGAAGCACAACGAGTAGACATACTGCATGGTTTTTTGGGAAAAGAGCGCCTGGACATGACGATATTATAAAAAGTGTGTGTTTTCTGTTATTTGTTGTGTACTGTCTTGTCCGTATACATTTTTTACACAGAGTGAAAGGCACCTTGACAATGTCACCCTGATAGAAATATATATCACACATTTTTCCACTGGATGGTAATGTGGTTTACAACACTTAATGTGCCAGTAATTTAACCCATGTTATGCATACTTTTATCTTTCCCGAATGAATTGAGACATCTTACTGAATAGGTAGTATTGAAGCATCATACTGACTGGGTACCGTATAACGCACAATGATATACCATGAATAGGCACTAAAGAATACAATAGCCAATATTCAGGAGTGGTATTAGGGATCAATCATACTTGGTCCTGAAGAAAAGCCGCAGGGGAAGGCTTGAAACTTGTAGACCAGGAGTAACACATACATTATATTGTGCACCTCCAACACCCACCTTTTTAACAATACCAGCCACAGGGTTCAATAAAGTTTAGGTCCCTAGTGGCCAGGTATTTTTTAGAATTTTTGTTCACTATCTCACTGACCCTTCCAATCCTATCTTTTAGTAATATAGCCCACACCTTCCAGAAAGTGCTCCCATGTCTTCGTCGGTTGCAGCACGCCCCGTCCCGCAGCGGGGCGGGAAGAACCCGATGATGAAGCATGCCACCAAGGGACCTTTTGATGGGTGAAGGTTATTTTAAGAAAAGTAAATCTTTTCCCTTAAGGAATACTACTATATCTGGAAGGATATCAGTTTAAGCTTTCTAGTGGACTTCTTTTGATTATCTATTTGATACAGGAGTCTGTAATTAAAACATAGGATTTGGACTCATCAAGACGCAAATCCAGGGAGGTCATAAAACTGGTGTATTCCTCTATGAGACTCTGCAGTGCTCTAGGAGTATGCGCAATGAGCACTGCATCATCTGCATAGACGGGAACTGGGAGATGGACACCTTCAATATATGGGACATCCCTAGTACATTGTTCTAAGGGAATCTCCACCCTATTGGTATAAGGGGAAAACAGGAATGGAGTGAGCACACATCCTTGTCTCACTCCACTCTTGATACCAGAAGGCTTTGTGCATTCCCTGTCTCTACCAAACCTAACACTGGCTGTGGCCCCTACATAGAGCTGCCTTATGAAATTAATAATTGCTGTTTGTACTCCCATGGACTTCATGATTCCCCACAACTTTCTATGGGCCGTGCAGTCGAATGCAACTGATAGGTTCATAAACGCCATGTACAGCTGGCCCTTTTTCACAATTGTGTACTTGGCAACCACCATGCTTAGATTAAGGCATTGGTCTATAGTCCCTTTGCTCTTTCTGAACCCATATTGAACCATAGAAAGACCTTGTTTCTCCTCAACCCATTCCTCCAATCTATTTAAAAGTAAATGACTTATCAATTTGGCTGTGCTATCGATCAACGATATCGGCCTATAGTTTTTGGGGTCTCTTTTATCCACCCTTTTTGTAGATAGGGATGATGACAGAATGTTTCCATGAGTTGGGGGGAATCCACTTTGGCAATTGCGTTAACCCCTTCGATGCTCATGACGAGCTCAGCTCGTCATGCTGCGCGGTTGGCGTGTGCGCATGACGAGCTGAGCTCGTCACGACCACACCCGCGATCGGAATGTCCAGCACCTGGGCGGAATTCCGATCGCGGCGAAGCGGTTAAACAGATTTGTCAAAAGAGGGATCCATAGTTCTTGAGGGTTCAAAAAGGTATCAGTGGGAAGCCCATAAGGGCGAGTGGCTTTTATGGAACTAGTTTGTGACAACGCCCTGGAGATCATGTCCAGCTCAAACTTTAAAAATATGTCCTTTTCTTTCTCTATTGGGGAACTATTAAGGATCACAGTCTCCAAGGAGCTCTGAAAATATTTTGAAAATGACTGACCCAACTCATTTCTTCAATGTGGGAGTTAACAGATGGTCCTACAACATCCTGGAGAAAGGGTGTGTTTACCACTTTCCAGAAGCCTCTACTATCTTTTGTCTCTGTGGCTCTCCTCAGCTCCGCCCAAGCTTCCTCCCTTAAAGTTTTTAATCTGCTATCTCTGGCCGCCTTATATTTAGCCCTTAGACACCAGATCAAAAGGACATCTCTAGGAGCCATGTGTAAATTTGTGAAGATTCTATAAGGCTTTAGTACATAAAGTATCAAACCAGCCGTCAGGGGGGAGTATTTTAGAAGGAAAAAGCCTTGTCAGATAATGTTTAATTTCGTCTGATAATGAGATGAAGTGAGCTTTCACTTGATAAGGTCCAAACATGGGTCTAAGCAGGCCATTATCTCTGCCTGTTTATGATGTGATACCATTGGGAGAAAATTCTCTTTATCCACTTTGTCCCATTTGAAAATATAGCCATTTTTCCTTGCTAAAAGAGGTTTTGGAACTATGTCTGGACAAGTCTTCAATCTACCTTACCATTTTAAATCACAATCAAGAGCAGCATGATCACTGAGCCCCAGAAATGTAGTCTGCATGTTCGCCACTCTCTCACTAAGGGTGGTTGAGAGAATTATATAATCTAGGGTGGACCCCTGGTTAGAACACCCGAATGTCACCTCCAGGGCCCCAGTAAGGGGATTTATAGTATTTGATATCGTCAAATTCCACATCACCAAGAGTCCATTCAAGGCCTTACCATAAATATCGTATTCAAAGTGAATCATACTATCGCCAGCACAGTCTGTTATCCCACAGACGGGTCTCCCCATCTTTTGACAGCATTTGGCATTAATGTCCCCAGATAACATCATGGGCTTTGTGATGTTGTGTAATAATTTTACTGATCGCCTGTTCCAAGGAGTCGATCACTAGTGACATATCCCCGTCAAAACAGTTATTATAAAAATTAATTAGGATTATATCAGAGTCAATATTCCTCTCAAATTTCAGAACATGAAAATAAGGGGAAATATCTAAAAACGTAAAAATGCTGACATTAATAGTATTAGTTAAAAGAGTCAGCATGCCACCTCCTGCCCGACCTGATCTAGCTGGTATACCTGGGGTTTAATAGGAGCGATAGACGTCTAGGAAGGCTAAATCCACCTCCCACGAATTCTGGAAACATAGCATATCATATTTAGTTACCTCCCTCAGCCAATCTGAGTTGTCTTTTTTTCCTTAAAACCTGCTATTTTCTAGGTGGCTAACCTTAGGGTACTTGCCCGCCTTCCCCCATCCCGCATTCCTTCTTCGATCTTCATTCAGTCGGCGATGCTTGTCATGCATCTGTGGAAGCTGATTCTGGTGGTGGTAGGGTCGTTGGTGAGTGAGAGGATGAGTTGGGTGTCATGTGTGTAGGAAATTATGTTAGGATCTTGGGATCTGACGATGTTGTCCTGCGGGGTCATATATGTGTTGAAGTGCGTGGGGCTGAGGGATGAACCCTGGGAGACACAGCAGGTGATCTCCGTCGGTTCGGAGGTGAAAGGTGGGAGGTGGATCCTCTGGGTTCTTCCGGTGAGGAAGGAGGTAATCCATTTGAACGCGTTCCCTTGGATGCCAATGTGGTGGAGTCTTTTGATCAGCGTGTGGTGGGATACGGTGTCGAAGGCTGCCGAGAGGTCGAGGAGGATTAGAGCTGCTGTTTCTCCACGGTCGAGGAGGTGCATTCTAAAGCTACGTGCCACCTTTTTGGAATTTTGTCTTCCAGCAATCAGTGTGTGGAATTCTTCTCACCCGGGACAGTGGTCTCAAAGGGAGAAGACTCACGCTGGACAGAATGGCTTCCCTTCTAATGACACTTTTATGGAAGTGCTCCATGACATTTCAAGAACAGCTTCCCAAATAATGCTAAACTGGTCAAAATTGGCTGAAGCAGTGCACAAGCTTGGAGGAAAGGATGACTGAAATTGAAAATACTTTATGAACACTATATTTGGGGTTTAGGGAGGATTAAGAAGGGGTTTAGGGAGGGGTATGCACCTACACACAAAAGAATAAGCCCAATTCCTTGAATACTGATTTTGCCAGTCTCTCTAAAAGAACCGTTTGAGAAACCATGCCATAACCGCCAATAGATCAAGGACTGTGTCTGTGCTGAGGGAGGGCCTAATAACTGATTTAAATTGATTAATAATGTTATTTCCTGCAATGAGAGAAGATAGCTGTGGTTTACCCAACCTTCTAGAATCTTAGTCATCATCGTCAAAATACTTTATTCGGTTTTTCAACCATAAAAGTACAAACAAGTACACGCAATACATAAAACATGAGATAAATAGTTAAGAATAAAAACAGATTAAAAGTCCATCTCTAGTTTCCCATATCATAAATAAAAATAATAAATCTCATTGACAATAAGTCTATAGCTAGATGATGTGTAATCAGCAGAAAACGAAAAGAATTCTAAAAATACAGGTAATAAAAACTCACTGCATGGCTTTAGACCTAACACACCATGCCCAAAAAAGTGATTTCGATACAGCACAAACCACCACGTGGGATGTTTCTGTACATAAAATTGGCAGAGCGGCCACAGCATGTCTACATCCAAGTTGCTTGCAAAGTGGAATAATCCAGGCTTTCCTGGGGCGCACATACCCAGGACAAATGAATAAAAAATGTGCTAAAGTTTCTTCAGACTGGCAGCATGTTATGCATACTGTACTTGTGCAGGTTTGTAGATTCCAGTGGGCAAGCAACGTGGCTAGTGACAATGTGCTGTAGCAAAGTTTCAAAAATAGCTGCCTAGGTGCTGGTGGGGTAATATAATCTAAAAAAGGCTCAAAGGAGGAGTGGGGTTTAAAATCCAAAAATGTGTCTGCAAGAGATCCCTCACAAACTTTCCTCATTTCAATAACCTGCATATAGCCCCAAAAAGCCTCTTTCAAGGTGGATTTGGACAAATATTTAACAGAAGGAGGAAAAAAACAAAACTCACCTAGACCAAGATTAAACAAAACAAATTTGACTTTGGACAGCCACTTGGTTTTACAGAAGTTATCCAAGGAAACTACATCTTGAAAGGTTCTATAATAGTCCTCCAGGGCCAGAGAATATTTCAACCTGTGCCAATATAGCAGGGACCTTAATTGGGGTTTGTAGGTCAGTGGAATGTCCCGCCGAAGGAGAATTAGAGGAGTGTTCTTAGGAAGGTTAGTTAAAGCTCTCAGTAAGGAGTTTTCAGTCACTCCCAAAGAGGCCAATGTTGCAATGCCCCATACTTATGCACCATATAGGGCAGTGCCCATGGCTTTGGCCTTCTAAACGTTTAAGGCCGGGCAGATTCGCTTAAGATCAGAGGACCTGTAAACTCTCAGGATTGCAGCAGAATGCTGCATTAGACTTAGACTACTTTTCTGAACCTGGGACCGCCAGGACATAACATTAGATATCCTTATCCCGAGATAAACAAACTCTGAGATCCTTTCCAAAGGACTACCCCCCAACATTATGGAGCCCCTGAAGGATTTATTTGGACTAATTACTACAAATTTTGTGTAAGTGTGATTTATCACTAGTCCACATTCACAGCAGAAGGCTTCAAATCTGTTTACTAGATGTTGGAGGCCACTTGGTGTTTCTGACATCAGGAGAGTATCGTCGGCGAAAAGAAGAATTGGTATTCTGTCACCAGCCAACCATGGGGCATCTTTTTGGCCTTCTGCCAAATAGGCAACTACAACATTCAAATATAATGAAAAAAAGAGTAAAGGGCAAGTACACACCCCTTGTGAACCCCTTTTTGAAGGTCTATCTTATCAGTAAGTTCCCCTCCCATGCCCTATCTAACACTGGCATATGTATCCTGATTTAAATGAATCAGACCTTCCAAAAGATCAGGCGGGACCACACTATTTGAAAGACCTGCCCACCGCTTCTCTCGGGGGACAAAGTGATACGCCGATTTAAGGTTGACGAAGACAGGATAGAGGTGTGCTTTTTGGAGGACAACTGTCTTCCAATAAATAGTTAAAATCCTGAAGACCTGGTCAAGAGTACTAATCCCCCGTCTGAATCCTGCCTGCAGAGGGGAGAGGGCCTGATGGTCCTCAATCCAACCATCCAATTTCCCCAGAACCTGTCTGGCAAAGACTTTTTGAGCCAGGTCTATCAAGCTAATGGTCTGAAATTTATGGGTGAGTCCCGAGAGTCCCTTTTATGGATTTGTACAATTTCAGCCGTCTTCCAACTGGGGGGAAATACACCCCCTCCCCCCCCCTTGAAGATTGAATTCGGCAAATGATTACAATACAAGGTCCATCTTTCTATGCCCGCCAGATAGAGGTCACCAGGTGCACCATCAGGCCAGGAAGCTTTGCCAGGTACAATAGCCATAAGTGCACTAGCAGTCTCACACATAACAACTGTTAGAGTCGGAGAGGGGTTCCGAGCCTTCAAGAATAGATGGCAGTTTCTCTCATCTGCCCTTGTCCGAGGTCGACTTTAAAGGTATGAAAAGTGAGTATGCCAGGCATCAGGAGTCATGGATTCTGCCAGTAGCCTGGATGAACAATGATTACCATTGGCTACCAATTTCCAGAATTTCCTGGCATCATTGTGTACGGAGGCTTCATAAATGCTTTCCAAGGTATTGGTGTCCCTCTCTCTACGCACTCTGGTTAAAGCCAGCTTCTATGCTTTCCTTTTGGTTAGAACCAAAAGGCTAACTCTTTTAGCAATGGCTCTTCAGAGGTCATTCTTGCCCTCATGACAGGCCCTATTATACCAAGATCAAGAAGGCACGGAGGAGGGTCTAGTAGCAGCATGATTACATGTGAAACACTCCCCAAGGGTTGTAAGCAAGGCGTCATTAATTTTAGTAATACTCCCACTCCAAAACTGATCATAGTTATGGCAAGTTTTACTTTTTCCATCTCAGAGACTGCGACGTTATGGGCCTGGTTAGTCGCGTCCCTGCAGCACGCATTGTCAACTACTTTTTGATTGAAACTTGATGATACTACAAGGCTACCCAATTTATTGAACAGATCTTTTAAAAGTACAGTGCACAGCATTGTGATCACTGTCGGATCTGCTCAGTATTTTAAAATCAACCATATGCCACCAAAGCGATAGAGGAATTAGAAAATATTAAATTCTACTCGTGCGCCCCAGCCAGTTAAAGGTATGGGCAGAATTTGGGTCAGATATTGAACGGCCATTACAGGCCCTCAGCACATGCAATAAGGTGAAAAACAATAGCTGATAAGCAGCACTCGTCCAGCGCTTTACGGATTGAGTGTCAAGAACTGGAATCCCCATTGTTCATCCTCCTCAAAAGCCAGAGAAGGAGTACCCGCTTCCCGAGGCTCATAGGTAGTGTTAAAATCACCGGCAATTATAACTTGAGTCATGTGAATCATAAAGAGATCGATGCACACTCAATTCACGCAAAGCCTGTGACTCTGCCCCTCCTACTGCCCTGTTATAAACATTATATAGGTAAAACGTGTGTGCATCCTCCCTAGTGAAATATAGTCCCATGATATCATGAGAAATAAAGAGAAGCAAAGATATTTTGACATTAAAGGCCGTCTTTACCCATATTAGGAGACTGCCAGATGGGTGACCCATCCCTGCAGTGCAAGCTGCTAAATGGTAGGTTCCATAGCCTGACCTGTGTACTGTCTGCAAGTACTAAGTTTCCTGGAAGCAGCACAGGTCAAATTGATCAATAAAACTTCCCCATGCCGGGTCAGGCAGTTTGTGTGAGAAGTTGGCCTGGTATATGCTGTCCACTAATTATAGTGGGCACCTTGCACCAGTCCAAACAACCCCTTATTGGAGATAGGTTAAAGACAACCTTTATTGAAAGCTATCCTAGTGGTAGCTATGGAGAGCAGCCTTCAGGCTAAGTCTTGAAGGAATGTAAAGCAGCTTGTTTTACCAGTCTATAATCTCTTGAGTGACCAAATGAAAGAGGACCACACCAGGTATATATATAAAATATATGTATTTAGTCTTAAACACACCCCTCTAGTCTTTTTATGAGGCTAGAGTTCGAAGTACATACGTTACAAGTCAGTTATCAACAGTAATAGCACAAATACCCGTTTGAGCCCTAGGGGCGTACCAAACCATATACCAATAAAGTGGTATAAGAACCACGACTGAGCTAGACACAAGGCCTAGAGCCTGTAGAAGTGCTTGGACCACAAGGAACCACCCAAGGTAGTGACACAGGGGACCCACGGGGGACGCGTGCAGTGTTGGAACACAGCCGTGAATCACCGTTAACTTCTATGGGGAAAGTCGCGGTTAGGTTTTTTAAAGGAAAGGACACTTAATAATAATAATAATAATAGTTCATTTGTAGAGCGCCTGGCTACCCCAAAGGTGTGTCCCCGCGCTAGAAGCAAAAACTGCATAAAAGACTGCTGGACTAATGTTTATACAACCAGGTTTTCAGTCCTCTGCGGAAGGTAGGTTGAGATTTCTCTGCGCGAAGCCATAGAGGTAGTGTATTCCAGTTCTTGGCCGCTAGGTAGCCAAAAGATCGGGCGCCCATCCTAGCTTTCCTTATCCTGGGAACTTTGAGCAGGTGTGCTCCTGTCGATCTTAATTGACGGCTGGGATTGTATGGAGTGAGAAGATCATGTAAGTAGCTGGGGCCTTTCCCTTGTAGGCTCCTGTGACAAAAACACATGGCCTTAAAAATAACTCTTTCTCGATAGGCAGCCAGTGTAGGAGTCTAGAGCTTTAGTTGTTGAAGCACGGCTAGAAAGATTGAGAACAAGGCGTGCCGCTGCTTTTTGAATACGTTGAAGACGCATCATGCAGTCTTTTGGTGCGCCCAAATAGAGGACGTTCCCATAATCGAGTTGTGAGGTCACCAGAGTGTGAACTAAGGTTTTTCTGGCTGATACAGGGAGGACGTCAAGGGTTTTTTTCAGCATCTTCAAGGTGCTGAAGCATCTCCCTGCCACTTTCCTGGTTTGGGACTCAAAAGAAAGTTTGGTGTCGAGCCATACTCCTAGGTTTTTAACCTCGGCTTTGGGCTCCGGGACAGACCCCAGTGTTTGAGGCCACCAGGCTGTATCCCAGATGGAGGGTGATTTCCCAATGATCATGACCTCCGTCTTACTACCGTTCAGTTTAAGGCAGTGGTTGGACATCCAGGAGGCCAGATCATTGAGACATGAGGAGAATTGTAGCGCCGATTCACCAGAGTCTTGTGCCAGGGTCACCACAAGCTGAGTGTCGTCAGCATACGACACCATGGAGATCTTGTATTTGTCCATAATTTTGGCCAACGGTCCAATGTATAGGTTAAAAAGGGTGGGACAGAATAGATCCCTGTGGGACCCCTTGGCGGAGTGGAAGGGGTTTGGATCGATGGAGGTTTTGCACAATTTGGAAGCTGCGATCTTTCAGATAAGACCGTATCCATTGTAGCGCTGTCCCATTAAGACCACACACCGTTAAGCGTTGGATAAGGAGCCTGTGAGATACCGTGTCGAAAGCGGCACTTAGGTCCAGCAGGACCAAGGCCACCGTCTGACCAGCATCCGCTCGTCTCCGTATAGTCTCTGTTGCGAAGAGTAGAGCAGATTCAGTAGAGAAGGATGCTCTAAAGCCAGACTGCGTCGGATGAAGAAGGTTGTGTGTATTGATATGCTCCACCAATTGTTTATTCACAACCTTTTCAGTAAGTTTAGATATGTAGGGGAGCAAGGAGATGGGACGTAGGTTCTCCAATAGCTCAGGATTGGCTGAGGGCTTTTTTTTAGAGGTATAACAATCGCATGTTTCCATGCCAGCGGAACCTCTCCACAACTGAAGGATGTATTCATTAGTTCGTGTATTTTGGGTATTATAATTTCAATGCCCTCCTTTAATCTGTTTGGTGCCGCTGGGTCGTCTGGGGAGCCCGATTTGATTTGTAGAGCCATTTCCTTGAGCACCAATACGGATGGGGTGAGGAACTCGCACAAGGGTGTCGGGCAAATCTCATTACGTTCCTCATTAGGACCATTGAGGCAGTTGCGGGCTTCCTCAGGAAAGGAATCATATATAGTGGACACTTTTTGTAGAAAGTAGTCTGCGATTACGTTGCAGCGCTCTTCAGAGCTGCAAGGTGTCGCGAGTGTTCTTTCCAGGGACGAGAGCTTAGAGGAGAACTTGGAGCAAATCCCTTTAGATCTAGGCAGTTCTAGAGTCAATACCCACAGGAGCACTGGAGTACTCGAGTTACCTCACCCAGGGAAGCCGGGTGCAAAGGTGTCTTTTCGTGTCGGGTTTCGTCGTCGTTTTCAATGGCGATCTGCTGCAGCGGGCTGCTGGCGACCAAGTCGAAAGTGTCCGGATCGAAGATCTGAGGAACCTGAAAGCAGAGGGGACAGAGTCTGGGTCACTAGCCAGTGACCAGGAGGGCGATGAGCAGATGCCCACCGATGTCGGGTGCTTCAGGTAGGTTGACGGTCGTCTTGACTCTTCAGCCCCGAGGTCCAGGAGGCGTCGACGACAACCAGGAGCTGGATTCGAGCTGTCCCACAACGTTTGTCGATTGCTGCGGTGTCGGCGACCGGATTGGACCCAACAAGCCTTGGCAACGGCAAGTCACGTGGAAACAAAGAAAGGACGTTGTTGCAGACCAGCAAGGTCTGGGGGACTCACCCAGCAAGGGTAGGTCAGGGCACGTCTGGAGCAACCAGGGAAGCCCAAGCAGAAGAAGAATTGCCTTCGGGAGGGCCCACTAGCCAACAGACTAGCGACCACAAAGGAGCCTCGAGTGGACGCACTTGGAGCTGTCTCACAGGACACTCGTGGAGTGGAGGCCAGTGATCTTCGGTGCAGTCGGTGCTGGAGGCGGGGGCTACTTGGAGCCCAAAGCACAACTTCGTGGGAGGCCAGGAAGAGGATGCACTTACAAAAGTTCTTGGTGTCCAGGGGTCACGGTTCCACGTTACCCACGACAGCTATGTGCCTCAGCTTTGCTGGGGTCTCAGGGCAGCCTCGGGAAGTCTGGAAATCCACCTCTGGTGTTGCAAAGACTTCGGCGGCCGGCGGTAGCTTCAGCGATGCAGACCAGACAATTGCTTCTTAGGTGCCTGCCAAGCAGGGGAGTCACTCCTTGACCCCAAGGGAGATTCTTCAGTCCTCTAATCTTCAAGTAGAGCGTCGAAGGTCCAGGATTCGGCTTCAGAGTTTTGTCCAGGGTAATCTAAAGTCCTAAGGACTGGGGTCCCATACTTATACTAAGTTAGGGGTTGGACATACTCTGGGGACCCACCTATGGGAGGGTCAGGGAAGAGGGGTGGTTACACCCATTCCCTTTGTCCAGTTTCGCGCCAGAGCAGGGGCAGGTAGCCCCTGCAACCGGTTTGAACTGGGCTATGCACAGGGACACCAAATGTGCCCCCAGTGCAGGACTTCAAAGCACCAGAGAGTGCTCCCGCCCAGCCCCAATACACACTCTCCTGTCTGGGGAGGTGGTTACACCTCCCTTCGACAGGAAACCTATTGTCCAGGTCTCCCCTGCCGGAGTTTCGGTCAGCAGCAGGAGGCCAGACCCGTGTCTGTGGCAGCGGCATCCATTTTGTGATGCCAGGGCTCTGTAAATTCAATACCGGGTAGCCCGGTGTGTACATGTCTCTCCCTCTAGAAGGGTGGAATGCTACCCCCGCCGCCAGAACTTGCGGGGGGGGTAGTATTCCAAGATGTTTGACACCAAACACGACATGTTCCCGTGCAGCCATCCCAAAGTTAGCATTTAACGCAAGGTTATAATGCACTTAAGAGTGGTCAGGCTGCACCACAAACAGCATCAGAGGAGTGGCTCCGAACGCTGCAGAGGGGCTCTGCTCATGCAGGGGCACCCTCTCACATAAAAACCAATCACTCTGCCTTCAGGATTGTTAAGGCCTGCCATAGGAGTGACTTATAGGTTTATATGTGTGTGCAATGGTAGTGATATAGGTAGCCTATACCACAGTAAGGGGTGCATGCACCACCTTACTCAGGCTGCAGTAGCAGACCTGTGGTGTCATTTTGGAGGGCCTTCCAGGGGTGGCACAATACATGCTTCAGCCCCTGGTAGGCCTCTGGGGTACCTATGCCCTGGGTACATAGTATACCATATACTAGGGACTTATAAGGGCACTCCAGAATCCAATCAGAGGTGTACCTAAGGTACATGGAAACCATTTTAGAGAGGAAGCAGCTAGGCTGGGGTTCTGATTAGCAGGGCCCCAGCCAGACTAAAGTCGAAAAACAGTGAAGCATCAGCAAAAAGTGGGGGTACCCATGTGAAGCAGATCCTACTCTCCTACAGTTTGGACTTAATCCCAGCTACATTCCAAGAGAGAATGTTGGTAAAAGGGGTAGTTCTAGAAGCCGTCCTCTTTATAGTAGAGATGGGATGGAGAACTGTACTTATTTGTGCTCGATCACAAACAATTAAGGGATCCCTTTCCAGGCTGTTGGAGACCACAGACCCCAGTTGCAGTCAGTTATCATAGAGCTGCCCAAAGCCTCTTGCTGGTTGGAAAATGTTATGTTTTTCTTTTGTACTAATGAACCATGGGTAGTGGGGGATTAAGTTTAAATCTAATAGAAGTATTACATGGGGTCTGCCTACGTAATTCAGTGTTAACAAGACTTTCTGCCACAAATTTAGATGTCATCTCCAATCTAATGTAGTCAAAACAACCCAGAGGTTCTGAAGGATCATGGAAACGCCTGGCGTGCAAAATGTCCGAACGGTCAACCGAATAACCAAAGACAGCCTGTATCTGGTGAATACATTCGTTTTTAAGGGACTCATCATCTTCGATGGATTCTTTGGCTAGAGTAGGAACCTTTTTCATGTATATTAAGACCAAATTACCACCCCGATGGGCCCTCTCAGCCTTGATGTTATCATCAGCCTGGCCTTTCTTCATATCATGTCCAAGTTGCACTTGGTCAAATGATGTTCTTATCCGTAAAGAGCCTAAGCTTTTGCTACTGCTTGAAGCCAAACGTGCACGCCCAGTGAAGTATTTTTGGGGGGAGTTACAAGGTACAGGGTGCTTCGGCACTTTCATATTTCTTACTATGTGTCTAAGGGGTAGGGGTTTAACAAGAAATCTAAAATCCCCTAGATCCGCTGAAAGGAGGGCTACTTTAGATCTAAGAGCGAACAACTCAGCCTTTAGGCTTTGCATCAAAGAAGTTATGTGCAACAAACCTGTGTCACGCCCCAGATTTTTATCAATTAGAGGTGAGCCCCCACCGGAAGTTGGAAGACAAGGGGGAAACATTACTTCAGAAGGCTTAAGCATAGAACAAGCCACCTCGTTAGGGTTAATGTCAGTGGGTAGGGATGCAAGGGGGAGAAATCTGTTACAGCATAGTACAGTGGGTGATAAAGGTACAGGTAAATCATCAACAATAGGTAGATAAAACAAAATATCACTTCCATCATTCCCTAGCTCATCCCCATTTTGGCCCTTCGGGGCTGACAATGCTAAAGATTCAGTTAATAGTAAAGGTACGGATAAGTCATCAACAGTCAGGAGATTGTGCAAAGTGTCACTTCCATTAGTCCCTAAAACGCCCCCATTTCGACCCTTCGGAGCAGATACATAGTTCACACAGTCTTGTGTGGCAAGAGCCAGTTTAGATTTGCGTTTCTTTAAAAAGATGGATTTGACTTTTTTGGGTCCAATAGAAAATTTGCAGTTGGTAGGGCCGTTTCCTCCAAGAAGATTTTCCATTCCTTCAATTAGAGAATCTATATCCTTTAGTGCTGTATTATTCAATTATCCAATGGTTGCGATAGATGGAGCTAACTTTTGATTTTTGGATCTTTTGCCTTGGAGAGGCTCGAATGCTTTTCACTTCCTCATTGGCATAACACCAAAGTTAAGTAGAGCCTTGTTTGCCCGCACCACTAGAAGCTTCACAGGGACAGGGGCAGTCAAATGTATTACTTAAAGACCCGAGGCCAACAGCCCAACCTCACCAAAAACAGGGAAACCACCAAGGCCACATAACAAAACAAGCCAACAATCAGAATGTGTCCATGTAAACAATAAAATAGAGGAAGGGGTCTTACCTCGGTAGCTGAACAGTCAAAAAAATAGAAACCGGGGGGGGGGCTGCCTTGTCCCCTCCTGGCACTGACAGGCGCAGGCCGAACGCTGGGGGACTGATAGGTGCCTTAAGTGCGCCTCTGCAGGTCAGGTGGTGCTGGTTGAGCACAGGGGGTTATGGGACATTGAGTCCCCAGTGGCTATGCGGTGGTCGCAGTGGCTCCCCCTGCCGTGATGGTAATGCTGAACCCTGTCAGTAGCAATCCTGTTCTCTGAGGGAGGATCCTAAGACGTGCAGCAGCCGGAGAAAATGATGAAGACGCAGAATCTTAGTAAAGAAAGGGAGAAGGGAAATGGGGCAGCAATTGGCTGAGATGTTGGTATCCAAGTTATCCTTTTTGAGCAAGGGGTAGACCAAAGGAGTTTTGCCTAATGAGGGTATAGTGCCACCCCTTAGTGAACTATTACAAATGGTAGTTATTATTGAGGCAAATGTGGAGGCCAGTAGCTTAAAGACTCTAGTAGGATATGGGCCTAATGGCAATCTAGAGTTAGTGGTCTTGATTTTAGCTCCTACAACATCTTTGGTTATGAAAGTAAATTTGACCACGTGGCTAAAGGAAGGGTGGCTCACTCCGGCGGCTTCGCTGTTATAGCGACAGGTGTAAAAGAGGATAGAAGTACAGCAATTTTGTCTTGCTAAACTCAGCCAGTTCAAAGCAGAGTCTTTGACTCAGGAGTTTGGGTGTGAAGGACTTAATTTTCACAAAGATTTGTAAACAGGGAAAAGATATTTTGAAGAATTATTGGCCCATAAAATATTACTATGATAAAAATCACATCTAGTTGCTTTTATCAGTTCATTGTATGCCTTAAGTTCTTTTTTGTATGCCTCCTCCTCTGTTTCCGAACTCATAAGCTACATGTCTTTTTGAGCTTTTTACACTTCCTTTTGGCAAGTCTCGAGAGTACCATGGGGCAGACTGAATTTTCCGATGATTGTTGACGTTTTCTAAAGGAAGTACCTCATCTAGCGCGTTTGAGATCCATTCACTGATTTGGTCAAAGTCTTCATTCACACTGTTATCAAACTGGACCCTAGATTTCAAGGAGTTCAGATAGGTTTTTAAGTTTTAACTGTCCAATTTGGACTAGGCACGATAAAGTATGTTTCAGGCCAGCATATGGCAAAATATAACCTTTTGGTCTGACCAGGGAACTTCTATGAAAGAGTCTATTACAGCTTGATTCACTTTTGCACAGATCTGATCCAAAATGTGCTCCACCTTATGTGTAGGTGATAGAACTTGTTGTGAAAGCTGAAAGAGCGAGCAGATATTTACCATCTGTAAAGCGTTAGCCTCGTTAATGTTGTCAAAATGTATGTTCAGGTCACCCAGTACAAGAAGAAAACTTGACTCAAAGTGCTGCGGCTGAAAGTGCCTCCTGGGCCAAGTCTGAAATGTTTTTTGTCAGGCCCAGTGGTCTATAAATCAGTAGAGTTTTTACAGTCATTACTAACTGAGAGAGACAGTTAATATTTCAGCATTTCTCAGAAAGTGTGCGTTCCAAGGAGAACAAATAATAGTCTTCCTAATTAAACTTGTGAAAATGATAAATAAATGTAATTTAATGGGTGGTTGTGTGTGCGTGTATGTATATATATTTTTTGACTCTCAGACTTTTATTTATAGAGGTTGAAGATTACTGGCTATAGCATGGATTCTTGAGGCCCCCTCTGGTCACGGGGATTAATTGGATGTGAAAGTGCTAATTTGGTCAAGCTGGGAAATGTTAATCAGATATAGTGCAATCCCCTAAAAGACAATGCCTTTGGAGTCTTTTAACAGGGTATTAAAAGAGTTTGATGTACGACAGTGCGAGAGCTGCAGAGATCAAGCAAAGTGAGAAGACACAGTTCATCGTCATTTTTGGTGATTTGGAATGCATCACCAACTAGTAGGATCACTTCCCGTTTCTCCTGTTATTAACCTCTGACTGAAACGTAATCCCAGTTTTTCCTGACTCATTATCTGTTAATGTATACAGTTCTTCACCGAGAGGATCATGAAACTCTGAGGAGACATCTCAACCATCTTCACACATTATTTCCAAACATAGGCCAAGATTTTCTAACACTTTGCATTTCTTTTGTAATGCAAACCCGGTACAAAGTGTTGTGGTGGTATTTATGTTCCAAAGCAATTCAGGATTTGTGTTGGACATTTGGCCAAAGTAATGCAAACTAGTGCTATGTGCTACGATGTGTCAAAGGATGTTCAATGGTTGGTGCAGCATGGGCGTTCCCATGCAACCACTCAGGGATTTTGACACAATCCCCATCTATTAACATTGGTTGGCAGGGATTTGCACCACAAATGTAGGCCTCCTTTAGGCAGGCGTAAGTGTGGAGCAAGTTTTAAAACTCTCCACATTTTTCCGACTTTGCATGTGTGCTACTCTGAACTTCCACATACAAAGTGGTAAAAGTATTAAAGCAAGGCTTCCAGTACAAAACCTATGCTTGATAGAACGCACACACCCTTGCTTGATGGTGCAAGGGTGTGTGCATAGTTGCATGGCAGCCTAAACAGCGTCAGGGCAGATAGAGAGGAAAACAGCACCATATAGCAATGGTGCTGTGCTACTCTCTCCCCATCAAACTTTGCAGCAACTTTGGGCGCCGCACTGCCTTGATTGAAAAGTTAGTAAATCTGCACCATAATCATCATTACTTCCTTCCTTATCGCTTGACTGAATTCTCCTTTTTCTCAGAACTCTCTTATACAGATCCGTTTGGTATCCTTTTTAAAGGAGACACCTATGCGTACACTGGAAATTGATACTATTCTGTTCAACTAATTAAATATTGTAAAAAATTGAATTATTAGTATAAGGGCTGAGAACCCTCTTCAAATTATAATCACAATCCTTGTCAGGGTGAACCACAAAAGTCACTAAATAAACATGTGCTTAACCCTCTGGTAGCTTGGCACATAAGCAGTCAGGCTTAACTTGGAGGCAATGTGTAAAGTATTTATGCAATACTCAAACAGTGATTGTTTGGCCATAGGTGGAACAACAAGCATTTGCAATGCAGTAAGTCTCGCATTTTTTAGTGTTATAACTATTGGCATTGCAATGTAAATGTTTTTAGCTTATGTGTTTTGGAGTGAAGTGGATGTATGTTATGGCAATTGTGTGTTTTACAATGCATCTAAATGGAAGCACATTTAAACTGAACCTGTTTATTTGACAAAAATATATATATGTTCACCCCAATGGAGCCTCTTGGCACAATATAATGGCTGTTCGTTGTATCCAATTCAATGACGCCCATTTTACTAAAAGGTGAGAGGATACACCAGGATTCAAACCTGTGCACTCAGGGTAAAACACTGATGATGGTTTTGGGTGCACTCAGTCGATTTAGCTGCCAGGCCCAGCAAAAGTGCAATCCCGTGAAGAAAAAAAAGGTACATGGACGAAAAAACTCCCACTTCCAAGAAGTGCAACTAGTTAGACCAGAGCATTCGCGGGTTCCAGGGAGGGTCAGAGAGCTGACACATTTTACCAGTAACAGAGTGCTCTGCACGTGGAAATGCAATTGGTACAGTCCTTTAGCGGAGCTCCTTTAGCTACTCCACACACAAGAGCCAGAAAGTCTATTTCATCCCCCTAATAGTAAGAACCCGCAGGAGGCAACACTAGACAGGAGTAAATAAAATCTTTTACTTACAGCCATTCCACGGGTTCCTCTCGCCAGACTTAGGAGTTGACAAAGCTGCAAGAAGTGAAGGATTGAGACGAACCTCCCACCACACCCACTCCACTACATAGCAGCCTGGAAACCATACATCCAATTCTCAAACCCCAACACTGCAACTCGATAAATCTCACGAGCTGGCAACACAGAAAAGCATGCATTAAGGAGACTATGCAGAATGCTTCTGGCTTCACAAATGGCCCAGAAATCGCCAGGGCACAAAGCTTGTTCCGGCTGTGCGCGCCTCACAGGCTCAAGAGAAGAAATAGCGAGAAACTTCAAAAAACAAGTGGGCAGGGGAGCTGCGGTTTGCCGCAAGGCAGCTGGGTTCTGGGGAGAGACGCGGCTAGGAGGGTAAAGAGCACAAACCCACCCCTGCACTGGCGAGTACTGTGGTGATAAAAAAATGTACGTCCGCCATCTTAAAAGATAACACACAGCGGGCGCCCGGTCTTGAAAGGAGACACGCCATGTGCCTCTTGAAGCTGCCGGTCGATGTTTGGTTGGAGAAATGCATAGCTGTTGTGCCTCCAAGAACAGCTTCGAAAAATTGGAAGTTTGGTCACAGTGGGAAAAGCTGAAGGACGTGTCACCATACACATAGACCATGTTGGGGATTAAAAGTTAACCCAAGCCCAAAAAAATGCATACGGTTGGGGAACGTATGAACTGAAGAACTTCTAACAAATGTTTTATGTTTAGGGAAGTGCAGTCTGAGAAATGCATAGCTGTTGTGCCTGCAGCAACAGCTATGTTGTAGTCAGTAAAGTGGGATAGCGTGTCACGGCGCACTTAGACCCCGTGACCGATCAAAAGATAACTAAAGAGAAAAAAAAGTATTACGGGCAGCGAAGTGAAAACGAGTACATGTATATACCAAACACAGTCTTGTGGAGGAGGCAGGGCTTTAGGTCTGGTTGGTGGGAAGAAACAGACACGAGGGCCTGTGTTGTTATTGAAAGCAGGCGCCCATGTTAAGGAGAAAGCGGGCGCCCATGTTGTTAATTTAAAGACACATAATGTAAGATAAAGCGCTGCCGTGCTGTTAAAAAGAGCACAAGAGGTTCCAGCTGAAGCAGCGCACATCCTGCCTACAGTAAAAGAAACTCAATAAAGAAAATAGAGCTTACAGACTGATTAACACATACCCTGTAACAACCGAAGTAAAAGGGCCAGTAGCCATGGGAGGTTACAAATGAAGACAAGGCGGTACTCAGGAGGGACTAACAAGCCGATTACTGAATCAGAAGCCTGCATTTACAAAGGACAAAAACAGAAGCCAATGACAAATATGGGTGGAGAGTGGGCGGGGCTTCTATTTCATACTCCAGTACAGTAAGTCTTGCAGAGCAGCCCATGCGCGCTGACTCTAGGCTCGACCTAAAAAAGGGTAAACCTCTTTAATAGCAATTGAATCCCCTTTGGGGTTTTACAAACCAATAGGGTGTCGTCAGCAAATTAAAGGGCCGGACTTTTGACACCACCCAACATTGGGGAATCATTGTCACAATCTTGCAGAAATCTAACACAACTGTTAATGAAAAAAAGAAACAATGTAGGGGCTAAGACACAACCTTTCCTTTCCCCTTTTGGTCCTTATTTTTTAATTCTGCTATTTCAGTTCTCAACTGTGTGATAATATACAGTACCTCAGTACTGGCCGTTGGCAACACAGTATCATTCATTTCAGTAGTCTAAGTCTGGTGGGGGCCCAGCGGTTCATCTGTTCCTGGATTTAACCCACTAAGTATGCTAAAACGATTGGTTCAGGTTACTAGGGGTTCCGATGGTATATGTCGATTAGTAGAAGATTGGAAATGATTGTCTTCTATAATTGTAGGGTTTGCAGAAGGGGTATGTGGGTTGTTGTTTTGTGTCAGATTTTGAATTTTTTCCTTAGCAACTGATTTTTCAAATAGTTTAGAAAATCTGGGGTTTTATATGGGGTTTTGAGCAGGGTGGATTATCCGAATTTAGTATCCGCTCAACCTCCTCTATCAATTCAACACAATGTACAATTGTTTTTTCAATGTTTCAAATGCTTTTTAGTAAGGTGCCTATCCACAATTTTATCGACCAGCTTCCCTTTTCCCATTTTAAAACTGCCCCACTATCTCTAGACAGTTGTAGATTGAGTAAATAAACAAGTGACCGCTATTTGGGAGAGTTAAAAACACAACACATTTTACATCCAATTTCAGGCTGGCGTTGTAAGCCAGTAATGTGTTACCTGCCTTATACCAATGTATCGTATAATAAAAATATTAACGTACAATATTTAAAAACATGGTTTTATCCTGCCTAGGGTGTACAGTAGCATGTGGCAAGATAATTTAGTCAGCTTCTTTCTCCTAGCAATCAAATATCAGTTAACTATGTTTTGGAAAACAGCAAATAAGAATAATTTCATCTAAGATATGTTACTTAGGGTACATGTGAGAAGGGGCGCCTATGAGACGGGGAACTATTTGTTAGCCTCTTTGCTGTGTTAAAATGCTAGGAGAGACTGCAGCAAATTTCGAATGGTAGAAACCAAAAAATCGTAAGCCTGGCAGATTTATCCCCAGGATGAATGAACCACAATCTGTACCTTGTTGATACAAAATATGATCCTCTGTAAAAGAAAACCCCATTGGGGCGCCCTCTTACAGGCAAAGACGGCCCGTCTTGCTGGCATGCGCCTGGGTACGTCCCTGTCTGTGGGACATACCAACACCTTTTGAAGTGCCCAAGTGACTCGAAACGCCCAGGGCCTGCCTTTCCTTCTCACAGGCTTTTTGGGTGTTGTAGTCTTACCAACACCTTACTAAGTGAAAGCTCATGGCTCACCTCTCCTTCTCAATGGCTTTGTGGGTCTTTTAGTCCTTACTGTGTCCCAAAAGGTTACCCACACTGCGGGAAATGCCATCACCTTTTGAAGCACCCAATTGCACGAAAATTCCAGGACCCGCCTCTACTTCCCACAGGCTTTGTGGGTCTTGTAGTCCTTGTTGTGTCCCTGTTTTTTTTGGGGATAAACACGTTTTTATTGAATTTTTTTGTTTTTGGAACACGTGTCCCTGGTTATCTGTCTTTTTGATACATTGTTGTGCTACAATACTGTGTAGTCGATATTACGACATACAGCCCATTCAGCTTTTTCCATAGTCTGAAATTTTAGCTTGTCTTCATTCGTTGCCTCGTGTGAATCCCCATCCCCAATAAACTTCATAAATGAGGATGAGGTTTTGACGTAGGGTAGCGCCGCATGGAATTTTGCTGCGCTGCTCTACGTCAAAACAAAAAGGCAGGAATGTGCCGAATCTATAAGATGCGGCGCATTCCTGTCCTTTTCCCCTGCGCTGGTGCACAATCGGCAGCCATGCGCAAATGCAGGCACTCTTGCGCCATGGTGCAAGGGTGTCTGCGTTACGGGGCTGATTGATTTTGTGCAGGAAGGGACACCATCCTCACAAAATCAAGCACAAGAGGTGATTTCCTCTTTCTATGTGTGCTGCAGAATGCAGCACACATAGAAAAAAGAAAAACGAGGAGAAATGAAAAAATTTCTCCTCGTTGCGCCTCCCTAATGGCACTCTTGGGGTGGCGTTAGGTTCCCAGCTTTACAATGCCTCGTAACCCTGGGAATGCTTCAGGTTCCATGGGTGTTGCGTGGAAACACCCACAGCAACTACCATGGAACGCAACTTTGATGCAGTTTTCGGTTGGAAAGGGGCACATATTTATAAGGCCATGAAAAGCCAAGTAAAATAACTTTACTTGGCCTTGTAAATATGCCGTGGCACATTGCGCCACCGGAACGTCAAAAAAGTGACATTCTGGCAGCGCAAAAGTGCAGGTGGTATGAGGCCCTTAGTATTTATCACTGAGGAAGTCTGTTACCTGGAAATATGTAGAATATTGACAAATGGAATGTTTATTTACAGAATGTTTCCCAGCCTATGCACATTTCAGAATCTATGTCTGCATTTGATTCTTATCACCCTCAGTTTGTGTCAATTGGAAATAATTTATCAACTCTGTGTAGTAATGAGTATTATGTTGATTTATTTCTTGACCAGTCAGTGCTAAGCTTACTTGTGGACCAATGGAGGTGCATCTCTTTGCTTACCAAACTTAAGTGGCACAAACTATTAATGTCCAAGTTATAACGCCTTAATATCTGCACTTTATATATGTGTAATACAAAGGTTGTCTTTAGCTCCTCTTTAAAATTGCAATCTATATTTCCTTTTTTTAGATATCCTTAGATGATTCCCGGGACAGGATCCTCAGTGCTCGCGATTCATACAGAAATAAGTTACTAGAGGCTGAGAATGAAAAGCAAGCAGCTTTAGCTGCCCAGGAAGCAGCCCTTCGAGCAGAGTTGGAGAGGAAGAGTCCCTCCTCAGCAGAGAAGAAAAAGGGCAAGAAAAGTGCGAAGGGGCAGAAGAGCGCGGGAAAGAAAAAATGACCTGGTATCCTGGGCTCCATGTATTGTATGTAAATGAAGAAATAAAGTATATTTTTTGCTACTGACGTAAAGTTGTAGCCAAGTTATCATATACTGGTGAATTTTCTATCATACCTCTATTTTCTAAAACCAATGAAAAGTGTTAACAGTCGTTGTATGTCTTCACTGCTTTATTCAAATAAATTACTTTATACGTGCGACCTTGTTCTTTTCAGAATACTGTACAAAAAAAAAATAACAAAAAAACAATGTAGTAAATTTTCATAGGTGTATTTCATGCTACTGTTTGGAACCAAGACCTCTATACACAAACTACCACAATCTTTTGACTTGCCTTAGTTTTATCTCATATTTGAGCCTATGTAGTAGATACTGAACAGATCCTATAAATCAGCCTTTTAGTTCCGGAGTCTTTCGGTACGTCAGAGAACTTTTTTCAGGTGTTGCTATGATGCTGTCTAAACATATTAATATCCTTTGCCTTTTACACCCTCATTACGAGCAGATCGACCCAGGATATGATCATTATCACATCTGCTAAAATCCAATAGCCCAGGGCTCCGAATTTAGCATCTGCAATAATTAAATCTGAGGTCACCCCTTTAAAATGGGGCACCAAAATTTGCATGCCTATATATTTTCCCAACATTTTTTCGGGCCGAAATTTACTTGGGGAATATGCAAGGGTGCAAAGTTATACTTTTAACTGAGTTAATACGTGCGGTAAAAGGTGTAACTGCGCATACTGGAATTCACAGGCCAGTGGCCTGTGTGTATTAAGACAATCTATATTTTTGTGTAAATTAGGGCAATTTATTAGTTCACTCTCCTCATACATATATTAGTTGGCATTCTCAATATATAAAAACACATTTGAAAGTTTTCCTCAATACCTTAGTTCTTTGCATCAGACTCCCAAGGATCGAGAAAAAAGAGCCCCTGTTTGTACTGTGTGCTAACTTCCTGCAGGTTGGTAAAAAGCGCAAGGCTTTTTTTGTATAGCCCTCACCCACCAGGGTAGCCCCTTGGTGGCATGAGTCATCATAGGGTTCCTCCTGTTCCGCTACTGAATGAGAAGTGCTACTACCTGCGAATTACGCTGGAGCTCTAGATTGTGCTGGAATAGGAGTACGAGGGTTTTTGGGGGAAAATTAAAAAATCCTGCCTGGTAGTAGAGCAATGGTTTAATCCGTCCTCCAGACGGTATGGTTAAAAAATGGGGAGAAATTGTGGGTGTAATGACCCTTCCTTTCTACAGGTCTACATGTTTCAAGCCATTCCTCATGGCTTTTCTTCAGGGCCAAGGAACTAGCTCCCTGATTCCACTCCTGATCCAATAATATAATTGACGGAAAGTGGATTCACATACTCTTCATGTTGATAAATATACTTATCACCTATGTGGTGTCAACCTGCAATATACAAGGAGAGAATTAGCCTGCCATAGGTTATGGCAGATACAAAGGTAACAGGATGCTTCAACCAGCTAGATAGGTAAAGCGCGCTGTGCCAAATAGCTCTAAAAACACCTCAAATTGAATAAAAAGTCTGTGTAGGCTTAGAAAGGGATGTCTAATTAGATGTTTAGGTGAGCACATGTATTAGGAATAATGATAATCCCTGTGATTTGAACACACATTACAAACAACACTTAATTCACAGGTCGTAGCACGCCCCATTCCGTAGCAGAACAGGAGGAACCCTATGATGAAGCATGCCACCTGCAGGAGGTTAGCACACACTACAAAGACGGGCTCTTTTTTCTTGAGATATATGCAACTAGGAGGACGAGCCCCTCTGGGATGCTCTTCTTATCGCCCCCTTCTTCTGTTATGACATGAATCGAGACCTGAATATCCCGAGATTGGAAAAGCAGACCATGGGTTTATTATCTTTTGGGTTGTCATCTTCAGCAGTACTAACATAATTGTAAATGGTGAGAATAAGTTACAGCAGAATAACTAGTTCCGGCATCAAGCCGCTAATAATAGGGATCAACAGAAATACATATAATTTTGGATACTTTAATTATGCCACAGGGTGGCATACCTTGTTTCACTTCACCCCTATGAGATGTTTCATGTCATTTTTATATGCTTTGTCGCAAAAGCAGACATTTATCTCCTACACCTACCCCCACCCCCCTCCAACGGAAAAAGGTCAGTGGGGATGATGGGTCCACTTACTTGTTTTTTCTCTTGGCTGTTCAAGTGTGGTAATACCAGACATGTGTAGGTTTTCAATGCCTAATGTCTCAGTAGACACTAAAAAAGACAAAACAGAGGTGAATCGATTTTTAACAAATTACCCACAGAACAGCTAGAGAGATATCAATTTCCCTACTATACTGAAACATAGGAATACTGGAGGCCTATTTACAAAGACATTTTGACTACTGAAAGTAGTACTCCAGTAAGAATACTTCATGTACTTACAAATGCTATTCACAAATCTCTGGCTGGACAGCTCCAATTTCACGTGCCATATCTCATATGAGCAGAGATCTTCTCCAAAAGTGTAGTAAATGTGGGAGGGAAAAAGGAAGTGGTTATAAAATGGACAATATTTACACTACATGGGAAGGGGTTAGGGAAATTTAAGGAGGGACTTAGAAGGCACGTTCAAGTAATGAAAGACACCCACAAATTCATAAGTCAATTGGTATTCACAAAAGTTAATGTTCTTCTTAACGAACCGCACATTCCAGGTCTTTTACGCAAATGTGGCATCCGGACCATACCCTCTTACGTCAAGAGTTCCACAGAGATCCACCCTCATTCCCATGCTTTTTAACATCTACATCCGCCCTCTTGCGGACCTGGTGGAAAGATGTGTACTGACTCTGTTTTCCTGTTGTCTGGGTGGGAAGTTAACTTAGAGATCTCAAATACTGCCTCACCTTATCTCCACTTGGATGAAGACCAACTCCTTGAAATGAAACGGTGACAAGACCGAGGTGGTAGTCCTTGGTAAGAATCCACATCTTTGGGAGCCTCAAAACTGGCATGCCACGCCACCAACTCCCACCAAGAAAGTGAAGAATCTGGGCTTCTGGCTCGACTCCGCCTGTCTATGAATCCACAGGCAGCCAAAATAACCTCTAAATGCATTGCTACCATGAAATGGCTTAAGAAGATCCTGTGGCTACTTCCTTTTTTCTGCTCAAAGAATAGTTATCTAGTCCATGATATTGTCAAGACTTGATTATGCTAACATCTTATACATAGAGGCAGACAAGAAAGTGATAAGATGCTTTCAGGTGGTTCAGAATTCTGCTGCCAGGCTCCAGTTCCGCCTTCCTAAACATTCCTGCACATCTGGCCTTCTTCACGAACTTCACTTGCTCCCAGTGGAGAAGCGAATACATTTTAATGCACTTTGCTCTATATACAATATTCGCTCTTGCTCGGGACCTCAGTACTTGCAAAAATTGATGATTCCTTATCTTTCCTCTCGTACACTGCTGCTCAAGCAGCCGCCTTCTCTTTACAGTCCCAAGAGTTAAACGTACCAGAATTGGCGGCTGCTCCTTCTCCTTTCTTGGCCCCAAGCTATGGAACTCCCTCCCCGAGTCCCTAAGAGGCTTTGCTTCCCTATCTGTCTTCTGCAAGGATCAAAGACTTGGCTCTTTTAGCTTTCTTAACTGTGCTAACTGTTCTCAAAGTGCTGGTAAACCCTGGGGTAGCTATGCACTATATAAGAACTATAGATGATAATAAATCTAGTACAAGTAGTAGTACTGACAAATCTCATTCAGTCAAGCCTTGGAGTAAGTCAAGTACCACACATGGCCAATCACTAGCAACAAATAAAAGGAAAAGATTTTTAATGTTAAAAGAAAATTTAATAACATCTTTTTTATACAATAATATATTTTTAAAATAATAAACAACTTTTTATTATGTAGAGTTATTTTATTATATATTAATATATTATAATCATATAATTCTTCAAATATGTAACACACCTGCTCCGAGAGTGGGGAAAAGGAGTGAACAGTCAGGACTCTGGCACATCCAACAACAGCTTACAATCACTGTAGCATCAATCAATCATGCATAGGGTGCCCAAGTAAGAAAGCAACGCACATATCAAAAAATCAGTTTCACCCCTTCAATGAATACCTTAGAGGTTTGCCCCTCAACTTGAGAAACAATTGTTTAAGGAGAAGAGTGAGGATTTACAGCAAGAAGATGAACATCTTAGCCTTGTCCAGTGAAGCAATAATTGCTAGATGTCACTTCTCTCCAGATGTTATCCTTCACGTGGTTGCAGACTGGGAGTTGAAGCTCAGTTTATCTATTGCCTGATCCCAGGCCATGCCTGCATAAGGCTTCAATACTGGCTGAACTCATTTCCTAGCCTCTGGATCTATCCGTATGGTCATTGAGGACACCCTGGGCATCTCATGGACAAGCCTGTCACCCTGCTTGCTACAGGCACTAATATACATTATAGCCATGTGTGTGCAACAGTTTATTACCATTCCACTCTCACTGGCTGAAAGCCT
The DNA here is from genome assembly GCA_963921515.1 of Calotriton arnoldi. Lineage (NCBI taxonomy): Eukaryota > Metazoa > Chordata > Amphibia > Caudata > Salamandridae > Calotriton > Calotriton arnoldi. The sequence continues at coordinate 1,027,304 of CAWUFW010005293.1, forward strand.
ATGGTTGGCAAGTGAATTTTATGCCATTGCTCACTTCACCCAGGTATTAGGTGCAAATTATTGCATCCATGTGGCACTTCAGCAATCACACTATTTCCTAAACAGATGCTGATGGCACCAGATTAGTCTGTAAGCTGGCTGCGATGCCAGGGGCCGCTGCACTGATGTGCACATTGCCTTTTCTGGAAGGACATACAACAGCTACATCTTCTAGCAGTCACCTCTTGCGCATCAGATGGTTGCTGGGGATTTCAGTGACTTGCAACTAATAGATACGTTTCACTAACTCACACTGGGTCTGCATGTATATCTAGGCGTGGCATTCCAATTATAGTCACAAAATTACATGTCTTTGTTTCAGGTATACCATCCCTCCTCATCTTCTCACACACTTCCAACAACAAATAATGCTGGCTCTACAGAGATATACAAGGGCACACACTCATACAGGAGTAATCATTGAGGGTACTTTTGACATCCACAAGTCACGCTTCAGATGTCTAGATCATACGGGGGTGCTCCATTATTTCCCAGAAGTTATGTGTAACATTATGTTAGCCTGTTGGGTGTTGCACAACTTCTCCATGTGTCTACGTGTGGACATAATGCCTGTGCTGTTGACTCAGCCACCTTCCCAGGTGTGATGCATAGCAGAGGCCTTTGTGGGTGCATAACCAACAAGTTGTCTCATTTTTCACATGAGCTGCTGCTTTGGTTACTGAATCCCAGTGATCGGACAGTGTTGAGTCATGGTGGACTAGTACACCATCCACAAATACCATCCTGAGACAACGCTGTTGCACCACCATGATGTCACAACCAAGCAAGCAAATCTCATTTTACTATGCATTTATGTGCACATCACTTTTATTCGTTCAGTATTCAAGGATTAGCAATACAAACAACATTCACATGAACTACACATTTATTTATTTAGACATGCTTTAGCCTTTAAATGTTATTTCTTTATAATATATTTGAAGTCCAGACCTGATTTTTCTGTCTCCACTCTTAATCTGAGTGTGCAGATACGGCAACAAACAGAAAATGACATCCATATACAGGAAGTAGACCATTCCTCAGCCACCCATTCACCACAACTGCATCCTGCTACTCCTTTGGTTGGATTGCGCTGAGAAGTCCTCTAGCCAGAGAGTGATTAAACATCATTTATGATGGGGTCCTCCAGCATTTTTATTAGCTTAATGGGAGGGCCGACCAACCAACTGAGAAATGTAGCATTGATCCAGATATGGATGGACATTACCATGCACTGAAATGTTGTCAATGTCCATAACAGAAAATGGAAGGAGTTACACAAATGCTGGAAGGACCTCCGGTGCAGGCTATGGCTGAAGGCAAAGGATCCATCAACTCTACATTTGCGACACACTGCACTGACTTAACACAGCACAGGAGGGTGCTTGAATCAGCCTGCTGACCATTGATGCTCAGCTGGAGGCACATGAATAGCAGAAAGTTCTTAAGTGTGATTTGTTAATAAAAGCAAAGTGCATGAATGTTTTGAAAGTGTTGTCTACTTTTTTCTCTTGTATATGTGTTTTATATATCTCCATGTTGGGTGTACCATATGTTGTCCTGTTAATTTGTCTTATTTAACGATTTTGTTTAAACTGCCTTGGTAATTATGTTATAGGCATATGATGGCACACTGATATAACTTAAGGAATTCTCTAAGTAACGATTGCTAGCGTCCTAATTTCAAATGTAGAAATCTTTTTTGTTAGATGTGTTCGTAGCTCTTACAATCTGTTTTCTTTATGTGATTTAAAATTCCTCTTATGTAATGACCAATACACATTCAGCCATATTGATACACATCGATACACAAAAATGGTCGCTATAAAGTGATATGCAGTCAGTGTCCACTTCTAATAAACCAGCATCACATGGCCAGAAATTAGCTGTCGATGCTCCACCAATGAATCAACATCGTTTGCCCGTTTACTGATATCTAAGGTCCTATTTGCCATCATAGGTGAATGTAATGCTGACATTGCTCAAGTTATTCTAGGTATGTGATGTGAAATGATATAGTTTTGCCTGATATAATATGCACATATTAAATAATACTATGGTTAAGTAACATGTCTTCTGATGCATATTTTTTTATCAAAAACCACCAAGTCTAGACATGCCATTCTGACACTTGCCATTTTCTGTAGGCAGTCGTCTAGGGGCTGAATTCTGAGCTGTAAGGGCTACTATGATCCATACCATGCCTGCATGACTCAATCCTAATTAAGGTATCCTGCATTGTTGGTGTGGTTTGAGATTCTTTATCCAGGTCTGATGTGTTTTACCACTTTTACCCTTTAAAACAGCCAGTGTTGCAAGTGGGAGGTATAAATATCAAAGCTGCAAGCCAAATTAGAGTTAAATGATTGGTATTCTTATTTGGCAGGAAGTGGTGGTGAGCAAGAGATGAGCAGGACCTTAGATGACAATCAACAAGGACCTCAACTGTTAGACAGGCACGGCCCTTAAGTTCCTCCTATCTGATAAGAGACTTCTAGTCGCAGATTCCTTACCTTAAAATTATCCCCAGGCGTCAGACTGGATCCGAATTTTTTTTAGGAGCAGTACCCCTGTGTGCCGGTAGGTCGCGTCATTCGTCTGCATGTGGAGTCATCCACGCCAGAAGTGGCGTGCTCAGTGCCTATACAGGTGCCACACCAGCACACTGATGTCAGTTCTTTTCTGTCTGTGCAAATCAGTGCAGATCCAGAGAGAGCTACCCCCAGTCTTTTTTTGACTAACCCTCATCGACCTTTTGTCAAAGTATTTTGAGAATTTGTCTCCTGGTGTGGCAGATATGTCCACTAGAAAAGCTGTCTTCAAGCCTCTGGTGCCTTGAGCACGACCACAACGTGAAGCCCTGCATCCACTACAACATCATGCACCCCAAGGCCTTGAGGGAGCAATCCTTCATGCTCCTGGCTGCTCGACGTGTGACACATCTTGATCCTGGTCAAGAGGAAGGTCCTGGGATCTTCGTCGCAGTCTAAGTCATCTGGGCATTCAAGTGAGTCCCACAAAGAGAAAAACAGCATTCACTCCATCCGTCATCATCCAACGAGGCAAAGGAGCTTTGTCATGCGAAGCCTGGCTCCATGGTTGAGCCTGCGCCTGGGGCGGCTACATGCCTCCCTGAGTTTCTGGGAGACGGAGTGACCCCTGCCCAACTCTGCGAGTTTTATGAGGCCATCACCTCATTTTTGGGTGGCCCATCCCCACTGGTGTACCTTTGGGCTCCATGGGGTCGTGAGGGACCCCTACTGGTTTCTAACCGGCATGCTCACTCCAGGCATCAGTCGGGCCCCTTGGATCCACTGATAAATCTGGATCGGCACCGGTCATACCCTCTCGACCTTCCCCGACGCTGGTCCTGATGTTGATGCTCCCAGCACCACCCCATTCCCATCCCTAACTCTGACACGGAGCTTGAGGGGCGTCTTTCAACTCCGGCGCCGATTGGTGCCATATCATGCAGACCGTAGCCTAAGCCCTATTCTTACGGTCTAGGGGGCATATTATCAAGAAACGGCGTTAAAATTATCGCTGCTTTAGCGGCAGAAAACTGCCGCTAAAGAGGCGATAATGGGCTTGATAATATGCCCTTGAGAATTCCAATAGAAGCCCATGTTCTGGTGTCAACATGGGCTTCTATTGAATTCTCAAGGGCATATTATCAAGCCCATTATCGCTGCTTTAGCGGCAGTTTTCTGCCGCTAAAGCAGCGATAATTTCAACGCCGTTCTTGATAATATGCCCCTAGGACTTGGAGAAAATTGGGACGGACCACTGGACTGTGAGGAATACCAGCCTCTAGACCCCAACATGGACTGCTGTGAGGACTTGGCGGACGTCAGTGGACTGGACAGCTCCCCAGATACTGGCATGATCTCTCCACCTACTGTTACTACGTAAAAGGGAGCTTCTTTTGCTGTGGTGATGAGAAGGACAGCCAAGGTCCTGGATCTTAACCTACCCTCAGTGGCAGTCAAGACTAACATCTTGACGGGGCGTGGCTTGGCGCCGATGGAGTGGGCAGCTCAAACCGCGAGCTCCCCGTCGGCCAGCTGCCATCAAAGGCCATCCTGAACCCCTCTATAGGGCATGGAACCCCACAGCGCACCCATGCAACTGAGGACACAGCTGGAGTGTTTTGGAGACAAAACGAGCCTCCCGCACAGCCGAAAATCGCCAAGAATTATTTGGTCGAACGACGACCCAAGATGGCGGCGCCCAGCGGGAGCTGAGAGAGACGGAACAAACGCCGACCATCTACAACGAGGAGTGAAACTCCAGCAACGGGGTGCCCTCCCTTCCTCCCCCTGCAGGGAGCGGCGCAACGGGCTGGGGGTGCCCGGACAGACTCCCATCGATGGCACACCTGGGGTGCCGAGTCCGCCGACTGCAATGAAGCCCAGCGGTAAGATGGCGGCGTGATTACTATGCAGCGATCGACGTGCCCTGAATGGCCCAGCTGGCGCAAACGCACCGGAGGCCTGAGGTGCTCCCTCCTTCCCGCCTCCGACGCAAGATAGGGTGCCAGGCTTGGAGGCTCCCCGTGCAGGACTACGTTAAGGGTGACCCGCCATCTGCAGGCCCTGAGACGGCCCCGTGGAGTGCGTAGCTAGCAGGAGAGCGGCAGCGCTTTTTGGGGCCCCTTTAGGGCGTATGCCTGGAGTGAGGGAGACGGCGTGAGGCAGCGTGTGGAGCGGCGGAGCGGTGGGCCCAGGCAGGGACAAAGCAAAGAGAGATGCCGGGGCCCCCCCGGGTGCGCCACTTAACCGGGAGCTGAAGACCATATTACCTCCCCCCAGTAGGACTTTGGGGCGCGGGACCGGGGAAAGCGAACATCTGCGGAGAAGACCTTGTCAAATGCGCAGTATTACGTAGCCCGGCCTCTGCCTGAGTCAACGGTTGCTGCGGACGAGGGGCAGGAGGGACCTGGAGCGGTGATCGGCGACTGGGCCTATGGCTTTGGGTGAGTCTCACAGCGACTGGCACTATCATTGATCCGGAAGCCGGGTGAGAGACGGGGACACCCAGGCAGGCGCTTGCTGGTAGGGATAGGCACATAACAGGCGGAGGCGATTTGTGGCGCCCCATGAGGTGCACGCGCGACTAGATGCCCTATTGTGCTCAGTGGATGCTCAACAACAGGTCACGTCAGCAGAATATCTGGCACGCACCATTTCGGACCATAATTCGCTGATTATGTCCCTGAAGTGGGCACATCCCCCAGCGGGTGTTATTCCCGCTACTTTCCGGTGCTCAAAAAAGACTGAGGCCTTTGTCTTATCCTAGACCTGCGCCCTCTCAATTTCTTCCTCAAGAAGGAGAAATTCAAAATGCTCACACTCGCTCAAGTCCTGTCTGCCCTGGACCCGACAGGCTGAATGGTATCATTGGACTTGCAGGATGTATATTTCCACTGTCCCGTCCTGCCTTCCCACAGGCGTTACCTGGCATTCACAGTGGGCCACATGCAGTTTTAGTTTGCCATGCTCCCCTTTTGTCTTACCAGCGCCCCTCGGGTGTTCACCAAGGTGATTGCGCTGGTTGCAGCTCATCTGTGGAAATTAGGGGTACCAGTATTCCCTAGCCTGACGGCTGACTGTTAAAGGCGGACTTGCCCCAGGCAGTCTCCCACCTCCAGACTACGGTGGGTCTCCTGCACTCGCTGGGGTTCACTATCAATGTGCTGAAGTCGTACCTGACTCCCTTTCTGATGCTCCCTTTCTTCTGAGCTGTTCTGGACACGGAGCAGTTTCAGGCATATTCTCACAAATTGTAAATCCAGAATATTCAGGGTATGATACCAATATTTCAGCCCCTATCGTGCGTTTCGGTGAGACTGGCTCTGAGGCTGCTTGACCTCATGGCCTCCTGCATCCTGCTTTTGACACTTGCCCACTGGCATATGAGGGTTCTGCAGTGGGACCTGAAATTCCAGTGCGCGCGTCTCTCCGACATGGTCCAGATCTCAAAGGGAACTGCGAAAGATCTGGAGTGGAAATTTACAAACCGCGATTGGGTCAGTGGCAGACCCCTCTCCCTTCCCCAACCAGATCTGACAGTGGTGACAGATGAGTCACTCCTGGGATGGGGCGGCCATCTGGGAGAAGTGGGGATCAGAGGCCTCTGGTCTCCGGTGGAATACGGACTCCACACCAACCTACTGGAGCTCCGGGCAATCCAGCTGGCATTGAAAGTCTTTCTACTCTCCATCAAGGGAAGGCTAGTGCAGATGTTCACAGACAACACCACTACCAAGTGTTATTGCAGCAAACAGAGCCGAGTGGGGTTGTGGGCCCTCTGTCAAGAGGCCCCGCGCCTCTGGACATGGCTGGAATGTCAGGGCATATCCCTGGTGGTTCAACACCTTGTGGGCTCTCTGAACGCCAGGGTGGACGAACTCAGCCGAAGATGCCTACCAGATCATGAATGGCGTCTCCATTCGGAGGTGGTGCAAGGTCTCTTTCAGCAGTGGGAAGAGCCTTGGTTTAATCTGTTCACCACCGCCAAGAACGTGAAATGGCGGGGGCGTGGCCAAGCCGCCGACCGAAATGGCCGTGTAGACTTGGAGCTCCGCCGCTGATTCTCCTTGCTGGACCTATTGCGGCGGCACGGTGGAGCTCTGTGACCCTTCCGGCGTCATGTGAGGCGTGGGAGGAGAGGGTGCGGCGACTGGTGGGGGAACCACATTGCTGGCGATATGGGGCGCAGATCGGCGCCGAGGGCCATGAGAGGTTGCTGCGGGGCCTGCGGCCGCGAGGGAAGCCGGGGCCTCGCCTACTGAGCTGGCCGAGAAGGAGAGAGGAATCGCGGACGGGCTGGAGCGGTTGCCGTAAGATGGTGCGGCCGAGGTGAGCGGTTGCGGTGGGAGGGGGCAGGAGGCTGGCTCCATCAGTGGTGGGGGCGCTGACTCTTCCCGGAAGCCCCGCAGCGACAGGGGCTGCGGGCGGGCTTGGGGAGCGGCCATCCGGCCATAATCAGCATCTCGCACAGTGGCTCTCCCCCCCTGCGGCCGCGCCCATGCCGATTGGACTCCTGATCCGCGATGCTGTGGCAGTGCCGGGAGCAATTCTAGTGTGGCTGGCTCCTTCTCCCCCAAGCAGTGGCCTGTGTAGATGTGGAGCGGTGCACAACAAGAGTACGAAGTTCCTCTGTGATTCAGAATAAAGATGGAGAGATACTGTAGAGTAGAGTGAGTCACTTGAGACCACTGTTGTGTATGCAAAGAAGGGGGGAATTCCCCTTGTCGGAACTAGGGCTCTCACACACCCAGCAAGCTAGGTGTCATGCTTCATCATATGAGCCTGCCCCTCGTCAGGTCGGCGCTGCAATACCTGGACGGGCACCCCGACCGGGGCTCTTTATCGGGATCTTTTGTTCCTGCCGGTGGGTGCGGTGGGGTGAGGGGCCTAGTGTGTGTAGATGTGGGGGTTGTGAATCTAAAATAGGTCAGTTAGTCCTAGCAAACAATTTTTTAAGAAGGTAAACTGCCTAATTTAAAAGAGCGAGAGGGGCAAAGGACTAGTGACAATGTATCTAGTTGTACGTGCCCTGCTCTCGAGTGATAGACATGTTTCGTGCCATAAGAGTTGATTAGATCAGGGCACTTCCTCAGGATCAAAGGAACGCTATCTACACTAAAAGGGTAAGTGAATTTTACATACCACGTTCTCTGGTTGATAACCTATAAAGGTAGAAAAAAGGGGGGGGAAACATGTTGAAAATACATGATTTGTGCAATCATACAGTATCTCATCAATTCATTTTCTATTTTCTAAAAGCAAAAGTGCTGGCGGACAATTCATAAACACACGATGTTATCACTGTATCATACGGTGCAGGACAGTGAACTGGTGATGGTTACCACTATCGTGTGCTCAATTGTACTCAGAATACTTTAAAACTCAATGGCGGGAAAATCACATGGAGTCAGGACAGTGGTGGAACTCACCTATACTGTCGTCAAGTAACTACTTGCAACAGTAGCCGGCAGTTGAAAAGGACACCGATTGGGTCCTGTGAGAAAAATAAAAGTTGAACATGTTTGGGAAATAGCAGGACACTCAAAGAGCAGGTCTAGGCCGGTTGCCAGGAAGGCTGCTAGACCACTAAAGGAGTGATGGGTCAGGAGTCCCGGTCGTCAGACTGTGACCCGACCCTCGTGGATAAACCTCACTTTGTGTGCACTGTGGGGCGTGAGGACGCAAACCCGTGCCGCATGAGCATCAAAGGGGACATCGGTGATACCAATGCACCCTAAGTGCGTCAAGCGACCAGGGCGAACGACCGTAACGCCCAAAGTAAAACACAATGGTCAGTCGCCACAGTGGGTAGATCAGGGTTATGGATCCGTTCCATACTAAACGCACTCACCTCCAATAGTGATCAAGTAAACCTCCAAGTCGGGGACTAGGAATGATGGATAGTCACTCACCGGCGTAAAAACGCTTCTCGCGTACGACTTACCCTGCCGCCGGTACCGGGATGGTAACTGGTTGCCGGCGAGCAGCGTAGATGTAGTGTTGACCCCGGTGACGTGGGAGGAGTCACGTGGGTAATCAGTGAATCGCGTGATTACCGGCGCTGTGTATGACGTACTGGGGACAGGGTGGTGAGCACAGCGGCCATATTGGAGTGTTGCGATGTGCTGGTGGCTATGGGGTATTGCTGCTTAGCGGCAACTATGCTCTTAAAGCAGTAGAGGGATCAGCTACATATACGATCCCGTGTGTCATAATAGAAGCACGGACATGGGTCACAGGTAGGTGTGTATATTACTGGTGAACACTTATCTAAAAATATAAAAATAAGTATGGTGATGCATGGCGAGACAGTGCGCATGAACCACATAACTCAAATCGGTCTAATGATGACCGAACAGGCTCAGTAATGACTCATCCGCATGACTGTACTACCACTGCCCATAAGTGGAAGGAGTCAAATGCATGAACAGTGTGGTTGAATAGAAGTAAGGATATGCATCCAGGGAGGCATATGTACTCCAGTCAACCTCATCCTCACCATCTATGGCATAGTGGTCAATAGGGCTCCTGACGAGTGCACATAGTGAAACTGGTAGGGTTACTCCCAAGTCATTATGTTTTAAGTGAGTAAGCCCCACGGTATGTCGTCATTGAGTCCAGCAGTATGTGTAGAAAGTCTATGTACCCATCTTTGTTCGACTTTGAACAATGCAGTCTTAGTGATCTGTGGGTGGGCTTCTAACACTATCCAGCGTAGTGTTTCAGGGGAGTGTTGTGCTTCCTTAAAGTGTGTATATAGTTTCGTGGTGACCCTTTGGCACCGAATGTTACTCTTATGTTCGGTTATCCTGGTCTTAACTGGTCGCATGGTCATCCCTATATACTTCAGGTCACAAGGGCAGGTGATCATGTAAATGCATTGCTTGGTGTTGCAATTGGTGTGTTTTTTTAAAGTCCATCTGAAGTTAGGCAGCAGAGATATTTCTTTAGATGTGATGGTGAGTGAGCACACTATGCAGGACCCACAAGGGTGGTGTCCAGTTACTGCCGGGAGACCCCACAGAGTCCTCTGTGTATCGGTGTTGTACTTCCTAGGTCTCGTGTGTATCAAGACATCCTTCAGATTGCGTGTTCTCTTGTATGCAAACCTAGGTTTGGGTAGTTGTAGATTACCTGTACTCAATATATTCCAGTGTTTCAGAATGATTTTCTTAATTCTGGCAGAATCTGGGGTAAAGGATGTAACGCAAGTGAGGGTGTCAGTGATCGGTTTCTGATGTACTTCGAGGAGTGTCTCTCTAGGGTTATTCCTTGCTCTTTTCAAAGAATCCCTCACTTGTTTCTCTGGGTAGCCTCTCGCCTTGAGGTTGGATGCCAGGGTGTTGGCTTCTGTTCTGTAGTCAGAGACCAATTTACAGTTACGTCTGATTCGTAAAAATTGGCCAAAAGGCAAGTTGTCTTTTAGCGCTTTGGGGGGGGGTGGCTTGTGTATAGGAGTAAGCTGTTGCAATCAGTGGGTTTTTTGTACAGAGTGGTATTAAGAGTACCTGCAATGAGTGTGATATTTAGATCAAGGAATGGTACAGTAGTGTCTGAGATGGTATGGGAGAAGTTAAGGTAGTCATTTTGATCATTGGTCCACCGCACAAATTCCTCACAGGTAGACCGTGTCCCATGCCAGAAAATCAGGATATCGTCAATGAAACGTTTCCATAGTTTCAGATTGTTGTGGTATGGATTGGTGGTATTCTGGACAATGTCCTTTTCGAACGCCGCCATATAGAGGCACGCTAGACTTGGAGCAAAAATGCTCCCCATAGATGTACCCTGACTTTGATGAAAGAGCTGTTGTTTAAATTCAAAGACGTTCTCAGTCAAAGCCAGGGTAGCACACTCCATTACAAAGGAGATAGGGGTGGGTGATGACCACTCCAGAGCGTTCAAAGTGGTTTCAACAACTGATAAGGTTGCTCTCTGGGGAATATTCGTGTAGAGAGCCTCCACGTCAAGGGTGACGAGGAGGTCAATCTCTCCTGTATTAGATGTTTCTTCGATGATCTTAAGAATGTCCGTGGTGTTTCTCACGAAAGAGGGTGTATCTCTCACTATCGGTTGTAGGAAGTGATCACAGAAAATGGAGAGTGGCTCAAGGATAGAGCCAATCCCAGAAACGATCGGTCGACCAGGAACCGGGGTAATGCCTTTATGTATTTTTGGCTGGGTGTAAAAATATGGTATCCTCTGTTCCTTGGTAATCAAAAAGTCAGCTTCCTTGCGGCTAATCCAACCATTGGACTCAGCCTCATAAACCAATGTGGAGATTATGGTTGTCAGGCGTGCGGTGGGGTCGGTCGTAATGGGGGTGTAGTAGCTCTCATTGGAGAGTTGACTGTTGCATTCTGCATCATAGTCAACGGTGGATTGCACTACAGTAGCCCCACCTTTTTCCGCTTGTTTTATCGTAATGGTCACATCTTCTGCAAGGTTCCTTACTGTAGTCTCCTCCATGTTGGAGAGATTGCGGAAAGGTGCCTGTCTGTGCGGTAGGTCTAACTCCTTAAGAACAGCATGTTCAAAGGTTAGTACTTCTATCGGAACCATATTATTGTGTGGTGTGAAAGACGAGGGATTCCTCAATCCTGAGTCATCCTGTTCCATGGGAGTTTTGTCCTTGAAAAAGGCTTTAAGTCGTATTGTGTGGAACAAGTTGTGTATCTCGCAGTGGTCTCTGAATTTATCTACTTTGGGTGTAGGGACAAAGCCTAATCCCATCTGTAGTACCCCTCTCTCAGATTCAGTGAGAATGCGATGAGAGAGGTTAACCACTAAATCCTCTTGTCTCGTGTTTTGCTCAGAGTGTCCATGCCACTGGTCGGTTGGTCTTGCCAATGGACTTGTTTTGGTGCTCCTCTTCTGTTGCGCCCTCTTCCTCTGCCCCAACCTCTGTCTAAAAAAGGTGGGTTACTGTTGTTAAAGAATTGAGGTGGGCCATGTTGGTATTGGGGGAACTGCCAAAAAGGAGGCAGTGGCCCCTGATAGATCGGAGGGCCCTGGTATGCTGGTACATTGTAGTACTGGTTAGGGCGTTGGTTTCTCCTGGGGTTATTGCTCCCCCAACTTCCCGTGCTGGAGTTACTATCACTTGAGTCTCTTCTATCTGAGTTGTCATCAGAGGAGTAACTCGTCTTAGCCGATGTATAGTCATCCTTAAGATAGGGATACACTTTTTCTTTTGAGAATTTCTGAATATCTTTTGAAGTTTATTTATTTTTTGCTTCAATAGATAATCTTTATTGTCAGAAATTTCAGCGTTGATTTCCGCGAGTCTAGTTTTGTAGGTTGTGATTTGGATGGTAGTTTTAAGTGCCCCTTCAGCGATCTGGATCCTCACCAGGAGGGCATCTGCCAATCTTCTCGCCGTGTTGATAATTAATACCAACCAGTCCCTAGTGCATTTCCATGCAACTAGGGACCATTCTTTTTTGAAGATGGCATCATCCAGGAACAATCTGGGAAAATTATTGACAATCAAACCTGATGGAGCGATGTTTGCTCGCAGGTATTCTGTCATAAGGGCGCCGTGGAGAGTGATCTTGAGCCACTCTCTTTTTAATGTAGTTAAGGAGTTCCAGTCATCAATAGGGAGGGGGTTCTGTCTAAAATGTCCGTGACTACATAATCGCCAAAGCTCAATCCTTGGTGGTTATCCATAGAGACTGGATAGTGTCGGGAAAGCAAGAACAGGCCAGTCTAGATCCAAAAGTGATCTGCTGGTAACCTTGTTAAGGGTCCCACGGGTACACCCCGTGCTGCCTATATCAAACAAAAGAAGGGACTGAGGGGCAAGTTTACCGAGGTCCAGCGTACATGCCCCAACAAGGCTGTGTACAACAAGAGTACGAAGTTCCTCTGTGATTCAGAATAAAGATGGAGAGATACTGTAGAGTAGAGTGAGTCACTTGAGACCACTGTTGTGTATGCAAAGAAGGGGGGAATTCCCCTTGTCGGAACTAGGGCTCTCACACACCCAGCAAGCTAGGTGTCATGCTTCATCATATGAGCCTGCCCCTCGTCAGGTCGGCGCTGCAATACCTGACGGGCACCCAAACCGGGGCTCTTTATCGGGGATCTTTTGTTCCTGCCGGTGGGTGCGGTGGGGGTGAGGGGCCTAGTGTGTGTAGATGTGGGGGGTTGTGAATCTAAAATAGGTCAGTTAGTCCTAGCAAACAATTTTTTAAGAAGGTAAACTGCCTAATTTAAAAGAGCGAGAGGGGCAAAGGACTAGTGACAATGTATCTAGTTGTACGTGCCCTGCTCTCGAGTGATCGACATGTTTCGTGCCATAAGAGTTGATTAGATCAGGGCACTTCCTCAGGATCAAAGGAATTCACTAAAGGGTAAGTGAATTCTACATACCACGTTCTCTGGTTGATAACCTATAAAGGTAGAAAAAAGGGGGGGGGAAACATGTTGAAAATACATGATTTGTGCAATCATACAGTATCTCATCAATTCATTTTCTATTTTCTAAAAGCAAAAGTGCTGGTGGACAATTCATAAACACACGATGTTATCACTGTATCATACGGTGCAGGACAGTGAACTTTATTCTGAATCACAGAGGAACTTCGTACTCTTGTTGTACACAGCCTTGTTGGGGCATGTACGCTGGACCTCGGTAAACTTGCCCCTCAGTCCCTTCTTTTATTTGATATAGATGTGGAGCGGTGCCTTGGAGATTGTAACCGGCCCCCGGTGAGACGGTGGCGGTGGCGCTGGGGGCATCTTCGGCATTGGCTGCTCTGGTGATTAGGGCTTATTGCCTGTGTGCGGCCAGACCCTGAGGCAGCGGTGCCCCCCCCTGTGGTGGACGCGGGGGTGGGTGATTGTGTATCACCTGACAGTGCTGGCCCCCTGAGCTGCGAGAATGCCGGCCTAGACCTTCGGGCTACTGGTGGGACGGCGGAGGGGTGCGGCTGGGGGCGGCGGCCGTCTCAGCTGCTGGAGCGCTGTGGTGACGCCGTCCTCTCTGGTGGCCTCTGTCGGAGCATGTTTCCTGTGGCACCGCACGGCGCTGGCCTGTAGCGCACCCTGGCTGACACCGGGGGGTATCTGACCCAAGGCTGACAAGGAGGGCACAGCAGCGACTATCCGGTGATACGTCTACGGCTTGGGGAATGGGGCGCAAGGACCCTAAGCAGAGCACACTGTCCTTCAGGCCACCTGGTCCGGACACAGCAGTACAGCAGTCCAACATGGCGGAGGGAGGAGTAGTGCCCGCGACTGACACTACGGGGTCTGATAATCTGCTGGCTGAGTTACGGGCTGGGTTCCGTGACCTGGACACCAGATTTGATGCCCTTGACAAGCGGCTGGATTCCATGGGGGCCAGGCTTGATGTGCAGGAGGGTCGTCTGACAGTGACTGAGGGTTGTATCTCTGATTTGGAGGACGGCGCGGCCCAGACAACTAAGAAACTTGAGAGGATGGAGAAGCTCCTTAAGTCAATGGCCGTGAAGAATGAGGATTTGGAGGCTCGTGGGCAGAGGAAAAACATCCGCATTATGGGAGTGCCGGGATGTACCAACACGGGGCGGCTGGATGGTTTCGTGAAAACCCTCCTAAAAGATATGCTTGGCGGCAAGGCCTTTACCACCACCTTTGTAGTCGAGCGGGCTCACCGTATTATGGGGCCTCGGCCCAATCCAGGATGTCCACCGAGACCTATCATAGCCCGGCTCCTGAACTTCAGGGACATCGCTCTCCGCCTGGCACGGGAGAAGGGCCGACTGGAGTGGCAGGGCTCCACTATATCCCTATATCTCGACTTCACGGTCATGGTCCAGGACGCCCGTAGGAAGTATGCTGGTGTGAAAGCAGCCCTGCGAAAGATGGGAATACGATACGGGATGTTGTATCCAGCCAGGCTAAAGGTAGACATTGACGGTCGGTCCCGCGTGTTCGACTCCCCTCACGATGCACAAGAGTTCTGTCAGAAATACTCCAATACTGCGAGGAAACGGGGTGCGACATCCCCACAACATACCCAGGACATACCAGATTTCGGTGCGAGTGTGGACTTGTTTTCAAATAGTTAATTAGGACATCTCTGCCTCTCCGCATTACAGTAGTATTATGTTCTTGTTCCCACTACCGGTGCTGCCCAGCTGTAGACCTGTGCCCGGGTGCACGATATTGTGCCGCCATTGACTTATTGCATGCATCCTGCAGGCACTTGTGCCAATATAGGGGTAGCGGCGGGGTGTTGCCACCCACCAAGTGCAGTTGCGCATATTCTGTTTTGTGTAAGTTGTAATGTGTTTTTTTATTGTTTGTATGACTCCATTATTATGGGTCTACGGGTTGGGGATTTCCCCCGGAGTTGGGTGTGGGTGGTGGGAGGGGGGATTTTGGGGTTTTATGGTCAACATTTGTGGCATGTTTTTCTCATTAAACAGCATTTGCAGTGTCGCTCAGGTAGTACTGTTCTTAGCATGTTAGAAGCATGGGATTTAGAATATGGCTAATAAGGTGGTTGCGGAGGCTAGTGTGGTGCTAATGTCCTGGAACGTTAGGGGTTTAAATAATGCTCGGAAGTGCAAACAGGTGACTAACTACATGCAGAGATTCCACGTGGACGTTGCATTTCTGCAAGAGACGCACCTGGCGGTACAGGCACGGACGCCGTTGGCGGCGGGATGGGGCCTCATCGATACTATGCGGGATATAGCAACTATGCCAGAGGGGTTGCGGTGCTGATACACAAACGGGTGACCCTTCCGGGAGGAGGAGGTATATCGGGACTCGGGGGGGACGCTATTTATTGGTGAAGGGCATCATGCTTGACCACTTAGTGCTTTTTGTAAATGTTTATGCCCCGAATGTCGACGATCCCGAGTTTTTTGAGGATGTCCAGGGTCACATAGTGTGCATGGGGGCAGATTGTGTTTATATGGGGGGGGACTTCAACCTAGTGCTCGATCCTGGGTGTGATAGCACTGCGCAGGTAATACCCACCAAGCCGAGGGCGCGTCGCGTAGTATTGGAAACTATTGAACGATTTGGGTTGGTGGATGGGTGGAGATATCACTGCGCCGACGGTGCGGGGTATACGCACTACTCAGCACCGCATAATAAGTGGACACGACTGGACTATTGGTTCTTGACGGCGGGCGTTGCAGGGTGGGTCAATGAGGTTACTCATCTCTCACGCACCTTGTCGGATCATTCCCCAGTGATGGTGTCCTTGCTCATCCCTAGGGCAGGAGGATGGAACGACCGTGGCGCTTCCCAGATATGGCCTTGAGGGACACTGGTTTTGCGACCGAACTGGGGGAAGCGATAGTGGAGTATTTTAAGATTAACACTGGTTCCGTGGACTCTAAAGCTACCCTATGGGAGGCCTTTAAGGCCTACACACGGGGGGTATGTATTTCTAAGAACGTGGGGGTACTGAGGGCTCTGCGGCGCACGCTGGCAGACATAGAAGCACAGCTTGTTGAGCTGGACCAAGGGGCAGTTACTGCAGATTCCCCAAACCTGCTTAAACGGGCGGCACTGTTGACGGAATTCCGCGAGGCCGCGGAACGTGAGGCGCATTTTCTCTGTAAAGATGCAGTAGCCCATCGGTATGGGGAGGGTGAAAGACCTGGTAGGACACTTGCCAGATTGATGCAACAAAGTCGTAGGCCCACTTATGTAGCGGAACTTCGCGGGGATGAGGGTGAACGGATAACCGTTAATGTGGGGGTATTGAGGGAGGTACTTAAATACTATATTACCTTGTACACTTCTGGTACCACCAATCACCCCTCTGCCTATAACGATTACCTCGATGAGGTTACGCTAACTTAGATGGATAAGGCCCACCAAAAACCTTACTCGGAAGAGGAGATCACTGATGCTATTAACGTGTTAGATGGGTCTAAAGCGCCTGGGCTAGACGGCTTTACGGGCTGTTTCTATAAACAATATAGGACCTTGTTGGTCCCCCATCTTATCAACATGTATCAGGAGGCCATTGAACTGGGAGTGCTCCCACCCACCTTGAGAGAGGCGGTTATAATCCTGTTGCCTAAGCCTGGAAAGGATGCATTGAGATGTGCCTCATACCGGCCCCTTTCGCTCCTGAACTTTGATAATAAAATCCTGGCCAAGGTGTTAGCGACGAGACTCGCTCTTATTGTAGAGAAGCTGATCTCTCCAGCACAATCGGGGTTTATTCCGCAGAAGTCCACCGCCCTCAATACTCGCACTCTGTTTGCCACACTAATTAGGATTTTGCCATCGGTTCCTGCAGCCGCTGTCCTCCTTGACGCTGAGAAAGCATTCGATTCCCTTTAGTGGCCCTTTTTGTTTGCCACCATGGCTAGGTTGGGAATGCCAGAGCGTTTCTTGGCAGTGGTTCGGCTATTATATACCCTGCCTATGGCACGTATCCGATTGAATAGTACACTGACTAAGGCGTTCCCACCAACGCAGGGTACGCGACAGGGAAGTCCCCTCTCCCCCCTTTTATTTGTTTTGCCGCTGGATCCGCTGGTGCGCCAGTTGTTAGAGAGGCATAGCCACAGGGGTTTGCAGTTCAACACTGGGCCCCTTCTCCTTACACTCTACGCGGATGATATCATCCTTTACGTGAGGCACCCGGATGACAATTTATCACCATTGCTTCGGGAGGTGACGAGGTATGGCGCCAAATCGGGCCTGCATATTAATTGGGAAAAGTTGGATGTGCTCCAATTGACGGAGGCAGCCTGCGCTAAACCGGTGGACTACCCTTTGGCCTGGTGTGAAGACTCTGTCAAATATCTCGGAGTCCACATACATAGAGATAAGGATCGCATCCTACAGCTGAATTATGGTCCGGCTGTAGAGAAATTGGAACGCAACATTGAAATTTGGTTGCGACTGCCTTTGTCGATGGCGGGTAGGATAGCTATAATCAAAATGGTGGTTCTGCCGCAGTTTCTGTACCTCTTTTTAAATATCCTTATCCATCTCTATAATAGTTTTTTCACAAATATACGCACGATGTTATTACGGTTAGTGTGGGGCGGTAAGCCGGCCCGTATAGGCTGGGATAAATTAATCCTCCCGTACGAGAGAGGTGGATTTGGTGTGCCGAACCTGCAGATTTACTACCTGGTGGCGCAGGCGAGTTTCGCACGACATTGGTATCACACGGACCTCCGGATCCCGTACTATAGGCCAGAGGCTGACTTGGTTCTTCCAGCCGCACTTAACGCCCTGCTGCCTCGGGGGTTTCCTAGGGATCCGACGGATATTCAGACTGTATCCACCACCAGCTGGACTTGGCATAAGCTGCAGCGTGTGACTGGAGCTCGTGTGTTATACTCCCCCGCACTGCCCTTGGCGGGAAATAGTTGGATTCCCATTCTACGGGAGGCTTTGGTAAAGCGCACGTTGGCCAAGTTCCACATGATCACATTTGGTGATCTTTTCCCGGGTGGGCACATCTTCTCACGTACGGAGGATCCCCGTCTCCGCTCGGCCTCTATGATGTACCATTTCGTACTATAAGGGTGCAGAGGGCGTTACGTGCATGTATAGATAGTTATCCAGTGGAACCACCGGACTTTGCCATTTTGACTGGGGTTATTAGGGATGGTGATGGGAGCCACTTAGTGTCCCGTATGTACAGGGCAGCAGTGGCACTGCTCCCCTGCCGTGATGTGAATGTGCGGGCAGCATGGGAGCGCGACCTTGGGTTCCCCCTGACGGATGTACAGTGGAGGCAGTGCTGTACACAAACGCGCCGCGTGTCTCCCAACCACAGGCATAAATTGTTACACTTCAAGTTTCTGTGGAGGGCATATATGTCCCCTAGTAAACTGCATCGTATGGACCCCGCACGTCCGCATGCATGTCTGAGGTGTCGCTCCCCGGAGGCGGACTTTGCACACATTACGTGGACTTACCCTAGACTTGAGGGCTCCTGGAGAGCGGTTTTTAGGGAATTATCCCAGATGGTGGAGGCTGTGATTGCTCCATCGCCATTATTGGCTTTACTAGGATATACTCATGATCTCCCCAAGTCCAAACGCCGTTTTGTAGCTATAGCGCTGCTTCTTGCCAAACGTGAAATAGCTATCAAGTGGGCATGCTTGCGCCCCCCTACGCTCGCTGCTTGGCTCCAGAGCATGACGTTTTGTACCACTACTAGTGACACGTATGCGCAACTGCAACCACTGGCTTCTAGGCCAGTTGACATCTGGCAACCGCTTCAGACTTACCTCTTGGCAGCGCAGGGTAGCAATGACCCTCCCACCCTCGATCCGGCTGCCTCTCCTGGGCCTGTAAGTGTGTGAGGGTACAGGAGTGCTGCGCTATGCCCTTTTGGCGCAGAACTAATGCGTTCCACCACTAGACCATTTGTAGAGCAGACCCATGCATATGCTATATTAGGTACTGTACGTGACTTTTAGCCATGATTGTATATGGTACACCGCTATATAAGATGTCATTACATGATGATTACTGTATTGCCATGCTGTATTGCATTGACCATTATGTTGACCTCTTATGTTCTTTAATTGTGAAAATCAATAAAAAATAAAATAAAAAAAGAACGTGAAATGGCAGCAGTTCTTCACGCTGGAGTTTCCAAGGCACTCGAGTGGAGCTCAGGCCTCCTGTACGCCTTTCCACCCATACCACTCCTGCCCAGGATTCTCAAGAAGATCAGGAACGACCGGGCCAAAATTATCCATGCGGCTCTGGACTGGGCTCGGAGAATTTGTTATCCAGAGCTGTTGAGCGTGGCCATTGTTCCTCCATTCAGGCTGCCCCTTTGGGAGGATCTTCTGTTGCAGCAGCGGGAGGGTTCTCCACCCGAACCTGCCAGTGCGCTGCCTTCCCTATAACCAAGACAGTATACGCCTGTTATTGGGGCAAGTTTGTTGCATGGTGTGCAGCAAAACAGGTTGACCCTCTTTCTGCTCCCCTCTCTCCATTCCTTCTCTTTATTCTTTGTCTTGCCAAGCAGGGCTCTGCTTTGGGCACTTTCAAGGTCTATCTTTCTGCCATCTCAGCCTTTCTGCGATTGTCAGATCAGCCATCCCTGTTTAAATCCCCTGTTGTACATAGGATTTTGAAAGGTCTGCAACACGTTCCCACCTTCACGCTTCATCATGCCTCAGCTTAATCTATATTCACTTTGCTAATGTGCACTCATTTTGAGCCACTGCACAACTGTCCTCTTAGGCTCCTTGCCATCAAAACGGCCTTCCTTGTGCCAATAACATCTGCCTGAAAGGTCATTGAGCTTCAGGCTTTGTCATCTAAGCCTCCGTACCTGAACATCTTGCCAGACAAACTGGTTCTTCGAACTAGAGCTTCCTTCCTACCGAAAGTTGTCACTCCCTTTCTTGTAAGCCAGTCCATGACCCTGCCTACCTTTTATGCTTTGCCACATCAATCTAAGTAAGAGTAGCGACTCCACTGACTGGACCCCAAAAGAGTGCTGTTGTTCTAACTTGGCCGCACAAAAGAGTTCCAGATGGACTACCAGCTCTTCGTGGAGTATGTCGGAGCCAAGAAGGGAAAGGCTGTGCAGAAACAGTCCATCTACAGCTGGATTGTGCTCTGCATTTAAATCTGCTATGCACTGGCCAAGAAACAACCCCTTGAGGGTTTGCATGCCCATTCCACCAGAGAAAAGGCTGTGACCACTGTGCTAGCATGAAGGGTTCCAGTCCTGGACATCTGTCAGGCAGCAATGCAATGTGGGCTACTCTACACACATTCACCAAGCACTACTGCCTGGACAGTCAGTTCCATCAGGATGAGCATTTTGCACGGTCGTTCCTGCAGGACTTTCTAATGTGATTTCATTCTGCTGACCCACCTCTGGGGAGGTATTTCTTGAGTATCTATTCTAAGGCAAGGAATCTGCAGCTAGAAGTCTGTCAGATGAACAGGTTACTTACCTTTGGTAATAACTTATCTGGTCGAGACTCTATCAAGCAGCAGATTTCTTACCGACCCACCAATCCTCCCCGCTCTGTGAACGGATCTCTAGGGTCAAGGTTTTCTCCCTTTCAGGGCCCTAGGTTTCCACATCAGTGGTCAGTGCTCTTCATGGCTCCTCGCTCCTGGTGTGGAAAGTGGCGAAAAGAAACTGACATCCGCGCACTGGGGTGACGCCTATATAGGCACCTCACATGTCACTTCCGGAGAAGACGATGCCGCCCACGCCACCTACAGCGCGCAGGGGTACTGCTCATGAAAAATTTCCGGATCCAGTTTGACTCCTGGGGATAACTCTAGGGTAAGGAATCTGCAGCTAGATAGTCTCTCTAGATAAGGCGTTACTGTAGGTAAGTAACTTGTTCATCAGGAGCAGGTACTCTTCACCAACAGGGAGAGTGCCTATGCACAAAGAGTGAAGGCACCTTAGTGAGTGGTAGAGCTGAAAACTGCATGCCAGAACTTCTCGAATGATGCTGTGTCGCCTGGCCCAGAAGTAGGTACCTCTGTGGTGTCCCAGGAGCACAGCCACCATCATCAGGGCCTGGGGCCAACCAATTATCACTCCAGAAGCCCCCACAGCTAAGACGTCTGTGCACCTCTTTCTACAAGTGTCCACCTGGAACTGCAGTGGCTGAGGGAAGCATAAGCATGTTTGATTTTGATCTTTTAGGATGTAAAAGAGGTGATGAGGAGCTGGGCGCTATCCGAGAGATGCTAGCTGACCAGCATTGGAAACAATGTTACCTCCTGATCTTCCTGATAGCATCCATTGAACTCCATCTGCCATCCCATCCCTCCTCACCTGTTGTTCTCGTCGGTTGTCTGTGTACATTGTTTCCAGCCATACCCCAGTGTGTCCAGATCCTTAGATGGCTTTCCATTCCTGCCAATACAAGCCAGCTTTCTGCCTCTGAGGAGGAATGTCATGTTGGCGTGAAGTCTGAGGATGGCCAGGAACTTTTGACTATAACTAATAACAGCAACTCTAACCACCACCCGGGTTGAAGTAATGCCATTACTTTTTATTTGCACTTTTGAATTTTCTTTCATCAATTGACTTTAGAACAATCGTTTGGACTTTTTATGTTAGTTATGTTGCAAAAGTGTTACCTCATTTCACTTTTCACTATGAAAAAAGACTTGTCCCCTGGCGCTCCCAGCTTGTTTTTTATCTATTGCCCACCCTACTCCAAGTTGTCTTTACCTCATAGGAATAAACCGCTATTTTTTGTTTTGTTTCTCTCATTCCCATATTTTGAATCATTGAAAGTAGAAAAAGAAACCCTTATTTTCAAAAAATATAAATATTTTCTAAAAAATATGTTGCATTAAATGAAATGGTGGCTTTCATGAATATGTGGGCATGCACGGTAATGTAGGCAAGTACAAAAATGTCAAACCATACAAACTTTAATGCACAATTCTCTCACGTTTTATCATAAAAAATGTTGACACGGGTAGGAACACATGTACACACGTAGATGAATGGTAAATAAATGTGTTGATTATAAAGGTGTCCACATTTTGTTTATTACATTCAAAATTATGGGATGGGAGGATCTGAAAGTTATGTTTAGTTTTGTGAGGAAGAGTCAGTGAGAGAACTGGAAAATGTTTATAGGTTTGGTGGTGGTTGTAACACGCACAGAGATGGTGGGAGGTCATCCACATCTCCAGCTATGCAGTTGTAGGCCCACTACAGGTTGTAGTTGGGATTGTGGATTTTAAGGTAGTGGGTTTGCGGGTGGTGCAGGTAAGTTGTTATTAGGGTTTGGGGGATTGGTTGGCCATACAAGCTGGTGTTGTGCATTATTTGACTTGAGTTGGTCGTGCAGATCGCCACAGGTACCTGTGTCATATAGCCTGTATCGTCTGCATGGCCAAGGCATGTCACCTGGCATCATTCTACTTCGACAAACAAAGATATTCCCAGTGTAATTTTGCAATGTCTTGGATTGATGTTTTCATATCACACAGACACAGATAAACCCAGGCCACTCTCTCCAAGAATCTTGTTATAACTTTCTGGTGAGATTCTATTTTGAGTAGTGTTTCCCCCATTTGTTGAATATCCCGCTTACAGAGGATTGTTGAGGGAAAAATTGATCCTCCTAGAGGACATTATTAGGATATGCCAATCTCTCAAACCCCCCCTCCCCCCCTCAAATGAACATCTCACAATGTCAGTAAGCTATCCATTATGTTGAATGTTGGCACCAGGGAGGTTGCATGAGCTAGATTGTACAACGGGGCAGGGGATTTCTTCACCAGGGCTTTTTTTCTCCCTCAGTTGATAACAAGAAAAAGGGAGTTGCACTTGCATTAGAGTAAGGAGCAGGAGAGTCAACTGCAGTACCTGTAGTTTGAGATCTTATTTGGGTAGAGTCCAGTATAGCAGGCTCAGGCATCTGTTCTTTGGTAGCTGTTGACTGGGGGCTTGCAGTACATAGGAGCTGCTGGCCAGCCCTAAGGCCTTCTTTGAGATGCTATTCTGTGTGGGAATACCAGTCGCCCTCTCTTCATCGTCTTTCTCCTCCTCTTTAGTTGTGGAAGCCATAGACATGGCACCTTGGAAAAGGATCAGGATTTCTCCTAGGATTGACTACCGTCATCCGCTTGTGCATAGCATAGCATTATTGTCAGGCTCTTTGTCACCAGGAGCTAAAATGACATGTTGATTGTAAAAAATTAACGTTCATATTAGAGGTTGTGTCCAATCATAGAAGTGACATATTGAACCTCTTTTATGATCAATACGTGTTACTTTACCATGAATAAGGGAGAAATTGAACCTTTATTTAAGCTATTGACCTGTATACAAAGCCTAGGCTCATATGGTGGTGAAATCTGGGGATATTGTAACATTCAAATACAATCTATTACCAAAAATATATTTTTGAAAACCTTATCTGGACTTACTAAGAAAATGCCAAACGTCCCTATCCATTTTGAGTTAGAGTTAACCATGATCGAGGCAATTACTCGCTTAAAGCCACTTATTGGATCAGCTTATGGAGGAGTGACTATCTTGTTCATTATACAGTTGCTCTCTAGGATGACATCTCAATTAAGGTTAGTAATAATTTCAAATGGTTGAAATGTGTAACTGTGTACAGCTCTCTGGGTTACTTGACATTTGGAGTAACCCAGAAGAAATTAGAGTTAGTATAGCCCAGATGGTGAAATCTACATACACTAAGGCCCTCATTCATGGGGATTTAGTATAGGTCAGTACAGCAAGTCACCTTGCTGCGCTGTCCTTTGCCAAAGAGAAAGGGCAGGAATGCACCGTATTTATCTAATATGGTGCAGGTGGCCTGACGCCGATGGATTGAGCAGCTCATCTCGGAGCTCCTTGCGGCGAGCCCAATCCAGCGACATCCTGACCCCCCCACAGAGCTGTGGGGGCTCCGATTAGTGGCTGATCACTGCTGAAGAGTGTACGAGTGACCACAAGGTGCTTATCCTTCTTTGTAGCCCTGAATTTATCCCAGCAAATCGACTCACTCATCGCCCTGGGTCTCAAGATGACGTAGCCCGGGATACCCGGCAGAGTCTGACAGAGGGAGCCAGAGTACTGTGGAGAGCAAAGGTAGGACTGGAACAAGGCCCGGAACTGACCTGATCCGACAGCGCTTCGCAGTGCCGAGGCTGTACCAGCAGCGGGGAGAGGCTATCTGGACCTTCTTCACCTCAGCGCAAGAGGGGAGGTGAGCTGCAGAACTGAGCCGGCCTGGCCGAACAGCGAGAAACTGCTACTGAGGCAGGCAGCCAGGAGAGGTCGCCTGGGCTGGCCTTGGCCTAATTAAGATTGAGCATGGCGGAGGTGATGGATACCGGTTCTGGGCTGCTGGGGGATGAGCTGAGGTGCCTGCGGACTTGTGGAGGCCCGCGGAGTGGCAGACGGCCTGCTGTCAACTGTCGGGCACACACGCTGTTGCCAGATAATTCTCGGTGCGCGGACCCAAGAGAGGACGAGGAAGCCAGCACCGGTCCTACTATAGAGATATGACTGTGGCACTGCTGGCCCTTAAGCAGGTAGCAGAGAGTCGACCACGAGCGGCAACTTGCAGGGCACTAGCTGATTGCAGCGCGAGGGGGGGAGATCCATGCCCTGACAGAAGACCCGAGACTGTAACATCCAGAGGAGGCCTGACTGCGGAGATGGGCTATATTGCAGAAGACAGCTATGCCGCACTCGCACTGCCCCCAGCAGGGAACGAGAACAGTATGATCGCTGAGCTCCACTGATAAACCAAAACAACAGTCCCTTGCACACGCCGACAGTATATATTATGTATCATTGACAATAATAAAAAACACTCTTGTTCCTCCGTTGAAACAGTCACTTCAGTTTAATGATGAGATCCTTAGCCAACACGTGTTTCGTCGCGCTTAATTGTTGTGCGCAGCGACTTCTTCAGGGCTAAGAAACAAACAAGTGTATAGAAGTTGGGAGTAAAAGATGTCCATCACTAACATCAGATGTCCGTTACCCTTTGTGACAGTATGTTAATCGCAAAGAGCGGCTCAAGTATAGTCCTCGAGCCTGTGGAAACCCATGCTGTTTTACTAAAACATATCACCATTGCTGTCTCTAGACAGACTTGTGCAGTTAAAAGATGATCGCTATTCCAAACAAAAATTGTCAGCAAAGGAAAATAAGCCCGTTTCTGGTGACTTATTTAGTGACATCAAATCTCCGAACATTTAGCAGTGACTCTTCTAAAGTGATTTAAGAAACACGGCACCCCCTCAATGTTGCCTCAGATCAAGAAAAAGTATATTTATAATCTAAGAAGTACCTCTAATCTCAGAGCAGGCCCTACCTCAAGGCGCCTGGCGCCCTGCGTTGCCTATAAACATACCCCCCCACTGCTACACGTCTAGCCTCTAGGACGTTGGGCAGAACTAGTCCCTAGGAAGTATTAGTAGACAAAGGGACTAGCGCTCGACGTGACAGACTCCTACCAGAGTACTTACCTGAAGCTGAACCCTCAGAAACAATGGCCAAGCCTTCCAAACGAAAAGACTTAGACCTGCCTGAGACAATGACACCTGCGACATTGGAAACAACCACGCCGACAACCATGGAGGCCGGCACCGCACCCATGCTCCAAGATATACTTCAGGCTATCACGGCCTCCAGAGAGGTCCTGGAACTCAAAATTGATACAATCGGCACGGACCTCAACCTGCTGAAATATGACCACAGAAAACTGTCGGAGAAGGTGACCAGCAACGAGCGCGCATTAGTGGATCTCTCCCCAGCTATGGCCGCAATGAAGAAGCAGCTGCAGGCTGTAGAGGCTAAGGTGCGGACACTTGAGACAAGAGCAGAAGACGCCGAAAACCGCTCACGCAGTAATAACATTCAGATCATAGGCCTCCCGGAGAAAATCGAAAGAACAAATGCAGTGCAATACCTGGAGCAGTGGTTGCGCACCAGTGTGCCCCCGAGGGCCTCTTGGCTTTCTTTGCCCTTGAGAGAGCGCATCAAGTCCCAGCCAGACCTCCACCACCAGGGGCTCCCCGCGGCCCATGATTGCACGGCTCCTGCATTATAGGGATCGGGACTCCATCCTAGTAATGGTACGCAAGAAAGGGGAGCTGAAAGTATCTAATGTATTGGTGCAGGTCTTCCCGGACTTCTCCAAGGAGGTCCAACGGCAGAGGGCATCCTACCAGGAGGTTAAAAAGAAATTGCAACAGATGGATCTCCAGTACTTCATGCTTTTCCTGGCAAAGCTGAGAGTGGTGTCTCCAGACGGGGTGCGGTTCTTTCAGACCCCACAAGAAAGAAGCGTGGGACTGGCTAGAAATCCAGGGCAAATCAAGACCCAGCACGGAGGATCGAGAGCGGCAGCGCCCGCGCAGGAATCCCAGACGTGCACATCACCGGCAGCAAGTAACACTGCCGTCTCAGGCTGACACTCGCCTGAGACAGCAAAGAGCGATGGAGGTAGTAGCCCAAATAAGCGGGGACCAGTCAGAGCAGGAGCTGCTCCCTCAGGACTCTGAGTCACACCCGTAATCTCATACCTCTAGAACATCAAGTTTGGAGATGCCCAAGATCACACCACGCACTGCAGATGATATAATCTAAATCATGTACCCTCATGCTGACTTAATGAGCTGATCTGCAGCCCGGGACGCTACTGCCCTTTCATCCACAGAGTCTGGGAGGATATTTGCATAAGTACTTTAAGGGAAGGCTCCACAGTAATTTCCAATTATGCTGAATCGGGGCTTAGCTGCCTGGAGAAGAAGCGTGGCACCGCCCTACATCGCAGAGCGCTATAGAGGCTCTGCTCTGAATGTTACTGAACACTAATATGGTTTGGGCGAGTGGCCTGTTGCTGCTGGCCCTGGGGAGGGGGAGTTGGGGCTGTTGGCTGGCTGATGCCGTTACAGTTGGGGCTTAGCGAGTCGCATTTAAGATATACATAATGCAGATGGGGACACAATGCGAGGGGTGCGTGGGATTGCGGCTATGGAGAGAGGGGAGGTTTTACTTCACACAGACACCGCACATGGCTAATGACCTAAGATATAAATGTATGACATGGAACGTAAGGGGAATGCATACCATGACGAAAAGGTACGAAGTGTTCTCTTACCTACATAGAAGGGGAGCGCACATTGCGCTCCTGCAGGAGATGCACCTCACCACTAAAGAAGGCCAGGCACTGAAAAAGCGATGGCGAGGCCAAGCGTAGTTTACCACATACTCGGCATATGCCAGAGGAACACCTATATGGATAAAAGCAGGGGTCCCATTCCAACTCACAGACACCATGATCGATACTGAGGGTAGGTATGTGGCCATAAAAGGCAGATTAGAAGGCATTGAGGTAACACTGATGAGCATATATGCTCCAAATACAGATCAGAGTACCTTTTTTGAGCATCTGTCTCTGCGCCTGGCTCTATGGCTAACGACAACAATGCTCATAGGGGGCGATTTTAATTGTGTCTTGAACACCATACTGGATCGCTTGCACCCCCTGCGCCAGGATTCCCAGATGACCCGCATGGCCAAAGTATTCTCCTACTGGCAGCAGCAATGGGGCCTGGTGGACTACTGGAGACGCCGGCATCCACTGGGTCGAGATCACTCCTATTTTTCAAGTCTTCATGACCTACACGTCCGCTTAGACTTATTTCTCTCTACCCCTGATGTCCATATCTTAACTAAAGAGACCTGTCCCACACCATTTTGGACCATAACCCGGTACTACTCCGACTACAGTGGGCATGCCCCAGACCATCCATCCCTACATGGAAACTTAAGCCTGAATCCCTGGAGGACGAGGTCTTCCGCGAGACGCTTAGGACCAAAATCACTAACTACTTCGCTGACAATGCTGGGTCTGCGGCCAGCCCCCAAATCGAATGGGATGCCTTCAAAGCTGTGATGAGAGGGTATTTGCATTGCTAAGTCCAAAGGGATCAGACAGACCCTTTGAAAAGATATAGAAGGTGCTGAGGCTTGCCTACGCGACATGGAAACCAAGCGACCGGAAGCTCCTGAGCTTCAGCGTGAACTGTAGCAGCAAAGAAGGAGGTGGCAACGCAAGTAGAGAGGCTCTGATGTTTTGATTATCGGATGTACACTGACAAGACCCACGCTGACCGAGACAAATCGGGGGCGCTACTGTCATGGCTGGCCAACCCTTACAAGCGCGGCTTCTCCATTCTAGAACTTGAGGATGGAGCGAGCTCCAGAGTATATGCACCAGAGAAGATCAATGACACATTCGCAGGCTATTATTCGGCCCTCTATGCGAGCCCCACTGCCAACCACCGGCAGGAAGCACAAGCTTGGCTGGCCGGCCTCCAAATCCCGCAGATCATGGAGGAAAAGGCAGACGCTCTGGGAGGAGATATAACTTCCCAAGAGATAGCAGGCACTATCAAACAAATGGCTTGGAATAAAACACCGGGCACAGACGGGCACCCAGAGGAGTTTTACTCCACATATTCTGCGGAGTTAGTCTGTCACTTGGTTACGCTCTATGAGGCGGCCGGCAACAACGGCTCCCTACCAGATACTACTAGAGAGGCCATTATAGTCCCTGTTTTAAAACCAAATAAACCGGCCCATGACAAATCGGCATACTGCCCGCTGTCAATGCTAAATATAGATTATAAAATCCTAAGCCGAATACTCGCTACCCGTCTTTTGCCATTTATGACCACTCTGGTGCATAAAGACCAGGCTGGTTTCATTCCTTCTCGCAATACGGCAGGGAATATACAACGCCTCTTATCTGTCTTAGAGGCGAACACAGACGCCCCAGAAACGGCAGCGGTACTAGCGGTGGACATCGAAAAAGCTTTCGACAGCCTCGAATGGTCCTACTTGTATGAAGTTATGGCGTGCATGGGGCTGGGGGAGGGATTTATCAAATGGACCAAACTTCTATATACTAGACCTACAGCTCGAGTGCGGACTGCGAGAATTATATTGCAAATGTCCCCAGTAGAGCGTGGCACCAGAGAGGGCTGCCCGCTCTCCCTTTGCTTTTCGTCCTGACTACGAAACCACTTGCAATCGCAGCAAGAACAGGGCAGTTCTACAGAGGGATGCGGTCCAAAATACATACCACCTCTTACCACTCTAAGCTGATGACCTGTTGCTGTTCCTGGAGGGAAGGGAGGGAGGAAGATTTGATGGGAGCCCACACGCTGCTAGAGAGTTTCGGCTCCATATCAGGACTAAAGGTGAGCTGGGAGAAGTCTCGACTTTTCCCGGTGACTCCTACAGGACGCCCTCCAGGGGTCTTAGTGAGCTTATGATAGGAGCCTAACTGCCTACCATACCTAGGAGTCCATATATACCATACCTGGCTGGATATCTATGAAGGCAACACAGGGAGAGCCCTACGAGGGCTGAGAGCATCCATGGATTTCTGGTGGACCTTGCCGCTCTCAGTGGCTGGCAGGATTGCTCTTCTTAAAATTATAGCACTCCCTCACCTGCTGTATTATTTTAACACACTTCCCCTATGGATATCTGCGGCCTTTTTTTAGAGATCTGAACTCCCAAATCCGGGCCTTCATTTAGAACTCGGGACAACGTAGGATTGCTCTCACGACATTACAGCGCCCGATAACGGAGGGTGGTTTGGCGGCTCTGGACTTTGAGTCCTATTATATAGCAGCCCAGCTGCAGTGGCTGGTGTGGGACATGGCCCGGGGGCACCAACAAGCAGAGGCCCCGGAACGGACCGTGCCTTCGGTGGGCGACTTGCTTCGAGTGTTTCCTGGAGTACACAGACCGTCCCGAACTGACTCCCAAGAGCTCAAGGTGCAGGCAAAATGCTGGTGCCGGGGGCTTCCGAGAATGATGGTGAGGGTACCGTATTCGCCAGACATCCTGATAGATATGCTAAAAGCCCTCCCACGTGGAGGCAACTGGTGTGATTTGGAGGTGTAGATGGAGGCCGGGGCAACCAAAATGGGCGACTGATACAGGGACAATGAATTATTGCCGTTCGAAGAGTTCAGAACGGAGTTTGGTCTGCCACAGGGACATTTCTTAATACACAGCACTGTCACGGCAGCTATCCGCAAACACTGGAGGACTGGATCCACAGAGCCCCCGCCGCAATGGAGCTGTTACTATATGGCTCTGTCGGCAGGAGTCATCAAAGCAATATTCTGCCTATACAGAGCGCTTAAGGTGGATGGGCTGCGTCCGCTGGAGACACTCCGCCTCCAGTGGGAAGAGGACTTAGATACCCCAATCCCTGCGAAGGACTAGGACAATATTTTAGCTGGAATACCCAAGATATCCAGAAAAGCACGCTTCAAACTGATAAATTACTATGTCTTCCACAGAGCCTATCTGACGCCTGAGCGACTACATCGATACTTCCAGACAGAGGAGGCAGCCTACCCGCGATGCGGCGAAGCACAAACCCATATCATGCATATGTTTTGGTCCTGCACCCGCTTGCGGGGATACTGGGAGGGGGTGGTACAGCTAGTGAGTGTGATTAGTCGATAGAGAGATCCCCTGCGCGCTGCCTATTGGGGATGGTTTCCCCACACAACTAAAACTAAAGTTACTAGTAAGTTCCAGGACCTGGCCTTCGTGCTGGCAAAGTGCAAGATAGCTAGAAACTGGAAAGCCTCGAGAGGCCCTAATCTGCTTGCTTGGAGAAAAGAACTCCTAAAATGGGCAGGATGTGAAGGACGAATATTGATGAGGGAGGCCAAAAGTGGCTTCCGACATATAGAGGTGGCCCGAGCCTGGGGGACCCTCATGCATGACCTAAAGAGCCCGGGGAGGGGGTCCAGAAGGATGAGGAGGGGGAAAATCAGTAGGGCCCGGTACCTGACATAGGAGCGCAGCCAGAACCAATATTGCCCAGATGGTTATCATGTCAAACAGTTCTCACAGCCATACTCATTATCTTAGCGGGACAACGCACTGAGAACGCGCCCAAACTGGCCATAGCTCCATCCCTACACCCAAACTACAATCATTACACTAGCGACTCGCAGGGGGGGAATTCGGGATATGGATCCAAGATGAGCTAGGACTATGAAGCACTCGGATGAGTAATTACTAGATAAGCTGTTAAACGAGTACATAATGAATACTATGTTGGATATTGATGAACTGCTCTGATGTTTTTGAAAAATGATCAATAAAATCTTTAAAATAAAAAAATTAGCCAATATGGTGCATTTCTGTCCTTTCCCCCTGCACTGGCACCATTTCAACCGCCTAGCGCCAACTCAAGCACCAAGGGTGCCTGTGTTGTGGGCAGGATTGTTTTTGGTGCGGGAAGGGGCGCCTTCCTGCACAAAAACAATCCTGAGAGGTATGTCCCTCTTTCTATGTGGGAATGCAGCACACATAGAAAGAGGAAAAAGTGAGGAGAAATAGAGAGATTTCTCCTCATTACACCTCACCTCAAGAGTCATAAGATTTTGACGCTTTCCCAGGTTCACAAGTCCTCGTAAATCTGAGAATGCTTCAAAAACCATGGGAGTTGCATGGGAATCCCCACTGCAGCTCCCATGGAACGCCTCCCTTGCACAGAGTGAGGCAACGCAGCAATTAGGGCTGTATTGCCTTACTCAAGATGTATGAGACCACTCAAAGCCACACAAGGTGAGTTTGTATGGCCTTATAAATTTGACTCACAGAGCTTTGCGTCACGCATTTACCACTTTGCGTGGTGCAAACGTGGTGCAGGTCTCTCTTAATTATGCCCCTAGGTGGTATGCACAAACAATCTTGGGGGGGCTCCTGTGCAGGTTGCCTAGCAGATCAGTGACCTATATATAGGAATGCATTCACATTTAAAGAATATTGAGATTTTGTGCAAATACAATACGCCAAGACGTTGGTTCTGCAATTTCTTTTGGGGAATTTGCAGTTGACTCCTTAAGAAAGTCATGGCTATTGCAGTGTAACTTACCTGAATATTGCCCCTTCTCTCGATCCCTCTAACATAAATATTGAAGGTCACTTTCGATTCCTGTGTTCCTCGTACTGGAAACCTTATGAAAATATGTAATACCCCTGATATAAGTCAGTATGTGACAGTTTTAAGATTATTAAGAGGGAAACCTCATAAGCTGGTATTTTTGTGAACTTTACATTCTTGTTTTTGGCGTCTCCAAGATGGCACCCATGTAGGAGCCGATCCTCAGAGCTCCGCTGCCCCGAAAGGCCACGAGCAGCCCAGGTACATCTGCGAATACTCATGATGGCCAGAGACAGAGGGAAACGGATACTGGACTGCCAATGCCACCGGGGCTGAACTGCAGAACGGGTTAAAGCCCCATTTTCACACCGCAAGTGGCCGCCTGGCAGCATCAGCCTACAAGATGGCGACCTCCGATCGCACAACTCTGCAGCGGTCTGCTAATTACTGCTGGTGGCTCCTGGGAGGCACGGTCGACAGGGGGTCCCCCCTTCAGCAGACGGAGTATTGCTTGCTCCAATTTGCCTGCCTGTGACCAGCGGGGGACTGACAGAGGAGTGCGGTGATGGCCAGTGGCCTGAGTGGTGAGACACGCCCCCCTGTGAGACTACAAGATTAGGAGGTGGCAGAACCTGGGAGCGCCTGGGGCCTGATAGTGAGCGAAGGGCTAGACGCCTGAACTAGTCTGGGGAGGCAACCTCTGGTGTGGGCCCAGGGGACTTTCTCCTGCGCAGCTTTAAACTTGACCCCCCTGAGCTGTACCCAGGGGGGACCCACATCAGACTAGAACCCGCCTGCCTCGATAATCCAACACCAGAGTGGGAGAGTCGCGGACTACAATGGGTGCCCCTGACGCCTCCACCTCGGCTCCTGGAGGGATTGGAATATGCCAGCGGGCTGGTAGCCTGTGCCCGGGGCTGAGCTCCCTGACCTCCCCTCCTCAAGAGAGACTGCACCAGAGAAATCCAGGGGATTGCTGCTGGCCAGGATGGTCATGACTGGGCACTGAGGCACCCATCTGAGAACAACTCATATTGGCAATTGGAGGTGATTTGAGTGATTAAAAGGGTGCCTGGTGCTCGGACCAACTGGGGGTGCTGTATTCCTGCCTCAGCCCCAGGTCTAAACACTAACTAGTGGGAGCGCTTGGGGCTCCCCCGGGAGGCAGCACTCAGCTGAGCATCATCTATTGACACAGCATAACGGATCAGTGCCACCCCCCCACTCAATCTACACACTGATTTGTGAGGTGCTGTGCCCGAGGACATCCTGCAATGCCTCACACTCTTGCTTCCGTGATGAGGCTGGCGTACACCTGGCCATACGTCAGCATTACCAGAACACTTGGAGGCCAGTGAGCACTTGAACTTAGACTTACTGCGCACTTCTCATCCTCCCCCCCTCGCTGAGCCTGAATAAGACCCTACTTGACGGCTGCTGTCTACGGGGAGAGAGGAGAAGCGGCGTAAACCTGGAGTGGCCTCTCTCTTGTTGTCTCCCCGGGTGATTTCTGCGAGTGAGTCCCCCCACCCCGGACCATAGCGACCCACTAGGGTAAGAGACCATCAAAGACCTGCTATTCAAGTACGCCTCTAAACTCAGAGAAGCAACTAGAGACCCTGGGTCCTTCCCTCGGTCCTTCCCCGCTGCCTCCTGGGAGAGCCATGCAGAAGATGGCTCTAGTCACCCGAGGATTCATGGAAGCCCTCTTCTTCACACTACACGATGACATAGCGGTCATGAAACAGGAAATAGTTCAAGACATCAAGGAAGTCCACCATGATCTTGGAGACATGGGCCAACTGGTTGACATCCTAGAAGAGGGTAGCGATGCCAGGGAGTAGGAACTGGAGGCATGCCTGCGCCAGCTACTCGAGCTTCAGGACCAGAACGTGGATCTCTGTTCTCACCTGGAGGATTTGTAGAGTAGGTCCCACAGATCCAACATTTGCATCAAAGGGCATACTCTGGTAAACTGGAGGTTCTACATACTTTGCCGTTTCCGCCACATAGTACCGGCGCTTGCAGACAAAGAAATCATCTTGGACTGCACGCATAGGGCTGTCCGTCCCTCAGGTGCCCATGGGACTCCACAAGAAATCTTACCCTGTCTCCACAGCTATCGACAAACAGAGTTGATTATGGCTACAATCGGGACCAGGAATCAGTCACTTTTGAGGGATCAAAAGTATGGCTATACCAAGACATCTCCTACATCGCACTTTAACGTCCTAGGCCCTAAAACCAGCTACCATCTTCCTCAGGGACAAAGGAAACAAACGCCAGTGGGGGCACCCATTTTGCCTTATATTCACCTGGCAGGGGGAGACGCATGCCATCCTCACGCTGGGTGAGTCAGACCCGATTTTGGGACTCGAACAGGAGAACATTGGTTCCCCGTTGTTGCAGCGCCAGCGATCCCACTCTCCGCCTTTCTGCACGATGAGACAGTCCAGACCCCTGATGTGGACTGGCAAGCCCTCGGCCGCTGAGAGCCGTAGAGCACGATCGGCTTTGCTGCAGCAGCTACATCAGAGGGAACCATCTCTGGACCTCACTACAGACTGACACTGGCAGATAAAGAGCCCCAGGGATAAAGTGCCTCCTGGATGAGCTGAACTGGAAGTGATGGTTGCGTGCTCCACCATATAGAGAGACTCAATGCCTCCACGGAGGGGCTTCACCCCGCCGGCCGGCAGCTGAACCTCCCTGTGAACCACCAGTTCAATTCGCCTTTACCCCTGGGACAGAGGGGCTCCAGCCAGTCATCTCCTCTCCACGACGGATTCACAACAGTAACATGGACCCTATTTACACGATGTGTTGGACTCCAAGAGTTGGAGCAGTTGGTTCTCCAAGTTTGTTTGTTCTTCAACCCCCACAATGCTCACAACTTACTTTGATTCATTATTCCCTATATGATACACAAACGAACCTGCCAACTCAAGGGAGCTCTACTTGAGATGCCTCAAAACGGTGACACTGACAGCTTATTTCCCACAGCACAGCCATGGTTAAGGTGCTGAGACTTAACGTTTGGGGTCTCAATGCCCCGGTGAAATGCCTAGCATTATTAGCAATGCTGAAAGACTCAATGTGGTGTGTGGCTTCTGCAAGAGACCAACCTTCTCCAGCGGGATTGGGGTTGGATGAAATCCAAATAGTTCAATAGACAGTACTTCTCCTCCGGACCCGGTAAGAAATCAGGCGTGGTGATCTTCTTGGCAACTCATTTTTAGGGGCAGGTACTTCAAGTTAATTCAGAAATAACTGGCGGACTTTTCACTCTAAGACTTTCCTGTCACACACGTTCCCTTACAGTGGCCTGCCTTTACACTCCCAGTAAACACCAGGAAGCCTGCATCCACCAATCGGTTGGGGAAATCCTTACGTCTCCCGACGCCAAGGTCTTAATTGGAGGAAATTTCAGTTTGGTCCTCAATGCTCTCTTGGACCACTCGATCCAATGGGCGACTCGGCAGGTACGTACATCAAACAGGGCCTCCAGTGGTTAACTGAGGCAGGCCTGATGGGCATCTGGAGATCCCGGAACCCCACCACGAAAGACTACACTTTCTTTTCCGCTACACATCAAAAGTATGCCAGGATTGATTATCCTCTGGTTACCAATTCTTTCCTTCCAGCTGTCACACACACAGATATCAGAGTCGTAGCCATTTCAGACCGCGCCCCAAACTACTCTACACCTGCCCATTAACTTAACTGTCCACGGTCACGTGTATGGCATCTTAATCCCAAATTGCTAGTTTATGAACCTACAGTCAAAGAAATTCAGGACATGATACAGGCTTACCTTGCCACCAATGACAACCTCCACACCGCAGTAGCATTATGGGACACTCATAAGGTAGTGGTTCGGGGTTTTTTATAGCAGTGGCTGCAAAACTCAACAAGGATAGGCGGGATAAGCGCTCAACACTATAAGATCAGGTGAGGGCCCTAGAGATTACCCATAGTCAAACAGGTTCACATAAAACGTGGAGGCAACTTGCATTGGCCAGGAAACAACTCAAAGCACTAGACATTGACATGGCAGAGCATGCTTTGCACCGCACCAGTCAGAAATACTATGCAGGGGCAACAAGTCTGGAAGACTTCTCGCCCACCAACTGCACACACAGGCCCAACGCCACTGGATCTCGGAGATCTGGGCTCCAACTGACACTAGGGTACGCCATGATAAGCGAATTGCTGCAGAATTTCAACACTTTTTTGCCGACTTGTACATTGCCAAACCGCTCACCTTCTCTGAGGTCTCTGCATAAATTGCGCAGGCTCCCCCAGCCAACTTGCCCAAGAGAGATGCACACCTCCTTGATAGGGACATTACTGTGGACAAGGTTTTGGGAGCTATAGGGAAACTCCAATTAGATAAAGCGCCAGGTCAGGATGGGTTTGCAGCCGCCTTTTATAAAGAATTTGCCACACAGCTGGCCCCAGTGTTGACTAGGCTTTATAACTCATTTAGCACACAGGGGACTCTTACAGACACAATGAAATCGGCCATCATTACAGTCATACCCAAACCCGGGAAGGACCCTGCCTCCTGTGCCTCGCACCATACCATTTCTCTCCTTAATGTTGCTGCCAAAATGTTTACTAGTGTACTCGCAGCTCAATTGGGGCCGTACATGCCGGGGTTGATAGATCAGGACCAATCAGGGATCATCCCAGGGAGAAACTGCAATGATAATACTAAGCTCCTCCTCCACCGTATCGATAAATCTGCCTGATCCCATATGCCGACCCTCTTAATCTCGATCAACACTGAGAAAGTGTTCAACCGGGTACACTGGCCAGTCCTCCGGCTCATTTTAGAAAGGGTGGGCCAAACTGGGTGTGGTCCAGCTACACCGGCCCCAACGCTTCCGTTCGTATCAATGGGCTGTTGTCTATCTCTTTTCTCATCTCCCATGGGATGCATCAGGGGTGTGCATTATCGCCACTTCTATTCGCCCTATATATGGAGTCCTTCAATGAGCGGATTTGGCAGCACCCCTTATTAGGTATCACTATGGGAGGTCAGGCTTATAAAATAGCGCTCTATGCAGATGATTTCCTGCTGGCTGTTATTCAGCCTCGCTGTTCACTGCCCCCGTTGTTGATGGAGATTGAGATGTTTGGCAGAGTATCTGGTTTTAAGATAAAGCGTGGAAGTCTCAGGCCCTCAACCTCACCTTTTCACAGAGTGAAAAGTACCAACTTGAGAACCTCTTTCCCTTTCCCTGGGTGACCCAAGGGGTTCAGTATCTTGGCATCCAACTGTTTTCCATCTTGGACAAGACCGCTGACCATAATTATGTGTCCCTGCTGGACACCGCTCGATCCACGGTTCATGTCATGGCTTGGGAGGATTGCGACCACCAAATTGTCTCTTCCCCCTAAAATTCTTTACTTCATGCAAATACTCCCCCTCCAACCACCCCCCTCATGTCCTACAGAAGCTTCAACAGCTAATGGAAGTATTTATTTGGAACAGTAAACACCCACACATAGCTAGGAAGTGGTCCTACTTACTGATTGCCACGGGGGGCTGGGAGTCCCTCATTTAGTACACTACTATCAGGCGGTGAAGCTGTGGTACCTGGTGGAATGGCTTCGACCGAGTACGGAGAAGCACTGATGTTTAATAGACCAGGCTATTGAGGACATACATATATCAAAAATTGCCTGGCTCCTTAAGAAATATCGCCCACCAGGGGTATACATTTCTCCGGTGGGGACATGGGACAAACTTAGTTTAACTAAACAACTTTCCACGGCTATGTCACCACTCACATCTATCATAGGGAATTCAGATTTTGCCCTGGCACTACATGATCTGTCCTTCTTCCACTGGCAGGAAGCTAATTGTAAATGGATAGGGGACCTGTTTGATGTTGCCGGCTTACCGGACTTTCCCCAACTCAGGGCAAATTATGGTCTACCACACGCGGCATATTAGCACTAGACTGCTTTTAAACACTGGGTAACCCATCCTCTAGTATGCCCACATGCGAGCAGACCCCTCAGGCCCTTTGAGAAGTGGCTTTTCTCATGACGATAAACGTATCCTCTCTGAAATTTATGCCCTCCATAATACGCAACCTAATGCTATCACCTCCTCTACCTGCACCCGCTGGGAATTGGGGTTCTCTGACAAAGAATAGTCGGAAATTCTGCGGCAGGCCCGCACCTCCATGGGCAGTGCCTCTGGGAAGGAGACCCTCCTTAAGGTTGCCCACTATTGGTAGTACACGCCTGCACACACTGCTAAATGGAAATGTGGCGGCGATGATCGCTGTTGGCGCCATCGCAATTACACAGGTACATTGACCCAACTTTTATGGCACTGTGCTAAATTACACTGTTATTGGAACGATATTCTAGCAGACATTGATCAGATGTTTGACACTGAACTGCCACGCTTCCCCAGCTACATCCTCCTGGGCCTCCCCAATGCTTTGACTTATCCCTTGCAGTCCTCTAAAGCGAGGACCATTACCCTGGCACTCTGCACAGCTAAGCAGGTTCTCTTGTCGAAATTGGGCACGGAAGCAGCACCAACACATATGGACTGGCAACACAAATTATGGAACCTTCTCGCCATGGAAAAATTGACAGCCTTTGTCGAGCATAAACTTCCTCAATTCAAGAAAACCTTGGGCCCCTGTCTTCGACTTCTGACACAGAGCTTTCAGGAACTAACCTGCCTTGCATACCTGCAAGTGCTGCGCCTCACTTCAGAGATCCCCGATCCGACCTAGCCATCTCCACGTGGTGGCCCCCTTGTTTCAACTTTAATGAGAGACATTAACATGTGCGAGCATCGCTTTTTCCCTTTCCTCTTTGTTCCAGCCCTCTGCCCCCTAGGATACCTGGGGACACTTGCACACCCTTCCCTCCTCTCTTCCTCGCCTATCCTCCCCTGTCTGATGGTTCTTTTATTGTTTCTTTTTCTTGCCGTCCAGTGGTTGTAGGCACGTCGATATGTTTTATGGTTTTGCTTACTTCTTCCACAAAAATCAATAAAAAACGATTTAATCCAAAATACTTGTTTTCCGCTTGGCATCTATTTTCCAGATGTATTATATCAGCATAGGAAATTACCATTCTGAGGGACAGTAAGATATATTCTCTGAAGGGTAGATTAGGTTATTTGTAAGAGCAGAGGGTTATGTTTATATGAGATTTTAGCTTCAATATAGTTGTTTCAAAAATTGATTATTGAAACTATTTGATGGTGAAAATGTTAATACTATGTGTATTTAAAACTTTTTTTGATGATGAGATGGTTTTTATAATGTTTTAATGAAGTCTATTACCGATTTATGTATAATTAAGTTCCAAAATAAATGATTATTGAACAATTAATTAGTTTATGGTCCAAAATATTAAAGTAGTAAGATATCTTAGCTGCTCCTGCGACATATGATTGCTTTGTGAACAGACCCTTAGCTGTCAGCTGCTGAACCTTTGTCCTGAAAGCTGGTGGTGGACAGATGTTAATAGATTTAGCAGCTGTCAAATAAAATAATGAAGATGTCAATGTATGTTAGTTTTTATGTCATTGAATCAAACGTGCAATAATGTTATACAAGCAAACTTTAAATTATGTAGGGACCAAAAATCTAAATAAGGCAGAAAAATGATCAGTATACAGATATTTGTGAGTTAAGTCAAAGCATAAACAAATTGGTAGAAATACTTTAAGATAGCAGTTCCAGTAGTAATATTGATGTATGCATGACAGAGGGCCAATTTGTTGGGTGAAGGATGTACCCTGCTATCTGATGGGTGGAACTATAGTTTTTACACTAGAGGCTGCTGGATCAAGGAGAATGTTTAGCTAGAAATTATTATCTAAATATAATATTCGTGAATATATTTAGTATTAGTGTATACAGTGTATACTAAAAATAAGTCATGTGCATGTGTTAACGAAGTTTATAAACATCTGAATCTAAGTGTGTGGGATGAAGTTCTCAGTGGGCACAAACAGACATGGAATACATATTATTAAGGTAGTAAGATATTAAAAATAATTCAAATGTTATCAATGTTGAAATGGATGGCAAGGGAGGGTAATTATGTAAATGTTTCTATAGTTACCAATACAGCTAAAAAAGACGAGGAGGTATTTAGTGAGATTATGTAGTAAAGATAAGCCATGTATCAAATAAGACATGTAGTTCTAGGGAGTTAAGATTGAGTAAAAACTTAATGTAAAACAAATCATGTGATTTATAGTTATCACAAATGTTTTTGCTAAAAACTTACCAGTTTATGCCATCTGTCTGTTGTCTGGTGCCAGCCACATCTTTGTGCACCACTTGATGGAGAGGAAGAGGTGGAGCACTAGGCTAATGGGCAGAGAACGTAGGACCTGCAAAAAATAAAATGGCACTCCAAAATGTATCACAATATGAGCCTATGGATTATTAGTTTAAGTATATGCTCAGTACATATACAGTGCCCATATATAACATGGGGAAAATCATATCAGTGCTGATGAATAACTAAAAAATGATACAAAGAAAAAGATTTTTTTTTTTTCATAGACATAATTAAGGCATGCCTGTGATTCTGTTTAGGATGCTTTTAGACAAGTACCTTAGTTGTTGCCCTATCCCTGTAGATGTTACTCCTGCTTCATCAGATGTTGCTAGTGCAACTGAAATAGGGATTGTTTACTAACTAAGTAGGGCATAAAGAGTATCCTATTATTTCATAGCTTGAAAGATATTTAGGTATTGTGAACCATTGTGTGTGAGTGAAAAGTGTATGTATCTGTAGAGGATTGTAGGGTGTAAAATTGTGCCATGAGTGTTATTTAGCTTAATAAATTAAATATAGTGTAACAATGACGATCAATGCCCTCAGGATCGGTTCGATGCACAATAGTGTCCACCTCTCAATAGCCTCAATTCCGTCTGCTATTATAGCACAGAAGTTTGAGGTGATCAAGTGAGGCAAGGAAACGGAAGGGAACAGCTGGGTAGGAGACCTGGAATAAGCACAACATACAGTATTTATACTATTCACACTCAAATGCATAGTACCTCTATATAAGGAAAAGTATACCCACCAAAAACAAATAGAAACTGTGCCTCACAGGGGAAGAACCAAACTTCCTGGACTCCACTTGACCCTCTGTTAATTTGAGTAAAAAACAAAACAAAAACAAACCAAATGTGAAAATCTTCACGAGAAAACACTTTTTCTAAGCACAGCTCTTCTTAAAAAAAATGAATTACTTCTATTAAACAAACCATGTATATTTCATCATACATGAATGAACAAACCAAATAGTTATTTCTCCAATATGACCTCTTGTAGATAAAGCAATGTTATTTCAAGATGAGGTTTGCAAAAGCCGTGTCCTCACAGTTTAAGCAAGCCAGCAAATAATGAACTCCTCCAAGATTTATGACTTCTTATGGTGACCTTCACACCAATTATAGCTTTATCTGATTTCAAACTGAGAAACTTGGAAATATAAAAGAAAACACTCTGTCAAACTGAATATAATTAAATACAGCGTTTCAGAAAACAGCAATGTATTTGAAAGCACTTGGTAGATAATTCTTTACTCTAATGTCACAGAGAAGGCACAGACTTAGACTTTTAGGGGCAAATTTACAAGCCCCTTGCGACATCTTTACGACACCATTGCGTCACTTATGTGACGCAGCGGCGTCGTAAACAATGCGACAGATTTACAACGTGACGCATCTAGTGAGATGCGTCACGTTGTAAAGCCCTGCACTACATTATACCTGCATCAGGTATAATGTATGCAGGGTGGGCGTTCCGTCGCAAGGAAGCCCCGTAAAAGTGACGCAGTGAAATCTACAAGATTTCACTGAGTCACTTTTACGTCCCCGCTGCGTCAAAACCTTACGCCTGCTTGTAGCAGGCGTAAGGAGTGACGCAGCATTG
Source organism: Calotriton arnoldi (assembly GCA_963921515.1). Classification (NCBI taxonomy): domain Eukaryota; kingdom Metazoa; phylum Chordata; class Amphibia; order Caudata; family Salamandridae; genus Calotriton; species Calotriton arnoldi. The sequence goes on from CAWUFW010005293.1 coordinate 1,069,221, forward strand.
CAAGTATAGGATGCCCCTGAGCAGTGCTGGAGTTGCGTTGCGCTTGCCACACGACTCCAGCACTGCATCACCTATACACTGACAGATGCATCACGCATCTGTCTCTCCTTGCGCCACGGTGTTGCGGCGCATCCATGGGCGCAAGGGTTCCTAACGTCACGCAAAATAACTGGCGCATCCCTGCTGATCTGCAGGGATGCGCCAGTTATTGTAAATCTGCCCCCCTGAATGCATGAACAGGAATCGGTGCAAGAACTCTTACCACCTCACAAGTACAAGGATTTTCAGGAAAAAACAGCAGAAGTACTGGATATGATCGAAAGACGGAATAATCTGCCTTGTTCCTCAACCAGAAGCTCTTTTTATAGCTCTTCCAGGTTATTTATTTATTTTGAAAGTTTTATATAGCGGGAACGTGACCCAGGCGGGTATCAGAGCGCTTTACAATTTGGATAGGTATTACATGAATATGCATAAAACAACAAGATAGTCGTGCAACACAGTTAAGGGGTTATTGTGAGTCATTACTTACAAAAGGTTACAGAGCAACTGACCTCTACAACGATTCATGGGACATGCAGGTCTAACCTTCTCCATCCGAAATTCTGCTTCTGTGATGCCCTATGAATTCTCTCATAAACTCCACCATCCTGTGAGCTTATGAAATAATGACAGTAACTTCTGTTCTCCAGTAATCTCCAGTCGCGGTCGGTGTAGGAGTGCCGGCCGGGCGGTGACGTGGGGCGGGGGAGGGGCAGGGTGGGGGGTAGCAAAGTACGGATTACGGACCTGTACAGGTAAGTAAACATTTAAATCAATGAAACGAATTTGCTGCGCGCACTGCATCACCAAATGCGATGCAGTGCGCGCAACGAAATTCGTTTCATTGATTTAAATGTTTACTTACCTGTACAGGTCCGTAAACCGTACTTTGCTACCCCCCACCCTGCCCCTCCCCCGCCCCACGTCACCGCCCGGCCGGCACTCCTACACCGACCGCGACTGGTAATCTCTACTGGTAAATCTACTATTACGGAGATGTTTTGCTTTGTGTCAGCGTTCATGTCCCTTTTACCCCGACCCTTGTTTTAGTTGTAACATATAGAGGGGTCTATTTTCTTACCTGGCCTTACATTGGGGTTCCCTAGAACAGGCATGCTATATAGCTCCGGGATCGTGGAAAAGGATAGTTGGGGACACGCCACCTACACTACTGGGCAGTGAGTACATTATCCCGATGGATATTCTAAGGTACCAGGTCGGACGTTGGTTCCCTTTTTACCGCGGATATATTTTATTTGTTCTAGATGACTTCATATTAGTTCGATTCCACGACTCCCAATGGGCCCACTGTCCAAGGGATTTGGGTGAGATATATGAGTGGCACTTATCGTTTGGGTGGAAGGGTGATACGCTGTACATTATGGAGGTGCCTGCCTGGTTTACCGTATTGGCATATTTAGATCCTCTTGCTTGAGCACTACTTGTGTGTATTTATCATGTCACTTGAAAACAACATGAGCGCAACTACAATAACATTGCGGCAGTGCACACAAAAGTTTGATGTTATTTCAAATGTATGTCAGTTCTGTTTTGTTTCTTTTTCTTTATATAGGTCATGAGAGTTTTGCTAACCGACTTTACTCCTTAAAATCAGTGATGTAAGTCCTTATATGACAAACAGTGTTCTTATTTGTCAACTCTGGATAAAGCTAAACAATTAAGGCGAGGGCCCTCGAAATATAATGCAGGCAGGATACCAGGGAAACATGAAACCTAAAAAGAAACAAAAGAAAAAAACCTTGCGCTGATGGAGGTGAGCAGAATATCTCGAAATAAGAGGAGAGCAAATCACCATGTGGATCGAGCCTAAATTTTCAACATATTTTGAACGATAAACTGTCACATTCTTACTTTGATTTCACAGAATGTTTTACTATTTAATACAAATAAGTCAAAATAGGTATCAACAGCTTATGTATGCATATTGTCAAAACTTATAAACCTGCACAGTAATATATTACAAGAAGTAAAAAGATTTCCTTTTTCTGTCCCCCTTCATTCACTCAATCTACTCAATCTCACCTACACACAGGGCTTTAAGTGGGGGGGGTCTGTGGGGGTCTGAGCACCCCCAGTTTTTTTTGGGGGGCCTCAAAAGGGGTCTCTAGGGGGCTCTATTTTCGGGCCTCAAAGGTCAAAGGTAGGGTGACCAGACGTCCCGGTTTTTGTTTGGTGTTTCTGGTGAGCATGCACGCGCACTGCTTAAGGCGTGATGTCATTGTAGCAGGAAGGGAAATCCTTTGAAGAGAGACACTTTCTCTCGGGATTTCCCTTCTCTTTGAACACGCAGCGCCACCTACGTCATCGTGCCAGCCATCGGCACAACAACAGCTGGATACTGCATACTGCATACAGACTATTTCAACTAACATACATAAAATATAAATGAATAGATATTCGTAAACACAACAGGAATGGACACAATGCAAAAGGATCAATCTCATCGAGCTCTCTTCATTTAGAGAGTTTCAGTAAGACTTGGTACGCTGAAGAACATTTTCAATCGCTCTTTTGATGAACGACATAGATGTAGTCAAAAGCATTCAGTTTTATGCATTAGTTTTTTATGAGGTAAAATATAAACAACATCGTCCAGTGTTATGATCCTAATATTCCTGTTCAGTCATGCGCCGACGCACGTTTCAATAAAGATCACAAAGGTGGCAAAACCTTCCTCAGGGCGCTCAGATGTAATATTTCATAACTTGATGTGGGGTAGAAAAATTGAGGGGGAGAGAAGAGATGAAGTTGCAGGTCCCGACAAGGATATAGAAATCACGAGGATATAAATGATGGCTCGGTCCATAACCAGTTAACAAAATGTACATTTTTAAGAAGTGGGAGAGCGTGCTTAAGTCGCCGAACAGACAAGAAAAGTTTAGAAACCAATAGGCGTGCTCAATAGAGTGCATATGGGATACATCGATAAAACCCATATGGACCCTGGTATAGTGCTCAGGTTAGTTAGCTGTGAAAGATAGTTGATCGATCAAGAGTCTTGTAGCGTGCTGCCCGGATCGAGAAACCACAATCGAGGACAATAGGCCCTGGTGCCGCACTATGTGAAGAAATAAAGATTCGGAGATTGAAAATGGAAGAAAAGAAACATGAACGATAGAGTGCCGAATACTCACGTCTCCACTCTTCTCAGGAGTCTCAGTAGAAGGAGACACTGATATTATAGTCACTGCCCATACGAAATGAGCCGCCAATGACTGTCCTGTTTATGACGAAGGCAGTAGAACAGATAAGTAAAGAGAACAGTCTCGCTCAGCCACACAGAAAGCTGAATATATAACAGCCATCATTCTAGGCCCTACCTCAAGAAAGGGTACTGTATCTTGGTCTGTTTATCTCAAGTTCAATAGAGGTTGAATGGCCATAATCCATAAGTGTTCTGAATATCCCAGCAAAGGGATACAAATGAATCTACAAACCAAAGATAGTATCACTTAAATTCAAATCACATATATTTTAAATATTAACTTACTTTCGATAGAAAATGGGTATTCTATTGCTGGATCTGTTTTTCAAGATCTATGAATATATTAAAAATGTTTAAAAAAATTTAGGGCTGCCTATTGCTGTCTATTAATTGTTTTCTATTTAAATGTGTTGCGTTTTCAAGTTACACTTACTTCAGTCAATAGATGGCACTGTTTGAAGTCCAAGCTGGCTATTTTCTCCTCCAATTCTAGATGCATGTGGTTACAAGGGAAGTCTGAGCACCACTGAGCACAAAATGGTGGTCGGCTTAATTTATACGTTTGTTAGGGTTAAAAGAAAATGTAAAAGAAAATATGTTTTGAAAACGATTTTTCTGCGTGATTCAGAACCTGACAGGATGTATACTTATTATGTTGTGTGTGAAATGTTGTTTTTAACGTTCCGGTTCAGAATGGCAGCCATTTTGAGTAGATGAATGCTAGGCTGTTGTAGTAGAAATATGGAAAGACACCATTTTCTTTTAGTAGATAATGGGTAGGTTGTTGTAGTGGTAATAGTGGAAGGACAAAACCTTTTTATGCATTAAATAGATATGCTTGTTTTGGTAAAGAATGTTGTTTTTTTTAAATTGAATGTATATTCTTCAATATTTTACATTTATAATAATCAGTTTTGAGAAGTATTATTTAATATATACTTTTAATAGTTTTTTACAGTTTTCGCACGTAACCTCCTTGTACCTTCAACATACTTTTATCATTATGCGTAGTATTGGTATTCATTGTATTGGTATGCGTTGTAATGGCATGCGTTGTAATGGCACTTTTATGTATCCCTATATATATGCGTTGTAATGGCTTTCGTTGTTAAAACATGCGTTGTAATGGTAGTTTCGCTGTAAAATCCGTGTTGTAAAAGTATGAGTTGTAATGATTTGCGTTGTAACAATATATATTGCTGCACAGGTGAGTCTGATATGCCCCCCAAGACAGATTTGGAAAAAAACACTCTACGCTACAGTCTACAGTTCAGTATAACCTTCATCAGAAGGATGATAAGCACATGTAGAGCAAACTGTAAATAGTACACTTTCCCACCACTGCTAAGTCCACCTCACAACGGCACACAAAAAAACACAATTCCTTGTATGCAAGACATAAATTTCATGAGTGCTCCACAATCCCAGCTGTGCTCTATGATCCGCATCATGCCGCAAAGTGGTGCTGTGTCCTGTGTACATTTTTTGGTAAGCAACTCACAACACCTGATGAGTCGCCCATGGTCCACGAAGAATCCAGTCCAAATCAAATTGCCAGCGATGCACGTCACAAGACGTGAAGGCTCTGCACCACCAATAGGAAGATGCGCTACTCAATCCAAAGTCACGTATGACATTGCACGTCACACCACCAATCGGCTTACAGCAGCATTGCACGCACTCCAGAGGTAATATTGCTAACCCCGTCCTCCGACTGCGCAACACGTACAACAGTTCCTCTGTTAATGGAATGCAGCTTGCTTAGCTGCGCTCTGGGGCTACTACCAGGGGTCAAGAGAAGCATCATGAGCAGAGCTCATAAGTCGATGGTCGTCAGAACTTCAGGTACCGAGCCAAAAATGTACCTCAAACAAATGCTAAAAATGTCTCCTTACACATCGTTCAACTGATCTATTGACTCCATTGATCCACTGGATCCAGTAATCCATACTTTGCTGATCCAGTACCATTGCCCAAAAATAGGAAGATCCACCACCATAGCATGCAATAGGGGTCAATGCTGTAGTATCCTGCCCCATCCACAGGTTCCCAGTCGTCACCAATTTTCTTATGTAGTGTCCAGCCAACAAGCAACACTCTCCAGGCGGGATTGTACCAATAGTAGGTTTATTCGCATACATTTTTACAGCACTGAAATAGGTCTGGCTTCTTTCTCAGCCCATCCCCAACTGCCTGTTCTCTGTCACTGCATTCCACTTGGAATCCAATGACATGCAGGCCCACTATTGCATCACTGAAAAGTACACAACACTAGTGTGGGCAGTTTTTACTTGAGGTATATGTACCTTGTTTGATGGAAGGATTTGTGACTGACTTGTTTTGATGACTTTGTCTCCTTATAGTGGATATGGCACAAGGATTGTGTGGCTTATGTATTTATGAATGGCTTGACGATTTAGAAGCAGGATGCTTCTCTCCCAGGCAGAGACAGTAAACATACAGTGTGGCTGAGGATGCCTGGTATTCTAGACTAATATGCATTAATGAAACTCCATCTGATGAGTTTCTGGCCCCATTGAGAGATGGAGGACCGGGGGCAATGTCGTAAAATGGTGCGGCTCATGCTCCGCCAAACTCATAGTTCAACTTCGTTTAGAGGTGGGCTAAGTGCAGGTTTTCTGATGAAGTAGTCTGAACTGGCTCTGCCATCAGAAACAATGCCACTGTCAGAAACCTCAGACTTGAGCAGTGCTTAATTTGAGCTGATGGTTTCAGGTGCTCGGCACCGGCACTTAATTGTCAACCCCAGCACTTGTGACATTCTGGCTCATGCTGGCTAATTTAGAGATGACCACAACAAAAGTTAATTATTAATTCAGTATACATTTAAAAATGACTATTACCTGCCTCCCAAGCCATTCTTACAGCTCCGAGGGCCTGGAATAGTCTGAATTGTGATCCTGGTAGGAGTGTGATGGTTAGTAGTTGTGTTTTTAGTATCATTGGCAGCATGGCAGGGGAAAAGTGTGGTGCAAGCTGCAGTGGCTTCCTGACAAGAACCCTGGCAGATGAAGCACTGCTTGATAGCCCATTTACCACAGGGTCCTCAGGTCACCCGTGGGGGTCGCTTAGCCCTACATAGGATGGATAAGTTCATTTTTGCTTTTGCTGCTGGGTTGGGACTGCATGCCCAAGAATACTGTAATATTTGTTTTTTGTTGCCTAAGAGTTGGCCTGATATCAGTTTTTCTGGGTTGATTCTCTGGACAGGGATGGCAAGTGTCTTTTTGTGAAAGGCACAATGGTGGATTTTGGCCTGGTTAATGGGTGACCATGAGTATCACTGGAGGTTCTTTTGCTGTAGCAGGAAACATTAGTTAAAAGAATAACACTCTTCCTAATAAAGTGTTTAATTAGTGTGATGCCATTTTCCAGTCAGAGTGCTGGTACAAAACGATTGTAGCAGTGCTGGAGAGCTTCTGATGCTAGCTAGTGATGGAGCAAGGTTTCAAAAATCAAACTTGCTTGTACGCAATCCTTCTCATAGTATTAATTTATTAATATTGTATTGTTAATACTAACCTTTGCATACACTACACGAATAGCAAGGATGCTTGCATATGTGTTTTACTAATGAATAACGCTTGTTTGTAATTCAAAATGGCCGCTAAAGCGCAGGAACCTCTCTGCGCATGTCGCAACCTGATCACATGGTGTGACGTCTTTCTTTGCTTGATGGGAAACTTCTGCTTCTGCGCAGTGTGCATAAAATGGCTGCTTGATGTTTTCACATGCTTCAGCTTGCTCTCATGTCATTACTAAATTGTCGTTTCTTAACGCTACTAATGCGGGATAGTATATATAATTAAATGGGAATAGAATAGAAATAGTGGGTATACAGTGAAACATTTTATTTGTGATTTTAATATTTCCTTCTTGCACTTTTAGTAATTCGTAAAATTGGGCCTGGGTTGGTGTTTTGAAACTCGAGAGACAGATGGTTCTGCGCATGTGTCCTGTATGCCTGCCAAGTGAAGTCAACTTGGACGTCTCCCAAGGCCACGACCTATTGGCCGAAGATGATGCACTCAATGTTTCCGGCGGACAAATTGTTACTTTTCTCCTGTAAATTGTATAACATTTGTCGTGAGACGGGTGGGAAATAAAGCAAATGTATTGAATTTGAGGGGCGGTATTTATGAACAAAGAACCTTATGAAATAAAGTAAAATTAATATGGTGCGACAATCCACCCCCTGTCCCTGTCCAATCAGAAGTAGTGGTCCCATATTTTAGTAACATTAAGGGGAGGTACATGGGCGTAGAAAGGTATAATAGATATAGAATTAGCTAATTAGTTAGCACAGGAGAGCTGACTCTCAGAACACACAGAAGAGCTCCAGACCATCAAGCTGATCGGTTGCTGACTGAATCCCTGTCCAGAAGAGGTCCTGAGGAGGGGGCGGCGGAGTTCATTAGAAGGAAGGCACGGGAGAATCGAGAGAAGTCGAGTACCAGAGAGGGGAACGACGCAGGCGTCGTTGTAGAGAGGTCACCGGTCCTGTCCTGATCCTGGAGGAGTTTTTGCTCTTCATCCTTCCTGGGTCCTATCTTTTCAACTCCTTGGCTAAGGGGTTTGGTTTTCGCACTTAGGTAAATATAATGAAACCTTTAGTTGCGCTGCTGTCTCTATCTTCTTCTCTTCCTTAAACACCGTCATTTGATTAGCAATAATCATTTCTAAGCTTAATCCTGGGTATTTTGATCAAGTACCATGTGGCTTTGTATTTTACTCTGCTAAATCTTTAGATAAACATTTTAAGACTTCCTGACTCAGTGGTTATTTCAGGATTTTGTATTATAATGAATGTCACTCATTTTAAACTTCCCAATTAGCAAGGGATTCATCGGTAAGTCATTACTCTTCAATCAGAAGGTAATTGGTAGCAGGGATATTTTTGATAAGAGTAACAACTGATAAACCCAGCGTAAGTATTAGCGTAGTGTGAATGTATGGGCCCAAGTGAGTATGTGGTGTATGAATGCTGTTTGCTAATATCGCGCTGGATCAGTTTTCTGGTAAGCAGAGGACGGTTATGGTTACTTTTTGTTAATTGGGTAATGAGAATTTTTATGTGTATTTTTATGAACTAACATCCGCTTATTTTAAGTTTTGTTTTATGTTGTCCAGAATACCCCGGGTGTAAAAAGAATAGTGGGTGGCAAGTGGAAGCCATACTGCAGTGAGGTTATCTGCCAGGCAGAATTAGTACTGAGAAGTTAAGCAGGACTTCAAGTACTCGTTAGGGACTTTATGCGTGTGAGTAATAGCAAAAAGGGTACGCTGATAAAAATTTGATGTTATATCACCTAGTAAGGGTAACATTGGAGAAGTAACAGGTACTTCTGGAGCTTGTGTGAAGAATAGACGGAAGTGTTTTATTCGTAGTGTATGTATAGTAAACAGAAAGGTTTTACTAAGTGTGAGCGAAAACTATTTTTTCGAATTTAGAAGAAACTGGCACGATAGCGAATGTTTTATGTTGTTATTGAAAATTTAATTAAGATTTATAGAGAAAATAAGTTTGCGTAAATTTTTGTAAAGGGAGGGTCAGTTGCCAGAGAGGGAGCTGACGTCACAAAATGCCGCGCTGGGATTGGTTGAAACAGCGGGTGTGGAAAACCCTTGTAAAGGAGGGGTTAGTAGTCAGGAGTAGTACTGACGTCACAGGTGTCGCGCTGGGATTGGTTAAACCAGCAAAGACAGGAAAGAGCGGATTGTAAAGGAGGGGTTGACTGAGAAACGTCACCAAAAGGCCGCGCAAGGATTGGTTTGGAAATAAAAGATAGCAGATATTTGATTGGTTGAGAATTTAGAAGCAAAAATCTTAGTGGATAAAGATTGCATGGTAAAACGCGATCCAACATTAACAGGAACTCGTCCGGATAGGAGATTCCTAGGTTTTGCAGAATATAATTTTGTACATCGAAGATTAGACAGAATGTACGGAGAAAAGAGAAAAATGTCATTTTTACAAAAGATTAAGAATTATTTTTAAAAGGACAAACCAATCAAAACTAGAGAAGGAATTATTATTCCACCAGCTAAAACGCCCGCTTCATTTATGATGATGGAAAGAGGTTATCATACTTGTGTATGGATGGAGAATTGGATAGAATACACCAAAAATGATGGAGTATTAGCATTTCCCGAGAACAGTACCTTCAATGGAAGAATTCTTCAAAATTTGAGATTGAGGATGAATGACTTAGAACCCAGACCTAGATTAACCCAATACGAAGCCCTAGAAGAATGGGAAACCGAGGCTTTTGAGCGTGATCGACCTCGGAGTAATAGGAGTTATCCAGGATTTTTTCCCAGATATCAACGTGAGTCTAGGGATGGTCAGATGAAACAATGGAGAAGGGCAATGATTACAGAAGGATTATATCCATTGTTCTCAGCAGAAGAAAATTCAGGAAGTAAGTGCACAGAAAAGACAAAACATTTAATGAGAAATGAGGAGTCTGAAGATGAATTTATGGAGGAAATGTTAAGGAATCCCCCACCATATCAGGAAGGGACAAGTGGATGCAACCCAAGTGCACCACCAAAAACTCCATTAGTTCCACAGGTAATGCATGAATTTACCACAAGTAGAATACTTCATGAAAAAGAAAAAGAAGCCCTAGAAAAGACCAGAGCAGAATTAATACAGAAAATAACTCAGATACAAGTGCATCCTGATTCGTTGACCATACCAGTAACAATTGGTCCAGTAGTTCCATTATATGGTACTCAGGGAAGTTGTCCTCCACAGATACTTACACCTACTGTTGTAAATAATTCCAACCCTGAAGCTCCAGTTATAATTGAAGATCAATTTAGTGACTGTGAATCCACAATATCACTCATGGACTTGCCTATTCAAGGTTCTGTAAATAGTACTCCCAGAAAAGAGGTACCTGGAGGTACAAAAGATGTAAGTTTAGTAACTTCATCAGGAACAAAAAGTGCTACCATAGTAACACCTGAAGATCTGGAAAGATGGGTGCAAGGGTCAGTTAAACAGTGTACATCTCCAAAAATAATAGACATTCATAAATTGAAAGTCGAATTAGAAGAAATAATAGCAGGAAATATAGGACCAGAACGCTTAAATACCTATGATGAAGAAGAATTATTATTCCTGTGCAGGAGTATCACCAGAAATGTACAGATATTCCATGAAAAATTGTCCAATTTAGCACTACAGATGGGCATAGAAATAGGGAGATCAAAAGTACTACAGGAACCCTATAGATTAGAATTTTCAGACAAAGATTTAGAAAATATGAATGCCTCTGGAAGAAGATTACAAATAAGAGAATTAATGTTAGTTTTGCAAAAATGGGGAGACCTAGATAAATGGAAAACTAGGTGGGCCAAGAAAAAGGAAGAAGCACGTACAAGTAGATCAGCATCAGAATATGTGATGAAGGAATCAGGGAAAATAGACCAAATGTATCCAATGCGAGAAGTTGCGGGAGGAGGATATGTACATGTCCCATGGAGCAGACAGGATATTTTGTCATTTACGAATGACTTTCCAAAATTGAGAGAAAAACTTATTGAATGGTACAAGCAGGTTGACAGGTTTGTGAAGGTGTCAAAGGTATTGCTGAAGGATTTGGATGGTTTGTTTGACATAGTGGTACCTGCCGATTTATGGACAGATTGCAAAATCACAGTAGATTGGCCAAGCGATGAATATCCTAGAGATCCGAAAACAGGTGCCCCGTCAAATGATGTGATGAAAAAGTATCACCAAGTGATAACTTACCTGAAAGGGAAAATACCACCGAAAGAAACCGATTGGGTAAAAATAGATCGAACTACTGAAGAAGCTAATGAATCAGTGCATTCCTACTATGAGCGTTTATTGCAGGTATTTAAACAGTATAGTGGATTTGAGGATATTGGAGACAAGAACATGAGTCAGTTTGTGTATCGGTTTGTTTACGGTTTGAAACCAGAGATTTGCCAGATGATTAAACAACACATGCTGTGTTGGCAGGAAAAGCCCATAGATGAGATTTTGAAGTATGCAAAATATTGTGGAGACGATATTGAGGATAGACACAAGAAATTGCAGGAAAAAGTGATGTGGGCACAGGTGAAAATGGCTGAGAAACAGGGAATTAATTTGGAAAATCCAAGTGAAAATCCAGGAAAAGATTCCGGAACAAGTGGTGATACGGGGAATGGTGGAAAATTTAGAGGACGAATGAGTAGAGAAGAAGCTAAAAAGAAATTTCCTTGTCATGGATGCGGAAAATTGGGGCATTGGAAGGATGAATGTAAAAAGATTCGAAATAATAATGGCCCAAATCAAAATTTAAATCCACAGACACAGAATGACTCACAGCAGGGTGTAAATCCTCAGAGTCAGTTGCCACCTGCACCTATTCAGGGTAATGTAAGCAGAGCAAAGCATGGTGCAGATCACGGATATCAGGGAGGAAGTGGTAAAAATGATTATATGACATCACAATTTCTTTTGCAGGACAATTACTGTGAATACAACTCATGACGGTGCCTAGGAGAGGGGAAGAAGGAGTGCATACTTGGCGCATCCATACAGGTAGATCAGTCAGGTCCATATGTTGAAGGGAATGTGAAAGGTAATAATATTACTTTCCTTTTGGACACTGGTGCTACCCGGTCTACTGTGAGAACAGCAGACATTCCAGACCTTCCTCTCTCTGGTGAAAATATCCAAGTAGTGGGGGTAGCTAATCAGAGGATTAGAACACCTCTTACCGAACCAATGGAAGTTAAAATCGGAAATTTCAGAGAAATGCATCAATTTGTAGTGTGTGATTCTAGTCCAGTGAACCTATTAGGTAGGGATTTGTTGTGCAAAATGAATTGTAAAATTTTCTGCACACCGGATGGTGTGGCAGTTCAGACACCAGATGAAGATCATGTATATAAATTTATGATTGCAAACCAAGGTACAGAAGTGGATGAAATGTTTTCGTTAATAACAAAAGATGAGTTGCCAGAAGAATTAAAAGATACAGTAAACCCCATAGTATGGGATTTCACTGGAAAGGAAGTAGGACTTATGGCTTAAATAGATCCAGTAAAAGTTACTGTAAAGGAATGTGCAATTTTCCCAAATACTAGACAGTACAAAATGAGTGCAGAAGTAAAAGCAGGAGTCATTGAAGAAATAAATCGAATGGTAGAACAAAACATCTTAAAAGAAGTAATGAGTAGCCCATGTAATTCACCTATAATGGGGTTGAAGAAACCTAGTGGAAAATATAGGATTGTTCAGGACCTGAGGAAAATAAATAAGATTGTAGAACCAAGTTGTCCTATAGTACCAAATCCTGCAGTAATTCTATACCAGATCCCATGGAATGCAGGATGGTTCACAGTAATTGATTTGTGTCAAGCGTTCTTTTCAATACCATTACATTCAGACAGCCAGTATCTTTTCTCATTTAAATTTGAGAACAAAGTCTATGTGTGGAATCGTGTTCCTCAGGGGTACACAGAAAGTCCTTCTATTTTCAACCAGATACTGAAAAAGTGCCTTGAAAAACTAGTGATGCCAGGAAGCTCAGTCTTAGTCCAATATATCGACGACTTATTAGTAGCATCAAACACTAGAGAAGACTGTGTTGTTGATTCCATAGCATTATTAAATCTTTTGGCAGAAGAAGGGCATAAGGTCTCACCTGAAAAATTGCAATTCTGTACAACAGCTGTTAAATATCTGGGACACCAAATTGAGAGAGGAAAAAGAAGAATAACAGCTGAAAGAGTAGCTTTAATAAAGAAAATGCAAATGCCAGTAACACAAAGACAAGTGAGAATGTTCTTAGGAATAGTAGGTTACTGTCGACAATGGATACCAGGATTTTCCATGTTAGCTAAGCCCTTAATTAACATGACAAAAAAGAAAGCAAAGGACCCTGTTGAGTGGGAGGACGAAAGTGTAGAAGCTTTTGTAAAATTGAGAAATGCCCTATGTTCAGCACCTGCATTAGGCATGCCTGATTATAAAAGAGAATTTGCATTGTTCTGTCATGAAAGACAGAATTGTACACTTTCTGTCTTAACTCAAAGACATGGACTGGAAAGACGTCCTATAGCATATTTTTCTGCTACATTGGACCCAGTAGCAGCCGCATTGCCAGGATGCTTAAAAGCAGTAGCAGCTACTTGTTTGAGCATTGAACAAAGTGAGTCAATTGTGATGGGACACCCTGTAAAAGTGTATGTTCCACATGCAGTTGTCATTCTGTTGACAAGAACCCGAACTCAGCATCTTACTCCTAGTCGGCTGACTAAATATGAAAGAATAATAATGGGTGCTGAAAATGTGAACATGGTAAGGTGTACTATAATAAATCCAGCAACCTTACTACCAGATCCACGTCATGAAAGAATAAAAGACGATGAAGAAGATGAACATGATTGTATACAAATTACAGAATTATGCAGAAAACCACGTCCAGACATAGAGGAACAGCCTCTTAAAAAGCCAGACAGGGAGCTATTTGTTGATGGTTCGTGTCAAAGACATGAAGATGGTAAACTAACTGCTGCCTATGCGGTATGTGAATTAACTGGAATAGTTGAAGCATCCTATATACCAGGAGTCAAATCTGCACAAGTAGCTGAATTGATTGCTTTGATAAAAGCATGTAAATTTGGGAGGAATCAGAGAGTGACCATATTTACAGATAGTCAATATGGTTACGGGGTCGTGCATGATTTTGGCCAACTGTGGATGCAGAGGGATTTCATGACTTCTTCAGGATCCCCCATTAAAAATGGACAATTTGTAAGGGAATTGCTAGAAGCAATACAATCACCAAAAGAATTGGCTGTGGTGAAATGTGCCGCACACCAGTCAGGAGATGACTGGGTGGTAGTCGGTAACAGATATGCGGATCTGGTGGCCCAACATTGTGCCAAAACCAGAATGTCAGTCAATAAGAGGGTAGAAAGAATGGGAATCAGCTGCCAACTTATGCTATATATGCCACCTGAAACTTGGAATGAGGTGAAGAAATTGCAAGATGAGGTTGATGAAAGTGAGAAGAATTTGTGGATCAAAGTGGGTTGCTCCCAAAGAGGAGAGGATGAAGAATGGATCAGTGCTGATGGCAGACCAGTCATGCCAGACTGTTTACTCTCGCAAATGGCTAGAATGCATCATGGAGATACACACATAGGGAGAGATGCAATGATTAGGCTGTTCAGACAAAATTGGTACAATCCCAAATTCAGAGCTGTTGCAGAGAGTCTTTGCCAGAGATGTCTAACTTGCCAAATGCATAATCCAGGAAGGAAGACAGTAATTGGATTTGGAAAAATTGGAAAGGCAGAGGGTCCATTTATGAGACTGCAGTTTGATTTCATACAGTTACCACCATGTAGAGGGCTGAAATATGTATTAGTTATAGTGTGTCTGTTTTCAAAGTGGGTGGAGGCTTACCCTACTAGGAGAAATGACAGCATTACAGTTGGAAAATTGTTGCTACGAGAGCTCATTCCTAGATTTGGTTTTCCAGTAACTTTGGAATCAGATAGAGGGAAACATTTTAACAGCGAAGTGATTCAAATAATCTGTGAAGCAGTCCAAATCCAACAGAAACTGCACTGTGCATATCGTCCAGAAGCTTCTGGAGTGGTTGAACAATTGAATGGCACTATAAAGTCAAGACTGGGAAAAATGTGTGCATCAACATCATTAGAGTGGCCAGATGCATTACCACTCGTTTTAATGGGACTCAGAAGTATACATGACAGAACCACAGGATTGAGCCCCCACGAAATAATGATGGGAAGAGCAATGAGACAAACACATGTTCCCACAAACAAACTGGTGAATATATCTGATGATATGGTTCTGGACTATTGTAAAGCATTGGCTGATCTAGTGCGTTCTGTCTCTCATCAGGTTGGAGAAGACGCAGTTTCCAGGCAGCCCGAGCAAGAACATGATCTGAATCCTGGTGACTGGGTGGTAGTGAAGAATCACACCAGAGAAACGTGTCTATCACCTAGATGGGGCAGACCGTGTCAAGTCATACTGACAACGAATACAGCAGTGAAGTGTGCTGGATTTCCTAATTGGATTCACGTAAGCCACACCAAAAGAGTGCCAGATCCTGAAGAAGAAAATCCTCAGACAACGCCAATCACTGAAGAAGCTGAAGGTTGCCCAGCTGAAGGATCTCAAGTTCGAGATTTCGGAGAAGCTGAAGAAGAACAACCGAGCACAAGTCAGGATTGGATACCCGTGGTAGAGGTTCCTGAAATATACCACAGAACAAGAAGTCAAACAAAATTGGAAGAAATTAAAGAAGATCAGATAGGTGAAGAAGAAGCAGTTCAGGAACAAGAAGAAAAGACATTAAGAAATCCTGAACAAGGTCAGATAATGAAAGAAATCTGGACTCAAAACATTGAAGACCTAATAGACTTTGATCAGGGACAGACAGGTTTAGAAGAATCCGGTCAGGCTGCAGAAGTTCACAGTGCAATAAGCCCTGATCAGAACAAGTTAGATCAAAAAGAATGCTCAGAAGAAGAAAACCTTGAAAAACATGAATTTGAAGAAATAAATAAAGAACAAGGTCAGTTATTGGAAACTCACAGCAGAGCTGTTACAGAGAAACCAATTAGACCTGAAAAGGAGAAAACAAGAAACACAATAATTGAAGAACACGAACCAGTGCAAAGCAGTGAAATTAAGATCGCTGAAGACAAAAACAAGGAAGCAGTGCCAACAAAGAAAACAAGAAAAGGAGATCAATGGCCAAGTGTCATTAAAAGAGTAAAATACCACATTACAACCAGAAGTGAAGATCCAGAACAAGTACCTGAAGTGACAAGTCAAACTGAACAAGAGAAAAAGTCAGGAAAAAGAAAAAGTAAAAGACTGAGACTTGTGAATAACAAATTCAAGGGTCCTGACTGGACTTATATCATTCTTGAAGATTTTGAAAGTTCAGAGTCAAGTGACAGTGGTGGTGAAGGAACAAGTGCAGAATTAACGTACGAGGAAGAAACAAGGCCACCCTGACTAAGCAAAAGAATAAGCTAAAGAAAAGAAGAAGATAAGAAGAGCAATCTTCCTTGTCGAAAAATGCCTGACGATAGAGTTACTGGGAGACCAAAACAGAAATGGTGTAGAAGATGCTGTGCAATCTGCATATGTAGTCTAGTATTGGTGCTTATAGTATGGTTAGTCCTGATTGTAGCAATTCCTTACCTTATGATAATGGATAAAAAGATTAACAATGAAACTAAAGGAAGGACAGCAAACATGAAGGGCAATAGAGTAGAACTAATGGCAGAGAATGAACCAGAAATTTATCATGAAATAGCTGATAACGACACTAGTTTAAACGTTTTCACAAAGTTATTGTTTCAATATGTAGACACCATGGAAGTTAGTAATTGTTATGTCTGTATGAAGTTACCTGAATCAGTAGCAGAAGGATTAACATACCATCACTTACCACTGACATATGGCATATCATGTAGTGTTTTGTCCAGTTTATTTTATAGAACAGGGAAACTTCAGTATTATTATTCAAACTTAGATGTGATATTTTCTGAGGTTCCGATTCGCAAGAGTATGAACCCAGTGCTTACTAGTCAAGACGCACAGTTTATGGGAGAATTTTTCTTAACAATGAAATCAATAGACATAACACATGCACATAGACACAATCTAACATGTTCCTTACATGAAGAAGAAAAGATTTTTTTGAATTTAGTAGAAGATAGAAGACAAGATTTTCAAAAGAAAGCTTCTGAGCATAAGGCTCATTTGCCTCCTTGGGCTGAGAAAGAAGGGAGTTACACACCTGGAAAGGCTCAAGCTGCTATGGCTCTGGATTTCGTAAAGAAAGGGAAAATTTGTCTTCATAGGTTAAAGACTGATTATAACAATGTTTTCATCGGTACCAGTGAATGTGAACACAATTTTTTAATTATTGGAGGTTGGGGACTCAAAGGAGGAACAGATTCAGTTTTTCCTGGAATCTATTATGAATGTGGGAATAAGGCTTACTTTAGGCTTCCTGCACGGTGGTATGGGAGTTATTTTGGAATAGTATTTCCAAAGATATACCACGTAAAAAGAAACACTGGAAGCAATGAAAACAATAATGAATTAATACGTAGTAAAAGAGCTAGTTTTTCAGAAATTGTAGGTGATATATTTGGTGCATTGATACCTTCAGTGGGAATAATTCTGAACTCAAGGAAAATATGTAAATTGTCTACAGTAGTTGATCGTTTATCAACTGACACTGCTGGAGGATTTCTAATGATTAATGCAGAAATGGTTGCGATTAGATCTATGGTGATGCAAAATCGACTTGCTCTTGATATTATATTGGCAAAAGAGGGCGGAGTCTGTAAATTATTGAAGACAAAACATTGTTGCACTTATATTCCTGATAAGAGTGCAGAAATTGGAACGTATATACAGAATATAACTAAACTTGAGAAAGAACTTAAACCACTGGAAGTTGATAGTGTATGGGAAAGATTGACAAATAGTATATCGTCAATTGGAACCTGGTTTGCTAATGTAGGAAAAGGACTTATAGGTCAAATATTAGTACCTTTAGCAGGGATAACAATAATAATATTGGTAATAATGATATGGTGCAAATGTTGCAAAAAGAATGGAACATATAAAGTGACAGAAAAAGGAAAGAAGAGAAAACTAGATGAAATAGAACTTGAAGAATGGAGGAGTGAATTATACAAAAAGTTAAAAGGAGAATGTAAAAAGGGAAAGTGTAAAGATGAGAATGAAACGAATTGCTAGAAGTTGGCATCTGATTGAGGGTGGTGTTTTGATGGCTCAGAATCGCCATCAGAGAGGGGATTGATGGAGCAAGGTTTCAATAATGAAACTTGCTTGTACGCAATCCTTCTCATAGTATTAATTTATTAATATTGTATTGTTAATACTAACCTTTGCATACACTACACGAATAGCAAGGATGCTTGCATATGTGTTTTACTAATGAATAACGCTTGTTTGTAATTCAAAATGGCCGCTAAAGCGCGGGAACCTCTCTGCGCATGTCGCAACCTGATCACATGGTGTGACGTCTTTCTTTGCTTGATGGGAAACTTCTGCTTCTGCGCAGTGTGCATAAAATGGCTGCTTGATGTTTTCACATGCTTCAGCTTGCTCTCATGTCATTACTAAATTGTCGTTTCTTAACGCTACTAATGCGGGATAGTATATATAATTAAATGGGAATAGAATAGAAATAGTGGGTATACAGTGAAACATTTTATTTGTGATTTTAATATTTCCTTCTTGCACTTTTAGTAATTCGTAAACTTGGGCCTGGGTTGGTGTTTTGAAACTCGAGAGACAGATGGTTCTGCGAATGTGTCCTGTATGCCTGCCAAGTGAAGTCAACTTGGACGTCTCCCAAGGCCACGACCTATTGGCCGAAGATGATGCACTCAATGTTTCCGGCGGACAAATTGTTACTTTTCTCCTGTAAATTGTATAACATTTGTCGTGAGACGGGTGGGAAATAAAGCAAATGTATTGAATTTGAGGGGCGGTATTTTAGAACAAAGAACCTTATGAAATAAAGTAAAATTAATATGGTGCGACAATCCACCCCCTGTCCCTGTCCAATCAGAAATAGTGGTCCCATATTTTAGTAACATTAAGGGGAGGTACATGGGCGTAGAAGGGTATAATAGATATAGAATTAGCTAATTAGTTAGCACAGGAGAGCTGACTCTCAGAACACACAGAAGAGCTCCAGACCATCAAGCTGATCGGTTGCTGACTGAATCCCTGTCCAGAAGAGGTCCTGAGGAGGGGGCGGCGGAGTTCATTAGAAGGAAGGCATGGGAGAATCGAGAGAAGTCGAGTACCAGAGAGGGGAACGACGCAGGCGTCGTTGTAGAGAGGTCACCGGTCCTGTCCTGATCCTGGAGGAGTTTTTGCTCTTCATCCTTCCTGGGTCCTATCTTTTCAACTCCTTGGCTAAGGGGTTTGGTTTTCGCACTTAGGTAAATATAATGCAACCTTTAGTTGCGCTGCTGTCTCTATCTTCTTCTCTTCCTTAAACACCGTCATTTGATTAGCAATAATCATTTCTATGCTTAATCCTGGGTATTTTGATCAAGTACCATGTGGCTTTGTATTTTACTCTGCTAAATCTTTAGATAAACATTTTAAGACTTCCTGACTCAGTGGTTATTTCAGGATTTTGTATGATAATGAATGTCACTCATTTTAAACTTCCCAATTAGCAAGGGATTCATCGGTAAGTCATTACTCTTCAATCAGAAGGTAATTGGTAGCAGGGATATTTTTGATAAGAGTAACAACTGATAAACCCAGCGTAAGTATTAGCGTAGTGTGAATGTATGGGCCCAAGTGAGTATCTGGTGTATGAATGCTGTTTGCTAATATCGCGCTGGATCACTAGAATACTGTAGTAACAGTGCTATCTCTTAGCACCATCAATGCAACAATGGCTCACTCGTCGGTTAATGAGGCACTGGGTTCCAAAAGTGCTTTGAGTGTCTAGGGTCCTCCTTCCACAATTGCAGTTCATTGCCAAAACTGTGATACAGCAGTCATGTATGCTTCAGTTAGTAACATGCTTACAAAGTGCCCCACCATCATAGGTAGCGCAGAGTTTGATGGAGGACCTACCAAGAAGTGTAGGAGTATGTAAAACACTATGGGGCATATTCTCAAGAACGTGTGATAACTACCGCAAGTGTAGCTTAACGCAACCCTACACATCGCAGTCCATCGCGGGAAAACAACTCAGTGTTAATGTGGTATTCACAACACGGCGGTACCATGCGATAGTCACAGGACAACGCGCCAAATGAACGCGTTAGAAATAACGCGATGCCGCAAAAACGCGAAACCCCAACGCGAAAATAGTAGCGATGACGACAATCGCGATACAAAAATCTACGAAAACCAGCCACAGGCCTGCAATTCCCACGCGTCATGCGGGAAAATGCACCATAAAAGTAGAAAAAAACATACCAACAAAAGCCAAACAACAGCGAAGCACAATGGAGGCAGCCGGGGCAAGTACAGAGGACAACCAGAACCCCACAAGCCCCACGGAGGACCAGCCTGGGACCTCGGGGTCAGGGAAGGGCAAGGACAAGAAGAAGAGGAAGACGAAGTTCAGTCCGCAGGAAAACAGGATCCTGATAACGGAGGTGATAGAACACCATCAATCACTGTTCGTCACCACCACTGTGTCACTGGCAACTAAAAATGGAATATGGCAGACCATCGTGGACAAGATGAATGCAGTCGGAGTGCTGAAGAGGACAATGGACGAGGTCAAGAGGCGCTGGAATGATGTGAAGCGCAAAACTAAGTTGAAACTCGCAAACAACCGGAAGGCAGCAATGCAGACTGGAGGTGGGAGTCCTGCGCCACAGGAGGAGCTGGACGAGATGGAGGAAATGGTGTCCACAGTCATCAGTGGGGAGACCGTGGCAGGAGTCGGGGGACCGGACACTGCTCAACATGACCGGACACAACAGCAACAGAGTGAGTAACCACCAGGGACTGGGGGACGGGGGGAGATGGGCACAATGGCACACATGCACAATTAAGCATAGCACATCTGTGGACAAAACATGCCCCAGACCCACAACTCCCACCAAGAGACCAATGCACACAGGTATGCAACATCTCAGCACTGCAGAAGCACAGAACCCAGAGGCACACCGCATAAAAGGGAGGAGGGCTGCTAAATCAGAGCTGCAGGGGCGACTCCCCCAAAATGCGGCACACACACATAACATGCAGAGCACATCAACATTGACAACTAGGTGGTACAAACCGCAACACGTCCACAACAGAACAGAGGACACAACAGGTGCCGCATGTGCGTAGAAACTTGCCAATTGCATATGGCACTGCAGGGAAATGTGAGTTGACAATGTACAAGTACAAACCCACATCCGTGATGTAGTCAGAATGTCCACTGTCCCGCATCAAATAGGCAGCTCCCCCCAAACAGTCACAATGTACACTGTCATGCAGTCTGAATGCAGACATGTACAATGCGTCAACATACATGTGTACACGATGTCAAACTGCATCTCCCCTTCACATTGCAGGTTGAAATCCAACACCTCCTGCAGAGCAGTCCGAACCTCTCTTCTCTGATGACGAAGAGGACCACCACACCTTCGACTCAGACGCCCTCGAACAGCTCGTGGAGAGCCTCCGCAACCCACTTCCAGGATCAGGGCAACCCAGCTGCCACGAGGAGCCCCCCCCCCTGCATAGTACACACAGCAGGCAGCACCCACCACCACAGCTGCCTCCCAGGACCCCCACGACGAACACATGGCCTTCCAACGCCGTGTGTTGGGGTGCCAGGAGAAGCTGGCTGAACAGGTGCAGGTGAGTTCGACCACATGGCAGCCAAACTAGACGCCATACATGGGTGTCTAAGTCCCATCAGGGACCACTCACGGTCCCTAACGGACACCCACAGTCCGCTCCATGCCCTCCAACGGACCATGGCTGACATCGCCAGAGTCCTGACTCTGCGACAAGAACGACTGTCTAGCCAGAGTTCCTCCAGCGATCTCGCCCGCGAGTTGGGACACATGCGGAGGATCATGGAGAACATGGAGCAGACGCAGGCAGAAAGAGCGGCTGCCACGGCTGCACACCAGCGAGAGGTAGCTGGGTCCCTCAATGCCCTAAAGACCTTCCTCATGGCATTGCTGCCACAAGGCCTGGCGCTGATGCATGCTGCTGCTACCACCCCATCCACATCTCCGGCCCCTGATGCGTCTGTGCCACACAGTGCTGGAGACAGTACACCACCACCCACATGTGAGGCACATGCAACAGCAGAGGACGAATATGCGGATGAACCCACCCTCGTGGTCAGGAGGACGCAGTAGCATTCATCTCCGCCATGTGGCCTGTTTCTGCTTGGTTTTGCCCTCTGCATCATCACCTTCCACTGTCCCCCGATGCACTCTGCGACACTCACCTCGCACCTCGACATGGACTGCCATATTCTGTTTGGTCACCAATGACACAGCTATCAGACTGCAGACTGAAGTCCTCCTCTCCTGATGTACCTGTCATTCCCTGAAGGACTCTGGCTGGCCCTCCACGGGCCGACAATGTGAAGTGGGGTTGGCATGGCCCTGTACTGCTCCAGCTGCAACACTCCCTTGAATGTGTAATAAACATTCTTACCCACACAGATGTGTCATGTCTATGATCTTTCAAGTGTGGAAGTATGGATGAATGTAGGGTCAGTGATTCCCCCATACGTCCATGTTGCCCATGTTGTGGGACTATTGTCACAGGGTGACAGATTGCTGATTCCGGTCCAGGTGGCGCCGACACTACAACGGAGACACATCCATTAGTCACTTCCTTGTCCAGCCCAGGACGGAACCACGCCCAGAGCCCCGGGGTCATTGTTCGCACCCTTACGCTGGACTGGCATACACCAGGACAGCCCACTCCGATTACGCACACAGGGGGGGACGACAGCGCTACATGTCCTAGGTCTTCACTGTGGGGATCTGCAGCTCACAGGTCTAGTTGTCAGCATGCCACAGCCACTCCCTCATGGCTGGTGTACACCCACACCACACCCATCCAGCACTGGCATCACAGGACATGTGACCCTGGCAATAAAAATGGCCTGGCGCACGTGCTGGACGCCATTTCTACTCTCTCTGACTGGGTGTCTCCGTGTAGTTGTCATGTGTGCATGAGGGCCTAGGGCCCTGCCGCCTCACATTGCCCAGTGCCGGGGGTGACATGATGGCGTCCGCACAACGGGACTCAATCATTAAGGGTCCATGGCTAGCGGGGCACAGACTAGGTGGCACCGGATACACTGCGGCAGGCACAGGCCCCCCGCCACGGGACGGTGTCTTGCGGTGCAGTGAGATAGGGGCACCTAAAGTGCTGAGCGGGTGTGCAGCCTGCGATGATGCACCGTCCTGGCGGGCCGGACTGGCAAGGATTAGTGTGAGCCCTGCTGGGCCGCAGTGTAGGCCTGGGCCAGCGGGCAGTGCGGCCCTCCCACCACGTGGCGTTGCGTCGCGCTTCACAGAGTTAGTGGCACCTCAAGCGCTGAGCGGGTGTGCAGCCTGCGATGATGCCATGTGCATTGATGTGGTCTCTGCCATTGCGTAATCAAGACCCAGAGTCAGGTGTGTGACCTGGTGGCCCGCAGGTCAGGGCTGCATGATGTGGAGGGTGCCATGGTCGCGGGCACCGGGCTTGGAGATCCCTCCAGAACGTGGTGGGCCCTCTTGGAGACACGCCGGTGGCAGAAGGTGAGCAGTGAGGCCTGGTTGCGCAGGGGCGGGCAATCACCGCTGGGCGGCGGGTGGGGCTGGGGTGCAGCAGCCTGTGTGTGCAGGGGCGGGCAATCGATGATGGCGTGTGCAGCTGTATGGGCTCTGCCATTCATGTCTCTGGAAACAGTTTCAGATGAGGGACCTGGGGGACTGCTGTGAATACCGGCACGTAGTTGGAGACACACCGGTGGCAGCAGGTGAGCAGTGAGGCCTAGGTCCGCAGTGTCGGCACTCTCTCCCTCTCTCTTTCTCTCTCCCTCTGTCTTTCTCACTCCCTCCCTCTCTCCTTCTCTCCCTCTCTCTCTCTCTTTCTCTCTCCCTCTCTCTTTCTCTCTCCCTCTCTCTCTCTTTCTCTCCCTCTCTCTTCCTCTCTTTCGCTCTCTCTCTCTGTACTTTGGTGAGCGCAAGGCACACCTTCTGATCCAGATTTCTGTTTTGCAGGCTGTGACTTACAGATTGTCCTGAGACAACCCGCCATGCCTCTTCAGATTTTTTTTTTTGGTTTGTTCTGTAATAAACGTATTGTTTGGATATTTTGATATGGGTGTATGATTTCCCTTTTTCTGGCCACACATGTATGTTGGGTGTTGTGATTGTGCGACTTCAGGTGATTTGTTTGGTTCATGTTTCGTGGAGTTGATGTGCACTATCTTTGTCCATAGGGGGGGGGGGGGGGTGCCCGGGGTAGGGCCCGGGGGGGGGGGTGTGTGGTCCTGGGGGTGGTGGCGGTGGGTGTTGTTGGCCTATTGGGGCTCAGGCCTGCATGATGGGTTGCTCCAGGGCATCTGTTGTTCTTCATGTGTGGCTTTGGGCTGTGCTCCCTTGTCTGGTGCCGGTTGTCGTCCGACTTTACACCAGGTAGGAGCAGGTGTTAGTTTCCTGCTGCTAACGCGCCTTAGCGCATGTTTTGTGATCTTATCACCGATCTGGCTGGTCGTTGAGAACGTTGTGGAGTGGTGTTGTCGCTGGTTTTTGCACGGGAACGCCTACTCTGCATATCATTAGCGTTAGTTGCCGGGCTCCTCTGTGGCGATGTTTTTTGCGACTGCTATCGCAGGTAAACTGGTGTTATGGGCTGTTAGCACCAGCTTGGGAATGGGGTGATAACTTTATCGTGGATTTGGCTGCGATAAAGTGCCGTTGGCTTGGCGATAGCTCCTTGAGAATATGCCCCTATGGGTCTTATTTCGATGTCCGTCGCGGAAACAGGACCGACTGTCCTCCAGTCGGTGGTCCCGACCGCCTAATCACGATGCGACCGAACATGGTGGCACACTCCCATTCCTCTATGGGAGCTCGTGTTACTGCCATAAACCCGCCATAACACAAGGTCCCATAGAGGAATGGGAGTCTGTGTTCATCCCTGCACCCCGCGGCAGGCACCTCAAAGTGCCTGCCACAAGGTGCAGGGATCAATTAGGGGGCACCTATGACACCCCCTCGGCCCACAACAGGAGTCCGAAAAGAGAAGGGTGCCCTGCTAGGGGCCCCCAAACACACTTTCCGAAAGGGTTTTCATGTCGGAAAGGCTGGCATGGAAACCCGTCCAGAAACCGTGCATCGTAATCCAGAAGGCGGAAATGCCTTCCATTTGGATTACGGGCCGGTCTACAACTGGCAGACAGGCTCCTGGAGCCCATCGGAAGTCAGCCGGAATGATGGGCCGGTTTTAATTCCGACCGGCTGTAACATAATCAGCCGGTTGGAATTGAACCGACGATGAGTGACGGAAAGCCTCCGACCTGAGGGGAAAAAACACTTACCTCGCTACGGCTAGCCGGCCGGTCGCCACCTCTCCTCCATCCTCTTCTTTCTGTCTCCGGTCCCAGTAACAGGAAGCACCCGGGCTCCCAGGCTCCCCTGAGCAAATCACAGCAAGCAGTATTGTGCACTTAGGGAGTGCAAACCACTCCACCCCCTGCTCTGGCCAGCCCCGCCCCAAGAGCCAGTGACTACAATAGGAAAACTAAATTGATAACAACAATACGTTATTATCATTCTATTTTTCCTCTTGGGCAGTGGGGTGACGCTCCTCCACCTTAGCGGATGAGACACCACTGCTCCACTTACTGGACTGTAGGTAAGAAAAGAAACAGATATACAATTTTTTTTAGATGAAGAACCGGCTGCAAGTCATCCTGAGATACCTAGGAAATGTGTAGTGGGGTGACATGTATGAGCTGCCTATTGGGGTTTGGGAGGGGAGGGGAGCAGAGGTGAGTTTGTCAGCTGCTTAGTGTTACCACTGCCACAAGAGGGGTTTGTCAACTTTTGTGTCTGCCTCCATTTGTTTTGCCTCAGTTTGTCACCTGTGTTTTTTAAATGGGTATTTGCTATTGTATCTGTAACTGACGCCTTATAAATCCCATCCATTAGTTTTTCTCACAATATGAAATGACAAGTCGCTTTATGAATGCCACTGAACAGCATTCCTAGGCCAAAGCCTAAATGAGCGGATGTGAGCTATGAGAAACAGAATGAGTCTTTGCGACTGATTGAGTAGCCAGTGTCATATTTCAGAAATGTTTTTACTTTGTTGTAGTCATTCAGCAGCATTTGCTCTCTTCATTCATTTAGCTTTAGTATAAAAGAAACCCAGACTTAGCAGAAATCATTCGAGTCAGGCAAAACACTGTTCAGTCAGTGGCGGCTCCTCCGCTATGGTGGAGGAGCGTCGCCCCACTGCTTTCTCGCAGTGCGAGAAGCAAAAATATAAAATGGTAATAATTTTTAGTTATTACCATTTTATGTTTTTTTTGCCGGCGGGCGGGTGGGCCGTCTGCTCTGCTTACGGAGCAGGGCAGGGGAGGAGTGGTTTACCCACTCCAGAGTGCGCAATGACTGTTTGGTCATCCCAAACCAGTCATGCGCACTCCCCTGTTCTCCATGCGGGCTGTAAAAATTGATTTAATTAAAAAGAAATCATTAAAAAATATATTTATAAAAATAACCAAATGAAACAACATCAAAAATAATATAAATCTTATCTAATCAACATTAAGGAAACTGTTGGTGTTTGCAAGGGTTTGATTTAGTGCCCCAACTCCAATTTCCACAACAGTAGGGAAGGCACTGGATTTCAGGGAGGTTAGGAAAGTGTAGAAATTTGGAAGGGTTAGGTTTACTATTCCTACTTTGTTCTTAGCAACAGTAGGGAAAGTGTTGGACTTCAGAGGGGTTAGACTTACTATTCCACACATCATAGACTCTACGAGATCCCTGGGAATAGTGCTGAATAAGAACTTCAACATGCAAGATCACATCAGCGCATCTAACAAAGGAGCGAACTTTCAATTGAGCATCCTAAGGAAACTAAAACCCTTCCTTCCCCAGGATGACTTCAAATCTGCTGTGCAAGCATTAGTCATCTCACGACTGGAATATGGCACTCCAGTCCAAGCTACAGGTGAGAAAGTGGTAAACTTTGGAGAGGTTACATTTACTATTCCCACTACAGTTTATACCACAGTAGGGAGTGTTCAAATTCATAAGTATTACATATACCTTTGAAACTCATAATTATTTTCGCGAAAACACTGAAATGCCTAACAACAATACATTTTTAAATAACATTTATATAACAAATGCCTACAACATAAAATTTAAAAAAGAAGAAATAAGTTTAAAAAGTAATCAATCAAAATTATCACTTCCCTCCCTACAACCCCAAAAAGACACAAACACCCCAAAAAATTAAATCAAACATATTTAAATTAAAATATTACTGACTTTCAACAAATAAAACTAAAAAATGAGAAAATAAAATTTGCAAATATTAATATTAAAGGCAGGTAACAATGCAATTAATAAATAAATCAAATGAAACAAATCATGTAATTAATCAATAAGCAATTAAAAATACACATAATTAATTACCTAGTAATAAAATGAATGAAGATAAACAATTAATTTAAAAAATATAAGTTCAGTAACTTTCAACCCTATTCCCCTAAAACCCCAACAACTCACTAGTAAAATATAAACTACTAACAAAATTATATAACATTTAAAATATAGATTATAATTTACAAATTAAACTTAAATAAATAAAATAACAATTAAATAATTAAACAATTGAAAAATGATTAATCAATTAAATAGTTAATTTACAATGAAAAAGTAATTAACCAATAAATTGTATTATTTATAATTTAAATAACTGCAGACCCTGTACCCCTACAAACCCAACAGCCCGCTAATAAAGTATAAATTGCTAACATAAATTTAAAAAGTAACATTAAAATTCACACACTAAACTTCAACTATTGAAATAACCATTAAACAAATAAATTACCTAACTTCTAATCAAGTAACATGGAATTAATAATAATAAGTAATTAACATTAAAATTAAATACAAGTCCAATTACCCTCTACTACATTATAAATTACTAATTCAATAAAAATCAAAAATTACAAACTATATTTTACAGACTCAATAACAATTATAACAACAATATTGGCAGTTAAAATGAATATACTCACTAATATATATTAAATTAGTAAAAAACTATATTTATTACAAGTGCATTAAAATAAACAATATTAAATATGCCATGACAATATTCCTAAAAACGATATTATAAACCAAAAAATATGATATTCTTACATTAGATATTCTGTTCCATGATATTTTGGTATTCACAATATTTTTGACTCAATATTCATGTCACATATTTTAATTCCGATATTTTGGTTGTTCATCCCTGTGTGTTTCCTTCAACCGGGTTTGCTTTAAAGTCAATAAAAATTAGCATTTTTGGGACTTTAAGATTTGTTTTGTACCATTATAGGCATGGCCTCAAAAATGTTGGCATACAAAATTATACTACCCAAAAGCACCTCCCAGGGGGGACATAGACACTTGTATCATTGTGCACTTATCCATCAGCCCCAGACCTATATACAACCCAGTGCTCATTGATGCACAAATCCCAGTTTTCAGTGTAACACCCAAGCCTGGGCGCCTCGCATGCGCATGTATGGGAGATCATGTTAATAAATGATGGCAAAAGCAAAATATTCATTGATAAAGTCAATAGGTTTGTGTCCTGATGTCAGAGGCAAGACTATTGCTTTTGCCAATACTTGTTTTAAATCGTCTCTTCCAGTTATCGATAATTCCTTTTCAAGCGTTTTTTTATGTTGTCAACAAGACCTGTGAGTTCTATTGTATGGTAGTGGTGCCAGGTTCTGCCCTGGGCTGCAAGTTCAAACATTAAGAATGACCCCTATATGTTACCAGTTAATCTCGGTCAGTCTGTTCTGAAGGGGCAATGGGGGAAGTGATTATTCACTGAGGGTTGTTTTAGTTTGCGCCTCCCTTTGCTCCCCTGTTCTGGCTATATGTAGCTCAGGTGCCATTGAGTAGAATAGTGTGTAGTTTGTAACTGCTTTTCTGATGACTGTTTTTGATCCCTTGGAAGCAAAACAAAGCTCCTTAAAGGTGTATTTCGCAATGATTAATCTACGTTGTAATATCTTGTCTTTGCACTGAAGTCAAGTTTCTCTCATGCCTCATACACGAGGACCTTTGTTAAATCCTTGTTTACTCAGCATTATCTTTTAAGACTTGTTTTTCCTGCCCTGCAGTTCCAGGCTCCTTGTTTTCGTCTCGGAATTTCCTACAGACCTAGACAGGGCCGGACTGGGAACCAAAACCGGCCCTGGCAAAGTGCTCCGCCGGTCCCCCCCCCCCCCCCCCCCCCCGGAGGGGTTGGGGGGGACGGCAGAGCTGTTTGCCAGGGCCGGTTTCGGCCGATTTTGTTACAGGGCCGATATTGCAGCTATGCTGCAAAAACGTCCCTGTAAGAAAAACGGCCCCCCAGGGGCCCAAAACCGGCCCCCCACCTTAACGGCCCACCGGGGAAACGCCCGGTGCCCGCTACAGCCAGTCCGGCCCTGGACCTAGATGAAGGTGAGTCACGCGCTGCTGAACCGAGAACGAGGCGTGTTCTTGGAGGTCGCTTGAGGAGGCTTAAAGAAAGTACATTTGATATTTACACGTGTAAATGTCACAAGTGTCCAGGCACCCTGACAACACTGTCACACGGGAATGCAGCGGGCATATGTGATGAGAAATAGCAAAAGATGGAATGTTGGCAGGGAAGTTCAAGCAAACTGAGGGGCATATTTACAAGCCCTATCGCCATCAGAACGTCACTTTCACTTAACTTGACTTAACTCTGCCTTGTAAATAAGGCCCCCTTTCACGCTATGCTTAGCGTGAAAGGGGAGGGCAATGGGTGTTGCTGTGGGCGTTCCACCGCAACACCCATTGATTCTGACGCTGCCTCCTATTTACAAGGGAGGTGTAAATAGGAGGCAGCACCATAATTAAGACCAGGGAAAACCTGGTCTTACCCTGGCGCAACAAGGAGAAATGTTTCATTTCCCCTTGTTTGTGCTGTTTTCATGTGTGCTGCGTTGTGCAGCACACATGAAAACAGCAAAAGGTCAATGATTGTTTATGTACAGGAAGGTCCCCCTTTCCGCACATAAACAATCATTTTTTTAAAATGCCGTTTTGCAACTTCTGTGTGTGCTGCATTAAGCACACATAGAAGTCACAAAGCGGCATTTAAAGATTGTTTATGTGCAGGAAGAGGGCCCTCCCTGTACATAAACATTCTTCCCCTGAACGCAGACATGCTAGCACTATGGTGCAAGGGTGCCTGCGTTGGCGCTAGGCTGCTAAACTTAGCGTCAGCGAGGGGAAACGCAGGGCTGCACCATATTTTTATAAATATGGTGCAGCTCTGCATTTCAGAAGTGGCAGAGCATGTCTTAAGGCCAAGGAGGCTAACGACACGCTCCGCCACTTCTTTGTAAATATGCCCCTGAATATCCAGAACGTTGCATGAAATTTACAGTGCTTATTTGGAGCCGGTGGTTGCATACGGAGATAACAGGCACTCATTTATGGGAATCAGCTCATATTTTCCCTCAACAGACTTTGATCCATCCAGACCAAGAAAGAGAAGAAGCTTTGGCAAAGCCAATAGCTCTCGCTTATGTGAGAGCGGATGACTTTATCATTGTGTTTTAGCCATGTTGTACACCAGTATGGCTGCTGTTTAGCATGGCTAAAGCAGCCATGCTGGACAGTGGAGTGTTGTAGAGTGGAGTGGAGTAGAGTGTCGTACAGTGGAGTGTCGTAGAGTAGCATAGAGCTTTATAGAGTGGAGTAGAATGGCATAGAGTGTTGAGAGTACAGTGTAGTGTCATAGAGTGGCGTGAAATGAATGAGAGTGGAGTGGAGTGGATTAAAGTGGAGTGGATAAGAGTGGAGTGAAGTAGAGTGGATTGGATTAGAGTGGAGTGGAGTGGACTGGAGTGGTGAACAGTGGATTAGAGTGGAGTTGATTGGAGTGGATAGGTGTTGGGTGGATTAGAGTGGATTGGAGTGGGGTGGATTAGAGCGTATTTGATTAGAGTGGACTGGAGTGCATTTGAGTGGACTGGAGTTGATTAGAGTTGAGTGGATTGGAGTGGAGTAGATTGGAGTGGATTAGAATGGAGTGGATTGGAGTGGATTAGAGTGGAGTGGATTGGAGTTGAGTGGATTAGAACCGAGTGGAGTGGAGTGGATTGGATTAGAGTGGAATGGAGTGGATTGGAGTGGACTAGAATGGATTTGAGTGGACTGGAGTCGATTAGAGTGGAGTGGATTAGAGTGGAGTGGATTGGAGTTGAGTGGGATGGATTAGAGTGGATAAAAGTGGATTACAAAAGAGTGGATTGGAGTGGATTAAAGTGGAGTGCATTGGATTAGATTAGAGAACGGATTGGAGTGGACTGGAGTAGAGTGGATTGATTAGAGTGGATTGGATTGGAGTAGATTAGGGTGGAGTTGATCCGAGTGGAGTGGATTGGAGTGGAGTAGATTAGTGTGCAGTGGATTGGAGTGGAGTAGGTTGGAGAGGATTTGTGTGAAATTGAGTGGATTAGAGTGCATTAGAACAGGTTTGAGTGAATTTGAGTCTAGTGGATTAGAGTTAAGTGTATAGGAGTGGTGTGGATTAGAGTGGAGTGAATTGTATTGGAGTGGATTAGAATGGAGTGGAGTGGATTCGAGTGGATTGGATTAGAATGGATAAGTGTGGCGGATTAGAGTGGAATGTACTGGAGTGGAGTGCTGTAGATTAGAGTGGAGTGGATTAGATTGGACTGGAGTGGATTGTATAAGAGTGGAGTGGATTAGAGTGAATTAAAGCACATTGGAGTGGATTGGAGTGGGTTTCGATGAATTAGAGTGGATTAGAGTTGATTGGATTGGAATGGATTAGAGTGGACTGAATTGTAGTTGAGTGGATTGGAGTGAATTGGAGTTGAGTGGAGTGAATTAGAGTGGATTAGAAAGGAAGTGGATTGGAGTGGAGTGGACTAGATTGGAGTGGATTGGAGAGGGATAGAGTGGATTGGACTGGATTACAGTGGGGTGGCGTGAAGTGAATTAGAGTGGAGTGAAGTGGATGTGATTAGAGTTGAGTGAAGTGGAATGGATTGGAGTAAATTAGAGGTGATTAGAGTGGAGTGAATTAGAGTGGATTGATTGAACCTTGATACTTGTGTCTCGGTGACAGGCCAGAAAATGTTCATGACTCCAGAGACACCATAATTGCAATGCTGGATAATCCCTTAATAAACCATTATAATCTGGTACTGGTTTAGTCCACTTGGTTCAAGGAAGCGAACAAAGAATACAAATTGTGAATTGAACACAAGGGGCTAGAACCGTGCATGTCTGTGTTAAAATTGAGTCATCTGGTATTGAAAGCTAGACCTATATTTTCATTCTGGTGGTATGTTTTTCTAACGTACTAGCTTCCTTTCATAAAATACTCCATGTGTAATTGTAAACTGGTGATCTGCTAAATAGGTGGCGCTGGAAGAACTAAGCCATGGTGTCCAGGCTTGAAACAAAACAGGAAACAGGACAGGGGCGGCTCCTCCATTAGGGCGGAGGAGCGTAGCCCCACTGCTTTCTCGCAGTGTGAGAAGCAGAAACATAGAATGGTATTTTAGATACCATTTATGTTTCTGCTTCTCGCGCTGCAAGAAAGCAGAATGGTATGCCTGGTTGGGGTTGGGCGGGTCGGGGAGGAGTGGCTTGCCCAATGCTGTGGGCCCTGACTGTTTGGTCGGCCCTCTGGGGCCGACCAAACCAGTCATGCGCACTCTCCATTTTCTCTATGTAGGCTGCATGCAGCCCACATAGAGAAAATGGCCTCCCTACAGGCGCCGACCGCACCAATCACAACGCTGCCTTTGCAGCGTTGTGATTGGCTTAGGTTAGGGGAAGGAGGATGCCTGCTTCCTGTTCCTGCCGGAGGCAGGAGAGCAGGAAAGCAGCAGGAAAACGCAGGTGCGGGACCCGGCCAGGAGCGGAGGCGGCGCGGGACCCGGTAAGGTACTTTTTGAAATCCCCCCCATCTCCCCCCGCGCGAACCTCCGCGCGACCCCCATCCGCGAGTCATGCGAGCTGCGACTGAAACAGGAATGTATTCCCTGAGGTGCCATCTGCATTCCAGCCCTCTTTACAAACCTGGTGCTAGGCAACTGTTTCACACAGCATGGGGAGTCAGAGCATGCAGCCTATTTCAAAGGCATCAATCACGGGCCAGCAAATAAAGGCCGAGGTGAACTGAACAAAATACAGCAAGCACGTTGCACAAACCTCCATACACAGAAATGGCAACACTAACTGACTTTAGAGGATTAGTTGATTTAAAAAACAAGAAAAAAGTGCTATGGAGGGAGCAGAAGGCAGGATGGGTGTGGGGGGCGGGGCGGGTAGAAATAGTACCTGAATCATGTCGGGAGCAGCAGATGGGCACTGATTGACTTCAATCAATATGGGCGTAGTCCTTGCTCCACAGAAAGTGACGTTTGGGGGGGCTCAAAGGAAGAGGGGCACTGAAGCAAACAAATGGTAA
Organism: Calotriton arnoldi; assembly: GCA_963921515.1. Taxonomy (NCBI): domain Eukaryota; kingdom Metazoa; phylum Chordata; class Amphibia; order Caudata; family Salamandridae; genus Calotriton; species Calotriton arnoldi. The sequence goes on from CAWUFW010005293.1 coordinate 1,102,790, forward strand.
GCAATGGGCGGGCTATAAGTGCTTTTTGTAAGCAATAGTGTCTCACAAGCGAAAGTGCATGCTCTAGTGCATGCTCTTGCAGGCTCAACCCTAAAAACACAAAAAGGTGAAAGAATTCGGAAGATAAAGACAAAAGAACAACACAAAGGAATACAGCAGGGATGAAAAGGAACACGCAAGAGTGAGTCAAAGAGTTAGGTAGTGTCTGATGGTGGATTAAAGAGGCTTGGGGTGGAATCAAGACATTGGAGTATTGGTATTCTATAGCGCCAGCTGCTCGCTTTTGAACAAAACATTGAGCCCCCACACTAATACTAGAAATCTTGGGGCATATTTACTAAGCAATGACGCAGCACGGTGCTGCAAGCAATCTAGCATCTCTGCGTCATTTAGAAAATGCAGGGATGCACTGTATTCACAAGAATACGGCGCACCCCTGTGTTTTCCCTTGTGCCAGTGCTAAAAAAGCTGCCTAGCGCCCACGCAGACACCCTTGCGCCATGGTGCAAGGGTGCCTGCATTGCAGGTATGATTTTTTATGTGCAGGAAGGGACACCTTCTTGCACATAAACAATCATTAAAGGCGATTTGCTCCTTCTATGTGTGCTGCAGAAGGCAGCATACATAGAAAGAGTAATGGTGTTAGTTTTTGGCATTGCCTCAGATTTACAGATCCTTGTAAATCTTGTGCCAGCATCAAAAAGCAATGGGTATTGCTGTGAAACACTCACAGCAACACCCATTGTACGACCCTTTAACGCAGAAAACTACGTGAAAGGATATGATTTTTTCAATGCGGCATTAAGTCACACAAAAGTGGCTTAGCGCCACATTGTAAATATGGGGCAGGGCATTGCGCCACCGGAGAGTCGTAAAAAATGACCCTCCAGTGGCGCACTGCCCTTGTAATTATGCCCCCTTGTTTTTAGAGCAGGTGCATTGAATCACTGTTGCATACATTGAAAGAAAAACAACCATGTATTTGGATATTCTTTATGATTGGTTGATGTACACCTAAATCGCCACAGCTCCCTTGAGCTACAGAGCAAAATAAAACTTCTACACACCCAAATTTTATTAATTTAATTTACCATGAAAAAATGGATTAAATGCATAGAAAAGTTTCCTTGAGAGTACAAGGCTAATACCAGTAAACAATGGATTAACCACTAACTCTGGATTCCAGATAAGCGTGCTACTCACCCCTTAGTGCTTTAAGCCTTCAGCTAGTAAGCGCTATACAAATGCAATTACAATAACATCCAATAAATAGGCATGCAAATCTTTTGTGAGTCACTTTATTTTCATTTGTGGGAGGGCAAAAAGTTTACAGATTACATTTTAAATGCACCTTTCTTCTCCGAAGCCCTGATTCAAGTTCTCATCAGGGTATCTCTTGGTTTTGCAGTGCCTTTCGCTTAGCATGTTGTACAGTAGTTCAGCCTCCCACTTGTTAATGAGCTGTGTACTGTAACTGCTCATCATAGAAGGATGACTGTACACCAGTGTACAATTAATTGAATGCTTTATCGACTGTGGGTTAACGAGAGGTCTCTAGATTCATCCAGGCTATGTTTTAAGGGGCTTGTTTACAATCCCCTTGCACCGCCGGTGCATCACTTTTTGTGATGCACCGGCAGCACATTTTGCTGCCCCATATTTATAAGGACACATAAAGCCACCCGGCGTGACTTTTCGTGTCCTTGTAAATATGGCCCCTTCTCACACAGCACTTTGCGTGAAAGGGGCGTTCCGTGGGTGTTGCTGTGGGCGTTCCGACGCAACACCCATGGATTCTGCCACATTCCCAGATTTACAACCTTTCGTAAACCTGGGAATGCGTCAAAAACCTACGCCTCCCCTGGGGAGCTGTAGGGAGGCGCAACAAGGAGAAATGTTTTCATTTCTCCTCTTTTTTTCCTCTTTCTATGTGTGCTGCATTCTGCAGCCCACATAGAAAGAGGAAAACACCTCTCGTGATAGTTGAAGGTGTCCCTTCCTGCACAAAAACAATCTCCCCACAACGCATGATGCAAGGGTGCCATGCTAAAGCTTATCCAATTGTAGCCAATTGTGCAGGATGGTGTCCCTTCCTGCACAAAAACAATCTCACTGCATGATGCAAGGGTGCCTACATTGGCGCATGGCAGTCAATTGTACACCAATGCAGGGAAAAGCACATGGATGCAACATATTATTATAAATATGTTGCATCCCTGTGCTTTGAAAGTGACTCAGTGCGTCGCAGCCAAATGCCTTGCAGTGCTGCGCTGAGTCACTTTCTCGTTAATTTGGCCCCACATGTTTTTTTCCAGGTGAGTCAAATTAACTCAGTGACAGTCCAAGATAGATGTTTCCTCCCAATTCTCTTTAAAAAGGTCAGTTTTCTTTAAACGTCTTTTGTAGGATGCACCGGTTCACCAGAGGGAGAAGTTGTGATTTATTATTCAGGCTATTAAAATGTTTGAACCGGATATGTGTTCTTTTGCGAAAGACTTTGTTCATTTTCTCCATCCAGTAGTTCGCATTGCCACCATCGTACATGACTAACCTGTGACAAAAAGTTAGATGAAACAGACTAGGGGGCAGATCTACAAGGAAGTGCCGCAGCGTGGCACCGCAAGCCCTTTGGCTGTGCCACGCAGCAGCACTTTCGAAGCACAGGGATGCGACATATATACAAGAATATGTCGCCTCTCTGTGCTTCCCCCTGCGCAGGCGCACAAACTGCAGCCATGCGCTGGCGCAGGCACCCTTGAACCATGGTGCAAGGATGCGTGCGTCGTGGGGAGATTGTTTTTGTGCCGGAAGGGGCACCTTCATGCACAAAAACAATCACTACAGGCATTTTCCTCTTTCAATGCGTGCTGTAGAATGCAGCACGCATTGAAAGAGGAAAAAACGAGGAGAAATGAAAACATTTCTCCTCATTGCGCCTCACTACGCCACCTCTAGGGTGGCGTAGCATTCTGACGCATCTCCAGATTTACGATTTCTCGTAAATCTGGAGATGTGTCTTGTTCCATGGGTGTTGCGTGGGAACACCCACAGCAACACCCATGGAACGCCCCTTCAACGCAAAGTGCTGCATGTGAAGGGGCCGTATTTACAAGGAGAGGAATAGTCACGCAGGGTGGCTTTTCCTGTCCTTGTAAATATGGAGAAGCCCCTTGCACCACCAGTATGTCACGAAAAGTGACGTACTGTTGGCGCAGGGGGCTTGTAAATCTGCCCCTAGGGGTCTTGACATAATATTGTGCCTGTCATTCAGGGTTTTCAATGAAATGGTTTAACGTTTCAGTCACTTGGAATATTCTTTCATCAATTGATTTTTTTCATGGGAGCTCATCTTCCATTGCATTGTATTAGAAGGTATGCCATGTCAATAAATATTAATGTGGATCAATAACATATTATTTGGATCATTTCTGGTAAAAAAAATATAGATTCAGTTATTATTATTTTAGTGCAAAGGCTAAAATCAATAGTATGACCACTATAGAGGTGCTTCTTCTAGAAGACCTGTTAGCCCTTGAGATTTTAGAAGAGCAATGTATGCAGGATAAGGTTAGGCCCGAGAGACAATCTAGGCAATGGCTCTGTACTCTGTTTCTGCTTGCATTCCTTTATTTCTAAGAACTGCACATAAAAGAAAGAGTATGGGATAAACCATATGTGCAGCATGTATGGTTAATGCCACAAGGCTTTATTCCACCTCTTTTGAACCACAGTCCCTCCTCAAACTCAACAATGGGAATAAATAGCATTTTACACTCTGTCCATCTGCACATATACTATCTAGTGCCACGTCCATTTTGATAAGCATGATCATAGGGCATAGTACTTAATCATGTATCTGTCAGTCCTGGAAATGCAGGATGGTTTGTTACTTTTACCTCAATGGGTAGTCTTGCTAGACTTGATATTCTGATTTCCACTTTTCCAGGTCAAACTCTACTCTAAGTTATAAGGGTTGAAGGAAAACCAACTCTACGTTAAGCATGGCAGATCCTCATTGAAATTGTCTCCTTTTTGGGGTACACGTTTAATTAAATCTACTTTGTCAATGAGTAGATTACCAAGTTTGCTACCTTCTGGACTCAAGCAGAAACAAATGAGAGGACTTTCTAAAGAATGATCTCTTAAAGCTTTAGCAAAGAGTACCTCCATTCCTTTTTCTGATTCTACTGGCAGTCTGGCATAAGTGATCCAGGGAGCCCCAACCTGTGTTTGCTGAATTCTAAAGTTCACCTAGTACCACTGAACCTAATCTCAGTTTACCAATATGATACAATTGTCAACACCTGGTGTTAGATTTCTGAGTCAGCAGTTGCTGTTTTTCTTTGGTGAGAATGGTTCTTGGAAGGTAAGATCTTGGGTGGCAAGTGGTTCATGTTTTGTTCTAGATGGAAACAGGATAATAATCAGTCTGTTTGGAACACATCTATTAAGTATCATGTTGCTGTACATAGGGATGTGAGAAATCAGTTTTCCTGAAATGCTCTCCACAAATGTCCTTCAATGTGGATGACTACTCACATTTTAGCTCAGCATGATGTAAGACTCATATTTTTAGGTTTGGCGTTAGCCAAGACCTCTTGATTTTACTACAATTATATGTACAATACACTTACATAAAGGGGCTTTCAGCTATCTCTTTTCATCCATTGGTCTGTTCCTGTGCATTGGGCTTCCACACAATACAGCATACAGCCTGGGGCAATAGGTCAGCCTACTTCAGCCACTGGCTAACTTCACCTTGAGTGACTGCATTTTGCTGTCTCACAATGAGAACATCCACACACAACGTAGTTACCCTCAGTGTCAGTGTTTTTGTTTTTACTTTATTCTTGCTTTAGTCTTTCATTTGTTTGTAGAGCCTGATGTGATAGCAGGACACCTTCTACCAGATGAGAGCACAGGGCACATTCCAGATTTATCAGTTCCTGTCTACTGCCAATGCTGTTGTAAATTCCCTTTGAATTGGTCTTTGTTTGCTTTTTCACCCATACCAGCAGCTCACATGAATTTTGAATATAAGCTCAAGAGGGTGCTCTTTTTTTGCAACCCTAACTTTGCAACTCTGTCTGTCATTATTTCTTTCTGTCCTACGTTCCTTCCTTCTTATTTTCCCTTTTCTTTCTTGCCTCCTTCTTTCTTTCTTCTTTCTTTCCTTCTTTCTTTCTTTTTTCATTCTTTCCTTCTTCCCTTCTTTCCTTCCTTCTTTCTTTCATTCTTTCCTCCATTCTTTTTTCATTCTCTCCTTCATTCTTTCCTTCTGTCTTTCCTTCTTCCTTTCTTTCCTTCTTACGTTCATTCCTTCTTTCTTTCTTAGTTTCCTATTTTCCTTCTGTCTTTCTTTCCTTATGTTTTCCTTCTTTCTTGCCTTCTTTTCTTTTCATTTCTTTCTTCCTTCCATCCTTCGTCTTTGTTTCCTTTTTATTTGTTTCTCCTGTGTTTCATTCTTTCTTTCTCTTTCTTTCTTTCTTTCTTTCTTTCTTTCCTTCTTTCTTTCTTTCCTTAAGGGAAGAGGCTGGCAGCCAATAATAGACCAATTGGCTTTTTTAAGTCTGTGTCATCCAATACCTTTTGATTTTACTAATAATTTATGTATAATGTAGTTACCTATAGAAGTTTTCAGCCAGACTACGTCCATTAGTCTGTGGTTCAGTCATTCACATTTTTCTTCCATCTACTCCAGCATGTATCAAGGGGCTATGTGTCATTCAACTTTAGCCATTGTGTGAGTTCACTGAGTTATGGCTTGCTGCCCTTTCACAAGAGCACTTCAACACACAAAGCAGTTCCCTTCAGTGCCAAGTAGTACTATGGCATTGTGTGCTTTTTTGACACCAAAACAACATTTTTGCTTCAGGCAATATTTTTGTTTAGAGTGATGAGGGCACGGCAGCTTTTGCAAAAACCGTGACAAAACAAAACAAGAATTGCCAAAAGGCTGGCGGGCAATGCCAGACTTATTGGCTTTGCTAATACTTGTTAATAATGGTTCCAGAGACGTTCATACCCTCCGGTAAAGGTGGTAGTAGTTTACTCTGTTATTATTTTTTCAATTTCTTCAACAACTGCAGAATTACTGTAATTTCCATTGTGTGGGTTTTCTTCCAAAGAGTTGGGGGAAGAGGAGTGGGCATGTGTGTGTTTGTGTGTATGATAAACAATGAGGTCAACCTCTGCTTTTTCCAACTCCCCTTTTTCTTTGTTTTGATGAAATGGTTGGCGCTGGAAGACCTAGTTATTTAGAGAATGTCATATGCCTGACTTTTGCCTAAAAATTCCAATGTAATCCTTCTGGGCTCCTTCCTTCTCCTACTCCCACACTCTTTGATCCAGATTAGGTGGGAATCTCACTGGCTTTTGAGTTGTTCCTTTCACCCCATTTCTGTGAACTAGTTGTAAGGTGTATCTTTCATTGGTGGTAAAGATGTTCAGGAGATGCACCAATCCCATACAATGGCTACACAATGCTTCTGCTATTTCATTGTATGAAGAAAGACTTTAATGGACCAGCGCTGATTCAGGACCATTGCAGCATCTCAGGATCTCCAAAACCAGTCTTCGTCAGCAGCCAGGACATCTCCCTTAGAGAGAGGTGTGGATATTGCTTGGGAACTTTCACTCTGACTGTGGCATTAGGGTTCATTGTCCCAGGGTAGAAGATAACACAGTGGGGGATATTCTCAAGAACAGGCGATAATTATCGCCAACCTAGGTTAACGCAACTTCACATAACGCCGTCTATCACGGGAAACTAACGCCGTGTTAACGGCGTATTCCCAACACGCCGGCAACAGGCGATAGTTTCCCGATAACGTGTCAAATGTCCGCATTAAAAGTACTGGGACGCCGATAAAAAAGGAAACCCGAATGTGAAAAAAGTGGCGATGGGCCCAACAGGAATTAAAATATCAGCGATAAGCAGCGCCAGGCTTGCTATTCCCACGTCAGGTGGGAAAAATCACCATAAAAGCTGCAAAAAAATAAAAAATAAACATCAAAACCCAAACTACTGAGAAGCACCATGGAGGAAGCTGGAGCAACTACAGAGGCCGACCAGAACCCCACAAACCCCCCAGAGGACCAGCACGGGACCTTGGGGAAGGAGAAGGGCAAGGAAAAGAAGAAGAGGAACCCGCGATTCAGTCCGCAGGAAAACAAGATCCTGATTACGGAGGTGATAGAACACCACCAACAACTGTTCATCACCTCCACTGTGTCATTGGCAACTAAAAATGCAATATGGCAGTCCATCTTGGCCAAGGTGAATGCAGTCGGAGTGAAGAGAAGGGAAGTGGACGACTGCAAGAAGCGCTGGAATGATGTGAAGCGCAAAACCAAGCTGAAACTCGCTAACAACCGGAAAGCTGCAATGCAGACTGGAGGTGGGAGTCCAGCGCCACAGCAGGAGCTGGATGAGATGGGGGAAATGGTGTCCACAGTCATCAGTGGGAGATGGTGGCAGGAGTTGGGGGACCGGACACTGCTCAACATGACATGACCCAACAGCAACAGGGTGAGTAACGACCAGGGACTGGGGGGACGGGGGGAGATGGGCACAATGGCACACATGCACAATTAGGTATAGCACAGTGCACACCCACAATGACTCTGGATCATGTCCCTGATCTCCTTGGCATACTGCAGCACACATAGAAACAGCAAGTAGGCCCCCGCCGACAATATGCCCAGAGGGGGCCCTCCCCACACATCACTAATCTCACAACAAACCCATGCACATGTGCTGAACCCAACAAAGCTGCGGGTCCGTGAGCCACACTGACAATGCAAGTGACACTGCATGACGATTAGCATGGCTGCAGTCCAATTATCATGACATGGTGCACGCCACGACACTGAGGTGGCTGAGTGTGTACCACATCCGTAAAGGAGCAGGTCACACTCTGACACATCCATGTGCACAAACAACCCCTGACGTCAACAAGACATCTGCGGACAAACCATGCCCAAGAGTCCCAACTCCCACCAAGAGCCCAATTTACCCAAGTCTGTAACATCTCAGCACTGTATAAGCACAGAAGTGAAAGGCACACCGCCTGGAAGGGATAAGGGCCAGCAAAATCAGAGCTGCAGGGGTGACTCTCCCACAATGCAGCACACACACATAAGAATCAGAGCACATGAACATTGACAACAATGTGGTACAAACTGCAACACTTTCACAACAGAACAGAGGACACAACTGCTGCCGCTTGTGTGTAGAAACTGGCCAATCACATTTGGCATAGCAGGAAACTGTGAGATGATAATGTACAAGTACAACCCCACATCCCTGATGGTGTAGAAATGTCCACTGTCCCGCATCAAATAGGCATCTCCTCCCAAACAGTCACAATGTACATTGTCATGCAGTCTGTTTGTAAACTTGTCCAATGCGTGAACATACATGGAACACACTGTCAAACTGCATCTCCCCTTTACATTGCAGAGGGAGAATCAACACCTCCTGCAGAGCAGACCGTACATCTCTTCACTGATGATGAAGAGGACCTCCACACCATCGACACCGACGCCCTCCAACAGCTCATGGACACCCTCAGCACCCCACCCCCAGGAGCAGGGCAGCCCAGCTCCATCGAGGAGACCCCACCCCCTGCACAGACCACACAGCAGGAAGCACCCACCACCACAGCTGTCTCCCAGGACCTCCACGACCAACACATGGCATTCCAACGCTGTGTGTTAGAGGGCCAGAAGGAGATGGCTGATCAGGTGCGGGTGGAGTTCGACCTCATGGCAGCCAAACTAGTTGCCATACGTGGGTGTCTAAGTCCCATCAGGGACCACTTACAGTCCCTAACGGACACCCACAGTCCGCTCCATGCTCTCCAACAAGCCATGGCTGACATCGCTGGAGTCATGACTCTGAGACAAGAACAACTGTCCAGTCAGAGTGGCTCCGGCGATGTCAGCCGGGAGTTGGGACACATGCGGAGGATCATGGAGAACATGGAGCGGATGCAGGCGGAAAGAATGGCTGCCACGGCTGCACACCAGCGAGATGTAGCTGGGATCTTCCATGCCCTGCAGATCCTAATCATGGCATTGCTGCCACAAGGCCTGGCGCAGATGAATGCTGCTGCTACTACTCCATCCACATCTCCGCCCCCTGATGTGGCAGTGCCTCACAGTGCGGCAGACAATCCACCTCAGGCCCCTGATGTGTCACTGCCACACAGTGCGGCAGACATTCCACCTCCGGCCCCGGATGTGTCAGTGCCACACAGTGCTGCAGACAAAACACCACCACTCACATGTGAGGCACATCACACATCAGAGGACGATGATGATGATGATGATGATGGGGATGATTCTGACCTTGTGGTAAGAAGGAAGCGGTAGCATTCATCTCCGCCATATGGCCTGTTTCAGCTTGGTTCTGCCCTCTGCATCATGCCCTGAAATAACACCTTCCACTGTCCCCCGAAACACTCAGCGACACTCACCTTGGCCCTCGACATGGACTGCCATATTTGGTTTGGTTACCAATGACACAGCAATCAGACTGCGACTGAACTCTTTCTCTTCCGATGAATTTGTCAATCCCTAAAGGACTCTGGCTGGCCCTCCACGGGGCAACAATGTAAAGTGGGGTTTGCATGGCCATGTACTGGTCCAGCTTCAACACTCCACCGAATGTGATTAAAACATTCTAATTCACACAGATGTGTCATGTCTATGATCAAGCAAGTATGAAAGTATGGATGAATGTAGGGGCAGTGATTCCAAAAAAAGGTACTCCCTGGGAACTGATATCAATGCGCATGTTTGACTGTGACCCAGATAGGCAGTGAGATGACTGGGAAAGTGTGAACTAGCTGTGGCCTCATTGCTCCTAAACAACAAGCTCGCAATTTCCCAACTTAGCCCCACGCCAATGTAGGAAATAGAGCTGTGTGTAAAGAAGTCAAAGGTATGTGGATGCCACAGCCCGGAGCAATGATTTGTTTGAGTGTGCAGCGGTCATTCCATGCAAGAGAACTGCGAGCAAGGACTTGTGTGTGTGGGGTGTGTATACGTTGGTCTTTGGTTAGCGTTGTGCGTAGTGTGGGAGTTGTCATCAGCTGCTATTGTATCTCTCAGGGGGTGCCGGTGCATGCTCGGAGGTGCAGATGTGCTACCGCCTTCTAGTTCAGACAAAGGAGCTTTCATCCCTAATGTTAGTTTGTCATCTGCTTGCATTCTGGAAATGTGATGTGGATTTTTTTTGGGGGGGGGTGTCACTGCTTCGCCTTCCGGCACGGTTGAACCCTTACCAGCCATGTACGTGCCCTCACGGTCAATTTTGCATGCTCTGATGTAGCAGTGGTGTTTTGCTGCAGTCTGACAGTGATGGGTACAGGTAGCTGTGAGGAGGCGCATGACTTCTCACCTTGCATCTATTAGCTGACACTGTTCACTACTACTATCTGTGTACACATGTGATCTGTACATGGCACATATGTCCAGGGGACACCTTGGTGTGTTCCACGCAAGGTATTCCTGCTGGCTTTTTGGCTGGTGTGCATCTCCCATGTTGCTGAGGTGTTCACTGTGCCCCCATCCCCCTTACGTCCATGTTGCTCATGTTGTGGGACTTGAGTCACAGGGTGCATCTCTGCATCAGGGTGGTTCATATTTGAACCCAAATGACACCCGCAATTTCATATTTGACCCCAAATCTCACCCGAAATGTCATATTTGACCACAAATGACACCCGCAATTTCATACTTGACCCCAAATGACACCCGAAATGTCATATTTGACCCCAAATGACACCCTGTTGTCTTTTTATGAACACCAATGACAGCCTTCATATCATGTTTTTGTACACATGTGATACGCTGATGAGTGGGATTACGTACTACATTTGACACCCTGAAATGGCATTTCGAATACGTGACACCCTAAACAGCCTCTCTGTACAGAGGTGACATACCCACCATCTATTTGCTATTTGTGAGATTGTTAGCACTAAATGTTGCACTTACACTTGTCAGAGTGATGTGCTAATGCAGAGGACTGACATGCACACAGGGAATGTGTGTTGCAATGGATTAATTTGCACATGCTGTTCATGTGGTCATTTTGTACTGTTCCATGATTGCTAAGGACAGTCACAATGTGACGTGCTCATGCGAAGAAATTGTTAATGATTGTGTTCCTTCGGGCTATTCCTGCTGCAGCTGCAGTGGGGTGTGTTCCACCTGCCTCATCTTCCTCATCATCGTCCGGTGCCTCTGGCACTTGGATCCATGGGGCATTGGTGCGTACACATATGTTGTGCAATACACAACATGCTTTGATCATCTTGCACACTATTTCTGGGCTGTACAGGAGTCTTCCACCTGTGATGTCCAGGCACCTGAAACGTGACTTTAACACGCCAAATGTGCGCTCAACAATGCCCCTGGTGCGTTTGTGGCCCACATTGTACTGCATCTGGGCCGGGGTGTTCGGGGCTCAGAGGGGTGTCATCATCCACGGGCAGAGTGCATATCCTTGATCACCTGTGAGAGGTAAGTGAGATTGGTGTTATATGGTGGTTCTGCATGCTGTGTTGGCAGACCTACAAGTTTTGTGGTGTGTCTGATTTGTGCGACTTTGGGATTCATGTTTGCCATGTATTGCTTCTGGCAAATGTGCGGGATCAATGTGTATTACGTAGTCTCACAGCTGCTCCTCCCTCCCTCCGAGCCGAGTTACTTGTGTGCGCTGCGCGGTTGCATCACTTGCACTCCTACGGCACACCATTGTCATGGCTGTCTGCGCATGTCTGCAAGCCTGACAACAACACTGTAATGTTGGCCATTGAAGGTGGGCGGCCACGTGTGTGTAGGTCTATGGTAAGGATAGGGCGGACACAGATGTAGAATTCAGGCCTGGCTGAACTCGCGCTGCGATTGAGGCTAGGCCTTTGGCTTATGCTGCGGCAATGAAGATGCACACACAACAGTTGGCATGTATGAGCCAAGACCCCGAGCGGTCTTGCGCTCCTTTATTTATCCATTCGGGCGAGCCCACCCTCCGGGTGCATGCTACATTGCAACATTGTCAATTAAGGGCTGGGTGGCGCCGATACTACAACAGAGACACATGCCATAGTTACTTTTGTGGCCAGCCCGGAACTGAACCACGCCCAGAGCCCAGAACTGAACCACGCCCAGAGCCCCAGGCCATTTCTTCACACTCCTCACACGCCTACGCGTGCGCCGCCGCGGCGGCGCTGGGTTGTCATGCGCTTCGGAGTACGTCTCCAGACGTTCCACCCAGGCTTTCCAGCGGCCTGCCTGGGACGGGGGTGGCCCCGTGACTGTGAAGGGCTCCAGTGGCGTTACCGAGGACATGCTGTTGGCTGCTGGAGGTGGACTTGTGGGGTAGCCCCACGGGACGATGACTTGCGGTGCACTGAGGTAGGCCCACCTGAAGAGCTGAGCGGGCGTGCAGCCTGCAATGATGCAGTAGGCCTGGAGGTCCGGACTGGAATAAATTTGTCTGAGACCTGCTGGACCGCAGTGTAGGCCGGAGGGAGCAGTCAGCACACAGAACTCCGCGGTGCGGTGCCGCAGGGTGCGCTGGGGGCCTGTTGCGTGGAAGCCAGCGATCGGCTGAGGAGGCTGCCAAGCTCGCGGGCCTCGGGCTTGAAGATTGCACCGGCAAGTGGTGGGCCCTCTTGGAGACACGCCGGTGGCGGCAGGTGAGCAGTGAGGCTGGGTGCGCAGGGGCGGGCAATCACCGCTGGGCGCCGGACGGGTCTGGGGACCAGCGGGCTGGGGTGCAGCAGGCGCACAGGATCGCGCAGGCACCACCGGTCATGGCGGCGGCCTCGTGGCAGGGTGAGGGGCGCCGCCCTGGCAGACACACCCCTGCAGGCGATGACGAGATGTGCGCCGGGTGGCGTGTGATGTAGCCACCTCGTCACCGGTGAAATTTTGGCCATTGAAGGTGGTCGACCACGTGTGTTTAGGCCTATGGTCAGGATATGGCGGACACAAAGACACACGCAGTAGTTACTGTGGTGGCCATCCCGGAAGTGAACCACACCCAGAGCCCCGGGCTATTTATTCACACTCCTACGCTGGACTGGCGTACGCCGGCCCAGCCCACTACGCTTATGCTTACAGGGGGGGCGACGTAGCTACATGTCCAAGGTCTTCCCCACTGCCTGAGGTAACATGGTTGCGTCTACTGTCCATAACACTACAAATACCAGCAGTATATGTCCACATGGACATGTCTGTGCTCTGCATACTCAGGACTGTCCAGCACATCACCGCCACACTTGGCATTGTGTACATTCTTATTCATGGGTCACTTGCCTCCTTCGCACATTCTTGGTTCCTACCTCTCCCCACATTCTGCAATTGTGTGGCAGAGGGGCTATACCTTTGTGGATGGTTTGTCTACATGTCTGGCCCCTGTTGCCACAGTTACTTGTGTTGTCGTGTCTGGTAGGTGGGCATGTTGGTTGGCATGTTGTATGTGATTTTGTTACGTGTGCATTCCCACAGTTGTGAGTTGTATGATTGTGGAGTTGAGGTGTGTGGTGTGTTCCGTTGGTACTTACCAACGAGCTGTCCATTTCCATAGGTGCCATCCTGAAAGCGCTGGTTGATGATGGACTGTCGGAAGATGTAAGAATCATGCACACTGCCTGGGAAGTTGGCGACGACATTGGTGAACAGTCCCCGGTGGTCCACTATTGCCTGCACATTGATGGAATGCCTGTGCTTTCTGTTGCGGTAATTGTGTGCAGTGTTGGCAGGGGGCACAAGTAGGACATGTGTGCAGTCAATTGCCCCCAACACGTGCGGGAAGCCAGCTATGGCGTAGAAGCCTTGCTTGGTCTCCAGCTGTTCCTGCGCAGTGTGGGGGAAGTGAAGGTGCTGGGGTATAAAGCTGATGATGGCATCCAAGACAGGTGTGAGGAACTTTGATAGGGCTGGCTGTGAGACTCCTCCGGTTCTGGCAGTTGTTGGTTGGAAGGTACCAGAGGCCAACAAGTGCAGCACAGCCAGCAGCTTTGTCTGCGGAGGGATGTTGGTTGTCCGCAGTGTTGGTACCGTCAGCCTGTGGGCAATGTGGGTCAGGATACGAAGGATGGTTGTCCTTTTGAGCCTGTAGTGGGCAATGACATCCTCTGGCGTTAAGTCTCTGCGGCTGGTGCGTTTTTGGAAGGTCCGCTGTCTTGTTCTGCGCTGCCTCTGTGGTAGTCTGGGGGGGTGGTCCTGGGGGTGGGGGTGGTCCTGGGGGTGGTGGGTGTTGTGGCCCTCTTGGGTCTCCAAGCTGCATGATTAGTAGCTCCATGGCATCTGTTGGTCTGGGCTCCCTTTCTACTGCAGGTTTTTGTCCTACTTAAGACCAGAAAAAAGCAGGTCTTAAGTCCCTGCTGCTAACATGCCTTATCGCCTGTTTTTGGACCGCATCGCCGAACTGGCTGGTCGTTGAGAATATCGCGAAGTGGTGTTTTTGTGAGTTTTTGCACGGGAACGCCTACTCTGCATATGATTAGCGTTAGTTGTTGCTGTCAGCCTTGGCGATGTTTTTAGCGGCAGCTATCGCAGGAAAACTGACGATGTCGGCTGTTAGCGCAGGCTTGTGAATAGGGCGATAAATCTATCGCCACTTTCGGGGCGGAAAAGTGCCGCTAAATCGGCGATGAGTCCTTGAGAATATGCCCCAGTGTCTTTTATGGTGCTGGCTCATCTTTCTAGTCAGTAAATCATTTCAATATTATGTACCATCATCTTTGAACTAGAGTGATAGACCTATTCAGCACTCTCCAAATTAAATATGAACCCAATATGCCAGAGTTCAAGATTCATATTTGACAGATCATGAGCCATCAATATTTTAATTCCTTTATTTTTTGTGTTTTGAATATACCACTTATATTTTACATTTAAATGACACCGTTACATATGATATAAGGGTTGAAGGGTACTGCGTCACAATATCAGTTTTCAAAATTATGACCAGGTATACATTTTGTGCCCTCGAAATTATGTACAAAAACTTTGTCCCCTTGGATGCATATTTTCTATTATTAACGCCAAAGGCGTGATATTTTTGTAAATGATATTTAGGGCACAATATTTCTTTCAGACAATATTTTAGTTGCATCAAACCGGGCTGAAGAAGCCTTTCACTGGTAAAATTCAGATCAATGGAAGGAGCAGGGTGGTTAAAAGTTTCACTCGCCATAATATGCAAAATTCCACATGGCATTACCTTATTTATCAGTTAGTCATGTCCCCTTTTCGTCTGCCACTTTGATACAAATTTGGATTTAAAAAAGTAGTTGCTGAAAATATTTTCACTCCAGTTCGAAAGTTCGAATGGTGGATAGCATGTGGCCACAGTATTCTCTTTTCTGTTGTTTAAAGTGGACCATTACACTATTTTGTTTTCTTGAAAGATTTAATTAACCCTGAGTTAAATAAATTATTCCCAAGTCCTACGTCATTCAAAATAAAGGAATGCTTCGCCTACTTTATCTCAGTGTCCTTTTTTATAACACACAGCCAATTAAAAACTAATGTATCATTGAATATCTCTTTTTTAATATACCTACAGAATATATTTTTATTTCCCCATCTTTAGCATTGTTCTGCCAATGTAGGATTGATAAAACTGCAATGAAACAGCCCTACCATTTTCCTTTGACACGTGAATGTTTCTGTACCCAGTCAGATGGTGCAAAACCAGGGAATAGGAATCCGTGGACCTTACATTATCTCTTTCTTCAAATGTTTATATTCTCACCATATTCTCTGACAAAACAGATCCCACCTACCAGACATTTGGACCCAGATTTACTATGATTTTGTGTCAGGGTTGTGTCACTTTTGTGGCACAGTCCTGAATCAGATTCATTTTTGGGATTTACTAAGCCACGCAAAGCCACTCTGCTTGACTTCGCCTGGTTTAGTAAATACAAAGTAATGCAACGCGGTGTAAAGCACTGTCTTGAGATACATTGCATCGAGTAGGTGTTACATGAGTGGAGCATGGCCGTTCCCATGCATCCACCCATGTGTTTTGATACAAACCCACATTTACAAAGACTTGTAAACATGGGTTTGTGACCAAAATGGTGCGCCTACCTGACAAACACGTAACAGGGCGAAATATCTTTATTTCTCTTCATTACTTCCTTTCTAAATGTATGCTGCATTCTGCAGCCCACATAGAAAGAGGGTTAAGCTTCTAAGGTTTGTTTTTGTGCAGAAAGGTGTACCTTCATGTGCAAAAACAATCCGACCTTTAACACAGGCAGCCTTGCCCTATGGTGCAAGGGTGCCTGTGGTGGCCCTAGGCAGCATGCAGTGCGCCAGTGCAAGAAGAGAGCAGAAATGCTCCACATCTTTGTAAATATTGAGCACTTCAGCGTTCTCTCTTTCATGCAACGCAGCGTGGCAAGTTCCCTTGTTGCGCCGCGTTGTGTGAAATAATAGTAAATGTGCCCCTTTGTCTCTTTTTTGAAATTCTTAGGGCCCGATTACGATGCAGTTAGGAAATCTTCCCGACTGAATCGGTTTGGAAATGGTTTCCGACCCACTCGGATCGGGAAAGTACGACCGACCGAGTACAATGCATCCGGATGCTTCCAGATACGATTTGGTTGGACTCCCATGGACTTCAATGGGAGCCTATGTTCCTAACTGCATCGTAATCGGGCCCTCGGTCGGGATACACATTCCCAATCCTATTCGGAAGGAGCAAATGCCATTAGGAGGCCTTCCTTTTAAGTTTCAAAAGATGAGTTTATTAAATATAAAGAGAGAAATAACAACAATGTATCATAAAGTATAACATCAAAAATTACAGTCAGAAGAGAATTAATAACAATTTAAGGGCTGAACTTAACACCTAAACTCATACTGAGGAGGCCTTCCTAACCGCAGCGTAATCGGGCCCTAGGTGGGAATGCTTTCTTAACCGCATCATAATCGGGCCCTTAGTCTGCATTTTGTAGTTCGTGCAGCTACAACTGCCTATATACAATACTGTTGCTCAAATCCAGTTTAACATCTAAATTATGATTGTGCCTTTTGTCCTGAAAGGACATTTTCAGATGACTTTTAGCTTTGCCCTTTGAACAAGCATGGCTTTCATGCAGGGTTCTCTAGGTTTGGCTTTAAGAATGCAGATGTCTTCAATAGCTGTTCCTTAATCTATTCATATTGTGAACTTTGGGTGTGACCCACATAAGTACTACTGTCTCACCTCATGCTACTGGCTGTTTAGAGTATCATTTCACCTCCTATGGAGTGTATACATTGCAATGTACAAGGGACTATTTTACATCTCAGAAGTGCATGATGTAAATTCTTTATCCAATAGATGCATTCTGTACAGAAAGTAATTAATGTTTGTTTTGTTCTTTCACTGCAGCATGCTTTTAAAATTTGTTTTGTAACCACTTGAAAAACAACCAGACCTATGGGCTTTCCTTAAGCATGTTATAATCTGGGAGCAACAGTTTCAGATTTCAATTGATCCGTAACATTTCATAGCTCATGCTTGAGAATACCTAGAATGACAAAGTCCTCTGGTGTCTAAAATTTCTCAGCTTCTCTTAATTTTGCCATGGTTGGAAATGTAAATCCTTCATTGCTATTTTAAATGAAATCTGACATTCACTGGCCGTGGAAAACTACTACCGGGCTGCATTTCTGGCAGCTCTCATTGACCAGCTTCCAATGATAGGGGCCGATTCACAGAACTAATCTGAGATCAAATCCTAAACTTACTACTTTTGGTATTCACAGAAGGCAAGTTAGGAGTCCTAACTTTACTACTACTAAATGCCTTCTGTGAATACCAAAAGTAGTAAGTTTAGGATTTGATCTCAGATTAGTTCTGTGAACCGGCCCCATGGTCTTTAGTTTATGTTGGATCTCTTAGAACACTTTTAAAGGTTTTGCTTCTGTATTTTATCATTCTTGATCTCTGTTGTTAACTTTTGTTTTTCATTGAAGATGTATGCATCTATAATATCACATGTGTTTTCAGCGTTTTTATCTTGAAAACACACGACCGTTTATATATATTTTTTTTAATAGCTCACTTAGACCTGGGTAGAGCCAGTGCCTCTGCTCAGTCCTTAATACGTTACCTTCCCTCCATTCCCCACCATGCCCGCCAGCAGCAATTTTCTTTGATTAAAGGGAGACCTGGGCTGTGGAGAATGGAAGGGGGAAACCATCAACGTGGCAGTGCAGACTCAAACATAGGGGCAGATTTACGAGAAAGTGACTCAGTGCATTCCGCAAACCATTTGGCTGCGCCGCACTGAGTCACTTTCAGAGCACAGGAATGCGACATATTTACAATAATATGTCGCATTCCTCTGCTCTCCCCTGCGCTGGCGCACAAACATCTGCCATGCGCCGGCGCAGGCACCCTTGCACCTTAGTGCAAGGATGCCTGCGTCATGGGGAGATTGTTTTCATGCAGGAAGGGGCACCTTCCTGCACAAAAACAATCACTACAGGCATTTTCCTCTTTCAATGCGTGCTGTAGAATGCAGCACGCATTGAAAGAAGAAAAAACGAGGCGAAATGAAAACATTTCTCCTCGTTGCGCCTCGCTACACCACGGGGTGGCATACTGATGCATTACCAGATTTACGATTCCTCGTAAATCTGGAAATGTGTCTGGTTCCATGGGTGTTGCGTGGGAACACCCACAGCAACATCCATGGAACACCCCTTTCACGCAAAGTGCTGCGTGTAAAGGGGCCATATTTACAAGGACAGGAAAAGCCACGCAGGGTGGCTTTTCCTATCCTTGTAAATATGGAGCAGTAAAATACGCCACCAGTACGTCACAAAAAGTGACGTACTGGTGGCGCAGGGGGCTTGTAAATCTGCCCTGGAGTCCCTTCTGATAAACCACACTGAGGCACCTGGGTTGGGGAAATTCCTGGTAATTCCCTTGTCGAGACCAGGAATCTGCATGGGATCGCTAAGCTAAAGAGGCCAAGCATCCCTTGGGCACTGGTTGTACGGTGCCACCCGGCCTCTACATGTCTTGCAGCCATGCAACAGGCACCACAGAGGCAAGGCTCGGTGGAAGGATCAAAATAAGAGGACTGTGGACCACTCGTGGCCACACCCAGTCCATATACATCTATGTCCTGTGTGTTAGTGTACTGCGCGGTGCTAAGCCCTTGTTTGGGGTCCTTCGCACTTCTACATTGGCGACGAGGGGTTGCCAAAACCCCTCTATATGTCCTCCCTGCTGCAGTGTTCTCACCTAGGAGGACAACAGGTCCAGCCCGTCTGCACCACCCACCTCCCAGCTGCGGTCGCCATGCTCCGACCACCTCACAAGTTGCATACAGCTCGTTGTTGGTGCCAGTGTGGAGGCGCGCCCTCAATGAAGATCCAGCCTGCACCCAGCCGCACAAGCTCAGACGGGCGCTTACGCACTGTCCCACCTCTGAGGACTGTGCGGCACGGGAGCCCTTCTCCACACCTGCTGCCATTGAATACAACTGTTGCTCCCAGTCAGCACCACAAGGCCTGGCTGAGGGCAATCCAGTGCCAACCCTGGCCCCTCTAGGTGGGACCACTTTGCCCTCCTCAACCCGAGCCCTGCAAAGCCTGGTGTGTCACGCTCACTACCTGAACTGCCATCAGTTCACTCAGGTGATCTGAAGGGCAAAGGCAGCTCTCTGAAACCCTGCCTGGGAGAGAAGCGGATGATGACCATAATGCTTCAGTACTTGCCCTAAACGCATACTTCATCCCACAGCTAAATATGGACTGAGAGAGGTTCAATTTGTACCAGGCCTGCCAGCAGGAGGATGAGAAATCACACTTTTCATGTCTGACTGCAACACCTCAGCAGCACATGCTTGAATGATGCTCAGGTCAAGGAAGTTCCTCATCCTTCAACAGTCTGGCATGACCCTGGATGCAATGCTCATACTAGCTTGCTCACATAAAATCTCGACCAGCCGAGCAGAGGAAATGAAGCTAGTCTTCATAGGGACCTTGAAGGCGGCAGGATCCAGCGAAGCCAGCTACACACAGATCAAAGAGGAGAGAGTGGATGCTATCTACTGATGATCAAGGCTCTCACAGCTGATGGCAGATACCACCCCAACTCCCACAAAGTGCAGGAACTGCGGCCTGGAACCGAACCAAGGGAACGCCTGCCTGGCTGAAGGGAAGACGTGCTCCCGGTGTGGAAAAGTGAACAATTTTGCCAGTGTCTGCAGAAGCATGGAAAAAGACTGCAAACCTCAGAGCAAATCAAGACCACAAGCCTCAATGAAACACCTCACCGTGGAAGAGAACACCTCAGCCAAGACAGAACAACAGTGGGGAAAACAACGCCTTCATCTTATCGGCGCAGCTGGTGAATAGTAAAAGAAGGCTGGCTCCCAATCGGCACCGTGATGGTGGGAGAGGTGCCTCACCAGCCCTGATTAACACAGGGGCCTCAGTGAACATGATGAATATTCACCAGTTTGAAAGTCTGCAACCTTGTCCCCAGCTGGAACCCATGAAGGCCAAGATATTCGCATATGGTAAGAGGTGCCCACTGCCATTGACTGGGGTCACTGAACAGGTAGTGATGAATGGTGACCAAAGAGTATGTACCCACTTTCATGTCACTAAAGACACACGGCTGTCACACTGCTGAGGATATAGGACTTGTGTTCTTCACCCGGCACATTCATGAAAATCTCACAGGTGACATCATCCTAAAAGATTTTCTGGGACTCTTCCTGAGACTTGGCTGCTTGAAGCGCATGCAGGTCAAGCTTCACATCGACCAGTCAGCCCAGGGTACCCGCATAACCAACGAGTTCCCTTCCACCGTGGTTCCTGGTGGAGTAGGAGTTCTGAAAGCTGGATCTGGTGCTAGAGCCACTAGACATAATTGGGAAGGTATCAGGCCCTACCCCGAGTGTCCCCATTGGGGGTAGCGCACAAGTCACGACAACCTGGAGCCATCCGCCTCTATGTGGAGGTGCGTCTCCCGAACGCTGCAATCGGCTGCATACTTCATCTCACACCCACCATGGGAGACATTATATCGAACCTGAATTGCACACTGTGGTTTTTGAAGTAGGACCTGAATGCAGAGTACCACTAGCTTGAACTTGATCCCTCATCTCGATTCATAACTTTTTCCTCTCGCCTTTGACTGAGGTGGTGCAAGCACCTCAATTTTGGCATTTCCTCAGCAGTTGAGGTTTTCCAGAACACAATCAGGGAGGTCTTGACTGTTCTAGCTGGAGCTCACAACATTAGCAATCATACTCTGAAATACTCCGGGACTCTGGAAGATCACCACAAATGAGTCAGAGCAACATTAGCTTGTCTCGCAGAACACATCCTTGCTACACCGGTAGAAGTGTTCTTTTTTTAAGCAGTCCGTTGAGTTCTTTGGCTGCATCTTCTCTAAAATGGTCTGCAAGTATACCCGAAGAAAGCAGAGGCAATCCGAAATGCACCAGTAGGTGCTGAGGTTCTTAGGCATGGCAACATACTGTGGGCAGTTTATCCCAAACCTGGCCACCCTGTGGGAGCCACTGTGGGCCCTCATGAAAGCAGATGCCAGGGGGGAGTGGGACGGCAAGGCAGAGAAAGTATTCTGGAAAGTGAAGGGAGTCTTCATGATTGATCTGACAATGGCATACTATGACGCCCACCACAACACAGATCTGGTGGTAGATGTTAGTTTCATTGGACTAGGAGCCATGTTGCTCTAAGAAAAGAGGGACAAGATGTGGGTCCCTATCGCATATGCCAGCTGGGCCCTTACTGGGACTATTTCTAGGTATGCTCAAATAGAAAGAGGCGCCCTGCTATTCAATGGGGATGCCAAAAATGTAATCTTCATTTGTGCACCTAACGTTTCTGGCTCGTAACGGACCACAAGCCACTAGTCCTGCTAGTACCCGTTGCCTAGGACTGAGAGGTGGGCTGTCCAGCTGCAGATGTATGATTTCGGAAGTCTTCTATCAGCCAGGAGCCCACAGTCAATTTGATTTCTTTTCTTGGCACCAGGAGACCGATAGGACGAAAGTGAAGCAGGAGGATGCATGGGTTAAGGACTTCGTCAGCATGGTGGTATAGAATGCCTGTCCCCTGACAATGACAGTGGAATAAAATCGGACAGCAACCAGCTCAGGCACATGCCTGCAAAAGGCAATAGACATCTTATGTGGCGGAATGTGGAACGGCTTCTTGGACGCCGCTAGTGGATGGAACCCACCTGACAAAGCTGTGCTAACCCAGCTGTGGTGTGCCCGCAAAGAACTCAGCCACACCACGTACGGAATACTGCTGAAGGGGGGACTGCATTGTAGTACCGAGAGCCCTGTGGAAAAGGAAGGTTGACGTGGCGCACCAGGGACACCAAGACAGAGCCAAGATCAAGGCGAGGCGGAGGAGGAAAATAAGGCTCCCGGGGATGGAAGAGAGGGTGGATGATACCGTTTGCCAGTGCCTCCCTGCCAGATCACATATGGAGGGGTGGTGCCAGCACCTGTTGTGAAAGATGAGCTTCACCCCCACCCATTGACCCATCTGAGCTTGGACTTTTGCAGTTTTCCAGATTGGAGGTCTACTGTTGTCATCATCAATGATCCCCTCAAATACCCGGTGGTCAGAGTACTGCACTCCGTCGCATTGAGAGTGGTGAAACCGGTGATTGAGAAGATATTGGCCCTCTTCAGATTTCAGATGACAACAGGCCCCCATTCCAGGGTCAAGACTTTGGGGATTACCTCAAGAATGTAGAGGTTGCAGCACAGAAAGATCACACCACAGTGGCCCGCAATGAATGGAGAGGCCAAGAGATTCATGAGGACCCTCAACAAAACTCTAATAATTTGGGTCGACCAAGAGGAAGCCTTTGAGGATTGCCTCCAAAGATTCCTAATGGCATACTGGGAAATACCCCATAGCACGACGGGGTGTGCCGCCGTAGGCCTCCTCCTGACACATCCTCGCCAGTCGTCGATGGTGGCCTGTGGCCTTGGATGCTGAGCACGTGCTAGAAAAAAGCAAAAATTCCAACAAGAAGGCAAGTGGAAGTAGGCGGGCCACAGCCCCAATGCTTCAAGTGGGAGACATAGTTTTCATCAAGGCTTGTCACCCAGCAACACGTTTCAGACTCCATTTGAGAAGGAGCCCTTGGAACATCACCAGGATCCAAGGGACAATGGTCATTACAGACCACCAAGAGAAACCGTGATCAAGAATGTGTTCTGGTTCAAAGCATCAAAAGGTGCAGGGAGTGCTGAATCCCCCACCCACTGTGGCAACAAGAAGTGCATGAGAGTGATGACTACCTTGACAGCGTGCCCTCCCACCAGCAGGGCCTCAGATAGAGAAAGCCAAATGTAAGATAATAATATACCAAGTCCTTCCCCCCAATGAATGGATTGCGACCCACCCTGAGTGGAACCGATAGAGAACCAAAGATTCGCTCAGGGATCAAGTCCAAGGGCAATGCTGCCTTATAACCTGTGACCACTCCCTGAACCCAGCAGGATCCTCAGAGCCTATCCATGGAATCTAATAGAGACTTCTAGCCACAAATTCCTTCCCTTAGAATTATCCCAAGTCGTCAGACTGGATCCGGAAATTTTTCGTAATCAGTTCCCCTGGGCGCAGGTAGGTGGCTTCGTTTAGCTCCGTGTGACTTCGTCTGCACTGGAAGTGACGTGCTCTGTGCCTATGTAGGCACCACCCCAGTGCGCTGACATCAGTTCTTTTCTTTCCATGCCAGTCAGCACAGATCCAGAGAGAGCTACCCCCAGTCAATTTCTGACTGAGCTGTTTCTGACGAAGTCTTTTTTGAGAGTTCTTCTCCTGGTGTGGCAGGGATGTCCACTTGGAAGGCCGGCTTCATGCCCTGCGGCACCTGCCATTGACAGATGTCAGTGACAGACTCGCATCTTGTTTGCCTCTGGTGCCTGGAGAGCGACCACGCACCCCAAGGCCTTGAGGGGGCTGTACCTCATGCACCTTGCTGCTTGATGTGCGACGCCACAAAGGTCATGATTCCGGTCAAGAGGAAGGTTCCAGGATCGGTTGCAGAGTCCACGATCCTCATCGCATTGAAGCCTTCGGGCCACTCGTGTAAGTCCCACAAAAAGAAGAAAAGCAAGAAGTTGAAGAGGTCTCCGACTTTGCACCATCCGTCATGGTCTTCAGACGAGATAATGGAGCGTTGTCATTCAAGGCTGGGCTCCGCAGTTGAGCCTGTGCCTGGGCTGGCTCAGTGCCTCCCATAGTTTCCAGGAGCTGGAGCAACCCCCGCTCAACTTCAGAAATTTTATGAGGCCATACACTTCATATTTGAGTGGCCCGTTCCTGCTGGCGCACTTTTGGGACCCGCAGGCTACTAGTTCCACACCTGTGACTCCACCCCTGGAGTGAGTCAGGCCTCTTGGAGCCAAGATAGATAAGGACCGGCGCCGATCATATCACCTTGACCTTCCCCTAGCGGTGGTCCAGATGCTGACGCTCCCTGTGCCGTCGGCGCCCTTTGGCGGCACCATCCCCATTCTGATCCCTGAATCCAACATAGAGCATTAGGGGTTCCGGAGGGGGCCCGGACCATATTTTCCCAAGCTGTTGCTGATTGGAGAAATGCAGCTAAGTTCACGATCAGATGTGGACTGGATACCAAAAACTCACTAGGCAGAGCGGTTTCCTCAACGGTGGCCGTACGGTGCCACGCCTGGCTGAGAACAACTGGCTTTCGGGGGATGTCCAAGCATCGCTTATGGACATGCCTTTGATGGGTCCCATCTCTTCGAAGACAAGGTGGACTCACCACTGGAGTGCCTCAAGGACAGCAGGACTACAGCTAAGTCCATGGGCCTTTCCATGGCCCTTTTTCAACAACAGTCCACCTTTTGCTTCTTTCATGGCAATTAAAGGAGCTTACAGCCACGTCTATACCCTTCAAGCCACAGCGGCACGCAAGCTTCCCAGCCTCCGTGTGACTGAGGACGCAGTACCCACAGACCTCATGGGTCAGGCAACCAGAGGTCAGGCCACTCTACCACTTCCCTCTGGCAGCCGCAGCCTCCAATCCCTTATAGTTTGCCCTCTTACCCTCATGGACCCCCAGTGGGAGGCAGGAAACACCATCACCTGCCCCACTGGAGGTCCACAGCATCAGACCTATAGGTTCTTCAAATTGTCTGAGGGGGCTACTCCCTACCCTTCGTGACTACCCCTCCACCCATCCCACCTGCTTTCGACAGGCTGATGCAGAACCAGTGGGACCTGAAGTTTCAGTGGGTGCAGCAGCAGGGGAATCTCTCCGACATGGTCCAAAGCTCGGAGAGTCCTGCAAAAGATCCGCAGTGATCATTAATGAACCGCGATTAGGTCAGCGGCTGTTTCTTCTCCCTTCCCCAACCAGATCTCACAGTGGTGACAGATGCATCACTTCTGGAGTGAAGCAGCCATCTGGTAGAGGTGGAGATCAGAAGACTCTTGTCTCCGGCATAATCTGGACTCCACATCAACCTTCTGGAGCTCCAGGAGATCCTGCTGCCATTAAAAGCCTTTTTACCCTCCATCAAGGGAAAGCTAGTACAAGTGTTTATGGACAACACCACCACCATATGGTGCTGCAACAAGCAGGGCGGGTGGGGTCATGGGCCCTTCGTCAAGAGACCCTGCAATTCTAGATGAGGCTGAAATAGCAGGGCATATCCCTTGTGCTTCAACCCTGGCTGGCTCTCTGAATGCCAGGGCGAACAAACGCAATCGAAGATGCCTAGCGGATTACGAATGACTTCTCCATCCAGAGGTGGTACAAGGTCTCTTTCTGCAGTGGGTAGAGCCTTGGTTAGATCTGTTCACCACTGCTGAGAATGTACAATGTCAGCAGTTCTGAGCGCTGGAGCTTCTAAGGTGGCTCCCACTTACAGACAATTTTCGTCTCGAGTGGAACTCATGCCTCCTGCATGCCTTTCCACCCATACCACTTCTGCCCAGACTTCTCAAGAAAATCAAGAAAGACCAGACACAAGTCATTCTTGTGGCTCTGGACTGGGCTTGGAGAGTTTGGTATTCCGAGCTGTTGAATATGGGCATCGATCCTCAGATGAGGCTGCCCCTTCAGGACGATCTTCTGTCGCAGCAGCAGGGGAGCGTTCTCCACCCAAACTTGTCAACACTCTGCCTTCTTGTGTGGAGAATGAACGGTGACAGTTGACAGCTTTTGACCTTCCACCCGAAGTCTGCACTGTTATTTTGGCAGCCAGGCAGCCCGCCATCAAAATGGTGTCCACCTGCAATTGGGGCAAGTTTGTAGCATGGTGTGCAGAGAAACAGGTTGACTCTATTTCTGTTCCTCTCTGCCAGGTCCTTCTCTTTGTCCTTTCCCTTACCCAGCAAGGCTTTGCTCTGGGCACTTTAAAGGGCAATATTTCTGCTATCTCAGTCTTTCTGCGGTTGCCTGACCAGCCATCCTTCTTCCAGTTCCCTATTATGCATAGGCTGTTGAAAGGTTTGCAAAATATGCTTCCTCCTTTCATCATGCCTCAGTGGGACCTTAATCTAGCCCTGACATTCTTGATGTGCACTTCTTTTGAACCCTTGCACAACTGTCCTCTCAAGCTACTTACCATCAAGACGGCCTTCCTGGTTTCAATAACATCTGCCCGGAGGGACAGTGAGCTTCAGGCTTTCTCAACCAAGCCTCCATATCTGAACATCTACCCAGACAAGCTGGTTCTTCGCACTAGAGCTTCCTTTCTGCCGAAAGTGGTTACTCCTTTTCATGTAGGCCAATCCATCACACTGCCAACTTTATTTTTTTGGGGTCATTGTTTTCGAGGTATATGCATTGAATCCAACACATCTAGTGTGGCCCATAACACAAGTAGTCAGGTGCAACAAAAATGTTGATAAGCATTAGATATAGCAGTCCTGCCGGCCTCCGTCCACCCCCCATCCACCTGCAAAAGGAGTTCAGAAAAGTAAATGGAATACATCTCAGTTACATAAGCCATATTCATCAATAGATCAGTGCGGTGCAGTTTCTTTTGGGCCATGAAGTGCACAAATTTATCTTCCAGAAGTTAGCGATTTTGGTGGACTGGCACTAGTTCAATTCCCTTATATTCTGCCCATCTCTTCCATATCTTTGTGTATTTTTGGGGACATCCCCTAGCTTTATACACTGCAATCTCCATGCCCATACTGTGGTCCATACCCTTTTTCCAGACCAATAATGACGGAGGGGCTACTACAGGTCGCGTTTGGCGACCGTCAGTCCCAGGCCTAGGAGGGAGATCTTATATTCAATCCCACCTACATCATCCATAAAATGGAGGAGGGCCAACCGCGGGTTGAATGGGATTTGCCAGTACATGACCTGACGCAAGCATGTGACCACCCCCTGCCACAATCTCTGTAAATCTGGGCAGCTCCACACCACGTTAAAGAATGTGCTTTCCTCTGCACTGCAGCAGAGACATGCAGGGGTAGCGATCCCCCCCATACGCCATAGACCCAGTGGAGGTACTTAAGTTGAATTAGCCAGAGCCTAGCCGCAATTGCCACTCCTCTGGGGGAACCCAGTATCTTGGCCCAGTCTTTATTTTCTAATGTACCTACATCAGCCTCCCATGCCGTGCATAGGGCTCCAAAAGTATCTGGTTGGTTAGAGATCAGGGTCTGGTAGACCTTGGCAATTTTATGGTCACCCTTGTCTCCCATAATTAATTTACCTTCTAATGGATTAAATTCTGGAAGATCAGGCAATGCCCTAATATGTGAGCCCAGTTCATGGTGGGTGGGGCTAGAGGAACTTATGGAACTGGCAGCGATGCAGCTGGAACTCGGTCTGGAGTATCTGGTAGGACTTCAGGGTCATGCCTGCATTGCATCCCCCAATGTGGAGATCCCGATGAGGTCCCACCTGCGGAACCCCTCCAATGTGGCCACTTGTGGGAGCATATCTCTACACCAGAGTGGCATTTGCTCAGTTAGTCTGCCCTACCATTTCATTTGTCTAAGGATCGACAGCCACAAATCCAGGACCACCTTTGTCAGTGGGGAAGAGTGGTGCATCCCCACCCATTTAAGTATGCTTGCAGCAGAGTCACGCCAAGTGCCATCTTATCATGAGCGTAAGCGGAGTCTCCCTGTGTATCATATCACCACTAATTTATTATTTGGAGGTGGGCCACCCAGTAATAAGACTTGACATCCATCAGGATACTTGACAGGTATTGGAATCCATCCATGGCCACTTGAATGCATTTAGAGGTCTTTAGACAGAGGCAGAGGTACCACCAAATCAGCGGTGGCCCATGCAGGTTTGCACAGTAGGGCGGGGGTGGCAGGGTGGACGTGAGAAACAATGGAATAGGGAAAATAAAATAAATAAATGAAACTTCTTACCTTGCGCTTGCCGCATCGCCTAATCGGCGATGCGGTGAGCGCAAGGTAAGTGGCTTTATTTATTTATTTATTTTATTTTCCGTATACCATCGTTTGTCACTTCCACCCCCCACCCTCACCTCGCCCCACTGCACTTACCTGCACGGGCCGGGACTGCCCCAAATACATGCATTATCTGCACAGTCGGGGTCCTGTCATGTCGGGCATTCTGATCATGAATAAGACATTGTCGGCGTATAAAGTGATCCTGTACGTCTGCCCACCACGCCACTCGAATACCCAAGCCTGCATGTCCATTCTCACCCACACCGTCAAGGGCTTCATGGCAATAGCGAACAGTAAGGGGGATAGGGGACAACTCTGTCTCGTTCCCTACTGTAAGTGAAAGATACCTGACCCAGCCCTGGCTACCCGTACTGACGCCATTAAGTCTGTATATAATAGTTGGATGTAGGAGGTGAACCGTGGACCAAAGTTAAGGCGCTGAAGAGAAGAAATAGCTATGTCCAGTTTATGGATTCAAATGCCTTATCTATGTCAGCTAGGAGAAGCATCGCCGGCTCCCTCAGCTAAACTACCATTGCCAATGTATAATGTGCTCGCCATATATTGTGGTGTGTGGCCCAACGGGGCATGAACCCGGATTGGTCGGGGTAGACCAAATCTGGGATGTGAGTGATCAGTCAATTTGCTAAAGCCTTGGCTAGAATCTTAACTTCTGGTTTAGGAGAGAGATCGGACAATACGATGCAGGGTCGTCCGCCAGGAACCTCGGCTTGGGGAAGACCACAATCTCTGCATAGTGCCAATCTAGCAGCATGATGCCTGCTTCTGCCACGGACAACTTGGCCTCCAGGAGGTGAGTTTGAAACTTGGACATATATATATATATTTTTTTTTGTTTTATATAGCGCGAACTAGACCCGAGACATCGGGTATCAGAGCGCTTTACATGAGCACCAGTTTTGTTACAGATGGACACATTCATTTTTGTTAGGCACGGGGAGATTAAGTGATTTGCCCAGAATCACAGGATGTTGAGCGTCCCTGCCGAGACTTGAACCCGGTTCCCCAGCTTCGAGTTCGACTGCTCTAGCCGTAAAGCTACATCCTATATAGTTTCAAAAATTCACTGGGAAAGGCATTTGGGCCAGGTGCTTTTCCTGAGTTCATATCAGCTGGGGCCGCAAGGAGTTCCTCCCTGCAAAGTGTAGAGTCCAGCAATTCTCTGGTCACGAGGGACAAGGATACAAGCAGAAGTGCCTGTACAAACCCCTCTATTTGAATCGCCGTAAGTGCCTCTCTCCTGGGGTAGACCCCCTCTAGATGAGACGCAAAAACATTCACTATGACACTAGGATCCATAAGTGGGAGGCCTGCTTCCCTCCAAATTAGGGGGAATGGAGGTGCTTTGGGGGCACCCTGGAATAATCTATGGAGCAACTGACTCCCTTTAATCCCCCCATTGATAAATTTGACTCTGAGAAGCCTACCAGGCCTTACCCATCAGGGCTTGGTGGTATTGCCTCTACACCAGGCCGAGTTGTATGCATTCATGTTGGCGCCCTAGCTGGTGACCGCATCCGTCAGCTCCAGGATATCTGTCTCCAGAGCAACTATGTCCTGCAGTCTGCGCTGGTGCTTCCCTTTACAAAAACTAATGACTGCCCCCCCGAAGAGTTAGTTTCAGGGCCTCCCATAAAGTCTGAGGGGACTGCACTGTACCTATATAATGCGCAAAGTATCATTATATGCTGTCTTGCATGGGTTCTGCAGATGCCATGGCGAGAGGTGCCAATGGAATGTCGGGCATCTGTGTCCCATCTGTAGGCCCAGGGCCACCGGAAAGTGATCTGAAGGCCCCGGGGGAGTGCCGTTACATCCCTCACCCTGTGTAAGTGATTGCCAGGGATCAGGAAATAATCCAGTTGCGAGTAGGAGCGCTGTGCAGAAGAGTAGAAGGTGCAGCCAGCCAGGGATGGGTTGTGGGCGCGCCACACATCAATCAGGCCCAGGGTTGAAATGAAGGAAGAGAAGGGTGTCTGGCCTGATGTTTGGGGTGGCCCATGTGAGCGCCATCTACTGATGGATTAATGATTCCATTCCAATCTCCCCCTAGCACTACAAGCCCATACGGTAGCTCACCCCAGAGCCTAGTCAGCAACTTGATAAAGGAATGACCAGGTGGGGGTGGGGCATATATATTGAACAACGTGATAGGTTCCTCATATAGCGTCCCTGTGACCACTGTGTATCTACCGTATTTATCGACCCATGTCTTGAGATGCTAAAAAAGGGATGGTGCGCATAATCATGATCCCTGTACCCCTGGAACCCCATGTGAATCCTGAATGATACGTTTATGTATATCCCTATCGGGCTAGGCATGGGGCCTTGTTACCCATGAGGTGGTTCTCCTGTAGGAACATGACTTCTGCTCCCATCCTCTTGGCATGTTTCAGGACCGCCCCCCTCTTCACCATATCTAGTAGACCATTGACATTCCACTACACCAATTGAATTGAATCCGATATACTCCTCTGGGACTGTGTACACATGGTTCCATCTTGTTACCGTAGCTATATGTTTGGAAAGTGAGGGAGTGGAAATTTGGCAGGTTCCAATAACAAAACATAAGAAAAACATACAGACATAACCATTGTAGCAGCATAACCAAACAACGAACCATTATCTTGGTACAATATTTGCTACAACAACATCTAATATGTAACTCCCCCCACCCCATACTCCGAAGCTCCGAAGTATCTGTCATGGAATGTGATGGTGGCAGACCCCAATGGTGGGTCTGCCCCGGCCAATCCCAATGGATCCCCTTTTCGTAACATTAATTTAACTATTGGATGGCATAGGTTCTTGAATGCCGCATTGTGTGGTCACCCAGGGCGTCATATACTGTTTAGATCTAGGATAGCACTATCAAACATAGGCACCCTCCTGTTTCATTTAGAGGAATGTGTCCCAGATGTCTAGAAGGAAGGAGAGCCCCCCATTGCCACTGGTACATCTCCTGTATTCCTGGGGTTCCAGCAGGACGATCGAGATCAATGGGGACGAGAGGCCAGTATCTTTCTGTTCTTATTTTGTCTATTGCTCTGTGAGGAGTCAGAGTCCGGGCGTGGTGGTGTATGTGATTTGATCTGGATCCATTCATCTGTCCATTGGAATACCTCTTCTGGGGAGTCGAAGAAGAGCATCTAGACTGATATATCAATTTGAGTTTGGCTGGATATTGCATATATCTGATACTTAACTCATGGAGGCGCTGTTTTGCAGCCTGAAATGATTGACAATGCTGCTGTACAATCCTCTTGTAGTCTGGAAATGTCATAATCACATGTGATTGATACATCAGTTTTTTCTGTGATCGGGCATACTTTAGAATAGTGTCTCTGTCCATATAGTTCAGAAGTTTCACAATTACTGGACGAGGCCTGGATCTCGGAGGGTATTTTGCGAACTAATGCCCTGTGGGCCCGCTCGACCACAAAACATGGGGAAAGGGCTCCTGCTGGTACCAACTCATGAAGCCATTGATCCAAGAAGCATTCCATCAAGATTTCCTTGCAACCTTCTGGAAAACTGACGAAATGCAAGTTATTGCGGCGCGTCCTTCCCTCAGCTTCTTCCACATGCGCCGCCAATTCCTTGGTCACAGAAGTAAGTTTGGATACAGTGGCCTGTAGGGACACAGTGGACTCTTCTATGCAAAACGACACGGGCCTCCGTCTTCGTGATCCTCTCTACTGCATTCAGTGTCTAATGCATCGCATGATTGATTGATGGCTGCCAGCAGGGCCACATTCTCTGGGGCAGCACCCTCTGGGCCCTCTGTTGTCGCCTGCAATGGGGCCGCTGAGTTGGGTATTTTTAGCTATTGAGCTTTGTTTAGGTGCTGGTGGGCCTTTGTCCTTCATCATGTTGTACAAGTAGTCTCAGACTCAATCCCCCATCGCCGACTAGGTTGGTTTGCCTCTTACCCACCTGGACCCCAATTCGACTCCTTGGGGCAGCACGAGCAGTCAGATCCTCTGTGTACCAATGCTGCAGGCCCCTATGATTTCTGAGTTCAGAGGCCAACACCAGGCGAGGCCCACACTTATCACCATCGAGGGGGACACAACCCGTCACAAATACCACCGGAGTCTAGTCCGGCGGTCTCCGCAACACAGTGCATCTGCCCTCAATGCTTCCCTCTAATGGGGTTAGTCCATAAGTATGTTCACTGTGGGTTATATGCGGCAGCCTCCCTTGACTCCCTGGCCTGGGGGAGGTGGTGTCCGTCATTGCTGGCGATGTGTTGCTACATGGCCGGTGCATGCACCGTGTTCTCGTCCACCCCAGGCTCTATGTGGGATCCAGGCCTAAGTGTGCAGGACCATGGTTGTGTGGATGACGATAGCCCAGATGCCACGGAACTGTTGGCAGCTGCCATCTGGGGTTGACTAGGCACTGCGGGCCCAGTGAGATGTATGACTAGCCCGCACACTTCTACAGGAGGGGGCCAGTGCTCTTATACTGTAAGTGTGATCATGTCAATTGGCTTAACGTGTGCCCCCAGTGCGTCCCAGAGTGCAATTGGCCACAGTCCTGCCACCCGCTCCCATAGGCCTGCTCTCCTTACCGCGACGGCAAGGTGGTTATGGTGTGGATCAGCTCCGCTGAGCCTGCCATCCTGCTCCGGAGGGCCAGTCTGCTTCTCTGTATGGTGGCCGCATCACCGAGGCCTACGCTCTACTCGCTCCTTCACCAGCCAAGACTGGGAGTCTGCCTGGTCCCCGGGGGGGGGAGCTCACGCCCACCCCCTGGGTCTTTTGGGCCACACAACCGGGGATCTCCCCGGTCGCTCACACCTGGTATTCTGTCCCATTGCACCGTGGCTCCCCTGTGTCTCTTCTCGTGCTCTGGGCCTCAGTCAGCAGGACGAGCAGGCTCTGCCCCGTACGCCACAGTGCAGCTCGATGCCAGAGCACCAGATTTCCCCTGTAGAATGCTGTGGGGGCTCTCTAAACCTGTGGCATCAAGGATGGGGGTGAACTTCTTTCATGTAGGGTAGGGTCATGTAGGATTGCGGGTGGCCTTGCGGAGCCGAGCTAAGGTGCGGCCCCCATGTTTGGCGATCTGGCCAGGGCCCACACACTGCCTACTTTATATGCTCTGCCACATCCCTCTAAAGAAGAAGTGCGACTCCACGACTGGACCCAAATAGAACGTTGTTGTTTTACCGAGACTGTAGGAGAGAGTTCCAGGTGGATGACTAACTGTTCATGGGGTATGTCAGAGCGAAGAAGGGAAAGGCCGTGCAGAAGCAGACCATCTCCCGATGGATCATGCTCTGCATTAAGATCTGCTACGCATTCGCCAAGAAGGAACCCTCTGAGGGCTTACGTGCTCATTCCACCAGAGCCAAGGCAGTGACCATTGCATTAGTACGCGGAGTCCCAGTCCCAGACATCTGCCAAGCAGCAACCTGGGCCTCTCTCCACACGTCCACAAAACACTACTGCCTGGAAAGTCAGGCCTATTTGGATGGGCACTTTGCCGGCTCGGTCCTGCAGGACTTTTAGTGTGAAAATGTTTTGCAGCGCCACCACCGGGGAGGTATTGCTTGGGTATCTCTTCTAAGGTAAAGAATCTGCAGCTAGAAGTCTCTCTCAAGTAAACAAGTTACTTACCTTCGGTAACGCCTTATCGTGTAGAGACTCTGTCTAGCTGCAGATTTATTCCCAACTCACCCATCATTCCCGCTCAGGGAACGGATTTCTAGGGACAGGGATTTTCCCTTTTCAGGGTCCTAGTTTTCCACTCCAGTGATCAGTGTTCTCTGTGACTCCACGCTACTGGTGAGGAAAATCCGCAAAAGAAACTGACATCAGCACACTAGGGTGGCACCTATATAGGTACTGTGCACATCACTTCCAGCACGGACAATGCCATGTGGAGCCGAACTACGGCACCTACCGGCATGCAGGGGTACTGCTCACTAAAAATTTCCGGATCCAGTCTGACACCTAGGGATAAATCTAAGGTAAGGAATCTGCAGCTAGGTAGACTCTCCACAAGATAAGGCGTTATCAAAGGTAAGTAACTTGTTCATCTAGAGGAGGCCAGTGAGTCCACCAGGAAGGAGGCAACCATCGCAAACTGACTAGGGGAGTGATATAGAGTGCCACCCGGTCTCTATGTGACTTGCAGCCATGCAGGATGCACCAGGAAGGCCTGGCTCAAATAAGAATAAGAATAATAAATAAATAAATAATAAGAAGGGTTCAAATAAAGGGGCTGTGGACTGCTCGTGGCCACACACAATCCAGATTTCCTTTGGTAAATACCCTTGATTAAAAGTGTTCAGTTCTGATTACCTAGCTACGTGATCAAATTTATAGGCCTTATTTATGAGGTTTTGGCACAGGGCAGTGCCACAAGGAATCTTGCTGCGCTGTCCTGCATCAAAAGAAAAGTGCAGGAATGTGGCACATTCCTGTCCTTTTCCCCTGCGCTGGCGCACTATGGGCTGCTATGAGCCAACGCAGGCACCCTTGCGCCATGGTGCAAGGGTGCCTGCGTTGCAGGGATGACTGTTTTTGTGCAGGAAAGGATACCTTCCTGAACAAAAACAATCCCGAGAGGCGTTTTCTTTTTTCTATGTGTTATGCAGAATGCAGCACACATAGAAAAAGGAAAAACGAGAAATAGAAGTATTTCTCATCTTTGTGCCTCCCTCACGCCTCCCCTGGGGAGGCTTGGAATCTGGGGCATTCCCAGGTTTACGAAACCTTGTAAATCTAGGAATGCCTCAGATTCCATGGATGTTGCTGGGAACACCCACAGCAAGACCCATGGAATGCCCCTTTCACGCAGAGTACTCCGTGAAAGGGACCCTAATTTCAAGGCCATGAAAAGCCATGCAGAGTGGCTTGGCGTAGCCTTGTAAATAAGGGCCAGCACACTGCGCCACTGAAGCTTGGGATGCTCCGGTGGCACAGGGGCCTCGTAAATGAGGCCCTATGGCGCATATGTACAAGACAATTCCCAAGCACTGTCCTACGCCAAATTTGGCGTTGCAGTGCTCCGACATTTTCAAAATGCAGGGATGCTCCATATTTACAAAAATACTACGTGCCTCTGTGTATCCTCTAGCTGGTGCTAAAAAAGCTGCCTTGGGCCAGCGCCGGCACCTTGCCGCTATGTTGCAAGAGTGCCTGTGCTGCAGGGGTGATTGTTTATGTTCAGGAAGGGACACCTTCCTGCACATAAACAATCAACAATGGCAATTTGCTCTTTCTATGTGTGCTGAAGAATGCAGCACACATAGAAAGAGCAAAAATGAGGAGAAATTGATCACTTCTCCTCGTATCGCCATTATATGACCAGGTATTCCTGATCTTAGTTTTTGGCGCTGCCCCAGCCTTGTAAATCTGGGGCAGCGTCAAAAAGCAATGGGTGTTGCCGTGGAACACCCACAGCAACACCCATTGCACGCCTCTTTGCCGTAGCAGATTGCGGCGAAAATGGGCATATATACAAGGTGGCATTGAGCCATGTTAAGTGGCTTAGTGCCACCTTGTAAATATGAGGAATGGTTCAAGGTCACTGGAGCGTCAAAAAAAGTGACGCTCCGGTGGTGAAAGGGGCTTGTAAATTTGCCCCCAGGTTTGTAAAGTGGGAGGACTCACGTCTCTTGCTAAACTGAAAATATGTGTAATTTTATTTTAGGTGAGTCTACTCTCATTTACTAGTAACAGGGTTCATACAGAGAACTTTTTATAAATAAATAAGTTCCCATACATATTTTCAGTACTGATAAAAGGTACTATTTCATCTGGTAGTGGCTTAATGAAAAATAATATCGATCTTTACAATGTATTTCCCATTGAATAAAATATAAGTTCTAACGATCTCATATGTATAGAAGCTGTCACTGCATATCTATCTATCTATCTATCTATCTATCTATCTATCTATCTATCTATCTATCTATCTATCTATCTATCTATCTATCTATCTGTTTGTCGAGTCACTAAAATAGCTTTGTTAAAGGGAAGTTAAAGTTCATTATCAAGAACAAATATAGTGTTTGTAGTAAAAATAAAAAGAACACTGAAACTCACATACATCTATTCAGTTGAAAGGACATGACCCTTATGATGCGAAGCCTAACATTCCCCAGGTCTGGTGAGCAGTGCATTGCTCATGACCTCACACATGATATCGAGATGAAAGCAGGATTAACATCAGTGATCTGTTTGCAAGTGACATTACATATCACAGAACCATTGGCATAATTGATGACATCACTGAAGGTGTTCAACACCCTATGCCCCATAACATAATGAACTCAACCTTAGGCCTGCAGTCAGCAGGCTCTGGGATCAGACAGTAGCGTTGCTCAAATCGTGAGTATGAAAGATAATGGGGCTGAGAGCCCATATAGGGGGTGATAAGCGGCTTCTAAGAAGAGGTCGTTGCTTTTGATCAGCCCTAGCAGACTTCACCACCACCTCTTGTTTTCCATACTCTGTCTGGGGCATATACGCTGCAGTTTGTTTATGAATTGGAGTCTGTGGGGCCAGCATGATGTCTTCCTTACAACGGTCTTTCTTGTGCTCATTGCACAAGCTCTCAACCATCGCAGCTCTAGTGTCAGCCTGTGCTCAGAATGCACTCCACTGTGTATGGAGTAGGAAAACACGCCTTTCCGCATGCGCAGAAGCTTATGTACGTTCCACACTGTAATCGAGACCTTGTCTCGTTGAGCAAACCCCACTTGAAACTGCTGTGACTTTTTTATTGAAACAGACAACCAAATTCAATGGATTTTGCTGTGACTTAGGGGCATATTCTCAAGAACGTGTGATAACCATCGCAAAAGTTACTTAACGCAACCTCCAACATCGCAGTCTACCGCGGGAAATTTACGCTGTGTTAACCAAGTATTCACAACACAGCGGTACCATGCGATAGTCTCCAGATAACGCGTCAACTGACCGCGTTAAAATCAACGCCACGCCGCAAAAATGAGAAAAACTAACACAAAAAAAATGCGATAAGGCCAATCGCGATACAAAAATCTGCGAAAACCAGCCACAGGCCTGCAAATCCCACGCGTCTGGTGGGAAAATGCACTATAATAGCTACACAAACAACACACCAGAAACAATCCAATGTGCGTAGCAACATGGAGGCACCCTGACCCAGCGCAGAGGCCAACGCGAACCCCACAAGCCCCACAGACCACCAGCAAGGAACAACTGGTTCGGGGAAGGCCAAGGAGAAGAGGGAGAGGAAGATGGGGTGCAGTCCGCAGGAAAACAAGATCAGCGTCACGGAGGTGACAGAACATGACCAGCAACTGACCCACAATCAGACCACCTTGAATGCAGCCGGAGTGTCGATGGGGCCAGTGGAGGAGGCCAAGAGGCGCCGGCATGATGTGAAAACCTAAACCAGGCCCAAAGGTGCTGCCAACAGGAAGGCAGCAACGGCGACAGGAGGTGGGAGTCCTGCGCCACAGGAGGAGCTGGAGGAAATGGAGGCCAGTCATCAGTGTGGAGACGGTGCAAGGAGGTGGGAGTACGGACACAGCTCGAGAGGACCTGACACAAAAGCAACAGGGTGAGGAAAGACCAGGGACTGGGGGGACGGGGGGAGATGTGCACAATGGCACACATGCGCAACGATGTGTAGCACACTGCACACCCACAATGACCCTGGACCATGTCCCTCATCGCCGTGGCACACTGCAGCATACACACATAGCAACAACAGCACATCCACATTGACGACAATGTGGTACAATGTGCAACCCCGACACTGCAGAACAGAGTACACAACTGGCTACGCACACAAGCAGAAACAGGCCTACTACATCTGACAGAGCTGGAAACTGTGAAATGGAAATTTACGCGTACAACCTCACATCCTTCATGTAGTCCAAATGTACACTGTCCCACATCTAAATCCTGCACCTCCAAAACAGTCACAATGTACATTGACATACAGTCTGCATGTAAACAAGAACAATGCGCCAACATACATGTCAACACAATGTCAACATGCATCTCCCCTTCACATTGCAGAGGGACACACAATACCTCCAGCAGAGCACAGAAGACCACACATCAGTGATGCCGGAGAGGACCACCACACCTTCGACACCGACGCCCTACAACAGCCCATGGACATCCCACGCAACCCACCACCAGGACCAGGGCAGCCAAGCTACTTCGAGGAGAACCCAGCCCCTGCTACAGACCACACAGCATGAAGCACCCGCAAGCACGGCTGGCTCACAACACTACACCGACCCACACATGGCACCCCACTTCCAGGTGTCAGAACGCCAAAAGGAGTGGGCCGAAAGGGGGGGGGGGTGTGGTCCGAATCCATGGAAGGCGAACTAGATCACATACGTGGGTGTCTATTACCCTTCAGGGACCACCTACATCCCACAAAGGAGACCCACACTGCCATAGAGACACATGCAGATGCACATTCCCAGTACAGAACCACGCCCAGGGGCACGCACATACCAGTCACACACCCACGTTGGCTCTGCGTACGACGGCCCAGTCCACTCCCCTTACGAATTGAGAGGGTGTTGACAAAGCTACATGCCCAAGCTCCCAACCCGCTGCCTGCGGTGACATGGTTGCATCCACTGTCCACTACACTCCAAACACCAGCGGTGTGTGTCGACATGGATGTGTGTGTGGCCTGCATAATGCAGTCTGGCCAGCACATCCACGGCACACTTGGCATTGTGTACATTCTCATTCATCGTTCCCTTGCCTCCTTCGCACATGCCTGGTCCCCGCCTCTTCCGACATTCTGCTATTGTGTGGCCGAGGTGCCCTGCCGTTGATGGCTGATGTAACAGGCTGGCCCAGGTTCCCACAGTGAGTTGTGCTGTCGTGTCTGGTGGGTGTGCATGTTGTATGTGAGCTTGTGTGGTGTGCATTTCCCGTGTTGTGTGTTGCATGATTGTGGAGTTGAGGTGTGTGGTGTGTGCATTTGGTATTGGCCAACGAGCAGTGCATTTCTGTGGGTGCCATCCTGGTGGCGCAGGTTGATGTTGGACTGTCGGAAGGTGTAGGATTCATGCACACTGCCTGGGTGGTTGGCGGCGGCGTTGGCGGAGGTTCCACGGTGGTCCACTGTTGCCTGCACATTGGTGGGATACGTGCGCTTTCTTTTGCGCTTATTGTGTGCAGTGTTGCCAGGGGCCACTAGTAGGACATGTGTGCAGTCAATTGCCCCCTGACACGTGCGGGATGCCAGCTGTGGCGTACACGCCTTGCTTGGTCTCGGGCTGTTCCTGCGCAGTGTGTGTGAAGTATAGATGGTGGGGAACCTAGCTGATGGTGTCATCCATGACTGTTGTGGGGGATTTGGATTGGGCTGGCTGTGTGACTCCTCCGTCTCAGGCGGATGTTGTTTGGAGGGTACAAGAGGCCAACACGTGCAGCACGGCCAGCAGCTTTGTCTGAGGTGGGATGTTGGTTGTCCGCTGTGTTGGTACCTTCAGCCTGTGGGCAATGGTGGTCAGGATGCGGAGGAGGGTTGTCCCTTTGAGCATATAGTGGGCAATGACATTCTCTGGTGTTGAGTCTCTGAGGTTGGTGCATTTTAGAAGGGTCGCTAGCTTTCTCTGTGCTGCCTCAGTGTTGGTCCGGGAGGGGGGGGTGGTGGGTGTCCGGGGGGGTGGGGGTGGTCCTGGGGAAGGTGGAGTTGGGTGTTGGGGCCCTCTTGTGTGTCCGGCCCGCATGTTCAGTGGCTCCATGGCATCTGTTGTCCTTCAGGTATGGCTGTGGGCTGGGCTCCCTTTTGTGGTGCAGGCTGTCATCCGACTTTGCACCAGGTCAGAGCAGGTGTTAATTTCCTGCAACTAACACGCCATATCGCATGTTTTGTGGGCTTATCGCAGATCTGGCTGGTCGTTGAGAATGTTGAGGAGTGGTGTTGACGTGGCTTTTTGCACGGGTACGCCTACTCTGCATCTCATTAGCGATAGTTGCCGGGGTCATCTGTGGCGATGTTTTTTAAGGCTGCTATCGCAGGTAAACTGGTGTTATCGGCTGTTAGCACCAGCTTGTGAATGGAGCGATAAATTTATCTCGACTTTGGCTGCGATAAGGTGCCGATAACTCGGCGATAGCTCCTTGAGAATATGCCCCTTACTTTTGTACAACTCCGTTACTACTGGAATTCGGGAGTATTTTTGGGTGATCAGAGCTTATATTTCATTATCCAACATTTTTCCCAGAGCAAGAGTTAGAAATCGAAGAGATAAAGAAAGAATTGCAGAAAGATAAGAAACCAAAGACAAATGGAGAAATCAAGGAATAAAAGAAATCAGCAAAAGTGGACTACAAAGAGGTAGGAAGCACGGGGTGATAGAAAGAAGAGGCCTGAGGAGACCAGGCATCTGAAAAGAAGTCGGAGACAAGTTGGCTGAGGTGGTAAGTTGGTTTTTTGTCCATAAGTGCAGGGCAATGATCACAGAAGCTTCGCTCAACAAACTGCCTCCCATGGAAAGTTTCCCAACCGATCCTTCCAGCACTCTGACCTCAGAGAGGACACCACGAGGGCAAGCTCAAGGTCAGACCTAAGACTTCTTCCCGCTAAAAAAACTCAATTATAAAACCTGGAAATAACAAAACAAAGAAAGAAATGATAGCAATTACAAAAACAAAAATTACAAACATAAAAATACAGTGCAGAGACTGAAACCATTCCCTTAAGGGGCATAAATCATACACTTGCACATAGACTCAGCATAGATGTAAGATGTCCACAAGGAACTCAATAATGACATCAGCACAGAAATTCAAGGCTGAAAAAAGAATGGTGGTTTAAATACACTGCTCCCCATCACAAAATCTTTATAACCAAAGGGGCATATTTACAAGCCCCTTGCGCCACTTTTGCGCCGCCGTTGCATCACGCATTTGACGCAGCGGCGACGCAAACCATGCGCCGCGTTGCACTATATTTACAACGTGACGCATCTAGGGAGATGCGTCACGTAGTAAACCCCTGCGACACATGAAACCTGCGTCAGGTTTCATGTGGGCGTACCGGCGCAGGGGGGGGCGTTCTGGCGCAGGAACGCCTCGGAAAAGTGACGTAGTGAAATCTACAAGATTTCACGCAGTCACTTTTCCGACGCTGGTGCGTCAAATCCTTACGCCTGCTTCAAGCAGGCGTAAGGATTGACGCACCATGTTAGGGATAGGAAGGTTGGAACAGTGCTGGAGTTGCGTCGCGCTTGCGACACAACTTCAGCACTGCGCCAACCTTCCGCCGGCAGATGCGTCACGCATCTGCTTATCCTTGCGCCACGATGCGCCGCATTGTAAATGCGGCGCATCGGACGTGGCGCAAGGGTAAACTTGCGTGACGCATTTTCCTGGCGCATCCCTGCTGATATGCAGGGATGCGCCAGGAAACGTAAATATGCCCCAAAGTGTCTAACACACAGTTCGACAGTTTCATGTAAGAAGTTCTCTTTCTCTGTACAATACTATCATTGATATTTAACACTAGCACAACTCTACCTGTGCTTCAAACACCTCCGTCACTGGTATGTATTACACTGGGAAGTAATTGTTCAATATGTAACGGAAATGTATACTTGGACGACCCCTTAGGCACATTGCCTGGCTTCCTGATCCTAACCCATCGGCCCACCACCAAGTCATGCAAGTCACACTTCACACGAGAATCTTCATAATTGCGTGGTACTTTTTTCCTTACATCAACCACACTCGATAAACGAGATGCATGCAGAGTATGATGGTCCATCCATTCTCTGTTAAGTTTTAGACCCAGGTACTTGTCCCCTCAAAAGTACAAAACAAGATATGCCAGTTAACACATCACGCATCATCCTATAAGCCCACAACATGTCTCTGTCCACTGTTTTCCAGTTCAACTTACTGGCTAGAACTAACTGTAATTGATCTTTCGGGGCGCAGTTGAAGCGTTCCACCATATCATTGCTCCTGGGGCAATAAAGCTGTTCTGGTATGTTTAATGCCATGGTTATTTAAAAATGCTTTCATTTTCAGTTCCTAACTAAGGGGCATATGTAGGAAGCCAAATTGCGATTGCAAATGCTGAAATTCGCAGAATTTCAGCGTTTGCGATCGCAATTTGGGCAGTGTGCTATGTAGCAGAGAAAAACCCACTCGCAAAACAAGGAATCGCAAAATTTGCGATTCCCTATTTTGCAAATGCATTTAAGGAATCCCAAATTGCGATTCCTTAAATGCAATGTAGGAAGCACCCAAGTTATGCAATTTTGGCTTAGGAATCGCAAATTACCACCAACTTCAGGTTGGTGGTAATTTATGATGTCTTTGAAAAATGCACTTTTTGCATCTTTCAAAGTGCCATGTGGCGCACATACACGCCCTTAGCGCATGTATGTGCGCCACATGTGCACACATACTTATTTCAGGGTGCAACAGGGTGTCCTATTGACACCCTTGCAACCTTGAAATTGCATTCTCAATTTGCGATTCTCTAATTGGGAATCGCAAATTGAGAATGTCTTTCCATTCATTCCTATGGGCCTTCTAGCCCATAGGAATGAATGGGAAGGTATTCCTTGTTTGCGAATCTCAATTTGCGATTCGCAAATAAGGAATATGTGGGATTCGCAAAATATTTTGCTAATCCTACCTACATTGCGTTTTGCGATTCTCTAATTGCGATTCCCTAAAAATCGCAATTTGAGAATCACAATACCCGTTTTACCTACATATGCCCCCATCTTCGGAAACCTTCTCTAAAGAATATCTTCTGCAAGAATTGAATCACAGATTTGGTATTGTTGTTGTTCATAAAACTAAGCTCAGGTCATTTCGACATATAATCTATTAATACAATGGCATACTTGGAACAGTTATGGGACCAGTCATGTCTAAAGAATGGTGGGAGCATCCACAGGAATGATGGGAGAAG
This sequence comes from Calotriton arnoldi, assembly GCA_963921515.1. Lineage (NCBI taxonomy): Eukaryota > Metazoa > Chordata > Amphibia > Caudata > Salamandridae > Calotriton > Calotriton arnoldi. The sequence continues at coordinate 1,146,203 of CAWUFW010005293.1, forward strand.
GGTTGATTACTTATGATTTGTCACTCAAAATAAATGGTCCAGTCGCTCACAAAACGCTCAATAACTTTATCAACTTCAGGGGATCAAAAGTCCACACATGCTCTGCATTTCATGGCTCAAATACCAATACGGCTCTCATAGGCTAAGTTTAAAAAAATTCTCCAAGAGGCAGGTACCACCAGCTGTCCCACTTTACGCTACAAACCATTCCCAGAGGTCAGGTCAGCTGAAATTTGTGCATACTGCCTGGCATCTTGGTCCAATTCCTTCGGATGAGGCCAACCTTGAGCTACCCAAGACATGATTCTTTTTAGCAGCACATCTTTATCTCACCACTTCTCCTCAACCAAAGCCCCTTAAAGCACATCTTTCCACTGATTGATTAAACAACCTTTTCATTATTCTTACATTCCACATCAAGTGGGTCACTCAAAGGTTTTGTGGACAAATAATCGGCTACGACTTTCTTCTTGCCTGGTACATGCTCAATGTTAATTGTACTCCTGCAATCAGTATTGCTGCTTGACTATTCCAGGGGTGGCTTTACCCCCACTTTTGGTGCTGAGTAAATCAATTAAGGGTTTGTGATCAGTGCGAAGAATTTACAGAACTCCCCAGACATACATACGAAAGTGCTGCATGCTCCACCATAAAGCCACTGCTTTTTTCTCAGTGATAGAATATGCGTGTTCTTATTGGGATGGAAAAGTCCCTCTCATGGTGACAGATGTGCAGACCTGCCTTGAGTGCCCCAGCTACAACAATGTATGTGTTGGAAATGGCCCTTTTTGCAGGGTCACCCCTAAACTTTTGCCTTCCTCCTGGATTTTTGATGACCTATTTTTGTTGGTTTTATGACTCTGGGCACTTTACCACTGCTGTTCAGTGCTAAAGTGCATATGCTCTCCCTTTGTAATATGTCTATGTGAATTGGTATATCCCTGATTGGCTTATTTGGTTTATCTGTTAGTCCCTAGTAGTGTGGCCTGTGTGTGCCCAGGGCTGGTAAACCAAATGCTGCTGGTGGGCCTGCAGCACTGATTTGTGCCACCCACAGACGCAGCTTGTAAAGTGTGTCTCAGACCTGCCACTGCAGTGTCTGTGTGCAGTCCAGAACTGCCATCTTGGCTGTGAAGAGCACCCACTTCCCAGCCCCTGAACCTTCCCTTGGCATCATGTAAGTCACCCCTATGGTAGGGTGCATTGTATGTGTAAGGTAGGACATGCCTTGGTGTGTGTAGCATGTCCTGGTAGTGAATTACACCCAATTTCGTTTTTCACTACTGTAAGGCTACCCGTTCCTCATAGGCCAGAATGGGTAGTTTGACTATTACATGCTATAGTCCTAACTGACCCCAGGAACATGGTAGAAAACGAATTTAGTATGCCTGAGCTCAGAATATTAAAATACATCTTTTAGTGAAGTTTATTTTTATATTCTGTGTTTGAAAATACCAGTTTTAGAAAGATGGGGGCAGATTTACAATTAACTAACGCAGCACGGCGCAGCACGTCATTTTGCTGCGCCATGCTGCGTTAGTTTGGAAAGCACAGGGATGCGACATATTTACAAGAATATGTTGCATCCTTGTGCTTCCCCTGCGCTGGCGCACAAACTGCAGCCATGGCCGGCGCAGGCACCCTTGCACCATGGTGCAAGGATGCCTGCGTCGTGGGGAGATTGTTTTGTGCAGGAAGGGGCACCTTCCTGCACAAAAACAATCACTACAACCATTTTCCTCTTTCAATGTGTGCTGCAGAATGCAGCACGCATTGAAAGAGGAAAACGAGGAGAAATGAAAACATTTCTCCTCGGTGCGCCTCGCTACGCCACCTCTAGGGTGGCGTAGCTTTCAGACGCATCTCCAGAGTTACGATTTCTCGTAATTCTGGAGATGTGTCTTGTTCCATGAGTGTTGCGTGGGAACACCCACAGCAACATCCATGGAACGCCCCTTCACCGCAAAGTGCTGCGTGTGAATGGGCCGTATTTACAAGGAGAGGAAAAGTCACGCAGGGTGGCTTTTCCTCTCCTTGTAAATATGGAGCAGCCCCCTGCGCCACCAGTACGTCACGAAAAGTGACGTACTGGTGGCGCAGGGGGCTTGTAAATCTGCCCCTAGGTATTTTCTTGCCTAAGCCTTCCAGTGTGCTCTGCTGTTATGTGTATTGGCTGTCTGGTTTTGGAGGGACAGGGCAGGCTGAGTCAGACCTGGGTTGAAAAGAGAGATCTGCATTTAGAGTATGGGGAGGGGTGGCTCCTTGACCTGAATAGGGCTGTGCCTGGCAAGGTGAATGCTGGCTCCACCTCCTACTGTGTGTCTGATAGCAGACCCCCTCTTTCTGAAAGGAAGGATGCAGCCTGGTAAACAAAGTGCTCCAGGACTGAGCAGAACTGGTTCTGGCTAGGTTCAGTGACTTGTAGCTTCTGAGAACAAAGACTTTTGGGGTATAAATATCTGTGCTCAAACCCCTACAAATGGTATTGCCCCTGGATCTGGAGAGGAAACTCTGTCCGTGCCACTGGAGGAATCTGCAGGAAGTGACTGTCCTTGTGCTTGTGTGTTGTTTCTTGCACTGGCCTGCAGCAGTGACCACTGGACCTTGAAGAAGAGGGAAAAGGACTTTTGAGAGAACTTTTATTTTTGTTACAGCAATTTCCCAAGGGCTAGGAAAAGAGCTAGCCTCCTGCTGGAGTCTCAGGCACATCAGACTCCACCACCAACCTCCTGCTTCCTCCCTGCGAGGACTGCTATCTGCTGATGAGGCTCCTGTGAGTTCCAGGGTCTCTAGTTTGCTTCAGAGAAAAGAGTGCTGGAAATCGACGCTAACGCACATTTGCGAGCCGCTGCAGTTGAGAGCGCTGGGAAAATCATCGCGCTGCTGCCGCTGAGTGCTCGCAACACGAAACCATCGCTAACGCCCCTTTGCGAGCCGCTGCAGCCGAGACGCGCTGGAAAAATCATCGCGCTGCTGTCGCCGCGCGCTCGCAACCCCTAAAGAAATCATCGCTTCAAGACATCGCATTGCGGACGCCGTGCGTCTGCCATTTTGATCGCAACGCACTGAATTTCGTCGCTCCCTCGCGGAGCGTCTTTTCTTCGCATTGCAACACAATCGCACAGCGCAACAGGATCGTCGCATCGACTTCTCCCTCGCGGCAAGGAAGTCATCGCATCGGCGGCCTAGCGTGCAGAAGTTTGTCGCATCGTCTCCGCACGCATCAAGCAGATCGGCGCATCATCCTCCCTTGCGGCAAGGATTTCAACGCATCGCCGGCCTCGCGTGAGGAAAATCATCGCTACAGCTTATTTGCGACATTTTGTTGGTTTTGCTACTAAATCCAGGTACTTTGTGAGAGAAAGGGTCGCAGAGACCACTGCTTTGAATTGGAACCTTATTTTTGCAACCTTTGAACTATTTTTTGACAGCCCTTCAACAGCAATCCTAGTTTTGACAGTATTGTGGCTTTTACAGTTATTGGTCTTGTGATAAGTCTATATATATATAAAGATACTTATTTTTTATAACTACTTGTGTGGTGTCCCTTTGTAGTGTTCCTCCCTGTGTTACTGTGTATGGTCATAAATGCTTCACACACCGCCTCTGAGATAAGCCTACCTGCTCGTGCTACGTTACCACAGGGTTGAGCAGGGGTATCAAGGAGGGTAGCCCTCTCACTCTGACTTAGGAAGAAGGGTCCCTACTTGGACAGTGGCCAGCCATTGCCAACTAGAGACCCCCATTTCTAACATTGGTGGTCAGCGGCGAGGATCTGGACTTGCATTTATGATCGCATACAGTAATTATAGTGTACACTACTAGTGAGTGCAGACCATAACGTACTGCATACATTTTTGAGAGTTTTTTTTTTATTGATATTGCCCGTGATTGTTACAATGGGCAAGCCTATTTTTTATTGATATTGCCCATGATTGTTACAATGGGCAAGCCTATTTTTTATTGATATTGCCCGTGATTGTTACAATGGGCAAGCCTATTTTTTATTGATATTGCCGGTGATAGTACCCGCATACATTTTTGAGAGTTTTTGGATCCTATATTGTGATTGATATTGCCGGTGATTTTTTACCCGCATACATTTTCTTGAGAAGTTTTCTTCTATCTTTTATTGATATTGCCAGTTATTGCTACAATGGGTCTTGCTGAAATGAGACCTACCTTTTATATAGATGATCTGTTGACCTACAGTCTAGAGGAGCTAAGGGGGTTCTGTGAGGAGAGAGGCTTAGCAGTGAGTAGGAAGGAGACTCAGCTATCCCTGCAGACATCCCTGAGACTTTGGCAACAAGACAGATGGAGATTCTTGGAGTCCCAGTACACCTACCAAGAGGGTAGTTGGTCTGAGGGTGGCTCTGGAGAGTCTGAAGAGCAGGAAGAAAGTGTTATGGAATATCTCATAGATAGGGAGTCCCTTGCTGAGTCTAGTGTCTATGGTAGTGCCCGATTCCCCTCATGGTCCCCAGAGGAGTTGGTGGACAGGCGGGAGGGTCCCATAGGTAGGGAGTCCCTTGCTGGGTCTAGTGCACAGGGTAGTGCCCAATTCCCTTCATGGTCCACAGAGGAGTTGGACAGACAAAGGGAGAGGGAGCACCACCTGGAATTAGAGAGGCTCCAAATAGAGATTGCCCAGCTGGAGGCACACCTAGCGCAGATAGCAAGAAAGGAGAAGTTAGCTCGGGAGGGTAGGTTATCTCCTGAGCGCAGTTTTTATTGTCTGGATTCACCAGTGAGGGTGGGGTCCAGTGGTGGCAGCAAAATTGAGGTATATAGTGATGACAGTGTAGTACACCCACCCACCTTGAAGGAGGGGGTTGATCTACACCAGGGGATTCAAGGATATGAGGTAGCTCCATTAATGTGCAGTGTCCCTGAGGTGGATTGGGGAACTAGCGCAGGGGCCCATAGTCCTAGTGAAAGGAGGGATACTCTACCGACTCTGGATGAGAGGTGCAGGGAGAGGGGTTCCCCCGTGGTTGAAGTCCTGGTGTATGAGTGTGAGGACCGCCCAGAAGAGTGTGGGTTGGGTGATAGAGACAGTCAGTTAATGTCTCGCCCATTTCAGGAGAGTGGTGTGGGGTACGTGTGTGAGGCACTGGATTGTGAGGTGAAGGTTAGCACCTGCGTGGAACTGTGTAATCCAATTGTGGGAGAGCATATTGTGAGTTCCTGTTTTCCAGAGCTAAACCAACACCTGTTAGATTGCGAGTTCTCTGATCCTAGGGAACTTGCACAGGAGGCAGACCTCTGGGTGAGTACCAGAGGCCCTGTAGAGGCATTAGGGAATGACTCTAAGAGGAGTGGTTCAGAAGTTTTCCAACCCAGAGTGCTGGGAAAGGTTAGGAGTGTTACAGCTGGGTCCCCTTGTTGTGAGGAGGTTGTAGGGCCTCACATCCTGTCTCGTGGGAGCAGGAGTGAGACTGGGATAGGTCCCGAAGTGCCCCAACCTCAGTCTCCAGGACTGGATGGTTCCATGAGGGAACACCAGGTGGGGAGCCTAGTCTGTCCGGATGGACCATCCATTGTGGGGGGTCCCCCCGTGTTAGGTGAGCTGGGAGTGCCTGGAGTCAGGCCTCCATCAGTTCTTGTGTCTGGCAGTGCCACTCCTAGGGGGAGAGTACAGAAGTCCAGCATGAGGGATGAAAGGGGGAAGGAGTCCCCAGTGGGAGAGCCAGTGGGTCAGGGGCCAGTCAGAAGGGCTGAGCCCCGTAGGAGTGACCATGGTGACACCACTTCTGTCCTGGGGGATCTTTGCGCACTGTCAGGTGGACAGGGGTCGGGAGATCTGCACCAGGCAGACTGTCACGCAACACAGGGGTTCTGCGTTACCCCCGGGGAGGGTGGTTGTACTCCCCAGGAAGTCCTGGTTGGCCAGGCAGTTGTTCAGACACAGGGGTTGGTCCCTGGGTTGGTAAGTCAGGTCCAGGTGTTGTCTGACCTGGAGGGAGGGACCACTGTAAACAGTGTCCCAACCATTTTTTTTTCTAAAAGCACCACTCCAGGTGGGAGGGTGCAGTATGCTGAAAGGAGGTGCAGAGGGAGGGAGTCCTCGCCTCTGACCCCGGGGCCACCTGAGGGTTTTTCCAGGTTGGTAGATCAGTTGCGGGGACAAGGCCCTGCACTGGTGGAGGAGTGTGCTTTCCTTGGGGGGAATTGGTGTACGCCCCAGAAGTCCTGGGTTGCCAAGCACAGGTCCAGCCTAAGGGTACAGACCCTGGGTTGGAGGGCCAGGTTCAGGGTGTCCCCCCTGACCTGGAGGAAGGGGCAACTGCTAACAGTTCCCCTCCCGGTTTGTGTTATGGGAGCACCTCTCCAGGTGGGAGGGTGCCGGGCCCCAGTAAAGGGGGCGGGGAGAGGGCAGCCTCACCCCTGACCTCCGCCCAGTCTAAAGGTACAGACCCTATGCTGGGATACCAGTTGCAGGATAGAACCCCTGAACTGGTGGGCGAGTTATGCAGGACACCTGCCACAGGTGCCCTGACAATTCTGGAAGGGGGTACAGCTCCAGGTGGGAGGGTACAGGGCCCCAAAGAGGAGGACCGGGTGTGGGGGAGCCCACCCCAGTCTCTGGCCCCGCCGCTGGGTATAGGCCCAGGGCTGGTGGGTCAGTGTCAGGGTGCGTTGCCTGACCTGACAGGAGGGAGAGTGGACAAAAGGTGCCAGACACCTGGGGTTACTGCCCCTCACTCTCTGATGCCACAAAAGTTTGAGGGCTTGGATTTCATCACTGACTACTGTCAGTGGCTACTGGGGCTTGTTGTTTATCTGTTGGGACACACCTGGGGGCCAGTTAAGGTTAGGTGCTGCACAGGTGGTGTCCACAGGTGAGGGGAAGAGTTCCCCATTGGTTATCTTAGTGGGCCCTGGGAGTGTGGACAGAGGGATCCACCAGGGTTCAGATTGGAGTAGAGCTGGCATATGCCCCTGCAGTTGCGGGCCAGTTCCGTGTTCTATCGCTCCGAAGCAGGGAAGCCCATCAAGGTAGTGATTGGTCTACCCTGCGTTTTGGCTGGAAGGGGTTGTGTTGGAAATGGCCCTTTTGCAGGGTCACCCCTAAACTTTTGCCTTCCTCCTGGATTTTTGATGACCTGTTTTTGTTGGATTTATGACTCTGGGCACTTTACCACTGCTGTTCAGTGCTAAAGTGCATATGCTCTCCCTTTGTAATATGTCTATGTGCAATTGGTATATCCCTGATTGGCTTATTTGGTTTATCTGTTAGTCCCTAGTAGTGTGGCCTGTGTGTGCCCAGGGCTGGTAAACCAAATGCTGCTGGTGGGCCTGCAGCACTGATTTGTGCCACCCACAGACGCAGCTTGTAAAGTGTGTCTCAGACCTGCCACTGCAGTGTCTGTGTGCAGTCCAGAACTGCCATCTTGGCTGTGAAGTGCACCCACTTCCCAGCCCCTGAACCTTCCCTTGGCATCATGTAAGTCACCCCTATGGTAGGGTGCATTGTATGTGGTAAGGTAGGACATGCCTTGGTGTGTGTAGCATGTCCTGGTAGTGAATTACACCCAATTTCGTTTTTCACTACTGTAAGGCTACCTGTTCCTCATAGGCCAGAATGGGCAGTTTGACTATTACATGCTATAGTCCTAACTGACCCCAGGAACATGGTAGAAAAACGAATTTAGTATGCCTGAGCTCAGAATATTAAAATACATCTTTTAGTGAAGTTTATTTTTATATTCTGTGTTTGAAAATACCACTTTTAGAAAGTAGGTATTTTCTTGCCTAAGCCTTCCAGTGTGCTCTGCTGTTATGTGTATTGGCTGTCTGGTTTTGGAGGGACAGGGCAGGCTGAGTCAGACCTGGGTTGAATAGAGAGATCTGCATTTAGAGTATGGGGAGGGGTGGCTCCTTGACCTGAATAGGGCTGTGCCTGGCAAGGTGAATGCTGGCTCCACCTCCTACTGTGTGTCTGATAGCAGACCCCCTCTTTCTGAAAGGAAGGATGCAGCCTGGTAAACAAAGTGCTCCAGGACTGAGCAGAACTGGTTCTGGCTAGGTTCAGTGACTTGTAGCTTCTGAGAACAAAGACTTTTGGGGTATAAATATCTGTGCTCAAACCCCTACAAATGGTATTGCCCCTGGATCTGGAGAGGAAACTCTGTCCGCGCCACTGGAGGAATCTGCAGGAAGTGACTGTCCTTGTGCTTGTGTGTTGTTTCTTGCACTGGCCTGCAGCAGTGACCACTGGACCTTGAAGAAGAGGGAAAAGGACTTTTGAGAGAACTTTTATTTTTGTTACAGCAATTACCCAAGGGCTAGGAAAAGAGCTAGCCTCCTGCTGGAGTCTCAGGCACATCAGACTCCACCACCAACCTCCTGCTTCCTCCCTGCGAGGACTGCTATCTGCTGATGAGGCTCCTGTGAGTTCCAGGGCCTCTAGTTTGCTTCAGAGAAAAGAGTGCCGGAAATTGACGCTAACGCACATTTGCGAGCCGCTGCAGTCGAGAGCGCTGGGAAAATCATCGCGCTGCTGCCGCTGAGTGCTCGCAACACGAAACCATCGCTAATGCCCCTTTGCGAGCCGCTGCAGCCAAGACGCGCTGGAAAAATCATCGCGCTGCTGTCGCCGCGCGCTTGCAACCCCTAAAGAAATCATCGCTTCAAGACATCGCATTGCAGACGCCGTGCGTCCGCCATTTTGATCGCAACGCACCGAATTTCATCGCTCCCTCGCGGAGCGTCTTTTCTTCGCATCGCAACACAATTGCACAGCGCAACAGGATCGTCGCATCGACTTCTCCCTCGCGGCAAGGAAGTCATCGCATAGGCGGCCTACCGTGCAGAAGTTTGTCGCATCGTCTCCGCACGCATCAAGCAGATCGGCGCATCATCCTCCCTTGCGGCAAGGATTTCAACGCATCGCCGGCCTCGCGTGAGGAAAATCATCGCTACAGCTTATTTGCGACATTTTGTTGGTTTTGCTACTAAATCCAGGTACTTTGTGAGAGAAAGGGTCGCAGAGACCACTGCTTTGAATTGGAACCTTATTTTTGCAACCTTTGAACTATTTTTTGACAGCCCTTCAACAGCAATCCTAGTTTTGACAGTATTGTGGCTTTTACAGTTATTGGTCTTGTGATAAGTCTATATATATATAAAGATACTTATTTTTTATAACTACTTGTGTGGTGTCCCTTTGTAGTGTTCCTCCCTGTGTTACTGTGTATGGTCATAAATGCTTCACACACCGCCTCTGAGATAAGCCTACCTGCTCGTGCTACGTTACCACAGGGTTGAGCAGGGGTATCAAAGAGGGTAGCCCTCTCACTCTGACTTAGGAAGAAGGGTCCCTACTTGGACAGTGGCCAGCCATTGCCAACTAGAGACCCCCATTTCTAACAGTATGGATTCCTGGTGCTGATTTTTGTTGCCATGGGCGAACATACGCCTGTCAAACAGATTATGGTCTTGTTGGACTGGGAGGGCACCAAAAGCGCTACCCTCATAGTGGTAAAAGAATACTACCTTTGCCAGGAGTAATGCAGCATGAGAGCGGTGGTGGCAGCCTACCGTGCAATGATCAGTAGAAGTGAACAGGCCTTTTTACCTGTGTCACTGGAGTTAGGCCTAAAGGGCTCACTCATGTAAGTTCTGCTGCTATGTGCTTAAAACAACTTTAGCCTACATCAAGTTAGTATGTGCACTGTGAAGTGTGTGTGTTTGTGTCTGTGTGTGCGCATTTGCTAGGTGTAAGTGTGTCTGTGGATGGTATAATACATGGAAGATTCTGGGGTTCAATTTGTGAGACCCAGAGCTGACTAGAGGAGCATGAGGAGGTCGAGGAATACCCCAGACAGATTTGTGGATTGCTGCATTTCTGTGAGCTGGGGGGACACACACTGGAGGAAGGAGAGCCAGACTCTCCAGCACACTTCAAAGAGTGCACTTTGATTCAGAGAAAGGTCACTGGAAAGGGGCTTGGGCACATCTCAGGAAGAGGATGGGGCTGATAAGAGAGTCATAAAGAGTAGGGCTGGGGCGCTGGGGTAACCTTTTGATACACATATCGCTGTGGCTGAGATCAAGGAGTTGCTCCTGTTTTGACAGACTGCTTTCTGGAGGAAGGGCAGAGGAGTGACCCCGACCACAAACTAAGACTGAGAGCCTATATCACATTTGGTGTCTGGAAATGGACTATAAGAAGGGGAGCTCGAGGTCCCCAAAATTGCCAACTGTCAAACAGACATTCAGGCTGTGCGAGGAGTGGAAGCTCTGAAAGACTTCTGCCTGTGACTAGGGTTGGAGTTTAAGGCCTGCCAGTCTCCCAAATGGGTGAGGGGACATATAAGACCACTTGCCCCTGGAGCCTGGAGCACCAGTGCCTGCCTGCTTGCCAAGACCGGTGAGCCTTGTGAGAAAGAGGAGAGCACCGGAGGGAGCCAATTTTGGCCCCAATATCAATGGGGAGTGGGGCCACTTGAGCTAAAACCAATTTATTTTAGAAAATGTTACTGCATATTTGCAGTGAATCCGCTTATATAATCATACTCCCCCCCCCCCCCCGGAGTGGGCCGGGGCATGGGGCAGCGCAGCTTGTCGTACAGCTTACACCTCCCTGGTAAAACTGTGCATTTGTTGGACAACATAAACGCTAGGATTGTGCCAGACTGATTCGTGCACACCCTCAGGATATGTTGGCCTATAGTCTTACTAGCTCACAGTGCACCATCTGCACCCCTAATCTTAAAGAGTAACAAATGTGTGTGCACAACTTCAGAACATGACAACCCTGATCCCCCAAGGAAATCGGGGTAACAGACCTTGAACCCTTTCGTTTGGGTACTTATGGATACCCAAACAAATACATATGAAATACTCAGCAAGGCATTTCAATATTTATTGATGCATTGTGATTCTTTTATAAAATACATGCGCTGCGATAATCAGTGGAATGAAACAGAATAGCGTAATTAGCATTATGAGAACAGTGAAAAAGATTAACAGTTCCACCATTGTGCTATAACAGTGAATATATGCTGGTATATAAGTACTGTGTTATAGTGTACTCCTACCTAGTGCTTCCTAGCCTAGTTTGCCTAGGGTGGGTGCTCTGCCAAATCCCTGTTGGTGCTCTAACCCCCCATTACCTGTGAGTAGGTTTCATCAGGCTGCCCGTCTTGGACGTAAGCTGGATATCCCTCTTCACAGAAGTAAGCAGGAATCAGCTGGGATGGAATTCCGTCATGCAGCAACCTCGCAGTTTCAGCGATATGCTCCTCCAACTTAAACAAGGAAGTGATGCTGTATATATAATAGCATATGTATGATAACAATGGGGTAACCCTGTGTCCCTCAGAACCTGGGTATCGATATCAAAAGGCTACAATGGTTCTGTCGGGAAAGTACAATTGCTTCACCATTATGAGCTTGATCCGGACAACATTGATAATTTACACTAATTTGAGTCATCCCAAAGTCTCAAGGTATCTGGCAGGCTTTTTATCCAGTAAGGCAGTCTCAGGAGAATTATTCCCAATATTGGGCTGTCTTCCATTACTTTCCCTCTCCTTGTCCTGAAGAAGACCCGCCAAGACGCTTTGTTAAATAACGCTTACGTCAGGGTCGTAACGTCGACGTTTGTCGTTGCTTCAGCCTTATCAAGTCTTCTGGTTCCAAGCAACTGTGCTATCTACCAGAGATATTGTTTTCCTCGTTGTTCTGACCATTTATTAGCCTATTCTTTCTTGAAAATTTGTACATAAGTTTCTTTCACTCATGTATATATGACACTTAATTCACCATTGTCACTGAGCACCTTTTTCACTATACTATATGTCACCATAATCTTGCATTTAATCATTGACAGCCTTCTAACAAAAATGCATATTGATACTGCTTTGTTGAACAAAAAGTAAACTCTTTGTTCGCTACGCAAATTTGTGTCTTTTTGGTTTTCAACCTTATTTTTTTGTTATACATTTTTTGTTCCAAACCCAAATGAATGTTTGATGATCAAGCTCATAACGGTGAAACAGTTGTACTTTCCCGACAGAACCATTGTAGCTTTTCACACTTATATATAATAGCAACACCCATGCTTCCATGCTGAAGCCCCAGCCAGGCCGCTATTGTTCATCCTATTGTGATATTTTTGTCGCCTACCAGACAGCAATAAGCAACAACATTTGCGCACTGAACTTTATCCCTCATACGGAATGTTCAAGATGTCGTGATAGTGTGCCTACGAAGTGGAAATGTAAGCAATGCAATTTCAGAGAATATTATTCTGCGCAGACACGCAAGCAAATGTATGTCAAAAGTCATCGAGTAAGAAAGAAGGCAACTTAAGAAACATGAGCATGTAAAAATGGTGGTGTTACTAACCGAGCCTATCCTAACCATGTGACAAGCTGGTATGAAGGTGAGGGGGCATGCGGCCCCCCGTCCTGAGCCTCGCCGAGGCCCCGGAACCCCATCCCTGGGCCAAAACTTAATTGAACGGGGAGGGGGGTACACGTCCCACTCTCTGAGCCTCGCTGAGGTCCCAGGGACCCCATCGCTTTGGGCCAATATTCAATTAAGTGGGAGGGCACGACATTCCTCCCAGATCCTTGCAAGGACTCAGAGACCCAATCCCTCAGGGCAGGCTCAATTGTTGCATCCTGGGAAGCACACCACGTGTGCAGCATAGGTTTGCCGGCCTGCGAGCGATTGGACGCAGGCCCGTAGCCAACCCCACGCCATGCACGACCAAAGCCCCAGCGCAGCGTGGGGTTAGCATTATAGTGGTAATAAAATACGGCTCCATGTATTACATCACATCATGTTCTATGACATAATTACTTACATCACTGCAACATTTGAAATTGCATTATTGATGACAAAACTGTGCATGGCGGGGGCACGGGTTATAGTTATTGGTAATAAATTTGCCATTGTTTGACAAATCTCCACAAAACCTTGCATACTATTCCTTTTTCAATATTGGCTGATGATGCAAAGTTTTGTGGTGATTTATTAAGGGGTGCAAAAAAAAGGGTGGTCCCAAAACATGTTTTTTCACCAATGCAATGTTGAGTGACAAAATGGCTGGACGTATTTTCATGAAATCTGACAGGAATATGTGTGGAAAGGGTCCTTTTTGTTATTTGATGTAAATTGGCTCAGTAGTTTTTAAGTAATAAGAGACAAACATTTAGTGATATAATAGGGTGCAGTAGGCCATGGTAATTTTGTGGTATACTTCAATGACAAAACACAATATTATTGGGTAGTGAAAGCCCTTACAAAATATAAAGGAAGCCATGTTGTTTAGACCACACTTTGTCTTTGTTCTGGGTTTTTTAAATGTGAAATATAGCTTACCACTTGTTTGGTAATCCATAGGAAGAAATGAGGCACTTTAGGAAAGTCTGTATAGGTAGGGAAAAGTATTTTTAGTGTTTTATATATTTTTGAAAACGTTTACGGAGTACTGAGGTAGTTCCTTGAAACTATCTAGGAAGTATTGCTGTACCTATTGAAATTAAAAAAAAGCACAAGACAAAAGACACTGTACAACAGGCCATTCTCTCTATGACACGTATTCCACTCTAAAACACTGTACGACATGCCACTTTTTGATATGCTACTCCAGTCTACTATATGACACACCACTCCTCTCATTGGTACCTATCAAAATCTAAAAAGTAATTTATATATCACAAAAGATTCTCTACAACATGCCACTCTGCTCCAATTTATGACACACCACTCCAATCTACAACACTTCACTTCACTCTACGACATGCCACTCCACTGTACAACACTCCACTCCACGACACTCCATGCCACTCCAACTGTTCGACACGCCACTCCACTGTACGACATGCCACTCCACTCTATGACAAGCCAGTACACTCTACACCACTCCACTCTATGTCCTTCCACTCTAAGACACTCTGTGACATGGCACTCTACGACACGCCACTCTACAACCACACCACTCAACTCTATGCCACTCTAGTTTACGGCACACCAGTCTACGTCACAACACTACGCCACGACACTCTACACCACGACACTCTATGGTATGACAATCTACGACACAACACTGTACGAGCTGTCACTTCACTCTGTGCCAACCACAGTACTCCATTTTACAACACGCCACTCCACTCTATGATGTGCTACTCCACTCTACGACACACCACTGCATTGTACGACACTACACTCCACACTTCAACACTCCACACTTCTCAACTCTGTGAAACCCTACTCCACAGTAGGGCACGCCAATCCACTCTACGATACACAACTCTAATCTACGATCTGCCACTCCAGTTTACGGTATTCCTCTTTATGCCCCCCCCACTCTAAGACACTCTACGGCATGCCACTCTATGACATGCCACTCCACTCTACTTTTGACACGCCACTACACTCTACTCTTGACACGCCACTACACTCTGCACCACTCCTCTCTACTCTACGATATGATCTCCCTACTCTACGCCACTCCACTCTGCATCCCTTCACTGTACTCCACTCCACTCTATGCCTCTCCACTCAATGCCTCTCCACTCCACTCCATGCTACAACACCCTATGCCACAACACTCTATGCCACAACACTGTACGATACATCACTGTATGACACAACACTCCACTCAACTCTTCTTCATTGTACGACCACCACTCCACTCTATGAAATGCCACTCCACTCTACGACATGCCACTCAACTGTATGACACTTCAACCACTCTACGACACTCCACTTTAATCCACCCTAAGACATGCCACTCCATTGTACGACATGTCCAACTCTGCTCTACGGCATTCTACTCTATGACATGGTCCTCCACTCTTCGGCACACCACTTTATGCCTCTCCACTCTAAGACATTCTACGACATGCAACTCTATGACATGCCATTTAACTCCACTCTATGACATGGCACTACATTCTACTCCACTCTAGTCTACAACACTTCACCCCACTCTACGCTTCTCCACTCTCTGCTTTCCCACTCTATTGCTCTCAATTGTACGCTATGACTCTACACCACGACACTCTTCCCCACAACACTCTACAACACTCTACAACACTCCACTATACTGCACTCCACTCCGCTCTACGACACTCCACCCTATAACACTACACTCTACGACACTCTCCTTCACTGTATTCCTCGACATTTCATTCAACGACACTCAACTCAACGACTCTCCAGTTTACGATTTGAAGCACATTTGTTTTTAAAAAAATAAACATTGAAATGCAATTCAAAAAACAAGGTTGAGGATAAGTTATAGTTAAGATCACTTTATTAAGAATTTGTATACAAAACCAACTTAAACTACACATGCATAAACAATTCCAAAGGTATAGTTATAACTTAAAGTTATGATTTGCGCCCCACCCACAACTTACTATTGCTCGCTTACCTCTGCACCCAGTATTGTAAACTTGCTAGCCAAACTTTAGAATTTCTAATGTTTGTGTAGTTTTAGTTGGTTATGTATACACATGAAGTTCTCCTAACTATACACTATTACTTATCCAAACCTTTGTTTTTTATTATATATATATATATTTTTTTAAAATTTATATATGTGTGTGAGTATATATATTTATATATATATGTGTGTATGTATATATATATTCCAAAACAATGCGATTCAGATTTCAGTGCGCACAGCAGCGGGTGCAAACGTGGGGCTGAATCAAAGCCCTAGTTCAATTCTTGAAAACAAATTGCACTCGATTAATCCCAAATGTTCAAGATTTATTCTCTCTTAGAACATATAGTGCTTCACCAACGCGTTTCGGCCTCACAGGGCCTTTCTCACGGTAGGTGAGTCTTTCTTCCATATCTCTTTTATAGTACTACCACATTGGCCTGTAATGGAGCATTATGGGAGTAGTAGTTCTTGGTGTATTGTTACTTACTAAAGATAAATATACTTTGATTATACAAAGGGGTTGTTATCTTTGCTTTTCACATTTGAGTTTACAACAAACAACATACTCATAACCTTATTTGTGTAGTGCATGTAGTATAAAAGGTAAAAGATCACATATTTCTCAATTGGGCAACAGTCTTTTTAGGTCTCGCCTACGCTGCGCGCATGCGCTGATTAGGAGGGGACCTCATGGAATTGATCAGCTTTTTTGCCCAAAAACGTGCACGCTTTGCATTGCTTTCAATTGCAACGCGAGCACGTTTGGCGATTCCCTTGCGGGAGCGAGCTTTGGCGACATCTGTTAGCAATTATCGCGCTCGCGCAAGGTAATCGCTGCATGTCCCTGCTCTCGGATACGGATAGATACTTTGTGACTAGGAAATAGGAAACCGGTGAACCTAGTTTAAATGCCTCAGCCTAGCCCAATTACTCCAGAGCAGCATTAGGGCTTCTGTGAAAGCAGAGGTTTGGGACCAGTCGAGGCACGCGGGGAGGCCCAGTTCAAGTTACCACCGAAACCATTTCTTCACTTATCAGCAAATGTCCCTGTGGCAAGAAGCGTTGAGGCTTGTCTTTAAAGAATCCAGTGTAAGAGCAGAGAGGAATGTGTCACAGGCGTGGTGAGAAGTGCAGCAGTCGGCTGGGTGGGAGAAAGTACATTTTATAAGCCCTGCTGTCTGTCATTCAATGAGGGAGCGGCTGCCTGCGTGCCAACCTGCTAGACCAGAGGCCTTCGTCTCCTCACAGGCACGCAAGGGGCAGGTCTTCAGCCGGCATTTTCAAAAGCGAGGGTCTTTTGCATGCAGGGTTGGATTCGGATCAAAAATAGGTCCGGGCACCCTTAATATATATATTTTTTTAAGTGGATCTCATCTGTGGATTCCGCTATTTCGCAAAACACTGCTTCAATGTTATAAAAAGAAAGAGGGAGGGAGGTTCTCTAAAAGAGACATGGTTTCACTGAGATTTTAAAAAAAAATGGATATGTTGCCAGGACTGTTTGTGCACGGATTAGTTCACAGTGGTGAACCACACCTGATTGGAAGTGGGGCCACTTCTGCTCAGGCCCCCTGTTCAATCTGCATACGTTAATGGGCGAGCTCCGTGAGAGCGCCGGAATGACCCTCTTCCCCCACACCCCCCTATAAGAAGCCCATCTGCCTGGGAAAGGCCGCTCAACCCCCCACTGGGCCGCTGGCGGCATCTGAGGTAGCCCAAATCGGCCACCACCCTGGCCAAAAAGGCCGCTTACGGCTGCATCTCCGATACAGGCCCATTGCCCGAGTGCCTGCCTTACCAATCACCCCTGTTTTGCAAGTGAGCTGTGGGACAATGTTTTTTTTGTTGTTGCAGTTTTATTCAGCACAAACTCTACCCGAAGATATTGGAGCGCTGTCCATCAGCACCAGTTACATTAGTACACAAGGACACATTTTTTGTAGGCATCACGGGAAGCTTAAAATGATTTGCCCAGAATCATAGGGCGTCGAACCCAGCCCAAGACTCAAACCCGTTTCCCTAGTTGCAACGTTGGCAGCTCTGGACATAACTCCACATCTCTCACCAGGGACCGACGGGAGCAGAACAAAGGCCAGGGTATCAACATTCTTTTAACTTCGGGGTACTGAAATTGTCACAATTGTAGGAGTGTGACTTATTAGATGTGCTGGTACTGTGATTGACAGCAGCAATGGGCAGTGCAAGCGGAAGTGGCCTGCTGACTAGAGCCCTGGCACTTCTGGTTTTACAAATTAAGCACTATATATGAAGGGGATATAAGGACATCTGGGTGGTCCAGTCTGCCCTTTTACCAACCACTGTCTGTAATAAGCTCTCCCTGGTCACCAGATGGTCTTTGCTCCGACCTCATCGTTCACGCTTATCATGTCTCGGAGACGAAGTTTACTCGTTGGTTTGTTGTCTTTCGGTTAGGCGCGCGGGGTGCTGGAAATATTCACTTTTTATTTCTCAACGCAAATATGTACTTTTTGTTGCTTCACGGGGTGGATGAGATGATCAGAGCAAAGCAGGACACGTGGAACAAAAGGCAAACCTGCCCTGGACTGCAGGTGAATTTGAGCACACCCAGTGGTGTACCTTGGACCCCATTGCAAGCAGCCCCTGCTTGTAAATACAGCCACAATTGTGGTTTACTGGGCCCCGGTGCCAGTGCACCTGTTGCACAGTGAATGGCTACGCGATCGAGCACGCCTCAGGATTCGCAGCCTCTGTTGGAATGTGAAGGGACAGTTAGCACCCGAGTGAGAGCCGGGCAGTTACTCCTGTTATGGCGGCAGCGCCTTTAGCTGGGTTTAGGACACATACACGCAACATGCACTGGTGTCCAACATTCCTGTCTCATGTACACACTAATGACGCAGTCCCCGCATGGCCTCTCCCTGCACACACACCGAGCGCCCTCCTGTGCATGAGAGGCATCAGTTCAAGAGCTTTCTACATTCCATGTCCAAGCATAACTCGCCTAATTCGGGTATTTTTTTCATTGTTTCTGGGATCTGTAGTCCATTTCAACCCTAAAGAAAATGGAGACTACAAACCCCAGAATGCAAATAAAAGTACTGGATGAGCTACTAACGCGTGGCCCTGGGAAACGAGAGAGCTCTGCCCTACCATTTACACCCAGCCTAACACCCCCTCCCTGCTGCAGGAGCCTAGAACAGTCTAGTCCCCAGCTCCACCTTTACTCAGTTTTACTGTGCCTTAGCAGGTGAGTGGGTGGATCTCCGGGCCTATGCACTCTACCCATCTCCCTTCCATTTTTTTAAAATGTGTATTTATTTATTTATTAGAGATGTTGTACAGTGATGACCACGTAAAGTCGAACCGCTTTAGACTGGAGCAAGGGAATTAAGCCAGCCATTACTAGAACATGTATACATAAACACATCAGTTGTTAAAGTCTAGAAGCGTGTTAGTTTCCATGTCTGCCTCTTCTGCATAAATTTGTTCTGTGCTATTTTTGTGCATTTAAAATGAGCCATCTCCACTGGGCAGGAACATTCCGCTGCACCCACATCAGCGGGCCGTCCCACCTGCACCTCGCTGTCTGAGGTCACAAGTGGATAAAGTTTCCAGATGACCTGATGCCTTGAAGGATGCCAGTGTTCCGGTCCTTGGCTTGTGTTTTCAATTTGACATATCCTTGTTTTCCGATATTAGTTCAATTCCATCAAGCCCGATCCGCCAGGACTACAACTCCCATAATGCATTAGCATTTTGCACTAAAGCAACAAGTGTAGCATTGCATCCTTGATATCATGGAATCTTCTGGTATCCTTACATGAGGACGCCAGGCACTAGGAGTTCAAAGGCTGATTGTTGCATCTGAAACAGTTCAACTCCCCCTACTTACAGGGCTGTCCAAGCCCCGCCCCTTCCTCCCAGACCTCACTGTATAAGCTTCTCGAGAAGCACGCTTCCTTCAGTGCAGTGGAAAACACACCTCGAGCAGAAGTGGGGTGGGCTCTTAGCTGCAGTTTTGTAAACCCGCTGTCAGGCCTGCCTTTCTGCCAGATGTTTGCCAGCGCTGGTTCTGAGATCCAGACCCCAGCTTGTTCCAGAAGGCAACCTGGAACCACACCCCACTGTTGTTCCATGCTGACGGGAAACACGCACCACCCCCGCACACGTACTTTTGATCTTTAAAGCCAGGAGCTCCCAGGAACTGGTCGCCTATTGTATGTGCACTTCGTCCTTCTTGTTTTTATCTGTTTGCTCTTCCTTTTGCCTCCGACTTGTCACTGCGTGGTGGTCTGTGAGAGTTTTAGGCGAGGCGTTTCCCCGGTGGGCAGCCAGGGTTGGGGCCCGTTTTGGACCCCTGGGGGCAGCGCTTTAAGTGGGATGAAAAAAACTGGGGGGTGGGGGCTCTCAAAGGGGCACGGCCAAAGTAATTAAGGGCGTGGCTTAAAAACACGAAAGCTAAAAATCTTTGTTTACCATAGTGTGCCGCCCGACTTGTATTTTGCTGTTTCTGTCATTGCATCCAGATATATGATACAACAAGTAACATCATACCTACAACAAAGTCAGGACTACTGGCTTTGTCAATGGTTGTTAGTTGCATAAGATAAATAAGCAGCAACTATG
This sequence comes from Calotriton arnoldi, assembly GCA_963921515.1. Classification (NCBI taxonomy): domain Eukaryota; kingdom Metazoa; phylum Chordata; class Amphibia; order Caudata; family Salamandridae; genus Calotriton; species Calotriton arnoldi. The sequence continues at coordinate 1,166,229 of CAWUFW010005293.1, forward strand.
GCTTGTATATAATATTGAAAAAGCTTCCACTTAAAGCCCCGGTGACCTCAGGTCAATGTTGCTGCTCCTGAGTTTCAAAAGAGAAGAGAAATCCAGAGAGAAAATGACTCTCTTTAAAGGATTTCCCTTCCCCTACAACCTCACCTGGCATGACGTCATGCCGTAACTTCTCCACTAGTGAGAAGTGAGCAGTATGAGTACTCAGCACGCGCACATCGATGTGCCTGCTGTCACTGCAGACCGCCTGTGCCAGGGCACAAAACAGAGCCCGATAGAGACCCTTTTCGAGGCCCGGCCCACTTAAAGCCTTGCCTGGGGGGGCCGTTCTTGTTACCGGGGATAGTTTTGCAGCAAGGCTGCAATATCGCCCCTGTAACAAAAGGAGCTGCAGTGTTTTACACGTGCACCCCTTTCGCCCGTGTCTCCCCCACCTCCCCTCCACCACAAGGCCAGTCCTACTCAATTTCCATGGCCGGTTTGTGTTCCCAGGCCGGCCCTGGTTTTAGGAGATCCCCAGTATAAATCCCTGCCTCAAAAACCTTGTAGATTTCAGAAACTGCACTCCAGAGCACCAGAACGCACACGAAAAAAGAGAGATGGAAGGGCCTGCCCTTCAGCAGAGGTCCCAAGTTTTCCAGGCCCATGCATGAGTAGCTCATCCAGTGCTTTGCATTCTGAGACTTTCTGTCCTGATTATAGAATGAGACAAACTGGACTACATTTCCCAGAATGCAAAGTAAAAGCCTTGCCTGGGAGAGCTATTACCTCACAGACCTGGGAAAATTGAGAGCTCTGCTCCCACGCTGGGGAAGACTGGTGAGGCTGGAAGCAAATGGCCTCACCATTCACCAGCAAGCCACCGCTGTTGTCCATGTCCACCCTAAAAGTAAGATTACCCAATGACAGGCTCGATGACTGGAGCAATTAGGAGATTACATGTCATCATAAAACCACTTTTCTATTCCTGGGCTTTGCTTTTACTTATCATTAATATCAGGAGTATTTATCCAATTGGTCCAATTAAAATTAACAGAGACTGCACTGCTAAGCAGCGATTAAAAAACAAAAAACAAAGATTTAAGTTCTGGTGTCGTGGAGTTGTCTGGTCACCCTACAGATGACCCATGTCGAAGGCATTCAGTGATCCAGTTCTCGGCTTTTCTTTTAGAAATCATCTGAAATGTGTTAGTTTATTGCTGGTGAATAAAGACTAGAACTTCCAGAATGCATCTCATTTTTTTTAAACTAAAGCCTGAAAGTGGAGCTGTGAGTCCTTGGTGACATGAAGGCCGGATAAGACTCAACATAGCTTAATGCTTCCCACAAACTCTCCTTGGAGTGGCAGGAACCGCCAAATATTCATAAAGCTGTTCTGCAGCAAAACATATAATAATTGGATAACTAAGCATTGGCAAGGTCAATAGGTGTGCCTTGCGTTTTGAGTCCAGAAAAACAGTTTTTAAAAAGCCTACTGCACTGAAAAGGCAAAGCAAAAATGAATGCTTTCTGCATAGATTCATTCCTTAGATTTAGAATTAAATGTGTGATGATTCACTGCACTTTTAGGATGTAAAATAGTCCCCCTCCATTGCATTGCAAGACAAGCACTAAATGTGAGGCGGAATGATACATTGAACCGCCAATAGCATGAAGAAAGAGAAAAAATACTCCACTTGTGCCACCTTGTATACATTTTAAAGAATTGGTCACAGCAGCTCTTGCTGACAGCTGCGCTGTTAGACCTAAAAATAAAAGCTCTCTATTACAGACCTCGGTTTTCTTTTTACACATCATTATAGCAGGTGTTTTATTTCAACTGTTAAAATTGTATCAAAACAAAACTGTCAGAGTGTGCTGCCGTGTTACACAGGGGTACACAGGGGTCCACGACTAAGCATGCAATGTCCTGTTAATTAGTTATATGACAGTCCTCGATTTGCATGAGACTCGCACAACTGGTCCCGACTTTAAAACCAGGAATAGGTTACTTCCAAAGCATACACTATATAAAACAAGCATTGGCATAGCCAATAGGTCTCGCTTTTGGGACCTTATAAGTATTTAGTTATGCAGCACAATATCCTTGGTGCAACAACATCAACTTTTGCATGGCTAAACACTTATAAGGTCCCAAAGGCGAGACCTATTGGCTATGCCAATGCTTGGTTTCGTTTTGTTGTCACATTTATGTTAAAAGGCTGTATTTTTGGAGCCTGTTAAAATTGCAATTCTGTGATTCATTATTACAGTGAACATTAATCAAATTGTGATGACATGCAATGGTCATTTACTGCAACAGTCAGCCTTTTCATATTGGTATAGTACCCCTTTTGATATGACGTTTAATGTCCTCAACTCATCTTGTTTATTTGCTGCAACAGTCCATCTCACAACATTGATATTGAGGGGGTCATTTTGGAGGCGCGCGTCTCCTCAGAAATATTACAACGTAGCGGCAGGAATGCGGTTGGCACTCTGGAGCCTCTGTTAACCCCCTAGAGGTTTGCTGAATATTCTTAAAGAGACATACGCGCATTTTCTATAACTGTGGATGTCATCTCTTCTGTTGTATGGCTATGCTGGATTCTGGCCTCAGGATTTCTTTTGCCTCACAAATTTCCTGTCATCATGTCTAGCCACCTCATTCTCTCAAGTGAATGAGTATTGCTCGCCTCAAGGAACACCTGGCTTTATGTGACATGACTGGACTTTTTCATCATTCCCATCATATTACATGGCTGCATTTCTACTTTATCATCACAAGCTCCACATTTAGCTTGGCTTTTCTTAAAGAGCCAGGTCACTCCTTCCAATGACAGTTTATTGAATACTTCAAAAATTACCTGGTTTTATGAGACATGATTGGAGTTTTTCGCCTTCTCCTTCGCATAATACAGTTACATTTCTGATGTTTCACCACATGGTCAACATTTTAACTTTTTCACTGCCTGTTACTTTATAATTTGTTGGTGATACATGCGCCTATGTGCTCCTTCTCTTCTCAAACCACTGCTAGTCAATTCATTTGTTGTTTCTTCTGGAGAATTTTATGACCACGGCTCTCTCTAAGCCTGTGCAACACTTATTCTACTCACTGGTAGACAGTCCTTTATGGAAAAACTGCGCAAACCGAATTTTGTTTTTGTCTCATCACAACACAGACCATTGGTAACTCCTCCATCTTTATCAACACCAGACTCTTCTTCTACTACATTGCAGATGGCTGGAGTAACTTCTAATCGCAGTTCCTCATCACAATCTACTTCAAACAAATCGTCTCCGTCTACCTCCACATCTAAACGTTTGAAGCACGACCCTCCATCTCCTGACAAATCTTCATCTTCCATATCTATGGAGCTACTTTTGGAGGAGATACGCGCTTTACGCCCGTTTGTGGAGGAAACCAACAATAAAATGCAATTTCTTGAGGAAAAATGGTCTACAGGAAAATAGAGTGACTTCAATGGAACTCCACATCTCAGAGATACAGGATAACTCTCAACGAATCTCATCTTTAGAAAAAACAGTCCACAGCCTTCAACAACACACTGAAGATTTAGAAAATAGAAATAGGAGGAACAACCTTCGTATTTATGGTTTGCCGGAGTCTCTGGAAGGTGACGACCCTGTATCTTTCTTCTCCTCCTTTCTGCCGAAACTCCTGGATATGCCATCTACTACTTCACTTAGCATTCAAAGAGCTCATAGGCTTGGTCCTCGTCCGCCCCTTTCAACAGCTCCAGTTAAACCACGTGGTGTCATCATTCTCTTTTTGAAGTTCACTGATCTGCTCTCAGTTCTCTCTGCAGCTAGATCTAAAAGACATATTTCCTGGCTTGGTCAGAAGGTGTTTTTGTCTCAAGATGTCTCCAACGCCACAGCCTCCAGAAGGAAAGAATTCCTGAATCTACGTCCTCCTCTCCGAGCTATTGGCGCTAGATATGGTTTGTTTCATCCATGTATCTTCAAAGTGACATACCAAAACCAAACGTGGACTTTTCAAGATCCTGCAGAACTTAAGAATTTTATTCATATTCATACTACCAATGTTATGGACACCACTAGTTCTTCAAATGGTTCTTCAAGCGGTTGAATATTTAATCTCTTTTCTTTGCAGAGTTCCTGTCGATGTCTTTTCATTGGCTCTGTTTGTTGAGTAGTAGTTTTGTTCTCTGATGTTTTTAGATGTTTCTTCAGCAAAATGCATTCTTCATGTTTATCATATTTCTCGTTACACGTTAGCTAGTTATATATTTCTCTATATATCACTTTAATGTTAATTGTCTCTTTTGTTTATTCATACAGAGTTGTTTCTTCTTCTCCAATTCGTATGGTCCCTCTCCTATTTCCTTCCCGTCCTGATGCGGTTGGACTCCCCAGGTTCGGGTGGTTCGTCTTGTCGTGCGTTGTCCCTGCCCATTGTCTGTTCTTTGTTCCCCTCAGGTATGTTATTCTCAGTCATCCTTTTTGGATATGTACTGTCTCTTCTTGTATCTTTTCTCTCTTTCCTTTTCCCTTTTTTCCTTCTTTTTACCTTTCTTCTAATGGTTCTACTCTTCTCTTTTCTTCCCATGTTCGATTCCTCTCATTTTACGTATGAGTCTTTCATCTGTTTCTTCTCAGGTTCCTTCTCTTCCCTCCCTTTTTCCTCCTCCTTCATTATCCACTTTTCCCTTTATTCATTGTCATTCTCTTTTCTGTTCCTATCATTGTAGATTATGTTTATTCTAGATTTTTAATGTTTTTACATTCAGAGTTATCTCCTGGAATGTAAAGGGTTTTATCAATCCTATTAAAAGACAGAGAATCCTTTCCCACCTAGCTTCTGATAACCCTGACATTGTCCTCTTACAGGAGACCCACCTTACAGAATCTGAATCACTTAAGTTAAAAAGGAGCTGGGTGGGTACGGTTATATTCTCTCCATCTACTAATAAAAAAATGGTGTTATCATTCTATGTCATAAGAAATTGAAGTGTAAAGTTTCATTGCAAGAAAATGACATGGAAGGTAGATGGATATTAGCTAAATTGTCAATTAATTCTGTTCCTGTTAGACTTGGCATCTTTTGGCGTGTTTCCCCTGACTTTTTGCTTTCTGACCTCCCGGTTTTGACTCTGTTTTTGCTGGTGTAATGATTCTGCGCACTTTCCTCACTGCGGTCCAGTGGGAAAGTGCAAGTGCTCCTGTATAAAATGCGTTATGGATTGGTGTTTCCATGATTTGGTTTATGTGTCAGTCCCTTGTAAAGTGCACTGCGAGTGCCAGGGCCTATAGACCAAATGCTGTTGGTGGGCTGCAGCACTGGATTGTGCCACCCACGCAAACAGCCCGTAAAGGCCTGCCAACGCAGAGCCTGTGCGCAGCCTGGGGCTGCCATGTCGACTTGGCAAGTGCACACACTTGCAAGTCCCTAAACCTTCCCTTTGCTACATGTTAGTCACCCCTAAGGTAGGCCCAAGGTACCCCTGTGGGCAGGGTGCGGTGTATGCGAAAGGTAGGACATGCCCGGGTGTGTGCGGCATGTCCTGATAGTGAATTACAGCCTAGTTCGTTTTTCACTATTGCAAGGCTACCTGTTCCCCCTAGGCCAGAACGGGCGGTTTTGATTATTACAGTATATAATCCTAACTGACCCCGGGAACATGGTAGAAATTCGAGTTTAGTATGCCTGGACTCAGAATGGTAAAATGCATCTTTTAGTGAAGTTGGTTTTAACATTCTGTGTTTGAAAATACCACTTTTAGAAAGTGGGTATTTTCTTGTCTAACCATCCAAGCCTGCCTCTGCGAGGTTGTGTATTCCTTGTCTGGAGTGTGAGTGACAGGGGCTGGGGGATGCCAGGAGACAGGGTGAGTCAGCACAGGGCTGAATAGCAAGATCTACATGTAGATGGGTGGGAGGGGTCGCACCTGGGCCCTGAATAGGACAGTGCCTTCCCTCCACAATGCTGGCTCCACCTCCTGTGGTGCGTCTGATGTCCCTGGCCTACTCACTGAAAGAAGGGACGGAGACTTGTCAACAAAGTGCTCCAGAACTGGTTTGGACTAGGCAAAGGCCTCTCTGCCTTCAGAGAACAAAGGAATTTGGGATATAAATATTGGGGCCCTGACCCCATGAATTTAGATCTCGCTGGAATCAAGGAACCTGCCAAGACGAAGAGCTGGAAGAGCTGCCAGGAGGAGTACTGCCCCTTTGCTGTGTTGTTGCTTTGTTGGGTTGGCCTACAGCTGCTGCTTCTGCCTTGGGCAGTGAAAGGACTGGACTGAACTTTCTACAAACTTGTGCTGAGTATCTCCAAGGGCCTGGAACCGAGCTGGCCTCCTGTTAAGAAGTCTCAGGGACTACAAAGACTTCACAAGCCTCTGGGTACCGCTTCTGGAACGCTGTTTCAGTTGCCACAGAGGAAGGGAACCGCAACCGACTCCGTCAACCGAATCCATCCCTGGCCGGTGACCTGTTTGCACCGCAGACCGCATCGCCCCGCTTCGCATCGCAACCCTGGTCTCACCGTGGGCGACGTCCGACGCCGCCACCATCGAGCCGCTGCTTGCACCGTGACCTGTGGGCACCGCAGTTCGCATCGCATCGCTTCACTGAACCAACCGGACCCGACCGACGAGGTCGCTGCAACTGGCTCAAGAATCGTGACCGCACCGCATTTGGGGCACCGCTCGCACGTCTGCGACGCACCGCTCCGACTCGCACCGCTGTCCGACGCCAGCTCCCGCACTCCGGCTTGGTCGCCTGCATCGCAACCTGTCAGCACCGCATCGAGCATCGTCTCACCCTGCATCGCACGCCTTGGACTCACCGACTCCGTCTGCACGACGCTCATCGAGCCGCTGCCTGCACCGCATCGAGGGACACCGCACCTTGCATCGCTCCGTCTTGCACCGCAACCGCGACGAACGCCGACCGGCTCGTACACTCCGTACCAGCCACTACGAGAAAGGTACTGTAACCGAGTCTGTTCATGACTCTGCTGGCCCGTATCGACGCGGTCGGCTGGAACTGTTAGACTCTGTGGTTTTCAGCATCACGGTAGGCTCGGACGGAGCTACCGACTCGTACGAACTTTGCTTTTGTGCTATTCCTGCAAAGAAGAAGTTACCGTATCAAGTATTCATTCGTAAAGTATAGTATTGTGGATTTTTGTCGTAATTGGTCTTGTCTTGAGTATATAAAATATTGGTTATTTTTCTAAACTGGTGTGGTGTCCGTTTGTAGTGCTTACACTGTATTACTGTTTGTTATGTGCAAATGCTTTACACACTGCCTCTGAATTAAACCTGACTGCTCGTGCCAAGCTACCACGAGGGTGAGCAGGGGTTACTTCACGAGTGTAACACCCTTACCCTGACTAGGAAGAAGGGTCCCTACTTGGACAAAGGTGCAAGCCCTTGCCAACTAGAGATCCCATTTCTAACATTGGTGGCAGCGGTGGGATAGGACTTGTGTTTGCACTTGACTTACAGTGATTGGTGTGCACTACTACCATATCGCAGACCATTACGTACCACATACTGGTTCTTTTTCTTTTGGCCTATTTTTGATCTTGCCAGTTTTCAACTCACGACTTTTGTCATGCCTGAATCAATTGCATCATCCGTTGCATCTCTGGAAGTTATCTTTGAGGAGGATAGGTTGGAATCCTACGCCGTAAAGGAGCTACGAGCGATTTGTAAAAACTTGAAAGTCCAAATTAAAGGCCTCACAAGGAAGGAGGAGCTACAGAAGGCGCTGAGGGCCTGGGTAGCAGCCAGTCATGCCAATGGGCAGCCTGGTGATCTCAGTGAGGAGGTGGAGGAGCCTATTTCCAGGGTGGATGTGCTTTTGGGTAGGGGGGAACCCGCCAGGTCAGGCAGCAGCAGTCTGTCCCCAGAGGAGCTGAAGGACAGGCGGGAGGCAAGGCAGTTTGAGCTGCAGAAGCTCAGGCTGGAGAGTGAGCGGGAGGAGAAGAGATTAGCCATAGAGGAGAGGAAGATGCTCTTAGAGCATGAGAGAGAACTGAAGGAGCTAGAACTTAGGAGTAAGTCAGGCTCAGATGGTGGCAGCAATTCGTCCAGAAAGGCAGACAGGATTGTGCACATTCCCAAGAACGTAGGCAAGGAGTTCAAGAAGGGGGATAACATACAAAGGTGGTTTCAGGGTTATGAGGCAGCCATACACATGAATGGGGTCCCTGAGGAGAATTGGGGAGCAGGATTGTGGCCACTTTTCCCGGAAGAAGCAAGGGATGCTCTGATAGCTTTGGGTAAGGGGTATCACCTCACCTCTGCTGACATGAAGGATGCCCTTCTCACGAAGTATGGTCTTACTCCTGAAAAGTACAGGGATAAGTTCAGGTCCAGTAAGAAGTCTGATGCCAACACTTGGTTGGAATGTGTGGATGTGTTCTGCAGGTCTCTGGATGGTTGGGTGAAGGGCAGTAGCGTAACAGATTTTCAGGGGCTCTACAACTTGATTGCATGGGAGCACTTGTCTAGTCTATGTTTTGCAGATCTGCGCCAGCACCTAGTGGATAGTAAGCTAACTGACCCCAGGAAGCTTGCTATGGAAGCGGACCGCTGGGTGAGTACCAGGGTCCACAAGAAAGCGTTTGGGGGAGACTCAGCCAAAGGTGGGCAGGGTCCCCAGCAGAAAGGTGGGGGGACAAGGGTAAAGCACAGGAGTTCTCTAAAGGGCCCCAAACTAGTACCTAGGGCAAAGGTTCCCAGCCCCCAGTGATAAGAAGAAAGGGGTCTCTACAGGGAAGCCTGTTGAGACCGGCCCCCGCAAGTGTTATGCATGTGACCAGGTAGGTCACTTTAAGAGGGACCCCAAGTGCCCGAAGGGGACACAGCCACCCACCGGTGGACAGTCCAAAGTGTTGGCTAGTGTAGCGCTTGGGGAGGAGGGGTGCCCACAGGAGGGTGGGGATCCCGCAGAAATGACCCTTGTCTCACTAGGGGACAGTGAGATGGTCCCAGGAACCCAGGTGCCCCCTAACACAAAGAAATATAGCACCTGGGTGACCATTAATGGGAACAGGGTAGAGGCTCTCAGAGATACTGGAGCCAGTGTGACCTCAGTCCGGTGTCACCTGGTGTCTGAGAAGCAAGTAGTCCCAGGAGCATTCCACCAAGTAGTTGCTGTCGACAACTCTGAGCGCCAGTGTATGGTGGCGCAGGTTCCCTTTGAATGGGGGGTCTCAGGTCCCTTGAGGGTGGTTGTGAGCCCTACCATGCCTGTAGATTGTCTGCTAGGAAACGACCTGGAGCAGTCCTTATGGAAGGAGGTTGAGCTCAGGTCTCACTTGGAGATGCTTGGGTTGCCAGAGTGGGCATGCGTGTCTACTCGGTCAATGGCAGCCAGAAAGGGTGATCAAGAGGACTTGGAGCCTGAAACAGTGGCCCAAGTCCCTGCCAAGAGAAAGGGCAGGGGGTGCGGGAAACCGGCCCCCGAAGTTCCCATGGACCGGGAGGAGGCGGACCTCGAGGGGGACGCCCCGGTTCCTACAGGGGAGCAGGTAGCCGAACTGGGAGACATCTCTGAGCTGACCCATTGGCAGCAAGAAGGGGGTCCCACCAGGGAGGAGTTCTGCAGGGAGCAGAACGAGTGCCCTACTCTGGAGGGTCTGCGGCGGCAGGCTGCAGACCAGGCAGCTGGTAATCAGTCCGGGTCACATCTGATCTACTGGGAGAGCGGTCTCCTATACAGTGAGCCTAAGGTTGCTGAGCCTGGGTCAGCCCGTGTGCTGGTGGTACCCCAGCGCTTCAGGGCCTTCCTACTGGGTCTGGCTCATGACGTGCCTTTGGCAGGACATTTGGGGCAGGACAAGACCTTTGACAGGCTTGTCACCCACTTCTTTGGCCCCAAATGCGAAGGCAGTCAGATGCACACTGTAGGTCTTGCCAAACTTGCCAGGCAAGTGGTAAGAGTGGGAGGAAGGTCAAAGCTCCTCTCCAACCTTTCCCTGTTGTTGGAACACCCTTTGAAAGGGTAGGGATGGATATTGTGGGGCCACTGGATCCCAAGACAGCCATGGGCAACAGGTACATCCTGGTCTTGGTGGACCATGCCACCCGGTACCCGGAGGCAATCCCTCTCAGGACAACGACGGCGCCAGTGGTGGGCCAGGCGTTAATGGGGATCTTTTCCCGTGTGGGATTCCCCAGAGAGGTGGTTTCTGATAGGGGGACCAATTTCATATCGAAGTATATGACATCCCTGTGGAAGGAGTGTGGTGTAACCTACAAGTTCACCACTCCTTACCACCCACAAGGAAACGGTCTGGTGGAGAGATTCAACCAGACCTTGAAAGGCATGATCAAGGGTCTAACAGAACCCATGAGGCGTAAGTGGGACGTCCTCTTGCCATGCCTACTCTTTGCGTACAGGGAGGTGCCTCAGAAGTCTCTTGAGTACAGCCCCTTTGAGCTCCTGTATGGCCACCCTGTCAGAGGACCTCTGAGTTTGGTAAAGGAAGGCTGGGAGGCAGCTCCCAGGAAAACTCCCCAGGATGTATTTAGCTACATGCTGGCCTTTAGAAACCAAACTGCCCGCTTTCAGGAAACTCGCTCAGGCGAACCTAGAAGCAAGCCAGGAAGAAATGAAGAGATGGTATGACCAGAATGCCACTCTGGCCGAATTTCAACCTGGGCAAAAGTGTGGGTCATGGCCCCAGTAGCACCTTGTGCCTTGCAGGACAAGTGGACTGGGCCATATGAGGTAAAGGAGCGCAAAAGTGACGTCACCTACCTGGTGGATTTGCAGGCTCCAAGGAACCCTTTGAGGGTCCTTCACATGAACCGCCTCAAGCCCCACTTCGAGAGGTCCGAAGTGAGTATGCTCTTGGCGACAGATGATGGGGTGGAAGAGGAGAGCGAGCCTCTCCCTGACCTCCTGTCTACCAAGGAGCATGATGGGTCAGTAGAGGGTGTGATCCTCTCCCCTACTCTGACTCAGGAGCAGCAGGGGGACTGTCGCCAGTTGTTGGGACAGTTCGCCCCACTGTTCTCTCTGACCCCGGTGTTACTCACTGGTGTACCCATGACGTGGACACCGGTGACAGCCATCCTGTGAAGCACAAGATTTACAGGTTGACTGACCGGGTCAGAGCCAGCATCAAGGAGGAGGTCTCTAAGATGTTGGCGTTAGGGGTGATTGAGCCCTCCCACAGTCCTTGGGCCAGCCCAGTGGTCTTGGTCCCAAAGGCTGCGGCGCCCGGTGCCACTCCAGAACTCCGGTTTTGTGTGGACTACCGTGGGCTCAATGCCGTCACCAGGACTGACGCGCACCCCATCCCCAGAGCTGATGAGCTCATTGATCGGTTGGGAGCTGCCCGGTTCCTCAGCACGTTTGATTTGACGTCTGGGTACTGGCAGATTGCCTTAACCGATGGGGCCAAGGAGAGATCAGCATTCTCAACCCCAGAAGGTCATTACCAATTCCGGGTGATGCCCTTTGGGTTGAAGAATGCCCCTGCCACCTTTCAGAGGTTGGTCAATCAGGTGTTGGCTGGGCTGGAGGATTTCAGTGCCGCCTACCTGGATGACATTGCTGTGTTCAGTTCCAGCTGGGAAGAACATTTACAGCACCTTGAGAAAGTGTTGAGGGCTCTGCAAGGTGCAGGCCTCACGATCAAGGCCAGTAAGTGCCAGATCGGGCAGGGTTCTGTGGTGTACTTGGGACACCAGGTAGGAAGCGGCCAGGTGGCGCCCCTACAACCCAAGATTGACACCATTCTGGCTTGGGAGCCCCCAAGACCCAGACAGAGGTGAGAGCCTTCTTAGGTCTCACCGGCTATTATAGGAGATTTGTTAAGGGCTATGGCACCATCGTTGCCCCCTTAACAGAGCTGACCTCTAAGAGGCAGCCCAGGAAAGTGATCTGGACTGAGTCCTGCCAGAAAGCTTTTGATGCCCTGAAGGCAGCCATGTGCACGGCGCCCGTGCTCAAGGCACCTGACTTCTCCAAAGAATTTGTCATGCAGACTGACGCTTCAGAGCATGGTGTGGGAGCGGTGCTCTCACAACTGAACGAAGAGGGCCTGGATCAGCCTGTAGTCTTCCTTAGCAGGAGACTACTTCCCAGGGAACAGAGGTGGAGTGCCATAGAAAGGGAGCTTTTGCTGTGGTCTGGGCACTGAAGAAGTTGAGACCATACCTGTTTGGGACTCACTTCCGGGTTCAGACAGACCACAGGCCCCTCAGATGGTTGATGCAAATGAGGGGTGAGAATCCAAAACTGCTGAGGTGGTCCATCTCCCTACAGGGAATGGACTTTACGGTGGAACACCGTCCTGGTACAGAACACGCCAACGCAGATGGTCTGTCCAGGTTCTTCCGCTTTAGTGAAGAGAACTCCAATGGGGTTGGATAGTTCTCCCTACTTTCAGCTGGAGGGGACATGTGTTAGACTTGGCATCTTTTGGCGTGTTTCCCCTGACTTTTTGCTTTCTGACCTCCCGGTTTTGACTCTGTTTTTGCTGGTGTAATGATTCTGCGCACTTTCCTCACTGCGGTCCAGTGGGAAAGTGCAAGTGCTCCTGTATAAAATGCGTTATGGATTGGTGTTTCCATGATTGGCCTATTTGGTTTATGTGTCAGTCCCTTGTAAAGTGCACTGCGAGTGCCAGGGCCTATAGACCAAATGCTGTTGGTGGGCTGCAGCACTGGATTGTGCCACCCACGCAAACAGCCCGTAAAGTGTAACTCGGGCCTGCCAACGCAGAGCCTGTGCGCAGCCTGGGGCTGCCATGTCGACTTGGCAAGTGCACACACTTGCAAGTCCCTCAACCTTCCCTTTGCTACATGTTAGTCACCCCTAAGGTAGGCCCAAGGTACCCCTGTGGGCAGGGTGCGGTGTATGCGAAAGGTAGGACATGCCCGGGTGTGTGCGGCATGTCCTGATAGTGAATTACAGCCTAGTTCGTTTTTCACTATTGCAAGGCTACCTGTTCCCCCTAGGCCAGAACGGGCGGTTTTGATTATTACAGTATATAATCCTAACTGACCCCGGGAACATGGTAGAAATTCGAGTTTAGTATGCCTGGACTCAGAATGGTAAAATGCATCTTTTAGTGAAGTTGGTTTTAACATTCTGTGTTTGAAAATACCACTTTTAGAAAGTGGGTATTTTCTTGTCTAACCATCCAAGCCTGCCTCTGCGAGGTTGTGTATTCCTTGTCTGGAGTGTGAGTGACAGGGGCTGGGGGATGCCAGGAGACAGGATGAGTCAGCACAGGGCTGAATAGCAAGATCTACATGTAGATGGGTGGGAGGGGTCGCACCTGGGCCCTGAATAGGACAGTGCCTTCCCTCCACAATGCTGGCTCCACCTCCTGTGGTGCGTCTGATGTCCCTGGCCTACTCACTGAAAGAAGGGACGGAGACTTGTCAACAAAGTGCTCCAGAACTGGTTTGGACTAGGCAAAGGCCTCTCTGCCTTCAGAGAACAAAGGAATTTGGGATATAAATATTGGGGCCCTGACCCCATGAATTTAGATCTCGCTGGAATCAAGGAACCTGCCAAGACGAAGAGCTGGAAGAGCTGCCAGGAGGAGTATTGCCCCTTTGCTGTGTTGTTGCTTTGTTGGGTTGGCCTGCAGCTGCTGCTTCTGCCTTGGGCAGTGAAAGGACTGGACTGAACTTTCTACAAACTTGTGCTGAGTATCTACAAGGGCCTGGAACCGAGCTGGCCTCCTGTTAAGAAGTCTCAGGGACTACAAAGACTTCACAAGCCTCTGGGTACCGCTTCTGGAACACTGTTTCAGTTGCCACAGAGGAAGGGAACCGCAACTGACTCCGTCAACCGAATCCATCCCTGGCCGGTGACCTGTTTGCACCGCAGACCGCATCGCCCCGCTTCGCATCGCAACCCTGGTCTCACCGTGGGCGACGTCCGACGCCGCCAACATCGAGCCGCTGCTTGCACCGTGACCTGTGGGCACCGCAGTTCGCATCGCATCGCTTCACTGAACCAACCGGACCCGACCGACGAGGTCGCTGCAACTGGCTCAAGAGTCGTGACCGCACCGCATTTGGGGCACCGCTCGCACGTCTGCGACGCACCGCTCCGACTCGCACCGCTGTCCGACGCCAGCTCCCGCACTCCGGCTTGGTCGCCTGCATCGCAACCTGTCAGCACCGCATCGAGCATCGTCTCACCCTGCATCGCACGCCTTGGACTCACCGACTCCGTCTGCACGACGCTCATCGAGCCGCTGCCTGCACCGCATCGAGGGACACCGCACCTTGTATCGCTCCGTCTTGCACCGCAACCGCGAGCGAATGCCGACCGGCTCGTACACTCCGTACCAGCCACAACGAGAAAGGTACTGTAACCGAGTCTGTTCATGACTCTGCTGGCCCGTATCGACGCGGTCGGCTGGAACTGTTAGACTCTGTGGTTTTCAGCATCACGGTAGGCTCGGACGGAGCTACCGACTCGTACGAACTTTGCTTTTGTGCTATTCCTGCAAAGAAGAAGTTACCGTATCAAGTATTCATTCGTAAAGTATAGTATTGTGGATTTTTGTCGTAATTGGTCTTGTCTTGAGTATATAAAATATTGGTTATTTTTCTAAACTGGTGTGGTGTCCGTTTGTAGTGCTTACACTGTATTACTGTTGGTTATGTGCAAATGCTTTACACACTGCCTCTGAATTAAGCCTGACTGCTCGTGCCAAGCTACCACGAGGGTGAGCAGGGGTTACTTCACGAGTGTAACACCCTTACCCTGACTAGGAAGAAGGGTCCCTACTTGGACAAAGGTGCAAGCCCTTGCCAACTAGAGATCCCATTTCTAACAGTTCCTTTAACTGTTTTTAATATTTATGGTCCTACACAGCCTGATTGTTCTTTTTGGCCTTTGATTACGCAAAAATGTATTCAATTTCGGGATGACTTGTTTATTCTGGGGGGTGATTGCAACCAAATTGTAGACCCTTTTCTGGATCGCAAGTCTACGGTCCGTTTCATTCCCAATAAGACTCACAAACAATTCCTTGATACTATTTCTCAAACACATCTCATTGATTCTTGGCGACTTTCTCACCCTGATACTCTTGACTATTCTTTTTTCTCTCCTCCTCATGCATCTCTTTCTCGTCTTGACTACATCTTTCTTTCTCAATCTTTGTCTCAAAATTTACTGTCTTCCTCTATTGAACCAATAATTATCTCTGACCACGCTCCAATTGTAACAGACCTGGATTTACTCCCTCCGCATCCAAAGTCTTCCCGATGGCGTTTCAATAACTCCCTTCTATCTGATCCTCTATTCTCCTCCTCCTTTCGTTCCTTCACTAATGAATTCTATCAACTTAATTGCGACTCTAGCACCTCCCCTCATATTATATGGGATTCTTTTAAAGCTACGGCAAGAGGCTTCATCATAGACTTTGTCTCTAAGAAAAAGAAACGCTTTCTTCAGAAACGGAAAACTGTATTAGCTCATATCAAACTTTTGGAACATGAATATTACACATCTTCACAAAATTCCATCTCACCAGAATTGATACGAGCCAAGCTTGAATTTAACAAAACTTCTACTGACAACGCATCTTCAATACTCCTTCGGAGCAGTGCTCGTTATTATGGCGGTCGAAATAAGGCAGGGAAACTCTTAGCAAATTATCTTAAAACACGTAAAGAACGCACTCTTATTGATTCTATCTTTTCCTCCGAAAACTCCCTTCTACATAAAGATCAGGAAATACTTGATGAATTTAAACTTTTTTATCCAAACCTTTACACACCATAATCTCCCCCCACTCCTTCTCTTATCCAGACTTATCTTGATAAACTCCCCACTCCTTCTACTTCACATCTTAACTTTCTCGACCTTGAAAATGATCTTTCCCTTAAAGAACTTTCCAATGCTTTAAATACCCTCACTAAAGGGAAATCGCCTGGCCCAGATGGGTTTTCTGTTGAATTTTACCTGCATTTTTCGGATTTGTTACTCCCTAAACTTTTAATGCTTTTCAACTCATTTTACTCAACTGGTAAAACAGAAGGCACCTTTCAAGAGGCAACTATCTGCCTCATTCCTAAAGATGGTCGTGATACTCAATTTTGTAAAAATTATCGCCCGATCCCTCTAGTTAATGTTGACTATACATTATTTGCTAAATTGCTTGCTTTACGTTTAGATCCTATCATGCCCCATCTTATTGGTAAAGAGCAATGTGGTTTTGTTAAGGGTAGACTCACTTCCGATAATTCTCGTCTTTTCTCAATGTTTTAAATAAAGTTTCCTCCCTTTCTATTCCTCTGGCTGCTATCTCTGTTGACGCAGAGAAAGCTTTTGATAGAGTAGATTGGTCCTTTTTGTTTGCATCGTTACGCTGGCACGGTTTTGGTCCTAAATTCATATCACTTATCTCCTTATTATACTCTGCTCCTAAAGCCTCGGTCCTAGTCAATGGTCGCCTTTCGTCTTCTTATCCTCTCCAACGTGGCGTTCGTCAAGGCTGTCCCTTATCCCCTCTTCTTTTCGTTCTAGCCCTTGAACCCTTTTTGACTTCTATCCGTAACAATGACTCTATTTCCGGTTTTCCTTATGGTGATCACCAATTGAAACTTTCTGCGTATGCAGACGATATTCTTTTATTCATCTCTGCTCCTGAAACATCTATTCCTCCTTTACTACTTGAATTTAATTCCTTTTCGCAGGTTTCCGGTTACAAAATTAATTCAGACAAGACTGAAATTCTCCCTCTCACAAAATTCTGTCTTCCCCATTTCTTCTCTTCCACTGGATTTGCTTGGAATAGTTCCAAAATTAAATACCTAGGCATATGGTTTTCCAATTCTATCACCTCTTCCATCAAACTGAATATGTCTGCAGCTCTATCTCGAATTGAGAAATCATTCTCCTCTTGGAACCCTCTTTTTCTTTCTTGGTGGGGTCGGTTGGATTCGATTAAGATGATGATTGCCCCAATTTTAATTTATATTCTCTCCATGCTCCCCGTTCACATCCCCTCTATCTATTTTAAACGTATTGACTCGTGCCTCTCTAGATTCCTCTGGAAGAATAAAAAATCCAGAATCGCCTTATCTTCTCTTCGGAAACCAAAATCTAATGGCGGTGTAAACTTCCCGGATTTTCGCCTTTATCATAAATCCTTCTCCCTGCGTCATGCCTCAAGATGGCTTATATCAGATCCCTCTCCCTTTACTCCCTTTACTCCTCTTTGGCTCTACATTGAACAAATCTTATTATTACCCTTTTCCTTCAAAGAAGTTATACGTTTTTCTGCCAAAACTTCTCATACTTCCCTCCCCTTATTTAAACATACTTGTTCCCTCTTGAAACCTTTGGTCCACTCCACTAACATTTCCTGTGATTCTTTCTTAGACTCTCCTATTTGGCACAACTCGCTTATCCTTCTCAACAACAGACCCATTTTTTGGACTGCGTGGAGACTAAAAGGTATTTTATGGGTTAAACAGCTTTTTGATGGAGTTTCACCTTGCTCCTTTCCCCAATTTCAGTCTTTGTTTCATTGTCCTCGCTCTTTTTTGCAGAAGTTTACCACTCTTATGGCGATTATTCTTGACGTATACTATTCCCTTCCCTCTTCATCTTTATCTGATATCCAAAATCCTCTTCTCAAAATACTTCTTATTCTCCCCAAAGCTTCTCTTATATACAAATTCTTTTTAGCCCCCAATCCAGATCGTGCTAAATCTAAATTGGAACTTTCTTGGGAATCGGATTTAGGATGCGAATGGTCTATCATCTTTTGGGATAAACTTTGGTCCAGATCTTTAAAAATTTCTCGCTCTGCTTCTCTTACCCAATCTCTGTTCTTCTTTTATCACAGACTTTATCTCTCCCTTGCTTCTTTAGCATGCTTTTCTTCCTCTGCTGACTCTAACTGTTGGACTTGCGGTTCTCCTAATGCTGACCTCCTTCATCTTTTCTTTTTTTGTCCTATAGTCTCCGAATTTTGGGAGAAGGTTTGGTCTTACATCTCTTGTCTGTTTACAATTTCCATTCCTTATTCTATACCTCTCCTCTTTGCTGGAAGCCTTTCTGACTCTTTAGATCTTCCTCCACACGGTCATGGTCATGGTCTTTTTGACCTTATGCTTGCTCTAGCCTTTCAACACATTTCCTTTAAAATCTCACAAAACTTTCCATACAACATTGGTGGAATACTCTCTGTCATTTCCATAGACTGGATGTTGCTTTCGCCTCTTATTGCAAACCAATCATTAATAGGGATCTCTTTTGGTTGCCACTTACCACCTATTTAGATCGAATTGTTTTAAAAAATACTTCGCATATAACCTCTGAAAATTTCAAACCCCCTTGAAAGATTTTTATCTCTGTTCTTCATTATTTACCCTGTTAAGCTAATACATATATTTACTCATTAGACAATTTTATATTTATTCATTTACAGTATTTAATCTAGTATGTTTTTCTCTGTTTTTATTCTTTTATACCACACTATCAGTATTCCCTCACCTCCCCTTCTTACCCTTCTTCTTCCTTCCTTCCCTCTTTTCCTTACCTCCACCCTATATAAATTCCACAAATTGCTTTTACTCTTTTCTTCCAGATATCAGCCAATTCCTTTGTTATATTGTTATACTTGATTTCTTTCTATATATTGCTGATGTCTTTATGTATTAATAAGTTACTAATAAAGCTTTTCAAACACAAAAAGAGATGTTGTACAGCGATGACCACGTGAAGTCGAACCGCTTTAGACTGGAGCAAGGGAATTAAGCCAGCCATTACTAGAACATGTATACATAAACACATCAGTTGTTAAAGTCTAGAAGCGTGTTAGTTTCCATGTCTGCCTCTTCTTCTGCATAAATTTGTTCTGTGCTATTTTTGTGCATTTAAAATGAGCCATCTCCACTGGGCAGGAACATTCCGCTGCACCCACCTCAGCGAGCCGTCCCACCTGCGCCTCGCTGTCTGAGGTCACACGTGCATAAAGTTTCCAGATGACTCGATGCCTCGAAGGACGCCAGTGTTCCGGTCCTTGGCTTGTGTTTTCAATTTGACATATCCTTGTTTTCCGATATTAGTTCAATTCCATCAAGCCCGATCCGCCAGGACTACAACTCCCAGAATGCATTAGCATTTTGCACTAAAGCAACAAGTGTAGCATTGCATCCTTGATATCATGGAATCTTCTGGTATCCTTACATGAGGATGCCAGGCACTAGGAGTTCAAAGGCTGATTGTTGCATCTGAAACAGTTCAACTCCCCCTACTTACAGGGCTGTCCAAGCCCCGCCCCTTCCTCCCAGACCTCACTGAATAAGCTTCTCGAGAAGCACGCTTCCTTCAGTGCAGTGGAAAACACACCTCGAGCAGAAGTGGGGTGGGCTCTTAGCTGCAGT
This sequence comes from Calotriton arnoldi, assembly GCA_963921515.1. Taxonomy (NCBI): domain Eukaryota; kingdom Metazoa; phylum Chordata; class Amphibia; order Caudata; family Salamandridae; genus Calotriton; species Calotriton arnoldi. Next base: position 1,185,593 of record CAWUFW010005293.1, read on the forward strand.
TTTGTAAACCCGCTGTCAGGCCTGCCTTTCTGCCAGATGTTTGCCAGCGCTGGTTCTGAGATCCAGACCCCTGCTTGTACCAGAAGGCAACCTGGAACCACACCCCACTGTTGTTCCATGCTGAGGGGCAACACGCACCACCCCGCGCACGTACTTTCGATCTTTAAAGCCATGAGCTCCCAGGAACTGGTCGCCTATTGTATATGCACTTCGTCCTTCGTGTTTTTATCTGTTTGCTCTTCCTTTTGCCTCCAACTTGTCCCTGCGTGGTGGTCTGTGAGAGTTTTAGGCAAGGCGTTTCCCCGGTGGGCAGCCAGGGTTGGGGCCCGTTTTGGACCCCTGGGGGCAGGGCTTTATGTGGGATGGAAAAAACTGGGGGGTGGGGGCTCTCAAAGGGTCGCGGCCAAAGTAATTAAGGGCGTGGCTTAAAACACGAAAGCTAAAATTCTGTGTTTACCATAGTGTGCCGCCCGACTTGTATTTAGCTGTTTCTGTCATCGCATCCAGATATATGATACAACAAGTAACATCATACCTACAACAAAGTCAAGACTACTGGCTTTGTCAATGGTTGTTAGTTGCATAAGATAAATAAGCAGCAACTATGTCTTGTATATAATATTGAAAAAGCTTCCACTTAAAGCCCTGGTGACCTCAGGTCAATGTTGCTGCTCCTAAGTTTCAAAAAGAGAAGGGAAATCCAGAGAGAAAATGACTCTCTTTAAAGGATTTCCCTTCCCCTACAACCTCACCTGGCATGACGTCATGCCGTAACTTCTCCACTAGTGAGAAGTGAGCAGTATGAGTACTCAGCACGCGCACATCGATGTGCCTGCTGTCACTGCAGACCGCCTGTGCCAGGGCACAAAACAGAGCCCGATAGAGACCCTTTTCGAGGCCCCTTTTAAAAAACTGCCGGTGCTCAGCACCGGTGAGACCCGGCCCACTTAAAGCCTTGCCTGGGGGGGCCGTTCTTGTTACCGGGGATAGTTTTGCAGCAAGGCTGCAATATCGCCCCCTGTAACAAAAGGAGCTGCAGTGTTTTACACGTGCACCCCTTTCGCCCGTGTCTCCCCCCCACCTCCCCTCCACCACAAGGCCAGTCCTACTCAATTTCCATGGCCGGTTTGTATTCCCAGGCCGGCCCTGGTTTTAGGAGATCCCCAGTATAAATCCCTGCCTCAAAAACCTTGTAGATTTCAGAAACTGCACTCCAGAGCACCAGAACGCACACGAAAAAAGAGAGATGGAAGGGCCTGCCCTTCAGCAGAGGTCCCAAGTTTTCCAGGCCCATGCATGAGTAGCTCATCCAGTGCTTTGCATTCTGGGACTTTCTGTCCTGATTATAGAATGAGACAAACTGGACTACATTTCCCAGAATGCAAAGTAAAAGCCTTGCCTGGGAGAGCTATTACCTCACAGACCTGGGAAAATTGAGAGCTCTGCTCCCACGCTGGGGAAGACTGGTGAGGCTGGAAGCAAATGGCCTCACCATTCACCAGCAAGCCACCGCTGTTGTCCATGTCCACCCTAAAAGTAAGATTACCCAATGACAGGCTCGATGACTGGAGCAATTAGGAGATTACATGTCATCATAAAACCACTTTTCTATTCCTGGGCTTTGCTTTTACTTATCATTAATATCAGGAGTATTTATCCAATTGGTCCAATTAAAATTAGCCGAGACTGCACTGCTAAGCAGCGATTAAAAAAAAAAAACGAAGATTTAAGTTCTGGTGTCGTGGAGTTGTCTGGTCACCCTACAGATGACCCATGTCGAAGGCATTCAGTGATCCAGTTCTCGGCTTTTCTTTTAGAAATCATCTGAAATGTGTTAGTTTATTGCTGGTGAATAAAGACTAGAACTTCCAGAATGCATCTCATTTTTTTTAAACTAAAGCTTGAAAGTGGAGCTGTGAGTCCTTGGTGACATGAAGGCCGGAAAAGACTCGACATAGCTTAATGCTTCCCACAAACACTCCTTGGAGTGGCAGGAACCGCCAAATATTCATAAAGCTGTTCTGCAGCAAAACATATAATAATTGGATAACTAAGCATTGGCAAGGTCAATAGGTGTGCCTTGCGTTTTGAGTCCAGAAAAACAGTTTTTAAAAAGCCTACTGCACTGAAAAGGCAAAGCAAAAATGAATGCTTTCTGCATAGATTCATTCCTTAGATTTAGAATTAAATGTGTGATGATTCACTGCACTTTTAGGATGTAAAATAGTCCCCCTCCATTGCATTGCAAGACAAGCACTAAATGTGAGGCGGAATGATACATTGAACCGCCAATAGCATGAAGAAAGAGAAAAATACTCCACTTGTGCCACCTTGTATACATTTTAAAGAATTGGTCACAGCAGCTCTTGCTGACAGCTGCGCTGTTAGACCTAAAAATAAAAGCTCTCTATTACAGACCTCGGTTTTCTTTTTACACATCATTATAGCAAGTGTTTTATTTCAACTGTTAAAATTGTATCAAAAACAAAACTGTCAGAGTGTGCTGCCGTGTTACACAGGGGTACACAGGGGTCCACGACTAAGCATGCAATGTCCTGTTAATTAGTTATATGACAGTCCTCGATTTGCATGAGACTCGCACAACTGGTCCCGACTTTAAAACCAGGAATAGGTTACTTCCAAAGCATACACTATATAAAACAAGCATTGGCATAGCCAATAGGTCTCGCTTTTGGGACCTTATAAGTATTTAGTTATGCAGCACAATATCCTTGGTGCAACAACATCAACTGTTGCATGGCTAAACACTTATAAGGTCCCAAAGGCGAGACCTATTGGCTATGCCAATGCTTGGTTTTGTTTTGTTGTCACATTTATGTTGAAAGGCTGTATTTTTGGAGCCTGTTAAAATTGCATTTCTGTGATTCATTATTACAGTGAACATTAATCAAATTGTGATGACATGCAATGGTCATTTACTGCAACAGTCAGCCTTTTCATATTGGTATAGTACCCCTTTTGATATGACATTTAATGTCCTCAACTCATCTTGTTTATTTGCTGCAACAGTCCATCTCACAACATTGATATTGAGGGGGTCATGTAGCTGTTGAACAAGGTGGGGCTGAGGGATGATGCTTGTGGTACGCCGCATATGATGTCTTTGGGTGCGCAGGTGAAGAGAGGCAGTTAGATGCTCTGTGTGCGTCCTTTAAGGAACAAGGCGATCCACTTGAGGGTGTCTTGCCGTATGCCTATGTTGTAGAGTCTGTTGATGAGGGTGTTGTGGGGGATTGTGTTGAACGCAACGGAGAGGTCAGGGAGGATCAAGGCCACCGTTTCTCCACAGTCGAAGAGTGTTCTGATGTCATCTCTGGCAAGCAATCAGCGCAGTCTCAGTGCTGTGGTTGGCACAGAATCCTGATTGAAAGGCGTCCAGTAGTTGGTTTTGTTCAAGGAATTCAGTGAGCTGCTGGTTGATGGCTTTCTCGAGAATTTTGGCCGGGTAGTGGAGCAGGGAGATCGAACGATAATTTTTTAGATTGTTCGATCAGCAGAGGGTTTCTTTAGGAGGGGTCTAACGTCTGCGTGTTTCCATCTGTTTGGGAAGGTTGCTGTGGGGAGGGAGGTGTTGAGGATGCTGGTGAGTTGCGTGCTGATTGGGTTCGTTGGGAGGCTGTAGAGTTGGTGGGGGCAGGGGTCGGTGGGAACCGGAGAGTGGATGGAAGACATGATGGCTGAGGTGGTCGTGGTGGTAAACGGTGACCCAGTGGTGATGGTTTGGCTGGTGTTTGCTGGTTGGTTGGGATCTTCGGGGTTAATGGCGGAGGGTTGGTTGTTGAAATTTTTGTAGATGTTGGTGAGCTTGCTGTGGAAGAAGTCTGAGAGGCTGTTGCAGAGTTCTTGGGAGAGGTGGGATAGTGTTCTCTATAGCTGTAAGGTTGGAGAATTTTTGGACTATTTTGAAGAGTTCCTTTGTGTGGTTTGCAGCGGAGTCAATGCGGGTGGTGATGGATTCTTTCTTGGCTTCTTTGATGTGCCGGTGGAAGTTGCTGAGGGCTGTTCTGTGAGCTGCCCTGTCGGCGGGCTTCTTGGTGGCGTGTCATCATTTCTCCAGTTGGTGGCAGTTGCGCTTGGGGGTCCTGAGTTCTGGGGTGTACCAGCTGGCATGTTTGAAGCTCTTGTTGGTTTTTGTAGGTTTCAGCAGGGCGACTGTCGGTCCAGTCAGAGATCCAGGCAGCAAAGTTCTGGACAGCCTAGTTGAGGTCTGTTGAGGCCTCAGGTTGGGAGGTGGTGAGGGTCTGTGACTACTGAGTTTCGGTGACCTTGCTACAGCTGCTGTGGGAGGAGATCTGCTGCCTGTTTATGGTGTGCTGGGCGTCAGTGATGGTGAAGTGTACGATGATGTGGTGAGTTCTGTGGTGTGGCTGAACTGAATTCTGTTACTGAAGGTGAAGATGGTGTCGAGTGTGTGTCCGGCGTTGTGCGTGGGTTCGGTGACCAGTTGGGTGAGGCCGATGTTGTTCAGGTTCTCCAGGAGGGCGATGGTGTTGGCATAGTTGGGGTCGTCAATGTGGAAGTTGAGGTCGCGGAGTAGGACATAGTGGTGTGAGTCGATTGCTAGGGGGCGATGAGGTTGGGGATGGCATCGCAGCATGTTGCTCGAGGTCCCGGGGGCCTGTAAGCAAGGGTGCCTCTTATTGTTGTCTTCGCATCAGTTTGTAGTAGGAAGTTGAGGTGTTTCATGAGAGGCACTAGGTCGTCATTGTTGATGGTGCATCTGATGGTTTCCTTGAAGAGGATGGCGATGCCTCTGCCTTGTTTCTTGACATGGTCTCCGTGTATCATCTTGTAGCCTTCGGGAGTGCGATTCCCTTGCGGGAGCGAGCTTTGGCGACATCTGTTAGCAATTATCGCGCTCGCTCCCGCAAGGTAAACGCTGCGTGTCCCTGCTCTCGGTCGCACTCCCCCACCCCTCCCACTTGTTTTTCTGCTTTGTACCCGCAGTTTCTCAGAAACGCCTGAAAATCTCAGATTAGCCACTAGAGGGCGCACGTGCAGCGTTACTAGCAAAAGAAATCAGAACATTTATAGGATATCGCGCACCCTTGTTCAGTTATCTTTGAGCAGGAAAAACGCCGCAGTCCCATCCAATTTCTGTATATCACCGAGATTTTCTTTTCCTTCATAAAATGATACCGCCACTAAAATTGTACGTCTGCTTTTTAAAGATAATACGGATAGATACTTTGTGACTAGGAAATAGGAAACCGGTGAACCTAGTTTAAATGCCTCAGCCTGGCCCAATTACAATAGCAGCATTAGGGCTTCTGTGAAAGCAGAGGTTTGGAACCAGTCGAGGCACGCAGGGAGGCCCAGTTCAAGTTACCACCGAAACCATTTCTTCACTTATCAGCAAATGTCCCCATGGCATGAAGCGTTGAGGCGTGTCTTTAAAGAATCCAGTGTAAGAGCAGAGAGGAATGTGTCACAGGCGTGGTGAGAAGTGCAGCAGTCGGCTGGGTGGGAGAAAGTACATTTTATAAGCCCTGCTGTCTGTCATTCAACGAGGGAGCGGCTGCCTGCGCGCCAACCTGCTAGACCAGAGGCCCTCGTCTCCTCACAGGCACGCAAGGGGCAGGTCTTCAGCCGGCATTTTCAAAAGCGAGGGTCTTTTGCATGCAGGGTTGGATTCGGATCAAAAATAGGTCCGGGCACCCTTAATATATATATTTTTTTAAGTGGATCTCATCTGTGGATTCCGCTATTTCGCAAAACACTGCTTCAATGTTATAAAAAGAAGGAGGGAGGGAGGTTCTCTAAAAGAGACATGGTTTCACTGAGATTTAAAAAAAAAATGGATATGTTGCCAGGACTGTTTGTGCACGGATTAGTTCACAGTGGTGAACCACACCTGATTGGAAGTGGGGCCACTTCTGCTCAGGCCCCCTGTTCAATCTGCATACGTTAATGGGCGAGCTCCGTGAGAGCGCCGGAATGACCCTCTTCCCCCACACCCCCCTATAAGAAGCCCATCTGCCTGGGAAAGGCCGCTCAACCCCCCACTGGGCCGCTGGCGGCATCTGAGGCAGCCCAAATCGGCCACCACCCTGGCCAAAAAGGCCGCTTACGGCTGCATCTCCGATACAGGCCCATTGCCCGAGTGCCTGCCTTACCAATCACCCCTGTTTTGCAAGTGAGCTGTGGGACAATGTTTTTTTTGTTGTTGCAGCTTTATTCAGCACAAACTCTACCCGAAGATATTGGAGCGCTTTCTATCAGCACCAGTTACATTAGTACACACGACACATTTTTTGTAGGCATCACGGGAAGCTTAAAATGATTTGCCCAGAATCATAGGGCGTCGAACCCAGCCCAAGACTCAAACCTGTTTCCCTAGTTGCAACGTTGGCAGCTCTGGACATACCTCCACATCTCTCACCAGGGGCCGACGGGAGCAGAACAAAGGCCAGGGTATCAACATTCTTTTAACTTCGGGGTACTGAAATTGTCACAATTGTAGGAGTGTGACTTATTAGATATGCTGGTACTGTGATTGACAGCAGCAATGGGCAGTGCAAGCGGAAGAGGCCTGCTGACTAGAGCCCTGGCACTTCTGGTTTTACAAATTAAGCACTATATATGAAGGGGATATAAGGACATCTGGGTGGTCCAGTCTGCCCTTTTACCAACCACTGTCTGTAATAAGCTCTCCCTGGTCACCAGATGGTCTTTGCTCCGACCTCATCGTTCACGCTTATCATGTCTCGGAGACGAAGTTTACTCGTTGGTTTGTTGTCTTTCGGTTAGGCGCGCGGGGTGCAGGAAATATTCACTTTTTATTGCTCAACGCAAATATGTACTTTTTGTTGCTTCACGGGGTGGATGAGATGATCAGAGCAAAGCAGGACACGTGGAACAAAAGGCAAACCTGCCCTGGACTGCAGGTGAATTTGAGCACACCCAGTGGCGTACCTCGGACCCCGTTGCAAGCAGCCCCTGCTTGTAAATACAGCCACAATTGTGGTTTACTGGGCCCCGGTGCCAGTGCACCTGTTGCACAGTGGATGCCTACGCGATCGAGCACGCCTCAGGATTCGCAGCCTCTGTTGGAATGTGAAGGGACAGTTAGCACCCGAGTGAGAGCCGGGCAGTTACTCCTGTTATGGCAGCAGCGCCTTTAGCTGGGTTTAGGACACATACACGCAGCATGCACTGGTGTCCAACATTCCTGTCTCATGTACACACTAATGACGCAGTCCCCGCGAGGCCTCTCCCTGCACACACACCGAGCGCCCTCCTGTGCTTGAGAGGCATCAGTTCAAGAGCTTTCTACATTCCAGGTCCAAGCATAACTCACCTAATTCGGGTATTTTTTTCATTGTTTCTGGGATCTGTAGTCCATTTCAACCCTAAAGAAAATGGAGACTACAAACCCCAGAATGCAAATAAAAGTACTGGATGAGCTACTAACGTGTGGCCCTGGGAAACGAGAGAGCTCTGCCCTACCATGTACACCCAGCCTCACACCCCCTCCCTGCTGCAGGAGCCTAGAACAGTCTAGTCCCCAGCTCCACCTTTACTCAGTTTTACTGTGCCTTAGCAGGTGAGTGGGTGGATCTCCGGGCCTATGCATTCTACCCATCTCCCTTCCATTTTTTAAAAATGTGTATTTATTTATTTATTAGAGATGTTGTACAGCGATGACCACGTGAAGTCGTACCGCTTTTGACTGGAGCAAGGGAATTAAGCCAGCCATTACTAGAACATGTATACATAAACACATCAGTTGTTAAAGTCTAGAAGCGTGTTAGTTTCCATGTCTGCCTCTTCTTCTGCATAAATTTGTTCTGTGCTATTTTTGTGCATTTAAAATGAGCCATCTCCACTGGGCAGGAACATTCCGCTGCACCCACCTCAGCGGGCCGTCCCACCTGCGCCTCGCTGTCTGAGGTCACACGTGGATAAAGTTTCCAGATGACTCGATGCCTCGAAGGACGCTAGTGTTCCGGTCCTTGGCTTGTGTTTTTAATTTGACATATCCTTGTTTTCCGATATTAGTTCAATTCCATCAAGCCCGATCCGCCAGGACTACAACTCCCAGAATGCATTAGCATTTTGCACTAAAGCAACAAGTGTAGCATTGCATCCTTGATATCATGGAATCTTCTGGTATCCTTACATGAGGATGCCAGGCACTAGGAGTTCAAAGGCTGATTGTTGCATCTGAAACAGTTCAACTCCCCCTACTTACAGGGCTGTCCAAGCCCCGCCCCTTCCTCCCAGACCTCACTGTATAAGCTTCTCGAGAAGCACGCTTCCTTCAATGCAGTGGAAAACACACCTCGAGCAGAAGTGGGGTGGGCTCTTAGCTGCAGTTTTGTAAACCCGCTGTCAGGCCTGCCTTTCTGCCAGATGTTTGCCAGCGCTGGTTCTGAGATCCAGACCCCTGCTTGTTCCAGAAGCCAACCTGGAACCACACCCCACTGTTGTTCCATGCTGACGGGAAACACGCACCACCCCCACACACGTACTTTCGATCTTTAAAGCCAGGAGCTCCCAGGAACTGGTCGCCTATTGTAAATGCACTTCGTCCTTCTTGTTTTTATCTGTTTGCTCTTCCTTTTGCCTCCGACTTGTCCCTGCGTGGTGGTCTGTGAGAGTTTTAGGCAAGGCATTTCCCCGGTGGGCAGCCAGGGTTGGGGCCCGTTTTGGACCCCTGGGGGCAGCGCTTTAAGTGGGATGGAAAAAACTGGGGGGTGGGGGCTCTCAAAGGGGCGCGGCCAAAGTAATTAAGGGCGTGGCTTAAAAACACGAAAGCTAAAAATCTGTGTTTACCATAGTGTGCCGCCCGACTTGTATTTTGCTGTTTCTGTCATTGCATCCAGATATATGATACAACAAGTAACATCATACCTACAACAAAGTCAGGACTACTGGCTTTGTTAATGGTTGTTAGTTGCATAAGATAAATAAGCAGCAACTATGGCTTGTATATAATATTGATAAAGCTTCCACTTAAAGCCCTGGTGACCTCAGGTCAATGTTGCTGCTCCTGAGTTTCAAAAAGAGAAGGGAAATCCAGAGAGAAAATGACTCTCTTTAAAGGATTTCCCTTCCCCTACAACCTCACCTGGCATGACGTCATGCCGTAACTTCTCCACTAGTGAGAAGTGAGCAGTGTGAGCACTCAGCACGCACACATCAATGTGCCTGCTGTCACTGCAGACCGCCTGTGCCAGGGCACAAAACAGAGCCCGATAGAGACCTGTTTCGAGGCCCCCTTTAAAAAACTGCCGGTGCTCAGCACCGGTGAGACCCGGCCCACTTAAAGCCTTGCCTGGGGGGGGCCGTTCTTGTTACCGGGGATAGTTTTGCAGCAAGGCTGCAATATCACCCCCTGTAACAAAAGGAGCTGCAGTGTTTTACACGTGCACCCCTTTCGCCCGTGTCTCCCCCACCTCCCCTCCACCACAAGGCCAGTCCTACTCAATTTCCATGGCCGGTTTGTGTTCCCAGGCCGGCCCTGGTTTTAGGAGATCCCCAGTATAAATCCCTGCCTCAAAAACCTTGTAGATTTCAGAAACTGCACTCCAGAGCACCAGAACGCACAAGAAAAAAGAGAGATGGAAGGGCCTGCCCTTCAGCAGAGGTCCCAAGTTTTCCAGGCCCATGCATGAGTAGGTCATCCAGTGCTTTGCATTCTGGGACTTTCTGTCCTGATTTTAGAAGGAGACAAACTGGACTACATTTCCAAGAATGCAAAGTAAAAGCCTTGCCTGGGAGAGCTATTACCTCACAGACCTGGGAAAATTGAGAGCTCTGCTCTCACGCTGGGGAAGACTGGTGAGGCTGGAAGCAAATGGCCTCGCCATTCACCAGCAAGCCACCGCTGTTGTCCATGTCCACCCTAAAAGTAAGTTTACGCAATGACAGGCTCGATGACTGGAGCAATTAGGAGATTACATGTCATCATAAAACCACTTTTCTATTCCTGGGCTTTGCTTTTACTTATCATTAATATCAGGTGTATTTATCCAATTGGTCCAATTAAAATTAGCCGAGACTGCACTGCTAAGCAGCGATTAAAAAAACAAAACAAAAAACGAAGATTTAACTTCTGGTGTCGTGGAGTTGTCTGGTCACCCTACAGATGACCCATGTCGAAGGCATTCAGTGATCCAGTTCTCGGCTTTTCTTTTAGAAATCATCTGAAATGTGTTAGTTTATTGCTGGTGAATAAAGACTAGAACTTCCAGAATGCATCTCATTTTTTTTAAACTAAAGTCTGAAAGTGGAGCTGTGAGTCCTTGGTGACATGAAGGCCGGATAAGACTCGACATAGCTTAATGCTTCCCACAAACACTCCTTGGACTGGCAGGAACCGCCAAATATTCATAAAGCTGTTCTGCAGCAAAACATATAATAATTGGATAACTAAGCATTGGCAAGGTCAATAGGTGTGCCTTGCGTTTCAGTCCAGAAAAACAGTTTTTAAAAAGCCTACTGCACTGAAAAGGCAAAGCAAAAATGAATGTTTTCTGCATAGATTCATTCCTTAGATTTAGAATTAAATGTGTGATGATTCACTGCACTTTTAGGATGTAAAATAGTCCCCCTCCATTGCATTGCAAGACAAGCACTCAATGTGAGGCGGAATGATACATTGAACCGCCAATAGCATGAAGAAAGAGAAAAAATACTCCACTTGGACCACCTTGTATACATTTTAAAGAATTGGTCACAGCATCTCTTGCTGACAGCTGCGCTGTTAGACCTAAAAATAAAAGCTCTCTATTACAGACCTCGGTTTTCTTTTTACACATCATTATAGCAGGTGTTTTATTTCAACTGTTAAAATTGTATCAAAACAAAACTGTCAGAGTGTGCTGCTGTGTTACACAGGGGTACACAGGGGTCCACGACTAAGCATGCAATGTTCTGTTAATTAGTTATCTGACAGTCCTCGATTTGCATGAGACTCGCACAACTGGTCCCGACTTTAAAACCAGGAATAGGTTACTTCCAAAGCATACACTATATAAAACAAGCATTGGCATAGCCAATAGGTCTCGCTTTTGGGACCTTATAAGTATTTAGTTATGCAGCACAATATCCTTGGTGCAACAACATCAACTGTTGCATGGCTAAACACTTATAAGGTCCCAAAGGCGAGACCTATTGGCTATGCCAATGCTTGTTTTCGTTTTGTTGTCACATTTATGTTGAAAGGCTGTATTTTTGGAGCCTGTTAAAATTGCAATTCTGTGATTCATTATTAGAGTGAACATTAATCAAATTGTGATGACATGCAATGGTCATTTACTGCAACAGTCAGCCTTTTCATATTGGTATAGTACCCCTTTTGATATGACATTTAATGTCCTCAACTCATCTTGTTTATTTGCTGCAACAGTCCATCTCACAATATTGATATTGAGGGGGGTCATGTAGCTGTTGAACAGGGTGGGGCTGAGGGATGATGCTTGTGGTACGCCGCATATGATGTCTTTGGGTGCGTAGGTGAAGAGAGGCAGTTAGATGCTCTGTGTGCGTCCTTTAAGGAACAAGGCGATCCATTTGAGGGTGTCTTGCCGTATGCCTATGTTGTAGAGTCTGTTGATGAGGGTGTTGTGGGGGATTGTGTTGAATGCAGCGGAGAGGTCAGGGAGGATCAAGGCCACCGTTTCTCCACAGTCGAAGAGTGTTCTGATGTCGTCTCTGACAAGCAATCAGTGCAGTCTCAGTGCTGTGGTTGGCACAGAATCCTGATTGAAAGGCGTCCAGTAGTTGGTTTTGTTCCAGGAATTCAGTGAGCTGCTGGTTGATGGCTTTCTCGAGAGTTTTGGCCGGGTAGTGGAGCAGGGAGATCGAACGATAATTTTTTAGATTGTTGGATCAGCAGAGGGTTTCTTTAGGAGGGGTCTAACGTCTGCGTGTTTCCATCTGTTTGGGAAGGTTGCTGTGGGGATGGAGGTGTTGAGGATGCTGGTGAGTTGCGTGCTGATTGGGTTCGTTGGGAGGCTGTAGAGTTGGTGGGGGCAGGGGTCGGTGGGAATCCCAGAGTGGATGGAAGACATGATGGCTGAGGTGGTCGTGTTGGTAAACGGTGATCCAGTGGTGATGGTTTGGCTGGTGTTTGCTGGTTGGTTGAGATCTTCGGGGTTAATGGTGGAGGGTTGGATGTTGAAATTTTTGTAGATGTTGGTGAGCTTGCTGTGGAAGTAGTCTGAGAGGGTGTTGCAGAGTTCTTGGGAGAGGTGGGATAGTGTTCTCTATAGCTGTAAGGTTGGAGAATTCTTTGACTATTTTGAAGAGTTCCTTTGTGTGGTTTGCAGCGGAGTCAATGCGGGTGGTGATGGATGCTTTCTTGGCTTCTTTGATGTGCCGGTGGAAGTTGCTGAGGGCTGTTTTGTGAGCTGCCCTGTCGGCGGGCTTCTTGGTGGCGTGTCATCATTTCTCCAGTTGGTGGCAGTTGCGCTTGGTGGTCCTGAGTTCTGGGGTGTAGCAGCTGGCATGTTTGAAGCTCTTGTTGGTTTTTGTAGGTTTCAGCAGGGCGACTCTGTCGGCCCAGTCAGAGATCCAGGCAGCAAAGTTCTGGACAGCCTAGTTGAGGTCTGTTGAGGCCTCAGGTTGGGAGGTGGTGAGGGTCTGTGACTACTGAGTTTCGGTGACCTTGCGTTGCTGTGGGAGGAGATCTGCTGCCTGTTTATGGTGTGCTGGGCGTCGGTGATGGTGAAGTGTACGATGATGTGGTGAGTTCTGTGGTGTGGCTGAACTGAATTCTGTTACTGAAGGTGAAGATGGTGTCGAGTGTGTGTCCGGCGTTGTGCGTGGGTTCGGTGACCAGTTGGGTGAGGCCGATGTTGTTCAGGTTCTCCAGGAGGGCGATGGTGTTGGCATAGTTGGGGTCGTCAATGTGGAAGTTGAGGTCGCAGAGTAGGACATAGTGGTGTGAGTCGATTGCTAGGGGGCGATGAGGTTGGGGATGGCATCGCAGCATGTTGCTCGAGATCCCGGGGGCCTGTAAGCAAGGGTGCCTCTTATTGTTGTCTTCGCATCAGTTTGTAGTAGGAAGTTGAGGTGTTTCATGAGAGGCACTAGGTCGTCATTGTTGATGGTGCATCTGATGGTTTCCTTGAAGAGGATGGCGATGCCTCTGCCTTGTTTCTTGACATGGTCTCCGTGTATCATCTTGTAGCCTTCGGGAGTGCGATTCCCTTGCGGGAGCGAGCTTTGGCGACATCAGTTAGCAATTATCGCGCTCGCTCCCGCAAGGTAAACGCTGCGTGTCCCTGCTCTCGGCCGAACTCCCCCCACCCCTCCCACTTGTTTTTCTGCTTTGTACCCGCAGTTTCTCAGAAACGCCTGAAAATCTCAGATTAGCCACTAGAGGGCGCACGTGCAGCGTTACTAGCAAAAGAAATCAGAACATTTATAGGACATCGCGCACCCTTGTTCAGTTATCTTTGAGCAGGAAAAACGCCGCAGTCCCATCCAATTACTGTATATCACCGAGATTTTCTTTTCCTTCATAAAATGATACCGCCACTAAAATTGTACGTCTGCTTTTTAAAGATATTACGGATAGATACTTTGTGACTAGGAAATAGGAAACCGGTGAACCTAGTTTAAATGCCTCAGCCTGGCCCAATTACAATAGCAGCATTAGGTCTTCTGTGAAAGCAGAGGTTTGGGACCAGTCGAGGCACGCGGGGAGGCCCAGTTCAAGTTACCACCGAAACCATTTCTTCACTTATCAGCAAATGTCCCCGTGGCAAGAAGCGTTGAGGGTTGTCTTTAAAGACTCCAGTGTAAGAGCAGAGAGGAATGTGTCACAGGCGTGGTGAGAAGTGCAGCAGTCGGCTGGGTGGGAGAAAGTACATTTTATAAGCCCTGCTGTCTGTCATTCAACGAGGGAGCGGCTGCCTGCACGCCAACCTGCTAGACCAGAGGCCCTCGTCTCCTCACAGGCACGCAAGGGGCAGGTCTTCAGCCGGCATTTTCAAAAGCGAGGGTCTTTTGCATGCAGGGTTGGATTCAGATCAAAAATAGGTCCGGGCACCCTTAATATATATATTTTTTTAAGTGGATCACATCTGTGGATTCCGCTATTTCGCAAAACACTGCTTCAATGTTATAAAAAGAAAGAGGGAGGGAGGTTCTCTAAAAGAGACATGGTTTCACAGAGATTTAAAAAAAAATGGATATGTTGCCAGGACTGTTTGTGCACGGATTAGTTCACAGTGGTGAACCACACCTGATTGGAAGTGGGGCCACTTCTGCTCAGGCCCCCTGTTCAATCTGCATACGGTAATGGGCGAGCTCCGTGAGAGCGCCGGAATGACCCTCTTCCCCCACACCCCCCTATAAGAAGCCCATCTGCCTGGGAAAGGCCGCTCAACCCCCCACTGGGCCGCTGGCGGCATCTGAGGCAGCCCAAATCGGCCACCACCCTGGCCAAAAAGGCCGCTTACGGCTGCATCTCCGATACAGGCCCATTGCCCGAGTGCCTGCCTTACCAATCACCCCTGTTTTGCAAGTGAGCTGTGGGACAATGTTTTTTTTGTTTTTGCAGTTTTATTCAGCACAATCTCTACCCGAAGATATTGGAGCGCTTTCCATCAGCACCAGTTACATTAGTACACAAGGACACATTTTTTGTAGGCATCACGGGAAGCTTAAAATGATTTGCCCAGAATCATAGGGCGTCGAACCCAGCCCAAGACTCAAACCTGTTTCCCTAGTTGCAACGTTGGCAGCTCTGGACATAACTCCACATCTCTCACCAGGGACCGACGGGAGCAGAACAAAGGCCAGGGTATCAACATTCTTTTAACTTCGGGGTACTGAAATTGTCACAATTGTAGGAGTGTGACTTATTAGATATGCTGGTACTGTGATTGACAGCAGCAATGGGCAGTGCAAGCGGAAGTGGCCTGCTGACTAGAGCCCTGGCACTTCTGGTTTTACAAATTAAGCACTATATATGAAGGGGATATAAGGACATCTGGGTGGTGCAGTCTGCCCTTTTACCAACCACTGTCTGTAATAAGCTCTCCCTGGTCACCAGATGGTCTTTGCTCCGACCTCATCGTTCACGCTTATCATGTCTCGGAGACGAAGTTTACTCGTTGGTTTGTTGTCTTTCGGTTTGGTGCGCGGGGTGCAGGAAATATTCACTTTTTATTGCTCAACGCAAATATGTACTTTTTGTTGCTTCACGGGGTGGATGAGATGATCAGAGCAAAGCAGGACACGTGGAACAAAAGGCAAACCTGCCCTGGACTGCAGGTGAATTTGAGCACACCCAGTGGCGTACCTCGGACCCCACACCATCAACCGCTCCCTGGCGACCGCCTCGTTCCCCGACGACTGGAAACACGCCGAGGTCAACCCCCTCCTAAAGAAACCCTCAGCGGACCCCACCGACCTCAAAAACTACAGACCCATCTCCCTGCTCCCGTTCCCAGCGAAAGTCATCGAGAAAGCCATCAACAGCCAACTCGCCACATTCATTGAAGAACACAACATCCTCAACTCATCCCAATCCGGCTTCAGAAAAAACCACAGTACGGAAACCGCCCTCCTCGCCGCAACAGACGACATCCGCACCCTACTGGACAAAGGAGAAACAGTAGCCCTCATCCTCCTCGACCTATCAGCGGCGTTCGACACAGTCTCCCACCACACCCTAATACGCAGACTCCACGATGCAGGAATCCAGGACAAGGCCCTCGACTGGATCCGCTCCTTCCTCTCCGGCAGGACGCAGCGGGTCAGACTCCCCCCTTTCCTCTCGGACCCCACACCTACCACCTGCGGAGTCCCCCAGGGCTCCTCCCTCAGCCCGACGCTCTTCAACGTCTACATGGCTCCACTCGCCCCCATCGTCAGAACCTACGGACTCAACATCGTGTCATACGCAGACGACACCCAGCTCATCCTACCCCTATCCAACGAGCCCAACACCGCCAGACGCAACTTTCGAGAAGGCATGGAAGCCGTCGCCAAATGGATGAAAAACAGCTGCCTATAACTAAACACCAACAAAACAGAAGTACTCATCATGGGCCCAAACACCGATGCCTGGAGCGACACCTGGTGGACCCCCGCCCTCGGAAACCCGCCAACCCCCACGGACCACGCACGCAACCTGAGAATCATCCTGAACTCCGAGCTCAAAATGGACCGCCAGATCAACTCTGTCTCGTCTTCCTGCTTCCACACCGTCCGCCTCCTTCGTAAGACCTTCAAATGGACCCCCCTCGAACACCGAAAGACCGTCACTCATGCCCTGGTCACCAGCAGACTCGACTACGGCAACGCACTCTACGCCGGAATAAACAAAAACCTCACCCGCAAGCTACAGAACATCCAGAACGCCGCCGCAAGACTGGTCCTCAACCTGCCAAAACACTGCCACATCTCCCAGCACCTGCGCACACTCCACTGGCTCCCTGTCGAGGTGAGAATCACCTTCAAGATGCTCACCCATGCACACAAGGCCCTCCACGGCACCGGACCAGCATACCTGAACAGCCGACTCAAATTCCACGCACCCCAAAGGACCCTACGATCAGCCCAGCTCTCCTACGCCGTCGTCCCCCGCACCAGAAAGACCAGATCGGGAGGCCGCTCCTTCTCCTTCCTTGCGGCCAAAGCATGGAACGCCCTTCCGCTCCACCTCAGACAGACAACATCGCTCCCCATCTTCGCAAGAAACCTCAAAACCTGGCTCTTCGACAGACCCCCTCCTTGATGGATGGAACCTGCACCCCCCCACCCCTAGCGCCTTGAGACCCTTACGGGAGAGTAGTCGTGCTTTAACAAACCCCTGATTGATTGATTGATTGCAAGCAGCCCCTGCTTGTAAATACAGCCACAATTGTGGTTTACTGGCCCCGGTGCCAGTGCACCTGTTGCACAGTGGATGGCTACGCGATCGAGCACGCCTCAGGATTCGCAGCCTCTGTTGGAATGTGAAGGGACAGTTAGCACCCGAGTGAGAGCCGGGCAGTTACTCCTGTTATGGCGGCAGCGCCTTTAGCTGGGTTAAGGACACATACACGCAGCATGCACTGGTGTCCAACATTCCTGTCTCATGTACACACTAATGACGCAGTCCCCGCGTGGCCTCTCCCTGCACACACACCGAGCGCCCTCCTGTGCTTGAGAGGCATCAGTTCAAGAGCTTTCTACATTCCAGGTCCAAGCATAACTCGCCTAATTCGGGTATTTTTTCATTGTTTCTGGGATCTGTAGTCCATTTCAACCCTAAAGAAAATGGAGACTACAAACCCCAGAATGCAAATAAAAGTACTGGATGAGCTACTAACGCGTGGCCCTGGGAAACGAGAGAGCTCTGCCCTACCATGTACACCCAGCCTCACACCCCCTCCCTGCTGCAGGAGCCTAGAACAGTCTAGTCCCCAGCTCCACCTTTACTCAGTTTTACTGTGCCTTAGCAGGTGAGTGGGTGGATCTCCGGGCCTATGCACTCTACCCATCTTTCTTCCATTTTTTAAAAATGTGTATTTATTTATTTATTAGAGATGTTGTACAGCGATGGCCACGTGAAGTCGAACAGCTTTAGACTGGAGCAAGGGAATTAAGCCAGCCATTACTAGAACATGTATACATAAACACATCAGTTGTTAAAGTCTAGAAGCGTGTTAGTTTCCATGTCTGCCTCTTCTTCTGCATAAATTTGTTCTGTGCTACTTTTGTGCATTTAAAATGAGCCATCTCCACTGGGCAGGAACATTCCGCTGCACCCACCTCAGCGGGCCGTCCCACCTTCGCCTCGCTGTCTGAGGTCACACGTGGATAAAGTTTAGAGATGACTCGATGCCTCGAAGGACGCCAGTGTTCCGGTCCTTGGCTTGTGTTTTTAATTTGACATATCCTTGTTTTCCGATATTAGTTCAATTCCATCAAGCCCGATCCGCCAGGACTACAACTCCCAGAATGCATTAGCATTTTGCACTAAAGCAACAAGTGTAGCATTGCATCCTTGATATCATGGAATCTTCTGGTATCCTTACATGAGGATGCCAGGCACTAGGAGTTCAAAGGCTGATTGTTGCATCTGAAACAGTTCAACTCCCCCTACTTACAGGGCTGTCCAAGCCCCGCCCCTTCCTCCCAGACCTCACTGTATAAGCTTCTCGAGAAGCACACTTCCTTCAGTGCAGTGGAAAACACACCTCGAGCAGAAGTGGGGTGGGCTCTTAGCTGCAGTTTTGTAAACCCGCTGTCAGGCCTGCCTTTCTGCCAGATGTTTGCCAGCGCTGGTTCTGAGATCCAAACCCCTGCTTGTTCCAGAAGGCAACCTGGAACCACACCCCACTGTTGTTCCATGCTGACGGGAAACACGCACCACCCCGCACACGTACTTTCGATCTTGAAAGCCAGGAGCTCCCAGGAACTGGTCGCCTATTGTATATGCACTTCGTCCTTCTTGTTTTTATCTGTTTGCTCTTCCTTTTGCCTCCGACTTGTCCCTGCGTGGTGGTCTGTGAGAGTTTTAGGCAAGGCGTTTCCCCGGTGGGCAGCCAGGGTTGGGGCCCGTGTTGGACCCCTGGGGCAGGGCTTTAAGTGGGATGAAAAAAACGGGGGTGGGGGCTCTCAAAGGGGCGCGGCCAAAGTAATTAAGGGCGTGGCTTAAAAACACGAAAGCTAAAAATCTGTGTTTACCATAGTGTGCCGCCCGACTTGTATTTTGCGGTTTCTGTCATTGCATCCAGATATATGATACAACAAGTAACATCATACCTACAACAATGTCAGGACTACTGGCTTTGTCAATGGTTGTTAGTTGCATAAGATAAATAAGCAGCAACTATGGCTTGTATATAATATTGAAAAAGCTTCCACTTAAAGCCCTGGTGACCTCAGGTCAATGTTGCTGCTCCTGAGTTTCAAAAAGAGAAGGGAAACCCAGAGAGAAAATGACTCTCTTTAAAGGATTTCCCTTCCCCTACAACCTCACCTGGCATGACGTCATGCCGTAACTTCTCCACTAGTGAGAAGTGAGCAGTGTGAGTACTAAGCACGCGCACATCGATGTGCCTGCTGTCACTGCAGACCGCCTGTGCCAGGGCACAAAACAGAGCCCGATAGAGACCCGTTTCGAGGCCCCCTTTAAAAAACTGCCGGTGCTCAGCACCGGTGAGACCTGGCCCACTTAAAGCCTTGCCTGAGGGGGTCGTTCTTGTTACCGGGGATAGTTTTGCAGCAAGGCTGCAATATCGCCCCCTGTAACAAAAAGAGCTGCAGTGTTTTACACGTGCACCCCTTTCGCCCGTATCTCCCCCCCCCACCTCCCCTCCACCACAAGGCCAGTCCTACTCAATTTCCATGGCCGGTTTGTGTTCCCAGGCTGGCCCTGGTTTTAGGAGATCCCCAGTATAAATCCCTGCCTCAAAAACCTTGTAGATTTCAGAAACTGCACTCCAGAGCACCAGAACGCACACGAAAAAGGAGAGATGGAAGGGCCTGCCCTTCAGCAGAGGTCCCAAGTTTTCCAGGCCCATGCATGAGTAGCTCATCTAGTGCTTTGCATTCTGGGACTTTCTGTCCTGATTTTAGAATGAGACAAACTGGACTACATTTCCCAGAATGCAAAGTAAAAGCCTTGCCTGGGAGAGCTATTGCCTCACAGACCTGGGAAAATTGAGAGCTCTGCTCCCACGCTGGGGAAGACTGGTGGGGCTGGAAGCAAATGGCCTCGCCATTCACCAGCAAGCCACCGCTGTTGTCCATGTCCACCCTAAAAGTAAGATTACCCAATGACAGGCTCGATGACTGGAGCAATTAGGAGATTACATGTCATCATAAAACCACTTTTCTATTCCTGGGCTTTGCTTTTACTTATCATTAATATCAGGTGTATTTATCAAATTGGTCCAATTAAAATTAGCCAAGACTGCACTGCTAAGCAGCGATTAAAAAAAAAAACAAATCGAAGATTTAAGTTCTGGTGTCGTGGAGTTGTCTGGTCACCCTACAGATGACCCATGTCGAAGGCATTCAGTGATCCAGTTCTCGGCTTTTCTTTTAGAAATCATCTGAAATGTGTTAGTTTATTGCTGGTGAATAAAGACTAGAACTTCCAGAATGCATCTCATTTTTTTTAAACTAAAGCCTGAAAGTGGAGCTATGAGTCCTTGGTGACATGAAGGCCGGATAAGACTCGACATAGCTTAATGCTTCCCACAAACACTCCTTGGAGTGGCAGGAACCGCCAAATATTCATAAAGCTGTTCTGCAGCAAACCATATATTAATTGGATAACTAAGCATTGGCAAGGTCAATAGGTGTGCCTTGCGTTTTGAGTCCAGAAAAACAGTTTTTAAAAAGCCTACTGCACTGAAAAGGCAAAGCAAAAATGAATGCTTTATGCATAGATTCATTCCTTAGATTTAGAATTAAATGTGTGATGATTCACTGCACTTTTAGGATGTAAAATAGTCCCCTCCATTGCATTGCAAGACAAGCACTCAATGAGGCGGAATGATACATTGAACCGCCAATAGCATGAAGAAAGAGAAAAATACTCCACTTGTGCCACCTTGTATACATTTTAAAGAATTGGTCACAGCAGTTCTTGCTGACAGCTGCGCTGTTAGACCTAAAAATAAAAGCTCTCTATTACAGACCTCGGTTTTCTTTTTACACATCATTATAGCAGGTGTTTTATTTCAACTGTTAAAATTGTATCAAAACAAAACTGTCAGAGTGTGCTGCCGTGTTACACAGGGGTACACAGGGGTCCACGACTAAGCATGCAATGTCCTGTTAATTAGTTATCTGACAGTCCTCGATTTGCATGAGACTCGCACAACTGGTCCCGACTTTAAAACCAGGAATAGGTTACTTCCAAAGCATACACTATATAAAACAAGCATTGGCATAGCCAATAGGTCTCGCTTTTGGGACCTTATAAGTATTTCTTTCTTTCTTTAAAGCTTTATTTCGATAGCAAAGTATCTTAAAAGCATTAACATTCTTATTTCCATCCATAAACAGTATACAGAATAAAAAACGGGACATAAAAACTTTAAAAGTCCATCAATTCTTGTGTTTCATGATAGCCCAAGGCTGGGAAGAATGAACTGCAAAATCTGGGAGCACAGTACAATAAAAAAATATTTAAAAAAAAACATTCCATACCAGCTTTCATCATCTAAAGTGACAGTGCAACTTGTGTAAATCGTTTTAGTTAAAACAATAACATAAAAACGTAAGATTCATCAAAATGACCCTCGCAAGATACAGTATAAAATGACAATGGAATTTAAGATATACAAGCAATTTTCATTAAAACTAACACAAAAACATGAACATTCATCATGAAACCCCACTCAAAAATGTATGTCTTGTTATCCAGGCGCGGCCGAGATACTTAGCCACACCGCAGGCAAAGAGGGTCCGTGCGTCTGATTTTAAAATGCGCAGGGCAATACAATGTCCTAGAGTTCCCAATTGTCTGCAGATGGGTTTAAGCCATCTCGACCTAGCATTTTTATAGAAAGGGCAAGCGAACATACAGCAGGGACACTCCTTTGATGTTTGATATGGCACACGCCACTTTGCAGTAAACTCTCGAACTGGAAGTGATCCTATCCTAAACTGTATATAGAGTGTTCTGTCGCGCGGTGCCTGGATGAAATCTAGGTAGGGTTCAAATGAGATAACCTGTTTGTGAAAGTAAAATTCATCTGTAAGCCTACCTGCCCCAGCAAAGTTATGCTCTTGGTCATCTATCCAGGCCCAATAGCGTCTTTTAAGCTCCGCCCTACAGGGCGGAATTTGTGAGTCCCACAATTCCTTAAAGCCGAGCGCAGTTAGCATTTTCTTTAAGGTACACACCCAGTGAATTTTTTGACAGCCATCTAGGGTCATCACTTCTGCCACTGCTGAGGCGTAATTGGAAAGCTCAGGAGTCCGACACAAACGTGCCCAGAATAATAGTGGCCGCAACCTGGCTACGTCTTTGAAAGAGCGTCTACCCATATCGCTCATCAAAGGTTTCAATGGGACGTTGGAAGGGAGCGACACTAAGCCTCTTAGGAACTTATGTTCAGATCTACAAATACAATCTACGTTCTCGAAGCCCCATAGCTCAGCACCATAGAGGGCTGAGCTTACTGATTTGGCTGCATAGATGGTGAGTGCAGGGGCCACTGGTCTACTCGCTGACGAGCGGTGTTCTCTAGTTAGTACTCCTGTCATGCGCTTATGGTTTAAAAGCATTTTATCAACATGATTTCTCCACTGCATATTCTCAGCGAGCCGAATTCCTAAATAGTCAAAAGTTGAGACTCTTTCCAGACCAACTCCGTCAAGGGTAAAATTGCTTCTGTATGGCCTGTAAGGGTTAAATACCATGAGCTTGGTCTTGGAGGTGTTAACAATAAGCCCCCTGGATTCGCAGAAGAGATGAAATCTATCTAAAAGCTTTTGTAGCCCTGCTGGCGTCTTTGAGATGAGCAAAGTGTCATCCGCAAAGAGGAGGGTGGGGACCCTATCACCCAGCAGAGCTGGGGCATCAGCTGGACACTCTTGGAGAAAATCGACCACCCCATTCATGTACAAGGAAAACAGAGTAGGCGCCAGGACACAACCCTGGCGGACTCCTCTGTTATCCGGGATTTTGTCTGTTTTCTGGCCTTGCGACCCCCACCTCACTTGTCCGAAAGTGCCCTCGTGTAGACGGATCAACAGGTTCAGCAACAACGGGGGAATCCCCATTTCGCCCAAGATGAACCACAGCCGCTCGCGAGGGACCAGGTCAAAGGCAGTCTTTAAGTCAATAAATGCCAAATAAAGACTGCCCTTGCCAATGAGGACCACCATCCAATAGATAAGGAGCAACCTAAATGCTTAGTCCACTGTCCCCATACAAGCCCTAAATCCCGCTTGGTATTGGGAAAGAATATTTTCTTCGTCCACCCAACAGTGAATTCTCTGTAATAACACCCTGCCAACTACTTTCTGCATAGCATCAATCAAGCTGATTGGGCGGTAGTTGGCAGGATCATCCCTGGGGCCTTTCTTATAAATAGGAATCACCTCAGCCCCCTTCCATGACTCAGGTACTGGGCTGCCCTGTGCGAGGCAATTGATTAGAAGCGTAATATAACTAGCCCAGTTATGGGGGTCAGCCAAAAAGAGATCCCCAGGAATACCGTCAGGTCCCGGGGCTTTTGATGGAACAATTTTCTTAACAGCCGCCTCTACTTCATCTGATGTGAAGAGGTCGGTGGGGTCCGTTATGGGGTAGAAGCTTATTTGATGGAGAGGCCCTGATTCGAGAGATAGATTGGGCCCAGAGTAGAGATTTCCAAAGTGGCTATGCCAATCCTGACAGGTAATGTGGTTAGGGATAAGGTCAGGATCTTTATGACCGGACCACCTGACCTATTCCAAAAGAGTTTGGGATCTCTAGCTGTGCTAGCGTCTTTTAGGTTCTGCCAGTGGGACTCGTCCCACTCACGCTTCGCATGAGAGACAGAAATTTTATAATTCTTCCTAGATTCTCTAATTAAAAGACAATTTTTGCTCCTTAGTGCTAAGACTAGGGCCTTTTTCCCCGTCTACAATCCCCATTAAACCAGGTATGGTGCTTTTTATTACCTGTATTTAATTTGCCGGCTTTAAGAGTCATACTAAAAAAGGATCCTACCTGGGCTATCATTTTGTCATATACTTCTGGGATCTTTGTCAGGCCATCTATTTCACCAAAAGCCTCTCTTAATCTAAGAGTGTTTTCACACAAGACATGTCTGATGGCTGCCATTTTAGATTCGTCTGTAGCAACTTTCGACCATTTAAGTGACCTTCTGCAATTAGAGGGTATCAGTTCTTTGGTTGGTATGAGAGGCCCTGGGTTCTGGTTCGCAGGAACCAGAGAAGCCCAAGGGATACCCATTATCAAGCTTAGTATGTTATGATCGCTATCCGACGATGGGACCACTTCCATGTCTATCAACAATCTCCAAATCCGCAAGTCTAATAGTATATAATCGATTCTGGAGGGACAGTTAACCCTATTAAACGTGTTGGCTCCTAAGGCGTCCGAACTAGATCTTCCATTTACAGCCCTAAGACCTGTTTCGACGGCCAGAGCATTTATTTGAATTGCTATCTGGGTCCATTTCTTAATGGGAGGAATATTTAACAATGGAACGCCCCATTTGGTGTCTTCTTCCTCTATCCCTAACAAATCCTCAGCCCCTAATGGTTCGAAAGTGCAGTTAAAATCACCTGCAATCATGATATAAGAGCTTGGAGGGCAGTTAGATAGTTCTTGTTCTAAAGCCAGGACAATACTTGACTGTCTGCCCCCTGGTGTTCCCCTTATGTAGACATTAAACAGCTCTAGAATTTGTCCACCCCTACTCCCCTTAATCGAGAGCCACATAATGTCAGGGCTATTACAGAGATGTTCAGTAATTTGACAGTCCATGTCAATTTTGACCCAGACAGCAAGACCTCCAGAAGGGCGCCCCCTCCCCATGGTAGTAGCTGGTTTAAAGAAGCAAGTATAACCTGATTTATATTGTGGGCTTACGCTCCAAGTTTCTTGGAAAACGCATATGTGATGTTTCTCTACCTGCTCATTCCAATCGGGAAGCTGCATTTTGCTACAAAGGCCTGCAATATTCCAGGAGAGAATTTTGATCTGTGTTCCCAAAGTTCTATCGCTCGGTGAAATTCGTTTTGTCAAGTGAGGTGGAACAAGAGATAAAGTACAATCATTAGTTGATACTACAATACCATGGGCCCCCGAACTACAGCCCGATCACCAACAGTACTAATCGGTTTCATCTGTGTTAGCAAACTATCTAAAGTTGTATTTGGACAGTCAGTGTTGGAAGAGCAACAGATATTAGTGACCGTGGAAAGCTTTTGTTCCTGCAGAGGTTGGAAAGGTTGATGTGCCTGACATAGTCAATCAACAGATTCAAGTGAAGACCCCTAGGTGCAGATGTAAATTTCTTGCTGTCATGAGCCCTAGACACTGAAGATGACGGAAAACGTCTAACCTGGATGGATGAAGAATCAGGAGAACAGGTCCTAAATTCCAATGCTAAGAGATTTTCCGCCAGGTCAGGATTAGTCAGGGTAAGTGCGATGCAGTCCAAAGGTTCATAATTGGGCGAGCATCTTCTTGCCCCGACTATATCCTCCCTAATTATGGAGTGGCAACACCTGACATGGCGTAGCCAATGTATGGACTTGTTTATCAAGGAATCATGAGTCTCGAGACTACTTCCTAATCCAAGTTTAGGAACGTTAACCATAAAAACTGTCCGGGCCTGTGCTGGGGGAAACATTGATTGTGCACTTTGTTGAAGAAAGGTGTTACTGGCCATAGATGAAGCCAGTGGAATAACAGTTGGCTTTCCACAATGTGCAGTCATGTTTGAGTAGAGTTGTTTTTGACTAATATCGGGCTGAAAAGTTCCGGGGGGACCTGCCAATTTTGCCGGTGGAGCCATAAAGGCTCCCCTGAGGGGGGCGATAAGATCTTTGTCAGGAGAGGCTCTAGGCACTACAACCGAGTGTGGATTAGATGGAACACACATAGATGGTACATTAGGGGGGTTAGTCGAAATTAAGAGTTTAACAGTAACTGTGAGCTCCCCAATGGTCGCTTTCAAAAGTCCAACCTCCTCCCTCAATGTATTAACAGTCTGGATAAGAGCCTGAAGAGGGGAAGAAGGACTGACATCTAATTCCGAAAGAGGCTTCGCTGTGGGTATAACTAGGGGTAGAGATTGTACGTCATCGCAAGAATCAAAATCCTCAGCTAATGGTGCAAATCGATTAGTACATATAACTGTGGGCTCTATGTGACGTGTGACATCATAGTTAGGAGCTGTAGACAAGCAGGGGGCAGTGTTAGTCATCAAAGACGAATCAAGAGCTGGATGTATAAGCTCATGGCTAGACACTATGTCCTTGCGACGGGATTTCTGGAACATTGGAGGGACAATAGGTAGGCGCAAGAGAGTATGTTCACCTGCAGAAGCAGGGTCAACGCCAACAGGGGGGACTGTGGGGTCTGCTCTCAATAACCCTTCGCATTCTATAATAAGGTTATCGATCCTGTCCATAACATGGTTATTAGCAGTGGATACAGTTTTGTTTGCCTTTCTGGCCTTCTTCCCCTTACCTGCCCCAGTTGCTAAAGTGTTTAACCCCCTGACCCCCTGTACCCTCCATAGATTTCCTTTTACCCATTAAGATGCACGAAGTAGGAGATTTTTCCTAAAGTGAACCTATACAAATTGTAATTGACAAAAACAAAAAATACAACAAAATTTAGAATATTAGTGCGCTCATATTATAGTCAATACAGCTCCAAAATTGTAACTACAAACAAAAATCATAAAAACATGTTACATTAAGATAATTGGTCAAGCAACAGCACAGTACCTTTAGGAGGTTCGTAATTTTTGTCCAGGGGGGCCCAATAACCAGTAAAAAGACGTATGGCCCTGCCCTGCCTCTTCCTGGCTATGACGGGCAAGGACGGGCCCGCCCTTGGCCCGGGCTTTGCCCGGGCGCGGCTTGCGCGCGTCCCGCGCCGCGGGATGCGAGCTGCGCTGAAGAGGGCTATGCTAGCCCCTCCCTCTCTTCTGATTAGCAGACGCCGGGAACAGGAGACACACGTTGCACTCTGGGATTGGAAGTCCCACCAGAGTGTGAAGATTGCCGCGGTGCGCTCGCGGTGGCCCAAGAAGGATACTGGCCAAGTTCAAGGTGGGTTCAGGGCTGTAAGAGGGTGCTGCCTCCGCCAAGGGTGCCTAGATGGTCCCGCAATGAAGTCAAGTGTCCCGCGCCGCGGGATGCGAGCCGCGCTGAAGAGGGCTACTCTAGCCCCTCCCTCTCTGCTGATTAGCAGACGCCGGGAACAGGAGACACACGTTGCACTCTGGGATTGGAAGTCCCACCAGAGTGTGAAGATTGCCGCGGTGCGCTCGCGGTGGCCCAAGAAGGATACTGGCCAAGTTCAAGGTGGGTTCAGGGCTGTAAGAGGGTGCTGCCTCCGCCAAGGGTGCCTAGATGGTCCCGCAATGAAGTCAAGTGTCCGGCGCCGCGGGAAGCGAGCCGCGCTGAAGAGGGCTACGCTAGCCCCTCCCTCTCTGCTGATTAGCAGACGCCGGGAACAGGAGACACACGTTGCACTCTGGGATTGGAAGTCCCACCAGAGTGTGAAGATTGCTGCGGTGCGCTCGCGGTGGCCCAAGAAGGATACTGGCCAAGTTCAAGGTGGGTTCAAGGCTGTAAGAGGGTGCTGCCTCCGCCAAGGGTGCCTAGATGGTCCCGCAATGAAGTCAAGTGTCCCGCGCCGCGGGATGCGGGATGCGAGCCGCGCTGAAGAGATTCATTCCTTAGATTTAGAATTAAATGTGTGATGATTCACTGCACTTTTGGGATGTAAAATAGTCCCCCTCCATTGCATTGCAAGACAAGCACTCAATGTGAGGCGGAATGATACATTGAACCGCCAATAGCATGAAGAAAGAAAAAATACTCCACTTGTGCCACCTTGTATACATTTTAAAGAATTGGTCACAGCAGCTCTTGCTGACCTAAAAATAAAAGATCTCTATTACAGACCTCGGTTTTCTTTTTACACATCATTATAGCAGGTGTTTTATTTCAACTGTTAAAATTGTATCAAAACAAAACTGTCAGAGTGTGCTGCTGTGTTACACAGGGGTACACAGGGGTCCACGACTAAGCATGCAATGTCCTGTTAATTAGTTATCTGACAGTCCTCGATTTGCATGAGACTCGCACAACTGGTCCCGACTTTAAAACCAGGAATAGGTTACTTCCAAAGCATACACTATATAAAACAAGCATTGGCATAGCCAATAGGTCTCGCATTTGGGACCTTATAAGTATTTAGTTATGCAGCACAATATCCTTGGTGCAACAACATCAACTGTTGCACGGCTAAACAATTATAAGGTCCCAAAGGAGAGACCTATTGGCTATGCCAATGCTTGTTTTCGTTTTGTTGTCACATTTATGTTGAAAGGCTGTATTTTTGGAGCCTGTTAAAATTGCAATTCTGTGATTCATTATTACAGTGAACATTAATCAAATTGTGATGACATGCAATGGTCATTTACTGCAACAGTCAGCCTTTTCATATTGGTATAGTACCCCTTTTGAAATGACATTTAATGTCCTCAACTCATCTTGTTTATTTGCTGCAACAGTCCATCTCACAATATTGATATTGAGGGGGGTCATGTAGCTGTTGAACAGGGTGGGGCTGAGGGATGATGCTTGTGGTACGCCGCATATGATGTCTTTGGGTGCGCAGGTGAAGAGAGGCAGTTAGATGCTCTGTGTGCGTCCTTTAAGGAACAAGGCGATCCACTTGAGGGTGTCTTGCCGTATGCCTATGTTGTAGAGTCTGTTGATGAGGGTGTTGTGGGGGATTGTGTTGAACGCAGCGGAGAGGTCAGGGAGGATCAAGGCCACCGTTTCTCCACAGTCGAAGAGTGTTCTGATGTCGTCTCTGGCAAGCAATCAGCGCAGTCCCAGTGCTGTGGTATGCACAGAATCCTGATTGAAAGGCGTCCAGTAGTTGGTTTTGTTCCAGGAATTCAGTGAGCTGCTGGTTGATGGCTTTCTCAAGAATTTTGCTGGGTAGTGGAGCAGGGAGATCGAACGATAATTTTTTAGATTGTTGGATCAGCAGAGGGTTTCTTTAGGAGGGGTCTAACGTCTGCGTGTTTCCATCTGTTTGGGAAGGTTGCTGTGGGGATGGAGGTGTTGAGGATGCTGGTGAGTTGCGTGCTGATTGGGTTCGTTGGGAGGCTGTAGAGTTGGTGGGGGCAGGGGTCGGTGGGAACCCCAGAGTGGATGGAAGACATGATGGCTGAGGTGGTCGTGGTGGTAAACGGTGACCCAGTGGTGATGGTTTGGCTGGTGTTTGCTGGTTGGTTGGGATCTTCGGGGTTAATGGCGGAGGGTTGGATGTTGAAATTTTTGTAGATGTTGGTGAGCTTGCTGTGGAAGAAGTCTGAGAGGGTGTTGCAGAGTTCTTGGGAGAGGTGGGATAGTGTTCTCTATAGCTGTAAGGTTGGAGAATTCTTTGACTATTTTGAAGAGTTCCTTTGTGTGGTTTGCAGCGGAGTCAATGCGGGTGGAGATGGATGCTTTCTTGGCTTCTTTGATGTGCCGGTGGAAGTTGCTGAGGGCTGTTTTGTGAGCTGCCCTGTCGGCGGGATTCTTGGTGGCGTGTCATCATTTCTCCAGTTGCTGGCAGTTGCGCTTGGTGGTCCTGAGTTCTGGGGTGTACCAGCTGGCATGTTTGAAGCTCTTGTTGGTTTCTGTAGGTTTCAGCAGGGCGACTCTGTCGGCCCAGTCAGAGATCCAGGCAGCAAAGTTCTGGACAGCCTAGTTGAGGTCTGTTGAGGCCTCAGGTTGGGAGGTGGTCAGGGTCTATGACTACTGAGTTTCGGTGACCTTGCTACAGTTGCTGTGGGAGGAGATCTGCTGCCTGTTTATGGTGTGCTGGGCGTCGGTGATGGTGAAGTGTACGATGATGTGGTGAGTTCTGTGGTGTGGCTGAACTGAATTCTGTTACTGAAGGTGAAGATGGTGTGGAGTGTGTGTCCGGCGTTGTGCGTGGGTTCGGTGACCAGTTGGGTGAGGCCGATGTTGTTCAGGTTGTCCAGGAGGGCGATGGTGTTGGCATAGTTGGGGTCGTCAATGTGGAAGTTGAGGTCGCAGAGCAGGACATAGTGGTGTGAGTCGATTGCTAGGGGGCGATGAGGTTGGGGATGGCATTGCAGCATGTTGCTCGAGGTCCCGGGGGCCTGTAAGCAAGGGTGCCTCTTATTGTTGTCTTTGCATCAGTTTGTAGTAGGAAGTTGAGGTGTTTCATGAGAGGCACTAGGTCGTCATTGTTGATGGTGCATCTGATGGTTTCCTTGAAGATGATGGCGATGCCTCTGCCTTGTTTCTTGACATGGTCTCCGTGTATCATCTTGTAGCCTTCGGGAGTGCGATTCCCTTGCGGGAGCGAGCTTTGGCGACATCTGTTAGCAATTATCGCGCTCGCTCCCGCAAGGTAAACGCTGCGTGTCCCTGCTCTCGGCCGCACTCCCCCCACCCCTCCCACTTGTTTTTCTGCTTTGTACCCGCAGTTTCTCAGAAACGCCTGAAAACCTCAGATTAGCCACTAGAGGGCGCACGTGCAGCGTTACTAGCAAAAGAAATCAGAACATTTATAGGACATCGCGCACCCTTGTTCAGTTATCTTTAAGCAGGAAAAACGCCGCAGTCCCATCCAATTACTGTATATCACCGAGATTTTCTTTTCCTTCATAAAATGATACCGCCACTAAAATTGTACGTCTGCTTTTTAAAGATAATACGGATAGATACTTTGTGACTAGGAAATAGGAAACCGGTGAACCTAGTTTAAATGCCTCAGCCTGGCCCAATTACAATAGCAGCATTAGGGCTTCTGTGAAAGCAGAGGTTTGGGACCAGTCAAGGCACGCGGGGAGGCCCAGTTCAAGTTACCACCGAAACCATTTCTTCACTTATCAGCAAATGTCCCCGTGGCAAGAAGCGTTGAGGCTTGTCTTTAAAGAATCCAGTGTAAGAGCAGAGAGGAATGTGTCACAGGCGTGGTGAGAAGTGCAGCAGTCGGCTGGCTGGGTGTCATGGACCCCACAAGCCTTACCTTCTGCCTGTAGAGTAGTCTCGCAGGGATGACATGGACAACCTACACCGTCTCCCACCTACTTCCCTATCCTACCTTGAATAGTAGCAGACCGGGGATTGGTGAAGACTGGGGGAAGGAATCCTCAAGGGGTGGTGTACCGTGTGGTATGCTGAGGCGAAGACTGATACCCGATGGGATCGTTGCCTTTCTGGACCGTCAGCCTGAAATGACAACCAACAAGCAATCACTACTGCGTCAACCAGCATACATACACACACTAGGCTAGGGAATGGTAGGGAGAATTACAATAGTCACCTGAAAGAAAGTGCCTTTAGTTATGGATCTCCTGGTAGGTGCTTCAGCGACCCAGGGTCTTGAAATGGCCAGAAGGCGCACCTGCGCTGAGCACCATGGAAGCAGGGGGGTAGAGGATTCCCAGGAACGGTAGTTACGGTAGGGACACTCCTGCGCTGTTGATATGTGGTAATAGCGGCAAGGTGCTCCTGCGTCATGTGAAGGAAGAAGGGAAGGGGGTGGTGACGCGCTCCTGCGCTCACCGGGATACTGGCAAGGGCGGTGACGCGCTCCTGCGCTCACCGGAATGCTAGCAAGGGCGGTGACGTGCTCCTGCGCTCACCGGGATGCTGGCAAGGGGGGTGACACACTCCTGCGCTCACCGGGATACTGGCAAGGGGCAAGGGCGATGATGCGCTCCAGCGCTCTCTGGGTTTCTGGCAAGGGGGGTGACGCGCTCCTGCGCTCACCGGGATACTGGCAAGGGGCAAGGGTGGTGATGCGCTCCAGCGCTCACCGGGATGCTGGCAAAGGGCAAGGGCGGTGATGCGCTCCAGCGCTCACCGGGATGCTGGAAAATGGGCAAGGGCGGTGATGCGCTCCAGCGCTCACCGGGGATGTTGCAGGAAGAAAGGAGAGAACTCCATCTCTCTATTTGGAGTAGCAGCGCTCCTGCGCTGACGGGATCTGGAGACCGCGTGAGGCACTGCAACGCGTTAGAGAGCGTGCAGGAAACAAGCAATGTCGAAGCCTCCGTAGAGTGCGAGGCATGGAAGGGTTCGTGCCGACAGGGAAACGGATTCTACTCCAAGCACGTAGCGTCTCAATCAGAAGCACCAGGCGCCGTGCATAGTGGAGTTTTAAGTGGTGCCACCCGGAAGTGATCAGGTGGTGACCCGCGGTACTGCACGTATGGGGGAGAGCACAATAGACTAGACAGACAACCGTTAGCACGCACTCCCCCGTACGTACAAACATGACAGCACCCCCCACAAAGACAGACCCCCCCCACCCCTACACGGGGGTGGGTGGACGCAGTTTCAGGGGGTGGCGAGCGTGGAAAGCACTTACTAGCTGAGGGGCGTGACGGACATGGGATAGGGGCTCCCAGGACCTCTCTTCAGGACCATACCCTTTCTAGTCGATAAGGTAATAGAGTTTCCCCCTGGTCCTATGGGAATCCAGCACAGCACGCACCTCGTATTCCTCGTGGTCATCCCTGAGTACAGGTGGCGGAGGCACGGAGGCCAGGCCATCGGAATGAGCCCGCTTCAGCAGAGACACGTGGAAGACAGGGTGCATTCTCATGTGAGGGGGCAAGGAGAGTTTCATGGCCACCTTGTTGATGACCTTGGCTATGCGGTAGGGACCTATGAAACGTGGTAGCAATTTCTTGGGGCCGTGCAAATTGAGGTTCTTAATGGAGACCCAAACCCTATCTCCCGTCTTGTACTCTGGTTCAGCCTGTCTGTGTGTGTCTGCATGGTGTTTGTAGGTTTCTTTGGCTTTGGCCAGCTCGAATCGCGCCTGTTGCCACAGGTCACATAGCAGGGTGTGATAAGCTTGGATGGTGGGTAGAGGACTGGTTTGTGGTTCTGCCCAGGGCGTAGAGCGTGGATGTCGACCCTGTAGACAGTAAAAGGGCGACATTCCTATGGAAGCGTGTTTGTTGTTATTATAGGCATACTCCGCCATCCACAGGACCTCTGACCATTCCTTTTCGACCGCTATGAGTAGGCAACGAAGGTATTGCTCCATGGTTTGGTTGGTTCTCTCTGCCTGGCCGTCGGTTTGGGGGTGGTAGGCGGAGGAAAGACGTACTTCCGTCCCTATGGTGTCGCATACCGCTCTCCAGAAACGGGATATGAACTGAGAGCCTCTGTCGGTGATCAGTACGGATGGGATTTCGTGCAGACGGACTACGTTGGTCATGAAGACAATGGCTAGCTCCACAGCAGAAGGCACTTTCTGCAACGGTACGAAATGCGCCATTTTGGTTAGGTGGTCCACAATGGTGAGTATGGTGGTATGTCCGGTCCTGGTTCGGGGTAATTCCACGACGAAATCCATGGACACCGTGTGCCACGGGTATGGGGGTACAGGGATAGGGTGTAGCAAACCCACAGTGGGTCGGGTTTGGGTTTTTCCTTGTGCGTAGGTTGTGCAGTGGGTTATATAGTTGTGAACGTCATCCTGCATAGCTGGCCACCAGAAGTTTCTACGTAAGAGGTCCAGGGTCTTGTGATACCCAGGGTGCAAGGACAGCACATGGTCATGGCACATGTACAACACTTTTTGTTGATGGTGCGGCAATGGTAGAAAGTAGTTGTCGTCTTTATAGAGTAACCCACCACTGGTAGTGATTCCCGACAGATCTCCGATCCATTCTTCTGGTTTCTTTACTTTGAGGTCATCTTGCAACTGGGACAGGAATGAGGAGGAGAGGATTACTCCCTGAAAACACCATTCTGGTAGAATGGGAGATGGTGTCGGTTTGTCTCCTGCTTCATAGGTTTCCCCGAGTCTGGACAGGGCGTCTGCTTTAGCGTTTTCTTTACCAGGACGGTATGTAATCATGAAGTCATATTCATTGAAGAATAGCGTCCATCTCAATTGACGGGCAGTGAGAGCCCTGGCAGAGCGGAGGAATTGTAAGTTCCGATGGTCCGTGTAGATGGTGACGGGGTGTCTGGCGTCCTTCAGGTAATGATGCCACTCCTCGAAGGCTGCCTAGATGGCTAGCAGTTCCCGATCGGATACCGTGTAGTTCCATTCCGCGGGTTGCAGCTTTCGGGAATAGTAGGCTACAGGGTGTAGGAGACCCGATGTGGCATCCCTTTGGGATAGTACTCCCCCCAGAGCGTCCTGTGAGGCATCGGTCTCGACAACGAATGGGTGTTCCGGATTGGGGTGTATCAGGACGGGTGCACTAGTGAATCTGGTTTTCAGATCGTGAAAAGCCTTCTCAGCTTCAGGGTTCCATGCGAACCTGATTCCCTTGCGCAGCAAACGTGTGATGGGAGTGATGATGTCAGAGAATCCCGAAATGAAGCGACGATAATAGTTGGCGAAACCCAGGAATTGTTGGACCTGTTTCAGGGAATCCGGGGAAGGCCATTGCAACACAGACATGACCTTTCTTGCATCCATACTGATTCCTGCTGGGGTCAAGATGTGTCCCAAGAATTCTACCTCGGTAGTGTGAAACACGCTTTTTTCCAGCTTGACGTACAGGCCGTGTTGCATCAACTTCTTGAGGATGCTACGGACGTGTTGGATGTGGTCTGGAACACTCGGGGAATAGATCAGTATATCATCGATATATACTACGCAATACTGATCGATATGTTCTCGCAGTACCTCGTCGATGAAGAATTGGAAGGCAGCAGGAGCGTTACAAAGCCCAAAGGGCATGACCTGATACTCAAAGAGGCCGTATCGGGTCCGGAACGCTGTCTTCCATTCATGCCCCTTTTGGACTCTTACCAGACGATAGGTCCCACGAAGATCTAGTTTAGTGTATATCCTAGCGTCTTTCACTTGATCCAGTACGTTGGAGATTAAAGGCAAGGGGTATCGGTTCTTGATAGTGATGTTGTTCATGGCTCTATAGTCGATGCAGGTTCGCAGATCCCCTCCTTTCTTTGCTACGAAGAAGAGTGCCGAAGAAACGGGTGACTTGGAATGGCGTATGAAGCCATTTTGCAGGTATTCGTCCAGATATGTGCGCAGATGGGTACTTTCCTTTTCAGTGAGGGAATACACACGACAACAAGGCAGCTTGGATCCCGGCAATAGGTCAATTCTGCAGTCGAAACTGCGATGGGGAGGAAGCATGTTGGCTTTTTGTTCATCGAACACCGATGATAAATCGGCGTAGGCTTCTGGCACTGTTCCTTGTGTGATAACACCCATTCCCATGAGAGGAAGAACGTGGGTTTGCACGGCCCGTGCGTTGGTGTTCCCATGTCTTGGGTAGCAGGTGCGGCTGCAATATGGCGAATCGAGGGTCATTCGTCTGTTTGCCCAATTGATGAGAGGATTATGGGTAACAAGCCAGGGGAGTCCCAGAATCAGTTTAAACTGTGGTGCGTCTATGACATCCTTATGTTCTTCTGTCCCACATGTCATCGTCATGATGTCTGTATGGTACCGGATTGGTCCAGAGGTCAAGTCAGTGCCATCTACTGCTTTTACCGTTTCTGGCCTGTCCTTGGTTATCACAGGAATCCCGAGGTCTTCCATGTATTGGGTATCAATAAAATTACCTGTAGGTCCTGAATCGATGAGAGCCTTTACGTTCCATGATTGGCCTTTACGGGATTGTAACGTTACTGTGATACCCACATGTTGGTTGTGTTCATATGGGGCCGATGAGAAGGTCTTATCAGACGAACAACCCAGTAGACCGACCTTTCCTTCTACTGAGTTAAGTCGTTTTCCGACCATTCACTACGAGAGACGGGAAGGGCGCTGGTCTTCTTTGTCATCGGTTTACTCGGCTTCACAGGGCACTCCTTGACGAAATGGCCGCTTTTGCCGCAATACAGACACTGGTTTTGGCGACGTCGTTTTTCTTTTTCGGCCTTAGACAGGGGTCCACTTATGCCGCCTATTTGCATGGGTTCCGGGGTGTCCGGTATCCGAGGACCTTCTGATCTGGGTTTCTCCCGGAATGCTGGATATCTGGCATCGATACCTTTGGTTTTTTCTATTTTGCGTTCCTGCATTCTGAAGTTCATTTTAACAGTTAGGTCTATGAAGGGACCGATGTCCTCTGGGGGATCTGATATTTGAGAAATAAGGTCCTTCAGTTCCTCACGTAGTCCTCGGTAGAACACGGACACCATCTTGGTCTCAGGCCATTTGGCTTCAACGACCAACCTGTTGAACGTGGTGATGTAATGTAAGAGGTCTGTGTTGCCTTGTTTGAGGTTGAGGAGTGCGTTGTCGGCTGCCTGCATAAGCGTATGTCGGGCAAACATTCTACGCAGGGTTTCTTTGAACACAGGTAGACTATACAACATGGGGTCGTCATTTTCCAACAACGTTATGGACCATTGCGCTGCGTCTCCACCCAGATACGAAAGGATGAACGCGACCTTCGAAGCATCATCGGGGAAGGCGGGAGCACGAGCCATGAAGTGTAGCTGGCACTGGTTGAGGAATATGCTGTATTTAGCACTGTCCCCGTAAAAGCGTTCCGGGGCTGCCAGCTGGACTGGATGAGAAGCCACCACCTGTATAGGAGGGATAGGGCCCTGTGCCGGGGGCGAGGACCCCCAAGGATTGAATGTAGGTGGTTGTAACACACCTGTCTGTATGGGTCTAACTGTGGGTGACTGACCGGAGGCCAACTGACCCTGTAAGGCATTGACATCCTGCCGCAAACTCTGATTTTCGGCTTGTATGCTAGTCAACATAGCAGCTATGTCCTGCAGGGTAATGTTCTGGTTGTTCATGTCACCCGGGCGAGATGATCGGCTTGGGCTTCTAATTCTGTCATGGACCCCACAAGCCTTACCTTCTGCCTGTAGAGTAGTCTCGCAGGGATGACATGGACAACCTCCACCGTCTCCCACCTACTTCCCTGTCCTACCTTGAATAGTACCAGACCGGGGATTGGTGAAGACTGGGGGCAGGAATCCTCAAGGGGTGGTGTACCGTGTGGTATGCTGAGGCGAAGACTGATACCCAATGGGATCGTTGCCTTTCTGGACCGTCAGCCTGAAATGACAACCAACAAGCAATCACTACTGCGTCAACCAGCATACATACACACACTAGGCTAGGGAATGGTAGGGAGAATTACAATAGTCACCTGAAAGAAAGTGTCTTTAGTTATGGATCTCCTGGTAGGTGCTTCAGCAACCCAGGGTCTTGAAATGGCCAGAAGGCGCACCTGCGCTGAGCACCACAGAAGCAGGGGGGTAGAGGATTCCCAGGAAAGGTAGTTACGGTAGGGACACTCCTGCGCTGTTGCTATGTGGTAATAGCGGCAAGGTGCTCCTGCGTCATGTGAAGGAAGAAGGGAAGGGGGTGGTGACGCGCTCCTGCGCTCACCGGGATACTGGCAAGGGCGGTGACGCGCTCCTGCGCTCACCAGAATGCTAGCAAGGGCGGTGACGCGCTCCTGCGCTCACCGGGATGCTGGTAAGGGCGGTGACGCGCTCCTGCGCTCACCTGGTTTCTGGCAAGGGGGGTGACACGCTCCTGCGCTCACCGGGATACTGGCAAGGGGCAAGGGCGATGATGCGCTCCAGCGCTCTCTGGGTTTCTGGCAAGGGGGGTGACGCGCTCCTGCGCTCACCGGGATACTGGCAAGGGGCAAGGGTGGTGATGCGCTCCAGCGCTCACCGGGATGCTGGCAAAGGGCAAGGGCGGTGATGCGCTCCAGCGCTCACCGGGATGCTGGAAAATGGGCAAGGGCGGTGATGCGCTCCAGCGCTCACCGGTGATGTTGCAGGAAGAAAGGAGAGAACTCCATCTCTCTATTTGGAGTAGCAACGCTCCTGCGCTGACGGGATCTGGAGACCGCGTGAGGCACTGCAACGCGTTAGAGAGCGTGCAGGAAACAAGCAATGTCGAAGCCTCCGTAGAGTGCGAGGCATGGAAGGGTTCGTGCCGACAGGGAAACGGATTCTACTCCAAGCACGTAGCGTCTCAATCAGAAGCACCAGGTGCCGTGCATAGTGGAGTTTTAAGTGGTGCCACCCGGAAGTGATCAGGTGGTGACCCGCGGTACTGCACGTATGGGGGAGAGCACAATAGACTAGACAGACAACCGTTAGCACGCACTCCCCCGTACGTACGAACATGACAGTGGGAGAAAGTACATTTTATAAGCCCTGCTGTCTGTCATTCAACGAGGGAGCGGCTGCCTGCGCACCAACCTGCTAGACCAGAGGCCCTCGTCTCCTCACAGGCACGCAAGGGGCAGGTCTTCAGCCGGCATTTTCAAAAGCGAGGGTCTTTTGCATGCAGGGTTGGATTCGGATCAAAAATAGGTCCGGGCACTCTTAATATATATATTTTTTTAAGTGGATCACATCTGTGGATTCCGCTATTTCGCAAAACACTGCTCCAATGTTATAAAAAGAAAGAGGGAGGGAGATTCTCTAAAAGAGACATGGTTTCACTGAGATTTTTTTTAAAAATGGATATGTTGCCAGGACTGTTTATGCACGGATTAGTTCACAGTGGTGAACCACACCTGATTGGAAATGGGGCCACTTCTGCTCAGGCCACCTGTTCAATCTGCATACGTTAATGGGTGAGCTCCTTGAGAGCGCCGGAATGACCCTCTTCCCCCACACCCCCCTATAAGAAGCCCATCTGCCTGGGATAGGCCGCTCAACCCCCCACTGGGCCACTGGCGGCATCTGAGGCAGCCCAAATCGGCCACCACCCTGGCCAAAAAGGCCGCTTACGGCTCATCTCCGATACAGTCCCATTGCCCGAGTGCCTGCCTTACCAATCACCGCTGTTTTGCAAGTGAGCTGTGGGACAATGTTTTTTTTGTTGTTGCAGTTTTATTCAGCACAAACTCTACCCGAAGATATTGGAGCGCTTTCCATCAGCACCAGTTACATTAGTACACAAGGACACATTTTTTGTAGGCATCTCGGGAAGCTTAAAATGATTTGCCCAGAATCATAGGGCGTCGAACCCAGCCCAAGACTCAAACCCGTTTCCCTAGTTGCAACGTTGGCAGCTCTGGACATAACTCTTCATCTCTCACCAGGCACCGACGGGAGCAGAACAAAGGCCAGGGTATCAACATTCTTTTAACTTCGGGTACTGAAATTGTCACAATTGTAGGAGTGTGACTTATTAGATATGCTGGTACTGTGATTGACAGCAGCAATGGGCAGTGCAAGCGGAAGTGGCCTGCTGACTAGAGCCCTGGCACTTCTGGTTTTACAAATTAAGCACTATATATGAAGGGGATATAAGGACATCTGGGTGGTCCAGTCTGCCCTTTTACCAACCACTGTCTGTAATAAGCTCTCCCTGGTCACCAGATGGTCTTTGCTCCAGCCTCATCGTTCACGCTTATCATGTCTCGGAGACGAAGTTTACTCGTTGGTTTGTTGTCTTTCGGTTAGGCGCGCGGGTGCAGGAAATATTCACTTTTTATTGCTCAACGCAAATATGTACTTTTTGTTGCTTCACGGGGTGGATGAGATGATCAGAGCAAAGCAGGACACGTGGAACAAAAGGCAAACCAGCCCTGGACTGCAGGTGAATTTGAGCACACCCAGTGGCGTACCTCGGACCCCATTGCAAGCAGCCCCTGCTTGTAAATACAGCCACAATTGTGGTTCACTGGGCCCCGGTGCCAGTGCACCTGTTGCACAGTGGATGGCTACGCGATCGAGCACCACTCAGGATTCACAGCCTCTGTTGGAATGTGAAGGGACAGTTAGCACCCGAGTGAGAGCCGGGCAGTTACTCCTGTTATAGCGGCAGCGCCTTTAGCTAGGTTTAGAACACATACACGCAGCATGCACTGGTGTTCAACATTCCTGTCTCATATACACACTAATGACGCAGTCCCCGCGTGGCCTCTCCCTGCACACACACCGAGCGCCCTCCTGTGCTTGAGAGGCATCAGTACAAGAGCTTTCTACATTCCAGGTCGAAGCATAACTCGCCTAATTCGGGTATTTTTTTCATTGTTTCTGGGATCTGTAGTCCATTTCAACCCTAAAGAATATGGAGACTACAATCCCCAGAATGCAAATAAAAGTACTGGATGAGCTAATAACGCGTGGCCCTGGGAAACGAGAGAGCTCTGCCCTACCATGTACACCCAGCCTCACACCCCCTCCCTGCTGCAGGAGCCTAGAACAGTCTAGTCCCTAGCTCCACCTTTACTCAGTTTTACTGTGCCTTAGCAGGTGAGTGGGTGGATCTCCGGGCCTATGCACTCTACCCATCTCCCTTCCATTTTTTAAAAATGTGTATTTATTTATTTATTAGAGATGTTGTACAGCGATGACCACGTGAAGTCGAACCGCTTTAGACTGGAGCAAGGGAATTAAGCCAGCCATTACTAGAACATGTATACATAAACACATCAGTTGTTAAAGTCTAGAAGCGTGTTAGTTTCCATGTCTGCCTCTTCTTCTGCATAAATTTGTTCTGTGCTATTTTTGTGCATTTAAAATGAGCCATCTCCACTGGGCAGGAACATTCCGCTGCACCCACCTCAGCGAGCCGTCCCACCTGCGCCTCGCTGTCTGAGGTCACACGTGCATAAAGTTTCCAGATGACTCGATGCCTCGAAGGACGCCAGTGTTCCGGTCCTTGGCTTGTGTTTTCAATTTGACATATCCTTGTTTTCCGATATTAGTTCAATTCCATCAAGCCCGATCCGCCAGGACTACAACTCCCAGAATGCATTAGCATTTTGCACTAAAGCAACAAGTGTAGCATTGCATCCTTGATATCATGGAATCTTCTGGTATCCTTACATGAGGATGCCAGGCACTAGGAGTTCAAAGGCTGATTGTTGCATCTGAAACAGTTCAACTCCCCTACTTACAGGGCTGTCCAAGCCCCGCCCCTTCCTCCCAGACCTCACTGAATAAGCTTCTCGAGAAGCACGCTTCCTTCAGTGCAGTGGAAAACACACCTCGAGCAGAAGTGGGGTGGGCTCTTAGCTGCAGTTTTGTAAACCCGCTGTCAGGCCTGCCTTTCTGCCAGATGTTTGCCAGCGCTGGTTCTGAGATCCAGACCCCTTCTTGTACCAGAAGGCAACCTGGAACCACACCCCACTGTTGTTCCATGCTGAGGGGCAACACGCACCACCCCCGCGCACGTACTTTCGATCTTTAAAGCCATGAGCTCCCAGGAACTGGTCGCCTATTGTATATGCACTTCGTCCTTCGTGTTTTTATCTGTTTGCTCTTCCTTTTGCCTCCGACTTGTCCCTGCGTGGTGGTCTGTGAGAGTTTTAGGCAAGTCGTTTCCCCGGTGGGCAGCCAGGGTTGGGGCCCGTTTTGGACCCCTGGGGGCAGGGCTTTAAATGGGATGAAAAAAACTGGGGGGTGGGGGCTCTCAAAGGGGCGCGGCCAAAGTAATTAAGGGCGTGGCTTAAAAACACGAAAGCTAAAAATCTGTGTTTACCATAGTGTGCCGCCCGACTTGTATTTTGCGGTTTCTGTCATTGCATCCAGATATATGATACAACAAGTAACATCATACCTACAACAAAGTCAGGACTACTGGCTTTGTCAATGGTTGTTAGTTGCATAAGATAAATAAGCAGCAACTATGGCTTGTATATAATATTGAAAAAGCTTCCACTTAAAGCCCTGGTGACCTCAGGTCAATGTTGCTGCTCCTGAGTTTCAAAAAGAGAAGGGAAATCCAGAGAGAAAATGACTCTCTTTAAAGGATTTCCCTTCCCCTACAACCTCACCTGACATGACGTCATGCCGTAACTTCTCCACTAGTGAGAAGTGAGCAGTATGAGTACTCAGCACGCGCACATCGAGGTGCCTGCTGTCACTGCAGACCGCCTGTGCCAGGGCACAAAACAGAGCCCGATAGAGACCCGTTTCGAGGCCCCCTTTAAAAAACTGCTGGTGCTCAGCACCGGTGAGACCCGGCCCACTTAAAGCCTTGCCTGGGGGGGCCGTTCTTGTTACCGGGGATAGTTTTGCAGCCAGGCTGCAATATCGCCCCCTGTAACAAAAGGAGCTGCAGTGTTTTACATGTGCACCCCTTTCGCCCGTGTCTCCCGCCCCCCCTCACATCCCCTCCACCACAAGGCCAGTCCTACTCAATTTCCATGGCCGGTTTGTGTTCCCAGGCCGGCCCTAGTTTTAGGAGATCCCCAGTATAAATCCCTGCCTCAAAAACCTTGTAGATTTCAGAAACTGCACTCCAGAGCACCAGAACGCACACGAAAAAGGAGAGATGGAAGGGCCTGCCCTTCAGCAGAGGTCCCAAGTTTTCCAGGCCCATGCATGAGTAGCTCATCCAGTGCTTTGCATTCTGGGACTTTCTGTCCTGATTTTAGAATGAGACAAACTGGACTACATTTCCCAGAATGCAAAGTAAAAGCCTTGCCTTGGAGAGCTATTACCTCACAGACCTGGGAAAATTGAGAGCTCTGCTCCCACGCTGGGGAAGACTGGTGAGGCTGGAAGCAAATGGCCTCGCCATTCACCAGCAAGCCACCGCTGTTGTCCATGTCCACCCTAAAAGTAAGATTACCCAATGACAGGCTCGATGACTGGAGCAATTAGGAGATTACATGTCATCATAAAACCACTTTTCTATTCCTGGGTTTTGCTTTTACTTATCATTAATATCAGGTGTATTTATCCAATTGGTCCAATTAAAATTAGCCGAGACTGCACTGCTAAGCAGCGATTAAAAAAACCCAAAAACAAACGAAGATTTAAGTTCTGGTGTCGTGGAGTTGTCTGGTCACCCTACAGATGACCCATGTCGAAGGCATTCAGTGATCCAGTTCTCGGCTTTTCTCTTAGAAATCATCTGAAATGTGTTAGTTTATTGCTGGTGAATAAAGACTAGAACTTCCAGAATGCATCTCATTTTTTTGAAACTAAAGCCTGAAAGTGGAGCTGTGAGTCCTTGGTGACATGAAGGCCGGATAAGACTCGACATAGCTTAATGCTTCCCACAAACACTCCTTGGAGTGGCAGGAACCGCCAAATATTCATAAAGCTGTTCTGCAGCAAAACATATGATAATTGGATAACTAAGCATTGGCAAGGTCAATAGGTGTGCCTTGCGTTTTGAGTCCAGAAAAACAGTTTTTAAAAAGCCTACTGCACTGAAAAGGCAAAGCAAAAATGAATGCTTTCTGCATAGATTCATTCCTGAGATTTAGAATTAAATGTGTGATGATTCACTGCACTTTTGGGATGTAAAATAGTCCCCCTCCATTGCATTGCAAGACAAGCACTCAATGTGAGGCGGAATGATACATTGAACAGCCAATAGCATGAAGAAAGAGAAAAAATACTCCACTTGTGCCACCCTGTATACATTTGAAAGAATTGGTCACAGCAGCTCTTGCTGACAGCTGCGCTGTTAGACCTAAAAATGAAAGCTCTCTATTACAGACCTCGGTTTTCTTTTTACACATCATTATAGCAGGTGTTTTATTTCAACTGTTAAAATTGTATCAAAACAAAACTGTCAGAGTGTGCTGCCGTGTTACACAGGGGTACACAGGGGTCCACGACTAAGCATGCAATGTCCTGTTAATTAGTTATCTGACAGTTCTCGATTTGCATGAGACTCGCACAACTGGTCCCGACTTTAATACCAGGAATAGGTTACTTCTAGGCTTTCCTGTTTTCAGTTTCTATTTTTGGTAAATTCTGGTGGGGGGTTTTCAATGTTTTCAAGTGATTTCAATATCTTTAAAAAACAGTGGTTATCAGTGGTTACACATTTTCGCGCCATTAAAAGCAACAGAAACAGTGTTTTTCCGGTGTTTATGGAATGTTTTGCTTTTATTATTGCTTGATTTC
Source organism: Calotriton arnoldi (assembly GCA_963921515.1). Taxonomy (NCBI): domain Eukaryota; kingdom Metazoa; phylum Chordata; class Amphibia; order Caudata; family Salamandridae; genus Calotriton; species Calotriton arnoldi. The sequence continues at coordinate 1,229,087 of CAWUFW010005293.1, forward strand.
TGCACTGATAGCGCATGGTATATAGACAGTGTACGTATAGTGTATATGAGGTCCAAAGAGATTTTTGCAAATCAAACTAATTGTGGTACACCATACAATACTTCTTCAGTGAGTCTTTGGTCATGTGCGCTCTCTCTTTCCTTCCCATGTAAACTTCTGTGAAAAGGCCCTCTCAACATTGGCACTTGAGACGGGCAACGCCAAAACAGCCAGTGCACAATTTGTTAACTCTGGCCACTGACATAGCTTTCCATGCCAATACTGGTGTACTTGAAGATTGCAATTCTCAGGACAGGTTCTGCAACATTTGCGTTGAGCTGGGTGCTTATGCCCTCAGAGTTATTGAAGCGGTCAAAAATGAAGCAGCACTTTTGAAACTACGGAGGAAATTCCCTTTGTGGAAGGGATCTAGAACTTGTACAGAGTACCACAGTGAGGTTTCATTGACTTCAAATGCCATGGTTGGTGAAGGGACATTTCTATGCATCATTGCAAGCCATTTCTCATACATTGTAAAATAAAAGTTCCTGAATTGCTCTTCAACATTGCTTTGCTTACAAAGTGGCAAGCACTGTTACATGGAACATGTTGCAGTACCAAAGTCACTAAAGGTGTCACCCAGCCTACTCTCAAGGAGATGTTACACATGTACACCAACTATGCTGAACAAGTGGCAGACAAGGGTGTTTTCAGACTCTAGTTTTTTTATTATGTCCACTACAGCAGTTATGTTTTCCTGTAAAGAATGCAGTAGTGTGTATTTTTTTTTACATCACTATCAATATGCGACCAAAGATCCTCACATTTCGTGCCTTTGGCATCATTACTCAGCAAAAATTCTGTAAACGGCTGCCACATGGATAATATAGCATACATAGTCCCTTGGACTAAGAACCATCAGCTAAAGAAAACAGTTGAGATGACTCTTTCTTTGATGCCAGACAAAGCACGAAGAGAGAAATATTTGCATTTTAGCTCCTGTGCATAAGATAACAGTGCACCAGAATGGACTAAAAGGTCAATAGCATTCCTCATTAACTCTGAAGATTGTAAAGATGCTTTCAGCATACCATCTAACAAGTGGCAAGGATCTCTTACAGGGAAGCACTTCAGCTCAGGTATCAATTTTGACATGTCATCACACAACATTTTCATATATGTAGCTGAATCACTGCAAATGCAAACCATATCACTCCAATCTTTGTTGAACTTGGAAAGAACCTTTTTTGCAGAGCATTCCAAGTGACATTGCGTTCCATGTTTTCCAAAAGTTTGGTGTCATGTTTTCACCACTATCCCAGATGCTTGGCGTTAGCGCTCTTTTCACATATACTTGTCACTATACCTTGCATTGAATGTTTAAAGCCTGAGGTGTTGGCAGTTCACCAACTATCAATACTGACTCACTGACAGAACCAAGACTCGATATGACCTCCACATATAGCATAACATCAACAAGTTCAGATTGGAAGACTGTACTAAATATCAAAGTATAAATTGAGATAAGGATTGTTTTATGTACTTTTAACGCCCCGGTGGTTTTAAATTGTGAGTTTTAATTAACTGTACAATAAATTACTTACTTACACTAGAAACCTGGGGCTGATGTATTAAGGGTTTTTACCCATGCTCTGTGGGTAAATGTGATGACACATATTAGGGAAGATTCTTATGAAACCAGCCATTTTACCTATCAGTGAAAGATTCAAACGTAGCCAAAATATCCAATATGGTTTTGATATTTCCTGATTCTCTACAGTTTATAAAATAATTAAACAAGACCTAAACATGCTTCTAAACCCTGCATCTTTAGACCAAATACCACAAAACTGAAAATAGAAAAAGGAAGAAGAAACAATATTTGAGCGGCATCCCTAAACAACAAAACTCAGGCAGAATAATGTTAGCCCAGTCTTTCTTACTGCTAGCTTGTATAACAAAGTTACATTGTATTGGCTCCTTCGGGAAGAAAAAGAATTACTGTCACTCTCTTTTTCCTTTCTTTGAATGGCATTTAGTTTGTGGTTGTGCAGGTGTTTTTTCAGTGTTTATATGTTTTCACTGGTGAGGGCTATTTCTCTTTCAGTGGGGTTTTATCAGTTATTATAGGTTTAAACCTAAAACCGGACAGCCTAGTTACTTCCAAAGCATACACTATATAAAACAAGCATTGGCATAGCCAATAGGTCTCGCTTTTGGGACCTTATAAGTATTTAGTTATGCAGCACAATATCCTTGGTGCAACAACAACAACTGTTGCATGGCAAAACACTTATAAGGTCCCAAAGGCGAGACCTATTGGCTATGCCAATGCTTGTTTTCGTTTTGTTGTCACATTTATGTTGAAAGGCTGTATTTTTGGAGCCTGTTAAAATTGCAATTCTGTGATTCATTATTACAGTGAACATTAATCAAATTGTGATGACATGCAATGGTCATTTACTGCAACAGTCAGCCTTTTCATATTGGTATAGTACCCCTTTGATATGACATTTAATGTCCTCAACTCATCTTGTTTATTTGCTGCAACAGTCCATCTCACAATATTGATATTGAGGGGGTCATGTAGCTGTTGAACAGGGTGGGGCTGAGGGATGATGCTTGTGGTACGCCGCATATGATGTCTTTGGGTGCGCAGGTGAAGAGAGGCAGTTAGATGCTCTGTGTGCGTCCTTTAAGGAACAAGGCGATCCACTTGAGGGTGTCTTGCCGTATGCCTATGTTGTAGAGTCTGTTGATGAGGGTGTTGTGGGGGATTGTGTTGAACGCAGCGGAGAGGTCAGGGAGGATCAAGGCCACAGTTTCTCCACAGTCGAAGAGTGTTCTGATGTCGTCTCTGGCAAGCAATCAGCGCAGTCTCAGTGCTGTGGTTGGCACAGAACCCTGATTGAAAGGCGTCCAGTAGTTGGTTTTGTTCCAGGAATTCAGTGAGCTGCTGGTTGATGGCTTTCTCGAGAATTTTGGCTGGGTAGTGGAGCAGGGAGATCGAACGATAATTTTTTAGATTGTTGGATCAGCAGAGGGTTTCTTTAGGAGGGGTCTAACGTCTGCGTGTTTCCATCTGTTTGGGAAGGTTGATGTGGGGATGGAGGTGTTGAGGATGCTGGTGAGTTGCGTGCTGATTGGGTTCGTTGGGAGGCTGTAGAGTTGGTGGGGGCAGGGGTCGGTGGGAACCCCAGAGTGGATGGAAGACATGATGGCTGAGGTGGTCGTGGTGGTAAACGGTGACACAGTGGTGATGGTTTGGCTGGTGTTTGCTGGTTGGTTGGGATCTTCGGGGTTAATGGCAGAGGGTTGGATGTTGAAATTTTTGTAGATGTTGGTGAGCTTGCTGTGGAAGAAGTCTGAGAGGGTGTTGCAGAGTTCTTGGGAGAGGTGGGATAGTGTTCTCTATAGCTGTAAGGTTGGAGAATTCTTTGACTATTTTGAAGAGTTCCTTTGTGTGGTTTGCAGCGGAGTCAATGCGGGTGGTGATGGATGCTTTTTTGGCTTCTTTGATGTGCTGGTGGAAGTTGCTGAGGGCTGTTTTGTGAGCTGCCCTGTCGGCGGGCTTCTTGGTGGCGTGTCATCATTTCTCCAGTTGGTGGCAGTTGCGCTTGGTGGTCCTGAGTTCTGGGGTGTACCAGCTGGCATGTTTGAAGCTCTTGTTGGGTTTTGTAGGTTTTAGCAGGGCGACTCTGTCGGTCCAGACAGATATCCAGGCAGCAAAGTTCTGGACAGTCTAGTTGAGGTCTGTTGAGGCCTCAGGTTGGGAGGTGGTGAGGGTCTGTGACTACTGAGTTTCGGTGACCTTGCTACAGCTGCTGTGGGAGGAGATCTGCTACCTGTTTATGGTGTGCTGGGCGTCGGTGATGGTGAAGTGTACGATGATGTGGTGAGTTCTGTGGTGTGGCTGAACTGAATTCTGTTACTGAAGGTGAAGATGGTGTTGAGTGTGTGTCCGGCGTTGTGCGTGGGTTCGGTGACCAGTTGGGTGAGGCCGATGTTGTTCAGGTTCTCCAGGAGGGCGATGGTGTTGGCATAGTTGGGGTCATCAATGTGGAAGTTGAGGTCGCAGAGTAGGACATAGTGGTGTGAGTCGATTGCTAGGGGGCGATGAGGTTGGGGATGGCATCGCAGCATGTTGCTCGAGGTCCCGGGGGCCTGTAAGCAAGGGTGCCTCTTATTGTTGTCTTCGCATCAGTTTGTAGTAGGAAGTTGAGGTGTTTCATGAGAGGCACTAGGTCGTCATTGTTGATGGTGCATCTGATGGTTTCCTTGAAGAGGATGGCGATGCCTCTGCTTTGTTTCTTGACATGGTCTCCGTGTATCATCTTGTAGCCTTCGGGAGTGCGATTCCCTTGCAGGAGCGAGCTTTGGCGACATCTGTTAGCAATTATCGCGCTTGCTCCCGCAAGGTAAACGCTGCGTGTCCCTGCTCTCGGCCGCACTCCCCCCACCCCTCCCACTTGTTTTTCTGCTTTGTACCCACAGTTTCTCAGAAACGCCTGAAAATCTCAGATTAGCCACTAGAGGGCGCACGTGCAGCGTTACTAGCAAAAGAAATCAGAACATTTATAGGACATCGCGCACCCTTGTTCAGTTATCTTTGAGCAGGAAAAACGCCGCAGTCCCATCCAATTACTGTATATCACCGAGATTTTCTTTTCCTTCATAAAATGATACCGCCACTAAAATTGTACGTCTGCTTTTTAAAGATAATACGGATAGATACTTTGTGACTAGGAAATAGGAAACCGGTGAACCTAGTTTAAATGCCTCAGCCTGGCCCAATTACAAAAGCAGCATTAGGGCTTCTGTGAAAGCAGAGGTTTGGGACCAATCGAGGCATGCGGGGAGTCCCAGTTCAAGTTACCACCGAAACCATTTCTTCACTTATCAGCAAATGTCCCCATGGCATGAAGCGTTGAGGCTTGTCTTTAAAGAATCCAGTGTAAGAGCAGAGAGGAATGTGTCACAGGCGTGGTGAGAAGTGCAGCAGTCGGCTGGGTGGGAGAAAGTACATTTTATAAGCCCTGCTGTCTGTCATTCAACGAGGGAGCGGCTGCCTGCACGTCAACCTGCTAGACCAGAGGCCCTCGTCTCCTCACAGGCACGCAAGGGGCAGGTCTTCAGCCGGCATTTTCAAAAGCGAGGGTCTTTTGCATGCAAGGTTGGATTCGGATCAAAAATAGGTCCGGGCACTCTTAATATATATATTTTTTTAAGTGGATCACATCTGTGGATTCCGCTATTTCGCAAAACACTGCTTCAATGTTATAAAAAGAAAGAGGGAGGGAGGTTCTCTAAAAGAGACATGGTTTCACTGAGATTTAAAAAAAAAAAATAGATATGTTACCAGGACTGTTTGTGCACGGATTAGTTCACAGTGGTGAACCACACCTGATTGGAAGTGGGGCCACTTCTGTTCAGGCCCCCTGTTCAATCTGCATACGTTAATGGGCGAGCTCCGTGAGAGCGCCGGAATGACCCTCTTCCCCCACACCCCCCTATAAGAAGCCCATCTGCCTGGGAAAGGCCGCTCAACCCCCCACTGGGCCGCTGGCGGCATCTGAGGCAGCCCAAATCGGCCACCACCCTGGCCAAAAAGGCCGCTTACGACTGCATCTCCGATACAGGCCCATTGCCTGAGTGCCTGCCTTACCAATTACCCCTGTTTTGCAAGTGAGCTGTGGGACAATGTTTTTTTTGTTGTTGCAGTTTTATTCAGCACAAACTCTACCCGAAGATATTGGAGCGCTTTCCATCAGCACCAGTTACATTAGTACACAAGGACACATTTTTTGTAGGCATCACGGGAAGCTTAAAATGATTTGCCCAGAATCATAGGGCGTCGAACCCAGCCCAAGACTCAAACCCGTTTCCCTAGTTGCAACGTTGGCAGCTCTGGACATAACTCCACATCTCTCACCAGGGACCGACGGGAGCAGAACAAAGGCCAGGGTATCAACATTCTTTTAACTTCGGGTACTGAAATTGTCACAATTGTAGGAGTGTGACTTATTAGATATGCTGGTACTGTGATTGACAGCAGCAATGGGCAGTGCATGCGGAAGTGGCCTGCTGACTAGAGCCCTGGCACTTCTGGTTTTACAAATTAAGCACTATATATGAAGGGGATATAAGGACATCTGGGTGGTCCAGTCTGCCCTTTTACCAACCACTGTCTGTAATAAGCTCTCCCTGGTCACCAGATGGTCTTTGCTCCGACCTCATCGTTCACGCGTATCATGTCTCGGAGACGAAGTTTACTCGTTGGTTTGTTGTCTTTCGGTTAGGCGCGCGGGGTGCATGAAATATTCACTTTTTATTGCTCAACGCAAATATGTACTTTTTGTTGCTTCATGGGGTGGATGAGATGATCAGAGCAAAGCAGGACACGTGGAACAAAAGGCAAACCTGCCCTGGACTGCAGGTGAATTTAAGCACACCCAGTGGCGTACCTCGGACCCCATTGCAAGCAGCCCCTGCTTGTAAATACAGCCACAATTGTGGTTCACTGGGCCCCAGTGCCAGTGCACCTGTTGCACAGTGGATGGCTACGCGATCGAGCACGCCTCAGGATTCGTGGCCTCTGTTGGAATGTGAAGGGACAGTTAGCACCCGAGTGAGAGCCGGGCAGTTACTCCTGTTATAGCGGCAGCGCCTTTAGCTGGGTTTAGGACACATACACGCAGCATGCACTGGTGTCCAACATTCCTGTCTCATGTACACACTAATGACGCAGTCCCCGCGTGGCCTCTCCCTGCACACACACCGAGCGCCCTCCTGTGCTTGAGAGGCATCAGTTCAAGAGCTTTCTACATTCCAGGTCCAAGGATAACTCGCCTAATTCGGGTATTTTTTTCATTGTTTCTGGGATCTGTAGTCCATTTCAACCCTAAAGAAAATGGAGACTACAAACCCCAGAATGCAAATAAAAGTACTGGATGAGCTACTAACGCGTGGCCCTGGGAAACGAGAGAGCTCTGCCCTACCATTTACACCCAGCCTCACACCCCCTCCCTGCTGCAGGAGCCTAGAACAGTCTAGTCCCCAGCTCCACCTTTACTCAGTTTTACTGTGCCTTAGCAGGTGAGTGGGTGGATCTCCGGGCCTATGCACTCTACCCATCTCCCTTCCATTTTTTAAAAATGTGTATTTATTTATTTATTAGAGATGTTGTACAGTTGGGGCGTGGTTTCGGCGCCGGACGAGATGGACGCCTAGGGGATTTGCTCCGCCGCACCGGGACGCTCTTTCAGCCGCCGGCGCGTTTCCCGTGCCGGTTTTTCCTGGACCTTGGCCGCATACACAACCGGAACATGTGAGGAATCCGGTGAGCGCATTATCAGTACTGAGCGCGTTGCGCTTACCGCGCTTACCTCTTCTTTTTCTGCCGCTTTCTCTTCCCTCAGAACGCCCGCCATTTTGGAGGCGCGCGTCTCCTCAGAAATATTACAACGTAGCGGCAGGAATGCGGTTGGCACTCTGGAGCCTCTGTTAACCCCCTAGAGGTTTGCTGAATATTCTTAAAGAGACATACGCGCATTTTCTATAACTGTGGATGTCATCTCTTCTGTTGTATGGCTGTGCTGGATTCTGGCCTCAGGATTTCTTTTGCCTCACAAATTTCCTGTCATCATGTCTAGCCACCTCATTCTCTCAAGTGAATGAGTATTGCACGCCTCAAGGAACACCTGGCTTTATGTGACATGACTGGACTTTTTCATCATTCCCATCATATTACATGGCTGCATTTCTACTTTATCATCACAAGCTCCACATTTAGCTTGGCTTTTCCTAAAGAGCCAGGCCACTCCTTCCAATGACAGTTTATTGAATACTTCAAAAATTACCTGGTTTTATGAGACATGATTGGAGTTTTTCGCCTTCTCCTTCGCATAATACAGTTACATTTCTGATTTTTCACCATATGGTCAACATTTTAACTTTTCCACTGCCTGTTACTTTATAATTTGTTGGTGATACATGCGCCTATGTGCTCCTTCTCTTCTCAAACCACTGATAGTCAATTCATTTGTTGTTTCTTCTGGAGAATTTTATGACCACGGCTCTCTCTAAGCCTGTGCAACACTTATTCTACTCACTGGTAGGCAGTCCTTTATGGAAAAACTGCGCAAACCGAATTTTGTTTTTGTCTCATCACAACACAGACCATTGGTAACTCCTCCATCTTTATCAACACCAGACTCTTCTTCTACTACATTGCAGATGGCTGGAGTAACTTCTAATCGCAGTTCCTCATCACAATCTACTTCAAACAAATCGTCTCCGTCTACCTCCACATCTAAACGTTTGAAGCACGACCCTCCATCTCCTGACAAATCTTCATCTTCCATATCTATGGAGCTACTTTTGGAGGAGATACGCGCTTTACGCCCGTTTGTGGAGGAAACCAACAATAAAATGCAATTTCTTGAGGAAAAATGGTCTACAATGGAAAGTAGAGTGACTTCAATGGAACTCCACATCTCAGAGATACAGGATAACTCTCAACGAATCTCATCTTTAGAAAAAACAGTCCACAGCCTTCAACAACACACTGAAGATTTAGAAAATAGAAATAGGAGGAACAACCTTCGTATTTATGGTTTGCCGGAGTCTCTGGAAGGTGACGACCCTGTATCTTTCTTCTCCTCCTTTCTGCCGAAACTCCTGGATATGCCATCTACTACTTCACTTAGCATTCAAAGAGCTCATAGGCTTGGTCCTCGTCCGCCCCTTTCAACAGCTCCAGTTAAACCACGTGGTGTCATCATTCTCTTTTTGAAGTTCACTGATCTGCTCTCAGTTCTCTCTGCAGCTAGATCTAAAAGACAAATTTCCTGGCTTGGTCAGAAGGTGTTTTTGTCTCAAGATGTCTCCAACGCCACAGCCTCCAGAAGGAAAGAATTCCTGAATCTGCGTCCTCCTCTCCGAGCTATTGGCGCTAGATATGGTTTGTTTCATCCATGTATCTTCAAAGTGACATACCAAAACCAAACGTGGACTTTTCAAGATCCTGCAGAACTTAAGAATTTTATTCATATTCATACTACCAATGTTATGGACACCACTAGTTCTTCAAATGGTTCTTCAAGCGGTTGAATATTTAATCTCTTTTCTTTGCAGAGTTCCTGTCGATGTCTTTTCATTGGCTCTGTTTGTTGAGTAGTAGTTTTGTTCTCTGATGTTTTTTAGATGTTTCTTCAGCAAAATGCATTCTTCATGTTTATCATATTTCTTGTTACACGTTAGCTAGTTATATATTTCTCTATATATCACTTTAATGTTAATTGTCTCTTTTGTTTATTCATACAGAGTTGTCTCTTTTTCTCCAATTCGTATGGTCCCTCTCCTATTTCCTTCCCGTCCTGATGCGGTTGGACTCCTCAGGTTCGGGTGGTTCATCTTGTCGTGCGTTGTCCCTGCCCATTGTCTGTTCTTTGTTCCCCTCAGGTATGTTATTCTCAGTCATCCTTTTTGGATATGTACTGTCTCTTCTTGTATCTTTTCTCTCTTTCCTTTTCCCTTTTTTCCTTCTTTTTACCTTTCTTCTAATGGTTCTACTCTTCTCTTTTCTTCCCATGTTCGATTCCTCTCATTTTACGTATGAGTCTTTCATCTGTTTCTTCTCAGGTTCCTTCTCTTCCCTCCCTTTTTTCCTCCTCCTTCATTATCCACTTTTCCCTTTATTCATTGTCATTCTCTTTTCTGTTCCTATCATTGTAGATTATGTTTATTCTAGATTTTTAATGTTTTTACATTCAGAGTTATCTCCTGGAATGTAAAGGGTTTTATCAATCCTATTAAAAGACAGAGAATCCTTTCCCACCTAGCTTCTTATAACCCTGACATTGTCCTCTTACAGGAGACCCACCTTACAGAATCTGAATCACTTAAGTTAAAAAGGAGCTGGGTGGGTACGGTTTTATTCTCTCCATCTACTAATAAAAAAAATGGTGTTATCATTCTATGTCATAAGAAATTGAAGTGTAAAGTTTCATTGCAAGAAAATGACATGGAAGGTAGATGGATATTAGCTAAATTGTCAATTAATTCTGTTCCTTTAACTGTTTTTAATATGTATGGTCCTACACAGCCTGATTGTTCTTTTTGGCCTTTGATTACGCAAAAATGTATTCAATTTCGGGATGACTTGTTTATTCTCGGGGGTGATTGCAACCAAATTGTAGACCCTTTTCTGGATCGCAAGTCTCACAAACAATTCCTTGATACTATTTCTCAAACACATCTCATTGATTCTTGGCGACTTTCTCACCCTGATACTCTTGACTATTCTTTTTTCTCTCCTCCTCATGCATCTCTTTCTCGTCTTGACTACATCTTTCTTTCTCAATCTTTGTCTCAAAATTTACTGTCTTCCTCTATTGAATCAATAATTATCTCTGACCACGCTCCAATTGTAACAGACCTGGATTTACTCCCTCCGCATCCAAAGTCTTCCCGATGGCGTTTCAATAACTCCCTTCTATCTGATCCTCTATTCTCCTCCTCCTTTCGTTCCTTCACTAATGAATTATTTCTACTTAATTGCGACTCTAGCACCTCCCCTCATATTATATGGGATTCTTTTAAAGCTACGGCAAGAGGCTTCATCATAGACTTTGTCTCTAAGAAAAAGAAACGCTTTCTTCAGAAACGGAAAACTGTATTAGCTCAGATCAAACTTTTGGAACATGAATATTACACATCTTCACAAAGTTCCATCTCACCAGAATTGATACGAGCCAAGCTTGAATTTAACAAAACTTCTACTGACAACGCATCTTCAATACTCCTTCGGAGCAGTGCTCGTTATTATGGCGGTCGAAATAAGGCAGGGAAACTCTTAGCAAATTATCTTAAAACACGTAAAGAACGCACTCTTATTGATTCTATCTTTTCCTCCGAAAACTCCCTTCTACATAAAGATCAGGAAATACTTGATGAATTTAAACTTTTTTATCAAAACCTTTACACACCAGAATCTCCCCCCACTCCTTCTCTCATCCAGACTTATCTTGATAAACTCCCCACTCCTTCTACTTCCCATCTTAACTTTCTCGACCTTGAAAATGATCTTTCCTTAAAGAACTTTCCAATGCTTTAAATACCCTCACTAAACGGAAATCGCCTGGCCCAGATGGGTTTTCTGTTGAATTTTACCTGCATTTTTCGGATTTGTTACTCCCTAAACTTTTAATGTTTTTCAACTCATTTTACTCAACTAGTAAAACAGAAGGCACCTTTCAAGAGGCAACTATCTGCCTCATTCCTAAAGATGGTCGTGATCCTCAATTTTGTAAAAATGATCGCCCGATCTCTCTAGTTAATGTTGACTATAAATTATTTGCTAAATTGCTTGCTTTAGATTTAGATCCTATCATGCCCCATCTTATTGGTAAAGAGCAATGTGGTTTTGTTAAGGGTAGACTCACTTCCGAGAATTCTCGTCTTTTTCTCAATGTTTTAAATAAAGTTTCCTCCCTTTCTATTCCTCTGGCTACTATCTCTGTTGACGCAGAGAAAGCTTTTGATAGAGTAGATTGGTCCTTTTTTTTTGCATCGTTACGCTGGCACGGTTTTGGTCCTAAATTCATATCACTTATCTCCTTATTATACTCTGCTCCTAAAGCCTCGGTCCTAGTCAATGGTCGCCTTTCGTCTTCTTTTCCTCTCCAACATGGCGTTAGCCAAGGCTGTCCCTTATCCCCTCTTCTTTTCGTTCTAGCCCTTGAACCCTTTTTGACTTCTATCCGTAACAATGACTCTATTTCCGGTTTTCCTTATGGTGATCACCAATTGAAACTTTCTGCGTATGCAGACGATATTCTTTTATTCATCTCTGCTCCTGAAACATCTATTCCTCCTTTACTACTTGAATTTAATTCCTTTTCGCAGGTTTCTGGTTACAAAATTAATTCAGACAAGACTGAAATTCTCCCTCTCACAAAATTCTGTCTTCCACATTTCTTCTCTTCCACTGGATTTGCTTGGAATAGTTCCAAAATTAAATACCTAGGCATATGGTTTTCCAATTCTATCACCTCTTCCATCAAACTGAATATGTCTGCAGCTCTATCTCGAATTGAGAAATCATTCTCCTCTTGGAACCCTCTTTTTCTTTCTTGGTGGGGTCGGTTGGATTCGATTAAGATGATGATTGCCCCAATTTTAATTTATATTCTCTCCATGCTCCCCGTTCACATCCCCTCTATCTATTTTAAACGTATTGACTCGTGCCTCTCTAGATTCCTCTGGAAGAATAAAAAATCCAGAATCGCCTTATCTTCTCTTCGGAAACCAAAATCTAATGGCGGTGTAAACTTCCCGGATTTTCGCCTTTATCATAAATCCTTCTCCCTGCGTCATGCCTCAAGATGGCTTATATCAGATCCCTCTCCCTTTACTCCTCTTTGGCTCTACATTGAACAAATCTTATTATTACCCTTTTCCTTCAAAGAAGGTATACGTTTTTCTGCCAAAACTTCTCATACTTCCCTCCCCTTATTTAAACATACTTGTTCCCTCTTAAAACCTTTGGTCCACTCCACTAACATTTCCCGTGATTCTTTCTTAGACTCTCCTATTTGGCACAACTCGCTTATCCTTCTCAACAACAGACCCATTTTTTGGACTGCGTGGAGACTAAAAGGTATTTTATGGGTTAAACAGCTTTTTGATGGAGTTTCACCTTGCTCCTTTCCCCAATTTCAGTCTTTGTTTCATTGTCCTCGCTCTTTTTGCAGAAGTTTACCACTCTTATGGCGATTATTCTTGACGTATACTATTCCCTTCCCTCTTCATCTTTATCTGATATCCAAAATCCTCTTCTCAAAATACTTCTTATTCTCCCCAAAGCTTCTCTTATATACAAATTCTTTTTAGCCCCCAATCCAGATCGTGCTAAATCTAAATTGGAACTTTCTTGGGAATTGGATTTAGGATGCGAATGGTCTATCATCTTTTGGGATAAACTTTGGTCCAGATCTTTAAAAATTTCTCGCTCTGCTTCTCTTACCCAATCTCTGTTCTTCTTTTATCACAGACTTTATCTCTCCCCTGCTTCTTTAGCACGCTTTTCTTCCTCTGCTGACTCTAACTGTTGGACTTGCGGTTCTGCTAATGCTGACCTCCTTCATCTTTTCTTTTTTTGTCCTATAGTCTCCGAATTTTGGGAGAAGGTTTGGTCTTACATCTCTCGTCTGTTTACAATTTCCATTCCTTATTCTATACCTCTCCTCTTTGCTGGAAGCCTTTCTGACTCTTTAGATCTTCCTCCACACGGTCATGGTCTTTTTGACCTTATGCTTGCTCTAGCCTTTCAACACATTTCCTTTAACTGGAAAAATCTCACAAAACTTTCCATACAACATTGGTGGAATACTCTCTGTCATTTCCATAGACTGGATGTTGCTTTCGCCTCTTCTTGCAAACCAATCATTAATAAGGATCTCTTTTGGTTGCCACTTACCACCTATTTAGATCGAATTGTTTAAAAAAATACTTCGCATATAACCTCTGAAAATTTCAAACCCCCTTGAAAGATTTTTATCTCTGTTTTTCATTATCTACCCTGTTAAGCTAATACATATATTTACTCATTAGACAATTTTATATTTATTCATTTACAGTATTTAATCTAGTATGTATTTCTCTGTTTTTATTCCTTTATACCACACTATCAGTATTCCCTCACCTCCCCTTCTTACCCTTCTTCTTCCTTCCCTCTTTTCCTTACCTCCACCCTATATAAATTCCACAAATTGCTTTTACTCTTTTCTCCAGATATCAGCCAATTCCTTTGTTATATTGTTATACTTGATTTCTTTTTATATATTGCTGATGTCTTTATGTATTAATAAGTTACTAATAAAGCTTTTCAAACACAAAAAGAGATGTTGTACAGCGATGACCACGTGAAGTCGAACCGCTTTAGACTGGAGCAAGGGAATTAAGCCAGCCATTACTAGAACATGTATACATAAACACATCAGTTGTTAAAGTCTAGAAGCGTGTTAGTTTCCATGTCTGCCTCTTCTTCTGCATAAATTTGTTCTGTGCTATTTTTGTGCATTTAAAATGAGCAATCTCCACTGGGCAGGAACATTCCGCTGCACCCACCTCAGCGGGCCGTCCCACCTGCGCCTCGCTGTCTGAGGTCACATGTGGATAAAGTTTCCAGATGACTCGATGCCTCGAAGGACGCCAGTGTTCCGGTCCTTGGCTTGTGTTTTTAATTTGACATATCCTTGTTTTCCGATATTAGTTCAATTCCATCAAGCCCGATCCGCCAGGACTACAACTCCCAGAATGCATTAGCATTTTGCACTAAAGCAACAAGTGTAGCATTGCATCCTTGATATCATGGAATCTTCTGGTATCCTTACATGAGGATGCCAGGCACTAGGAGTTCAAAGGCTGATTGTTGCATCTGAAACAGTTCAACTCCCCTACTTACAGGGCTGTCCAAGCCCCGCCCCTTCCTCCCAGACCTCACTGTATAAGCTTCTCGAGAAGCACGCTTCCTTCAGTGCAGTGGAAAACACACCTCGAGCAGAAGTGGGGTGGGCTCTTAGCTGCAGTTTTGTAAACCCGCTGTCAGGCCTGCCTTTCTGCCAGATGTTTGCCAGCGCTGGTTCTGAGATCCAGACCCCTGCTTGTTCCAGAAGGCAACCTGGAACCACACCCCACTGTTGTTCCATGCTGACGGGAAACACGCACCACCCCCGCACACGTACTTTCGATCTTTAAAGCCAGGAGCTCCCAGGAACTGGTCGCCTATTGTATATGCACTTCGTCCTTCTTGTTTTTATCTGTTTGCTCTTCCTTTTGCCTCCGACTTGTCCCTGCATGGTGGTCTGTGAGAGTTTTAGGCAAGGCGTTTCCCCGGTGGGCAGCCAGGGTTGGGGCCCGTTTTGGACCCCTGGGGGCAGGGCTTTAAGTGGGATGAAAAAAACTGGGGGGTGGGGGCTCTCAAAGGGGCGCGGCCAAAGTAATTAAGGGCGTGGCTTAAAAACACGAAAGCTAAAAATCTGTGTTTACCATAGTGTGCCGCCCGACTTGTATTTTGCTGTTTCTGTCATCGCATCCAGATATATGATACAACAAGTAACATTATACCTACAACAAAGTCAGGATTACTGGCTTTGTCAATGGTTGTTAGTTGCATAAGATAAATAAGCAGCAACTATGGCTTGTATATAATATTGAAAAAGCTTCCACTTAAAGCCCTGGTGACCTCAGGTTAATGTTGCTGCTCCTGAGTTTCAAAAAGAGAAGGGGAATCCAGAGAGAAAATGACTCTCTTTAAAGGATTTCCCTTCCCCTACAACACGGGTACTCATAGTACGGCCCGCGGGCCGCCAGCGTCCCGGCAAGCCTTCCTTGGCGGCCCGCGGACCTTGCAGACATTGTACCTGTGTTTTTTTTTGTAGTTTTTTTTAAAGTGTCAGCAAACACCGCAGCGCGGACTCTGAGAGACTCTGCTCTATGGGGGCCGGGCGAGTCTTTAAAAGACCATTCACTTGTTAATGAGGCTTTGTTGTATTTCACCTCTTTTTAGCCCCCCTGCATCTCCACTCTGACTGAGTGGAGATGCAGGGGCACTAAGAAGAGTTGAAATACAACAAAGTCTCATTAACAAGTGATTGGTCTTTTAAAGACCTGTGAAGTACTCGGGTGCGGCTGTATGTGTTCCCGGGAAGCTGTCTCAACCCCGGCTGACACCCACACGGGGTGAGGTGAGAGAGGGTGACAGAGAGAGGGAGACAGAGGGAGGGAGGGGGAGACAGAGAGAGAGGGAGAGAGAGGGAGGGAGAGGGAGACAGAGGGAGACAGAGAGAGAGGGAGACGGAGGGAGACAGAGGGAGGGAGAGGGAGACAGACAGAGGGAGACAGAAAGAGAGGGAGACAGAGAGATACAGAGGGAGGGAGACAGAGGGAGGGAGACAGAGGGAGGGAGGGAGACAGGGAGGGAGACAGGGAGGGAGACAGACAGAGGGAGAGGGAGGGAGGGAGAGGGAGGGAGACAGAGGGAGGGAGACAGAGGGAGACAGACAGAGGGAGACACAGAGGGAGACAAAGAGGGAGACAGACAGAGGGAGACAGACGGAGACAGAGAGAGGGAGACAGAGGGAGACAGACGGAGAGGGAGGGAGACAGAGGGAGGGAGACAGGGAGAGGGAGACAGAGAGGGAGACAGACAGAGAGGGAGAGAGACAGAGAGGGAGAGAGAGAGAGGGAGAGAGACAGAGAGAGGGAGACAGAGGGAGGGAGACAGAGGGAGGGAGACAGAGGGGGGAGACAGAGGGAGACAGAGAGAGAGGGAGACAGAAAGAGGGAGACAGACAGAGGGAGGGAGACAGACAGAGGGAGGGAGACAGAGAGAGAGGGAGACGGAGAGAGGGAGACAGACAGAGGGAGACAGACAGAGGGAGACAGACGGAGACAGACAGAGAGAGGGAGACAGAGGGAGACAGACGGAGAGGGAGGGAGACAGAGAGAGGGAGACAGAGAGAGGGAGACAGAGAGAGGGAGACAGAGGGAGACAGACAGAGAGGGAGAGAGACAGAGAGGGAGAGAGACAGAGGGAGGGAGACAGAGAGAGGGAGACAGAGGGAGGGAGACAGAGGGAGGGAGACAGAGAGAGAGGGAGACAGAGAGAGGGAGACAGAAAGAAGGAGACAGACAGAGGGAGGGAGACAGAGAGAGAGGGAGACAGAGAGAGGGAGACAGACAGAGGGAGACAGACAGAGGGAGACAGAGGGAGACAGACAGAGGGAGACAGAGGGAGTGAGATAGAGGGAGGGAGACAGAGAGAGAGGGAGGGAGACAGAGGGAGACAGAGACAGAGGGAGACAGAGACAGAGGGAGGGAGACAGAGGGAGGGAGACAGGGAGGGAGACAGAGAGGGAGGGAGACAAAGAGAGGGAGACCGAGAGAGGGAGACAGACGGAGACAGAGGGAGAGAGACAGAGGGAGACAGACAGAGGGAGACCGACAGAGGGAGGAGGGCGACAGACAGAGGGAGACAGACAGAGGGAGGAGGGCGACAGACAGAGGGAGGGAGACAGATAGAGGGAGACAGAGGGAGGGAAACAGACAGAGGGAGGGAGACAGAGAGAGATAGAGGGAGGGAGACAGAGACAGACAGAGGGAGATAGAGGGAGGGAGACAGAGACAGAGGGAGACAGAGGGGGAGAGAGAGAGAGAGAGGGAGACAGAGGGAGGCAGAGGGAGGGAGTCAGGAGGAGACAGAGGGAGGGAGAGGGAGACAGACAGAGGGAGACAGACAGAGGGAGACAGAGAGAGGGAGACAGACAGACAGAGGGAGACAGACAGAGGGAGGGAGACAGACAGACAGAGGGAGGGAGGGAGACAGACAGAGGGAGGGAGGGAGACAGACAGAGGGAGCGAGACAGAGAGAGAGGGAGACAGAGAGAGAGGGAGACAGAGAGAGAGGGAGACAGAGGGAGAGAGACAGAGGGAGGGAAACAGACAGAGAGGGAGAGAGAGGGAGATAGAGGGAGAGAGAGGGAGACAGAGGGAGACAGAGGGAGAGAGAGAGAGAGGGAGACAGAGAGATAGGCAGAGGGAGGCAGAGGGAGACAGAGGGAGGGAGTCAGGGGGAGACAGAAGGAGGGAGAGGGAGACAGACAGAGGGAGACAGACAGAGGGAGACAGACAGAGGGAGACAGACAGAGGGAGGGAGGGAGACAGACAGAGGGAGACAGAGAGAGAGAGGGAGACAGAGAGAGAGGGAGACAGAGGGAGGGAGAGGGAGGAAGACAGAGGGAGGGAGACAGAGGGAGGGAGACAGACAGAAGGAGACAGACAGAGGGAGACAGAGGGAGAGGGAGACAGAGGGAGAGGGAGACAGAGAGAGGGAGACAGAGAGAGGGGGAGACAGAGAGAGAGGGAGACAGAGGGAGGGAGACAGAGGGACAGAGGGCAACAGACAGAGGGAGACAGACAGAGGGAGGGAGGGAGACAGAGGGAGACAGACAGAGGGAGCAGGGAGACAGACAGAGGGAGGGAGACAGAGGGAGGGAGAGGGAGACATACAGACAGAGGGAGGGAGACAGACAGAGGGAGGGAGACAGACAGACAGACAGAGGGAGGGAGACAGACAGACAGAGGGAGGGAGACAGACAGAGGGAGAGAGGGAGAGGGAGACAGAGGGAGACAGACAGACAGAGGGAGGGAGACAGAGACAGAGGGAGGGAGACAGAGACAGAGGGAGGGAGACAGAGGGGGAGGGAGGGAGACAGAGGGGGAGGGAGACAGAGGGGGAGGGAGAGGGAGAGACAGAGAGAGGGAGACACAGGGAGGGAGACAGGAAGAGACAGAGAGAGGGAGACAGAGGGAGGGAGACAGAGAGAGACAGAGAGAGACAGAGGGAGACAGAGGGCAACAGACAGAGGGAGACAGACAGACAGAGGGAGACAGACAGAGGGAGGGAGACAGACAGAGGGAGGGAGACAGACAGAGGGAGGGAGACAGAGGGAGGGAGACAGAGAGGGAGGGAGACAGATAGAGGGAGGGAGACAGATAGAGGGAGGGAGACATACAGAGGGAGGGAGACAGAGGGAGGGAGGGAGACAGAGACAGACAGAGGGAGACAGACGGAGGGAGGGAGAGGGAGGTAGAGGGAGGGAGACAGAGAGAGAGAGAGAGGGAGGGAGACAGAGAGAGAGAGAAAGGGAGGGAGAGAGAGAGAGGGAGGGAGACAGAGAGAGAGAGAGACAAACAGAGTGAGTGAGACAGAGGGAGGGAGAGAGAGGGAGAGAGAGAGAGAGAGAGGGAGGGAGACGGAGAGAGAGAGGGAGGGAGAGATAGAGAGAGGGAGGGAGAGATAGAGAGAGGGAGGGAGGGAGGGAGAGAGAGAGAGAGAGAGAGAGAGAGAGAGAGAGAGAGAGAGATGTGTGTATGCCGGGTCTGGTGGCTCAGTGGACGAAGGCGTCCGCTGCAGGGGCCTGTGTTCAACCTCATGGTCATAGTTTGTTTTTTTGCTCTAGCCCCGCCTCCCTCCCTCACTGACCCCGCCCCCACCGGTGCGGCCCTCGGCCACAAACCACACTGTAAATTTGGCCCCCGAGAGAAAGTTTGTGAGTACCCATGCCCTACAACCTCACCTGGCATGACGTCATGCCGTAACTTCTCCACTAGTGAGAAGTGAGCAGTATGAGTACTCAGCACGCGCACATCGATGTGCCTGCTGTCACTGCAGACCGCCTGTGCCAGGGCACAAAACAGAGCCCGATAGAGACCCGTTTCGAGGCCCCGTTTAAAAAACTGCCGGTGCTCAGCACCGGTGAGACCCGGCCCACTTAAAGGCTTGCCTGGGGGGGCCGTTCTTGTTACCGGGGATAGTTTTGCAGCAAGGCTGCAATATCGCCCCCTGTAACAAAAGGAGCTGCAGTGTTTTACACATGCACCCCTTTCGCCCGTGTCTCCCCCCCCACCTCCCCTCCACCACAAGGCCAGTCCTACTCAATTTCCATGGCCGGTTTGTGTTCCCAGGCCGGCCCTGGTTTTAGGAGATCCCCAGTATAAATCCCTGCCTCAAAAACCTTGTAGATTTCAGAAACTGCATTCCAGAGCACCAGAACGCACACGAAAAAAGAGAGATGGAAGGGCCTGCCCTTCAGCAGAGGTCCCAAGTTTTCCAGGCCCATGCATGAGTAGCTCATCCAGTGCTTTGCATTCTGGGACTTTCTGTCCTGATTTTAGAATGAGACAAACTGGACTACATTTCCCAGAATGCAAAGTAAAAGCCTTGCCTGGGAGAGCTATTTCCTCACAGTCCTGGGAAAATTGAGAGCTCTGCTCCCACGCTGGGGAAGACTGGTGAGGCTGGAAGCAAATGGCCTCACCATTCACCAGCAAGCCACCGCTGTTGTCCATGTCCACCCTAAAAGTAAGATTACCCAATAACAGGCTCGATGACTGGAGCAATTAGGAGATTACATGTCATCATAAAACCACTTTTCTATTCCTGGGCTTTGCTTTTACTTATCATTAATATCAGGTGTATTTATCCAATTGGTCCAATTAAAATTAGCCGAGACTGCACTGCTAAGCAGCGATTAAAAAAAACAACAACAAAAACGAAGATTTAAGTTCTGGTGTCGTGGAGTTGTCTGGTCACCCTACAGATGACCCATGTCGAAGGCATTCAGTGATCCAGTTCTCGGCTTTTCTTTTAGAAATTATCTGAAATGTGTTAGTTTATTGCTGGTGAATAAAGACTAGAACTTCCAGAATGCATCTCATTTTTTTTAAACTAAAGCCTGAAAGTGGAGCTGTGAGTCCTTGGTGACATGAAGGCCGGATAAGACTCGACATAGCTTAATGCTTCCCACAAACACTCCTTGGAGTGGCAGGAACCGCCAAATATTCATAAAGCTGTTCTGCAGCAAAACATATAATAATTGGATAACTAAGCATTGGCAAGGTCAATAGGTGTGCCTTGCGTTTTGAGTCCAGAAAAACAGTTTTTAAAAAGCCTACTGCACTGAAAAGGCAAAGCAAAAATGAATGCTTTCTGCATAGATTCATTCCTTAGATTTAGAATTAAATGTGTGATGATTCACTGCACTTTTGGGATGTAAAATAGTACCCCTCCATTGCATTGCAAGAGAAGCACTCAATGTGAGGCGGAATGATACATTGAACCGCCAATAGCATGAAGAAAGAAAAAATACTCCACTTGTGCCACCTTGTATACATTTTAAAGAATTGGTCACAGCAGCTCTTGCTGACAGCTGCGCTGTTAGACCTAAAAATAAAAGCTCTCTATTACAGACCTCGGTTTTCTTTTTACACATCATTATAGCGGGTGTTTTATTTCAACTGTTAAGATTGTATCAAAACAAAACTGTCAGAGTGTGCTGCCGTGATACACAGGGGTACACAGGGGTCCACGACTAAGCATGCAATGTCCTGTTAATTAGTTATCTGACAGTCCTCGATTTGCATGAGACTCGCACAACTGGTCCCGACTTTAAAACCAGGAATAGGTTACTTCCAAAGCATACACTATATAAAACAAGCATTGGCATAGCCAATAGGTCTCGCTTTTGGGACCTTATAAGTATTTAGTTATGCAGCACAATATCCTTGGTGCAACAACATCAACTGTTGCATGGCTAAACACATAAGGTCCCAAAGGCGAGACCTATTGGCTATGCCAATGCTTGTTTTCGTTTTGTTGTCACATTTATGTTGAAAGGCTGTATTTTTGGAGCCTGTTAAAATTGCAATTCTGTGATTCATTATTACAGTGAACATTAATCAAATTGTGATGACATGCAATGGTCATTTACTGCAACAGTCAGCCTTTTCATATTGGTATAGTACCCCTTTTGATATGACATTTAATGTCCTCAACTCATCTTGTTTATTTTCTGCAACAGTCCATCTCACAATATTGATATTGAGGGGGGTCATGTAGCTGTTGAACAGGGTGGGGCTGAGGGATGATGCTTGTGGTACGCCGCATATGATGTCTTTGGGTGCGCAGGTGAAGAGAGGCAGTTAGATGCTCTGTGTGCGTCCTTTAAGGAACAAGGCGATCCATTTGAGGGTGTCTTGCCGTATGCCTATGTTGTAGAGTCTGTTGATGAGGGTGTTGTGGGGGATTGTGTTGAACGCAGCGGAGTGGTCAGGGAGGATCAAGGCCACCGTTTCTCCACAGTCGAAGAGTGTTCTGATGTCATCTCTGGCAAGCAATCAGCGCAGTCTCAGTGCTGTGGTTGGCACAGAATCCTGATTGAAAGGCGTCCAGTAGTTGGTTTTGTTCCAGGAATTCAGTGAGCTGCTGGTTGATGGCTTTCTCGAGAATTTTGGCCGGGTATTGGAGCAGGGAGATCGAACGATAATTTTTTAGATTGTTGGATCAGCAGAGGGTTTCTTTAGGAGGGGTCTAACGTCTGCGTGTTTCCATCTGTTTGGGAAGGTTGCTGTGGGGATGGAGGTGTTGAGGATGCTGGTGAGTTGCGTGCTGATTGGGTTCGTTGGGAGGAATTAGAGTTGGTGGGGGCAGGAGTCGATGGGAATCCCAGAGTGGATGGAAGACATGATGGCTGAGGTGATCGTGGTGGTAAACGGTGACCCAGTGGTGATGGTTTGGCTGGTGTTTGCTGGTTGGTTGAGATCTTCGGGGTTAATGGTGGAGGGTTGGATGTTGAAATTTTTGTAGATGTTGGTGAGCTTGCTGTGGAAGAAGTCTGAGAGGGTGTTGCAGAGTTTTTGGGAGAGGTGGAATAGTGTTCTCTATAGCTGTAAGGTTGGAGAATTATTTGACTATTTTGAAGAGTTCCTTTGTGTGGTTTGCAGCGGAGTCAATGCGGGTGGTGATGGATGCTTTCTTGGCTTCTTTGATGTGCCGGTGGAAGTTGCTGAGGGCTGTTTTGTGAGCTGCCATGTCGGCGGGCTTCTTGGTGGCGTGTCATCATTTCTCCAGTTGGTGGCAGTTGCGCTTGGTGGTCCTGAGTTCTGGGGTGTACCAGCTGGCATGTTTGAAGCTCTTGTTGGTTTTTGTAGGTTTCAGCAGGGCGACTCTGTCGGCCCAGTCAGAGATCCAGGCAGCAAAGTTCTGGACAGCCTAGTTGAGGTCTGTTGAGGCCTCAGGTTGGGAGGTGGTGAGGGTCTGTGACTACTGAGTTTCGGTGACCTTGCTACAGCTGCTGTGGGAGGAGATCTGCTGCCTGTTTATGGTGTGCTGGACGTCGGTGATGGTGAAGTGTACGATGATGTGGTGAGTTCTGTGGTGTGGCTGAACTGAATTCTGTTACTGAAGGTGAAGATGGTGTCGAGTGTGTGTCCGGCGTTGTGCGTGGGTTCGGTGACCAGATGGGTGAGGCCGATGTTGTTCAGGTTCTCCAGGAGGGCGATGGTGTTGGCATAGTTGGGGTCGTCAATGTGGAAGTTGAGGTCGCAGAGTAGGACATAGTGGTGTGAGTCGATTGCTAGGGTGCAATGAGGTTGGGGATGGCATCGCAGCATGTTGCTCGAGGTACTGGGGGCCTGTAAGCAAGGGTGCCTCTTATTGTTGTCTTCGCATCAGTTTGTAGTAGGAAGTTGAGGTGTTTCATGAGAGGCACTAGGTCGTCATTGTTGATGGTGCATCTGATGGTTTCCTTGAAGAGGATGGCGATGCCTCTGCCTTGTTTCTTGACATGGTCTCCGTGTATCATCTTGTAGCCTTCGGGAGTACGATTCCCTTGCGGGAGCGAGCTTTGGCGACATCAGTTAGCAATTATCGCGCTCGCTCCCGCAAGGTAAACGCTGCGTGTCCCTGCTCTCGGCCACACTCCCCCCACCCCTCCCACTTGTTTTTCTGCTTTGTACCCGCAGTTTCTCAGAAACGCCTGAAAATCTCAGATTAGCCACTAGAGGGCGCACGTGCAGCGTTACTAGCAAAAGAAATCAGAACATTTATAGGACATCGCGCACCCTTGTTCAGTTATCTTTGAGCAGGAAAAACGCCACAGTCCCATCCAATTACTGTATATCATCGATATTTTCTTTTCCTTCATAAAATGATACCGCCACTAAAATTGTACGTCTGCTTTTTAAAGATAATACGGATAGATACTTTGTGACTAGGAAATAGGAAACCGGTGAACCTATTTTAAATGCCTCAGCCTGGCCCAATTACAATAGCAGCATTAGGGCTTCTGTGAAAGCAGAGGTTTGGGACCAGTCGAGGCACGCAGGGAGGCCCAGTTCAAGTTACCACCGAAACCATTTCTTCACTTATCAGCAAATGTCCCCGTGGCAAGAAGCTTTGAGGCTTGTCTTTAAAGAATCCAGTGTAAGAGCAGAGAGGAATGTGTCACAGGCGTGGTGAGAAGTGCAGTAGTCGGCTGGGTGGGAGAAAGTACATTTTATAAGCCCTGCTGTCTGTCATTCAATGAGGGAGCGGATGCCTGCACGCCAACCTGCTAGACCAGAGGCCCTCGTCTCCTCACAGGCACGCAAGGGGCAGGTCTTCAGCCGGCATTTTCAAAAGCGAGGGTCTTTTGCATGCAGGGTTGGATTCAGATCAAAAATTGGTCCGGGCACCCTTAATATAGATATTTTTTTACGTGGATCACATCTATGGATTCCGCTATTTCGCAAAACACTGCTTCAATGTTATAAAAAGAAAGAGGGAGGGAGGTTCTCTAAAAGAGACATGGTTTCACTGAGATTTTAAAAAAAAAATGGATATGTTGCCAGGACTGTTTGTGCACGGATTAGTTCACAGTGGTGAACCACACCTGATTGGAAGTGGGGCCACTTCTGCTCAGGCCCCCTGTTCAATCTGCATACGTTAATGGGCGAGCTCCGTGAGAGCGCCGGAATGACCCTCTTCCCCCACACCCCCCTATAAGAAGCCCATCTGCCTGGGAAAGGCCACTCAACCCCCCACTGGGCCGCTGGCGGCATCTGAGGCAGCTCAAATCGGCCACCACCCTGGCCAAAAAGGCCGCTTACGGCTGCATCTCCGATACAGGCCCATTGCCCGAGTGCCTGCCTTACCAATCACCCCTGTTTTGCAAGTGAGCTGTGGGACAATGTTTTTTTTGTTGTTGCAGTTTTATTCAGCACAAACTCTACCCGAAGATATTGGAGCGCTTTCCATCAGCACCAGTTACATTAGTACACAAGGACACATTTTTTGTAGGCATCACAGGAAGCTTAAAATGATTTGCCCAGAATCATAGGGCGTCGAACCCAGCCCAAGACTCAAACCCGTTTCCCTAGTTGCAACGTTGGCAGCTCTGGACATAACTCCACATCTCTCACCAGGGACCGACGGGAGCAGAACAAAGGCCAGGGTATCAACATTCTTTTAACTTCGGGGTACTGAAATTGTCACAATTGTAGGAGTGTGACCTATTAGATATGCTGGTACTGTGATTGACAGCAGCAATGGGCAGTGCAAGCGGAAGTGGCCTGCTGACTAGAGCCCTGGCACTTCTGGTTTTACAAATTAAGCACTATATATGAAGGGGATATAAGGACATCTGGGTGGTCCAGTCTGCCCTTTTACCAACCACTGTCTGTAATAAGCTCTCCCTGGTCACCAGATGGTCTTTGCTCCGACCTCATCGTTCACGCTTATCATGTCTCGGAGACGAAGTTTACTCGTTGGTTTGTTGTCTTTCGGTTAGGCGCGCGGGATGCAGGAAATATTCACTTTTTATTGCTCAACGCAAATATGTACTTTTTGTTGCTTCACGGGGTGGATGAGATGATCAGAGCAAAGCAGGACACGTGGAACAAAAGGCAAACCTGCCCTGGACTGCAGGTGAATTTGAGCACACCCAGTGGCGTACCTCGGACCCCATTGCGAGCAGCCCCTGCTTGTAAATACAGCCACAATTGTGGTTTACTGGGCCCCGGTGCCAGTGCACCTGTTGCACAGTGGATGGCTACGCGATCGAGCACTCCTCAGGATTCGCAGCCTCTGTTGGAATGTGAAGGGACAGTTAGCACCCGAGTGAGAGCCGGGCAGTTACTCCTGTTATGGCGGCAGCGCCTTTAGCTGGGTTTAGGACACATACACACAGCATGCACTGGTGTCCAACATTCCTGTCTCATGTACACACTAATGACGCAGTCCCCGCGTGGCCTCTCCCTGCACACACACCGAGCGCCCTCCTGTGCTTGAGAGGCATCAGTTCAAGAGCTTTCTACATTCCAGGTCCAAGCATAACTCGCCTAATTCGGGTATTTTTTTCATTGTTTCTGGGATCTGGAGTCCATTTCAACCCTAAAGAAAATGGAGACTACAAACCACAGAATGCAAATAAAAGTACTGGATGAGCTACTAACGCGTGGCCTTGGGAAACGAGAGAGCTCTGCCCTACCATGTACACCCAGCCTCACACCCCCTCCCTGCTGCAGGAGCCTAGAACAGTCTAGTCCCCAGCTCCACCTTTACTCAGTTTTACTTTGCCTTACCAGGTGAGTGGGTGGATCTCCGGGCCTATGCACTCTACCCATCTCCCTTCCATTTTTTAAAAATGTGTATTTATTTATTTATTAGAGATGTTGTACAGCGATGACCACGTGAAGTCGAACCGCTTTAGACTGGAGCAAGGGAATTAAGCCAGCCATTACTAGAACATGTATACATAAACACATCAGTTGTTAAAGTCTAGAAGCGTGTTAGTTTCCATGTCTGCCTCTTCTTCTGCATAAATTTGTTCTGTGCTATTTTTGTGCATTTAAAATGAGCCATCTCCACTGGGCAGAAACATTCCTCTGCACCCACCTCAGCGGGCCATCCCACCTGCGCCTCGCTGTCTGAGGTCACAAGTGGATAAAGTTTCCAGATGACTCGATGCCTCGAAGGACGACAGTGTTCCGGTCCTTGGCTTGTGTTTTTAATTTGACATATCCTTGTTTTCCGATATTAGTTCAATTCCATCAAGCCTGATCCGCCAGGACTACAACTCCCAGAATGCATTAGCATTTTGCACTAAAGCAACAAGTGTAGCATTGCATCCTTGATATCATGGAATCTTCTGGTATCCTTACATGAGGATGCCAGGCACTAGGAGTTCAAAGGCTGATTGTTGCATCTGAAACAGTTCAACTCCCCCTACTTACAGGGCTGTCCAAGCCCCGCCCTTTCCTCCCAGACCTCACTGTATAAGCTTCTCGAGAAGCACGCTTCCTTCAGTGCAGTGGAAAACACACCTCGAGCAGAAGTGGGGTGGGCTCTTAGCTGCAGTTTTGTAAACCCGCTGTCAGGCCTGCCTTTCTGCCAGATGTTTGCCAGCGCTGGTTCTGAGATCCAGACCCCTGCTTGTTCCAGAAGGCAACCTGGAACCACACCCCACTGTTGTTCCATGCTGACGGGAAACACGCACCACCCCCGCACACGTACTTTCGATCTTTAAAGCCAGGAGCTCCCAGGAACTGGTCGCCTATTGTATATGCACTTCGTCCTTCTTGTTTTTATCTGTTTGCTCTTCCTTTTGCCTCCGACTTGTCCCTGCGTGGTGGTCTGTGAGAGTTTTAGGCAAGGCGTTTCCCCGGTGGGCAGCCAGGGTTGGGGCCCTTTTTGGACCCCTGGGGGCAGGGCTTTAAGTGGGATGAAAAAAACGGGGGTGGGGGCTCTCCAAGGGCCACGGCCAAAGTAATTAAGGGCGTGGCTTAAAAACACGAATGCTATAAATCTGTGTTTACCATAGTGTGCCGCCCTACTTGTATTTTGCGGTTTCTGTCATTGCATCCAGATATATGATACAACAAGTAACATCATACCTACAACAAAGTCAGGACTACTGGCTTTGTCAATGGTTGTTAGTTGCATAAGATAAATAAGCAGCAGCTATGGCTTGTATATAATATTGAAAAAGCTTCCACTTAAAGACCTGGTGACCTCAGGTCAATGTTGATGCTCCTGAGTTTCAAAAAGAGAAGGGAAATCCAGAGAGAAAATGACTCTCTTTACAGGATTTCCCTTCCCCTACAACCTCACCTGGCATTACGTCATGCCGTAACTTCTCCACTAGTGAGAAGTGAGCAGTGTGAGTACTCAGCACGCGCACATCGATGTGCCTGCTGTCACTGCAGACCGCCTGTGCCAGGGCACAAAACAGAGCCCGATAGAGACCCGTTTCGAGGCCCCCTTTAAAAAACTGCCGGCGCTCAGCACCGGTGAGACCCGGCCCACTAAAAGCCTTGCCTGGGGGGGCCGTTCTTGTTACCGGGGATAGTTTTGCAGCAAGGCTGCAATATCGCCCCCTGTAACAAAAGGAGCTGCAGTGTTTTACACGTGCACCCCTTTCGCCCGTGTCTCCCCCCCCCCACCTCCCCTCCACCACAAGGCCAGTCCTACTCAATTTCCATGGCCGGTTTGTGTTCCCAGGCCGGCCCTGGTTTTAAGAGATCCCCAGTATAAATCCCTGCCTCAAAAACCTTGTAGATTTCAGAAACTGCACTCCAGAGCACCAGCACGCACACGAAAAAAGAGAGATGGAAGGGCCTGCCCTTCAGCAGAGGTCCGAAGTTTTCCAGGCCCATGCATGAGTAGCTCATCCAGTGCTTTGCATTCTGGGACTTTCTGTCCTGATTTTAGAATGAGACAAACTGGACTACATTTCCCAGAATGCAAAGTAAAAGCCTTGCCTGGGAGAGCTATTACCTCACAGACCTGGGAAAATTGAGAGCTCTGCTCCCACGCTGGGGAAGACTGGTGAGGCTGGAAGCAAATGGCCTCACCATTCACTAGCAAGCCACCGCTGTTGTCCGTGTCCACCCTAAAAGTAAGATTACCCAATGACAGGCTCGATGACTGGAGCAATTAGGAGATTACATGTCATCATAAAACCCCTTTTCTATTCCTGGGCTTTGCTTTTACTTATCATTAATATCAGGTGTATTTATCCAATTGGTCAAATTAAATTTAGCCGAGACTGCACTGCTAAGCAGCGATTAAAAAAAAATCGAAGATTTAAGTTCTGGTGTCGTGGAGTTGTCTGGTCACCCTACAGATGACCCATGTCGAAGGCATTCAGTGATCCAGTTCTCGGCTTTTCATTTAGAAATCATCTGAAATGTGTTAGTTTATTGCTGATGAATAAAGTCTAGAACTTCCAGAATGCATCTCATTTTTTTTAAACTAAAGCCTGAAAGTGGAGCTGTGAGTCCTTGGTGACATGAAGGCCGGATAAGACTCGACATAGCTTAATGCTTCCCACAAACACTCCTTGGAGTGGCAGGAACCGCCAAATATTCATAAAGCTGTTCTGCAGCAAAACATATAATAATTGGATAACTAAGCATTGGCAAGTTCAATAGGTGTGCCTTGCGTTTTGAGTCCAGAAAAACAGTTTTTAAAAAGCCTACTGCACTGAAAAGGCAAAGCAAAAATGAATGGTTTCTGCATACATTCATTCCTTAGACTTAGAATTAAATGTGTGATGATTCACTGCACTTTTAGGATGTAAAATAGTCCCCCTCCATTGCAAGACAAGCACTCAATGTGAGGCGGAATGATACATTGAACCGCCAATAGCATGAAGAAAGAGAACAAATACTCCACTTGTGCCACCTTGTATACATTTTAAAGAATTGGTCACAGCAGCTCTTGCTGACAGCTGCGCTGTTAGACCTAAAAATAAAAGCTCTCTATTACAGACCTCGGTTTTCTTTTTACACATCATTATAGCAGGTGTTTTATTTCAACTGTTAAAATTGTATCAAAGCAAAACTGTCAGAGTGTGCTGCCGTGTTACACAGGGGTACACAGGGGTCCACGACTAAGCATGCAATGTCCTGTTAATTAGTTATCTGACAGTCCTCGATTTGCATGAGACTCGCACAACTGGTCCCGACTTTAAAACCAGGAATAGGTTACTTCCAAAGCATACACTATATAAAACAAGCATTGGCATAGCCAATAGGTCTCGCTTTGGGACCTTATAAGTATTTAGTTATGCAGCACAATATCCTTGGTGCAACAACATCAACTGTTGCATGGCTAAACACTTATAAGGTCCCAAAGGCGAGACCTATTGGCTATGCCAATGCTTGTTTTCGTTTTGTTGTCAAATTTATGTTGAAAGGCTGTATTTTTGGAGCCTGTTAAAATTGCAATTCTGTGATTCATTATTACAGTGAACATTAATCAAATTGTGATGACATGCAATGGTCATTTACTGCAACAGTCAGCCTTTTCATATTGGTATAGTACCCCTTTTGATATGACATTTAATGTCCTCAACTCATCATGTTTATTTGCTGCAACAGTCCATCTCACAATATTGATATTGAGGGGGGTCATGTAGCTGTTGAACAGGGTGGGGCTGAGGGATGATGCTTGTGGTACGCCGCATATGATGTCTTTGGGTGCGCAGGTGAAGAGAGGCAGTTAGATGCTCTGTGTGCGTCCCTTAAGGAACAAGGCGATCCACTTGAGGGTGTCTTGCCGTATGCCTATGTTGTAGAGTCTGTTGATGAGGGTGTTGTGGGGGATTGTGTTGAACGCAGTGGAGAGGTCAGGGAGGATCAAGTCCACCGTTTCTCCACAGTCGAAGAGTGTTCTGATGTCGTCTCTGGCAAGCAATCAGCGCAGTCTCAGTGCTGTGGTTGGCACAGAATCCTGATTGAAAGGCGTCCGGTAGTTGGTTTTGTTCCAGGAATTCAGTGAGCTGCTGGTTGATGGCTTTCTCGAGAATTTTGGCCGGGTAGTGGAGCAGGGAGATCGAACGATAATTTTTTAGATTGTTGGATCAGCAGAGGGTTTCTTTAGGAGGGGTCTAACGTCTGCGTGTTTACATCTGTTTGGGAAGGTTGCTGTGGGGATGGAGGTGTTGAGGATGCTGGTGAGTTGCGTGCTGATTGGGTTTGTTGGGAGGCTGTAGAGTTGGTGGGGGCAGGGGTCGGTGGGAACCCCAGAGTGGATGGAAGACATGATGGCTGAGGTGGTCGTGGTGGTAAACGGTGACCCAGTGGTGATGGTTTGGCTGGTGTTTGCTGGTTGGTTGAGCTCTTCGGGGTTAATGGCGGAGGGTTGGATGTTGAAATTTTTGTAGATGTTGGTGAGCTTGCTGTGGAAGAAGTCTGAGAGGGTGTTGCAGAGTTCTTGGGAGAGGTGGGATAGTGTTCTCTATAGCTGTAAGGTTGGAGAATTCTTTGTTATGTTATGTTATATATATTTATAGCGCGCACAGATACTCAACAGAGTGTCCCGGCGTGTACTTGAGAAAAGAAACAAAGGCCAGAGCGTCAGCTAGAAGAGAAGAGTTTTTAGCTTTTTCTTAAAGATCGCCGGGTCCTGGATGCCACGCAGCTCTAAGGGCAGAGCATTCCATGCTAAGGCAGCTTTCCGCACAAAGGAGCTCCCTCCAAGCCTTTGGCGGTTGAACCTAGGGGTCAGCATTAAAAGTTGAGAGGAGGAACGCAACTGTCTTACTGGATTATAAAAAGCTAATCTCTTTTGACTATTTTGAAGAGTTCCTTTGTGTGGTTTGCAGCGGAGTCAATGCGGGTGGTGATGGGTGCTTTCTTGGCTTCTTTGATGTGCCGGTGGAAGTTGCTGAGGGCTGTTTTGTGAGCTGCCCTGTCGGCGGGCTTCTTGGTGGCGTGTCATCATTTCTCCAGTTAGTGGCAGTTGCGCTTGGTGGTCCTGAGTTCTGGGGTGTACCAGCTGGCATGTTTGAAGCTCTTGTTGGTTTTTGTAGGTTTCAGCAGGGCGACTCTGTCGGCCCAGTCAGAGATCCAGGCAGCAAAGTTCTGGACAGCCTAGTTGAGGTCTGTTGAGGCCTCAGGTTGGGAGGTGGTGAGGGTCGGTGACTACTGAGTTTCGGTGACCTTGCTACAGCTGCTGTGGGAGGAGATCTGCTGCCTGTTTATGGTGTGCTGGGCGTCGGTGATGGTGAAGTGTACGATGATGTGGCGAGTTCTGTGGTGTGGCTGAACTGAATTCTGTTACTGAAGGTGAAGATGGTATCGAGTGTGTGTCCGGCGTTGTGCGTGGGTTCGGTGACCAGTTGGGTGAGGCCGATGTTGTTCAGGTTCTCCAGGAGGGCGATGGTGTTGGCATAGTTGGGGTCGTCAATGTGGAAGTTGAGGTCGCAGAGTAGGACATAGTGGTGTGAGTCGATTGCTAGGGGGCGATGAGGTTGGGGATGGCATCGCAGCATGTTGCTCGAGGTCCCGGGGCCTGTAAGCAAGGGTGTCTCTTATTGTTGTCTTCGCATCAGTTTGTAGTAGGAAGTTGAGGTGTCTCATGAGAGGCACTAGGTCGTCATTGTTGATGGTGCATCTGATGGTTTCCTTGAAGATGATGGCGATGCCTCTGCCTTGTTTCTTGACATGGTGTCCGTGTATCATCTTGTAGCCTTCGGGAGTGGCAGTGGTGATGTCGGGGTTCGAGGAGAGGTTGAGCCACATTTCGGTGATGAAGGCAACACCCGTGGAGAGGGGGTGATGGTGTCCCAGATTTCCGTGGAGTGTTTGCAGAGTGAGGGGCATTGAGCAAGATGCAGTGGAGCAGATGTGGGGTGTCATTGGTCTTGTCGGCAGGATAATGTGGGATCTTTCATAGGTTGTGTCTCAGGAGACGTGGCAGTGTCATCAGTTGAAAGGTCCTTTGGTTGATTGCAGGGAGGAGGAGATACAGCTGTTTTGATGCCCGTAGCCCATGTCCAGGAGTTCCTTGGCGGTGTTGAGTCGGTGGCAGGAGGGCCAGGGATCCTCGTGCTGGGTGTTGTACAAGCGGCGATTCGATGGCAGAACACCCACTGTGCACGGTTGCTGTGTGGTCGTGCTGCAGTCTTCATTAGTGGTCCTGGTGGTGGTCCTAGTGCAGGCAGTGCAGGGGCAGTGGGCAGCACAGGGACAGCAGGCAGCGCAGGGACAGCAGGCAGCGCAGGGACAGCAGGAGGCGCAGGGACAGCAGGCAGCGCAGGGACAGCAGGCAGCGCAGGGACAGCAGGCAGCACAGGGAGAGGAACAGCAGGCAACGCAGGAACAGCAGGCAGCGCAGGGGCAACAGTTGCGCAGAGACAGCAGGCAGTGCAGGGACAGCAGGGAGCGCAGGGGCAGCAGGAGACTCAGGGACAGCAGGTGGTGCGGGGACAGCAGGCATTGCAGGAACAGCATGCAGCACAGGGACAACCAGTGGCTATGGAACAGCAGGTGACACAAGGACAGCAGGTGGTGTGAGGATCAGCAGGCAATGCAGGGACAGCAGGCAGCGCAGGGGCAACAGTTGCACAGAGACAGCAGGCAGCGCAGGGACAGCAGGG
Organism: Calotriton arnoldi; assembly: GCA_963921515.1. Classification (NCBI taxonomy): domain Eukaryota; kingdom Metazoa; phylum Chordata; class Amphibia; order Caudata; family Salamandridae; genus Calotriton; species Calotriton arnoldi. The sequence goes on from CAWUFW010005293.1 coordinate 1,261,834, forward strand.
AGCGCAGGGGCAGCAGGAGACTCAGGGACAGCAGGTGGTGCAGGGACAGCAGGCAGTGTAGACACAGCAGGCAGCACAGGGACAACAGGTGGCTATGGGACAGCAGGTAACACAAGGACAGCAGGTGGTGCAAGGACAGCAAGGGGCACAGGGACAACAGGAAGTGCAGGAACAGCAGGCAGCATAGGTACAGCCGGTGGTACATGGGCAGCAGGTGGTGCAGGGACAGCTGGTGGTACAGGGACATCAGGCAGTGCAGAAACAGGAGGTGGCGCAGGTACAGGGGGTTACGGTACCTTGAGCTGGGGGTCAGGTGAAAGAGGGGTGGCCGAGCCCAGCCTCCTCCGGGCTGTGACGGGCACAGACAGGCCCGCCATTTGCCCGGGCTTTGCCCGTGTGCATCCCGCAATGCAGGAGCCGCAGGCACACTATATCCTGCCCTGGGAGGTGCTAAAAAAAGGGATTCCCAGCTGGCCCCGCCTCCGGGGCTTCTGGGAAATGTAGGGCGGCCCTATCATGGCTAGCCGGTGAAGTCAAGAAGAGGGAGGGGGTCTTCGGTGATATGACAGGAGGGCAAATACCTCCTTCAATGAATGCAAAAGGCAGCTTCCAGCAATGCAGTAGCCCCAGCCACACTATATCCTGCGCCTGGGGGTGCAAAAAAGGGGATTCCCAGCTGGCCCCGCCTCCGGGGCTGCTGGGAAATGTAGTCCGGTCCGGTCACGGCCGGTCGGTGAAGTCGGGAGGGGGTCTTCTGCAATGTGGCAGGAGACAGAAGGGCAGACACCTCCTTCAATGAATGCAGAAGACGGCTTCCTGTGATGCGAGAGCTGCAGGCACACTGTATCCTGCGCTGGGAGGTGCGAAAAAAAGGGATTTCCAGCTGGCCCCTCCTCCGGGGCTGCTGAGAAATCTAGTTTGGTCTGGTCATGGCCAGCCATTGAAGTCAGGAGGAGGGAGGGGTCTTCAGTGATGTAGCTGGAGACAGGAGGGCAGACACCTCCTTCAATGAAGGCAGAAGGTGGCTTACATACCTTACATAGCTATTCACACATCCATACAAGCAGTCACACACCCACTCACTGACCTATACAGCCAGTCACACAGACACTGTGCAAAACAGCCACTCACACACACTCACTTACCCATACATCCATTCAAACAGCCACTAAAATATCCATAGAGCCACTAACGCACCCACTCACCCACCCATAGAGCCACTCACACAGCCACTCAGTCACCAAAACAGCCACTCAAACACTCCTCCGCCCATATAGCCACTAACTGTATGAACAAAGAAGGCTTGGGTCCTGTCACTACTTGGCCTGGACCACTACAATATTATCAAACAAAAGGGGTGACCAGGTAGGCTGTTGCAACCAAGTTAAATAGAACCTTGGACAAGCAGTTCTAAAGTCTACGTGCTTTATTTCACTTCAACTTGTGACTTTATTCAAGAGCAAAGTTATCCCAATCCTTTCATGTCATGAGATGTGCGACACATCATTTAGATGCACATTACAAGTGAGAAATATTTACATAACAAATGCACATAAACACATCAAACAACATATTTATTAGTGAACACAGTGTAAAAAAGTGCAAACAAACGTAAACGCAAAAACATTCATAAACAGTGCAAATGACCAGTCCTTATTTACAAGGTAGCACTAGGCGGACACTGTCTTGTTTAACCCTAAGGATTACACTAACTGTCCTGCCTGTGACGTGAGTAGGAGGGTTACACAATTCCAACGGGTGTTGTCTAAGGGGGAAAAAACAACAGTTCAAACTGATTCCCTCGAGGCACGCCCTGTGTTGGTTAACCCATACTCTGGAGCCGACGCTGTTTCGAACCCCAAGTGGTTGGGGGTTCTCCTCAGAAATAGGACTAGGTCATGAGAGCTAAAAGCAAAAAATAACAAAATATAGTGTAAGTGCGACAGAGCTACCTTGTTCAAAGGCTACACTAATCAGATAAAAACATTGAAGTAAGTGAGTACCTGGTTACTGGCGTTGGATGAATCAAGAGTAGAATGGAAACTGTAGCAATGATTCTACTGTTGAAATAGTGGAGCTGCAACAATTAGAACAGAAATCAGCTAAGTTTAAACCTGGCAGAAGGCTGCCTGACTGGTAAAGGGAAAAGGGCATTGAGTCATACCTTCAAGGCACCTGGGGGCACTCTCAGTAAAAAAATCAGCGTACACAATGTTGTTTACAGGGACGGTCTATTTCATTATGTGTGAAATCTGCAGGGGAACAAAACGGGAAACCTATGTATTAGCCCTCCGTTCTGTGTCCCAACGCTGTTTGTGTGGTTACTTAAACTGTCAGAGCCCCGTGAAGAACACTCGCCTTCTGGAGGTCTGCCGGTTCCAAAAACTTGGAGGGAACAGTTTAGTTGCTTCGGATCGATTTCAGTCAGAGCTGTGAACACAACAATGCATGGCCAATAAATAACTTAGTCTGAAGCACTTTACGAAGCGCGTGCTGGCAGCTCACTATAGCCAAGTGAACAAGCATTGGCATAGCCAATAGGTCTCGCTTTTGGGACCTTATAAGTATTTAGTTATGCAGCATATTATCCTTGGTGCAACAACATTAACTGTTGCATGGTTAAACACTTATAAGGCCCCAAAGGCGAGACCTATTGGCTATGCTAATGCTTGAGGTGGTGTTGAGTGGTGTTGAGGTGGTGCTTAGTGATGCTGTGGTGGTGCTGAGTGGTGTTGTGGTGGTGCTTAGTGATGCTGTTGTGGTACTTAGTGGTGCTGTGGTGGTGGTGCTTAGAGATGCTGAGGTCGTGTTTAGTGGTGCTGAGTGATGCTGTGGTGGTGGTGTGGTGGTGCTGAGTGGTGCTGTGGTGGTGCTTAGTGATGCTGTTGTGGTACTTAGTGATGCTGTGGTGGTGGTGCTTATTGATGGTGAGGTGGTGTTGAGTTGTGTTGTGGTGGTGCTTGGTGATGCTGAGGTGGTGTTTAGTGGTGCTGTGGTGGTGCTGAGTGATTCTGTGGTGGTGCTGAGTGATTCTGTGGTGGTGCTGAGTGATGCTGTGGTGGTGCTGAGTTGTGTTGTGGTGCTTAGTGATGCTGAGGCTGTGTTGAGTTGTGTTGAGGTGGCGCCTCTGAGAAGGGAGGGGGTAGTGCGCGCAGTGTCTGTAAAACAGGAACATGTGTAGACTCTGCTTCGGCTTCCTTTAATTCAAAAGATACATTGCCTTTTGCACCATTGCGCTTCTCTAATGCAAAGAAAGAAAATGAGCAATGTAAAAACTCCTCGTCTGCTGACAAAACACAGGCAAATGCAGATGCAGTGGTGACGTGATCTGTTCCTTTAATTCAAAAGATACATTGCCTTTTGCACCATTGCGCTTCTCTGATGCAAGGAAAGAAAATGAGCATTGTAAAAACTCCTCGTCTGCTGACAAAACACAGGCAAATGCAGATGCAATGGTGACGTGATCTGTTCCTTTAATTCAAAAGATACATTGCCTTTTGCACCATTGCGCTTCTCTGATGCAAAGAAAGAAAATGAGCAATGTAAAAACTCCTCGTCTGCTGATAAAACACAGGCAAATGCAGAAGCAGTGGTGACGTGATCTGTTCCTTTAATTCAAAAGATACATTGCCTTTTGCACCATTGCGCTTCTCTGATGCAAAGAAAGAAAATGAGCAATGTAAAAACTCCTCGTCTGCTGACAAAACACAGGCAAATGCAGATGCAATGGTGACGTGATCTGTGGTGGGGGAGGGGGCATTAAAGCACTTGTCCGAGCGAGAGGAAAGCCAGATGGCGCCTCTGAGAAGGGAGGGGGTAGTGTGCGCAGAGGAGCCATTAGAGAACACCCAGATGGCAGCTGCGCGTGTGCACGCCATCGTGAACGCAAGCTGGAGGCCAGCAAAAGCCTCTCTGGTAGCACTTCAAAAACCCACTTACTAAATGTCTCGGCCAGAGCAGCGCTAAGCACTGGCTCAGGCGAGACCGAAAAATGGCAATCAAACCCACATAGCTCGGGGGCCTCTTCAGTTGGATTGTCAGCAGACAGGGAGCTTCGAGACGCTTGTAACTTGCCTTGGTTCCAAGAGAGTTAAGCCCCGTAGTTCCGGTTATCACGCTGAGCCGAAAAAGATCAGCAGCAAGGAGGCTAACTTGATTCTGCTACATATGTAAGACCCGGAGTGGATTCTTTAATGGATCTAGGCCAAGGTGCATTATGGAACACATAGTTTGAACGACTGCGTTCTGAAGCTGGGACGTCACTAACACTAGAAACCGATTACAGTTTGGCAATTTCAGAAAGCTCATTGAGCCTGTGGAGGGTTGTGTCAAATTTCATAATGAGGAAGGCCTCTTTTTGAGCTAAAAGAATTTCAGGGTCCCCACCCCTTGAAGTTGCTTTAATAACAGATAACACAGTCCAACTAAATTCATTGGGCCTGATTCACAGAACTAACGACGTCAAAAACGTAAAGTTAGTAGTTTTGTATTCACAGAATACACTTACTCATTTTAGTATTCACAGAATGAATTTACTCATTTCGGTATTCACTGAAGCTAGTAGTCCTAACTTTAGGACTCCTAAATGCCTTCTGTGAATACCGAAAGTCTTAAAGTTAGGATTTTTCTCAGTTTAGGAGTAGTAAAGTTAGGACTCCTAACTTTAGGACTTCTAAATGCCTTCTGTGAATACGAAAGTCTTAGTTAGATTTTTCTCAGTTTAGAGTAGTAGTTAGGACTCCTAACTTTAGATTTCCTAAATGCCTTCTGTGAATATCGAAAGTCTTAAGTTAGATTTTCTCAGTTTAGGAGTAGTAAAGTTCTAACTTTACTACTCCTAAACTGAGAAAAATCCTAACTTTAAGACTTTCGGTATTCACAGAAGGCATTTAGGAGTCCTAAAGTTAGGAGTCCTAACTTTACTACTCCTAAACTGAGAAAATCCTAACTTAAGACTTCTCGGTATTCACATAAGGCATTTAGGAGTCCTAAAGTTAGGACTACTAACTTCTGTGAATACCGAAATGAGTAAGTTCATTCTGTGAATACCAAAATGAGTAAGTGTATTCTGTGAATACCAAAAAGTACTAACTTTACGTTTTTGACGTAAGTTAGTTCTGTGAATCAGGCCCATTATGTGTATGTTTCAAGGTGACAAAATGTTCAACCATAGGTGCGGAAAGTATTTTGTTCTTCAGCCGAGAGCGGTGCTGGACAATCCGTTGTCTCACTTCTTGGCTGGTTTTCCCCCTGTATGTTTTTTTGCAGGGACACACGATCGCATACACAACATTTTTAGATTTGAAATTCTTAAAATCATCGTGGCGCCAATGTCTTTGCCTGTCAGAAAATAGGGTACCTTCAATTGTCAAGTTACACACTGAACAAGTGCCACACTTATGATGACCTTGTATAGGCTGTAAATTGAGCATGGTACGTAAAGTATCCGTTCTTTTAGATGTTACAGAGGAGCTGATGATTTGTTGTCCGATGCTCCGATTCTTTTTTAATGCGAACAGTGGGGGCCCGATGTTTTGAATGGGTCTCTCAATTAAATGCCAGTTGTTGTGAATGATCCTCTTCAGAGGGTGGGTGTGGGGTCCAAATGTAGACACACAAACAATGCGGTCAACTGGAGATTTTTGCTGTTTCATAAGTAGGTGTTCCCTAGGTGTAAACCAAGCTCTTTTCAAAGAGTGTTTCAACAGTTTATGGGGATAGCCTCTTTCCCTGAGTTTCTTGACCAGAGACTCTGCATGCAACTCGAAGTCCTCGCGATTGGAGCAATTGCGCCATATGCGCAAAAATTGCCCATAAGGCAGATTGTTCTTAAGATTTCGAGGATGGTAGCTTTGGAAATGCAGGGCGTTGTTTTTATCAGTGGGTTTTGTGTGGAGCGTGGTTATTTTCACTTGGAAATGCAGAGGTGGTAGATGTAGAGGATTCTTTCCGAGACATTTGCATGAGTCGAGAGAAGGACAGATGAAACAGTGGAGGAGAGCTATGGTGTCGGAAGGGTTATATCCAGTGTTGATGGCTGAGGAACATTCTGGAGGAAAGTGTAAAGAGAAAACAAAACATATGAATTCGACAGGATATGGAGAGTCAGATGACGAATTGTTAGAAGATATTTTGATTAAGAATCCACCACCGTATCAAGAAGCAGCTAGTAAGGTTGTCCCAAGTGCGCCAGTAATGGGAATACCATTAACTCCACAGATTTTACATGAGACATCATACAACAGAGTGTTGCAAGATAATGAGAGAGAAGCTTTGAACAAAACTAGGGAGGAACTAGTTCAAAGGATAAGTCAATTGAATTTAAATACTGAAGCTTTGACAGTACCTGTAACCATTGATCCAGTAATCCCATTGTATGGGGATAATAAGGATACCCAGAAATCACAACTTGTGACAGTTCCATTGAATAGTCCTAGAAAAGAGATTGTAATCGCAGATGATCAGGTTAGTGAAAGTGAGTCAGTTATTTAAGTCAAGTCAAGTCAAAATTTAACTTTATTCGGCTGATTATAGCCATCAAAGTACAAATAACAAAACAGGAGAGATCAAATCTACAATCATAAAATACATAAATGTAAAATCAGTTAAGATCCCCGCCTTGTAACAATGTAGCAGACATAAAAGTAAAAAAAAAACATAAGACAGTTATTAATCTCCGTAGAGACCTGCTCCACTCAAAATTCATTATCTACAATAGAATAAAATACACTCCATCGAGTAATACAACACTTCATACAAGAATAAGCACACCTCAAGGATCCATGACACATAATTAGGCCTGGGAGTGAATAATTAAATAAGATAAAAATTAGCCCAACTTACACTTGTCCAACTTTACATATAAGAACATAAAAATAAGTATTTAAATAACGTGATTCAAAGCCATGTCCACAGGGGAATTCATGAGTGACCTATTCCTATGCCTAATTGCTCCTGTTAGGAAACTTGCTACCCCATAACAGACCATAGGTGACGCTAGCATTTGTAAATATACCAGCGCCGGCCTAACTTGTTCAAAGTTACAACCTCTAAGCAAAGGAATGATACATTTTCTGCGCAGAGAATTGTAATATGCACAGAAGAATATTATATGAAGAGTATTCTGGTCCGAGAAATTATCACAGGGACAGGGATTTAATGTTCCTTCTTTGAAAAACCCTTTAGGAAAAGCAAGGAGCCAGGGAACCATATTCAACCTAAATCTTGTCAAAACAAAAGATGGTACGGTTTGTTTATATAAGATAAATATGGTTGCATCTGTCGACCCAGGCTCAGTGTAACAAATCTTCTCACCATGGGTTTCTTTCAATTCATTCTCCTCCCTTAGTACTCTTCGTCTGTCTAAAAACTGCTGCTTGAGGTCTCTAATGGCTTGTTTACCCAATGCTATAGGGCTCAAAAATAAATCGGGGCAGCCAAGGGTTTCCATCTGGTCCTTAATATATCTAATCAACGGAATGTCTAACACCTTTTCTAGGGTGAGACAATCTTGGATGATCAATTGGTTAAGATTTGGCGTAGGTTGTGCCCAAATTCTCAGCCAACGCAATAAAGGGGCAACCGCAATCTGGTCAGAAATAAAACCTGCGCCTAATTCCTCATGTATGTTAAAAATTGGTGTGGAAGTTGGGACCGAGAGCAATCTACGCAGAAAGGTGTTTTCGGCCCCCTGAATTTCTCTGACATCTGTGTAACCCCAGATGTCGCACCCATATGTCACCATGGGGAGACACTTAGCATTATAGATCTTCATAAGTGCAGGGAGTGGTTTTGATCCTATTCTTTTTGCAAAGTCTAAAGTGGCCCCCGATGCTCTAGCTAATGCATTCTTTTTGTGTGCACGCTGCGTGCACCATGAGCGCCGGTCATCAAAGAGCACCCCTAAATATGGAAAAGCGGGGACTTTTACTAACTCTAGTCCCTTGCAATAGAATTTAACCTTCATTGCCCTCCTTGAACCTATGGACATAGCATGTGACTTTTTAAAATTAGTGATAAAGTCCAATGACTCCATAAAATCTATAAAACAATTAAAAGCATTTGCAGCCCCCTTGCAGTCCTGGCCACCAACACCGCGTCGTCAGCATACAAAAATGCGGGAATCATTTTGGTGCCAGCTCTAGGGATATCTTTACAGCAAGAAATCAGAGAATCCCCTAACTTATTAATATAGAGGGTGAACAGCAAGGGGGCCAAAATGCACCCCTGCCGGACCTCTTTTTACTGCCCATGAATCGGTCAGGCTACCATCTTCATTAAAACGCACTGCCGCTGTTGTGTTTTCATGGATGGCTGCCAAAAATGAGATCAAGTCAACATCTAGCCCTATATCTTGAAGGATCACCCAGAGTTTTGATCTGTTAACCAGGTCAAAAGCCGAGGTTAGATCCATAAAGGCCAGATGGAGGTCCCCGTGCTTTGCGACTGTATACTTCCCTATCACCAAATGGAGATTAAGGCATTGGTCCAGCGTACCTTTCCCCCGCCTAAAACCATATTGGAGATCTGAAACAATACTTGCTTGATCAAGCCACTCTGTTAGGCGTGCCAGGACAACTTTCCCCATAATTTTGGCCGCGGAGTCAAGGAGTGAAATAGGCCTATAAGAAGCCGGGTCGTCCCTTGCTCCCTTCTTGAAGATCGGTATGATAACCGCCTTGGCCCAAGAGAGGGGAAAACCAGACAGGCAGGCTGCATTAAAAACATGAGTTAAAACCTTGGCCCATAGCTTAAGATCTGCCTTATAAAGGTCAGCCGGTACTCCGTCGGGACCTGGAGCTTTCCCCCCTAGGGTTGATGTGATCGCCTTGTTGACTTCATCAATAGTGAATACAAGAGGGTGGCATACACAATCACTAACTGATGTCCCTACGGAAGTTCCGAGGGTCACATCACTATACATTTTCCCAAAGTGTTGCACCCACCTCTCAGCTGGAACTAAACAATCTTTACTGGAGTTTGGTGAATCGTCAAACAATGGACTGTTTACAACAGACCAGAATCTAGAACTGTTGGCCAGCACACTGGCCTGGCTAAGCTCCTCCCACGCCATCTCCCTTAATTGCCTTTTCCGCCTTTCTACTGCAAATTTATATGCCCTCCTTGCATTCTTAACCCGTAAGGCTACTCCTGGGTTTTGTTTGAGTTCCTGCATAAGTTCCTTATGGGTATTCAAACAGGTATCATCAAACCATTTTTTAAATTTTGGGGGCCTTAATCTACATGATACAGTTAAGTTCAAAGAGACCTGCTTTGTGATTCGGTCAAAGGCATCAAGGACAGATAGTGGTTGGGAGTCCTGGTCTAAACAAGTCCCAAACTCCTGCGCACAATTGATGATTAAACTGTCCATAAAGCTATCAGGGGTGATCCTTTCCCACCTCATTCTACGTGCTTGATCTATAGGCGCAATATTAGCATTAGTAAGTTGGGTCATGGTCCTTCCTTTATTTACAGCATATATATTAAGGTCCAGTGTCAATGGATTGTGATCACTAAGGCAATTTTTTGTTACACTTAATGTGCCTAATGTCGACATCAATGAAAAAGAGACCAAAATATATGAATTCGACAGGATATGGAGAGTCAGATGACGAATTGTTAGAAGATATTTTGATTAAGAATCCACCACCGTATCAAGAAGCAGCTAGTAAGGTTGTCCCAAGTGCGCCAGTAATGGGAATACCATTAACTCCACAGATTTTACATGAGACATCATACAACAGAGTGTTGCAAGATAATGAGAGAGAAGCTTTGAACAAAACTAGGGAGGAACTAGTTCAAAGGATAAGTCAATTGAATTTAAATACTGAAGCTTTGACAGTACCTGTAACCATTGGTCCAGTAATCCCATTGTCTGGGGATAATAAGGATACCCAGAAATCACAACTTGTGACAGTTCCATTGAATAGTCCTAGAAAAGAGATTGTAATCACAGATGATCAGGTTAGTGAAAGTGAGTCAGTTATTTAACTAATGGATCTCCCTATTGTGAAACCCAATGTGGAAACCCAAAAGAGAGTTACGCCTATGAATTTGAGAGAGAGAAGACCTTTGGTTCCAGCTGGAACTTCAGGTACAACAGTAGTTACCTCTGAAGATATAGAAAGGTGGGCTCAGGAAAGGGAAAATCAGATCACAAAACCAAAGATTTTAGATATTAGCAGATTGAAAGTGGAATTGGAAGAGATGATGACAGGATGTGTGGGCACAGAAAGATTAAATGTTTATAATGATGAAGAATTGTTGTTTCTATGTAAGAGTATAACCAGAAGAGCAAGATTATTTCATGAAAGATTAACAAGTTGCTTCAGAGATTGGAATAGATATAGGAAAATCAAAATTGTTACAGAAGCCGTATCGAGTGGATTTTACTGATAAAGATTTGGAAAGTGTGAATGCTTCAGGAAAAAGGTTACAGATAAAAGAATTAATGAACATTTTGCGAAAATGGGGAGACATTGATAAATGGAGGATTAGGTGGATAAGGAAGAAAGAAGAAGAAGTGCAAGCGAGAGAGCGAGCAGCTGCATTTCCAGTAAGAGAAACAGGAAAAGTGGAGAGGTTGTGTCCAATGAGAGAGGTTCCTGGAGGAGGATATGTTCATGTCCCTTGGAGTAGACAGGATATTTGATCATTTACGAATGATTTTCCAAAACTGAGAGAAAAACCAGTTGAGTGGTACAAACAGGTAGAGAGGTTTGTGAAAGTCTCAAAAGTGTTATTGAAAGATCTGGATGGTCTATTTGACATAGTGGTACCTGCTGATTTATGGACAGAATGTAAAATCACAATTGATTGGCCTAATGAGGAGTATCCTAGAGATGCAAAAACAGGAGCACCGTCAGAAGAAGTGATGAACAAGTATCATCAAGTGATTACATATTTGAAAGGGAAAATCCCTTCAAAGGAAACAGATTGGGTAAAGATAGATAGGACAACACAGGAACCGAATGAATCTGTACATGCGTATTATGAGCGATTGTTGCAGGTATTCAAGCAGTATAGTGGTTTTGAGAACATTGGTGACAAAGATATGGGACATTTTCTGTATCGGTTTGTATATGGCTTGAAACCGGAAATTAGTCAGATGATACAGCAGCACATGTTGTGCTGGCAAAGTAAGACAGTGGATGAAATTTTAAAGTACGCAAAATATTGCGGGGATGACATAGAGGCCAGGTGAAGGAAAATGATGTGGGCTCAAGTTAAATTGGCAGAGCAGCAGGAAGAGAAGACAAATGAGCAAAATAATAATCCAGTAAAAGAACAGAGTCAGAATAATCAAGGAACGAATGGTAATAAATTTAAAGGGCGAATGGACAGAGAAGAAGCGAAAAAGAAGTTCCCTTGTCATGCGTGCGGAAAGCTTGGACATTGGAAGAATGAGTGTAAGAGTACTCAGAATAATAAGAATAATAATGGGACAAATCAAAATTTAATCCCACAGATGCAGAATGAAGTACTTATGAATCAGCAGCAACAGGTAGTCACTCCACAATATCAGGTACCACCAGCTCCTATGCCAAATTTTGTGAACCATCAAAGTTTCAGTTCGAACACCGGATTTCAAGGAGAAAGTGGTAAGAATAATAGAACAATTGCTCAATATTTTTTGCAGAATAATTAGGTACATTCAGATACTGCACAATGACGCTGCCTGAGGGGGGAGGAAGAGGAGTGCGTGCTTGGTGCATCCTTGCCGGTAGATCAGTCGGGTCCATTTGTTGATGGGAGAGTAGAAGGTAAAGACATTACTTTCCTGTTGGATACTGGTGCTACCAGGTCTACTGTGAGAACAGCAGACATCCCAAACCTACCCCTCTCAGGAGAGACAATCCAAGTTGTAGGCGTATCTAACCAACAGATTATAACACCAATCACAAAGCCAATGGAGGTGCACATTGGAAATTTTAAGGAAATGCATCGGTTTGTAGTTTGCGATTCCAGTCCTGTAAATCTGTTGGGAAGAGATCTTTTGTGCAAAATGAATTGCACGATCTATTGTACACCGGATGGTGTCGCTTTCCAAACCCCTGATGAAGAAGTGGCATACAAGACGATGCTGGCCAAACAGGGAACAGAAGTAGATGAAATGTTTTCCCTAATAACTGAAAGTGAATTGCCAGAAGAGTTAAGAACAACAGTTAATCCAGAGGTATGGGATTTTACAGGAAAAGAGATTGGGCTAATGAAAAATATAGACCCAGTTAAAGTGACAGTGAAAGAAGGTGCAGTGTATCCAAATACCCGACAATACAAAATGAGTCCAGAATTAAAAGCAGGAATTATTCCAGAAATCGAATGGATGGTTAAACAAGGCATTCTGAAAGAAGTGATGGGTAGTCCCTGTAATTCACCAATAATGGGACTGAAAAAACCTAGCGGAAAGTACAGAATAGTGCAGGACCTGCGAAAAATAAATAAATAAGATTGTAATTCCCTGTTGTCCAATTGTGCCAAATCCAGCAGTGATCCTTTATCAGATACCATGGAATGCAGGATGGTTTACAGTCTATTCCTTTGCATCCAGACAGCCAGTATTTGTTTACGTTTAAATTTGAAGATCGTATTTACGCATGGTGTCGTGTTCCTCAAGGGTACACAGAAAGTCCTTCAATCTTTAATCAGATTTTGAAAAAGTGGCTGGAATCATTGATTATGCCCAGAAATTCTGTTCTGGTTCAGTACATTGATGACCTATTGGTGGCATCAAAAACGCGAGAAGATTGTGTCACAGATACAATTGCGTTGCTGAACCATTTGGCTGAAGGAGGACACAAGGTGTCTCCAGAAAAATTACAGTTCTGTCGACAAGAAGTAAGATATCTAGGGCATAAAATAGAAAGAGGAGTTAGAAAAGTGACACCGGAAAGAATAAAAATAATCAAAGAAATGCAATTGCCACAAACTCAGAAAGAAATGAGAATGTTTTTGGGAGTGGTTAGATACTGCAGACAATGGATAAATGGATTTTCTGTGTCAGCGAAACCATTGATACAGATGATTCGGAAACGAGCGAAAGATCCAATTGAATGGAATGACGACTGCCTAGAGGCATTTGTGAGATTGCGAAATTGTCTGTGTGAGGCTCCTGCTTTGGGCATGCCAGACTATACAAAAGATTTTGCTTTGTTTTGTTGTGAAAGAGAAAATTGTGCACTTTCAGTTTTAACACAGAGACATGGATTGAGTCGGCGTCCAGTGGCATATTTTTTAGCTACATTGGACCCAGTGGCTTCAGCATTGCCTGGCTGCTTAAAAGCAGTAGCTGCTACTTGTACGAGTCTGGAGAAAAGTGAGTCGATAGTGATGGGACATCCAGTAAAGGTATTCGTTCCACACTCAGTTGAGATTCTTTTAACAAGAACAAGAACACAGCACCTTACCCCTAGTCGTTTGACAAAGTACGAAAGAGTAATTTTGGGAGCCGAAAATGTGACTGTGACAAGGTGTACGATTTTGAACCCAGCTACCCTATTGCCAGACCCCTGTGATGAGGAAGTAAAAGATGAAAGTGATCATGATTGCTTGGACGTAACTGAGTTATGCACAAAGCCCCGCCCAGATATAAGAGAGACACCCCTAAAAGAAGCAGATCATGAGTTATTTGTAGACGGCTCCTGCCTTAGGACACAAGAGGGAAGTCTAAGTGCTGCATATGTTGTTTGTAAAATTTCGGGGGTAATTGAAGCATCCTGTTTACCTCGGGTCAAGTCTGCACAAGTAGCTGAATTGGTTGCCTTGACAATGGCATGTAAAAAAGGGAAAAATTGGAGAATAACCATATTTACGGATAGTCAATATGGTTTTGGGATTGTGCATGACTTCGGCCAGCTTTGGATGCAGAGGGGATTTCTGACTTCTTCAGGGTCTCCAATCAGAAACAGCAAAAACGTAAAGGATTTGTTGGAAGCATTACAATTGCCAAAAGAGATAGCAGTTGTAAAATGCTCTGCACATCAGTCAGGAAATGACTATGTGACTGTTGGTAATAATTATGCTGATCAAGTGGCAAAATACTGCGCCAAAAATGCAGTCGCTATAAACAGAAAGATTGAAACGGGAGAAACCAGATGCCAACTTATGTACTTCTCAGTGCCAGAGACATGGGATGAGATTAGACAATTGCAGGAAGAAGTTGAGGAAAAGGAAAAAGAAATCTGGATAAAGGCAGCCTGTACTAAAAGACCACATCATGAAGTATGGGTGTATCTAGATGGAAGACCAGTCATGCCAGATTGTCTACTTTCAAAAATGGCAAGGGTGTATCATGGAGCAACACACATAGGGAGAGATTCAATGATCAGACTATTCAGACAGAGTTGGTACAATCCGAAGTTCAGGTTAATCGCAGAGAGCCTTTGCCAAAGAAGCTTAACCTGTCAACAGCAGAACCCAGGTAGAAAGACAGTGGTAAGCTGTGGAAAAATCGGAAAGGCAGAAGGACCCTTCACCAGATTACAGTTAGATTTCATTGAGTTACCCCCTTGCAACGGATTGAAATATGTACTTGTCATAGTGTGCCTTTTCTCAAGATGGGTGGAGGCCTACCCTACTAGAAGAAATGACAGTCTTACAGTTGCCAAATTATTGTTGAGGGAGTTGGTGCCACGGTTTGGTTTTCCGGTCACTTTGGAATCAGATAGAGGCCCTCATTTTAATAATGAAATAATTCGATTAATCTGTGCTGCATTTAACATTGAACAAAAACTACACTATGCTTATCGTCCACAGGCTCCTGGAATTGTTGAACAAATAAATGGCACAATCAAGTCAAGATTGGGAAAGGTGTGTGCATCCACAAGGCTGAAATGGCCAGATGAATTGCCCCTTGTACTAATGGGTCTCAGGAGTATTCCAGACAGAAAAACAGGAATGAGTCCACATGAGGTACTCATGGGAAGAGCAATGAGACAGGCGTTCATTCCTGGAAATAAACTAATGAGTATAAATGATGATCTGGTATTGGACCCTTGACCTTGCCAGGTAGGTCGCTCCCCCGCCACACAGCTCCGCCTGTGGTGTCCTGCCCGCTGCTGCTGCTGGTAAGCTCGCCCCTCTGCCTGTGGCCTCGGTGCCCGGTTTCCTTCTGTACCCCTCGCTGCCCCCATTGAATTGTGTCCGTTTTTCCTTCTGTACCCCTCGCTGCCCCCACTGAACTGTGTCCTTTTTTCCTTCTGTTTCCCCTCGCTGCCCCCATTTTCACTGTGTCCATTTTCCTTTTGTACCCCTCGCTGCCCCCATTGAATTGTGTCCTTTTTTCCTTCTGTTTCCCCTCGCTGCCCCCATTTTCACTGTGTCCATTTTCCTTCTGTACCCCTCGCTGCCCCCATTGAATTGTGTCCTTTTTTCCTTCTGTACCCCTCGCTGCCCCCACTGAACTGTGTCCTTTTTCCTTCTGTTTCCCCTCGCTGCCCCCATTTTCACTGTGTCCATTTTCCTTTTGTACCCCTCGCTGCCCCCATTGAATTGTGTCCTTTTTTCCTTCTGTACCCCTCGCTGCCCCCACTGAACTGTGTCCTTTTTTCCTTCTGTTTCCCCTCGCTGCCCCCATTTTCACTGTGTCCATTTTCCTTTTGTACCCCTCGCTGCCCCCATTGAATTGTGTCCTTTTTTCCTTCTGTTTCCCCTCGCTGCCCCCATTTTCACTGTGTCCATTTTCCTTCTGTACCCCTCGCTGCCCCCATTGAATTGTGTCCTTTTTCCTTCTGTACCCTCGCTGCCCCCACTGAACTGTGTCCTTTTTCCTTCTGTTTCCCCTCGCTGCCCCCATTTTCACTGTGTCCATTTACCTTCTGTACCCCTCGCTGCCCCCACTGAACTGTGTCCTTTTTTCCTTCTGTTTCCCCTCGCTGCCCCCATTTTCACTGTGTCCATTTACCTTCTGTACCCCTCGCTGCCTCTCTCCACTCCCGCCGCTGCGTCCCCTGCGGCCCCTGACTGCCCATTCGCTGCCCCTACCTCCCGCCTCCCAGCTGCTCCTCCCTCCCACCTCTCCATATATGGCGGCCGCTGCGCGGCCGCGCAGCTGGCGCGCCAAAGGCGCGCCTAAGGCAAGCCCGTCTGCGCCCGTCCGCGCCTGGACCGCGCCCAGCGCCAGAACCCCTGGGCCGTGCGCCCCCGCACCAGCATCAAGGATCGACGCCGCTACGATGCCACCACACTCCACGCTCTCAACCCTGGATGGACGCACAACTGCTTCAAGGCCGCCCCAAACCGCACCCATGGTCCCTTCACCTGCCGGAACTGCAGCTACACCAGCCTCAGAGCCACCGAAACGCCCGCCAAGAAGGACCTCAACCACCTCCGATGCACCCTACTGAACACCCGCTCCGCACGCAAACACGCCGTCGAGCTCTGGGACCTGCTCGACACATCATCACCAGATGTCGCCTTCCTGACAGAGACCTGGATGAACGACTCCTCCGCCCCGACATCGCCATAGCCATCCCAGACGGCTATAAGATCACCCGCAGAGACCGCGTCAACGCAGTAGGAGGAGGAATCGCCATCGTCCACAAGAACAGCATCAGGGTCTCGACCAGCACCGACGACACTCTCAGCACCGCTGAACACATGCACTTCCAGATCCACACAGACCCCAACACCACCCTTAGAGGCACCCTTGTCTACAGACCCCCTGGGCCCCGACCCTAGTTCAGCGACTCCATCGCCGACTTCATCAGCACGCACGCCCTGACCTCTACCGACTACATCCTCCTCGGAGACCTGAACTTTCACCTGGAGAACAACAACGACAGCAACTCCACCACCCTGATCGACAACCTCGCCAACCTCGGTCTGAGCCAGCTCGTCACAACACCGACCCATTCCGCCGGCCACACGCTTGACCCCATCTTCTCCTCAAGCTCCCACGTCTCCTTCAGCCACACCACGGAACTCCTCTGGACCGACCACCGCTGCATCCATTTCACCTTCCAGAAACCCACCACACACCACCGCACCCAACAGATCCCACGCCGCTGCTGGAGCAAAGTCACCGAAGACCAACTACGGGCAACCCTCGCTCTCAGCCCTCCCTCCGACCCATCCAACACCGACGCCGCCACCTGCAACCTCAGACGATGGATGGATGACTGTGCCAACACCCTCGCCCCGCTGAAAAAACTCACCTACAGTGACACCACCAAAAGAGCCAGCTGGTTCACCTCGGAACTCCTAGCCTCCAAGCGCACCTGCCGGAAACTAGAGAAGAAATGGCACAGTGATAAGACACCGGACAGCCACGCAGCCCACAAAGACGCCATCCGTAACCACCACCACCTCATCAAGTCCGCCAAAAGAATCTCCTTCCAAGACCGCCTCGACAACAACGCACACAACAGCAAGGAGCTTTTCAACATCGTGAAGGAACTCTCCAACCCCAGCTCCAACACCAACGACATCCCGCCGTCGCAACCCCTGTGCGATTCCCTCGCCACCTTCTTCCACCGCAAGATCGCCGACATCCACGACAGCTTCAACACCCAGACAGCCCCAACTAAGATCGATGCACCAGACCCGCCGCACACCATCGGCCACGACCCCCTGCCAGCCTGGGCCAGCGTGAACATTGAGGACACCATCAAGACCATGAGCACAATACACTCCGGCTCCCCGTCAGACCCTTTCCCGCACCACATCTTCAACAAAGCCAGCAGCTCCATCGCACCCCACCTGTGCAACATCATCAATCTCTCCTTCGAGACCGCGACCTTCCCAGAGAGCTGGAAACACGCAGAGATCAACGCCCTACTCAAAAACCCAAGGTGGACCCGAGAGACCTCAAGAACTTCCGGCCCATCTCCCTGCTTCCGTTCCCAGCCAAGGTCATCGAGAAGATTGTCAACAAACAGCTAACCCGATACCTCGAAGAAAACAGCATCCTGGACCCATCCCAATCGGGGTTCCGCAGCAACCACAGCACTGAGACTGCCCTCATCGCCGCCACCGACGACATCAGGATCCTGCTGGACAACGGTGAGACCGCAGCCCTCATCCTGCTGGACCTCTCCGCCGCCTTCGACACTGTCTGCCACCGCACTCTACGCGCACGCCTCCACGACGCAGGGATCCGAGACAAGGCCCTGGAATGGGCCACCTCCTTCCTCACCGGCAGAACCCAGAGAGTCCGCCTCCCACCATTCCGATCCGAAGCCTCCGAGATCATCTGCGGCGTACCCCAGGGATCGTCCCTCAGCCCAACACTGTTCAACATCTACATGGCCCCGCTCGCACGCATCGCCAGACAGCACGACCTCAACATAATCTCCTACGCCGATGACACTCAACTGATCCTCTCCTCACCAAGGACCCCCTCGCCGCCAAATCCAACCTCCATGAAGGAATGAAGGCCGTCGCCGATTGGATGAAGATCAGCCGACTAAAACTGAACACGGAGAAGACAGAGGTCCTCATCCTCAGCTCCAACCCCTCAGCCTGGGACGACTCCTGGTGGCCAACGACGCTGGGAGCAGCCCCGACACCCACCAACCACGCACGCAACCTGGGAGTCATCCTCGACTCAACGCTCTCCCTGGCCAGGCAAGTCAACGCAGTCTCATCCTCCTGCTTCAACACCCTCCGCATGCTTCGCAAGATCTACAGGTGGATCCCGACAGACACAAGAAGAACAGTCACCCAGGCCCTCGTCAGTAGCAGACTTGACTATGGGAACGCCCTCTACGCAGGAGCCCCGGCCAAGCTCATCAAGCGACTGCAACGCATACAAAACGCCTCCGCACGCCTGATCCTCGATGTACCATGCCACAGCCACATCACCCCCACCTGAGGAACCTGCACTGGCTCCCCGTCGACAGGAGAATCTCCTTCAAACTCCTCATCCACGCACACAAGGCACTCCACAAGACTGGCCCAGCCTACCTCAACAGACAACTCCTCTTCTACGTCCCCAACCGCCAACTCCGCTCCGCCGACCTCTCCCTCGCCACCGTCCCTCGCATTCGAAGAACTACCACCGGCAGCAGATCCTTCTCCCACCTCGCCGCTAAGACCTGGAACACCCTTCCACTAAGCCTACGACAGACCCAAGACCTGCTGACCTTCAGGAGGCTACTCAAGACCTGGTTGTTCGACCAGTAGCAGCACCCCCCCCCCCTTTTTTCTCCCCAGCGCCTTGAGACCCTCGCGGGTAAGTAGCGCGCTTTACAAATTCTGTGATTGATTGATTGATTGATTGACTATTGCAAAGGATTGGCTGAAATGATGTGTTCTATCTCTCATCAGGTTGGAGAAGACGCAGTTGAAATACAGCCAGATCAAGCGCATGATTTGAAACCTGGAGATTGGGTGCTAGTGAAGAAACACGCAAGAAAATCGTGTCTAGCACCAAGGTGGGACAAACCAAGGCAAGTCATACTAGTCACTACCACAGCAGTGAAGTGTGCAGGTTTGCCCAATTGGATTCACGCTCGTCATACCAGAAGAGTACCGAGCCCATTAAATCAACAAGAACCACCATTGACTGAGCAGGCTGAGGCATCAAGAATTGTAAGCTGTGAAATAGAAGAATCTAGAGTGATAGATTCTGAAAGAATACCATATGATGAGCAGCCCGAGCTAAGTCAGGAAGAATGGATCCCAGTGATTGAAGTAATTGATGATGCCATTGAGACCAGAAGAAGAACAGAACTGAAAAGACAAGAAAGTAGTCAGGAAGAGATAGAGGAAGAAGAACACACTCAGGTGAAAACAGAAAAAGACATAAACAAACCTGAGGAGGGAAAAAGAGAAGAACACGTTCAGGCAGAAGAAGAAAGGTTTGAATTTAGATCTGAACAGGACCAGATAGAGTTAGAAGAACAAACTCAGGCAGAAAAAGAAAGATTTGAAATAAGACCTGAGCAGGATCAGACAGAATTAGAAGAACAAGCTCAAGAAAAGGTAGAACAAAACACAGTAGAACCTGAGCAGGAATAAGCAAAGGAAGGTACAAGCACAGAGAACAGAGAAATAGAACAGATTGTGCCCAGAATAAATGAAATAAAACGAACTTTACAAGGAGATAAGGAAGGTGAAAAAGCAATACAAATTAAAAGAGTCAGAAAGGGAGACAATTGGCCAACTGGAGTAAAGAAACTAAAATATCACCTGAGAAAATCTGATACGAAACCCGAACAAGTGAATGAAATTACAAGTCAAACAAGATCCAAGCAAACATTAGCAAAAATAACTCGAAGAAGTCCAAGGTTGTGAAACTTAAACAGAAAATACAAGGCTCCAGAGTGGACGTACGTCATTCTTGAAGAATTTGAGTCTCTGGATTTGACTGATGAGACAGAAGAAGTCCATATTGCACAAATTGACGAAAGCCAAATGAAACCTCCTTAAGAATAAAAAGACAAAGGACTGTAAAAGAGAAAAAAGATAAGAGAAAAGAAATTTTCTCAGAGACAAAATGGCCGACAATGAAGTTAGCGGAAACCAAAATGTGGAATTAAAAGAAAGTGTTTTAGATTTTGTTTTGGTAGTATTTTATTAGCAATATTAGGATGGTTATTCCTAACAGTAGGGGTACCTTTAATAATGGAAACAAGTGACAAGAATAATACAGATACTAATGTTAAAGTAGATAGATTAAGAGAAACTAAAATAGAAATAGGAGTGGAAGTTGAGGCAAATTATCATAATGAATCAGATTATAATAAGTCTTCTAATGTGTTTGTCAAATTATTATTTCAGTATGCTAGCACCATGCAAATTAACAACTGTTATGTATGCATGAAATTGCCCTCATCAGTATCAGAAGGGATGACGTATCACCATGTACCTTTAACGTATGGAGTGTCATGTAGTATTTTCTCAAGTTTATTTTACACTACAGGAGATTGCAGTATTTTTATTCTAACTTAGATGTAATATTTCCTGAACTTCCTATTAGAAAGAATATGAATCCAGTAGTTAGTAGTAAAAATGCACGATTTATGGGTGCATTTTTCATAATAATGAGTTCAATAGATTTAGTTCAGGCACATGAAGATAATTTAACATGTACATTAAGAAAAGAAGAAAAATAATTTTTAGATTTAGTAGAAGAAAGGAGACAGGATTTAATGAAGAAGGCAACTACACAGAAAACCCATGTACCTCCATGGGTTGGGAAGGAGGGAATCTATGCAAGTGGCAAGGCTCATGCTGCGATGTCCCTGGACTTTGTGAAAAGGGGAAAATTCTGCCTCCATAGATTAAAGACAGATTATAACAATAATTACATTCGTTCCAGTGAATGTGCACATAACTTCCTAATATTAGGAGGATGGGGACTAAAAGGGGGAACTGATCCTGTGTTTCCAGGAGTGTATTATGTTTGTGGGAACAATGCCTATTACAGGTTACCTGCAAGATGGTACGGAAGCTGTTATTTTGGAATAGTTTTTCCAAAAATGTATCATGTAGATAAAATCAGTGGAACCAATGGAAATACTAATAGACTAACACGAAGAAAAAGGGCTAGTTTTTCTGAAATTGTAGGAGATATTTTTAGTGCACTGATACCCTCAGTTGGAGTCATTCTAAATTCAGAGAAAATTTGTAAGTTATCAACCATAGTTGATCGTCTTTCTACAGACACTGCAGGAGGATTTTTAATGATTAACACAGAAATGGTTGCAATTAGATCAATGCTTTTACAGAACCGTCTTGCTCTTGACATATTATTGGCAAAAGAAGGTGGAGTTTGTGGCATGTTGAAAGTTCAACATTGTTGCACTTATATTCCGGACAAGAGCAGAGAAATTAAAGAATATATTGAAAATATTACGAGAATGCATAAAGATTTGACCCAACTGGAGGTTGACAGTATGTGGGGAAGACTAACAAAAGGTATAACATCAATAGGGAAAGGGTTTGTTGGGTTTGGGAAAAGTTTTCTAGGTCCAATAATGATACCATTAGTGATGATAATAACAATAGTGATGTTAATAATGATTACATACAGATGTTGTAGAAAAGGTGCAAAAGAAAAAGTACATTTGAATAAAAGAGGATAGGGACAGACACGTAAAAGTAAGTATGAGGAAATACGCTTGGAAGAAATGAAAGGCAGATTATACAAGAAGATGCGAGATTTAGAAGGAAATGAGATAGTTGATGAAAAGTTGGGAGGCCAAATAGAGAAAACTGAGAAGTGCTAAAGTTGATATCTGGGGTGGAAGGGAATTTTGTGATGGCTTAATATGCCATCAGAGAGGGGATCGATGGAGCAAGGTCTCGGACACGAGACTTGCTCGGAAGCAATCTCCTCGATTTAACTTACTAGAGAATTACTAACGACATGTCTCGTAATTAATAATATCCATTTTCATTATACGCGGGAAAATAATGAAGCTTGCCTATGTGTTTACTAACTGCAAATAACACGGACGTAGGACTAGGACGCATTTAACATGGGATCTTTACTGCGCATGCGTCTACTGCATCTACGTAGTATGACTTGCATTCGCTTGGAGGGAAATTCTTGCGCTTGCGCAAAGAGCTATAAAATGGCCGCTTGAAAGCTCACATGCATGGCACCTGCTTGCTGGAATTAGAAATGGGTTTATAACTAACGCAAATGCAGAGAGAAAAACAACAAATGGTATGGGTTAGAATAGAGGTTGGTGGTATACAGTGAAATCATTTATTTTTGAGAATAATACTCTTCTTTCTCGACTTTATTATTAGTGCGTATTTGGGCCTGTTAAAGTTGTCCGAGTCGAGCAGACCAATATGGCGCGATGCATGCGCCCTGTTACGGAAGCCTGGAAGATGACTAAGAATTTGTCACGAGTCCAAGGTTGGCGGAGATGTGCCCTGGGAACATGAGGGTGAAGAGTTCATATGAAGGAACTTATTCGAGAAATCAGTTACAAATGTATTTAATAAAGTTTAAAGATGTATGGGAAAGGAAGGGCGGAATAAAGTTTGATGGGAGGGGTTTGGAAAACAATGGTTAAAAGAGAATAAATGAAAATAAGTGTGGTGTGATGATCATCCCACCCAGCCGTCCAATCAGAAGTTAGTATTCTGTGCAAATGAAACATTAATGGGTGGTACATGCCTATGAAAAAGGTATAATTGAGGTAGTTTAGTTAGAAGTTAGTTAGTTAGTTGGTGGGGCACGCGCTGGAGAGAGATTTTGGGAAGTCATGAAGAAGCTTTGATGCGCATTGAAGAAGCTTGACAACGGGGTGTTCCGGGTTGGTGCTCCGAAATTCTGATGAAGAAACCGAATGCAGAATCATCTACTAGATTTGGGTGGGTTTAGAAGGACAATTGCGGAAGAACCACGAGGAGGAAGAGAGTGTCAGAGAGGGGTGCGACGTAGTCGTCGGTAACTAGTGAGGTGAGGTATCCTGTCCTGATTCCTGTCCTGAAGCCTTTGTCTCCTGATCTGTCCTGGGAGGCCTTTACCAGCCCTTTGGCCAGAGGGTTGGTCTTCACACCATACTTTGGTAACTATGAGATTCATCGTTTGATATATGCTCTTCTGTCTCTATCCTCTCCTTTCTGAGCATAGTTATTGTGTGGATCTGAATTGATAAGTGTTATTGAGATAATTTTTGAATTGGCACTCCAGCGAATGAGGGTGTTTGTACTGAAACGCTTTGTGATGGTTCGAAACCCATAATGTAGATAAAGATTTTAAAACTTATTGAGTCTGTCATTATTTACACTTATTAAGAAATGCATAATAAGTCATGTCATTTATCGCCATCAACTAGATCTACCTAACTGGTCCATTGACCAGAGGAAAGAACTATTTGATTAGCAGAAGGTTTAGTTAAAGAAGTAATAACTAGATCTTGAGGTATGAGTAACATATAAAACTAATAAACTCCAGTGGTTTACTTAGAGCGCAGCGGAAGCGAGATATATGGGCCCAAATGAATATATGGTAGTAGAGTATATGTTGTTAGTAGACTGCTGAATCACATAGGTTTCCCGTTTTGTTCCCCTGCAGATTTCACACATAATGAAATAGACCGTCCCTGAAAACAACATTGTGTACGCTGCTTTTTTACTGAGAGTGCCCCCAGGTGCCTTGAAGGTATGACTCATTGCCCTTTTCCCTTTACCAGTCAGGCAGCCTTCTGCCAGGTTTAAACTTAGCTGATTTCTGTTCTAATTGTTGCAGCTCCACTATTTCAACAGTAGAATCATTGCTACAGTTTCCATTCTACTCTTGATTCATCCAACGCCAGTAACCAGGTACTCACTTACTTCAATGTTTTTATCTGATTAGTGTAGCCTTTGAACAAGGTAGCTCTGTCGCACTTACACTATATTTTGTTATTTTTTGCTTTTAGCTCTCATGACCTAGTCCTAGTCCTGAGGAGAACCCCCCCAACCACTTGGGGTTCGAAACGCGTCGGCTCCAGAGTATGGGTTAACCAACACAGGGCGTGCATCGAGGGAATCAGTTTGAACTGTTGTTTTTTCCCCCTTAGACAACACCCGTTGGAATTGTGTAACCCTTCTACTCACGTCACTGGCAGGACAGTTGGTGTAATCCTTAGTGTTAAACAAGACAGTGTCCGCCTAGTGCTACCTTGTAAATAAGGACTGGTCATTTGCACTGTTTATGAATGTTTTTGCGTTTACGTTTGTTTGCACTTTTTACACTGTGTTCACTCATAAATATGTTGTTTGATGTGTTTATGTGCATTTGTTATGTAAATATTTCTCACTTGTAATGTGCATCTAAATGATGTGTCGCCCATCTCATGACATGAAAGGATTGGGATAACTTTGCTCTTGAAAAAGTCACAAGTTGAAGTGAAATAAAGCAAGTAGACTTTAGAACTGCTTGTCTAAGGTTCTGTTTAACTTGGTTGCCACAGCCTATCTGGTCACCCCTTTTGTTTGATCATATAGCCACTAAGGTAGTCACTCACTCACCCATACAGCCAATCACCCTCAGTCACCAATACAGCCACTCACACAGTCATTCACACACCATACAGCTACTCATACACCCCATTCACCTATACATCTACTCACACACGCACTTACACTCATACAACACTCAGACATCCACTCACACACTGATAGAGTTGCACACCCACTCATTATTAGTTTAAAAAGAATAATAATTTAACTTAAGCACTAGCTTACTTTATATCTTTAAATCTCAGATTGATATATACATATATATTCACTGAAAAAACCATAGGTTTCAGGGACGTTATAGTTAGTTGGACATTTCACTCATACAAAACCTGAGAAATTCGGCCGTTATAGTTAGTTCAGCTAACTATAACTCGCGCCCCCGCAATGCACTGCTGATGACGTCACATATTACATCACTCATGACATGGTCAGTGAAATCACTGATGACATCAATGATGACATCTCAAATGACATCACTGATGACATCATCCAGTGTCTGTGTGTTTCTGTAAAGTTTAAATATGTTTAATATATATAGGCCAAGGTGTATTGAAGAATGAGTGGGTTTATGAGTGACTGAATGGATGATTTAGTAGGTGCGTGACTGACTCTATAAGTGAATGATTAAACGTATCTTACTGAATGCATGGGTTAGTGACTAAACTGTGTGAATGTCTGTATCAGTCTGTCTGTTGGTGTGTAACCGTCTGCATGGGTTTGTAAATAGCTACATGAGTGTCTCTATGGGTTATTGATTGGTTGTCTGTGTATCTGTATGGGTGCCTGAGTGTTTGTGTGGGTGGGGGTGTGTGACTCTGTGCATAGATGTGTGAGTGGGTGATTCACTGGGTGTATGGATTCAAGAGTGCATCTGTGATGGACTGTATGGGTGGGTGAGTGTGTGTATGGGTGTGTTGGTGAGTGAATGGATGTCTCAGTGGTACATGTGTGAGTAACTACATATGTGAAAGGCAGCATATGTGAGTGTTGGAGTATATAAATGACTATAAGTGAGAGTGAGTGATTGTGAGAGTGGCTGTATGGATGAGTGTGTGCTTGTATCAGTGATTGTATAAGAGCGTAAGAATGTGCTAGTATCTGTATGAGTAAGTGAGCTGGTGTGTGTATAACTGTATAGGTGAGTAAATGGGAGTGTGATTAATTCTTTGCATGACTGACTAGGTGTGTGAGTAACTCTATGGATGAGTGGCAGTGTGTGAGTGTCTATATAGGTGTATGAGTGCATATGATAGTCCTGTACTGATGAGTGACCGAAAGTATGTGACTGTATGGGTAAGTGAGTGGATGGGTATGTAGACCTAAGAATCAGTGAGTGCGTATGTAGTTATTGGTGTTGGAGTGTCTATGGTTTTGAGAATGGCAGTCTGTAATTTAGAGTGGGTGTATCAATTGTTATATTAGGTTGTGAGAAGATGCATCAGATTATCACGTGGATGATGTCATCAGTGATGTCATTTGAGATGTCATCATTGATGTAATCAGTGATGTCTCTGACCATGTCATGAGTGATGTAATATGTGACGTCATCAGCAGTGCATTGCGGGGGCGCGAGTTATAGTTAGCTGAACTGACTATAACGGCCGAATTTCTCAGGTTTTGTATGAGTGAAATGTCCAACTAACTATAACGTCCCTGAAACCTATGGTTTTTTCAGTGAATTTCAAAGGTTTTTTAAATGCTAATTTCTAACTATAACGTCCCTGAAACCTATGGTTTTTTCATTGAATTTTAAAGGTTTTTTAAATGCTAATTACTAAGTATAACGTCCCTGAAACCTTTGCTTTTTCTGTGATTTTCAAAGGTATTTTTAAGAATTTTTTTAACTGTTATTTGTAAAAAATATTTTTATATAGCTTTTTATTTGTTGTATAAATAATATAATGTTTTTGTTTTTTAAAATATATATATATTTTTTTCCCAAAAAGTGGAGTCGCGTACGGATCATGTACCTATCTCGGTGGGTGGGCGGATTCAAGCCGCCATATTGCTAAAGTCGTGGTGAATGCACGTTTGGTATGCGACGGGTGCGCGGTGTCCGGCCCCGCATAACGTCACTTACGTATGCGGTTGCGCCGGGTGCGCGACGCCCGTAAAATGTTTATGTTTTAAAAGTATATATATATAACTTTAATATGTATATTAAAGGAAGAGATTATCTATACAAAATATAAAAATCAGATATTTGTAATTGCAATAAAGATATATTATTGCTACATTTATTTTCTGAGAGTGGCACCAGATGCGCGTTTGGTATGCGACGGGTGCGCGGTGTCAGGCCCCGCGTTACGTCACTTACGTATGGGGTCGCGCCGGGTGCACCACGCCCCTAAAATGTTTATGTTTTAAAAGTATATATATAGAACTTTAATATGTGTATTAAAGCAAGAGATTATCTAAACTAAATATAAAAATCATATATTTCTAATTGGAATAAAGTTATATTATTGTTAAATATGTTTTCCGGAAGTCGCGCCGGTTGCGCGCCCGCTGCGCGAACCCCATGTGATTTGAAAAGAAAACATTTGATTGGTTTACAAGGTTTTCTTTCTAGAATGTGAAGGACCCCCTCCCTTTTTTGTTCATTACTTCTTCTACATCTTAGGAGACACACCTGTTGTGTTACTTCTCTAGATTGTACAATTTTTGGGTGTTTTTTTCTTCTAAAAAATGGCTTCTTCAACTGAAGTTAACTTGGTAACAGAGGAAGAAGAACCTATTAAAAAAAGAAAAGAGTCAGTTGTTTGGGCCTTCTTCACAATTCCGGACGGACAGATGAAGGTGAATGCAAGAAAAGTTAGTTGCACTCTGTCCAAGGGTGCTCTCACGAGGAAGTGAAAGGAAGTACTCCTGTGGGACATCCAGCATGCTCAAGCATCTCCAGACACTACATCCTCGGCATCTGGCTCGCGAACAACATCGTCGCGCCCAGGAAGCTGCGCAGCATGATGACCAGACTGCTGGACCGAGCACATCAGGAGTAAGCCGTGGACCTGATATCCGTCATGAGTTTGCCAATCTTAAACAACTCTGCATCAAGTGAAATGCTGTAGTGTGTTTTGGCGAGCAGTCTGTTGAAGCTGTGATTTCTGCCGCAAGAAACCACTCATGTTAATTTTTTTTTTTGTTGCATTTTTTCCTGTAATGACTGTTTAATTGCAAAGTTGGACTCTTTGTTCTGTTGTTTTTCTTTTTTTTTTTAAAACACCCAAAAAATGTACATAAAAGTTAAAAAAACACAAAAAATTATAAAATAGAAAAAAGAAGAAAAAAAACGGTTCTGTTCAGAACCACCTAATCTGTTTAAAAAAGAGCAATAAGTGTATGGTAGTGCCTGGATGATTGCATGTCTACATATGTAGAGCTTGAGTGATTGAAAGAGTGCACGGGTAGTGCATAAGTGATTGTATGAGTTCATCACTAGTGCTTGTGTGATTGGATGAGTGCATCAGTAGTGCACAGGGGATTGTAGCAGTGCATGTGTTAGTGCCTGGGTCATTGCATGAGTACATGGGTAGTGACTGGATGATTATAGTACAGTAAGGAAAGTGCATTGGATTAGTACATGGTAGTGACTGAGTGACTGTAGGAGTGCATGGGGAGTCTCAGGGTGATTGCTGGACTGCGTGGGTACTACCTGGGGAATTGGAGGAGTGAATGAGAAATATGTAAGTGGTTGAAGGACTGCATGGGTAGTGCATAGGGGATTGCAGCAGTGCATGTGTTTGTGACTGGGTCATTGCATGAGTACATGGGTACTGAGTGGATGATTAGAGTACCGCTAGGAGAGTGCATGATGAATTTATAAGTGCTTGGGTATTGGCGGAGTGTTTGGCTTAGTACATGGTAGTGGCTGGATGACTGGAGGAGTGCATGGGAAGTGAGAGGGTGATTGCTGGACTGTATGGGTACTACCAGGGGAATTGAAGGAGCGAATGAGAAGTGTGTAAGTGGTTAGAGGACTGATGAGTAGTGCATAGGGGATTGCAGCAGTGCATGTGTTTGTGACTGGGTCATTGCATGAGTACATGGGTACTGAGTGGATGATTAGAGTACCGCAAGGAGAGTGCGTGGGGAATTTATAAGTGCTTGGGTATTGGCGGAGTGATTAGATAAGGACATGGTACTGGCTGGGTGATTGGAGGAGTGCACAGGGAGTGACAGTGTGATTCCTGGACTGCATGGATACTACCTGGGTAATTGGAGGAGTGAATCAGTAGTGTATAGGTGGTTAGAGGACTGCATGGATAGTGGACATGTGATTGTAGCATTGCATGTGTTAGTGCCTGGGTCATTGCATGAGTACATGGATAGTGACTGGATACTTAGAGTGCTGCAAGGAGAGTGCATGGTGAATTTATAAGTGCTTGGCTTTTGGCAGAGTGATTGGATAAGGACATAGGAGTGGCTGCGTAATTGGAGGAGTGCATAGGTAGTAACAGGGAGATTTCTAAACTGTATACGTAGCACTCAAAGGAATGTAGAAGTGCATGAGTTAGTGCCTGGGTAATCACTCAAAGGATTGTAAAAGTGCATGAGTTAGTGTCTGGGTAATTGCATGAGTACATGGGTACTGACTGGAAGATTAGAGTACTGCAAGGTGAGTGCATGGTGAATTTATAAGTGCTTGGGTATTGGCGGAGTGATTGGATTAGTACATGGTAGTGGCTGAGTGACTGGAGGAGTGAATGGGGAGTGACAGGGTGATTGCTGGACTGCGTGGGTACTACCTGGGAAATTGGAGGAGTGAATAAGAAATATGTAAGTGGTAAAAGGACTGCATGGGTAGTGCATAGGGGATTCCAGCAGTACATGTGTTAGTGCCTGGGTAAT
Organism: Calotriton arnoldi; assembly: GCA_963921515.1. Taxonomy (NCBI): domain Eukaryota; kingdom Metazoa; phylum Chordata; class Amphibia; order Caudata; family Salamandridae; genus Calotriton; species Calotriton arnoldi. Next base: position 1,291,597 of record CAWUFW010005293.1, read on the forward strand.
TGCATGAGTACATGGGTACTGACTGGAAGATTAGAGTACTGCAAGGTTAGTGCATGGTGAATTTATAAGTGCTTGGGTATTTGCAGAGTGATTAGATTAGTACATGGTAGTGGCTGAGTGACTGGAGGAGTGCATGGGGAGTCACAGGGTGATTGCTGGACTGCGTGGGTACTACCAGGGGAATTGGAGGAGTGAATGAGAAATATGTAAGTGGTTGAAGGACTGCATGGGTAGTGCATAGGGGATTGCAGCAGTGCATGTTTTTGTGACTGGGTCATTGCATGAGTACATGGGTACTGAGTGGATGATTAGAGTACCGCTAGGAGAGTGCGTGGTGAATTTATAAGTGCTTGGGTATTGGCGGAGTAATTGGATTAGTACATGGTAGTGGCTGGGTGACTGGAGGAGTGCATGGGAAGTGAGAGGGAGATTGCTGGACTGTATGGGTACTACAAGGGGAATTGAAGGAGCGAATGAGAAGTGTGTACGTGGTTAGAGGACTGATGAGTAGTGCATAGGGGATTGCAGCAGTGCATGTGTTTGTGACTGGGTCATTGCATGAGTACATGGGTATTGAGTGGATGATTAGAGTACCGCAAGGAGAGTGCGTGGTGAATTTATAAGTGCTTGGGTATTGGCGGAGTGATTAGGTAAGGACATGGTACTGGCTGGATGATTGGAGGAGTGCACAGGGACTGACAGTGTGATTCCTGGACTGCATGGATACTACCTGGGTAATTGGAGGAGTGAATCAGTAGTGTGTAGGTGGTTAGAGGACTGCATGGATAGTGGACATGTGATTGTAGCATTGCATGTGTTAGTGCCTGGGTCATTGCATGAGTACATGGATAGTGACTGAATACTTAGAGTGCTGCAAGGAGAGTGCATGGTGAATTTATAAGTGCTTGTGTTAGACTTGGCATCTTTTGGCGTGTTTCCCCTGACGTTTTGCTTTCTGACCTCCCGGTTTTGACTCTGTTTTTGCTGGTGTGATGATTCTGCGCACTTTCCTCACTGCGGTCCAGTGGGAAAGTGCAAGTGCTCCTGTATAAAATGTGTTATGGATTGGTGTTTCCATGATTGGCCTATTTGGTTTATGTGTCAGTCCCTTGTAAAGTGCACTGCGAGTGCCAGGGCCTATAGACCAAATGCTGTTGGTGGGCTGCAGCACTGGATTGTGCCACCCACGCAAACAGCCCGTAAAGTGTAACTCGGGCCTGCCATCGCAGAGCCTGTGCGCAGCCTGGGGCTGCCATGTCGACTTGGCAAGTGCACACACTTGCAAGTCCCTAAACCTTCCCTTTGCTGCATGTTAGTCACCCCTAAGGTAGGCCCAAGGTACCCCTGTGGGCAGGGTGCGTTGTACGCGAAAGGTAGGACATGCCCGGGTGTGTGCGGCATGTCCTGATAGTGAATTACAGCCTAGTTCGTTTTTCACTATTGCAAGGCTACCTGTTCCCCCTAGGCCAGAACGGGCGGTTTTGATTATTACAGTATATAATCCTAACTGACCCCGGGAACATGGTAGAAATTCAAGTTTAGTATGCCTGGACTCAGAATGATAAAATGCAGCTTTTAGTGAAGTTGGTTTTAACATTCTGTGTTTGAAAATACCGCTTTTAGAAAGTGGGTATTTTCTTGTCTAACCCTCCAAGCCTGCCTCTGCGAGGTTGTGTATTCCTTGTCTGGAGTGTGAGTGACAGGGGCTGGGGGATGCCAGGAGACAGGGTGAGTCAGCGCAGGGCGGAATAGCCAGATCGACCTGTAGATGGGTGGGAGGGGTCGCACCTGGGCCCTGAATAGGACAGTGCCTTCCCTCCACAATGCTGGCTCCACCTCCTGTGGTGCGTCTGATGTCCCTGGCCTACTCACTGAAAGAAGGGACGGAGACTTGTCAACAAAGTGCTCCAGAACTGGTTTGGACTAGGCAAAGGCCTCTCTGCCTTCAGAGAACAAAGGAATTTGGGATATAAATATTGGGGCCCTGACCCCATGAATTTAGATCTCGCTGGAATCAAGGAACCTGCCAAGACGAAGAGCTGGAAGAGCTGCCAGGAGGAGTACTGCCCCGTTGCTGTGTTGTTGCTTTGTTGGGTTGGCCTGCAGTTGCTGCTTCTGTCTTGGGCAGTGAAAGGACTGGACTGAACTTTCTACAAACTTGTGCTGAGTATCTCCAAGGGCCTGAAACCGAGCTGGCCTCCTGTTAAGAAGTCTCAGGGACTACAAAGACTTCACAAGCCTCTGGGTACCGCTTCTGGAACGCTGTTTCAGTCGCCACAGAGGAAGGGAACTGCAACCGACTCCGTCAACCGAATCCATCCCTGGCCGGTGACCTGTTTGCACCGCAGACCGCATCGCCCCGCTTCGCATCGCAACCCTGGTCTCACCGTGGCGACGTCCGACGCCGCCAACATCGAGCCGCTGCTTGCACCGTGACCTGTGGGCACCGCCGTTCGCATCGCATCGCTTCACTGGGCCAGCCGGACCAGACCGACACTGTCGCTGCAACTGGCTCAAGAGTCGAGACCGCACCGCATTTGGGGCACCGCTCGCACGTCTGCGACGCACCGCTCCGACTCGCACCGCTGTCCGACGCCAGCTCCCGCACTCCGGCTAGGTCGCCTGCATCGCAACCTGTCAGCACCGCATCGAGCATCGTCTCACCCTGCATCGCACGCCTTGGACTCACCGACTCCGTCTGCACGACGCTCATCGAGCCGCTGCCTGCACCGCATCGAGGGACACCGCACCTTGCATCGCTCCGTCTTGCACCGCAACCGCGACGAACGCCGACCGGCTCGTACACTCCGTACCAGCCACAACGAGAAAGGTACTGTAACCGAGTCTGTTCATGACTCTGCTGGCCCGTATCGACGCGGTCGGCTGGAACTGTTAGACTCTGGGGTTTTCAGCATCACGGTAGGCTCGGACGGAGCTACCGACTCGTACGAACTTTGCTTTTGTGCTATTCCTGCAAAGAAGAAGTTAACGTATCAAGTATTCATTCGTAAAGTATAGTATTGTGGATTTTTGTCGTAATTGGTCTTGTCTTGAGTATATAAAATATTGGTTATTTTTCTAAACTGGTGTGGTGTCCGTTTGTAGTGCTTACACTGTATTACTGTTGGTTATGTGCAAATGCTTTACACACTGCCTCTGAATTAAGCCTGACTGCTCGTGCCAAGCTACCACGAGGGTGAGCAGGGGTTACTTCACGAGTGTAACAACCCTTACCCTGACTAGGAAGAAGGGTCCCTACTTGGACAAAGGTGCAAGCCCTTGCCAACTAGAGATCCCATTTCTAACATTGGTGGCAGCGGTGGGATAGTACTTGTGTTTGCACTTGACTTACAGTGATTGGTGTGCACTACTACCATATCGCAGACCATTACGTACCACATACTGGTTCTTTTTCTTTTGGCCTATTTTTGATCTTGCCAGTTTTCAACTCACTACTTTTGTCATGCCTGAATCAATTGCATCATCCGTTGCATCTCTGGAAGTTATCTTTGAGGAGGACAGGTTGGAATCCTACGCCGTAAAGGAGTTACGAGCGATTTGTAAAAACTTGAAAGTCCAAATTAAAGGCCTCACAAGGAAGGAGGAGCTACAGAAGGCGCTGAGGGCCTGGGTAGCAGCCAGACATGCCAATGGGCAGCCTGGTGATCTCAGTGAGGAGGCGGAGGAGCCTATTTCCAGGGTGGATGTGCTTTTGGGTAGGGGGGAACCCGCCAGGTCAGGCAGCAGCAGTCTGTCCCCAGAGGAGCTGGAGGACAGGCGGGAGGCAAGGCAGTTTGAGCTGCAGAAGCTCAGGCTGGAGAGTGAGCGGGAGGAGAAGAGATTGGCCATAGAGGAGAGGAAGATGCTCTTAGAGCATGAGAGAGAACTGAAGGAGCTAGAACTTAGGAGTAAGTCAGGCTCAGATGGTGGCAGCAATTCGTCCAGAAAGGCAGACAGGATTGTGCACATTCCCGGAAGAAGCAAGGGATGCTCTGATAGCTTTGGGTAAGGGGTATCACCTCACCTATGCTGACATGAAGGATGCCCTTCTCACGAAGTATGGTCTTACTCCTGAAAAGTACAGGGATCAGTTCAGGTCCAGTAAGAAGTCTGATGTCAACACTTGGTTGGAATGTGTGGATGTGTTCTGCAGGTCTCTGGATGGTTGGGTGAAGGGCAGTAGTGTAACAGATTTTCAGGGGCTCTACAACTTGATTGCATGGGAGCACTTGTCTAGTCTATGTTTTGCAGATCTGCGCCAGCACCTAGTTGATAGTAAGCTAACTGACCCCAGGAAGCTTGCTATGGAAGCGGACCGCTGGGTGAGTACCAGGGTCCACAAGAATGCGTTTGGGGAGACTCAGCCAAAGGTGGGCAGGGTCCCCAGCAGAAAAGTGGGGGGACAAGGGTAAAGCACAGGAGTTCTCTAAAGGGCCCCAAACTAGTACCCAGGGTAAAGGTTCCCAGCCCCCGGTGATAAGAAGAAAGGGGTCTCTACAGGGAAGCCTGCTGAGACCGGCCCCCGCAAGTGTTATGCATGTGACCAGGTAGGTCACTTTAAGGGGGACCCCAAGTGCCCGAAGGGGACACAGCCACCCACCGGTGGACAGTCCAAAGTGTTGGCTAGTGTAGCGCTTGGGGAGGAGGGGTGCCCACAGGAGGGTGGGGATCCCGCAGAAATGACCCTTGTCTCACTCGGGGACAGTGAGATGGTCCCAGGAAACCAGGTGCCCCCTAACACAAAGAAATATAGCACCTGGGTGACCATTAATGGGAACAGGGTAGAGGCTCTCAGAGATACTGGAGCCAGTGTGACCTCAGTCCGGTGTCACCTGGTGTCTGAGAAGCAAGTAGTCCCAGGAGCATTCCACCAAGTAGTTGCTGTCGACAACTCAGAGCGCCAATGTATGGTGGCGCAGGTTCCCTTTGAATGGGGGGGTCTCAGGTCCCTTGAGGGTGGTTGTGAGCCCTACCATGCCTGTAGATTGTCTGCTAGGAAACGACCTGGAGCAGTCCTCGTGGAAGGAGGTTGAGCTCAGGTCTCACTTGGAGATGCTTGGGTTGCCAGAGTGGGCATGCGTGTCTACTCGGTCAATGGCGGCCAGAAAGGGTGATCAAGAGGACTTGGAGCCTGAAACAGTGGCCCAAGTCCCTGCCAAGAGAAAGGGCAGGGGCGCGGGAAACCGGCCCCCGAAGTTCTCACAAACCGGGAGGAGGCGGACCTCGAGGGGACGCCCGGTGCCTACAGGGGAGCAGGTAGCCGAACTGGGAGACATCTCTGAGCTGACCCATTGGCAGCAAGAGGGGGGTCCCACCAGGGAGGAGTTCTGCAGGGAGCAGAACGAGTGCCCTACTCTGGAGGGTCTGCGGCGGCAGGCTGCAGACCAGGCAGCTGGTAATCAGTCCGGGTCACATCTGATCTACTGGGAGAGTGGTCTCCTATACAGTGAGCCTAAGGTTGCTGAGCCTGGGTCAGCCCGTGTGCTGGTGGTACCCCAGCGCTTCAGGACCTTCCTACTGGGTCTGGCTCATGACGTGCCTTTGGCAGGACATTTGGGGCAGGACAAGACCTTTGACAGGCTTGTCACCCACTTCTTTTGGCCCCAAATGCGAAGGCAGTCAGATGCACACTGTAGGTCTTGCCAAACTTGCCAGGCAAGTGGTAAGAGTGGGAGGAAGGTCAAAGCTCCTCTCCAACCTTTTCCGGTTGTTGGAACACCCTTTGAAAGGGTAGGGATGGATATTGTGGGGCCACTGGATCCCAAGACAGCCATGGGCAACAGGTACATCCTGGTCTTGGTGGACCATGCCACCCGGTACCCGGAGGCAATCCCTCTCAGGACAACGACGGCGCCAGTGGTGGGCCGGGCGTTAATGGGGATCTTTTCCCGTGTGGGATTCCCCAGAGGGGTGGTTTCCGATAGGGGGACCAATTTCATATCGAAGTATATGACATCCCTGTGGAAGGAGTGTGGTGTAACTTACAAGTTCACCACTCCTTACCACCCACAAGGAAACGGTCTGGTCGAGAGATTCAACCAGACCTTGAAGGGCATGATCAAGGGTCTAACAGAACCCATGAGGCGTAAGTGGGACGTCCTCTTGCCATGCCTACTCTTTGCGTACAGGGAGGTGCCTCAGAAGTCTCTTGGGTACAGCCCCTTTGAGCTCCTGTATGGCCACCCTGTCAGAGGACCTCTGAGTTTGGTAAAGGAAGGCTGGGAGGCAGCTCCCAGGAAAACTCCCCAGGATGTATTTAGCTACATGCTGGCCTTTAGAAACCAAACTGCCCGCTTCAGGAAACTCGCTCAGGCGAACCTAGAAGCAAGCCAGGAAGAAATGAAGAGATGGTATGACCAGAACGCCACTCTGGTCGAATTTCAACCTGGGCAGAAAGTGTGGGTTATGGCCCCAGTGGCACCTTGTGCCTTGCAGGACAAGTGGACTGGGCCATACGAGGTAAAGGAGCGCAAAAGTGACGTCACCTACCTGGTGGATTTGCAGGCTCCAAGGAACCCTTTGAGGGTCCTTCACGTGAACCGCCTCAAGCCCCACTTCGAGAGGTCCGAAGTGAGTATGCTCTTGGCGACAGATGATGGGGTGGAAGAGGAGAGCGAGCCTCTCCCTGACCTCCTGTCTACCAAGGAGCATGATGGGTCAGTAGAGGGTGTGATCCTCTCCCCTACTCTGACTCAGGAGCAGCAGGGGGACTGTCGCCAGTTGTTGGGACAGTTCGCCCCACTGTTCTCTCTGACCCCGGTGTTACTCACTGGTGTACCCATGACGTGGACACTGGTGACAGCCATCCTGTGAAGCACAAGATTTACAGGTTGACTGACCGGGTCAGAGCCAGCATCAAGGAGGAGGTCTCTAAGATGTTGGCGTTAGGGGTGATTGAGCCCTCCCACAGTCCTTGGGCCAGCCCAGTGGTCTTGGTCCCAAAGGCTGCGGCGCCCGGTGCCACTCCAGAACTCCGGTTTTGTGTGGACTACCGTGGGCTCAATGCCGTCACCAGGACTGACGCGCACCCCATCCCCAGAGCTGATGAGCTCATTGATCGGTTGGGAGCTGCCCGGTTCCTCAGCACGTTTGATTTAACGTCCGGGTACTGGCAGATTGCCTTAACCGATGGGGCCAAGGAGAGATCAGCATTCTCAACCCCAGAAGGTCATTACCAATTCCGGGTGATGCCCTTTGGGTTGAAGAATGCCCCTGCCACCTTTCAGAGGTTGGTCAATCAGGTGTTGGCTGGGCTGGAGGATTTCAGTGCTGCCTACCTGGATGACATTGCTGTGTTCAGTTCCAGCTGGGAAGAACATTTACAGCACCTTGAGAAAGTGTTGAGGGCTCTGCAAGGTGCAGGCCTCACGATCAAGGCCAGTAAGTGCCAGATCGGGCAGGGTTCTGTGGTGTACTTGGGACACCAGGTAGGAAGCGGCCAGGTGGCGCCCCTACAACCCAAGATTGACACCATTCTGGCTTGGGAACCCCCAAGACCCAGACAGAGGTGAGAGCCTTCTTAGGTCTCACCGGCTATTATAGGAGATTTGTTAAGGGCTATGGCACCATCGTTGCCCCCTTAACAGAGCTGACCTCTAAGAGGCAGCCCAGGAAAGTGATCTGGACTGAGTCCTGCCAGAAAGCTTTTGATGCCCTGAAGGCAGCCATGTGCACGGCGCCCGTGCTCAAGGCACCTGACTTCTCCAAAGAATTTGTCGTGCAGACTGACGCTTCAGAGCATGGTGTGGGAGCGGTGCTCTCACAACTGAACGAAGAGGGCCTGGATCAGCCTGTAGTCTTCCTTAGCAGGAGACTACTTCCCAGGGAACAGAGGTGGAGTGCCATAGAAAGGGAAGCTTTTGCTGTGGTCTGGGCACTGAAGAAGTTGAGACCATACCTGTTTGGGACTCACTTCCGGGTTCAGACAGACCACAGGCCCCTCAGATGGTTGATGCAAATGAGGGGTGAGAATCCAAAACTGCTGAGGTGGTCCATCTCCATACAGGGAATGGACTTTACGGTGGAACACCGTCCTGGTACAGAACACGCCAACGCAGATGGTCTGTCCAGGTTCTTCCGCCTTAGTGAAGAGAACTCCAATGGGGTTGGGTAGTTCTCCCTACTTTCAGCTGGAGGGGACATGTGTTAGACTTGGCATCTTTTGGCGTGTTTCCCCTGACGTTTTGCTTTCTGACCTCCCGGTTTTGACTCTGTTTTTGCTGGTGTGATGATTCTGCGCACTTTCCTCACTGCGGTCCAGTGGGAAAGTGCAAGTGCTCCTGTATAAAATGTGTTATGGATTGGTGTTTCCATGATTGGCCTATTTGGTTTATGTGTCAGTCCCTTGTAAAGTGCACTGCGAGTGCCAGGGCCTATAGACCAAATGCTGTTGGTGGGCTGCAGCACTGGATTGTGCCACCCACGCAAACAGCCCGTAAAGTGTAACTCGGGCCTGCCATCGCAGAGCCTGTGCGCAGCCTGGGGCTGCCATGTCGACTTGGCAAGTGCACACACTTGCAAGTCCCTAAACCTTCCCTTTGCTGCATGTTAGTCACCCCTAAGGTAGGCCCAAGGTACCCCTGTGGGCAGGGTGCGTTGTACGCGAAAGGTAGGACATGCCCGGGTGTGTGCGGCATGTCCTGATAGTGAATTACAGCCTAGTTCGTTTTCACTATTGCAAGGCTACCTGTTCCCCTAGGCCAGAACGGGCGGTTTTGATTATTACAGTATATAATCCTAACTGACCCGGGAACATGGTAGAAATTCAAGTTTAGTATGCCTGGACTCAGAATGATAAAATGCAGCTTTTAGTGAAGTTGGTTTTAACATTCTGTGTTTGAAAATACCGCTTTTAGAAAGTGGGTATTTTCTTGTCTAACCCTCCAAGCCTGCCTCTGCGGTGTTGTGTATTCCTTGTCTGGAGTGTGAGTGACAGGGGCTGGGGGATGCCAGGAGACAGGGTGAGTCAGCGCAGGGCGGAATAGCCAGATCGACCTGTAGATGGGTGGGAGGGGTCGCACCTGGGCCCTGAATAGGACAGTGCCTTCCCTCCACAATGCTGGCTCCACCTCCTGTGGTGCGTCTGATGTCCCTGGCCTACTCACTGAAAGAAGGGACGGAGACTTGTCAACAAAGTGCTCCAGAACTGGTTTGGACTAGGCAAAGGCCTCTCTGCCTTCAGAGAACAAAGGAATTTGGGATATAAATATTGGGGCCCTGACCCCATGAATTTAGATCTCGCTGGAATCAAGGAACCTGCCAAGACGAAGAGCTGGAAGAGCTGCCAGGAGGAGTACTGCCCCGTTGCTGTGTTGTTGCTTTGTTGGGTTGGCCTGCAGTTGCTGCTTCTGTCTTGGGCAGTGAAAGGACTGGACTGAACTTTCTACAAACTTGTGCTGAGTATCTCCAAGGGCCTGAAACCGAGCTGGCCTCCTGTTAAGAAGTCTCAGGGACTACAAAGACTTCACAAGCCTCTGGGTACCGCTTCTGGAACGCTGTTTCAGTCGCCACAGAGGAAGGGAACTGCAACCGACTCCGTCAACCGAATCCATCCCTGGCCGGTGACCTGTTTGCACCGCAGACCGCATCGCCCCGCTTCGCATCGCAACCCTGGTCTCACCGTGGGCGACGTCCGACGCCGCCAACATCGAGCCGCTGCTTGCACCGTGACCTGTGGGCACCGCCGTTCGCATCGCATCGCTTCACTGGGCCAGCCGGACCAGACCGACACTGTCGCTGCAACTGGCTCAAGAGTCGAGACCGCACCGCATTTGGGGCACCGCTCGCACGTCTGCGACGCACCGCTCCGACTCGCACCGCTGTCTGACGCCAGCTCCCGCACTCCGGCTAGGTCGCCTGCATCGCAACCTGTCAGCACCGCATCGAGCATCGTCTCACCCTGCATCGCACGCCTTGGACTCACCGACTCCGTCTGCACGACGCTCATCGAGCCGCTGCCTGCACCGCATCGAGGGACACCGCACCTTGCATCGCTCCGTCTTGCACCGCAACCGCGACGAACGCCGTCCGGCTCGTACACTCCGTACCAGCCACAACGAGAAAGGTACTGTAACCGAGTCTGTTCATGACTCTGCTGGCCCGTATCGACGCGGTCGGCTGGAACTGTTAGACTCTGGGGTTTTCAGCATCACGGTAGGCTCGGACGGAGCTACCGACTCGTACGAACTTTGCTTTTGTGCTATTCCTGCAAAGAAGAAGTTAACGTATCAAGTATTCATTCGTAAAGTATAGTATTGTGGATTTTTGTCGTAATTGGTCTTGTCTTGAGTATATAAAATATTGGTTATTTTTCTAAACTGGTGTGGTGTCCGTTTGTAGTGCTTACACTGTATTACTGTTGGTTATGTGCAAATGCTTTACACACTGCCTCTGAATTAAGCCTGACTGCTCGTGCCAAGCTACCACGAGGGTGAGCAGGGGTTACTTCACGAGTGTAACAACCCTTACCCTGACTAGGAAGAAGGGTCCCTACTTGGACAAAGGTGCAAGCCCTTGCCAACTAGAGATCCCATTTCTAACAGCTTGGCTTTTGGCAGAGTGATTGGATAAGGATATAGGAGTGGCTGCGTAATTGGAGGAGTGCATCGGTAGTAACAGGGAGATTTCTAAACTGTATACGTAGCACTCAAAGGAATGTAGAAGTGCAGGAGTTAGTGCCTGGATAATCACTCAAAGGATTGTAAAAGTGCATTAGTTAGTGCCTGGGTAATTGCATGAGTACATGGGTACTGACTGGAAGATTAGAGTACTGCAAGGTGAGTGCATGGTGAATTTATAAGTGCTTGGGTATTGGCGGAGTGATTGGATTAGTACATGGTAGTGGCTGAGTGACTGGAGGAGTGAATGGGGAGTGACAGGGTGATTGCTGGACTGCGTGGGTACTACCTTGGGAATTGGAGGAGTACATAAGAAATATGTAAGTGGTTAAAGGACTGCATGGGTAGTGCATAGGGGATTCCACCAGTACATGTGTTAGTGCCTGGGTAATTGCATGAGTACATGGGTACTGACTGGAAGATTAGAGTAGTGCAAGGAGAGCGCCTGAGTGAATTTATAAGTGCTTGGGTATTGGCAGAGTGATTAAATTAGTACATGGTAGTGGCTGAATGATTGGAGGAGTGCATTGGGAGTGACAGGGTGATTGCTGGACTGCGTGGGTACTACCTGGGGAATTGGAGGAGTGAATGAGAAATATGTAAGTGGTTGAAGGACTGCATGGGTAGTGCATAGGGGATTGCAGCAGTGCATGTGTTTGTGACTGGGTCATTGAATGAGTACATGGGTACTGAGTGGATGATTAGAGTACCGCAAGGAGAGTGCGTGGTGAATTTATAAGTGCTTGGGTATTGGCGGAGTGTTTGGATTAGTACATGGTAGTGGCTGGGTGACTGGAAGAGTGCATGGGATGTGAGAGGGAGATTGCTGGACTGTATGGGTACTACAAGGGGAATTGAAGGAGCGATTGAGAAGTGTGTAAGTGGTTAGAGGACTGCATGAGTATTGCATAGGGGATTGCAGCAGTGCATGTGTTTGTGACTCGGTCATTGCATGAGTACATGGGTACTGAGTGGATGATTAGAGTAACGCAAGGAGAGTGCGTGGAGAACTTTTAAGTGCTTGGGTATTGGCGGAGTGATTAGATAAGGACATGGTACTGGCTGGGTGATTGGAGGAGTGCGCAGGGAGTGACAGTGTGATTGCTGGACTGCATGGATACTACCTGGGTAATTGGAGGAGTGAATCAGTAGTGTGTAGGTGGTTAGAGGACTGCATGGATAGTGGACATGTGATTGTAGCATTGCATGTGTTAGTGCCTGGGTCATTGCATGAGTACATGGATAGTGACTGGATACTTAGAGTGCTGCAAGGAGAGTGCATGGTGAATTTATAAGTGCTTGGCTTTTGGTAGAGTGATTGGATAAGGACATAGGAGTGGCTGCGTAATTGGAGGAGTGCATAGGTAGTAACAGGGAGATTTCTAAACTGTATACGTAGCACTCAAAGGAATGTAGAAGTGCATGAGTTAGTGCCTGGGTAATCACTCAAAGGATTGTAAAAGTGCATGAGTTAGTGCCTGGGTAATTGCATGAGTACATGGGTACTGACTGGAAGATTAGAGTACTGCAAGGTGAGTGCATGGTGAATTTATAAGTGCTTGGGTATTGGCAGAGTGATTAGATTAGTACATGGTAGTGGCTGAGTGACTGGAGGAGTGCATGGGAAGTGAGAGGGTGATTGCTGGACTGTATGGGTACTACCAGGGGAATTGAAGGAGCGAATGAGAAGTGTGTACGTGGTTAGAGGACTGCATGAGTAGTGCATAGGGGATCGCAGCAGTGCATGTGTTTGTGACTGGGTCATTGCATGAGTACATGGGTACTGAGTGGATGATTAGAGTACCGCAAGGAGGGTGCGTGGTGAATTTATAACTGCTTGGGTATTGGCGGAGTGATTAGATAAGGATATGGTACTGGCTGGGTGATTGGAGGAGTGCACAGGGAGTGACAGTGTGATTGCTGGACTGCATGGATACTACCTGGGTAATTGGAGGAGTGAATCAGTAGTGTGTAGGTGGTTAGAGGACTGCATGGATAGTGGACATGTGATTGTAGCATTGCATGTGTTTGTGCCTGGGTCATTGCATGAGTACATGGATAGTGACTGGATACTTAGAGTGCTGCAAGGAGAGTGCATGGTGAATTTATAAGTGCTTGGCTTTTGGCAGAGTGATTGGATAAGGACATAGGAGTGGTGCATAATTGGAGGAGTGCATAGGTAGTAACAGGGAGATTTCTAAACTGTTTACGTAGCACTCAAAGGAATGTAGAAGTGCATGAGTTAGTGCCTGGGTAATCACTCAAAGGATTGTAAAAGTGCATGAGTTAGTGCCTGGGTAATTGCCTGAGTACATGGGTACTGACTGGAAGATTAGAGTACTGCAAGGTGAGTACATGGTGAATTTATAAGTGCTTGGGTATTGGTGGAGTGATTGAATTAGTACATGGTAGTGGCTGAGTGACTGGAGGAGTGAATGGGGAGTGACAGGGTGATTGCTGGACTGCGTGGGTACTACCTGGGGAATTGGAGGAGTGAATATGAAATATGTAAGTGGTTAAAGGACTGCATGCGTAGTGCATAGGGGACTCCAGCAGTACATGTGTTTTTTGACTGGGTCATTGCATGAGTACATGGGTACTGAGTGGATGATTAGAGTAGTGCAAGGAGAGCGCCTGAGTGAATTTATAAGTGCTTGGGTATTGGCAGAGGGATTGGATTAGTACATGGTACTGGCTGGGTGACTAGAGGAGTGCATCGAGAATGACAGGGTGATTGCTGGACTGCATGGGTAGTACCTGGGAAATTTAAGATGCGAATGAGCAGTGACTAGGTGGTTAGAGGACTGGTTGGATAGTGCAGAGGTGAATGTAGTAGTGCATGGAGAGTGTTTGCGTTACTTAATCTTACCTTTACAATAGTAGATATAAAAGTCTTTGAAACAATTTTTGCATTTGTTTTTTATAATTTAAATTTTAAAAACTTTCAAACTTTAGAATTTTGGTCTGTAAAAGAGAAGAAAAAATTCAGTTATAACATATAATATTATACTTTAAACTACACAACATAATTTTACCATTATATGAGATATTCGCTTGGCCTTTTTGCTGTTCTCAGAATCTATTGAATTTCACCATAGACAGTGATTTCAATGTTGCTCATCATGTAACAGCGGGTAAAAAAATACAATCAATAAGATTGTTAAAAAAAAACAAATCTGTGTCCAAAATATTTACAACAAAGTCAACTATGTGTTCACATTTCCTAAAATAAACATCCTCAATAACATTACATATAATATAAATATCAAATACATGAAATGGTTCTTTCTAAGACAATTTTCTAAATACAATATCAAAGAACAGAAACGATAATTGAATCAGCAATTCTTCATATCTTCCCTATAGTCTAAATGATGTTCTTTAAAACATTTGCAGTGAGACTATCCAAAATACACTTGTTAATTCATATCGATATCTTCCCACTAGGCCGAATGATATTCCTGAAATCCTTTGTATTGAAATTATCCAAAATAATGTCATTCATTCATATTGACATCTTCCCAATAGGCCGAATAATGTTCTCAGAACTTTGGCATTAAAAATATTAGGTATGAATTTGGAAATTCAGTAGGCAACCGATATTTGAAAACCAAATGGGCATCATTACAATGTGTCCACCCTTTATTGCACTTTAAATAGACAGTGTAGTGTCCAGATGTTGTAGAAGGTCCATCGTGGAAAATAATTGCTATTGCTACGAAAGTTCTTCCTGATATTGATAGTTGACTTGCTACAAAAATTTTATTAAAGTTTCCAATTTTCTTCCATCTGCTCTACAATGTTGTATCATTAAAATAATATATTGTCCAAATTTTTCTATAAATAATGTTGATAACATTTCTGATTTGCAGTAGCTGCACTCCATATTTTTATTAGCTGATTTAACTAATTTGTTAAAAGACACTGTTTTACAATCTGGTATTGTCAAATATATGAATCTTTCAGTGTCTATGTTAGTGGTAGAAGTAAATGTACAATTTTCACATTCATGTTTCCATCTATAACGAAGTCCAAACAGATTTTCAATTTGTATTCCTTCATCTTCCAATACTGCAAGCATAAACATAAGAAATTCCTGAGCATCTTGTTGCACATTCTGTGTAAATTGCGAAGAACCAGAACATATATCCAGAAGATTCCGAATACCAGAAACACTTTGGATTTTAGTTTTATCAGTTCTCAATTTTTCAAAAATTGAATGCAGCAAGGAACACAACATTTTTTCTCGATTCTCCATAATTTGCTTTTGGAGATTTTCTAGAAAAAATATGACATTCACCACTACATTAGCATAGCAGTTGATACCTGAACTATTTTCTTACTGATATCCTACAATCTGTTCAACAGTGTCCTTTTTCTTTTTGTTTGGAATCTCAACATTGTCTTGATTTTTTTTCTTCTTTCCAACTTCTCTACAGACATTCTCATATCTTCGTTTTCGACCTACTACACGCTTTTCATATACAGGATATTCACCTAAGTTGGGAGCATACAGTCTTCTTAACCGATTATACTCTCTTACACAATTTGCATCTGCACTAATCTTTCTCTCATCAAAATCAATCAAATACAATCCAGATAAAGTTCTGACTCGGGACAATGCAACATATGCCATACCCTCTTTAAACACGGTACTTCCAATGTTTACCAATGCACTTTCTACACTTAAACCTTGAGATTTATGAATGGTCACCGCATATGCTAAAGAAAGAGGAAACTGTTTTCTTCGAACATACAAATCTTTAACAAGCAAAAAACGAACAGAACAATGAGCAATCTGTTTTACTTCTTCAATCTGATCAAATTTGATTTTCAAAAATTCAATTCGATCTCTATTTTGATAATTAACAAAATCAACAACTTTTCCCATTGCTCCATTTACTAAACCTTTTTCCACATCCAAATTACGTCGTAAAATTACCCGACAGTTTTCACATACATATAAATTATTATATATTTCTAAACCAGCAGTTTTAGATATAGATTTTTCCAAAGAATCCAATTTTGTTTTTAATTTCTCCGACAAAATAATAGTAATTCCTTCATGCTCTATTTTATCAATGGCTTCCATTTTTATTATTTGTTGTTTTTCCAGCTTTAAAAGTTCTTCATTGAATATAGAACACTCTCGCAGTGTTGGCATTAGGCAGATTATAGATTTATTTTCTCCAATTTTTTGGTATATTTTTTCTGGAGCTACATTTTCATTTGGAAAAAAGTTTGTAAGTAGCCGACTTTGCAAAGTTTCTTTGCCATGTTCTGTCAATACTCCAATTCTTATATCTTGAAGAATGGTTCCATAATCTTCATCCCTTGCCTGTCGCATATTTTTAATAAGTTCTTTGTATTCAAAATATGACCAAATGTACACGTTTCCAACACTTCGCAAAGACTTTCTGGTGTCTTCATGCACAAGTGTTTTAAATACTGGTTGCCCTTTTACAGGAGTAAGTTGCAATAGACCACCAAAAACTATCACATGTTTTCCTCCAAATAACACATTGTATTCAGTTTTTAAAATTTGCTGCATTCTTAAATGCACAAAGGCAAGCATTAAGTTTGAGACCATGCTCACCTCATCAATAATCAGAAGTTTCATTTTCTTTAGCACTCTTGAAACTTCATAACAAGCTTCTCCAGATGGCTTGTGGTATTCCAATTTGTTTTCATGTTCAACAGGTAGCATTAGTAAGCAATGTAATGTAATTCCTTTATTGCTGTGTGCTGCTAATCCAGTTGGAGCGGTTACAACACAAGATAAATATGAGTCAGTGGTTTTCTGTAGATAACTGGTCAAAACTTTAATTAAGAAACTTTTCCTGTACCAGCTTGACCACTGACATACATTTGGATAGGTTGAAATGATGTGCATATGCATTCTTTTTTCTCATGAAGAAAACCATGGTCGATCTGTTGTCTCACTTGCTGATATATTTCTTCCTGTTCAATATTTAGTTGTTCTTCCAAGTTTCCTAAGTCCATAATATCATGTTGAGCTTGATGCATTGCTGTTTCCACTTCACTCATGGCGATTGCTGCTTCATTTTCCACAATTGGTTGTCCTAGTGGATCTTGACTCAGTGGAGCAGAACTTTGACTATCTTGAGAACTGTCTCTAGCAATCTCAGCTGCAATAGTAGCTTCTTGATCAATTTCTTCATTCAACATTTTGAGATAATTTGGAAAAACTGTGCATTCAATGCTATCTTTACATGCATTAAAAGAATCTTCATAGCACTGAAAATCTCCAAGTAATTCCAGTTCCGTACGCCAAGGTTTGAAGAGTTGCAGAAGTGCTAAATAGTAAAATTCCCTTTTATCAGGAGTATCGCAACTCAGTTTCCTGTGATTAATCAGATTTCCTTTGCTATGTTTCACCAAACATCCTTCTGAACCAATCACTGCATATTTTTCTTTATTTATGTTCTCTGTTATATTTGTCTTAAAAGTATAATATTGCAGCACTTCATAGAGACATATGTTTTCAAGATGAGGACTTCTATTTGGATAGTATGTGTCCAACATGTTTGTTTTAACAATATCTGTGCTTTCCGGTTCATTTAATGCTAAATATTTGATTTCTTGTACAGATTTAAGTACTCAATTTCATGTTGCAGCAAGACCTAGACTAACCCAAATTATTCCTCTTGACTTTGAATATAAACTTGCAGAGGACAAGCGATCTGAAGATTCGTAGGATCCAATCTCTCGATGGGACAGCATCTTCAAACTAAAGCTGTACAATTTCTTACTAAGACTCTTCTCATGGGAAATTTCTTCCCACATTTCTTTCAACTCCGTCTTTACTGATTTTGTTATGTATGACGTTACATACCGAGCAACAGCAACATACTGGATATCCATATTAGCATTCCACATCAACAAAATAACCGGATTATAATCATTAATATACTTTGATTCTTCATTTCTTTTTAAATTGTAAGTATTTTTGGGAGATTTTCTAGTGATGGTATGTCTCACTGCTGACATGAAACTGTTCACTCTTCCTTTAGATATTACTGGACGTGGAAATCCAAAATGACATTTGGTATAAAACTTTTCCTTCGACTTGTATTTCCGACGACAGTATTTCCCACATCGATGACTTTGAAACCGTAACACTTGTTGCCTTAAGGTGTTTTCTTCTCTTGTTTTTGGTATACCACATGTAACATAGTTTTCAATAAAAGTCTCATCTGAATCAGTTCCAAATTTGGGTGCATCCTTGATCCATAAAAGCATATGTATATGAGGAGCACCTCTAGCTTGATACTCCTTTCTCCAAAAGAAATCAATAACTTCTCCAAGAGGAGGATTGTTTTTATTGCAGATAAAAGACATCATAGCTTGAAACCTATGATTAAAATATCTGCACACATTTACAGGATCCAAGGAACACATTTCTCCAGGTGTTTTGAATTCAATGTTTTTAATATTTGAATTTGCTTCTCGAAGAAATTGAAGTAAATCGTCCCATGCGTATTCAGCACAGCTTAGCGTAACAAACCACGTAGGAGTTCCTAAGTTCCTTAGCATTCATTTAAGTTCGCCATGACGACGATACCAATACTCATTAGTACCACGCTGACATGCCATCAAATTAATCAATTGAGATTCTAAATGATCATATCTCTCATGTACTTTGTCCATGAATTCCTTTGCAGAAACATTTTGAAGACGAACTCCTGTTTTTAATATGTGGTTGACTGCATATGAAAGTCCAGACAAGTCACTTTCAAACAAAAGATGAAATATATATGGGATACATTGTCGAAATCTTGGATCTTCTGCGTATAATCTTGTTGTCCGATATTCTGATGCGGGAATCTGTACTGGTCGTTCGTCATATCGTCCACCTTTTCCAGTGGGGAAGAGCTGTGGAAAACAACGAGCTTCCAAACTTTTTTCCCAAACACTCATGGGAGTCCCCTTCGCTTTCTTCATTTGGAATAATTCGATAGTATTCTCCATCACTTCTTTGGAATGTAAAGGATGTACTCTATAATGTTCATAAATTTCTTCACTTTTGGACATGTCCACTTTCTCAATTGGACCACTTGACATTTCACTATCATCTCCTAAAACTATTTCTTCTTCTTCCACATACACATTTTTGTAGTAATGATTGTTTTTTATAAGATACAATGTTGCCTTTTGCACTTTTCTGACATCTACTAATTCTTGCCAGATTTTCTTATTCTTTGTAGGAACACCATTAACTAGAATAACTACTGGTTCAGTTTCCTCTTTCTCTACATCAATAGTTTCAATATTTTTCTTTAAATCTAGAGGTAAATATACAACTTTTCCTTTTAATCCTCTCTGTAAATCTGTGGGAGGCAACTTACCTGTTTTAGGCTCCCTACGAACAATAGCCTGAAACGGGTGCACAGATTGAATCAGAATAGACTCATACGTGTTTAAATCTACCAGTTCTGGAGGAATAGCTACCAACTCTAGATTATTATGGACAGCTTTAGCTGGCATTTTGTTGTCCTCTAATTTGTTATAACAATATTTAAAAATACGTTGATCAGTACCCAAATCAAAGCAATCCTCTACCAACAAATAAGTTGCAAATTCCTTCCACTTATCATTATTTTCTCTTTCACTTTTTAAATACAGGTCAACATTCCTAGTCTTATTTTTATAGTGAGTTCGTCGACCAAATTCAAGCATAATTTGGTCTTTCACACGAAATTACCTTAAACTTTGTAATTTGTTCTTCAAACTTCTCAGTACTACTATGTTCCACGTCTTCTTCAACACCTACTTCTATCAATGTCTCACTTTGTCTACACTCTTCTTCAGGACCAAAGTAACGAAACTCTATTTCATCACAAACTTTTTTTACATCTGATACTGACCCATGCAAAAGAGCACTGTTTAACTCATTTAAAAATATTGCTGGACTTTTTGCGTAATACAATCTTCTGACTAACTTCCGCATTTGAGAGTGATGTACTGCTAACATTCTAAAATGATGAAAAACACTTTGACACACTTTTCTAGAAAGACAAGCCAGAGAATGACCTTGCAAACCAGTATTTTTCTCACTTTGCAAGGATCTAGTCCTTGCAGCATCTTAATCTTTTGTTTAACACTTTTTTACTATACTCTTGTAAGAAATTGCGTAAAATATCAATAGACTCCTGTCGTATACGACAAATACTACTACATTCCCAAGTATACACTGGGGCTTTACTACGTCTCCCTAGAACTTCATCAGCTATCACTTCTTCTACATTTCTAGGAACCATCTTTTCTTTTTCAATTGGACAACCGTTCTTCACTTCATAAGCACGACCACTGGTTTCAACTGCATACACTAATGTATTGGTTTGAAAATTGCTCTCTTCATTAAAAAAAGGCTCTGAACTTGAACTGTGCTTCCATTCACCCAAAAAAAATCACAAAAGTTAGTCCTGTTAATTACTCTATTCTTTTTCTTTTGGACTTCATAAAATGTATTGGCTTATCTATTGATCGAATCCTGTTTAAAATTAAAATGAATAATTTCCTTTTTAATTGAAAAGCCTTTTCAACAATAGTTTCAATCTGTTTCTTCTTTTTATAAAATACTGATCTTTTTTTATAATTCTTGGCATCTTTTAATAAATTAAGTACTACTCTATTGTGCAACATTTTTTTCCTTATTTCATGAAATTGATTGTTTCTCCTTTTACCATAGATTGTTTTTTGAAAATGTGATTTCCCATTAATTTCTCCTTTTTTCTTTTCATTCTTCTTTGTTGTTGAGGTATTCTTTGTACTTTCTACATTGTGCAAACTGTTTCTTGTCTTTGAAAGTCTTTTAATAAATTCTTTTGTTCTCTTACTGCAAGACTTTTTCTTTTTTCCCACATGTTGTACTTCTTCTAATTCTTGCTGTTGTCTTTTCTTCAAGTAATAGTCTTTCTTTTGTTGTTTCCTCTTTACTGTTTTTTTAGTCATGATAAGTCTTTTTTAATGATGCTGAAGAATATCTGTAAAAAAATAAAATGTAATATTATTAATATAAATCTATAAAATATACCAATCTATTACTAATCAAACACGTTCTACATAAAAACCATTTAAACGCTTTGTTTTGATATCACAATACATTTACTGCAGTACACAGGTACTAACTGGATAATTGTAGTAGTGAATGAGAAGGGTTTAGCTATTTAGAGGAGTGCATAGGCAGTGCATAGAGAATTTATATAGTGCATGTACTAATACATGGGTCATTGCATATGTACATGGGTAGTGACTGGTTGATTAAAGAACAGTAAGGAGAGTGCATGGTGAATTTATAAGTGCTTGTGTTTTGGTGGAGTGATTGGATTAGTACATGGTATTGGCTGGATGATTGGAGGAGTGCATGGGTAGTGACAGGGTGATTGCTGGATTGCATGGGTACTACCTGGATAATTGGAGGAGTGAATCAGTACTGTATAGGTGTTTAGAGAACTGCGTGCATAATGCACATGTGATTGTAGCACTGCATGTGTTACTCACTGGGTCATTGCATGAGTACATGGATAACGACAAAATACCTAGAGTGCTGCAAGGAGACTGCATGGTGAATTTATAAGTGCTTGGCTTGTGGCAGAGTGATTGGATAAGGACATGGGACTAGCTGTGTAATTGGAGGAGTGTATAGGTAGTAACATGGAGATTACTAAACTGTATAGGTAGCACTCAAAGGATTGTAGCAGTGCATGTGTTAGTGCCTGGGTAATTGCATGAGTACATGAGTACTGACTGCCTATTTAGAGTACTGCAAGGAGAGTGCAAGGTGAATTTAGAAGTGCTTGTTTTTTGGCGGAGTGATTGGATTAGAACATGGTACTGGCTGGGTGATTGGAGGAGTGTACGGGGAGTGACAGTGTGATTGCTGGACTGCATAGGTACTACCTGGATTATTGGAGGAGTGAATTAGTAGTGTGTAGGTGGTTAGAGGACTACATTGATAGTGCACATGTGATTGTAGCACTGCATGTGTTACTCTCTGGGTCATTGCATGAGTACATGGATAACGACAAAATACCTAGAGTGCTGCAAGGAGACTGCATGCTGAATTTATAAGTGCTTGAGTTGTGGCAGAGTGATTGGATAAGGACATGGGACTAGCTGTGTAATTGGAGGAGTGCATAGGTAGTAACATGGAGATTACTAAACTGTATAGGTAGCACTCAAAGGATTGTAGCAGTGCATGTGTTAGTGCCTGGGTAATTGCATGAGTACATGAGTATTGACTGGATATTTAGAGTACTGCAAGGAGTTTGCAAGGTGAATTTATAAGTGCTTGTATTTTGGCGGAGTGATTGGATTAGAACATGGTACTGGCTGGGTGATTAGAGGAGTGTACGGGGAGTGACAGTGTGATTGCTGGACTGCATAGGTACTACCTGGATTATTGGAGGAGTGAATTAGTAGTGTGTAGGTGGTTAGAGGACTACATTGATAGTGCACATGTGATTGTAGCACTGCATGTGTTACTCCCTGGGTCATTGCATGAGTACATGGATAACAACAAAATACCTAGAGTGCTGCAAGGAGACTGCATGCTGAATTTATAAGTGCTTGAGTTGTGGCAGAGTGATTGGATAAGGACATGGGACTGGCTGGGTAATTCGAGGAGTGCATAGGTAGTAACATGGAGATTACTAAACTGTGTAGGTAGCACTCAAAGGATTGTAGAATTGTATGAGTTAGTGCTTCAGTAATTGCATGAGTACATGGGTACTGACTGGATGATTGGAATACTGCAAGGAGAGTGCATGGTGAATTTCTAAGTGCTTGGGTTTTAGCGAAGTGATTGGATTAGTACATAGTACTGGCTCAGTGATTGGAGGAGTGCACGGAGAGTGACAGTGTGATTGCTGGACTGCATGGGTACTACCTGGATAATTGAAGGAGTGAATCAGTAGTGTATAGGTGGTTACAAGACTATATTGATAGTGCACATGTGATTATAACACTGCATGTGTTACTCCCTGGGTCATTGCATGAGTACATGGATAGCAACAGAATACCTAGAGTGCTGCAAGGAGAGTGCATGATGAATTTATAAGTGCTTGGGTTGTGGCAGAGTGATTGGATTAGTACATGGTACTGGCTGGGTGATTGGAGGAGTGCACGGGGGTGACAATTTGATTGCTGGACTGCATGGGTACTACCTGGATAATTGGAGGAGTGAATCAGTAGTGTATAGGTGGTTACAGGACTACATGGATAGTGCACATGTGATTGTAGCACTGCATCTGTTAGTCCCTCGCTCATTGCATGAGTACATGGATAACAACAGAATACCTAGAGTGCCGCAAGCAGAGTGCATGGTGAATTTATAAGTGCTTGGTTTGTGGCAGAGTGATTGGATAAGGACATGGGACTGGCTGGGTAATTGGAGGAGTGCATAGGTAGTAACATGGAGATTTCTAAACTGTATAGATAGCACTCAAAGGATTGTAAATGGGTACTGACTGGATGATCGGAGTACTGCAAGGAGAATGCATAGTGAATTTATAAGTGCTTGAGTATTGGCAGAGTCATTGGATATGGACATGGAACTGGCTGGGTAATTAGAAGAGTACAAGGTAGTAAGAGGGAGATTAGTAAACTGTATACGTAGCACTCAAAGGATTGGAGAAGTGCATGACTTACTGCCTGGGTCAATCTATGAGTACATGGGTAGCGACTGGATGATTAGAGTGCTGCAAGGAGAGTGCATCATGAATTTATAAGTGCCTGTATTTTGGCACAGTGATTAGATAAGGACATGGCAGACTGAATAAAAGAGTCCACAGGGAGTGACAGGGGATTGCTGGACTGCATATGTAGCGCTCTGGAGATTTTATCACTGCATCAGTTAGTGCATGAGTCATTGCATGAATGCATGGGTGGTGCTTGGATACTAACTGGGTGTTTGCACAATATAGAATCAGTAAATCATTTCTTAGGAAATTATAAAATCACATATTCACTACCTTTGCACTCCTGTAATCAGTCAGTCATCTCTTAATAATTCAGTAAATATACATACAACTATATAAATACAATCTGAACACATACATGACTCATTACATACCAGAAAGAGTCAAATGTGGTGGTTTATTTTTGAGCTACATCTTGACTATTAAATCTAGAAATGTGCGACATCATCAAACTATACCTCTCAACAGACTTCAGAAAGAAGACTAATTTACAACACCTTTTATGAGCATTTCTAAAACCACACTTTTATTACACATCTTCACCATTGTATCTAAAATTATGTGGCATCATTCAACTATACCTTTGCTCAGACTACAAAAAGAAGCATAATTAACAACACCTTATTTCACCATTCTCTCTTAAAACATATGGCATCATTTAACTTTACCTTCTGTATAAACTAATAACTGAAACGTAATTATTAACACCTTATATAAACATCTTTCAAAATACACATTTCTACTGCATGTTACACCAACTATCTAAAAATATGAGGCATCATTCAGCTATACCTTTGAACAGACTTACAAATATATATATTACTGTACAGACTATTTTTTAAACGAACTTCAATTACAATGAAACTAATTACAATATACATCTCTACATTTAATAATATATTTCAAACAACACAGTTTTAGAATAATGTCAAATCTTTTTTAAAGAAACCTCAAAAATATATAACTCACCTTGCAAATAAATCTGTTGAATGAAAAATCTCACACACTCAGGCAGGATTTTCTTTTGCACACAGTCAATATAAATCACCAGACTGTAAGGTGAAACCAGTAATGGCAAGGTTTCCCTCTCTTTTTCCATATAAATACACATAAGCAACAAATGACATTGCTTCCCAGAGATTTTCAAATTGTAAAACACATTTCCATTGGTCACAAATAATATCCCTTATCAACTGACTTCTTTACCCCTTCTGCTTAATGTCAGTTTCCATAGCAACAGGTCATGCAACATTCAACTTAACTGACAGGTCACAAGTTCACCACACAATGTTGCAAATGACAACAGCAGGTGTGGTTGGCTTTGCAAATCATGACCTTATCCTTTCTGCTGTACCTTCCAAACACTTTTTACTAACCAATAAGAAACTTGCTTTTTAAACAAAGTAAAATGCACCCTATTTTTGAATGTACAATGTTCTTAAACAGCCAATCAAATCTCTACTTTCTTAAAAACACCATTTTGTCCACCATTTTAGATATCTCTCATTCTACCAACTGACTACCTCAGCTACACACATCTTTTCATTACCTCCAGTCATCACTTCAAGATGCTTTCAGTGTGGATTGTTGGGCACTGCTATGTTTTCTGGTGCAAAAGGTATGCTGAACGCAGAGGTATTGACAAAGACCTAACTTTGCAAAATGTAGACATTAAATGGATTGGACAGAGAGGATTAAAGTGGCACCAATTGATGCCTTTGGTTAAAACCTTTTTGCATCTCCTAGCCCCTGACCTCATGATTGTGCACTGTGGTGGCAATGACCTAGGCACATTGACTGGGGTAGGTCTGGAAATGCTAATGAAGGACACCTTTGCAGAATTGATGTTGCTTTTCCCCCAAACTGCCTTTGTATACTCTAACATATGCCAAAGACAGAAATGGAAGTGGTCCAATCAATTTTGTCCTCAGATTGAGAAAGCTAGGAAGGATGTCAATAAAGCTGTTTCTGCTTACCTCAGAGACCATAGAATGGGCTCCATATATAACAACAATCTACGTTTCCATATGGAGGGCATCTACAGAAGTGACGGAGTACACTTCACTGATGAAGGGAACAGAGTGTTTCTCAACAACCTAAAGCTCTGCATCCGCACTTACATGTAGCTGCAAGAAACTCATAATAATCACAAGGGCTCTTTTTATAGCCACCCAATTAGCCAACATATAACCTAGATTTATATAAAAAATAATCTTAATTATTTTTGCTTGGAGTCGCGCACCCAGCACGACATAGAGCCGCGCACCCATCGCGTTCACACTAGGGGGCCGTGCTGAGCGCTGCGCACCCATCGCGTTCACACTAAAGGGCCGCGCTGAGCGCCGTGCACCCATCGCGTTCACACTAGGGGGCCGCGCTGAGCGCTACGCACCCAACGCATTCACACCAGGGGCCATGCTGAGCGCCGCGCACCCATCGCGTTCACACTGGGGCCGCGCTTTGCGCAGCACACCCATCGCGTTCACATGGGGGGCTGCGCTGAGCACAGCGCACCCATCGTGTTCACACTGGGGCCGCGCTGAGTGCCGCGCACCCATCGCGTTCACACTGGGCCCGCGCTAGGGTCGCGACTCCAATTTAAAAAAATATATATCCACTTTCATTAATTTACATTCGCCCCGGGGACCCCATCCCCCGGGGCATACCCAAATGTTTAGGGACCGTGGGGTGAGCCCCAAACCCCCACGGTCCCGCTGGTTCCCCATCTCTTGCGGGAGCCGGCATTGCTTTTCCACACAGGGAGCTGCTGACATGCAGCTCCCCGTGTGGAAAACCAATCTGCTTCGGATTTTGGAAGCGAGAGAAGGAAACCTGCTCTCGCTTCCAAAATCCAAAGCAGAGTTTGAAATGACAGGGCGAGAGCCATGCTCCCGCCCTGTCATAGCAAACACCAGTGTCCCGGGGGTGGGCACCCCGGGACACTGCAGGAGCCGGCCCTGGGGGGTGGCGGTCCCCAGGGCCATCAAGGGCTCCAGGAGGGGGGATGCATGGCCCCCCTCCCAACGTGTTTAAAGCCCCGGGGAGGTGGTGGTCCCCGGGGCTTTGGGGGCCTTGAGGGCCCCCCACACATTAAAACAAAAGCCCCAGGAGGTGGTGGTCCCCGGGGCTGCGGGAGGGCCATGCGCCCTCCCGCATATGATATACAAAGCCCCGGGGAGGTGGCGTTCCCCGGGGCTGCGGGGGCCCCTGCTAATGAATTTATGGTGCCCCCGGGACCTGGCCCACCCGGGGGCTTTTTTTAAACAAAGCGTGGGGGAATTACTGAACGGATTTACACCATTTAAAAAAAAGGACGCTTTCTGAACCAAGCACTACCTTTTTGCCAAATTTAGTGTAATTCCGTTCAGCAATTACGGGCTGTAGCCGTGTCTAAAGTTTCCTATGGGAAATTGATTTTCCGACCTCTATTTTTTTAATTTCTCAGGAACTGCTGAACAGATTTACACCATTTAACAAAAAGGACTCTTTCTGAACCAAGGGCTACCTTTTTGCCAAATTTGGTATAATTCCGTTCAGCAGTTCGGGCTGTAGTCGTGTCTAAAGTTTCCTATGAAAAATAACATGGGGAAAACACGTTTTGGGACCCCCCTTTTTTCTCGGCCTCTGCTTTGCAAATCACCCCGAAACTTTCAAGACAAGAGCTGACCGGAGCGCCCCAGTAGTTTTGAAAGTTTCGCAAAGATTCGTCAAACGACGCCAAAGTTATTAGGAAAACAAAAAATGCTTTTCCTATGGAAAATAGGTCCTAACTATAACTACCTACTGGCGACCGCCAGTAGGTTATATATATATATATATTCACTGAAAAAACCATAGGTTTTAGGGACAGTTATAGTTAGTTGGACATTGCACTCGTACAAAACCCGTGAAATTCCCCCGTTATAGTTAGTTCAGTTAACTATAACTCGCGCCCCGCAATGCACTGCTGATGACGTCACATATTACATCACTCATGACATGGTCAGTGACATCACTGATGACATCACTGATGACATCTCAAATGACATCACTGATGACATCACTGATGACATCATCCATGTGATAATTTGATGCATCTTCTCACACCCTAATATAACCTTTGATACACCCACTCTAGACTGCCATTCTCAAAACCATACACACTCCAACACCAATAACTACATACCCACTCACTGATTCTTAGGTCTACACACACATCCACTGACTCACCAGTACAGTCACTCATACTTACGGTCACTCAGTACAGGACTATCATATGCACTCATACACCTACATAGACACTCACACACCGCCACTCATCCATAGAGGTACTCACACACCTAGTCAGTCATGCAAATAATTAATCACACTGCCATTTACTCACCTATACAGTGATACACACACCAGCTCACTTACTCATACAAATACTAGCACATTCGTATGCTCTTATACAATCACTGATACAAGTACACACTCATCCATAGAGCCACTCTCACAATCACACACTCTCACTTATAGCCATTTATATACTCCAACACACATATATACTGCCTTTCACATATGTAGTTACTCACATGTACGACTGAGATATACATTCACTCACTAACACACCCATACACACACTCACCCACCCATACAGCTGTTTTCACATGCACTCTTGAACCCATACACCCAGTGAATCAACCACTCACACATCTATGCACAGTCACACACCTCACACCCACCCACACACACACTCAGTCTCCCATACAAATACTCAAGCAACAAATCAATAACGATATACACACTCATGTAGCTACTCACCAACCCATGCATTCAGTAAGACATATTTAATCACTCACTTATACAGTCAGTCACGCACCTACTAAATCATCCATCCAGACACTTATACACCCACTCATTCTTCAATACACATTGGCATATATATTAAACATATTTAAACTTTATAGAAACACACAGTCACTGGATGATGTCATCAGTGATGTCATTTGAGATGTCATCAGTGATGTCATCAGTGATGTCATTTGAGATGTCATCAGTGATGTCATCAGTGATGTCACTGACCATGTCATGAGTGATGTAATATGTGACGTCATCAGCAGTGCATTGCGGGGCGCGAGTTATAGTTAGCTGAACTAACTACAACAGGGGAATTTCACGGGTTTTGTACGAGTGCAATGTCCAACTAACTATAACTGTCCCTAAAACCTATGGCTTTTTCAGTGAATTTCTAAGGTTTTTTAAATGCTAATTTCTAACTATAACGTGCCTGAAACCTATGGTTTTTCAGTGACTATATATATATATATATATATATATATATATATATTCACTGAAAAAACCATAGGTTTCAGGGGCGTTATAGTTAGTTGGACATTTCACTCGTACAAAACCATAGAAATTCCCCCGTTATAGTTAGTTCAGCTAACTATAACTCGCGCGCCCGCAATGCACTGCTGATGACGTCACATATTACATCACTCATGACATGGTCAGTGACATCACTCATGACATCACTGATGACATCTCAAATGACATCACTGATGACATCACTGATGACATCATCCTTGTGTTAGAGTGGCAGACCTCCTCTCACCCTAATATAACCTTTGATACACACACTCAAAAATACAAACTAACATTTTCAAAACAATGGACATATCAATACCAGTTACAACACACCTATTCATTAATTCCAAGATCTACACACACATCCACTCATTCACCAACAGTCCCTATACAGTCACTCATACATGTACTCACTCATCATATGTACTCATACACCTATACATCCTGTTACACACCGCCACTCATCCATAGAGTTACTCACACACATAGTCACACATGCAAACAAAGTATCAAACATCCATTTACTTGCATATACAGTTATACACACACTACCACACTTACTTCTACAGAAACTTACACATACTTACTCTCTTAAACAATCACTTATAGAAACACCTACTTATTTGTACAGGAACTCTTCCAATCTCTCACTCTCACATATACTCACTTATATACACCAATACTCACATATACTAGTTTAAAACATATGTAGTTACTCATAAAGACACTATTGAGACAGTCATTCACTCACTAACACACCCATACACATACTCATCCACCTATACAGTCCTGCACACATGGTGTCTTCAACACATACAAACAGTGAGTCACTCATTCATGCATCTATGCACTAAGTAATACCCCCACCGAACCATACAGACACTCAGACACTCATACTGATACTCAAAAAACCAACTAATAACCCATATAGACACTCATGTAGCTACTCACCAACCCATGCAGCCACTTATACACAAAGTGAGAGACTGATACAGATATTTTCATATTTGAACATTACTCACTAACCCATGTATTCACTAAGATACACTTAGGGGCCGATTCCGATTCGGGCAGGAAATCTCTCTGACCGAGCCGGACCCGGAGAGATTTCCGACCGAATCGGACCCTAGCAGTCCGACCGAACGAGTACGATGCGTTCGCATGCTATCGGACTCGATTCGGTCGGACTCCCATTGAAGTCAATGGGAGCCGGTCGTACAACGCGTACGCGGGCTCCCATTGACTCAATGGGTGCGAGGCGAACAAGGGCGCCCCCTATAGTGGGTACGCGTCGAAGCGGGTTGCGCCGTACACGCACAGGTAGGGGGGATCCATGGGTCCCCCCTGTGTGCAACTCGCGCGGCTAGGCATACAGGGGGGTCCGACACGGACCCCCAAAGTGCGGCTCCGACTGCCCAGTCGTGTGCACCGGCGGGGCAGCGAAGTGACAAGCACCACAACCCACAAAAAAGGTAACAAGGGCACTGAATAACACAGGATCTTCTCTTTGTATCTGGCAGGAACAACGAAGTTAAAATGCCCTAGTACCAAAATGTAGAATTAGTGCTACAACGGTCTACAAGAGGACCTGCGATGCCGCTTCTGTCTCCCGTACCCTGGAGGCAGCACATGGGTCACGCGGTACGGTCATACTGCGGTGGGACGCACACTCGTTGACCTCTCATGGCACTGCTCCACACTTCAGGGAGGATGCTTTCCATTAGCTATGTTTTCTGATGACATGTCGCGCCGGACCCGTCCAACAACAGAACTCCTTTAGATCCAAACAGACTCTTCCACTCTCTCACCGGAAGTGAAACCAGGCCACGCGGACACTTTCACAATACAACAGCCGGGAATGCACTTTTCGGTAAAAAAACAACATTCCTTCCTCCTAATTAATCAAATAAACGTCTCACTGAAGAACAGGGGCCAGTTTCGATCGGTAAACAGCCGTTACAACAACTTTTTTACTTTGCGATACCATTACAACGCATGCATTACCACGCATGCGTTGTACATCACGAAGTCATTACTACGCATTTTTAGACCGCATGGTCATTTACCACGCATGCCTTTACAACGAATTTTGTTGTAAAGGTATGTATGGTAAATGACCATGCGTTCTAAAAACATGTAGAACGATCCATGTCATTGTAAGGAAACAGAGGCTGTTCTGTTTCCTCACAACGACATGCACCGCCCCTCAGAGATGACGTGAAGCAGGAACCACGAGGAGAGAGGAACCATGAGGAGTGAGAGGTAAGGGGGATTGGGCATGGGGTGGGGGTTTCTTTTCTAGGGTTAGGGTAGTGCAGTGGTGTTTGGGTGGTGTAGGGGGTCGTGCTGGGGGTAGTGTTTTAGGGTTTAGGGTAGTGCAGTGGTGTTTGGGTAGTGTAGGGGGTCGTGCTGGGGCTAGTGTTTTAGGGTTTAGGGTAGTGCAGTAGTGTAGGGGGTCGTGCTGGTGGTAGTGTTTTAGGGTTTAGGGTAGTGCAGTGGTGTTTGTGTAGTGTAGGGGGTCATGCTGGGGGTAGTGTTTTATGGTTTAGGGTAGTGCAGTGGTGTTTGGGTAGTGTAGGGGTCGTGCTGGGGTAGATTTAGGGTTTAGGGTAGTGCAGTGGTGTTTGGGTAGTGTAGGGAGTCGTGCTGGGGGTAGTGTTTTAGGGTTTAGGGTAGTGCAGTGGTGTTTGTGTAGTGTAGGGGGTAGTGCTGGGGTAGTGTTTTAGGGTTTAGGGCAGTGCAGTGGTGTTTGTGTAGTGAAGAAGGTCATGCTGTGGGTAGTGTTTTAGGGTTTAGGGTAGTGCAGTCGTGTTTGTGTAGTGTAGGGGGTCGTGTTTTAGGGTATAGGGTAGTGCAGTGGTGTTTGTGTAGTGTGGGTGGTCATGCTGGGGGTATATTTAGCGTTTAGTGTAGTGCAGTGGTGTTTGGGTAGTGTAGGGAGTCGTGCTGGTGGTAGTGTTTTAGGGTTTAGGGTAGTGCAGTTATGTTTGGGTAGTGTAGGGTGTCGTGCTGGGGGTAGTGTTTTAGCACTTATTTTTCTTTCTACAGCACTAACTATTATTTCTTTGGCAAAATGAACCCCCTCATTTTGTTCCTTTTTAAATTAAATGTTTTAAGTGTTACCAGTTTATTCCAATCAAGATGGCTTCAGGTGTGCCATACTTTTGTCATAAGTAAGGCTGTTAGCACTCTAGTTGTTCTTTAGAACACTCTGGGAAGCTGCAGTAGAAAACAAAGGCATCAACTGACAGGCTGCTCCTGTTGAAATATAACAGGAAGATATTTGAGATCACACTTAAAACATGTCCTAATTTTTCTTTCTACAGCACTAACCATAATTTCTATGACAAAATGAACCCCCTCATTTTGTTCCTTTTTAAATTAAATGTTTTAAGAGTTACCAGTTTATTCCAATCAAGATGGCTTCAGGTGTGCCATAATTTTGTCATAAGTAAGACTGTTAGCGCTCTAGTTGTTCTTTAGAACACTCTGGGAAGCTGCAGTAGAACACAAAGGCATCAACTGACAGGCTGCTCCTGTTGAAATATAACAGGAAGATATTTGAGATCACACTTAAAACATGTCCTAATTTTTTCTTTCTACAGCACTAACCATAATTTCTATGACAAAATGAACCCCCTCATTTTGTTCCTTTTTAAATTAAATGTTTTAAGAGTTACCAGTTTATTCCAATCAAGATGGCTTCAGGTGTGCCATAATTTTGTCATAAGTAAGACTGTTAGCGCTCTAGTTGTTCTTTAGAACACTCTGGGAAGCTGCAGTAGAACACAAAGGCATCAACTGACAGGCTGCTCCTGTTGAAATATAACAGGAAGATATTTGAGATCACACTTGAAACATGTCCTAATTTTTCTTTCTACAGCACTAACCATAATTTGTATGACAAAATGAACCCCATCATTTTGTAACTTTTTAAATTAAATGTTTTAAGTGTTACCAGTTTATTACAATCAAGATGGCTTCAGGTGTGCCATAATTTTGTCATAAGTAAGGCTGTTAGCACTCTAGTTGTTCTTTAGAACACTCTGGGAAGCTGCAGTAGAACACAAAGGCATCAACTGACAGGCTGCTCCTGTTGAAATATAACAGGAAGATATTTGAGATCTCACTTAAAACATGTCCTAATTTTTCTTTCTACAGCACTAACCATAATTTCTATGGCCAAATGAACCCCCTCATTTTGTTCCTTTTTAAATTAAATGTTTTAAGTGTTACCATTTTATTCCAATCAAGATGGCTTCAGGTGTGCCTTAATTTTGTCATAAGTAAGACTGTTAGCGCTCTAGTTGTTCTTTAGTACACTCTGGGAAGCTGCAGTAGAACACAAAGGCATCAACTGACAGGCTGCTCCTGTTGAAATATAACAGGAAGATATTTGAGATCACACTTGAAACATGTCCTAATTTTTCTTTCTACAGCACTAACCATAATTTCTATGACAAAATGAACCCCATCATTTTGTTCCTTTTTAAATTAAATGTTTTAAGTGTTACCAGTTTATTCCAATCAAGATGGCTTCAGGTGTGCCATACTTTTGTCATAAGTAAGGCTGTTGGCACTCTAGTTGTTCTTTAGAACACTCTGGGAAGCTGCAGTAGAACACAAAGGAATCAACTGACAGTCTCTGCCCTTGTTGGATGTACATGTTTTACTGAGAATGTCAGACTTCATTCTCACATGACTGAGAAAAATAATGTGAATTTACAGAAAATATGCTCTCATTTTAGCTTCTGGAGCATCTTCCAAAACTGTATGGGACAAGCATGTGAAAATAGTTTTCTCTCAAACATGATTCATGATATCCCAGCAGAAGGTTTTTCACAGGATAAAATCACCTTAGAACACACCACAATTCCTGAAATTAGTATGGTACCATCAACAAATGAATTCTAATGTAACTAAAGTCTGTTATCACCCTTTATAGTTCTCCTTTTGGTAACCCTCAAAATCTTCGATTCACTACAATGCATTTCAATGGGGTACTATCATTTATATTGGTCCCAAGATGGCTGCCAGCAATTCCAGGATGAAGTGCTGACAGCCAATCAGATCTCACGATGACATGTGTGGTTAGGCTCCGCCCAGATATATATGTGTTTTCTTTTCAAATTTCTCAGCAACTACTGAACGGATTTACACCATTTAAGCAAAAGGCACGACCCTGAACCAAGGGCTACCTTTTGGCAAATTTGGTGTAATTCCGTTCAGCAGTTCGGGCTGTAGCTGCGACTAAAGGTTCCTATGGAAAATTGCATTGGGAAAACACGTTTTGGGACCCCCTTTTTCTCGGCCCCGCTTGCCAAATCACCCCGAGACTTTCAGGATAGGAGCGGACCGGAGCGCCCCAACAAGTTGGAAAATTTCGCGAAGATTCGTCAACCGGCGCCAAAGTTATTCTAAATAGAATGGTGCGGATTTCCTATGGAAAATAGGTCCTAACTATAACTATCTACTGGCGACCGCCAGTAGATAATATATATATATATATATATATATATATATATATATATATATATATATATATATATATATATATGCAGGTCACTGTCTTGAAGTCTCTCTGCTCTGTACTTTTTTTCGTTTATTAACTATTGAACAACAATCCAAGAGACAGGTGCGAGCTGACGACGTCACTGCCCCTTTCATTCACACCCCATTCCCCTGATCTATTTATGTGACACAACAGAGGGATTTGGCGACATAATTGTGAATAACCTGACTTCAAATTGTAATCAGAGAAAGCCTGTTAGGCAACCAGGAAGATATGCTAATAAAATAAATCATACTTGTGCATTGCATAGGGCATTGTTCTGCTTTTCGGGATCTAAGTACTGTAAATAACGTGTTGGTATGACACAATTAAATGATATGCGTGTCGGGTTCTATAAACATTAAGGAGACCTTTCATTGCTTACTGATAAATGGTCCTGCCCAAAGAGGGGCGCTTGGATATGTCAAGGACCTGTCCTTTTTTATTTTTGCAATTTTATATAGCGCAAACTCGACTCGAAGGTATTGGAGCGCTTTACATGAGCACCAGTTACAATACACAAGGAGCACGTCTCAGGGCAGGTCAAGGGCATGCCAAGGTCTGGATAAACGGCAGCCCTGTATTTCATCCAGTGGCAAAAATGGGCGGGATCTGAGGGGCAGCACAACGTGCCCATACTTTTTAAATTTCATAAAAACTGTTTCCCTGCTTTTGTTTAAAAAACAATCGTCCCTGGATGGTTAATTCAAGCCGCCGAAATGCTTCAGCTGAAGTGTCATTCAGGGAGTCTCCAGTGCTCTGAAACCGAGGTAGGAGCAGACACCTACACAAGCCTCCTTGCCAGGTTGCCTGCTTGCCTGTAAGAAATATAGGGGGATATTCACAAGAACGTGTGATAACCATAGCAAAATTAGCTTAACGCAACTTTGCACATCGCGGCCCATCGCGGGAAAATAACACCGTGTTAACGTGGTATTCCCAACCCGGCGGCACAATGCGATAGCCTCACGAGAACGCGCCAAATGACCGCATTAAAATTAACGCCACGCAGAAAAAATGCAAAACACGAACGCGAAAAAAGTTGCGATGCCCCAAATCGCGATACAAAAATCAGCGAGAACCAGCGACAGGCCTGCAATTCCCACTCGTCATGCAGGAAAATGCACTATAAAATCACCGAAAAACACAAACAAAAAAATTCTAACTGCGTAGCACCATGGATGCACCCGGACCGAGTGCGGAGGACAACGCGAACCCCACAAGCCCCACAGATGACCAGCAAGGTACCCTGGGGTTGGGGAAGGGCAAGAAGAAGAGGAAGAGGAAGATGGGGTTCAGTCCGCAGGAAAGCCAGATCATCGTCACGGAGGTGATAGAACACTACCAACAATTGTTCGTCACCTCCACTGTGTCATTGGCAACACAAACGGAAATATGGCAGTCGATCATGAACAACGTCAATGCAGTCGGAGTGTTGAGGAGGTCAATGGAGGAGGTCAAGAGGCGCTGGCATGATGTGAATAGCCAAACCAAGCAGAAACTCGCTGCCAACCAGAAGGCAGCAACGGCGACTGGAGGTGGGAGTCCTGCGCCACAGGAGGAGCTGGATGAGCTGGAGGAAATGGTGGCCACAGTCATCAGTGTGGAGATGGTGGCAGGAGTCGGGGGACCGGACACAGCTCGACATGACCTGACCTAACAGCAACAGGGTGAGTAACAACCAGGGACTGGGGGGACGGGGGGAGATGGGCACAATGGCACACATGCATAATTATGTGTAGCACACTGAACACCCACAATGATTGTGGAACATGTCCCTGATACCCTTGGCACACTGCAGCACACATAAAAACACCAAGTAGGCCCCCGTCCACTATGTGCACAAAGGGGCCCTCCTCCCTATCACAAGTCTCACAACCAACCCATGCACATGGGCTGAATCCAGCAAAGTAGCGGCTCTGTGAGCCACACTGACAATGCAAGTGACACTGCATGACCAATAGCATGGCTGCAGTCAAAATACATGACATGGTGCATGACACAACACTGAGGTGGCCCTGTGTGGAACACATCCTCAAAGGAGCAGGTCACACTCTGACACATCCACATGCACATACAATCCCTGACGTCAACAACACATCTGCAGACAAACAATGCACAAGAGCACAACAATCGGCCAAGAGCACAAATGACCCAAGTCGCCAACATCTCAGCACCTTTAAAGCACACATGTCAAAGGCACACCGCCCCAAAGGGATAAGTGGCAGCTAAATAAGAGCTGCAGGGGCGACTCTCCCACAATGCAGCACACACACATAGCAATCACAGCACATCAACATTGCCGACAATGTGGTACAAAGTGCAACACTTTCACTACAGAACAGAGGACACAACTGGTGCCGCTTGTGCGTAGAAACTGGCCAATCACATCTGGCATAGCAGGAAACTGTGAGATGATAATGTACGAGTACAACCTCACATCCGCCATGTCGTCGTAATGTGCACTGTCTCCCATCAAATAGCCAGCTCAGCCAAAACAGTCACAATGTACATTGTCATGCAGTCTGTATGTAAACATGTCCAATGCGTCAACATACATGGAACACACTGTTAACCTGCATCTCCCCTTGACATTGCAGAGGGACAATCAACACCACCTGCAGAGCAGATCAGACATCTCTTCAGTGATGATGAGGAGGACCCCCTGGCCATCTGCCCGACACCCTCCAATGGCTCGTGGACAGCCTCCGCACCCCACCTCCAGGAGCAGGGCAGCCCAGCTGCATCGAGGTGACCCCACCCCTGCACAGCCCACACAGCAGGAAGCACCCACCACCACGGCTGACTCCCAGCACCTCATGGAAAGACACATGGCATTCCAACGCCGTGTGTTAGACTGCCAGGGGGCTGGCCGAACAGGTGCGGGTGGGTTTCGACCTCATGGCAGCCAAACGTGATGCCATACGTGGGTGTGTGAGTCCCATCAGGGACCACTTAAAGTCCCTAACGGACACCCACAGTCCGTTCCATGCTCTACAACAATCCTTGGCTGACCTCGCTGTAGCCATTACTCGGATACAAGAACTGTCCAGTCAGACAGGCTCCAGCGATGACAGCACAGAGATGGCACAGATGCGGAGGACAATGGAGAACATGGAGCGGATGCAGGCTGGAAGGATGGCTGCCACGGCTGTATACCAGCGAGATGTAGCTGGGATCTTCCATGCCCTGCAGGACCTCATATTGCCATTGCTGCCACAGAGCCTGTCCCAGATGACTACTGCAGGAACTTCGACACACACATCTCCGCCCCCTGATGTGTCAGTGGCACGCAGTGATGCAGCCATACCACCACGCCCCCTGATGTGTCAGTGGCACACAGTGATGCAGCCATACCACTACCACCCCCTGATGTGTCAGAGGCACACAGTGATGCAGCCATACCACCACTGCCCCTGATGTGTCAGTGGCACACAGTGATGCAGCCGTAACACCACCACACACACCTGACACACCTGACTCAGAAGACATATCAGACAACTAAGATGTGGATGGCAATGACTCTGTGTGAGAAAGGAGGTCGTAGCATACATCCCCGCCATATGGCCTGTTCCTGCTTGGTTCAGCCCTCTGCATCATGCCCGGGAACAACACCTACCACTGTCCCCCGAAACACTCTGCGACATTCACCTGGACCCCGACATGGACTGCCAAATCTGCTCTGGTCACCAATGACACAGCAATCAGGCTGCGGATTAAACTCTTCCTCTTCCGATAACAATGTCATTCCCCAAAGGACTCTGGTTGGCCCTCCGCTGGGTAACCATGTAATGTGGGGTTTGCATGGCCATGTACTGCTCCAGCTCTGACACACCACAGAATGTGAATAAAACATTCCAAATCATACAGATGTGTCCACTGCTCCACTGTGCCGTCTCTTGCCTCCAGACCCCGACCTCCTCCTTGGGAGGTTCGAGGCTGCTGCCCGCTCCTGCGCTCTAATTCCACCACTGTTTATATTTTCTTGTGCCTGCCTGTTCCTTTTGCCTTTCGCCGCTGCTGCCCCTGCGGCCCCTCCCCGTGGGAATTCCCCCCAGAATTTCCCCCCCGGAATTTCCCCCTGGAATTCCCCCCTGGAATTCCCCTGCTCCCGCCTCCCAGCCTCTCCTCCCTCCCACCTCCCCTACTTAATGGTGGCCGCTGTGTGGTCGCGCAGCGGACGTGCGCAGCGGGCACGCCGCCGGCGAGCCAAAGGCAAGCCCGTCTGCGCCCGACCACGGCCAGTGCCAGGAACCCTGGACCTCCCACTACCCATCGCTACGACACCACCACCCTCCTCGCACTCAACCCTGGAAGACTTAGAGAATGCCAACAGGCCTCGCCGAACATGACCCACGGCCAGTTCTCCTGCCTCCATTGCCGCCAGACCCTCACCACCACCCCGGCCTCCAACACCGCCGACGCCAGCACCGGCGACACCCTAAAATGCATCCTCCTCAACGTACGCTCCGCACACAAACACGCCATGGACATCTGGAACCTACTCGACTCTCTTTCGCCCGACATCGCCTTCTTCACAGAGACCTGGACCAACGCATCCTCCGCCCCCGACATCAGCACCGCCATCCCAGACGGATACAAGGTCCAGAGGAAAGACTGCCCCAACCACCCAGGAGGGGGCCTCGCCATCGCCCACAAGATCACCCTCCGCCTCACCACCTCCAGCGAAACCTTCCCCTCCGCTGAACACCTGCACTTCAAGATCCAGACCACCCCCAAAGCCACACTCCGAGGAACCCTCATCTACAGACCCCCCGGCCCCCCGAACACCCTTCGCCACCACCATCACCGACTTCATCGCACCCCACGCGATCGCCTCAACAAACTACATACTCATTGGAGACCTGAACTTCCACCTCGACAACACCAGCGACCCCAACTCCACTATCCTTTGTGACAACCTCGCCAGCATCGGACTTAAACAACTCGTCAACACACCGACCCACAGAGCAGGACACACCCTCGACCCCATCTTCGCGGCAGGAAACAGCGTCCATTTCAGCCACACAACGCAGCCACCATGGAACTAGCCCTACACCCACCACGAAGGAACTGGAGCAAGGTTACCGACGAGCAACTTAACTCCACCCTCACCCGAGACAACCACACCTGGGCACCCAACGCAAACACCGCAAACGACGCAGCCAGAGAACTCCACACCTGGATCTCCAACTGCGCAGATGAGCTCGCCCCGCTACGCAACCCCGACAGACAACGCCCCAGGAAAGCCGCCTGGTTCACAACCACTCTCCAAGAAGCCAGACGCACCTGCAGACGCCTGGAGAAGAACTGGAGAAACACCAAGACAACCGAAAACCACACCACCTACAAGGACGCCATGACGGACTACCACAACCAGATCAGAGCCACCAAAAGGAACTTCATCCACAACAAAATCCTGGCCAACTCCACCAACTCCAAGGAACTTTTCAATGTCATTCAAGAATTCACCAACCCACGCAGCGAAGCCACAGACATCACCCCATCCCAAGACCTCTGCGACAAGCTTGGAACTTGTTTCCAACTCAAGATCAAAAACCTCTACGACAACTTCATTGACCATCCACCAGGCGCCACAGACGGCCCCCCGCCCCCCAGAAACACCAGCCAGCCCACCATCTCCAACTGGACACCGATCACAGCCGAAGACACCGCCTCGACCATGAAAAGCATCCACTTGGGGGCCCCCACCGACCCCTGCCCCCTCACATCTACCACAGAGCCGTGGCCGCCATCGCACCCAAACTACAACGCACCATCAACACCACCTTCAAAACAGGCACCTTCCCAGATGACTGGAAGCACGCAGAAGTCAGACCCCTGCTCAAGAAGCCCACAGCTGACCCCACCGACCTCAAGAACTATTGGCCCATCTCGCTCCTCCCCTTCGCAGCCAAAGTTGCAGAGAAAACAGTCAACAGGAAACTGACACGATTCATTGAAGAAAACGCCGTCCTCGACCCGTCCCAATCCGGATTCCGAAGCAACCACAGCACAGAGACCGCCCTACTCGCCGCCACAGATGACATCCGCACCCTCCTGAACCAAGGCCACTCCGCAGCCCTCATCCTACTCGACCTATCAGCGGCCTTCGACACCGTGTCCCATCGCACACTAGTCATCAGACTACACAACGCAGGCATGCAAGGAACAGCCCTGGACTGGATCCGATCATTCCTCACCGGAAGAAGCCAAAGGATCAGACTCCCACCCTTCCTCTCTGACCCCATGAAAATCACCTGCGGAGTCCCACAGGTTTCATCACTGAGCCCCACCCTCTTCAACATTTACATGGCCCCCCTCGCAGCCATCGTCCGACAACACGGCCTCAACATCGTATCCTACGCCGACGACACCCAGCTCATCCTCTCCCTCACCAAAGACCCCACCACTGCCAAACTCAACTTCCAGAAAGGAATGCAAGATGTCGCAGTCTGGATGACCAACAGCTTCCTGAAGCTCAACGCCGAGAAGACAGAAGTCCTCGTCCTCGGTACCACCCCTTCTGCATGGGACAGCACCTGGTGGCCGACCGCCCTCGGAAGCCCACCTACCCCCTCAGACCACGCCAAGAACCTCAGCATCGTACTCGACTCATCACTCTCCATGAACCACCTCCAGCTGCTTCAACACCCTCCACATCCTCCGCAAGACCTTCAAGTGGATCCCCCCTGAGTCAAGGAAGACAGTCACCCACGCACTCATCACCAGCAGACTGGACTATGGAAACGCACTCTACGCCGGCATCAACAAGTCCCTACTCCGCAAACTCAAGACAGTACAAAACACCGCCGCCAGACTCGTCCTCGGCACCCACCGACACGAACACATCAGCCAACACCTACAAAGTCTCCACTGGCTCCCCATGGAGAAAAGAGTCACTTTCAAAATCCTCACTCACGCCTACAAATGCCTACACAACAACGGACCCAAATACCTCAACGACAGAATCAACTTCCACGTACCCAAAAGAAACCTCCGATCTTCCAACCTCGCACTGGCCGAAACCCCGCGCATCCACAGAGCCAGAGCAGGCGGAAGATCCTTCTCTCACATTGCAGCCAAGACCTGGAACGAGCTACCGGCAGACATCAGACGCGCCCCCTCCCTGAACACCTTCAGGAAGACCCTCAAGACCTGGCTCTTCGGCTAAACAGTTCTGCGGACCCCCCCTCAGCGCCTTGAGACCCTCACGGGTGAGTA
Source organism: Calotriton arnoldi (assembly GCA_963921515.1). Classification (NCBI taxonomy): domain Eukaryota; kingdom Metazoa; phylum Chordata; class Amphibia; order Caudata; family Salamandridae; genus Calotriton; species Calotriton arnoldi. The sequence goes on from CAWUFW010005293.1 coordinate 1,333,038, forward strand.
GCGCGCTTACAATTCCCTGATTGAATGTAGGGACAATGATTGCACAAAAAGGTACACCCTGGCAAATGACATCAATGCGCATGTTTGACCCTGACCCACATGGCCAATCAGATGACTGTGAAGGTGTGAACTAGCTGTGGCCTCATTGCTCATGAACAACAATCTTGCAAGCCCCCAACGTAGCCCCACGTCCATGTATTAAGTGGGGCTGTGTGTAAAAATGTCTAATTCGGTAGCAGGCCTAAAGTTGTGTCCCCCATCACATGTGACAACAGGACATCTCTTCGCATACCTACTCACACTCAACTGTGTGGACACAGCCTGCTATGATGGATCACATTGATCCACATGGCAAGATGTTGGACACCATACTCACATTTCTGAACACACGTAAGAGCACAGGTCTACCAGCAACTATCCCAACCACAACGTCTGGGTCACAGAGGTGGAGCTGGAAATAGGGACACACCCCTAAGTGAAATGCGTCAGTCAGCCCCTCCCCGTGTATGGACAATGCTCATTGAGGCACACGATTAGTCATTCTAATCAACACTCATCACAGTTGAACACCAGTGAAGTGGCGGAGACTTCATTAGCATGTGCGTGTCAGCACGGGCAAGACAAGGGCCACAACATGCAGACCAATGCTTCAGACACTAACAGGCAGCATGGGAACATGTAGAGGTGCAAGAAATGAGGAGGCAAAAATGAACACCAATCATTACGGATGGCAACAGTCTCAGCCCACCTTGCCTTGCTGGACGAGTCATGTGATGTTTAGCGTATGCTCATTGCTCCGTGTCAGGGGACACGACTCACAGCCCATGGGATCTGTATAGTGCTGTACCACCGGACTGCGCAGACTGTCGCTCTTCTGACAGTGAGCAGGTGAAAGGGTCCAACAAGGTCACATGTAGTACTACATTGCCATGTGTGTTCTCTCCCTCCAGCAGTATGTCAGATTTAGGAACCCTGCCAAGCGACGCTGTGCAGCTCCGCCCATGGGACTGCCGCACCTTGCACAGGTGTGTGTCAACACGCGTAGGTGCACGCACATGCATTCTGAGTCCAGGCGAATGCAGCCATGTCCACTGTTGTGGTGGGATATGTGACCATTTCTCCAAGAGGCAACAAGGTGTTGGGACCTGTGCTCTGGGTCACAGGCAGTTGTGGCTGCAGGGACGTAGTTACTCATCCATGAATGCGAGCGCAGCTTCCTGGCCAATCAGTTCCAAGAGAACGTCGTTGTCGGCTTCAACGAGGGCGAGCCAATCTATTAACTGGTCCGGACAGATGTGCTCCGTCCACGCCGGTTCACCAATCCGCAACACAGCCCAATAGGTGAGCGCCTCGATGTGGTCCCTGCACACGAGGACTTGTGCAATCTCCCATGCCCAACTGCCAGCACATACGCCAAATATCAAGGCATCCCATGAACGGGTATCACAGTTACACTCCTGGTAGTGGGCCAACAGGGGACGTACACACAAGTCATAATCCAGTTCAGTTACCGTTGTGTTGGATAGGCAGACATCCATGGGCCACTCGAATATGCATGATCGACAGTGGAACCAGGGCTGGACGCAGGTGACGTACGCAAGACGGAAGCTCAGATGGTAACTGATGCACAACACTGCCAATGGCAGTGCCCCCAACAAATGCAGCATACGTGCACAGTACAGTTCCACGTGACAGGGGTTGTGCATGTGCCCGGGATGTTCTGCCATTGCGTTGGTGGCTCTCGTAGGAACGGCACTCTTCTGACCTGCGGCAGTTATGTGGATGATATGCCACAGCTCGGAGCAATGAGCCGTATGTGTGTGCAACGTTTGGACGTATGGGTTGTTGTGTACGTAAGTGTCAAGGGCATTCCATGCAAGAGTACCTCGAGCAAGGACTTCTGTGTGTGGGGTGTGGATACGTTAGTCTGTCAGCGCTGTGCGTAGTGTGGGAGTCGTCATCATCTGCTATGGTATCTCTCTCAGGGGGTGCCTGCCGCATGCAAGACCAAGGTCGGAGGTGCAGGTGTCCTTCCGCCTCATGTATTGAGACAAAGGAGCTTTCATCCCTAATGTTAGTCTGACTACTGCTTGCATTCTGGAAATGTGATGTGGCTTTCGCGCTGCAATTGTGGCTAGGCCTTGGGTTTATGGTGCACCAAGACCCCGAGCGGCCTTGCGCTCCTTGTGCAATCCCTTCGTGCGTGGGAGCACTCCGGGTGCATGCTACCTTGCAACATTGTCGATTGCGGGCCGTGTTGCGCAGACACTGCAACAGAGACACACGCATCAGTTGGTTTCCTGTCCAGCCCAGGATGAACCACGCCCAGAGCCCAGGGATAATTGTTCACACCCCTACGCTGGCCTGGTGCACGCCGAGCAGCCCACTCAGCTTATGTATAAAGGGGGGACGACGACGCAACGTGTCCCAGTTCTTCCCCACTTCCGGAGGTGACATGGCTGCATCCGCCTGGCATGACACAGGACTCAATCAGTAAGGGTCCATGACTTACGTTGCACAGAGTTGGTGGCACCGGAAACACTGCGGCCGGGACGGGCCTACCGCCACGGCACGGTGACTTACGGTGCACTGAGGTAGGGGCACCTTAGGTGCTGAGCTGGTGTGCAGAATGCGATGATGCGCCTTCCTGGCGCTCCGGACTGGTAGGGATTTGTGTGAGCCCTGCTGGACCGCAGTGTAGGCCTGAGCCAGCGGGCAGCGCGGGCCGACCGCCACGTGGCGTTGCCTCGCGGTTCACAGAGTTGGTGGCACCTATAGTGCTGGGCCGGTGTGCAGCCTGCGATGATGCCGTGTGCACTGATATGATCTCTGCCATTGCGAAATCAAGACCCAGAATCACGTGTGTGACCTTGTGGCCCACGGGGCTGCATCATGTGGAGGCTGCCAAGGTCGCGGACCCCAGGCTTGGAGATTGCACCGGCACGTGGTGGGCCCTCTTGGAGACACGCTGGTGGCGGAAGGTGAGCAGTGGGGCCTGGGTGTGCAGGGGTGGGCAATCACCGCTGGGCGGCGGGAGGGGCTGGGGTGCAGCAGCCTGTGTGCGCAGGGGCGGCCAAGAGATGATGGCATGTGCAATGATTTGTACTCTGCCATTCATGCATCTGGACTCTGTTTCAGATAAGGGACCTGGTGGACTGCGGTGTATACCGGCACGTGGTTGGAGACACACCGGTGGCTGCAGGTGAGCAGTGAGGCCTGGGTCCGCAGTGTCGGCACTCTCTCTCCCTCTCCCTCTCTTCCTTTCACTGTCTCTCTCTCTTCCTCTGTTACTCTCTCTCTCCCTCTCTTCCTTTCACTGTCTCTCTCTCTTCCTCTGTTACTCTCTCTCTCCTTCTCCCTCTCTCCCCCTTTCACTGTCTCTCTCTCTTCCTCTGTTACTCTCTCTCTCCTTCTCCCTATCTCCCCCTTTCACTGTCTCTCTCTTTTCCTCTGTTGCTCTCTCTCTCCTTCTCCCTCTCTCCCCCTTTCTCTCTCTCCCTCTCTTTCACTCTCTCTCTCTCTCTCTCTCTTTCTTTCTCTCTCTCTTTCTCTCTCTCTGTCCTTTCATGAGCGCATGACACACCTTCTTATCTTGGGTTTTGTCTTGCAGGCTGTGTCTCACAGATTGTCCAGAGGAGACCCGCCATGACTCTTCCGAATAGTTGTTTTGAGTTACATTTGAATAAAATTATTTGTTTGGAAATTCTATGATGAATGTATGATTCTCCTTTTTCTGACCACACATGTATGTTGATTGTTGTACTTGTGCGACATCAGGCGAACTGTTTTGTTCATGATTCCGGAGGGGGTCCGGGGGGGGGGGGCGGTGGATGTTGTGGCCCTCTTGGGTGTCCGGCTGCGTGATCATTTGCTCCATGGCATCTGTTGTTCTTCTGGTGTGGCTGTGGGCTGGGCTCCCATTTCTGGTGCAGGTTATCGTCCGACTTAATACCAGGAAAAAGCAGGTGTTAATTCCCTGCTGCTAACGCGCCTTATCGCATGTTTTGTGCTCTTCTCGCCGATCTGGCTGGACGTTGTGAATGTTGCGGAGTGGTTTATTAGTGGCTTTTTACACAGGAACGCCTACTCTGCATCTCATTAGCGTTAGTTGCCGGTGTCATCCGTGGCGATGTTTTTTGCGGCTGCTATCGCAGGATAACTGGCGGTATCGGCTGTTAGCACCAGCTTGTGAATGGGGCGATAACTCTATCGCCACTTTGGCTGCGATAAAGTGCCGCTAACTCGGCGATAAGTCCTTGAGAATATGCCCCATAAATGTGCGCAGCTGGTCAATCTGTGAATGTAAAGGGTGTCTGGAAGCTGGTATTGGTTTTAATTGATGGAATCGCTTGAAACTTCCTTATGACACAGATTTGTTCTTTTTGAGTGGTATTGTAAGGGAGCTACCAGCTGAGCTGTGAAGTGTCTGCTTTTAAAAGACAGTTATAAAAAAACATTGCACTACGTAAAACCTGGGTATTTCTAAAATCTATATTTTGGAAGCACTTTTTTTAAATTTTAAACCTGTTTGCACATTGTGTAGCAGCCTATCTTATACTGTGTATAATGCACATTTAAAATAATGGCATATATTCACAGTGCTTTCTATCACAGACTGAGGCCTCGCAGCAATAAACAAACGCTAGTCACTATTCTCCACTGTACTAACCAGGTTTCAGGTTCTGTGGCTTTCTGTTTACAAACACAAACTTCTGCAGTGCATTAACTAATAGAGGTTTCATAATGTACGATAGTGCCTTACTCACTGATTAACTTAACACATTTATTTTTCATTTACACTGTGCGTTATTTTACATGTACATACCTGAAGGTGTAAAATCAAAAAGAGTTACAGAATATTTAGTGACCTCTTTGACCGCACCCCCTCACTCAACCCACCCCCATTGCACGCAGCATCACAGTTCCCATACTTTTTTTTAATGCACTTCAACCTCTGGTTACATCGTATGTGCACCCTTCGTCTTGGGGCTTCTCAGCGCCAGCAAATCCCGTTGGTCTGGTTTCCCACAAAGCAGATGCTTCCTTACATGTTTAGCAATCCTCTAAAATGCGGTGCCAGTGAGAGCCGGGGTAATGGGAAGAACCACTTAAAATAATGCCTCGCTGCGTTAGCCTTGTGGGTAAATTAAACTTTGACTGCGCTCAGTCTTCACATAAGGCAAATGCAGAAAAATCACCCATTTTACAGTTTTATTAATCCAAGGGAATTGGGGGGTCATTAGGATGGCGGGCGGACTTGAGTCCGCCCGCCATCCCAGAGGTAACGGGACAGCCCGCCTGTCATGCGGCGGTCCCGCACCCCTAATTATGATGCGACCGCCACCGCGGCGGTCGCATCTGGCAATTTAACATTGTGGCGGGTGCTGCTGGCTGCAGCACCTGCCGCAATGTCAAATGGCCATGTTGTGCATTTCCATGCACAACGTGGCAGGCACCACACGGTGCCTGCCACCATGTGCATGGAAATGACCCCCCAGTGCACAACTGCCCCCACACAGAGGGGGCCCGCAATGGGCCCCCAAAGCCAGTCTCCGCCTGTCTTTTTGCGGCAGGATATCCGCTGCAAAAAGACAGGCGGAAGGGCTCATCCTAATCACTACGGAGGTGCCTGCACGGCACCGCCGCAATGATGCCCTGGTTCCGGATTCCGCAAGGCGGGCGGAAAAGGACCGCCTTGCGGGACCATGGCGGACGGACTTTCCGTCCGCCGCGGTACCAATGTGATTCCCACCGCCATCCTAATTTGGCAGTGGGTGAATCACATTGTGATGGCGGGAGGATCGCCATCATAATAAGCCCCCTGGTTCGGTGGGGTAAATCCAAGAAGTTATCTCAAAGCAGTTTGTTACATTTGACGTCCATCCCTGGGTTCCGGCTCTGAGTCAAAAGTTTGTTGTTAATTACACATATTCCACCAAAGGTATCACGGATCCATTTGTGGTTAAGACAAGATTTCTGGCTCCCTCCCACCACACATACACACACTTCCTTCTGTATGTGTTTTACCAGCATCACAAGTCCTCGTTTCAGGAGCGTAGCTAATGAGCGACAGGTTCATTGGCACCGGGGCCCAGACTGTCCTTTTTTAGCACTAGGGTCCACGGCAGCCTTACTACGCCTCTGCCGTGTTCTTGGCAGCCAGGACTTAATGGCGCCTCTTCCATGTACACCCCAAGATGGTGGCCCAGCCGTGACCTGCTGGCCCAGAGAGCGCCCACCCTGCTGGGGTAGAAAGAACCACCCCTTGCCCACCTCCCCAGCTGCAAACACTTTCACTCCCTCTCGGGTCAAGAAGCGCCTCTGCTGTCTCTTTTTATTGTTTTTAAGCATCATGCTTTGCTATTTAAAATATAAAACACTCAGGGGGCTTATTTACAAGCCCCTTGCGCCGTTGGTGTGTCACTATTTGTGACGCACTGGCAGCGCATTTTCCTGCCCCATATTTACAAGGACATGAAAAGCCACCCTGCGTGTCTTTTCCTGTCCTTGTAAATACGGCCCCTTTACACGCAGCACTTTGCGTGAAAGGGGCGTTCCATGGGGGTTGCTGTGGATGGAACCTGACACAAGAAATCGTAAACCTGGGAATGCGACAGAATGCTACGCCTCCCTTGGGGAGACGTAGGGGGGCGCAACAATTTCCTCTTTCTATCCATGCTGCGTTCTGCAGCACACATAGAACAAGGAAATCACCTCTTGTGATTGTTTATGTGCAGGATGGTGTCCATTCCTGCACATAAATAATCATCCTCATGACGCAGGCAGCAAGGGTGCCTGCGTCGGCGCATGACAGCCAATTGTGCGCCAGCGCTGGGGAAAGCACAGGGATGCGACATATTTTTGTAAATATTTTGCATCCCTGCACTTTGAAAGTGCCGTAGCGTGGCGCAGCCAAAGGGCTTGTGGTGTCGTGCTGCGGCACTTTCTTGTAAATAAGGCCCTCAGTTTTGTTTTTACTGCAAACATTTGCATTTCACGAGTAAAACTTTACTTGTGCTTTTCTGCTGGACACATAGCGCCAGATATTCGAACAGTCCACACGCAGCAGCCTGATCCATTCGGGGCCATTTGTAACTGGTCGGCTAGAATATAAATTAATTAAGTTCACTGTCACTATCGCCGATGGGGGTGAGGGAGAGAGGGGACGGTATCCTAGACACGGGGCAAATGGGAGGGGACAGATTTACATCATACCAGACCGACAAGCCGTGATATCAAGAACTATGGGCCATATTTACAATGAAAGTGACTCAGTGCATGCCGCAAGCCATTTGGCTTCGCCCCCTGAGTCACTTTCAATGCACAGGGATGCAACATATTTACAACAATATGTCGCATCCCTGTGCTTTCCCCTGCGCTGGCGCACAATCCGCTGCCATGCGCCAGCACAGGCACCCTTGCACCATGGTGCAAGGATGCCTGAGTTGTGGGGACATTGTTTTTGTGCAGGAAGCAACACCTTCCTGCACAAAAACAATAATTTGAGGTGATTTCCTCTTTCCATGCGTCCTGTAGAATGCAGCACGCAAGGAAAGAGGAAAAAAATGAGGAGAAATGTAAACATTTGTCCTCTTTGCGCCTCGCTACGCCACCCCTGGGGTGGCGTAGCAGTCTGATGCATTTCCAGGTTTATGATTTCTCGTAAATCTGGTAATGCATCAGAATACATGGGTGTTCCGTGGGAACACCCCTTACACGCAAAGTGTTGCGTGAGAAGGGGCGATATTTACAAGCACGCGTAAAGCCACGCAGGGTGGCTTTACGTGTCCTTGTAAATATCGGCAGCAGGCTGGGCCGCTGGTGCGTCACGCAACATGACATACTGGCGGTGCAAGGGGCTTGTAAATAAGCCCCACTAAAAGTAACTACTTGATGTTAAATTGCCTCCGCTGGGGGAGCACCCCCACCTTCTGTGAGTGTGATAATGTCTCTCCAGCCTCTGTTTCAACGCGTACTCGTTCCCTACAACGAGTCATTCAGCTCCAAATCTATTTCATTATCCTCGTGTTTGTGGAGCTAGAAGGCTGGGCTTCGAGTCTCGGCTCTGCCACTTGCTAAGCAGTGTGCTTCTGGGCACTTGCCTTGTTTCTCCCTGTGCCTCAGAGCCCTTGTATGGTAACTCAAGGCGCTCCGAAAGGGGGCATGCCAGCATTAGGCACTATGAACCCGGTTCAGGAGAAGCCAGAAGTCTGCGCTACCTTTTGAGTACGTAGGTGTCCATGCCTACTCCTGGGCTGACCCACACCTACAGCCTGTGCGCAGATGACTATCCACAGTGGGTGCAATCCACGGACTTTAGCCGTGCTGCGCATTTATTTACACAATGTACATATTTCCCTTTTTCCACAAAGAACACACGTTTCCTCATGGAGAAACTCCTTCATTTGCACCCCATTAAATAAGGGGGCGCTCACTTCGATTTCTACGCCATCAATACATTTACTCCTGCTTTTTGTAGGAATAGGTGTACTTGTGTTGAAAAGAGGGGAAACGCCGTACAAAATGTTTGTGAATACACAATAACATAGGAATCTCTGCATAGTCTGTGCATCTTTCATGGACACCCTGAGTCTGGACCCCTCCTGCCCCCCTCCTCCTCACTTGCCCCCACCTCCTGTCAGCAGGTGTAAAATGTCCGCAAAATCAGTGCATGTGCGCTGCGCAGAGGACTTTCTTTGCGCACTTCGTCCTACTTAGGGGCATAAAGCCCCAGGGGAATGGGACTGTAAACAAACAGACACCCACCCACATGGATTCCTGGGGGTGGAAGTCACCTGCAGCACTTTACCTGCACTTAAACTTACCACAGTGTTAACGATAAACATGTTTTTACTTGCACAGATAGGTTACGATCGAGGGGGGTGGGTTGAGGGGATGAAGAAAGGGGGCTTAAAAAAAAGCCCTTTCCGTGAGCTTCACTTTTCATTACATTGAAGCGCCTAATACTCCATGAAACGCTTTATGGGTGAAAGATGCACAAGACCAGTGACTTCTTATAGTGCATAGTACATGCTCTCTTGTTTTAGGTGTTATAAATACTCTGCCCGATAGTACCCGTATCACTGTCTTCAGGGCCGACTTTAGGGCAGTGCAACCAGTGCAGCCACACTGGGCGCTGACCTGTAGAAGGGGCACCGACCTCAGGAAGGGCACTGTGTTTAGCAATAACTTATAATTGGAGAGATGAAGAGCACTTTTGCCTGGTGGTAGTTAGAGAATCCAAGGAGGCGGTTATGGGGTGTGGGGGCGGCAAAAATAATTTTTGCACCGGGTGCCGCCAGCACTAAAGCCGGCCCTGCTGTCTTTGTGAAGATGAAAGCATGAGTCAGGCCACCAGGATTTAAAGGTGTTGACTATATGCCCTGAAATTGGTGCAAACCGAATGTGCGACGATGCTCTACTCGGACTTTAAAAGACACTTTCAAAAAGTTACTTTTAAAATCACTTCAAAGTTAACTTATTTTTTCATGCTGCCTGGTTATGCTTCCTTAGCCCCGTTGGTGCTTGTTACGAGCTTTATGAACACTAATTAACTAACTTAATACACTCTTCAGTCACAAAGTGGCGCCTCAAGGCCCGCTTCCTATTACTGTGAGTGCTCCACAGAGAAGGGCAGATAGACAGGGACACAGAGGCCCGATTCAAAACAAAGCACAGGAGTCTGAGCTTCATTTTTTTTTTTTTAAATCGTCTGGAGTCATGGATCCAGCATTACTCCTTCCAAATTTTTTTTAAATTCTTTTTTGGTCCTTGTGGGACCTCCCCCCCAAGAGGCCTAGGAGGTCAGGGTGTTACTACCCTGCCCGCTTTTCTTTTTATATTTTTTTTGTGGGACTCGGTTCAACCAAGTTCCAAGATGGTTTAAAACACTTCCTAGTTGAAGTGTTGGAAGCCAATCAAATCTCAGTAGGATTTCAGTAGGATTTTGTGTTCCCAGAACTTTAAACACAGCAGCTGAACCAAAAGGGAAGTTTTTAGACAATTTCTTGAAGATTCATCAAGCAGTGCAAAAAGTTATGGAAACTTTGGACCTAACTATAACTACCTACTGGCTATCGCCAGTAGGTTATATATATATATAGGCTATCTGGCTTTAGGTTTAAACCTATAATAACTGATAAAACCCCACCGAAAGGAAAATAGCCATCACCGGTGTAAACATAGTAACACTGAAAAGACACCTTTGTGACCACAAACTAAGTGCCATTCAAAGAAAGGAAAAGATGAGTGAAAGAGTCATTTTTATTTCTTCCTGAAGGGGCCAATACAATGTAACTTTGTTATACAAGGCAGCAGCAAGAAAGACTGGGCTAACATTATTCTGCTTGAGTTTTGTTGTTTAGGGATGTCACTAAAATATTCTCTCTTCTTACTTTTTTCAGTTTTGTGGTCTTTGGTCTAAAGATGCAGTGTTTAAAAGCATGTTTTAGGTCTTATTTAGTTATTTTATAAACTGTAGAGAATCAGGAAATATAAAATTTATATTTGATATTTTGGCTACATTTGATTTCACTGATAGGTAAAATGGCTGGTTTCATAAGAATCTTTCCCAATATGTTCCCTCACATTTACCCACAGACAGAGAATGGATGAAATCCTTTGATACATCAGCCCCCTTTTCGAATATATGATTGTTGATACCTTTACAACGCAGGCATTACAATGCAAGTCGTTACAACGACTTGCGCTGGAGGGCGCTGGACTTAGGAATAGTATGATTTTCTATTCCAACTCCAGCCTATGTTACAGATGGGTAGGTGTTGGAATAGTAAATCATACTATTCCTTAGCTTAGAGCGCCATCCAGCGCAAGTCATTGTAATGACTTGCGTTGTAATGCCCGCGTTGTAAAGGTATTGCGGTGTGAACACCGCAATGTAACCGATGTTTCCCCCCTTTTCTAGTGAGTCAGTATTGATTGCCAAACACCCTAGGCTTTAAACATTCAATGCAAGGTGTAGTGACAGGTATATGTGAAAAGAATGTTGTCACCAAGCATCTGAGATTGTGGTGGAAACATGACACCAGGCGTTAGTAAACATGGAACCAAGTTCAATAAAGATTGGAGTGATATTGTCTGTATTTGCAGTAATTCAGCTACGTATATGAAAACGTTGTATGATGACCTGTCAAAGTAGATACCAGAGCTGAAGTTCTTCCCTGTAAGAGATCCTTGCCACTTGCTAGATGGTATGCTGAAAGAATCTTTACAATCTTCAGAGTTAATGAAGAATGCTATTGACTTTGTTGTCCATTCTGGTGCACTGTTTCATTATGCCCAGGAACTAAAATGCAAATATTTCTCATTTTGTGTTTTGTGTGGCATCAAAGAAAGAGTCATCCTAACTGTGTCATTTAGACGGTTGTTCTCAGTCCTAGAGGCTGTGAATACCATATTATCAATGTGGCGACCGCTTACAGAATTTTTGCTTGGTGATGATGCCAAAGGCAAGAAATTTAATGATCTTTGGTCACATATTGATAGTGATGTGAAAAAGTACAGTCTACTGCATGCTTAGGTTATTACAGGAAAACATGACTGCTGTAGTGGACATAATCAAAATACTAGAGTCTGAAAACACCCTTGTCTACCAAGTGTTCAGCGTAATTGGTGTAGATGTGAAACATCTCCTTGAGAGTAGGCTGGGTGACACTTTTAGTGACTTTGGCACTGCAACATGCTCCATGTTAGAATTCTTGCCACTTGGTAAGCAAAGAAATGTTGAGGAGCCATTCAGGAAATTTTCGTTTACAGTCTATGGGAAATGGCTTGCAATGATGCATAGAAATGTCCCTTCACCAACCATGGCATTTGAAGCTAATGAAGCCTTACTGAGGTACTCTGCACAAGTTCTAGATCCCTTCTTTTTTTTTCCAGACTTTGAAAAGTACTGCTTCATTTTTGACTGCTTCAATTACTGAGCGCATATGTGCCCAATTCAACGCATATGTTGCAGAAAATGTCCTTGAGCATCACAATCTTCCGGTGCACCAGTATTGGCATGGAAAACAGTGTCATTGGCCAGAGTATTGTGTACTGGCTGTTTTGGCATTGCATGTCTCAAGTGCCAATGTTGAGAGAGCCTTTTCACAGATAAATGTTTACATAGGAAGCAAAGAGCGAGCGCGTATGACCAAAGACTCACTAAAGAAGTATTCTATGGTGTACTACAAAAAGTTAGATTTGTAAAAAGTTATTTGGACCTCATATACCCTGTACACACGCTAACTATACACATGCACTGTCAGTGCAAAAAGCAAGCAATAATTAAAAGCAAAATATTCCATAAACACCGTAAAAACACTGTTTCTGTTGTTTTTAATGGCGCGAAAATGTGTAACCACTGATAACCACTGTTTTTGAAGGTATTGAAAAACTGAAAAAAAAACACCAGAATTGACCAAAAATAGAAATTGAAATCAGGAAAGCCTAAATATATATATATATATATATATATATATATATATATATATATATATATATATATATATATATATATATATATATATATATATATATATATATATATATATATATTTCTCCAATTTCGCCAAAGCAATAAGGATCGCACTCATTCTGGGTCAGTTTTCATTGCGCTTTTAATGAAAGGTTTATTTTGCCAAGCCCTACTCGTTTCGGTCCTAACACTCGGACCTTGATCACGGGATGATTCATCATCTATTTGGGACATCTTTTATTTCTTAACTTTTTTAAAAAAACAGTTACTTCCTGTTTTAACTTTTGCAATGCATTCTGGTTAACGTAGTTAATAAAAATGTGAATTACTCTGTGCATGTGATTAATTCAACCTTATTGTGAAAAAAAAAGGAGAAAGAGACGAGTGCCCATAGTGATGTGAATTTAAAAACTTTTTGGATGGAGAGGCTAAAGTGAAGCATTTATGATAAACATTTTGATAATTTCACGCTTAATGTTCTTAGAGGAGTCTCTTCGTAAAGTCTTTTGCTTTTTGCAATTATTTTTCTTTTCTTTTCATTCTATTCAATTCCCGCTGGTGGGAGACAACTCCTATTTGTTCATTGAATTTCCTTTTTATGTGTCATTTTATTGATTTATTTATATATATATATATATTATCCATCAAAAGTGCCCCCAATTCGAAAACGCACTCCACTGTAGACGAATTCAAGGAATTCTTTTTATTCACAGCAACCGGCATTTTACTTTTGGAGTCTTTTTCTTGCCTTACGCATTTCGGAGGCTCGCTCCTTGAGCACAGGCTCTTCACGAAGCTCACAGATTCACTGAAAAGACAAATGCTGGTTGCTGTGAATAAAAAGAAAAAAAGAATTCCTTGAATTCGTCTACAGTGGAGTGCGTTTTCGAATTGGGGCACTTTTGATGGATAATATATATATATATATATATATATATATATATATATATATATATATATATATATATAATCTACTGGCGGTCGCCAGTAGATAGTTATAGTTAGGACCTATTTTCCATAGGAAATCCGCAACATTCTATTTGAAATAACTCTTGCGTCGGTTGACGAATCTTCGCGAAATTTTCAAACTTTATGGCCCGCTCCGGTCCGCTCCTACCCTGAAAGTTTTGGGGTGATTCGTCAAGCGGGGGCCGAGAAAAAAGGGGGGTCCCAAAACGTGTTTTCCCCATTCATTTTCCCATAGGAAACTTTAGCCTCGGCTACAGCCCGAACTGCTGAACGGGATTACACCAAATTTGGCAAAGAGGTAGTTCTTGGTTCAGAAAGAACCCTTTTTGTTAAATGGTGTAAATCCGTTCAGTAGTTGCTGAGAAAATCAAAAGTAAAATCACATATATATCTGGGCGGAGCCTAACCACACATGTCATCATGAGATCTGATTGGCTGTCAGCACTTCATCCTGGAATTGCTGGCAGCCATCTTGGGACCAATATACATGATAGTACCCCATTGAAATGCATTGTAGTGAATCAAAGATTTTGAGGGTTACCAAAAGGAGAACTATAAAGGGTGATAACAGACTTTAGTTACATTAGAATTCATTTGTTGATGGTACCATACTAATTTCAGGAATTGTGGTGTTTTCTAAGGTGATTTTACCCTGTGAAAAACCTTCTGCTGGGATATCATGAATCATGTTTGAGAGAAAACTATTTTCACATGCTTGTCCCATAGAGTTTAGGAAGGTGCTCCAGAAGCTAAAATGAGAGCATATTTTCTGTAAATTCACATTATCTTTCTCAGTCATGTGAGAATGAAGTCTGACATTCTCAGTAAAACATGTACATCCAACAAGGGCAGAGACTGTCAGTTGTTTCCTTTGTGTTCTACTGCAGCTTCCCAGAGTGTTCTAAAGAACAACTAGAGTGCTAACAGCCTTACTTATGACAAAAGTATGGCACACCTGAAGCCATCTTGGTTGGAATAAACTGGTAACACTTAAAACATTTAATTTAAAAAGGAACACAATGATGGGGTTCATTTTGTCATAGAAATTATGGTTAGTGCTGTAGAAAGAAAAATTAGGACATGTTTCAAGTGTGATCTCAAATATCTTCCTGTTATATTTCAACAGGAGCAGCCTGCCAGTTGATGCCTTTGTGTTCTACTGCAGCTTCCCAGAGTGTTCTAAAGAACAACTAGAGCGCTAACAGCCTTACTTATGACAAAAGTATGGCACACCTGAAGCCATCTTGATTGGAATAAACCAGTAACACTTAAAACATTTAATTTAAAAAGGAACAAAATGAGGGGGTTCTTTTTGAAATAGAAATTATGGTTAGTGCTGCAGAAAGAAAAATTAGGGCATGTTTTAAGTGAGATCTCAAATCCTCTTCTATTTCATTAGAAAATTCTGACATGCAGACTGAAACAATCACTTTCAATACCAGCAGCAGACTTCCAGTTAACTCCCTGGTGAGCAGTAGCTTTACTACAATGATCTAATGAGCAACTAGAGTGCTAACATTCAGAATTTATGGCAAATGTGAGACACACCTGAATGCCTTCTTGATGGAATCAAAGTAAAAAACTGAAAGCATTTCCTACTGAGGAGACTGCAGTAAATGAGGAAATTAGGAAACTTCATAACAAAGAAGTCTTCCAAGATGGCCACCAGAGAAAAAAGAGCCCAAATGTAGCACAAATATTACCCAGATGTAGCCCACATATAGCCCAATGACAAAAGTGTGCAAAACACTTTTTATTTTTAGTTTTTTGCAGTTTTATGTAGTGCAGACTGGTCAGGTATTGGAGCGTTGCATCTTAAAACATGACCCCCTACACTACAAAAACACCACTGCACTACCCTAAAACACTACCCCCAGCACGACCCCCTACACTACATAAGCACCACTGCACTATCCTAAACCCTAAAACACTACCCCCAGCATGACCCCTACACTACACAAACATCACTGCACTACCCTAAACCCTAAAACACTACCCCCAGCACGACCCCTACACTACCCAAACACCACTACACTAACCTAAATCCTAAAACACTACCCCCAGCACGACCCCCTACACTACCCAAACACCACTGCACTACCCTAAAACATGACCCCTACACTACACAAACACCACTGCACTACCCTAAACCCTAAAACACTACCCCCAGCACGACCCCCTACACTACACAAGCACCACTGCATTAACCTAAATCCTAAAACACTACCCCCAGCACGACCCCCTACACTACCCTAAAACATGACCCCCTACACTACAAAAACACCACTGCACTACCCTAAACCCTAAAACACTACCCCCAGCACGACCCCCTACACTACACAAGCACCACTGCACTATCCTAAACCCTAAAACACTACCCCCAGCATGACCCCCTACACTACACAAGCATCACTGCACTACCCTAAACCCTAAAACACTATCCCCAGCACGACCCTCTACACTGCACTACCCTAAAACATGACCCCCTACACTACACAAACACCACTGCACTACCCTAAACCCTAAAACACTACCCCCAGCACGACCCTCTACACTACACAAGCACCACTGCACTACCCTAAACCCTAAAACACTACCCCCAGCAAGACCCCCTACACTGCCCGAACACCACTGCACTGCCCTAAACCCTGAAACACCAGCCCCTGCACGACCCCCTACACTGCCCGAACACCACTGCACTGCCATAAACCCTGAAACACCACCAACAGCACGACCCCCTACACTGCCCGAAGACCACTGCACTGCCCTAAACCCTGAAACACCAGCCCCAGCATGACCCCCTACACTGCCCGAACACCACTGCACTTCCCTAAACCCTGAAACACCAGCCCCAGCACGACCCCCTACACTGCCCGAACACCACTGCACTGCCCTAAACCCTGAAACACCAGCCCCAGCATGACCCCCTACACTGCCCGAATACCACTGCACTGCCCTAAACCCTGAAACACCACCCCCAGCAAGAACCGCTACACTGCCCGAACACCACTGCACTAAACCCTGAAACACCACCCCCAGGAAGACCCCTACACTGCCCGAACACCACTGCACTGCCCTAAACCCTGAAACACCAGCCCCTGCACGACCCCCTACACTGCCCGAACACCACTGCACTGCCCTAAACCCTGAAACACCAGACCCTGCACTACCCCCTACATTGCCCGAACACCACTGCACTGCCCTAAACCCTGAAACACCAGCCCCAGCATGACCCCCTACACTGCCCGAACACCACTGCACTACCCTAAACCCTGAAACACCACCCCCAGCACGACCCCTTACACTGCCCGAGCACCACTGCACTGCCCTAAACCCTGAAACACCAGCCCCAGCACGACCCCCTACACTGCCCGAACACCACTGCACTACCCTGAAACACCAGCCCCAGCACGACCGCCTACACTGCCCGAACACCACTGCACTGCCCTAAACCCTGAAACACCAGCCCCAGCACGACCCCCTACACTGCCCGAACACCACTGCACTGCCCTAAACCGTGAAACACCAGCCCCAGCACGACCCACTACACTGCCCGAACACCACTGCACTGCCCTAAACCCTAAAACACCAGCCCCAGCACGACCCCCTACACTGCCCGAACACCACTGCACTGCCCTAAACCCTGAAACACCACCCCGTGCACGACCCCCTACACTGCCAGAACACCACTGCACTCCCTAAACCCTGAAACACCACCCCAGCATGACCCCTACACTGCCCGAATACCACTGCACTACCCTAAACCCTGAAACACCACCCCTGCACGACCCCCTACACTGCCCGAACACTACTGCACTGCCCTAAACCCTGAAACACCATCCCCAGCACGACGCCCTACACTGCACGAACACCACTGCACTGCCCTAAACCCTGAAACACTACCCCCAGCAAGACCCCCTACACTGCCTGAACACCACTACACTGCCCTAAACCCTGAAACATGACCCCCAGCAAGACCCCCTACACTGCCCGAACACCACTGCCCTAAACCCTAAAACACCATCCCCAGCAAGACCCCCTACACTGCCCGAACACCACTGCACTGCCCTAAACCCTGAAACACCAGCCCCAGCACGACCCCCTACACTGCCCGAACACCACTGCATTGCCCGAAACCCTGAAACACCACCCCCTGCACGAACCCCCTACACTGCCCGAACACCACTGCATTGCCCTAAACCCTGAAACACCACTCCCTGCACGACCCACTACACTGCCCGAACACCACTGCACTGCCCTAAACCCTGAAACACCAGCCCCTGCACGACCCCCTACACTGCCTGAACACTACTGCACTGCCCTAAACCCTGAAACACCACCCCCAGCACGACCCCCTACACTGCACGAACACCACTGCACTGCCCTAAACCCTGAAACACTACCCCCAGCAAGACCCCCTACACTGCCCGAACACCACTGCACTGCCCTAAACCCTGAAACATCACCCCCCAGCAAGACCCCATACACTGCCCGAACACCACTGCCCTAAACCCTGAAACACCACCCCCAGCAAGACCCCGTACACTGTCTGAACACCACTGTACTGCCCTAAACCCTGAAACACCAGCCCCAGCAAGACCCCCTACACTGCACGAACACCACTGCACTGCCCTAAACCCTGAAACACCAGCCCCAGCAAGACCCCCTACACTGCCCGAACACCACTGCACTGCCCTAAACCCTGAAACACCAACCCCAGCAAGACCCCCTACACTGCCCGAACACCTCAGCACTAAACCCTGAAACACCACCCCCAGCAAGACCACCTACACTGGCCGAACACCACTGCACTGCCCTAAACTCTGAAACACCACCCCCAGCACGACCCCCTACACTACCCAAACACCACTGCACTAACCTAAATCCTAAAACACTAGCCCCAGCACGACCCCCTACACTACCCAAACACCACTGCACTACCCTAAAACATGACCCCCTACACTACACAAACACCAATGCACTACCCTAAACCCTAAAACACTATCCCCAGCACGACCCCCTACACTACACAAGCACCACTGCACTACCCTAAACCCTAAAACACTACCCCCAGCACGACCCCCTACACTACACAAACGCGACTGCACTATCCTAAACCCTAAAACACTACCCCCAGCACGACCCCCTACACTACCCAAACACCACTGCACTAACCTAAATCCTAAAACACTCCCCCCAGCACGACCCCCTACACTGCCCGAACACCACTGCACTGCCCTAAACCCTGATACACCAGCCCCTGCACGACCCCCTACACGGCCGAACACCACTGCACTGCCCTAAACCCTGAAACACCACCCCAGCACGACCCCCTACACTGCCCAAAGACCACTGCACTGCCCTAAAACCTGAAACACCAGCCCCAGCATGACCCCCTACACTGCCCGAACACCACTGCACTTCCCTAAACCCTGAAACACCAGCCCCAGCACGACCCCCTACACTGCCCAAACACCACTGCACTGCCCTAAACCCTGAAACACCAGCCCCAGCATGACCCCCTACACTGCCCGAATACCACTGCACTGCCCTAAACCCTGAAACACCACCCCCAGCAAGAACCCCTACACTGCCCGAACACCACTGCACTAAACCCTGAAACACCACCCCCAGCAAGACCCCCTACACTGCCCGAACACCACTGCACTTCCCTAAACCCTGAAACACCAGCCCCAGCACGACCCCCTACACTGCCCGAACACCACTGCACTGCCCTAAACCCTGAAACACCAGCCCCAGCATGACCCCCTACACTGCCCGAACACCACTGCACTACCCTAAACCCTGAAACACCACCCCCAGCACGACCCCTTACACTGCCCGAGCACCACTGCACTGCCCTAAACCCTGAAACACCAGCCCCAGCACGACCCCCTACACTGCCCGAACACCACTGCACTACCCTGAAACACCAGCCCCAGCACGACCGCCTACACTGCCCGAACACCACTGCACTGCCCTAAACCCTGAAACACCAGCCCCAGCACGACCCCCTACACTGCCCGAACACCACTGCACTGCCCTAAACCGTGAAACACCAGCCCCAGCACGACCCCCTACACTGCCCGAACACCACTGCACTGCCCTAAACCCTAAAACACCAGCCCCAGCACGACCCCCTACACTGCCCGAACACCACTGCACTGCCCTAAACCCTGAAACACCACCCGTGCACGACCCCCTACACTGCCCGAACACCACTGCACTCCCTAAACCCTGAAACACCACCCCCAGCATGACCCCCTACACTGCCCGAATACAACTGCACTGCCCTAAACCCTGAAACACCACCACCTGCACGACCCCCTACACTGCCCGAACACTACTGCACTGCCCTAAACCCTGAAACACCATCCCCAGCACGACCCCCTACACTGCACCGAACACCACTG
Source organism: Calotriton arnoldi (assembly GCA_963921515.1). Classification (NCBI taxonomy): domain Eukaryota; kingdom Metazoa; phylum Chordata; class Amphibia; order Caudata; family Salamandridae; genus Calotriton; species Calotriton arnoldi. Next base: position 1,352,898 of record CAWUFW010005293.1, read on the forward strand.
CACTGCCCTAAACCCTGAAACACCACCCCCTGCACGACCCCCTACACTGCACGAACTCCACTGCACTGCCCTAAACCTTGAAACATCAACCCCAGCAAGACCCCCTACACTGCCCGAACACCACTGCCCTAAACCCTAAAACACCACCCCCAGCAAGACCCCCTACACTGCCCGAACACCACTGCACTGCCCTAAACCCTGAAACACCAGCCCCAGCACGACCCCCTACACTGCCCGAACACCACTGCATTGCCCTAAACCCTAAAACACCACCCCCTGCATGACCCCCTACACTGCCCAAACATCACTGCACTGCCCTAAACCCTGAAACACCACCCCCTGCACGACCCCCTACACTGCCCGAACACTACTGCACTGCCCTAAACCCTGAAACACCACCCCAGCAAGACCCCTACACTGCCCGAACACCACTGCACTGCCCTAAACCCTGAAACACCACCCCCTCCACGACCCCCTACACTGCACGAACACCACTCCACTGCCCTAAACCCTGAAACACTACCCCCAGCAAGACCCCCTACACTGCCCGAACACCACTGCACTGCCCTAAACCCTGAAACATCACCCCCAGCAAGACCCCCTACACTGCCCGAATACCACTGCCCTAAACCCTGAAACACCACCCAAAGCAAGACCCCATACACTGTCCGAACACCACTGTACTGCCCTAAACCCTGAAACACCAGCCCCAGCAAGACCCCCTACACTGCCCGAACACCACTGCACTGCCCTAAACCCTGAAACACCAGCCCCAGCAAGACCCCCTACACTGCCCGAACACCACTGCACTGCCCTAAACCCTGATACACCAAACCCAGCAAGACCCCTACACTGCCCGAACACCACAGCACTAAACCCTGAAACACCACCCCCAGCAAGACCACCCACACTGGCCGAACACCACTGCACTGCCCTAAACCCTGAAACACCACCCCCTGCACGACCCCCTAAACTGCCCAAACACCACTGCACTGCCCTAAACCCTGAAACACCACCCCCCTGCACCACCCCCTACACTGCCAGGACACCACTGCACTGCCCTAAACCCTGAAACACCACCCCCAGCATGACCCCTTACACTGCCCGAACACCACTGCACTGCCCTAAACCCTGAAACACCACCCCTAGCACGACCCCCTACACTGCCCAAACACCACTGCACTGCCCTAAACCCTGAAACACTACCCCCAGCAAGATCCCCTACAATGCCCGAACACCACTTCACTGTCCTAAACCCTGAAACATCACCCCCAGCAAGACCCCCTACACTGCCTGAACACCACTGCCCTAAACCCTGAAACACCAGCCCCAGCACGACCGCCTACACTGCCCGAACACCACTGCACTGCCCTAAACCCTGAAACACCAGCCCCAGCACGACCCCTACACTGCCCGAACACCACTGCACTGCCCTAAACCGTGAAACACCAGCCCCAGCACGACCCCCTACACTGCCCGAACACCACTGCACTGCCCTAAACCCTAAAACACCAGCCCCAGCACGACCCCCTACACTGCCCGAACACCACTGCACTGCCCTAAACCCTGAAACACCACCCCGTGCACGACCCCCTACACTGCCCGAACACCACTGCACTCCCTAAACCCTGAAACACCACCCCCAGCATGACCCCCTACACTGCCCGAATACGACTGCACTGCCCTAAACCCTGAAACACCACCCCCTGCACGACCCCCTACACTGCCCGAACACTACTGCACTGCCCTAAACCCTGAAACACCATCCCCATCACGACCCCCTACACTGCACGAACACCACCGCACTGCCCTAAACCCTGAAACACTACCCCCAGCAAGACCCCCTACACTGCCTGAACACCACTGCACTGCCCTAAACCCTGAAACATGACCCCCAGCAAGACCCCCTACACTGCCCGAACACCACTGCCCTAAACCCTAAAACACCATCCCCAGCAAGACCCCCTACACTGCCCGAACACCACTGCACTGCCCTAAACCCTATAACACCAGCCCCAGCACGACCCCCTACACTGCCCGAACACCACTGCATTGCCCTAAACCCTGAAACACCACCCCTGCACGACCCCCTACACTGCCCGAACACCACTGCATTGCCCTAAACCCTGAAACACCACCCCCTGCACGACCCCCTACACTGCCCGAACACCACTGCACTGCCCTAAACCCTGAAACACCAGCCCCGGCACGACCCCCTACACTGCCCGAACACTACTGCACTGCCCTAAACCCTGAAACATCACCCCCAGCACGACCCCCTACACTGCACGAACACCACTGCACTGCCCTAAACCCTGAAACACTACCCCCAGCAAGACCCCTACACTGCCCGAACACCACTGCACTGCCCTAAACCCGGAAACATCACCCCCAGCAAGACCCCATACACTGCCCGAACACCACTGCCCTAAACCCTGAAACACCACCCCCAGCAAGACCCCGTACACTGTCTGAACACCACTGTACTGGCCTAAACCCTGAAACACCAGCCCCAGCGAGACCCCCTACACTGCCCGAACACCACTGCACTGCCCTAAACCCTGAAACACCAGCCCCAGCAAGACCCCCTACACTGCCCGAACACCACTGCACTGCCCTAAACCCTGAAACACCAACCCCAGCAAGACCCCCTACACTGCCTGAACACCACAGCACTAAACCCTGAAACACCACCCCCAGCAAGACCACCTACACTGGCTGAACACCACTGCACTGCCCTAAACCCTGAAACACCACCCCCAGCACGACCCCCTACACTACCCAAACACCACTGCACTAACCTAAATCCTAAAACACTAGCCCCAGCACGACCCCCTACACTACCCAAACACCACTGCACTACCCTAAAACATGACCCCCTACACTACACAAACACCACTGCACTACCCTAAACCCTAAAACACTATCCCCAGCACGACCCCCTACACTACACAAGCACCACTGCACTACCCTAAACCCTAAAACACTACCCCCAGCACGACCCCCTACACTACACAAACACGACTGCACTATCCTAAACCCTAAAACACTACCCCAGCACGACCCCCTACACTACCCAAACACCACTGCACTAACCTAAATCCTAAAACACTACCCCCAGCACGACCCCCTACACTACCCAAACACCACTGCACTACCCTAAAACATGACCCCCTACACTACACAAACACCACTGCACTACCCTAAACCCTAAAACACTACCGCCAGCATGACCCGCTACACTACACAAGCACCACTGCACTACCCTAGACCCTAAAACACTACCCCCAGCACGACCCCCTACACTGCCCGAACACAACTGCACTGCCCTAAACCCTGATACACCAGCCCCTGCACGACCCCCTACACGGCCCGAACACCACTGCACTGCCCTAAACCCTGAAACACCACCCCAGCACGACCCCCTACACTGCCCAAAGACCACTGCACTGCCCTAAAACCTGAAACACCAGCCCCAGCATGACCCCCTACACTGCCCGAACACCACTGCACTTCCCTAAACCCTGAAACACCAGCCCCAGCACGACCCCCTACACTGCCCGAACACCACTGCACTGCCCTAAACCCTGAAACACCAGCCCCAGCATGACCCCTACACTTCCCGAATACCACTGCACTGCCCTAAACCCTGAAACACCACCCCCAGCAAGAACCCCTACACTGCCCGAACACCACTGCACTAAACCCTGAAACACCACCCCCAGCAAGACCCCCTACACTGCCCGAACACCACTGCACTGCCCTAAACCCTGAAACACCAGCCCCTGCACGACCCCCTACACTGCCCGAACACCACTGCACTGCCCTAAACCCTGAAACACCAGACCCTGCACGACCCCTTACACTGCCCGAACACCACTGCACTGCCCTAAACCCTGAAACACCAGCCCCAGCACGACCCCCTACACTGCCCGAACACCACTGCACTACCCTGAAACACCAGCCACAGCACGACCGCCTACACTGCCCGAACACCACTGCACTGCCCTAAACCCTGAAACACCAGCCCCAGCACGACCCCCTACACTGCCCGAACACCACTGCACTGCCCTCAACCGTGAAACACCAGCCCCAGCACGACCCCCTACACTGCCCGAACACCACTGCACTGCCCTAAACCCTAAAACACCAGCCCCAGCACGACCCCCTACACTGCCCGAACACCACTGCACTGCCCTAAACCCTGAAACACCACCCGTGCACGACCCCCTACACTGCCCGAACACCACTGCACTCCCTAAACCCTGAAACACCACCACCAGCATGACCCCTACACTGCCCGAATACCACTGCACTGCCCTAAACCCTGAAACACCAACACCTGCACGACCCCATACACTGCCCGAACACTACTGCACTGCCCTAAACCCTGAAACACCATCCCCAGCACGACCCCCTACACTGCACAAACACCACTGCACTGCCCTAAACCCTGAAACACCACCCCCTGCACGACCCCCTACACTGCACGAACTCCACTGCACTGCCCTAAACCCTGAAACATCAACCCCAGCAAGACCGCCTACACTGCCCGAACACCACTGCCCTAAACCCAAAAACACCACCCCCAGCAAGACCCCCTACACTGCCCGAACACCACTGCACTGCCCTAAACCCTGAAACACCAGCCCCAGCACGACCCCTACACTGCCCGAACACCACTGCATTGCCCTAAACCCTAAAACACCACCCCTGCATGACCCCCTACACTGCCCGAACATCACTGCACTGCCCTAAACCCTGAAACACCACCCCTGCACGACCCCCTACACTGCCCGAACACTACTGCACTGCCCTAAACCCTGAAACACCACCCCAGCAAGACCCCCTACACTGCCCGAACACCACTGCACTGCCCTAAACCCTGAAACACCACCCCCTGCACGACCCCCTACACTGCACGAACACCACTCCACTGCCCTAAACCCTGAAACACTACCCCCAGCAAGACCCCTACACTGCCCGAACACCACTGCACTGCCCTAAACCCTGAAACATCACCCCCAGCAAGACCCCTACACTGCCCGAACACCACTGCCCTAAACCCTGAAACACCACCCCCAGCAAGACCCCATACACTGTCCGAACACCACTGTACTGCCCTAAACCCTGAAACACCAGCCCCAGCAAGACCCCCTACACTGCCCGAACACCACTGCACTGCCCTAAACCCTGAAACACCAGCCCCAGCAAGACCCCCTACACTGCCCGAACACCACTGCACTGCCCTAAACCCTGATACACCAACCCCAGCAAGACCCCCTACACTGCCCGAACACCACAGCACTAAACCCTGAAACACCACCCCCAGCAAGACCACCTACACTGGCCGAACACCACTGCACTGCCCTAAACCCTGAAACACCACCCCCTGCACGACCCCTACACTGCCCAAACACCACTGCACTGCCCTAAACCCTGAAACACCACCCCTGCATGACCCCCTACACTGCCCGAACACCACTGCACTGCCCTAAACCCTGAAACACCACCCCCAGCAAGACACCCTACACAGCCCGAACACCACTGCACTGCCCTAAACCCTGAAACACCACCCCCAGCACGACCCCCTACACTGTCCGAACACCACTGCACTGCCCTAAACCCTGAAACACCACCCCTGCACCACCCCCTACACTGCCGGGACACCACTGCACTGCCCTAAACCCTGAAACACCACCCCCAGCATGACCCCTTACACTGCCCGAACACCACTGCACTGCCCTAAACCCTGAAACACCACCCCTAGCACGACCCCCTACACTGCCCGAACACCACTGCACTGCCCTAAACCCTGAAACACTACCCCCAGCAAGACCCCCTACACTGCCCAAACACCACTGCACTGTCCTAAACCCTGAAACATCACCCCCAGCAAGACCCCCTACACTGCCTGAACACCACTGCCCTAAACCCTGAAACACCAGCCCCAGCACGACCGCCTACACTGCCCGAACACCACTGCACTGCCCTAAACCCTGAAACACCAGCCCCAGCACGACCCCCTACACTGCCCGAACACCACTGCACTGCCCTAAACCGTGAAACACCAGCCCCAGCACGACCCCCTACACTGCCCGAACACCACTGCACTGCCCTAAACCCTAAAACACCAGCCCCAGCACGACCCCCTACACTGCCCGAACACCACTGCACTGCCCTAAACCCTGAAACACCACCCCGTGCACGACCCCCTACACTGCCCGAACACCACTGCACTCCCTAAACCCTGAAACACCACCCCCAGCACGACCCCCTACACTGCCCGAACAACACTGCACTGCCCTAAACCCTGAAACACCAGCCCCAGCTCGACCTCCTACACTGCCCGAACACCACTGCACTGCCCTAAACCCTGAAACACCAGCCCCAGCACGACCCCCTACACTGCCCGAACACCACTGCACTGCCCTAAACCCTGAAACACCACCCTCTGCACGACCCCCTACACTGCCCGAACACCACTGCACTGCCCTAAACCCTGAAACACCACCCCCTGCACCACCCCCTACACTGCCCGAACACCACTGCACTGCCCTAAACCCTGAAACACCACCCCCTGCACTACCCCCTACACTGCCCGAACACCACTGCATTGCCCTAAACCCTGAAACACCAGCCCCAGCATGACCGCCTACACTGCCCGAACACCACTGCACTGCCCTAAACCCTGAAACACCAGCCCCAGCATGACCCCCTACACTGCCCGAACACCACTGCACTGCCCTAAACCGTGAAACACCAGCCCCAGCACGACCCCCTACACTGCCCGAACACCACTGCACTGCCCTAAACCCTAAAACACCAGCCCCAGCACAACCCCCTACACTGCCCGAACACCACTGCACTGCCCTAAACCCTGAAACACCACCCGTGCATGACCCCCTACACTGCCCGAACACCACTACACTCCCTAAACCCTGAAACACCACCCCCAGCATGACCCCTACACTGCCCGAATACCACTGCACTGCCCTAAACCCTGAAACACCACCACCTGCACAACCCCCTACACTGCCCGAACACTACTGCACTGCCCTAAACCCTGAAACACCATCCCCAGCACGACCCCCTACACTGCACGAACACCACTGCACTGCCCTAAACCCTGAAACACCACCCCCTGCACGACCCCCTACACTGCACGAACTCCACTGCACTGCCCTAAACCCTGAAACATCAACCCCAGCAAGACCCCCTACACTGCCCAAACACCACTGCCCTAAACCCTAAAACACCACCCCCAGCAAGACCCCCTACACTGCCCGAACACCACTGCACTGCCCTAAACCCTGAAACACCAGCCCCAGCACGACCCCCTACACTGCCCGAACACCACTGCATTGCCCTAAACCCTAAAACACCACCCCTGCATGACCCCCTACACTGCCCGAACACCACTGCACTGCCCTAAACCCTGAAACACCACCCCTGCACGACCCCCTACTCTGCCCGAACACTACTGCACTGCCCTAAACCCTGAAACACCACCCCTGCACGACCCCCTACACTGCACGAACACCACTCCACTGCCCTAAACCCTGAAACACTACCCCCAGCAAGACCCCCTACACTGCCTGAATACCACTGCACTGCCCTAAACCCTGAAACATCACCCCAAGCAAGACCCCTACACTGCCCGAACACCACTGCCCTAAACCCTGAAACACCACCCCCAGCAAGACCCCATACACTGTCCGAACACCACTGTACTGCCCTAAACCCTGACACACCAGCCCCAGCAAGACCCCCTACACTGCCCGAACACCACTGCACTGCCCTAAACACTGAAACACCAGCCCCAGCAAGACCCCCTACACAGCCCGAACACCACTGCACTGCCCTAAACCCTGATACACCAACCCCAGCAAGACCCCCTACACTGCCCGAACACCACAGCACTAAACCCTGAAACACCACCCCCAGCAAGACCACCTACACTGGCCGAACACCACTGCACTGCCCTAAACCCTGAAACACCACCCCTGCATGACCCCCTACACTGCCCAAACACCACTGCACTGCCCTAAACCCTGAAACACCACCCCCTGCATGACCCCCTACACTGCCCGAACACCACTGCACTGCCCTAAACCCTGAAACACCACCCCCAGCAAGACACCCTACACTGCCCGAACACCACTGCACTGCACTAAACCCTGAAACACCACCCCCAGCACGACCCCCTACACTGTCCGAACACCACTGCACTGCCCTAAACCCTGAAACACCACCCCTGCACCCCCTACACTGCCGGGACACCACTGCACTGCCCTAAACCCTGAAACACCACCCCCAGCATGACCCCCTACACTGCCCGAACACCACTGCACTGCCCTAAACCCTGAAACACCACCCCTAGCACGACCCCCTACACTGCCTCGAACACCACTGCACTGCCCTAAACCCTGAAACACTACCCCCAGCAAGACCCCCTACACTGCCCGAACACCACTGCACTGTCCTAAACCCTGAAACATCACCCCCAGCAAGACCCCCTACACTGCCTGAACACCACTGCCCTAAACCCTGAAACACCAACCCTAGCAAGACCCCCTACACTGCCCGAACACCACTGCACTGCCCTAAACCCTGAAACACCACCTCCAGCACAACCCCTACACTGCCTGAACACCATTGCTCTGCCCTAAACCCTGAAACACTAGCCCCAGCACGACCCCCTACACTGCCCCAACACCACTGCACTGCCCTAAACCCTGAAACACCACCCCCAGCACGACCCCCTACACTGCCCGAACACCACTGCAGTGCCCTAAACCCTGAAACACCAGCCCCAGCAAGACCCCCTACCCTGCCCAAACACCACTGCACTGCACTAGACTCTGAAACACCAGCCCCAGCATGACCCCTACACTGCCCGAACACCACTGCACTGCCCTAAACCCTGAAACACCAGCCCCAGCACGACCACCTACACTGCCCGAACACCACTGCACTGCCCTAAACCCTGAAACACCAGCCCCAGCACGACCCCCTACACTGCCCAAACACCACTGCACTGCCCTAAACCCTGAAACACCAGCACGACCTCCTACACTGCCCGAACACCACTGCACTGCCCTAAACCCTGAAACACCAGCCCCAGCACGACCCCCTACACTGCCCGAACACCACTGCACTGCCCTAAACCCTGAAACACCACCCCTGCACGACCCCCTACACTGCCCGAACACCACTGCACTGCCCTAAACCCTGAAACACTACCCCTGCACCACCCCCTACACTGCCCGAACACCACTGCACTGCCCTAAACCCTGAAACACCACCCCTGCACCACCCCCTACACTGCCCGAACACCACTGCATTGCCCTAAACCCTGAAACACCACCCCCAGCATGACCCCCTACACTGCCCGATCACCACTGCACTGCCCTAAACCCTGAAACACCACAACCCTGCACGACCCCCTACACTGCCCGAACACCACTGCACTTCCCTAAACCCTGAAACACCACCCCCGCACGACCCCTACACTGCCCGAACACCACTGCACTGCCCAAAACCCTGAAACACCACCCACAGCACGACCCCCTTTACTGCCCGAACACCAATGCACTGCACCAAACCCTGAAACACCACCCCCAGCACGACCCCCTACACTACCCGAACACCACTGCCCAAAACCCTGAAACACCACCCCCTGCACGACCCCCTACACTGCCCGAACACCACTGCACTGCCCTAAACCCTGAAACACCACCCCCAGCATGACCCCTACACTGCCCGAACACCACTGCACTGCCCTAAACCCTGAAACACCACCCCCAGCATGACACCCTACACTGCCCGAACACCACTGCACTGCCCTAAGCCCTAAAACACTACCCCCAGCACGACCCCCTACACTACCCAAACACCACTGCACTGCCCTAAACCCTAAAATACTCCCCCAGCACGACCCCCTACAGTACCCGAACACCACTGCACTGCCCTAAACCCTAAAATACTCCCCCAGCACGACCCCCTACACTACCCGAACACCACTGCACTGCCCCAAACCCTAAAACACTCCCCCAGCACGACCCCCTACACTACCCAAACACCACTGCACTGCCCTAAACCCTAAAATACTACCCCGCATGACCCCCTACACTACCCAAACAACAATGCACTACCCTAAATCCTAAAACACTACCCCCCGCACGACCCCCTACACTACCCAAAGACCATTGCACTACCCTAAACCCTAAAACACTACCCCCCGCACGACTCCCTACACTACCCAAAGACCACTGCACTACCCTGAACCCTAAAACACCACCTCCTACACTACACAAACACCACTGCACTACCCTAAACCCTAAAACACTACCCCCAGCACGACCCCCTACACTACACAAACACCACTGCACTACCCTAAAACCTTAAAAACTACCCCCAGCACGAACCCCTACACTACCCAAACACCACTGCACTACCCTAAACCCTAAAACACTACCCCCAGCAGTACCCCCACACTACCCAAACACCACTGCACTACCCTAAACCCTAAAACACTACCCCCAGCAGTACCCCCTACACTACCCAAACACCATTGCACTACCCTAAACCCTAAAACACTACCCCCAGCAGTACCCCCTACACTACCCAAACATCACTGCACTACCCTAAACCCTAAACCACTACCCCCAGCATGACCCCTACACTACCCAAACACCACTGCACTACCCTAAACCCTAAAACCCTCCCCCCAGCACGACTCCCTACACTACCCAAACACCACTGCACTACCCTAAATCCTAAATCTACCCCAGCATGACCCCCTACACTACACAAACACCACTGCACTACCCTAAACCCTAAAACACTACCCCCAGCACGACCCCCTTCACTACCTAAACACAACTGCACAATTTGTTACAGGCATTGTAACGCAGGTCAGACAACATAACTGAAACGGGCACAG